>CM075338.1:81983932-84383932 GCA_037788925.1 Mytilus galloprovincialis
ACTTGAAACTTAGTACACATGTTCCATATGGTATGATCTTTCTAAATTTATTGCAAATTTAGATTTTTTATCCAATTTCACGGTCCATTGGACATGGAAATTGATAGTGCGAGTGGGGCATCCGTGTACTTAGGACACATTCTTGTTCGTTCTTTTTTTGGTACATAAATAAGCAGTTAGTTTTCTCGTTTGAATTGTTTTACGTTGTCATTTCGGGGCCTTTTACAGCTGACTATGCAGTGTGGGCTTTGCTCATTGTTGAAGGACGTACAGTTACATCTTGTTGTTCATTTCTGTGTCATTTTGTCTCTTGTGAAGGGTTGTCTAATTGGCAATCAGATCACACCTTTTTTTTATATATACAAAGTATGAAGCTTCCAGGTCTTCCACCTTCTAAAATATAAAGCTTTTAAAAGGATAACTAACGCCGCGGCTGCCAGTCACTTTCCCTATGTCGAGCTTTCTGCGACAAAAGTTGCAGGCTCAACAAAAATGACTTATGATTTATATTTGGAATTCAAAATACAATGCTGGAAAAAACAAAACTGCCTTAACTACGATATTAATTCAGACACTCGTTAAGTAGTATTTGTATTTATTTTATTATTTTGTACAAAATTCGGAGCCATTAGTTTTCTTTTTTGAATTGTTTTGCATTGGTCATTTGGGTGGTATGGTTTTTTGTGCCTAGTAAGGCGACCCAAAGTTGTTAACTTCAACAATATTTGGTGTCAGTGGATAGTTGTCTTATTGACAATAATACCACATCCCCTAGTTCTTATAATAGACAATTGTGTTTTTTTAGTTTTACACTTATAAATAAATTGTATAAAGAAACAGTAAATATCTTTTTAAACTATTCTTTTTAATTGTATTATATGTTGATATCTTTTATTCTGTAGAAACCGTCCATGTCCCAAAATTTGAACCATAAAACAAAGAAGATGCCATGGGCCTCGAAAGGAACAAAATGGACTGAAATAAGGTCTGGATCCGTGTAATCATCATCTGCAATACGTCCCCTGGCGAAATATCTGTAAATAAACAGGGGTATGTTTCTAAAAAAATAGACAGAACATTAAGTTACCAAAATTTCACATGCAACATTTGTGCAAAGTATAATATATAAAATAGTAAACATTTCTTTGATAAAACAGTTCTACCTTAAAAAGCAGAACTCTGGTCCACAGATAATAAAAATCTTATCCATAATCTGATAAATAGATGAGGCCTTACAGAATGTAATCAACATTGTGACAAAACATTCATTAGAACGAACTGCCATGTGTCCAGGATTTAAACTCACTGACTGAAATCGGTAGTATGCAGTAGAATATGAAAGGATCAGTACAGACTATGAAGCTGAATGATACAATGCTTCATATAACCTAATCACAAACTCAAACATGCAATCTATGCAAAGTTTCGAAGTCAGTCAATTGACCGTAATTGAGGGAACATGGCCAACTCCGTGGACATAAAGTGGGCCAGTGCTTATACAATTGCATACCAAATATCATTGACCTGTCACTAATGGACACACCTATAAACTGACCTAATTACAAGCATCAGTAAGACACTTCAGCCTTATATGACGCCAAAAACAGAAAGTTTAAGTCTAGCTTTTCAGAACTTTGTCCATACTACAAAAGGAAGTGGTAATTCATTTGCAGAAAATAAAAAAAAAATTGTCCTTGTTTTATTAAAAATCTTTTATTCTGTAATAACCAAATACACAATGCATTAACAACCAGAGATTATAAAAAGTATCTTTGGACTGTACACTAAAATGTCCCGGACTAAATGAGGGATTGGTGTAACCTGTTCCTGCCACTCTCCCTTTGGACAAGTACCTACAACAGAAAGATACTAAATAAAAGGTTGGTGTATCATATAGATATAAGAAGATGTGATATGAGTGCCAATGAGACATTTCTCCACCCAAGTCACAATTTTCAAAAGTAAACCGTTAGATAAATGAATGAATGAATAAATAGTTTATTAGAGTGCAACCTAATTGCATGGTTACACCTGGAATCAAATAGAAAAAAACGCGAAAGATAGAACGAGTTGGAGGTCCCTTGTTGATGCCTTATGTGTTCAAGAACATGAAGAGGATTAAGTAAGTAAGTAAGTAAGTAGAGTGCAACCTGAATATATACAATATAATGTACATTGAGTATTGACATAATGATTCAGCCAGCCAAATAGGCTTATGATGCACTACCGTAAACCGTTATATGTCAAAGTACACTCTTCAACATGGAGCCTCAGCTCACACCGAACAGTAAACTATAAAAGTCCCCAAAAATGACTGGTGTATAACCACTCAAACAGGAACACCAATCAAAATAAACGGGTTGAAAAACTTATGAACCACATCAACAAACGACAACTACTGAACAGCAGGTTCACGACATACGATAGGTGCAAACTATATATATGTCATGTATATCAGATAGCTTGACTGCTGAACTGACCATTACTGAATCTCATGTTGAAGGTCTTTAAGACAAAGGTTCTACTACATGTATCACATTATCTTAACATTAATAATGATCCATGGAAAAGAGTTCAAGGTAATATGAAACCTGCCTGAGGGACATGTACACCTTACAATCATCCATTCACCAAATATAGCTGACCTATTAATTATTCTATCTGAGAAAGGGACTTTACAAAGGCAACTTTAAGATAAATCAAAGAGCAGATTGCCATTGTTTTCATTGACACATGTATACATGTAGCTGGATAATATTATTTTCAAAACTAATTCAACTGCACATGTAAAATGTAATTTACGTAAGTTACAAAATAGCCAATCCCGGTTAAAAGTGTATGAACAATGTACTTAGGCCTATTGTGTTTTATTTTTGTACTATCAATTCCAAGTTTACTTTCCACAGCAGTCACTGAGACTCAGAGTGAGAGAAGTATTTCACTTCGTATCGTATCACCTATTTTCCTACGTTAATTCTAGGAGGAACCCCATTCCTATCTCTTTAAATATTTAATTTCCTTTGGGTCAGTGATCATGACTCCTTTTCGTACACATTCCTCGGTTTAAATTGCGATCGTTTTTAATATAATACGATGTTTATCGACAGAAAGAGTTAATTTTTCTCAACGTGTTGTTTTGATTCAGAATTCACAGAAGTGACTTCCGGAAGGGAGACAACTCGAAATGATAATATGGAAGACTCAATTTCCCTTGAAGGGGTGTTGAAAGTAAACCTTTACGATGTGGACTACATTTATTTTAATTCAAATGATGCATATGATTTAAAATTATGCAACAACAATAACCCTCAATAGCAGACATACATAGAAAGGATCCCATGAGTTATAGATTAATCAATTGAGTGGGAAATCCAAAGCAACCATTTAACCTAGTACCCCTTGAAGTCAAGAAACTATACGCATGTGCATAATTACCTAAGCAAACCCTGTAGTAAGAACGTATATTAAACCTAAATGGTTCTCTATTTTTTTTATGAAAGTACAATATCAAATATCAGTTTAATAACGGTAACATATAAGTAAAACTCCACTTCAGTTCTTAAATGACAAAAATAGATTTATTGGAATTCAGAGAACTCTCACATTTTTATCACAACTGGCGAATTCCCTCTGACGCGTTTCTAAATTAATAAAAACACTAAATATAAATACTGCTTAATTCTGATTTTCCGTGTTGTTAAAAACACGCATATAAGTCAAGGGAAATTAAGATTATGAAAAGAACATTATAGGAAATTTTTTTAAGTTCAATCCCGTTGTTTGTTTTTACCTTTTAAACCAAGACAATCATAAGAATCTGAGATGGTCCTTAATGTTTAGAATAAAACGGTTGACGTGAGGGCATTGTCCTGAGCCAATGGTATAAGTCTACAGATTGCTTTAAAGTAATCATATCCCAAAAATCAACATAAAAATAAAATAAAATCTAAATTACAAAAGACATTTTTGTCCACAATGCTCTTCAACTTCGTACTTTATTTGACCTTTTCAACTTTTTTTATTCTAGCTTCACTTGTGTGAAAAAACATGCGTCTGGTGCAAAATACAAAATTTCAATCCTGGTATCTATGAGTTTATTTGACACTTTCCATATGAAGACTTAAAACAAAAAGTGATGAAAATGAGGTCAAGATCAGATTGGCAGATGGCCATGTATACCTTACAAACTACTATAAAAAACATATTATTAACTAATTGTTATAGATAATTATAATTACTGCAAAGCAGCTTATTCTCATGGATACTTTATTTTGCTTCAAGCCCTTTCTAGTCCACTTTGCAGTGACTT
Organism: Mytilus galloprovincialis; assembly: GCA_037788925.1. NCBI lineage: Eukaryota > Metazoa > Mollusca > Bivalvia > Mytilida > Mytilidae > Mytilus > Mytilus galloprovincialis. The sequence goes on from CM075338.1 coordinate 81,988,242, forward strand.
ACTTTCCTCAATTTTTAAAAGTTATTTCATGTAGTTTTAAATAGGTAAAGATCCTAGTTAAATTTATTCACTATGATCTATATAGGTGGTTTTTGTTGGGCCTTCAACTTTTGTCGATATAGCGATCCTACATTCTGTTGTAGTTGCCATTGTCGTCTTTGGCGGCGTCCACAAATATTCACTCTGTGGTTCAATTTTTTTCAAATTTTTAATAACTTTTTAAAACTATCCAAGATTTCTACCAAACTTGGACAGAAGCTTATTTATGATCAACAACTAGTATCTAAAAGGAAACTTTGTTTAAATATTGTACCTGTTTATCCGTATTTTACTTATAAATGGACTTAGTTTTTCTTCCAGTTAACATAACATACAGTCTGCAGTTAAAGTTTTTAAAACATTTATTAGATTCATAAACTATTCTGGATTTCTACCATACTTGGACATAAGCTTCTTACAATCAAAAGATAGTATCAAGAGGAATATTTTTATCATTTTTTTTCCTCATTTTTGTTGAGTCTGCGATTAACAGCAAAAGTCTGCAAGACACTGGGTTCCGGGGAACCCTTGCAATTTTTTTTTATACTTGCTAAAGGAGCAAAAATAAATTGCTTGCAAAATAAGGTTGGTTTACAACTGATGTTTATTCTAATATTACCAGGGATGATTCCAGGTGTTTTCAAATGGGTCCTTTTAACATCAAATTGGGAATTTTTATCCCAATTGGGAATTTTTTATGCATACAATCTAAAACGAAATAATATGCTTTTCCTGACCTGTAAAAACGGAAAATGTATATGAAGTTTCACCTGTACACTGATTGAAGAAGTTATTGGATTCAGACCAGGGAAGTTGTAATACATGAATACCATTGCACATGATGCACTATCATCTTAACTTTGGTAAACAAGGCATAGTATACCAGCTAACATAAACCTATGGCAAGCAGTTTAGCTATTTATTCGAATTTCAAATTATCTGAAATTATCTCATAATATATAAGATATCTTATATAACATATAAGATTTTTATAAGATATCTCATTTAATATATGAGATATCTTATATAATTTAATTTTTTAAAGCTATCTTTATATTATATGAAATATCTTATATATTATATGAGATATCTTATATAGTATATGAGATATCTTATATATTTAATAAGATATCTTATAAAGTTTAAAAACTTTATGATACATTTGTATCTTATATATTCTATACTTACATATCTTATATACTTATAAGATATCTTCTAATGTTTATAAGATATCTCATTAAGTATATGAAGTATCTTATATAGTTTATTGAATATCATCTTAAGAAAATTATATAAGATATATTATATGAATTATCTTATAATTTCTATACGATGTCTCTAATAATATATCTAATATGATATCTTAAATAAGCTTTTATAAGATATCTTATAAAAATAGATATCTTATATAATAAAGAAGATATCTAATATCAATTATAAGAAAACTATATGAGATATCTTATAAACTATAAAAGATATCTCATAAATTTTATAACATATCTCATGAACTCTCATGTAAGATATCTTATCAACTTTATAAGATATCTTACAAACTTTATAAGATATCTTACAAACTATATAAGATATCTAATGAACTATTATATAAGATATCTTATTAAGTTTATGAGATATCTTGAAGTTCAATTAAATAGCAAAACGGCTTGCCATATTAACCACTGAAAAAATCATCCATTGGGTATTTTTTCAACAGATCATCTTTATAAACTTACCTTGATTCAAATGGATTTCAAATTGAACTGACCAATTGTCGAAATCAGAAAAGCAATTACAAGAGGTTATATACTTAATTGATAAGATATTATAAGCAATTGCACCAGGCACCAGTGAGCTTTAAAATTATTTGGATCATTTTTATATCTTTTGAAACAGTTCCATAATGATGACATCGTATTTCAGTAGGGGGCCTCATTTCATGAATGGTCTATCATCAATATTATTTTTAAAAACGCTCAAACTTTTGTCTTTTGAGGAAATACAGCAAAATATAAAATAACTTCTTTTACCATGTTTACAAAACAAGTTTTCATCTAGTTACATACCGGCTCTGCTGAGCGATCTGCTTTTATAAGATCGGCGCCCATTAAAATTTATTCATCAATGTTATATTTGTTATTCTAGTGGGATTTTGTCTGATGCTCAGTCCGTTTCTGTGTGTGTTACATTTTAGTGTTATGTCGTTGTTCTCCTCTTATATTTAATGCGTTTCCCTCGATTTTAGTTTGTTACTCCGATTTTGTTTTTTGTCCATGGATTTATGAGTTTTGAACAGCGGTATACTACTGTTGCCTTTATTTATATCAAAGAGGTCTGCTTTGACACCAATTTTGACAAAAAAGCATGTTTTTGATCAACCTGCTGAGCGATCTACTTTTTTGAATTCAAATACTCCCATACAATTTTATTCAATTGAATCCGGCTGCTAAAATTGTTTACCTCACGTTGACATAATAAAATTGTCTAATAAAATGCGATTGTAGTCAGCATTCTTATCTGGATTTTACTACGTTTTGACGACAAACTATGAAACTTTTCCGGAAATACCGATTTTTATTTTATTTTTTCTGAATTGGGAATTTATATTCACAAACATTTTTTTGGGGCCGCTGGCAGATCTTAGGGCCGCTAAGCGGCCCTAAACTATATAGTGGAATCATCCCTGATTACAGATCTGTTAAAGGTCATGGGAGGATTAGTTTGTACATAAAGTAGGCTGTTGGTTTTCTGGTTTGAACACTATGTAATAGGTTTTGCTCATTGTTGAAAAACATACCCTGACCTATTGTTGCCAACCTCCACATCATTTGGCCTTTGATGGATAGTTCCACATCTCACTATTTCGTATCAGTAAAAATTAAAATAACAATGGATTGAATGTGATTCACTATAAAACAATTCTTACTGTGTCTGACTTTGTTATTTACCTCCCCTTTCTAATGTTGACTTGGCGTTGTAATCTTAAACTCTCAGAACCCCCTATTCTGCATGCCAAAATTATAAATATATCCAGGTGTAATGATAAGTCGTTATCCTAAGGCTATTTTTTTCTTATTTTTTCTGTACACTTAGCTTTCATATTTTATTACCATGCATTGTCAAGCTTGGTAACTCATAATTATTTGTCAGTAACTAAATGTACGATGCTGTCCCAATCTGAACCTTCTGACCTTGTTTGTTTACATTTAAATTTCAATGGCGTCAAAATCACGTGATGTCAATTCGTTCTACCCAATCAAATTGCTCTACTGTCAATTAGGGGATTTTCCAGTCTACGGCAATTACGTTATTTCTTTGTGGGATATTGCTTCAAAATAGTTTGCAATGATTTTGGGTTTTATTCAACAGGAAAACTCTTTTTTTGCCATCCCTTTTGACATCAATGGAATTCTGTATGAATATTTATCTACAGTCATGATGGTCAGAATATCGATCTTTTTATAATGAATAAAAAGAAAATTCTATGAAAAATAAATGTAAATTATTTTTCATTAACCTACTCTATATTCCTGTACAAAATTATGGCATGGGCATCGTTTTTTCAATTAGTTTTCCTTTCATTTTGGTTGGGCTTTTTTCGCGGGAAAATCGCGAAAGACGTAAGGAGCATGTCATTTTGAAACTCCTAAAAATACGATTTGCTTGACCTGTATTGCCTGCCACAAGATTGATGACGCTGAATGGAATGTACACAAAGCAATGGAGGCCGGAAGTGGGATTTTGTGAAGTTCTAGAATGTTTTTAGACATTCGGAAGTCGGGATTGAAACGGGCATTAGAAATTTGGCATTTTTTAGCAATAATTGAGAACAACAATGAAAACTTACCTTCAGAAAGATTTTTTTATTCAAAAGTGCAGAAAAAACGTATTCTACATTGTTTTTCTACGCCGGAAGTAGCGTAGTGACGTCAATGCGGAGTTTCCCCGTGTGTTAAGTTCAAACACAAATACCTAACGAACTGACAAGATGAACGATTTTAGACTACTACAGGATAGAGCATCAAGGACAACTATTGAATGAAAAGACACCAGAAGATTGAAGCTTACAATCAACATAGGTAATATATAGGTCATCACCTGTACTCGCATGTCGTTGGTGTAAAATCATCTAAAAAGGTAGAAAAACCTGGAGGTATAACAAATGGCTGGTTTCTAGGTTGTACATCATCTGATTCCGGTATATCCTCCTCCTCTAAAAGTAACAAGCTATTAACATCTAACTGCTGGTCTTTAGTCAGCTGCATAGGTTTACGTAAGTTAATGTAGATACTGGTCTCACCTGCTGGTACATTAGGATCACCCTGAAATATGGTTTATATCAGACCTTTGATCAAATACTAAGACTGGTTTAACCTTATGGTACATCAGGATCCCCCTGGAACATTTTAAATAAAACAATCATATCAAACCTTTGATCAATCAATAAGGTGACAAAATGCAACAAAAGCTTTCTTCCATATGAGATGGTATACCAGTTATCTATAAAAGAGGGGGGATAGGACCTTTATCGGGACTCCGGGATCAGGTGTTTTTTTAAGCTCGGGATTTCGGGATTGACCCTTTCGGGATCTATAAATTCTTTTTTTTAAGTTTCAGGACGTCAGTACTGTAAATTCAGAAATTATTGTGATGATTTTATTATTGCATAAAATGCAACAATGTTATAATCGCAAACATTTTTAAACTTGCATTTTATAATTTTTTATATGAATTAAACAGGATTTTTCAAAATATTGCAAAAATTAAAATCCCATTTTTATCTAAAATGACAAAATCGCATTAATAAATGCATGCAATAATTTCTTAATTTTCTGTAACCCTCTATACAAATTGACCTTTTGCTTGACTATGATAATTTACTTGTCTGAAAGAAACCAACTTTTGCACTTTCTAAAGGAAATACCTAAACTACCATTATAGGACACAAAATAATTTCATTGTGTTAAGGTTTTTAGTTCTTTTTTTGATACTGCATTGTCAATCTGAGTTCTGGAATCAATACTGCCGTTCGGTTATTTCTTTTTTAATGCACAAATCATAATCTCAATCAGCCCTGACAATATCTTCAAATTCCCTGATTTTTAGAGGGCCATTACTTTCCCTCTTTTAATTAAAGCATAACTATCCAATATGATATGTATGCAATATACATGTGTTTGAGGGTCATAATGGCGATACTTTCATTACAAGTAAAGGTAAAATGATCTTGCCAAATGACATTAATGGTAATTTTATGTGCATGTTGATAAAATGTTATCTGTTAAGGACAACAAAACAATAAACTGACTTTTATATATCACATTTAGTTCTTTCCAAAAATAACAGTTGCAGAAAATATAATGACTTGTAAGAGTATTTGAAAGCAGATATACTTTTTGATTTTTTAATTTTACTGGGTAAAGAATTCCACACTTTTGGACCACTAAAAGAAAAACTTGATTTGTATAATTCTGTATTTGATTTTTTTTCCTTTCTTTTCTAATAAAGATTGATAAAAGACATAACGTCGCTGGGCTTCTAAAATGTTGTAAATTACATATTTTTCAAGAAAAAAATATCTCACAAACCATGCAAACAGGCTTTGAAAATTTTGGTAAAATGCATTCTTCCAAAATGTCATATGTGAACTTCAACATTTTTGTAAATAGCAGTGAAATTTTTGACATTTCTGGATTATCCAAGAACTTAAATTATTTTCACAGAAATAAAGAAATGTACAATTATTTTTTTCCCAAACCTATTCTACAAAGATTTTCAAGTTTTCATACAACATTTTGGAAGCAAACTTTACAAACAACTGACATTGGCAATTTTGTAATATGACTTATTTCATACATTTTGATTGGTCTAACTGTATGCTATTTTGTAATACCAAAGATTTCTTCCCGCCCAGACCATTGGTGTCAAAAAGTATTTTTAGCCAAAAAAGTCATATACGACATTTTAGAAGCCCAGCGACCATAAGTATTGTATTAAGTATTAAGTAATGCAGTGTGAATGTTGACATCTTTACATGTAAAATTGTGGTTTGCTGTCTCACTGATAAGTATATGTACCCTATATCTTTTTATCTTACATATACATCAGTTGTCTCATCAACTATAGAAAAAAATATTAAATCACCTTTAAAAATTCAAAGACGGATCTTAAATATTTTTCTTCACAATGAAGATGCTTACTCAATCTATGATCTCTATGCTTGAATTGTATCAACAAACTAATCTGCCACCTAGTGCTCATTGATGAAGCCCCACCCGCCCAGGAAGATGTTGAGTAATGAATCAAAAAATGCATCACACCGTATAGCTGACCCATATTAACCCTGTAACCAAATTTCAGAATTCCTTAAGATGTAGTTCATGAAAAAGATGCGACGAAAAAAAATCATGGGACAGACAGACATCTAGGTAAAACAGTATACCCCTACTTTTTAAAACAGGGGGTATAGTTATGCAGGTATGGAAAGACAGACAGAAGTATTCCATAATTGTCATTGCTGGTATGCTTTAGAATATTTTATCTTACTTTTACATTGAAAACCTATAAGAATAATTAAACTGAATAGTTTATACATTTAATTAGAACTTACTGTAATTTTGATGACCTCAGCTTCTTTCTTAATCGTATGATATTTCAACAGGAACATTTCTATTCCATGAGCACTGTAATGGGCTAGAAACAGACCAGGCTGTATCGGGTATACTGGGTCAGGTCTCTGGACTTCTATACGTGTAAGTCTATATTTCTGACTGAAAGAAAAAGCATATTTCCCATCTAATGAACAAAGCTTGAAATACACAATGTTTGATTGAATGACTGCTTACTTATAAAAGAGGGACAAAAGATACCAGACGGACAGTCAAACTCATAAATCGAAAATAAACTGACAACGCCATGGCTAAAAATGAAAAAGACAAACAGACAGACAGACAAACAATTGTACAAATGACACAACATATAAAACTAAAGAATAAGCAACACGAACCCAACTAAAAACTGGGGGTGATCTCAGGTGCTCCAGATGGGTAAGCAGATCCTGCTCCACTTGTGGCACCCGTCACAACAAATCTGGTAAATAGTCTAATTAGGTAGGTCACATTCATGAAAGGTATAAGTATCTACATCAAATTTTTGGATTTTTTTTATTTCACCTTAATATCTGCTTAATTATTTGTTTTTTATTTCTCTTGATAATTATTTGGTTGTGATTTTTCCTAAATATAACTCTTATAACAATACATAGGCAATGCATGACATAAGGATGTACATATTCTAAATAATGGTATTATCAATTTAAATCTTAAGCCATCATCATGGTTCGCATTATCCAGAAAGAATTATTGCCCCTTGTGTGTATTGTATAAACCACTTACACATTTTTCATGTAGCACTCTAATCTTTTCTGATCATCTATTGTAAATGGTATGGTGTGTTTATTTGTCTCCTCCTTAATCATGGTAGATAACTCCTGTCAAAATACATAAAAAAAAATCTTCTTAATCATGGTAGATAACTCCTGTCAAAATACATAAAAAAAAATCTTCTTAATCATGGTAGATAACTCCTGTCAAAATACTTAAAAAAAAATCTTCTTAATCATGGTAGATAACTCCTGTCAAAATACTTGAAAATTTCTTCTTTACCATGGTAGATAACTCCTGTCAAAATACTTGAACATTTCTTCTTTACCATGGTAGATAACTCCTGTCAAAATACATAAAAAATTCTTCCTAACCATGATTGAAACTTCCTGTTAAAATACATAAAAAAATCTTAATCATGGTATATAACTCCTGTCTAAATATGCGAAAATTTCTTCTTGATCAAGGTAGATAACTATTGTCAAAATACATGAAAATTTCTTCATAATCATGGTAGATAACTCCTGTCAAAATACATGAAAATTTTTACTTAATCATGGTAGATATTTCATTAAATAAGACAAAATTCCTTCTTACTCGTGTAAAAAAAGAAAATTTCTCCTAAATCATTGTAGATAACTTTTGTCTAAATATAGGAACATTTCTTCTTAATCATGGAAGATGACTCCTGCAAAAATACATGAAAATGTCTCCTTATGTCATTGTGTTATATACAGAAATTGAACACTGAAGTACAAAGATTGATAAAATAAAATTTGACTTCACAATGTGTGTTCCTCTTGGTGAGAAAAATTATGGACAGTGAGAGTAGAGTTACAAATAAATCAGATAAATATAGAAAAAAAAATTTGTTCAAGAGTCAACTTCAGTTTGTTTTTGTTTTTTATATAATGCATGACATTGCTAAATATTTTACCAACAACAGGTCACCATAAAACCTTTAAGAAATGAGCAAAACCCACACTGTATAAGGACCTCAATATAGCTTGGCTAAAAATACAAAACCTAATTATGAAAAAATTGAAACTTTTGATGACAAAAGCCAGTTTATAACAGATGATAACATAGAAAAGGTTTATTATTTGGCCTGAAAAAAAGATGAATGATTAGTCCTTAGTTCTTTACTTTGATTATACTGTAAATTCAGAAATTAATTCGATGTTTTCATTATTGCGAAAAATGCGACAGGGTTATCATCCCAATAATTAAAACTTGCATTTCGCACTATTTGAATCAAACAGGATTTTTCTGAATATCTCAAAAATTAAAAACCCATTTTAGTCTAAAATGACAAAATCTCAATAAGAAATGCACACAATAATTTCTGAATTTACAGTAAATAAGTCAATATATATCGCTATTAATAACTTACAACAGAGGAACCCTTAGGGTGAGCATGGCTTGACATCTGGCAACACTTAAATACAACTTCAGGTTCTTCTGTTTCCTGAAAAGTAATTAATTAAAGTTAATATATCCTGCTTTATTTAACACCTTCTTGTCATTTTCATTTAAGCTGTGTCAAATAAAATTGACCTTATGCAAAGAATATCAATTCATCTGTAATCATACTCCAAATTTTTCGCGGGTGAAAAATTTCACGATTTTCATAGATAAGGTATACGAAATATTTTGGCGGTTATTATTTTGGCAGATTAAGAACTTTTATCAATACTTTGCATGTACACTTTTAAATTTGCCGAATTTATTGTGGCGTTTTTGTTCTATAGGCAAAAATAAAGCGAAAATTTACACCTAGCGAAAATAACCAGCTATACGGTATTTGAAAATGAGTTGATGTAAGAACCCTAACATTCAGACATAAGTTCATCTTTTATATTGTATGTGAATGTTCCAAAATCAATCCAAGTCTGATACATGTACATGTATACTTGCACTTGCATAAGGCCCATTTCTAAACTACACAGCTCATAGAAACAAATTTATGATATACCACTGTTGTCTTATTCATAATTTGTGAACCATTATAAATGTTATATGTTTAAGTTAGGGGTGATTATATGAGCATAAAGATTTTTACACAAGGATTCCTGCTTTTGATTACAATAAATAACTAAACTAGAGGCTGGTTAGCTCTAAAGAGCCTGTGTTGCTCACCTTGGTACCCGGTATATATGCATATTAAGAAAGGGCACATATTGATTCATGGCAAAATTGTGTTTTGGTGACAATAATGTGTTTGTAGATCTTACTTAGTTAGGGGTGGTTATATGAGCATGAAGATTCCTGATTATGATTACAATAAATAACTAAAACAAATCCACATTATCTTGTGTATATGTATATATATGACTAAATTATTATTGGATATTTAAAGTAAACAGTTTTTGTACATGTACTAATTTTATAGAATAACCTAAAGTTAAAAAATATTTCTGACTGTTCACAAAACTCTTATGTGCCTCAGAAATTATATTATTCAATGTTTAGAAATAAGATCCATGTGACAACAAAACATATACATTTGTAATTGATAATTAATTATAATGAGGTATGTTGTAATAGGACACCGGATGTGTTTGGCTCTGATTCTGTCCATAACATGATAGAATTATATAAGGTTATTTCCCCAATCATATATATTGGCAATATTGTTGTTGGAAAATGTTGCCCGTTATGGGTTCTTGATTAGAATATAAAATTCTTATTCTTATGTGACTGATATTTCCCCCCAGTTGGTGTATGTAGATTTAGAAATTAAATACACCTTCCACATATGTGTGTTCTATACTTACAAATTCTATACTCCCTGGATGTGCCTCACCATATCCATGTAAACACAGTATCTCTGTTCGATTCTTAGACTTATTAATGCTGATACTAAACACTTTCTTAGGACGTAATGGCCCGTGAATGTCCGATACATACGGTGGTTTGTATTCTGTTGCTAAAAGTCTGCCATTGTCTACCTGTACATATAGAATCATACATAAAACTTAAAGATGAAAAGGTATTAACATTGAAACTATCCAAAGTAAACACTACTGTAATCCAACTTATCTTCATGATTAATTTATTTTCTCTATTTTCACACGAAAAATCGTCATGATTACATAAAACTTGGATTTTTCCTTATTCATCTTCATCAAGTAGAGGCCCGGGTCTTGGTGGGTGAGTGTTCTAAGTAGTTACTACTGTAATCACTAGCCAGTCAACACTGAGGTTGTCAGTTCGAACCCCACTCGTGCGGGTGTGCTCAACTCCAATTTTAATTGGATAGGATTGTCAATTTTTCTATTGAAGGTCGGTGATTTTCTCTGGGCACTCCTTCTTCCTCCATCAATAAAAACTGGCCGCCACCAAATAGCCTATATGCAGTGCTTAAAAGTGGCGTTCAAACACCAAAAATCAAATCAAAACAAATCTTCATGAAGTAAATTTAAGAATCACTAAATTAAATTGCTGCAAATCAGTTGAAAAGGGCAAAATGTAAAAAAAGTATCTGTGATAATAAGTTGGTTTACAGTATACATGGTATATGCAGTTTCTTAAAACAGTTAAAAGTCAATTGTTGCATTACATGTAAGTTTCAGAAGAATCTGTTATTTTGATTGGATAACAACACTTGTGTGTCATACTAAAATTCACCTTCATATCTTAATGAAGTTTAACATTCATGATGACACTTGTTATTACAAAGTGCACAGGTTTGTTACATAGTTGTCTCACAGGCAATCATACCACATCTTAGGAAGAACTGGTCACATTTAAATATGATAACACTTTATATCTCAGCTGATAAGCAACCAAACAAACAAGATATAATACATACTTTAACTTGCATCAGTCCACCATAGGGCCTCATGTTCCTTCTCCATAACCCAAGACATCTCCCATATCTGTGTAGAACTGTAAATTATTAACACACATTTGTTAGTTTTACTCTGCTAGAGTGCTTGAGTTCATCAAGTGTTTGATAGCAAAGTTAGTGATTCTCAATTGGTGTTTTCTGTATATTTGAACACATGACTACACTAGACAGAGTTCAGATGCCTAAGATTTCACTGCAGTGCTTTGTGTACATTGTTCTTTTGCTCTTTTGTTTTGCTTTTTTGTTTTGATTGTCACCATGGCACTTTCTTCTGTTTCATCAATATTTTTTGAAGAATGACATATTTCCACTTTTTCAATATTTCAGTAGAAGCAGGAGATGCCTGGATTCAACAGTTTTGTTTAACTTTGAATCGCTTGATTTTAATCTTCTTAATTAATATATGAGATTTGAGTATCAGTTAACTGATGTCTCTTTAGTATAAATTTCCAGTTAATTAAAAAAAATCTTTAAAAACTTAAGACTTACCAATGTATGTAACTGACCTTTTGTATAAATATTATAATATGTTGTGTCCCATTCCTCCACTTTAATATCACATACTGTTAAAAAACAACATCAACTTATTTACCTCTGTATATTTCATTTCGTATAAAAAAGAAGATTTTTGGTATGATTACAAATGAGACAACATTTCACAAGAGAACTAATGACACAGAAATTAAGAACTATAGGTCACTGCACAGCCTTCAACAATGAGTAAATCCCATACAAGAAAGTCAGTTATAAAAAGCCATAAATGACAAATGTAGTGTTTGTTATTTGAAGTATTGAGTGATGACTGCAATTCTCTCATTAATCATGGGGACTAGTTTTGAACGGTGTAGGGAGTGGGAATGCATGAAGTGATCTATCAACCTTCAGTGCAGATCTTTTATGTGTCTTTTTTAATTAGAAATGTTACATATAAATTTATATAACAGCTCATGCAACTCTTTTATAGTTTCTGTTAAATTTATTAAAAACATGATTAAGGTTTGTTAACTTAAGGTTTTTGATATTTTATTATATTGGGTGTTTGCTGTCTCAATAACCTATCCTCTTGTTTTACATCTTACATGTGCAATGATAAGGCTTTATACAGTATGTATATCATTTCTTACTTTTCTGACACAGTTTCTGCCATACAATATCAGTTCTACATATTGATCTTAATTGTGTACAGGTTCGACTTAAACATCCTATATCTCTGCTGGGTATATCTTCAAGTATCCTAATGATAAGTTCTGGTGGTAAATTTGTTAAAAGTACTGTCATACTGACCCTCACATGTCATTATTCATCTATGTCACAGATGTCCTCATTCATTATCTGAAAAATGACCAAATCAAAGTCATCATTACAGATAAATATCTCAATACTTGGTTATCAAAAATATTGAAGCATGATAACATGAAACAAAGGTAAACGTTGCACCAGTGACGGTCAGTAACAAAATGCTTATCAGTGCACTAACACAATTATCAAATTTAAATTCAATTATAATGTTGACTATATGGTTAACCTCAGGGCAATCACAAGGTGTCCAAGGCAGGTACGGTTAACCTCAGGGCAATCACAAGGTGTCCAAGGAAGGTATGGTTAACCTCAGGGCAATCACAAGGTGTCCAAGGCAGGTATGGTTAACCTCAGGGCAATCACAAGTTGTCCAAGGCAGGTATGGTTAACCTCAGGGCAATCACAAGGTGTCCAAGGCAGGTGTGGTTAACCTAAGGGCAATCACAAGGTGTCCCAGGCAGGTGTGGTTAACCTCAGGGCAATCACAAGGTGTCCCAGGCAGGTGTCATGAAAGTAATTTACTTTCTGATAGAAAATCGATGACACATATGTGATTTTTATATAGCACATTGCTACAACAGCACACTTGTATTTTTGATAAAGTGGCAGGGCAAAAGGACAAGGCTGAGGGGATCATGGGCACTGTGCCCTTCTATTTCGGGCTAATGAGACCACTGTATTGTGTGTAAATACTTGTTATAAATATTTTAAATTTATAGCAAAGGCTTATTTTTATGAATTATAGTTATCCCGTACCATCATTTGACCATTGTAAACTGGTACCAACGTCAACTTGTACCACTAAAAAAAAACTCGTACCAATGCAAACTCGTACCAACTTATTTAAATGCATTTAAATGGTGTTTATATACTTTACTTTCACTCAATTTATTTTTAATGAATAAATCTTAGCAGTTGATCAAAATGATTTCAAAATGAAATTCTTACTGTCTATAAATAACAATGAAATGTAACAGTTTCCTGTTAAGGGGTTTCCCGAATTTTCCCGCCATAAAACACATGGCTTTCAACAATTGTATACATAGCATTCACTTTGTGATCATGGATTACAGCTTTAAATAAATTTAATTTGGCAGAGCTCCAGATAAGAACTCACAAATTGGGTTTTTTACCAACCATTTTATTATATAGTTGGGTGATAAAGTTTTTTAATTGCATTATCAATTTCAGTTCACCCCTCATGTTAATATCAAATTCGGTTTTTCACCACCAAGCTCCTTAATTGAATTGGGTTTTTTCATCAACACAATATTGAATATTTAGACAATATCAACCCTAGATTGTTTTCCATCTTAAATATATGTTTCTTTCTTTGTTTAGCTGTTTTATTTGGTCTAGGGTTAGGGTTATTTGCTAGCTGTTTTATTTGGTTTATTCACTGAGGAGCAATTGTAGGTTTAATTTGTGTTCTGTTTCAAACCTTCTGCCAGTTTTCTTTTTTCTCATATAAACATGATAAACTGTAAAAAAAAAACGGATATATATATATATATATATATATATATATATATATATATATATATATATATATATATATATGTGCACGTGTATTCACAGGCACTCGTCTTATACCTTTATATAATAAATTCTGAGACCAGTGCCTGTGTGTGTATGCATTAATTAACTGTAAAATGAAAAAAAAAGTATATAAACTCTAATTATACTTGAATATTTTTGTTTTATTCCAATTTTCATAAATCTTGGTTTAGTAGTCTTTTATTAGAACTTTTGGTTTCTGATGCTTTATCATGTCATAATTGATTTGGCCTTTCACTTTTTCCAACAGATTTTGTTTTTGAGGAAACCCTGTTTTTATTAGCAATGTTCTCGTTAAGGTACGCACACACGCCAGTGTGTTCGATGGACGCTTCCTAAAAACACTAGCTGAGTCTTGTTATCATCATAACTTTCCATTAGCTTTTCAAAAGAAGCAGAAAACATGCTTTTATTCAATATTTTTACCGGACATTCACTTTTGTTTTAATTCAACGTATGTTATGATAAATCCCGAGCAATGCGAAAAAAATATGACTACATGACACACGCTAATTGGATAAACGCCAAAAAGATCAAAATGTTTTCAAAAACACGTGTACCTATTGAGCAACAGAAAACTCTAACAGGGACTCATTTCAGCTACTTGCTGCAGGAATCTATTTTTAGAACGAAAGAAAATTTCAAATTATAAATATTATAAAAATAGTTTACGCAAAGACTGTAAACAGATAAGGGTAAATAACGCAAATGGTAGCCAATAAAAGGGTTGACAACTCATGGTTTTGGAATATAATTGGGTTTTCCTTTGAATTAATTAGGTTATTGGGTTCTTTATCATTTGTATTGCGTGATCATGCAAACACACAGCTTATCTGGAGCTCTGATTTGGATATAGATATTCAACTTAAAGTACAGTTAAGGCAATGTTTTTACTTTTTTCTGGATTAAAACTAGTTTGAAAGATCAGTTTAAAGAATAAAGCTTAAAAAAACATTCGTTTTTTTGTCTAAATTTTCATTAAAATCCACAGTCAGGGGTGCTACTTAAACAAGTGATTTCATTATCACCTATTTCAATGATTTGATAAATTCAGTTATCACCTATTTAAGTGATTTTGGTGATTCCTTTGATCTTCAAATGCTAATTTCATTGATTTTCCATATTTTCACAAACTTTTCTATAATTTTCCTACATAGATCAATTACCCCTTTATCTATGGATATTAACTTCACCAGTGTGCTTGAGCAGTAAGTTAGTGCGCTAAAGCATTTAAAAGTACCCTTGGGAATTGTTCTGTAATCAAATATTCATTAACTACTCTGACTATCAGACAAAGGCATACCCGCCAACTGTCACTATTTGCGGGGGATTTCCCCCATGGAGGGTCCTAAATGGAAATTTTGAAAGAGCAATTTTGTCCACAAATTTAACCAAAACAATTAGTTTTATAGTGGCTAAAGGCTTGTAACAGTATGAAGAAGCCTAAAAACAACATTAAAATATACATAAAGGTCTCCTTGAAGGTTTTGTAGGACTACATTAGCCATCTTGCACGCAAAAACCCCATGAGCATTTTGAAAAGTTGGCAGGTATGCAAAGGTGAACAATATTAGGTAACCTGATTGGTTTTCTTTAGAGTTAGAATGATATACTTCAAGGTTATGTCCTGATCTACAAATTATTCCAGAAAATGCATATTTTAAATAAATTGTAAAAACTGACAGGCTTATCAAGCAAAAGACAATTTCTAGATGTACATACATGTAGTTGTTTTTTCAATGGAATTCTTTTCTTTTTACCAATAAAAAAATCAAGCTTGTGAGAAAAATATCAAGAAAAAGCTATAAACACTTATTGAAGTGATCTTCTCAAATTGCTTGTTTCAGTGATTTTAAAAAGTCTGTGTCTATTTATAGATTTTATTTTAATATTTCACAGTCAAAATCTCTTGAAGAAGTGATTCTGAAATCACTTGTTTAAGTACTAGTAGTACCCCTGACTGATCCAGTATAAAATAATTCAACGTTATTTTCATTAAGTTTTACAATATATCTTTTAATATATTTTTAATGGTACGAGTTAACAGTGGCACGAGTTTACGTTGATACGAGTTAGCTTTTTTGGTAAGAGTTAACGTGGTACGAGTATTCCGTGGTACGAGTTAACTTGCTTCCTATTTTTATATTTCATTCTTTAATTTTCCTTCATTCAAATGATGCAGTCCTAGATTACTCTGATGTACAAAGGCTGTTTTGCAAGATAAGGGTCACACGGCCCTAGTCCAAATAATAATGATGTCTGGCAAGGCTATTTAAATTTTTTCTTGGACGTGTACCACTGTCCCAGCTTATCTGTCAAAACAGCCATTGGAAATTAGAGTCTTGGACTTCTATGGATGTAGTGACATATTGTGCTGCAACATCATTTTCATTACTACCAGCTATATATATAAATCTATCTAAGGTGTGAGTTTGAATCCCTTTGACAGATGTTGAGTTGTTGAGGGACAAAAAAATTGTCAGCATAAAAATCCAGTTCTTACACTGTTGGTGTAATTTTCAGACTTATATATAAATCTATCTATAAATATACATATATATATCATGTATATGGATCTGTCTTAGAGTTGTCATTTCTTTAGACGTACTTATCATAGACATATATATATTTATTTCTGTGACAGATGCAAAACAATGTACAGGAAGATGATAGGTGAAAATAATACACGAAATCGGATGACAAATTTATATTTCCGGAATATCAACTTTCGTGTGGAGCAGGATCTGTAACCAGGTAACCTGGTACTCGGTTGACTTCTACACTTTGTTCATAGCTAGTGAAGCGAAATACAAGCGGATTCCATGTTTACCAATTCATAAGGATCATACCAACAAAATTGTTCATGATGACATGTTTTCAGTAGTAGTATATTCTCGCCGTATATTCTGGAATTATAACAGCTGTCAAATGAGATTGCGTTAGAGTTCGAGCAAGAGATTTACTTTACACATGACTGAAACTGATAAATTTCTACCGGAGTAATCCTGAACAAATGATTGGAGAAGAAAGTTTAGATACTCCTTAATTTAAAAACACTTCTTACTAGTCATGCTGTATTAACTCATGATGTGGTATTTTTCACGTTTTTGGTATCTCAACAAATATTAGAACATAAATAACGGATTTATAAGTCTTAAAATCAGCATTAATTATGTCTTCATTTGTTCAAGGATTTGTTTTACAATATGATCAGAAAACAAAATGAATTTTAACGCGCTGAAACTGTAAGGTGTAATTTATTACATACAATTTTATGGCTTCTCTACGATTGCACACTAGCAGCAATTATACTGGAAAACAGGGTTTGGGGAGAATACTCTTACAAGGAAAAAGTAAATTTACAAAAATACTTAACTCCAAGGAAAAGTGTTCTGGTTATAAACTTTCAAACTATTCATATTAATTTATTCTATTTCATATGTATGGAAAAGTGTTGCCTACATTGTTTTATGATTAAGATTATTACTTACAGTATTTCTGGATTTTTGCTTATACTGTTAAAGTATGGGCCCGAGAACACAGTTATTTCGTATTGCATTTCTTTTAGACAATAAATTAACAATAATAATAAAATGTGACTTCATGAACTTTGCCATTTCCCGTGTATTTAATTTTTATACAACAATTCTTAACTTATTTACAAGATATTTTTCGCTGGTATTTACCGATAATGGCAATGTCATGTGATTCGCTTTGGTGGAGTTGACCAGTGCGTCGAAAAAATGTCACTCGGTCATTTTTAAATTCAAATTACAGTAACACATTGCTTAGGCTGAGAATGACAATCATGCCACCTTCAAAGCGAGACGGGATCGAACAAGAAGGTATTGACTTTTATTTTTACAATTCCACCAAACAGAAAGTGAAACTCTAATACACTCTTATGAAGAAAAAATTTTCACAGCAGTATTATTTACATACGAAAACATGTTTAACCCCAAACACCCTAGTCTATTTCAAAATAACATATCTGAACAATGATCCCGGGTCAGTATTTAAAGCTCTAGATAGATTTAAAGTCTAAGCCTTGTACTTAGATTTGAGGAGGCAGTCTGAGATATTTGAGAAAAAAAATCTAACTCTGATGTTTGACTTAAACAAAAATTCTGGCCGTATCTGGTTTGAAAACAATAATCTTGTCCATAGCCTGGCGTATATTTTGCTTACAAAAAGAAATCTGTAATTTTATCTTAATTTAACATACAATACACGATAATTTGCCATGTCTATGTTTAACTGACAAGTCCCACATCAAATATATCAGTACAAAGCTTTGGATCCATACTATCATTTTATGATAGACACTTGATAGGGAGAATTAATACAGCATAAAACATGTCCAACCCTTACACTTTACAGCAACTGTAAAATATACATGTTCTACGTCAGGAACTGTTAAAGGGTGCATTTTAAACTGATTTTATGTTTTTTTTAGCCCTAAAAAGGTCCTAAACAATTTTCGCCTCACTCCAATCGGCAAACTTTACAAATTTCGCCCCCTTCCCAAAATCCTGGACTCGCCCCTGAAAGTTATAGAAAGGACTACCAGCTCTAACTTAAAATATTGACAATTATGTGTTAAGGGGTCTAAAATTCATTTTGACATATTCAGACATACTATTTTTTTTATCCGTTTTTAACTAGACCAAATCACTACTTGACACAAAGATTCAACACCCAAATTAAAAAAAAAAAAATGTAATTTCAAAATATTAATATTTCATGCATGAAGTACCAAGAAATATATAAATTGGGAAAGTGTATGAAAATAATATGCAAGTTATTCACTGTTTACACTAGGGACTATATTCGTAAGGGACGATATATGTGTCCTTGGACCATGGATCCCTTTCAAAAGTCTCCAAACTATTGCCTTGATTTAGCAAGGTATTGTTTTATATGTTTGTTACGTTTATATGCTATGATAGGCACTTAAGTGAATATTTCACTGCATTGTTTGTCTTTTTGCAGATTGTTCCAATGTTTATGACCCTGTTCACACTAGGATTTTATTTTATCGATCTAATTTGAATCGATCTAAATAAAACCAGTTAGCGTTCACATTATCTTTAATCATATCGATCTCTATCGGTCTAATATGAACCACTGCGTTCACACTACAATTAAAAACGCAATCGATCTAACCTTTTTGCCCGTAAAACTGTTTACACACTGTATAAATAGAACTGATGTATCAAATTCATGTGCTGATACACTGATACACACACTTGGAAAAACAAATTGGATAAAGTTATGAGTCAGTTATTGTTTCTCTTGAATCACAATTTAAAATTTTGATACTGGTGTTATTGCAGTTTTCTTTAATTTTGAAAAAAAAATAACTGTAGCAACGAAGTTACAACACGACGCCGGAAATACTGCGGTTCCTGCAAAGACAAAAAATCAACATAAGAAAAAAAGACACAGATTTCGCAAATCTATGCTATGGCGAAGACAACATGTTTACAGTTTGTTTTAAAGGTCTTTTAACAGAGAAATATGGGTTAAACAACGAACCTCTGAGATAGTTTTGCCGCTATACATGCGCATACGTTATTTTCAATTCAATCGTACTAGTTTAAACCGAGCTCTGCGTTCACATCTAAAGTAAGATCGGTTTACTTTAGATCGATTCAAACTAAACTACCTCTTTTGGTGTTTTAGTTTAGACCGATTGAAGATCGATTCAATGCGTTCACATTAGCCCTTAAACCGATCTAAAGTGAACCGGTCTAGTTTAAATCGATAAAAATGTCCTAGTGTGAACGGGGTCTATTTTAAGCGAATAAAACAACAAAAACACGTGAAGAAAATTGGTTAAAAGTTGAAGTTAGAAACAAATGTAGCGTTTGTACTAACACAACGACAAACTGTAGACGTATTTTTAGCGAGTGCATACTGTTTGTCAAAGTTTATGTAAACTTTGCAAACGTTTGATCAAAACATGCGCGCGTTTAGCCGTTTGAATCGTTTGTGTTAGAAAGAATTTCAATCTTTAAGTTCAATATTTTTGCGTGTTTGCATTTGTGAATATTGTTTTAATGACTTGAAATCCGCTCACTTCAAACCATATTTCAATTAAAATAGATTAGTCACTGTCGATTTCCAATGCCAACAACTTCTTTTGAGTTTTATATTTGATTTGATAAACGTCTTTAAAATTTCTGTTATGCAAAGTACGAAGTTTGAGAATGAAAACAATTTTCATTGGTCATTAAAAATAATCAAAATTCTGTAGTGATCGCTTATATCTTAAACAATCGTACAAAAAATGTAGCATTTCGTGGGCCAAATCAAGCACATATATGCCTGAATTGTACAAAAAAAAGAGTGTCTTTTTTCTCTCTCTTCTGTATTAGAAATCTAGAATATTTGCACGTCTTAACTACCAGCAAATTTTAAATTATGATTGGAAAATTATCAACGTTTAATTGTTGGATACATACTTTATTTTTTTTTCTTCGTTTGCATTTACAAACGCACACAAAAGGTTGAAAACAGTCAAAATAACGTGGCGTTTTATAATATGTATAAGAAAGGAAAAGTTTTATGGTCGATATAAACAGAAAGTGTGTATAAATGTTTAGCTTCATGTCATAACCACATAAACTGTAGGTCGATGGCCTACAATACGAAAGATAGAAGATGTTAACTTTTTAATAGGAACTTTCAAAATCAGAATTCTGCGGGTGTAGGATTGTTTTACACCGGATGGAGACATTATGACGTTTCACAAGGTAAGCATGTCACTAACCTTACAATTTATTTTTTTTATCTGAAACAAGCAACAACATAAAAAAGAATTACTCAAATGTTAAATACGAAAATTTAAGGTGGTACCTAACACTACAGGGAGATAACTCTGTAAAATCAGCTCAACGTTTTAATTACGTTGTGTTGTTAAGAGAATATTAAGCTTCTCAATGATCAAAATAAGTGTTTGTCAAACTGCTATATAACCAGTGTAATTTTTCTGATAAAACGGTTGGTTCAAATTTTTTGAAATTTTTATATTTTTGTAAAAGGGTCAAAGTAAATACTTTGTCAAAATTTTAAGAAAATTAAACGACCCAAATTAATTTTAGCTAAAGTGTTGGGTACCACCTTAAGTTTTACAAAATGTTATGTTGAGATGCTTCTAATAATGTAATTACTAAAACGATTCTGTATTAATACTATTTCAAACCGATCTGACTATTGAGAAAATTTGATGAAGTCATTTCGACATCAGTAAGGTGGTCAAGAAATCAATGAAAGGGAACCAATATATCATATATTTCTATATGTTATACATATACATAAGGTATTCAAAATGTTTTGGCTCGAGCATCACTGACGAAACATTGATTGAAGCAATGCATATTTGGTGCCTCAACATTGGTTTTAACGTTGTGTTTCCGTTGTGTCGTTTGTTTTCTCTTATTTTGAGTGTGAATTCACATTACTATAAGACGTGTCACGATACTTATCTATCCCAAATTCAATAGTTTTCTCTGGTAACACTGTTTTGATTATTTTGATAATGATTTTACCTTTTTGTTATCTATTATCTTTTTTAGGTAACATATATTTCAAGATTGGTTTTTATGTGGAAGAGAACATATTCCTACAAAAATGTAAAAACAAAAGGTGAGATATAAATGTGTTTAATTATTATTATTATCATTTGTATCTTCATATAATCGATCTTTTATATTTTTAATGTATTTTATACAATACATGTAGTACTACATTTATTTTATAATTTAGTAGCCGATAGTTCGTTTGCGACTAAAGTTTTCCTGAATAGAGTGATCAGGGTACCAGACATCAAAACATCATAGGGAACTTATGTTTTTTTCTACTGTGAAATCCTCTGGAAAATTTACATATAACAATTCTTGATTATACTTTGTTGCAACTGTGATGTCTCAAACACCTACATGTAATGCAGAGTATCAGATTAGAAAAAAATAACATGCTTTAGTGTACGTTCGAATAGTACTAACTATTCGTGGGCTGAACAATTGCACCATTCTTGTATCGGACTAGCTGTTGTCTACCAAAACACAAATGATACAGCATTATATATCTAGTTTCTTAAAGGTTCAAACACAGAATACTCGTGTTTATCTATTTTCAAAAATCATGCATAATTATGCTATGTCGAAAGCGAAATAAAACTGATAACTTATGCACCTATAATTGAAACTCAGAATGCAATTGAGGGTTTTTCCTCACATGTTGATACTAAAGGAATGCTTGAACTTTTATTCAGATATGTAAATTCTTGGTATATATTTCTTAAATATATCATAGAAAACGCCAGAGGTATAGATGGGGTTGTAATATCTCAATGTTGTGTTTCATTTATTCTTGTTTGTTGTTTTGGTTTTACCATGGAGTTGTCAGATCGGTTTCGACATATAATTAGATATAAGTAAAGGCAACATTAGTATACCGATGTTCAAAACTCATAAATCGATAGAAAAAAAAAAAAAAAAAATCCGAGTCACAACCCAAAACCGAGGAAACACATTAAATATAAGAGAATGACAACACAAAATTAAAATGTAACACACACAGAAACGAACTAAGCATTAGACAATGATTAGACAAAATCCGATGAGAATAAAAAAATATAAGAAGATGTGGTATGTGTGCCAATGAGACGACTCTCCATACAAGTCACAATTTATCAAATTTAACCATTAAAAGTCAAAGTACGGTCTTGGCTCACATCGAACAGCAAGCTATAAAGGACCCCCAAAATGACATGTATCAAACCAATAAAACGAGAAAACCAACAGGGTAACCTATTTTGAAAACGAGAAACGTGTAACATTTATGAACTACATCAACAAACGACAACTACTGAACACCAGATTCCTTACAGTTTTTGGTGGGGTTCGTGTTGCTTATTCTTCAGTTTTATATGTTGTGTCATGTTTGTCTGTTTGTCTTTTTCAATTTTAGTCATGACGTTGTCAGTTTATTTTTCGATTTATGAGTTTGACTAATCCCTCTGGTATTAAGGTACCAACATTTGCCTTTATCGGAAACAAAAGAAATATCACAACATATATCGGAAACAAAAGAAATATCACAACATATAAAAGACACACTATAGAATATCAAGCAAAATGACTAAAGACATCAGAAGACAATCAAAAGGCATATTAACACAAGTGAACATACACTGAACGAATATATTTGATCTATGACACAATGTAAACAAAATGTTGTAAGCTATGCAAAATAAATGATAAATATAGAACGTTTGAATATGACTATGACGTCTTTCGCTTCTGTTTGATAGCTCTTATTTGTGATAAATATATCAACTTACAATAACACAAGGATTTTATTGTTAATTCTTTTCGTTAATAATATATTGTAATATAATGTAGTCTTTTCTGAAACCTGTGGTAACTCTCTTCCAATAACTATACTGTGTTATTATCATGCCAATCAATAACAAATATGTTAATGAATTTTGAATATAGATAAACACGAATATCCTACATGAATATATATACCAGTAACAGCATGTATGTCTATGGTATCATGTAAGCTTAAAAAAACAACGGCTGAACCTGTACCGGTATGATGATTTTCGATTTGGTCTCCAGAAAAGCGTGGCACAATACGAACATAAACTAAAGTGTTTTCGTTTTTTCTTATTTGATATTCTGCATCAGATAAATGGGTCATTATGCTTGCAATGGTCAGGTATAGTCCAGGTTTATCACATGTAAACTTTCCATTGGATTGTAAGGTGGATAACGTATTAATTCCGTATGATGTTCTGATGTTAGGGAACCTGATCACTGAATTGTTGTTATAGCGGTCACCAGTAGCGCATGCAGTAACGGCAACTGTAAAAGAGAAAATAAGATATAGATAGCTAACAAATAGTATTTAAAGATACTAATGTGATGATGATCTGTAACTGATAAAATCTTTGACCTTATGGTGTTTTAGGAATAATTCAACATTATGTAATAATGCTGTACTTTGATTGGATGAGAGACCAGTTTTTTTAGAGCAATTTCTATAAATTGAGATTTTCTTTTCTCTGTCGGCGTACCTGTCATTAAGAAATTAGAAGTTTGAATATGAAAACTACTGCTATCAGCCGGATGGATATTAAATCATGTGAATATCGAAAAACGAAAACGAACTTGCCGCTGTACCAAGTCAGGAATATGACAGTTCTTGTCCATTCGTTTTTGATGCGTTTTGTTATTTGATTTTGCCATGTGATTATGGACTTTCCGAATCGATTTTTCTCTGAGTTCAGTATTTTTGTGATTTTACTTTTTACTTCACATGCATGCTTCGTTTTGAAAATAAATCACAGACTTATCAAAGAACATTATGAACATATTAATTTCGTGGGTCTAACGCTCATTCAAAATGAAGACTTTATTAACTTATTATAATAATTATCTACCTTGCTCACTTTCCTTTGTCTGTTTATCTTCAAAGACTATTATGTCATTTTTAAATCTATTTAACATTGTCATGTCATTGTCATTTTGAAACTCGTGACTATCAAAGTTGTATCTACTGACAAAATATTTGTACTCCTGATCTCAGATCTAATCTATGTATTTCTGGTAAATGTTTACGACAGGGATTTGTCTGTCGATACCTATATCTTGGCATTGCACAAGGTCGTGTTTTTTCTCTGACTATTTTTGACGTCCTTACATTGAATCTATTGGATGGTGGGTGTGTACTGATTGATAATTTAGTCTTAGATAAAAACGTTTATATTAATTGTTAGTGGCTTTGATCTAACTGTTAGTAACTGCAAGTACTCTCAGATCTGTACTTAGTGTCTATTTGTTTTTTGGATTTTACTAGTACCATTTCACGTCCACTTGTATTTGTAGTATTTGTTTTTTTTTATCAATCTAATGAGTTAAGCCTTTTCCAACTTATTTTTATAGTGCGTTCTTGTATTGTACTGTTACACCACTCTCCCAGGTAAGGGATGGATTGATGTCCCGCTAACATGTTTAACCCCGCCACATAATTTATGTATGTGCCTGTCTCAAGTCAGGAGCCTGTATTTCAGTGGTTGTCGTTTGTTTATGTGTTACACATTTATTTTCGTTCATTTTTTGTACATAAATTAGGCCGGTAGTTTTCTCGTTTGAACTGTTTTACATTGTTATTACGGAGCCTTTTACAGCTGCATATGCAGTATGGGCTTTGCTCATTGTTGAAGGCCGTACGGTGACCTACAGTTGTTAGTTTCTGTGTCAGTTGGTCTGTTGTGGATAGTTGTCTCATCGGTTATCATACCTCATCTTTTTTTTTAATATCTAACGCAAACTTTAATCAGTCACTCATATATGAAATATAAGTCAATATTACCTTATTTTTATCAGGACCCCTTCGAAGACACATCATGCACATCTATGAACAATATCTCACGAACTGTGACTTTATCCACATATAGATGGACTTTAACTTTGTGAAGGACAGATAAAACAACATATCCCTTCCCCAACTTCATTTGACAAAAGATATAAAAATCTTAGAGCAAACACAGGTAAAATTATTACTCTTAGTAAAGGTTGAATTGAGAGAGCCTGGACATAATGTTTTCATAAAAATATAAATGTAGCTTTGTATGATATTTAACAACAATTCTGCTCAAATCGATGCGAAGGGTCAACTTGAACTTACTTCCAGATATGAGAAATATTGATAATTAATGAATGCCTCATAATGACTTGAAGATGAAGGACAACAATATCTTGCATTGAAATCAATTTTGTCTCATGAGCATTTACTGCATATCTCTTTATATTTTCATTGGTATACAACAGACTAAAAAACTGCTTACATACTACAACTAAAAATCAGAAAGCTTCAGACAGCATACATTGTAGCAACAGCTGTGAAATCCTTGACAACATGTTTTCAGTTCTGTTTGGTTGCAGTAACATTGCGAAGTGGATAATTGAGAGGTTTGAAACACTTTACATATAAATTGTGTACATGGTATACGTTGAAAGTAAAGATGTAAAATTGAGAATGGAAGTGGCGAATATTATGCAAGAGTATTTTTTCTAAATGATAAAAACTATATTTAATAATCAAAATAGAATATATAAAAACTATTTCGAAAAACTATAAATGATTTCCCAGGTTCCGACAACGAGTTGTTGTAGAACATGGTACCTTGTTTACATTTCATAAAAAATAACCTGGATTGGGAATTTCCCAAAAATGGATAACGCATTATGTGCAAAAAAAAACCAATGAGCATTCATTGTCATAACTATGTTGTGTTTTTTTTTCTTATATAAAATTTAATGAAAAAGAATGAATTAATTTCAAATTACTAAACTCTTTAATTTGGCATATACAGAAAATAATAAAATAGATCCGCAGATAATCATGAAACAATCTCAAACCCATATCATTTAATGGTTTGGTTATAAAACTATTTATATCTTAAAATTATAATTACGGTATTTTGTACGTAATATCAGGATTTAAACAATTTATTGTTGCTACGAACTGAAATAATTTCATATTACTTACATACGTATGGTATACAACATGCTTGAATAATACATATTGACATTTTTTTTTCAAATTAATTTTGCCAAACATTATCATACAGTCTACAATACGAAAGATAGAAGATGTTAACTTTTTAATAGGAACTTTCAAAATCAGAATTCTGCGGGTGTAGGATTGTTTTACACCGGATGGAGACATTATGACGTTTCACAAGGTAAGCATGTCACTAACCTTACAATTTATTTTTTTTATCTGAAACAAGCAACAACATAAAAAAGAATTACTCAAATGTTAAATACGAAAATTTAAGGTGGTACCTAACACTACAGGGAGATAACTCTGTAAAATCAGCTCAACGTTTTAATTACGTTGTGTTGTTAAGAGAATATTAAGCTTCTCAATGATCAAAATAAGTGTTTGTCAAACTGCTATATAACCAGTGTAATTTTTCTGATAAAACGGTTGGTTCAAATTTTTTGAAATTTTTATATTTTTGTAAAAGGGTCAAAGTAAATACTTTGTCAAAATTTTAAGAAAATTAAACGACCCAAATTAATTTTAGCTAAAGTGTTGGGTACCACCTTAAGTTTTACAAAATGTTATGTTGAGATGCTTCTAATAATGTAATTACTAAAACGATTCTGTATTAATACTATTTCAAACCGATCTGACTATTGAGAAAATTTGATGAAGTCATTTCGACATCAGTAAGGTGGTCAAGAAATCAATGAAAGGGAACCAATATATCATATATTTCTATATGTTATACATATACATAAGGTATTCAAAATGTTTTGGCTCGAGCATCACTGACGAAACATTGATTGAAGCAATGCATATTTGGTGCCTCAACATTGGTTTTAACGTTGTGTTTCCGTTGTGTCGTTTGTTTTCTCTTATTTTGAGTGTGAATTCACATTACTATAAGACGTGTCACGATACTTATCTATCCCAAATTCAATAGTTTTCTCTGGTAACACTGTTTTGATTATTTTGATAATGATTTTACCTTTTTGTTATCTATTATCTTTTTTAGGTAACATATATTTCAAGATTGGTTTTTATGTGGAAGAGAACATATTCCTACAAAAATGTAAAAACAAAAGGTGAGATATAAATGTGTTTAATTATTATTATTATCATTTGTATCTTCATATAATCGATCTTTTATATTTTTAATGTATTTTATACAATACATGTAGTACTACATTTATTTTATAATTTAGTAGCCGATAGTTCGTTTGCGACTAAAGTTTTCCTGAATAGAGTGATCAGGGTACCAGACATCAAAACATCATAGGGAACTTATGTTTTTTTCTACTGTGAAATCCTCTGGAAAATTTACATATAACAATTCTTGATTATACTTTGTTGCAACTGTGATGTCTCAAACACCTACATGTAATGCAGAGTATCAGATTAGAAAAAAATAACATGCTTTAGTGTACGTTCGAATAGTACTAACTATTCGTGGGCTGAACAATTGCACCATTCTTGTATCGGACTAGCTGTTGTCTACCAAAACACAAATGATACAGCATTATATATCTAGTTTCTTAAAGGTTCAAACACAGAATACTCGTGTTTATCTATTTTCAAAAATCATGCATAATTATGCTATGTCGAAAGCGAAATAAAACTGATAACTTATGCACCTATAATTGAAACTCAGAATGCAATTGAGGGTTTTTCCTCACATGTTGATACTAAAGGAATGCTTGAACTTTTATTCAGATATGTAAATTCTTGGTATATATTTCTTAAATATATCATAGAAAACGCCAGAGGTATAGATGGGGTTGTAATATCTCAATGTTGTGTTTCATTTATTCTTGTTTGTTGTTTTGGTTTTACCATGGAGTTGTCAGATCGGTTTCGACATATAATTAGATATAAGTAAAGGCAACATTAGTATACCGATGTTCAAAACTCATAAATCGATAGAAAAAAAAAAAAAAAAAATCCGAGTCACAACCCAAAACCGAGGAAACACATTAAATATAAGAGAATGACAACACAAAATTAAAATGTAACACACACAGAAACGAACTAAGCATTAGACAATGATTAGACAAAATCCGATGAGAATAAAAAAATATAAGAAGATGTGGTATGTGTGCCAATGAGACGACTCTCCATACAAGTCACAATTTATCAAATTTAACCATTAAAAGTCAAAGTACGGTCTTGGCTCACATCGAACAGCAAGCTATAAAGGACCCCCAAAATGACATGTATCAAACCAATAAAACGAGAAAACCAACAGGGTAACCTATTTTGAAAACGAGAAACGTGTAACATTTATGAACTACATCAACAAACGACAACTACTGAACACCAGATTCCTTACAGTTTTTGGTGGGGTTCGTGTTGCTTATTCTTCAGTTTTATATGTTGTGTCATGTTTGTCTGTTTGTCTTTTTCAATTTTAGTCATGACGTTGTCAGTTTATTTTTCGATTTATGAGTTTGACTAATCCCTCTGGTATTAAGGTACCAACATTTGCCTTTATCGGAAACAAAAGAAATATCACAACATATATCGGAAACAAAAGAAATATCACAACATATAAAAGACACACTATAGAATATCAAGCAAAATGACTAAAGACATCAGAAGACAATCAAAAGACATATTAACACAAGTGAACATACACTGAACGAATATATTTGATCTATGACACAATGTAAACAAAATGTTGTAAGCTATGCAAAATAAATGATAAATATAGAACGTTTGAATATGACTATGACGTCTTTCGCTTCTGTTTGATAGCTCTTATTTGTGATAAATATATCAACTTACAATAACACAAGGATTTTATTGTTAATTCTTTTCGTTAATAATATATTTGTAATATAATGTAGTCTTTTCTGAAACCTGTGGTAACTCTCTTCCAATAACTATACTGTGTTATTATCATGCCAATCAATAACAAATATGTTAATGAATTTTGAATATAGATAAACACGAATATCCTACATGAATATATATACCAGTAACAGCATGTATGTCTATGGTATCATGTAAGCTTAAAAAAACAACGGCTGAACCTGTACCGGTATGATGATTTTCGATTTGGTCTCCAGAAAAGCGTGGCACAATACGAACATAAACTAAAGTGTTTTCGTTTTTTCTTATTTGATATTCTGCATCAGATAAATGGGTCATTATGCTTGCAATGGTCAGGTATAGTCCAGGTTTATCACATGTAAACTTTCCATTGGATTGTAAGGTGGATAACGTATTAATTCCGTATGATGTTCTGATGTTAGGGAACCTGATCACTGAATTGTTGTTATAGCGGTCACCAGTAGCGCATGCAGTAACGGCAACTGTAAAAGAGAAAATAAGATATAGATAGCTAACAAATAGTATTTAAAGATACTAATGTGATGATGATCTGTAACTGATAAAATCTTTGACCTTATGGTGTTTTAGGAATAATTCAACATTATGTAATAATGCTGTACTTTGATTGGATGAGAGACCAGTTTTTTTAGAGCAATTTCTATAAATTGAGATTTTCTTTTCTCTGTCGGCGTACCTGTCATTAAGAAATTAGAAGTTTGAATATGAAAACTACTGCTATCAGCCGGATGGATATTAAATCATGTGAATATCGAAAAACGAAAACGAACTTGCCGCTGTACCAAGTCAGGAATATGACAGTTCTTGTCCATTCGTTTTTGATGCGTTTTGTTATTTGATTTTGCCATGTGATTATGGACTTTCCGAATCGATTTTTCTCTGAGTTCAGTATTTTTGTGATTTTACTTTTTACTTCACATGCATGCTTCGTTTTGAAAATAAATCACAGACTTATCAAAGAACATTATGAACATATTAATTTCGTGGGTCTAACGCTCATTCAAAATGAAGACTTTATTAACTTATTATAATAATTATCTACCTTGCTCACTTTCCTTTGTCTGTTTATCTTCAAAGACTATTATGTCATTTTTAAATCTATTTAACATTGTCATGTCATTGTCATTTTGAAACTCGTGACTATCAAAGTTGTATCTACTGACAAAATATTTGTACTCCTGATCTCAGATCTAATCTATGTATTTCTGGTAAATGTTTACGACAGGGATTTGTCTGTCGATACCTATATCTTGGCATTGCACAAGGTCGTGTTTTTTCTCTGACTATTTTTGACGTCCTTACATTGAATCTATTGGATGGTGGGTGTGTACTGATTGATAATTTAGTCTTAGATAAAAACGTTTATATTAATTGTTAGTGGCTTTGATCTAACTGTTAGTAACTGCAAGTACTCTCAGATCTGTACTTAGTGTCTATTTGTTTTTTGGATTTTACTAGTACCATTTCACGTCCACTTGTATTTGTAGTATTTGTTTTTTTTTATCAATCTAATGAGTTAAGCCTTTTCCAACTTATTTTTATAGTGCGTTCTTGTATTGTACTGTTACACCACTCTCCCAGGTAAGGGATGGATTGATGTCCCGCTAACATGTTTAACCCCGCCACATAATTTATGTATGTGCCTGTCTCAAGTCAGGAGCCTGTATTTCAGTGGTTGTCGTTTGTTTATGTGTTACACATTTATTTTCGTTCATTTTTTGTACATAAATTAGGCCGGTAGTTTTCTCGTTTGAACTGTTTTACATTGTTATTACGGAGCCTTTTACAGCTGCATATGCAGTATGGGCTTTGCTCATTGTTGAAGGCCGTACGGTGACCTACAGTTGTTAGTTTCTGTGTCAGTTGGTCTGTTGTGGATAGTTGTCTCATCGGTTATCATACCTCATCTTTTTTTTTAATATCTAACGCAAACTTTAATCAGTCACTCATATATGAAATATAAGTCAATATTACCTTATTTTTATCAGGACCCCTTCGAAGACACATCATGCACATCTATGAACAATATCTCACGAACTGTGACTTTATCCACATATAGATGGACTTTAACTTTGTGAAGGACAGATAAAACAACATATCCCTTCCCCAACTTCATTTGACAAAAGATATAAAAATCTTAGAGCAAACACAGGTAAAATTATTACTCTTAGTAAAGGTTGAATTGAGAGAGCCTGGACATAATGTTTTCATAAAAATATAAATGTAGCTTTGTATGATATTTAACAACAATTCTGCTCAAATCGATGCGAAGGGTCAACTTGAACTTACTTCCAGATATGAGAAATATTGATAATTAATGAATGCCTCATAATGACTTGAAGATGAAGGACAACAATATCTTGCATTGAAATCAATTTTGTCTCATGAGCATTTACTGCATATCTCTTTATATTTTCATTGGTATACAACAGACTAAAAAACTGCTTACATACTACAACTAAAAATCAGAAAGCTTCAGACAGCATACATTGTAGCAACAGCTGTGAAATCCTTGACAACATGTTTTCAGTTCTGTTTGGTTGCAGTAACATTGCGAAGTGGATAATTGAGAGGTTTGAAACACTTTACATATAAATTGTGTACATGGTATACGTTGAAAGTAAAGATGTAAAATTGAGAATGGAAGTGGCGAATATTATGCAAGAGTATTTTTTCTAAATGATAAAAACTATATTTAATAATCAAAATAGAATATATAAAAACTATTTCGAAAAACTATAAATGATTTCCCAGGTTCCGACAACGAGTTGTTGTAGAACATGGTACCTTGTTTACATTTCATAAAAAATAACCTGGATTGGGAATTTCCCAAAAATGGATAACGCATTATGTGCAAAAAAAAACCAATGAGCATTCATTGTCATAACTATGTTGTGTTTTTTTTTCTTATATAAAATTTAATGAAAAAGAATGAATTAATTTCAAATTACTAAACTCTTTAATTTGGCATATACAGAAAATAATAAAATAGATCCGCAGATAATCATGAAACAATCTCAAACCCATATCATTTAATGGTTTGGTTATAAAACTATTTATATCTTAAAATTATAATTACGGTATTTTGTACGTAATATCAGGATTTAAACAATTTATTGTTGCTACGAACTGAAATAATTTCATATTACTTACATACGTATGGTATACAACATGCTTGAATAATACATATTGACATTTTTTTTTCAAATTAATTTTGCCAAACATTATCATACAGTATTTTCTGATAAGCAAATTTACCAACAATTTCCTTTTCCCTATCTTAACAAATTCTATCTTGTTTCCCTATCGTGAGCTTTGATACGTTTGCTTTGAGAGAGCCGGTGGATGTCGATGAGAACGGACGTGGAATATTTGCAGAGAGAATCCATCAACATCATCCAAATTAGTCTTCTAAATTGCTTTATTGGATGCATTTTATCATCCATAGATTATATACTTTCAATTTCGGTCATTAATATCTTGTTGAGGAAAACCTCTGCAGAAATTTTCAGGTATGTTTGAGACATGTGCTCTGCCCATATGGGATCCATTAGTAGTTTCCATTGGAAACTATCAGACCTATCATTTGAAGTCTGAGAGTTCTTGCTGTTCTCCTAATGGATCGGTAGTTTCTTTCCGAGATCCTTTTCAGTAGGATTTTCGGCTTTCCTCTACCTTGATACAGCAAGGCATTTGGTAGTGTCGGTTTTGATAAATTTTGTCCTAACCGATTCCTCGTTATTACCTTAGACGTATTTTGCCAAGGCATATGTGGGGCATCCGGGTGACCTTTTCCCATTTTAAACACACAGATATTTAAACAAGAACTATCTTTAAAAAAGATATCCGACGTATTTAAATTTGAGTATATGTTTAAAACTATCATTTCGATAACCTTCAGAAGCACAAAGAGACCATTTAAATAACGTTTTCTCTGTTTGTGTTCAGTATTCTCGGTCCTCGTATCTTTCTGTTTACATTCACCAAAACCCCGCGGAAATCTCACATGCGTAGGTGCGTTCTTAAAGTCATGTACGTTCGTACAACAAAGTTTACATTCAAAATTATATAATTGTCCCGAATGCAAAAAGCTATTGGAGAAACAGTCATTTTAATAAAAATATAAATCTTTGTAAGATCTAGTTCAAATATTTATAGTTTTTTACTTGCTTTCCATCACGATATAATTAACGAGACGTCTTTTCAAACACAACCAAATCGCCATAGTTAAGCGTCCTTAAGTTCCGAAACTATATCGACTACGTCGGAAAAAGGATATTTGATACATAGAAAAAATACACTTTTTATACTTTGAGGACTGAGCGAATCAGGTGAGTGTGTGAGTTGGTATGTTTTATTTTGTTATATTGTATTATGTTTAGGGAAGGTTAACTTTCTGGTAATAAGACCCGTCACGGCCTGCCTGGGGAATTGGGTAAGCAAATGCTCACATTAATCTGTACCAATACAGGCTCCAAATGCTTCCTTTATACGCCATAACTCATGGTGGTGATCCTTATAAAGGATGCTTATACGGAGACAAGAAGAAGATACGCATGACGGGTAGACGCTTACACTGTCAACACATTATTTGGGGTTGATGTTATTTCTGTATTGATTTAACTTGAGATTGTATATAAAAAAAATCTCCAAACGTTTTGAAGGTCGGCATTACAACTGGCGTATCTTATTCCATTACAGTAAACCAAAGGATGTATGTAGACTGAAATCAGGAGTTGCTCATAACAAATAAATGTACAGTTAAGTATGAAGACGATAACTAATCACAATGTTAAGGATGAAGATGATAATTAATCACAAAGTTAAGGATGAAGATGATAATTAATCACAAAGTTAAGGATGAGGATGATTTGTACTAGAATATGTACAATAAGTAACTATATTAATCAATTTTGATGATAGACAAACACGAATATTTTCCATAAATGTAGCTATTAGTGACCACATGTATTTCTAAAATATCATGTCGATTCAAATTGGCAACAGCTGATCCTGTACCGGTGTATTTGTTTTAGAGGACCACTAGAATAGTCTGGTACTATACGAACGTTAACCAAGGCATTTCCATTTTTTCTTATTTGATAAGCTGCATTAGGTGTATCAGACGATATGCTAGCAACGATGAGGTATAATCCAAACTTATCACATGTAAATTCTCCACGATCTTGTATAGGACCTACACTTATGACTCCATGTGATGTTTTGAAGTCCGGAAATTTAACTGCTCTATTATTGTAATAGTATCCACCATCAGTACACGCAGTCAAATAAACTGTAACAGAAAAAAACTCAATACTACACAATCAGCAACAAATATAATTTATAGATCATAAATTGCTAATCTGACGATAACATAAATAAATGGTTCGCACAGTAAGATTGAACGGACTTCTTTTGTTCGGAATTATTTGACACTAGTTATAGAGCCTTGTAAAATCAAACTCAGGAGAGCAAAAACCATTCCAATCCGATTAAATAGATCACCGAAGAGATGATGATTTTCCTTTGGCACCATCTTACGGTGTTTATATTTCACAACTAGTTCACTATTTCCGTGTCTGTTGTGACGTTTTGATTTTAACGAACGTAATCTATGTATTAATGGTAAATTATTAAGCCAGGGAATTCATTATCACAAATTACTCAAAACCTTAACTAAGTTCTTCCATAGATATAAAGATTTGGTTTAGAAGTGTGGTTGTACCTGTAGAAACTTATTTCAAACGTTATAACACATCCTCATTTTTACGGAAATGTAGATGCATGATTTTTTTTATTAGTTGTTAGTGGCTTTGAACTAGCTGTCAGTAACTGCAAGAACTCTCAGATCATTACTTATTGTCTTTTTGTTGTTGGGATATACAAGTACCCGGCCACGTCCACTCTGTATTTTTGTTAGATGTATTTCTATTTGTATCTATCTGATGAGTTTTTTAACTGATTTTGATAGTTCGTTCTTATCTTGTACTGTTACACCACTGTCCCAGGTTAGGGGGAGGGTTGAGATCCCGCTAAAATATTTAACCCCGCCACATCTGTATGTTTGTGCCTGTCCATAGTCAGGAGCCTGTAATTCAGTGGTTGTCGTCGTGATGTGTTCCATATTTGTTTTTCGTTAATTTTTTTTTACATAAATTAGGCCGTTAGTTTTCTCGTTTGAATTGTTTTACATTTGTCATTTCGAGACCTTTTATAGCTGACTATATTTATGAGGTATCGGCTTTGCTAATTATTGAATACCGTACGACGACCTATAGTTGTTAATTTCTGTGTCATTTGGTCTTTTGTGGAGAGTTGTCTCATTGGCAATCATACCACATCTTTTTTTTTTTTTATATTAGCTCTATTCAAGTATTAAGTACTGGTGCATATCTACAATAACGGATGAATTATGTTTACGGAAACAACCTATGTGTTTTTTGTCTTTATACAAATTATATTGCTCCATTGGTGTATACATGAATATTAAAATTGACCCCTTCTCATAAATTAATTTGAAAAATCATTAACACCACTATCTCCATTACATGAATAAAACAAATGTTTTATTTTGATTTTATAAATACAAATAATTGTGGGGTATACGAGGAGTATGTGGCATCGCATAGATTATTCTAAAACAATTGCATCCAAGTATCAAAATCATATGAACAATATACTTTCATTAATTCTTAAACTAAACTGAAAATAAAGGTTAATTTCGAATTAAATTTTTTTTTTAATACACAGACAATCGTATTCTCTTTTATAATAAGTACAAATCTCAACTGTCAGCTGAGGAACATTCATTTCATACCATACAGTTAAGGTTGTGCTCGTTATTAAAGACCTTGAATTAATCGTGATTTGTAATTAATCAAATATGTGTCCTCTGCTCTTTAATTGATTGTTCTTTGAATGGCGATTATACAACACCTCTTTATTTTCATAGCGTGATGGGGTTCATTATAACAATATAGTAATTTGGAATGTTAATTTAATTATGTTTAAGTGCTAAATAATTAAAAAAAAAAAAGGGCTAATGAAGAAATAAATAGATTCAAACCAAAATTATTAACGTGACTGTATATTTTCATTAAAATATTCTTTAATTACAGAACTTATTAAACACACATATATTTTCATGAATACCAATGTCCTAAATTAGAAAAAAAAAATCACTAACTTCTCAAGAACAAAAGAATATGCAGTATGTATGTAGGACTCGGATGTGCGATGGGGACACTGAAGTGTGTTAGTCTACGCCGAAGTGTGAATGTCCGTTTGCTCATGTGCGATGGTATATTTGACGCATGATGACTAGTTTAAAATCGACAAAATTATGTGCAATTTTTATGAGAACTAGATTTGTCCAAAAGTTTATTTATAAGTTTGAATTCATTATTGTCCATAAAATACTGATTGTATTTTGGTCATGTTGGTATCTATGTATGATTGTAAGTTTATAAGCCCCCTTTAAAATTGTTCCGATGTTGAATATGCATAAAATATTTTCAACTCAAATTTATCATTCGGATAATTTTTAAATGATTGTATGAACAGTGGCTTATTTTTGTCCAAGCCAATTTACAAAGTGCATTACAACGATACAGACATGAATGGTTATTCGATAACTATAAACCGGGATTTAAATTGAACGGGTAACATTCTCGATGATTTACTTAATAAACATGAAAAGCCGCTTCTAGGAAACAACTTGACCTCATCATGGACATGTGAACATGTTGGTATGATACGGGTTATATTATTCTCCTATATTTTATGATGTTATAATACTAAACCACTAACGGGAGGGATTGTGCTTGATTTTCATATGATGAAGACATAACCTTTCTATCAGTTTAATTGAGGTCCGGAGCTGGCACTTCTAGTAGTCCTTTGTTAATTTATGTATTATTGTCATTTTGCTAAGTTTCTTTTGTTACCTATTCTTGCATCGAACTCTAACTTCTTTTAAACGGGGTTTTACTGTGTGTATTGGTGTTTGTTTTTCTACATTGGCTAGAAGTATAGGGGGATGTTTGAGATATCACAAAACATGTTTAACCCCGCAGCATTTGCGCTAGTCCTAAGTCAGGAGCCTCTGGCCTTTGTTAGTCTTTTTTAGTATGATTTTTTTATTTTATTTCATTTATATGTTTTTGAGTTAAGTATGACGTCCATTATCACACGTTTTTGTTTAGTGGCCAGCTGAAGGACATCTCCGGGAGCGGGATTTTCTCGCTGTGTGGAAAACACATTGATGGCCTTCGGCTGTTTTCTGCTCTTTGGTCAGGTTGTTGTCTCTGTCACATATTCCCCCATTTCTATTCTCAATTTTATGAAAAGCATTGACATTATAGTTTATGTTCTGAGTACCATCGCGGTCCAGCTTCCTTCATATATAGAACCGATTATGTATGAAAAACCGTGTTATAATTTGCATGCGTGCGAAGCGATTTTTTTGTGTATCTTCATCACGTACAATGAATTGAATTTATCAAAATAATTACTAACCTTGCCCTCTTGTACTTGTCAGTTGGTACTGCATACCACTAACGACACTTTTAATTTCACTTTCAGCTATTGAAAAGGCAACAGTTAGATTGTGATAGCGTTCATCACTATTATGTTTTTTGTTCAAACATCGTTGACAATACAACGGAATTTGATGCGACTGCCATATTAATGAGAGGATAAGCGCTTTAAAACAAGGTTCAATCCACGACTTTCTACATACAAAAATGTCTGTCAGGAATATGACAGTTGTTATCCATTCGTTTAATGTGTTTTAGCTTCTGATTTTATTTGACGAGGGACTTTCCGTTTTGAATTTTCCTCGGTTATAGTTCTCCTGAATAATAGGTATCTCTGATGTAATATTGACAAGCTGTTTAACCTCCATCTCAAGTTGTATTATATACTGTTCCATCTGTGTTTCGGATTTTCTCTGCTCCGTTATGATATCTAAGAGTGCATTAAAATGAGTATTCGTGATTGCACCATTTACAAAGCTAGTTGTGCTGAGATTAAACAAAATCCCTGACGAGACAGGAACAAGAAAAACAAAACTCTAATCAACGTTATTACGTTGTATTATGGAGTTTTAAAGTCCGACATACACTGTGTCATACGATATAGAACATCAAATGGATCTTAAGAAAGGTATTTATAAGTAAAAATATTTGATAAAATTTCAACATTGAATGGATCTAACAGAAGTTTTCACAAAACAAATAATTTGAATGTAAGCAGATGATACAATTAAATGACAGGTATGGTAAAGGGTTGAAACTCATAAGCTGAAACCGCTCATTAAAGGAATGTTAAATTTGATATGAAATATAAATTACATTCCTCAATACATTTTCCAAAACAAAAATACTTTGTTTAGAAAATACACTCTGTCTATATGAACAGACTATTCGTGCAGTTTATGCCAATAAACTCATCATAAATACCAGGATTGATTCATAGATGGTTTTGGTTATTATATTTGTAGACATTGTTTTTGTTTTTAGCCCTTCAAAAAGCACGGGTCATAATAATCGATTGCTGTCAAATACTTGTCTTTGAACGTTCCAGATGAAGTACTATTTTACACGTGTCACGGTACTTTTCTATCCCAAATTCATGTATTTGGTTTTGATGTTTTATTTGTTATTCTCATCGGATTTTGTCTAATGCTTAGTCTGTTTCTGTGTATGTTACATTTTAATGTTATGTCGTTGTTATCCTCTTATATTTAATGTGTTTCCCTCAGTTTGGGTTTGTTACCCCGATTTTGTTTTTTATCCATATATTTACGAGTTTTGAACAGCGGTATACTACTGTTGCCTTTATTTATGCGTCCGATGCGCTCTTGGTGATATACTGAAGCGCTCATCATGACATACGGACTCAGTATATCACGAAGAGCGCCTCGGACGGATAACATTTATAAAGAACTCGTGTTATTCGATATGATATTGAAAACAAGACGTTAAAAAATTTCTTGCGTCCGAAGCGCTTTCCTGGATTTACCTTCATCAGGAACGCTCAAAGCCAGACATTTGAAATCCGAAGATGTATAAGTATCGAAACCGTTGAAGAGCTATATGTCAAAAATACCTAAGATAGCACTCCACAGTTAGGTGTGTAGTTTCGCAATTTGGCCCCTGTGGATTTTTCAAATATGAGAGCTAGTGTGCAATAAAATTAAATTCTGGATAGCTGAGTATTAAAATAGCCTTTGTATTGGGTTTATATGAACATCAAGGTTATGTAATGTATGTAATATAGGCTGTTTTCTGTATGACAGTCCGTATTTGCATGTCCCTACCATACATTGGTCCGACAATTATTGTAATGTTTTTTTCCAACTTTTTATCGCACTAACTTTGTGATTGGATTTTACGAAAAAATGAGGCGAAAGACACCCATTTTTTGTTTGATCATTAGGAAGATTTATGAAAACAGTTCCTAAAAAGGTATCACTCAAAGGCATTGAAATTCTAGTTTGATCCAAATTTTGGGGGGATATGTGACATGTTCGCCCCCTTTTTGCAATATTTTATGGTAAATAAATGCAGAATGTTGCCATGGATACACATAAAAGGGATTAATTTTCACCCTTTTAACTTTCGAAAATCAAATTTTAAATCTATGGAAGATACTGATTACATAAATATGCACATGTACAACACAAACAGTTAGGTTAATGTATTAGAAATCCAGGAATAGGAGATGATAAAACATTTTGTGGCTCATTTTTAATTTTATTTTCTAATTGTTGAGTGCTACCTAAAATATAAAAGTCCTGACAATAACTTTCCATCTAACTCATAAACATTGAGTAAATGATTTGGTTGACAAATTTGGTTAAAATTAAAAAAAAAAAAGTTGTACTTAATACTAGTAAGCAGTCCGGAATGCGGTTCGATAAAATTGCTCCCCTTGTTTATTTCGCTCTCCTGTCAAATCATGTAATTTCGCTATCTCCAATGGTAGACGCTACAACGATGGGTGTCGTCAAGAAAGGTACAATTAAAGGAATCAGTTAGGAATTAGACGATCACCATTGGTATAGGTGAGTTGTTTAATAGTTGTTGCTTTGGGATAAATGCATGTTTTGGATTAATTCATAATCAGGAAAAGCTTGAAAGGAAAGAAACGTGTTGCTACGTGAACCCGGAAAGGCCGGGACGAATTAAAAAAACAAATCTAGAGACGATCGTTCTGAGTGTGCCACCTACACATTCAAACCTGTACACAAGCACATT
The DNA here is from genome assembly GCA_037788925.1 of Mytilus galloprovincialis. Lineage (NCBI taxonomy): Eukaryota > Metazoa > Mollusca > Bivalvia > Mytilida > Mytilidae > Mytilus > Mytilus galloprovincialis. Next base: position 82,029,047 of record CM075338.1, read on the forward strand.
ATTCCGTATCTATGTAATGTGTTTTCATAATTATGTGATATAGGGCAAAAAAGGTAGCAGTTTTTTTGTGTCTTCTTTGTTAAGCATTTCCAGGGGAGATAATGCTATTTTTCACGGTGTGTTTGATAGGTTTGTTACATTGTAACATTATATAATGCACACTCATAAATTGGATTAAAATAGCCTCCCACACTCAATTAACTGAATTTCAATTATTCTATTTACCGTAATGCTATTATATAAGACTTCGGAGGTTCATATCACTTATATTCAAGGTTTTTTTTTACTATTGATTTTGAACGGTTCATAGTAAAAAAATCCGATAAAACCGTTGAATGTAAATGATATGAACCTCAGAAGTCTTATATATTGTCCTTTAATATAAGATCGGAGGTTCATACCATTTACATTCAACATTTTTTATCGAATTTTTGTTTACTCTCAATGTTGAACGGTTGAACGGTTCAACATTGGTAGTTAAAAAAAATCCGATAAAAATTAACGGTTCAATATTGATAGTAAAAAAAATTCGATAAACATGTTGAATGTAAATGATATGAAACTCTGAAGCCTTACATTATAGGACTATCGTTTATTAGTTCTTTATCCTACATTTCCTAACTAAATTTTTTTTGTGGAGTATATTACAAAAAAAAAGGGGGGGGGGGGTTTAAAAACACCAAAATACCTTAACAATCCCACAATATCTGTTTACAGAATGAGAGAGATATTTGGTATTCTAAAACTAATTTTTCTCACATGTTTGTTAGATATGTTGAAAATACAGACAAATGTTTAGTACGTATATCCATCCCCTCTTTTTCAATTCATTAGTTCAAGATACAACTCTGAAGAATATGCAGTAACCTAACATTGATAATTTAGCTAACAATAAATTCAGTACATTTTTCTAACAAGTGAAGACCAATGAAAACATTTGATATGATTTGAAAACATGGCCAATTAAGTAGGATCTTGTGGTTTCGTAGACATAAATGATAATTCAACATTTTCGAATTATATTTTTCTTTATTTCATATTCTAGTATATTTAATAACATGTTTATATTTTGTGATGCATCTGATGTATAAATCCAGTGGCAGATCCGGGAAAGAGCTCTTAGTTCCGATCCGTTTGTACGGGGAACATGTGGTTGCAACCCCCTCTTTAATTGCCTGTTCGATTTTTTTTGCTTGCAGTGTCGAAAAGGGAGATAGATAGCAGTTTTATCAAGAAGTTATGTGAAAGTTCTGCTATACATCTGACAGTCAGGAATTATTCTGAAGTACACATGTCGACCAGAGGCATGGAACAGAGAGGGGAGGTTTTAAAGTACCAGATGCTTATCTGAGATTCCAATTTGAACTAAAGAAAGCAATATATAAAGATATGTAGGAGAAATAATCTATATGAAAATAAAGTTATACCACAAAAGGAACTTGTTTTTTTTATATACAGAATTTGTCAAACGTATCCATAACAGAAGAGATGTGAATGCATCCTTCATAGTCTTGTAATACTGATGGTAATAATGTGTATATATGAGATGATATAGCAGTGCCATTGGTTTTCCCTTTCTCCTTCTTCAAATAATTGATCATCTGAACTTTTTTTTTTAAATTGGAGCCCTGTTCAAGAACAGTTATAAGAGCATATGCTTAATTTTTGTTATCTTTTAGAATCATCATTTAAAAAAAAAAAACAGGTTGTACATTCTACATAAAATATGCCAGTCAACGGTAAATGTTAACACCCATAAAAGGTCTTTAGTATATTCATTTTTCAACTTACAAAATATGTCAAAGGTTTAAGCATCCCAAACATTACTATGTGACTTGAGTTTTTGATTTGTCAATATCAAGCACACTCGATATTTTCCATAACATCATAATAGTTCCGTTTTATTATTAAAACAACAAAGGACTAACTCTTGTACAAAACTGTAACAGATTATCAAAGACTAGTAAGTACAATTTTAATCCAAGCTGTGCTCTTTTAAACACCGTCTTAGCAACAGCTTGGTTGATTGTAAGTGATCGGTGCAGAACTGAAGACTTAAGACAATAACATGGAGGTAAGTATGTATAAGAACAAACGGTTTTCAAGAATATAGGCAGATTAGGGTGGGGCTTTCGTCGGAAAAATGTGTTTGATTAAACATAGGGAATCACTGAAGCATGACTGCAAGGAACGAGCCCCCCCTAAGCTCAGTCAGCGCATCCCCCACCATCGCCCCACCCACTAATGTAAAATTCTGGATCCGCCATGCACTGAATATTGGTTTTGGTTTGAACAGTGCGATGGAAGTCTTCAAATGTATAACAAAAAAATAATAATGAAAGTCTTTGTGCTGGTTATTTACATACGGGAACGAAAATTTGACTTCAAATTGTGAAAAAGAGAGAGGGGTAAGATTCATTTTCAAAAAAAATATCGTCTGATCCAAAATTCGTTCGAAAAAATATTGTTGTCAGGCAAAATCTAAAACCAAAAAAAGATATTATGAATTCTGATCTTCTAAAACCTGATAGTGATAAGTTTTGAAAGAAAAAAAATATTTGATTGATGGAGGCGGACAATAAATGTTCGCGCTCAGACAAGAAAGAAGTTAAATGATTAACTTTTTTTCTTGTTGATGGATAGATTCCTGGCTTGCTTTGGTAGAGTACTGTTGCATGGTTCACACTCGAGTAATATATATACACATGTGTAGTAAATGAAATATGAAGACACCGGTGTACTACTAAAGTACTTGACTTTAAATAGTGAGCATGTATGAGAAAAATAGAGTGAGCCACCGTATACGGTAAAAATTAATATAATGGAACTTTGATATTCTTGAATCTGTTTCTGAGTTGTGAAGAACTAACATACATCTAACAGTGGGACGGTTATTCAAGTAAAGTACTATAATACAATTGAGTCTTTATGTGATAAACTATAATAAAATTGAGTCTAATGTAAAACTGTTAAATAAGTAAAGACTCTGAATGTCTTGCAAATTTTCGACTGTAGGTAAACTATTAAGAAAATAAAAAGATATAAATAGTAAATTCAAATCGTATGAATCGTATGAATAATATTGGCGAACAAAAAAAAAGTATCGTCGTCGGACAATTGTAAGATGCTTTAAGATAGACTGAAAGATGTATCGAAAATATAGCACAAAAGAAACTCAGTGCAATCCCAATTTAAGATGCAAACACATCAAAAGAAAAACAAAACCACCCCATATCTCCACATGACACAAAACAAAAACCAACTGCAATCAACAAATAAGACGCAAAGAGTCACAAGAAATAAAAAAAAAAAAAAAACATTCGCGGGCAACTACCGACTTATTATACTGTATGATCGAACACAAACATAGCCAAAATATGACACCAAAGAAATAAGACGCAAACTAAATTACAAGAATTGCAAGATCAATAAATGGTGTATACAAAATAATTCCGAACGACAATTGGTTAACACAAACAAAAGGAAAACAACGATATAAATCTATGCTACCCCAAAAACTCAACTTCACAATGGTCCACCAATCCGGGTTACTGTATAACTAAGGTGTAACAAAATGTGTAACAAAACTTTTTGAAATAATACAGAAATTATGACTGTCGGTGTAATTGTAATTGTTTAAGTAAAAAACATGTCAAACATGCAAATATTATTTAAAAAAAAAACTAGTATTAATCACTAAAAAGTCATGTGATGTTACATATATAGGACGGGTGTATTCGATGCGTAATTTAATTAGCAAAACCCCGTCATATAACATCCAACTTTGAAATTGCGTCCAAATGTCATATTTAGGTGTGCCACTTTGGGAATGGTCTTAAACGATTGACAATTCATTTCTCAATTTTTGTAATTTTCCACAGATTTTTTCTATGTCGGGCAAAAAAAGTAGCTGTTTATAAGGAGACCCCCTAAATGACGTAACAGCTTGACTTAGGGTCGTTTTAAAAAACGATTGTTTGCAAGTTGCAAGGTTAACAATTGTACAATATGAAAATTAAACAACGTGAATGCAAATACTTATAATGACTTTACGCAAAGTAACTTTTGTGACATCTTGACAACCGTATACAAAGTTCATTTCACTTTTCTACCTTCTAAACACAAGAAGTCGAATTCTTTTGTTCTATTTAAACCGCATATCGGACTGTAAGTCATCAATATAAACAGTGCAGGTCTGTACATAGGTTATATCATAAGACTGTGAATAAATTGTGTTTTATTTGATTTTCCTTTGGATTTGAATATTTGCTTTAAAATATATTTTGTGTTTTTGTATTTGTCAATTCATAAAGTTTTTCTTTTTTACCTTCACAGCACAATTGATTTGCATTTTATCGAGTTGGTATTTTGATACATGCTTAAGTGTAATAGGATGTAAAATTATGCATACAATTAATTAGACGCCTCGAAGATTATATTGGTGGTAATGAGTCTTTACTATTAAAATGTTCTTAGTCGTTTGATGGATTTGAATAATTTCTATTGATACTAAAACATTAAATGGCGGAAGTTCACAGTTTGATATGTACTACTTATAAACTAAACATCAAAAATGTTAAAAGCAGGGAAGTGCAATCAAGATTTATGGAAGGTCGTCCACAGCAAGCACTTGATTTTCAAAAGTCGGGAAAAGTACTGAATATTTTACAGTGTTGATCAAAGTTATGCTGTCGGTGTCTATTTCTACCAGAGAGAACAACCACAATTGATCATAACTCCGAGGTAGGTTAGTACAAACTGAAAATAGGATTACTGACACGAGGAATCGTACATACAATGTATCGGAAATAATCGAGTTTTGTCAGCATTTCACGTTCTTTCTTTTGGAAAGGTAATTATCACTGAACTAGTATATATTTGTTTAGGGGCCAGCTGAAGGACGCCTCCGGGTGCGGGAATTTCTCGCTACATTGAAGACCTGTTGGTGACCTTCTGCTGTTGTTTTTTTTCTATGGTCGGGTTGTTGTCTCTTTGGCACATTCCCCATTTCCATTCTCAATTTTATTTTTTACAGAGTTTGTCTTTAGTGCCGTGTGGAGGCAGTAGAGTGCCTCCCCGTGCTTCAGGTTTATGCTCTTATAATATACTAGATTATGGAGTGTGTGTCCGAGCGAGAACTGCTCTAGTTCATTAACATGTTTAACCCCGCCGCATTTTTGCGCCTGTCCAAAGTCAGGAGCCTCTGGCCTTTGGTAGTCTTGTATTATTTTAATTTTAGTTTCTTGTGTACAATTTGGAAATTAGTATGGCGTTCATTATCACTGAACTAGTATATATTTGTTTAGGGAACAGCTGAAGGACGCCTCCGGGTGCGGGAATTTCTCGCTACATTGAAGACCTGTTGGTGACCTTCTGCTGTTGTTTTGTTTCTATGATCGGGTTGTTGTCTCTTTGGCACATTCCCCATTTCCATACTCAATTTTAATTAAAAAATAAAGAAATTAAATTTTTAACTGTTTTGATTTGATAGTCGTTTGTGTTTGCGACATACAAAATTATAAGCTTGGTATATTTGACCCTTGTATTACGCTAAACAGCAATCTTTACATAATTATGGCACCATGGGCCTCATTAAAGATACAAGTAGAACATTAGACAGAAGAAAACATACCGTATCAAAGAATGCAGATATCAAGAAATTACTGTAATATTTGTTCCCCTGTCAATGCAAAAATACCATGAAAAATTATGATGATTTGGCCTCACGACAAAAGTATGCGCATGAGCCGATAGACAAAAATAAAACGTTCAGCCAATCAAGAGACGTGTGACATCTCAAATTAAATTTTAAATCGTTCGCCTCTGATTTGAATAATTGCATGTCGTCACACTAGTGTGTGAGTCTGTTGGCGGAAAAAAATAATTATTTGATGCAGAAGACATTACAAAAAATTCAAACTGACCAATAAAACTGAGCAATACCAACCAAACTAGCGATGATTCCATTGTCATTGAAAGTTAGTCAGATAAAACTTCCTCTTCTTTGTATAAACACTTAAATTACTTAGAATTTAAACACTGGGTGCCAGTCTTCTTTTGTCCATTTTAAGAAGTATCAGTGGTAATTTTATTCATATGTGTTATACATGTTTATAAAGTTGTGTGCATAGATGACTCCCGGTCCAAATTATTGTCACATTTAGGTGAGTTTTGGATTAAAAAAATATATGATGTGTAAACAATAATAAACGTCGTTTTTCGTTCTAGGACACGATATGGTCAGTTTGTTTTCAACTTATGAATTTAATTATCCCTTTTGTTTATTTCGCCTAACATTTGTCCATATTTTAGCCTCTTAGTTTATGGTGACTTGGATTTTACAGTGGTAGCACGTTATATCAAACCATTTTTAAATTGGAGAAAAAAAGCTAACACAAATAATTAGCACTTCAGGTTTTTAATTTGGAAAGCTCTATTGCCAGTTTTACAATAATGAGCAGTTATCAACACCTACATAGTGCAAACACAAATTGTTAATAGATATAGGAAGATGTGATGTGAGTGCCAATGAGACAACTTTCCATCCAAATAACAATTTAAAAAAAGTAAACCAATAATGTCAATGTACGGCCTTCAACACGGAGCCTTGGCTCACACCGAACAACAAGCTATAAAGGGCCCTAAAATTACTAGTGTAAAACCATTCAAACGGGAAAACCAAAGGTCTAATCTATATAAAAAAGTACATTGAAACAAACTCAAAGAACACTCAAACTTTTCTAACCATCATGTAAACTGTCTTAAGCGATTCTTGATATTTGAATGTGTTCCAATGACAAGAAGGAACCCCCGTAACAGCAGAGCTGTAATAATACCCATTGAGGGTTGCCATAGCGCACATGTTGTACCAGAATCCTCCGCGAACAATGTCCGTACAAACTCCATCATAGAATTTGTCGTTGTCTCTATCACGAGTACTGAACTGACATCCTGCCTGTTGTGAAGCAGTATTGTTAAGTAGACTATCACCTGTAAGTAAGGAAAAATAACTCATAACATTAACAATTTTCTTACACATAAAAAGAATAACAAACTCAAACGAAAATAAACAAGCCGTATTTCTCTGTCTCTTTTTATGAATAACATGAACAATCTGTTATTATATATGTAACCGATATCTCGCAAACTGGAGAAAATAAAATAATCTTTATTTAGATTTTCATATTAGCGACTCCGACAAATATAAGTGAAACCTCAGAATTCATTGACACTCAGAAATATGGGATAGTATCGCCATGCAACCTTCGAGTAACATTGTTATGTTGATTATTTAATACTGAAGGTCTAAATCGAAAATAAACTGATAACGCCATAGTTGAACAAAGACAAACAAATAAACAATAGTACACACAGCACAACATAAAAAAGACTAAGCAATGGAAACCCCACCCACTACTGTGGTTGATCTCAGGTGATCTAGAATGATAAGCAGATCCTGCTCCACATTTGGCACCTTTCGTATTTTTCATTCTAGTACACACAAGGTAATAAGTCTGATTCGGTAGGTTATATTTGTGAAAAGAGAACAGGATTATAGTTTCAACTTAAGGAACATATTACATAAAGGCAACAGTAGTATACCGCTGTTCAAAACTCGTAAATATATGGATAAAAAACAAAATCGGGGTAACAAACCCAAACTGAGGGAAACGCATTAAATATAAGAGGAGAACAACGACACAACATTAAAATGTATTATACACAGAAACGGACTAAGCATTAGACAAAATCCGATGAGAATAACAAATATAACATCAAAACCAAATACATGAATTTGGGATAGAAAAGTACCGTGACACGTCTTATAGTATTGTGAATTCACACTCAAACATAAGAGAAAACAAACGACACAACGGAAACACAACGTTATAATGTTACACACACAGAAACGAACTATAATATAACAATGGCCATTTTCCTGACTTGGTGCAGGACATTTTTAAAGATAAAAATGGTGGGTTGAACCTGGTTTTATGGCATGCCAAACCTCGCACTTTAATGGCAATGTTAAATATAACATTGACATGACAACATAATATTACAGGACTACAATACAAATAAATAGGAGAACGAATGTTACAAAGAAACACAAGATTAATAGATAACAAAAGGCATCAGGTTTAAAATTCAATACGCCAAAAACGCGTCTCGTCCACACAAGACTCACCAGTGACGCCCAGATATAAAAGATCGAAAGTGAAAAAAAAGTACAAAGTTGTACAGCACTGAAGATCAAAATTAACATTACCTGCTGTACCACTGTAACCTACTAGTCCTAAACGGTATTTATCACTCTCACTATTAATCCAAAACTCAGAATATCTGGCATATCTCCAAACTCCATTCCAGGTTTCCATCAAGATTAGAAGTTCTGTCTTACCAGATGAAGTCAACCCGAACAAATTCTCATTTCCTAAATTGATATAGTTAATGTGCTGAGGATTTTATATTATGAACGCATGTTATGTTCAAATATGTATAAATTGCCGAGTTAGCTATCTGAAAATGATACTACGTACTTTATCAGTCAGGGGCATTACTTAAACAAGTAACAATTAAAATTACCTATACAAGTAATGTTGAAAACGAGGCTAATTTAAATATAACTTATATAAGTTATTTTTCTGAATATTATTTTCATAGGTGTTCAAGAATACAGATTTTACTAGCTTTAAATAATTTTCACAGTTATCTGGTTATTTTTCCCTTGATATATAAAAACTAATTCTTCAGAAACACTAATTAACTTTCCGATGCACTTATCTTTCATACCGACGCTTCTGGGTCAAAGATTGGTCTCTTGGGACTATTAAATTATCATTTTCCTCTAAAATCTTGACGGTAGACTGATATAAATAGATAGATACTTGTGAATTAATTAAGACCTGAAGTTATTTATAATTTGTAACCTAAATCAATTACATATGTGCCTTAGATAAGTGTTATTGCTATTTTTGTCAAAAATGTTTAAAATAACTTCTTCAAGTAATATTTTTGTCATTATTTTCAAAGTAACCATTTATCTCTATACTCCTCTCAAATCTGATAAATTCTTTATTTTATGATATAAAATGTTGTTTAAAATCATGAAAACTACATTTAATCTATGTTTCTATTGCAAATTAAAATAACTCTATTAAGTAATTTTATTATTTTTAAAATAAAAAATTACTTATGTAAGTAATTAAAAAAAATAACTTGTTTAAGTAACACAACTGACTGTTTATAATGGTTCAATATCTGGTGCTGAGAATATCCTCGTAGAAAATTTATAAAATAAAACAACGTGTCCATTTATTAAAAGAAACTATTGCATCAAAATTTTATTCACTTTCAAAACTATACTGTTCATAAACTAACAGGAATTTGATGATACTGACAAAGTGAGAGGTTTAGCGCTTTAAAACCAGGTTTAATCCACAATTTTCTACATTTAAAAGTCAGGAATATGACAGTTCTTGTCCATCCGTTTTTGATGTGTTTTGTCATTTTATTTTGCCATGTGATTATGGACTTTCCGATCAGATTTTTTCCTGAGTTCAGTATTTTTGTGATTTTACTTTTTTTTAGTGTCTAATGACTTTCATCAGGTTTTTTTAATTGATGCAATTAACCTTCAGTATTAAAAGCAGAAATTTAATGAAGAACAATATAACAATATAATGTACAAACCTATCCAATACTCAGTATGTGGAGCACCAAAGCCAGCTCGATAATTGACCCAGTTCCTGTCAAAATCTACAGACCCGTCCTGTCTACGCTGGACAACCTTGATAAAATCAAAGTATAAAAGAAAAATACCTGAGTACCAAGAAAAATTGAAATCAAAAATTCTTTTGTTAAATGACAAAATGAAAATCTAAAACACAACGAACGAATGCATGTCATATTCCTAGCATGGTACAGAAATATCCGTATGTAGAACATAGTGAATGAAACATGGTTTCATAGCTAGCTAAATCTCTTACTTGTATGACAGTCGCATACAATTCCATTATATTAACAACAATGTGTGAACAAATCAAACAGACATAGTAGGTAAAGTCGTCAATATGGAAATATAACAGTCAACATTGTGTTATAAGCTTAATAACTATGAAAACAAATAGCTATTCCACCAATGAAAAACAAAATGGCATTTAGACATTCCATTCGTTCAAAGAAGTTCGAATGTGAAATATTATAATTTGAACAGCGATATACTACTGTCGTTTTTTTTATTCGTCTGAATGATTATACTATAAAATTTTGAAGCTTCTAAATGGACATTAAAACTGATAGGGAAGAAGGACTGGCAAACTAATCAAAACTATCAACATAATACAACAGTTCATAACAAGAGTTTGAGAAACACGAACCCGAGCTGTGTATTTTGACAATTGTCATAATTTATTTTTTCAAATAGACTTCAACTTTTACAAATTGTGACTTTGATGTAGAGTTAATTGTCTCAATGACACTCATACTACATCTTCTTATATTTATTCAAGACTTGCTAGCGTGGATAATTTGTAGTTAAATTATAAAGTAAACAAGAATGTGTTCTAAGTACACGGATGCCCCACTCGCACTATCATTTTCCATGTTCAATGGACCGTGAAATTGGGTAAAAAATCTAATTTGGCATTAAAATTAGAAAGATCATACCATATGGAACATGTGTACTAAGTTTCAAGTTGTTTGGTCTTCAACTTCATCAAAAACTACCTTGACCAAAAACTTTAACCTGAAACTCCCACTTTCATTTTCTATGTTCAGTGGACCGTGAAATTGGGGTCAAAAGTCTAATTTGGCTTTAAAATTAGAAAGATCATATCATAAGCAACAAGTGTACTAAGTTTCCAGTTGAATCGACTTCAGCTTCATCAAAAACTACCTTGACCAAAAACTTTAACCTGAAACTCCCACTTTCATTTTCTATGTTCAGTGGACCGTGAAATTGGGGTCAAAAGTCTAATTTGGCTTTAAAATTAGAAAGATCATATCATAAACAACAAGTGTACTAAGTTTCAAGTTGATTGGACTCAAGCTTCATCAAAAACTACCTTGACCAAAAACTTTAACCTGAAACTCTCTCTTTAATTTCCTATGTTCAGTGGACCGTGAAATTGGGGTCAAAAGTCTAATTTGGCTTTTAAATTAGAAAGATCATATTATAAGCAACAAGTGTACTAAGTTTCAAGTTGATTGGACTTCAGCTTCATCAAAAACTACCTTGACCAAAAACTTTAACCTGAAGCGGGACGAACGGACGAACGAACGAACAAACGGAGGCACAGACCAGAAAACACAATGCCCTTCTACTATCGTAGGTGGGGCATAAAAACAAAACTGCAGGAAAATGTTATATCGCTTATTTAACACATTTAATATAAAACATAATTTGTTTTTTATTAGCAAGCGTGAAACAGTTATATGTCCATTAATACATACACAAATAGAAAAATTAAGAATTTAGATTTTAATCAAACTTGTAAACAAAATAAATAACTATACGTGAATCATAAGAGGTTGTGGGTTCGCCGGGGAAATACAAAAGTAACCAAGTAATATCACTATATCAATGACTGTAATTTTGTTTAATGATTCATACAATAAACTACCTATTATCAAACACAATCTAGACTCATTTAAAGTATATAACGTGGACTGTATATGTTGATGATAATTACATGAATAAGGATAACTTACAGTCCACCGACCACCGTCTGTATGTAGATCACACCAGACCTGAACTGTACTTGTTGATGATGGTTTAATGGTGTATACCCCACTACAGTCGTGACCTTGTGACTGTACCTCAGAGCAATCCCTTGCTGTAGTCAATCCAACTTTGCAGGACCCTGTATAAAGAAGATGATGTAGACTTATATAAGACAATACAATGCAAAGTCTGTTAAAAGAGAAACAAAACGAAAATGTTTTATACTTGCTAACATCCACTTCATTTGAACTTTGGTGGATAGTTGTCTCATCGGCAAACATCTTTTTAAAAACGCGTATACATGTTCCCTAAGCAACATTGAAATTTTTATGTTTCCCTGGATGTCAATGTACTTAAAGTGCTTACTTGAAAAAAACAATTGATTGTATTTAAGCGATGTAAACGATGTTCATTTTATCAGTTGAATATAAATTCTTTACGTCGTATATACCTGCAAGCATTCTATATAAAGTTCTATAAGTTTAGATCTGTTTTAAAATGTAGCGTGTTTAATCTTAAAATCTGGTTATCAAAATCGACAAATGAAAGCAATATTGGTGTACATTTACAAATATATATTATATATATATTATGTTTATAGTCAACTAATTTCAATATTACTACTGTTTCGTTGTCGCCGTTAGTTAACATTGACAGCATGTTTTCTTTTTATTTAAATCATTTAATCATCACCAACAATTATCAGTTAAGTGCGATACGATATTTCTCCTCGCTCAACAGTCAAATTTTCAATTATTTAGAAAGACTCGAAATTTAAATGTCTCGTAACACAATTGTTGCATTGTAGGAATCTTTATATCCCACTTCTAATTGATTAAAAACCTATTCTTCTGTAAATTGAGAAATTATTGCGATTTTGTTTATTCGTGCTAAAAAAGCGAGTTATAATTGCAAAAATTTAAACTTGCATTTGATTTTTTTTTATATAAATCAAACAGGATTTTTCTCAATATCGCATAAATTAAAATAGCATTTTAGTCTTAAATGATAAAACAGCAATAATAAATGAATTTACAGTATACAGATCAACTAAGTGACTAACGAATATAATACATTGACAAGCAGGGGGGAAATCAATTTGATAAATGTGTTCATAATAAAAGCTAAGGTCTAATATGAAAAGTCAAAAATGAAATGTCTATAACAGGGCGATCTGGTTTTGAGTATATTTGTTTATAAGTCTGAAGAAGTCCTAAAAACAGACATATGTCTGATTTATTACCCACGATAACAGGTTAGTATATAAAAAAGAAGATGTGGTATGATTGCCAATGAGACAACTATCCACAAAAGACCAAAATTACACAGACATTAACAACTATAGGTCACCGCAGAGGACTGCACTCATCTATACACACAAAATTTACACGTTATTGTGAATTGATAAATGTTTAGAAATAGATCAATTCATTTATATTCCTAAACCAACCCGAATTAAACTTGTGTACATTATTTGTTGATACGCGGTTGCTGTTTACACATTTCGTATGTTGAAAAGAAACCCAATTCTATATCAGTTGAATAAAAAGGAATAGGCGCAATAAAGAAACTAAGATCATGAATCTTGTGAAACATTTTGGTCGGGTTGTTGTCTCTTTGTACATTCTCCAATGCCATTCTCATTTTATTTATTTGTCAATGCTTCAAGTCGTTCTTTCCTTGAGTATCATATATACATCAAATATTGACCAATGTTGATGCACCAGGTGAGCCAAAACAATCTGAAGAGCTTATATAAATATGACATATAGGAATATATGGTGTAATTGGTCAGTGATAAAATGACCTCATTTGTGATGTTGCAATGACATCATCAACATATTTCAATTGTCATATCAGATTGAAAAATTTCTTTATACAGATTTTATTTCGTAAGAAAATGTATAAGTAGCACGTACATCTCAACTAAAAAATTTAAGCAACTTAAATTATCGTATCAATACCCCTTTTATGGCTGTTGCTTGAATGTAGAAAAAATAAGCGTACCTTGTGAAACGTCATAATGTCTCCATCCAGCGTTAGAGAATCCTACACCCGCAGAATTCTGATTCTGAAAGTTCCTATTAAAAAGCTGACATCTTTTATCTTTGTTATTATAGGCGATCGACCTACAGTCTATGTGGTCATAACATGAAGTTAAACATATATACACATTTTCTGTTTTTATCATCCATAAAACATTTCCTGTCTTATATTTATCATCAAATTGTTTGTTTCTTTTACCTGCTTTTAATCTTTTGTGGGCATTTGTAATGACAAATGTAGAAAATAAAATCAAAGCATATATGCAATGAACATTGCAGATATTCCACATTTCTTACACTGAGAAAAAGAAATGAAATATTTTGAGAAAATGTGTACTTGATAAAGCCACAAAAAGTGAGACTGTTTTAAAAACACATAAGTATTTCGGAATCCTCAATGAATAATGTTTTAATTTTCATACTTCGTTCTCTTCACAAAAACGATGTTAAAAGTAGCCGTCGGCATTGGAAATCGATAATGTCTGATTTGTTTAGATAAAATAATACATCTGTTGACAAACAATTCGAAAAAAAGTTATATGATTTTTTAAACTAATTCATTTAAGGTCTTTTAAACTTTCCGCTATTTTTGTTTTTCCATGATAATTTGGGTTTGCCAGATGTCATATAGATTATTGGTAACTGATATTATGAAATGGAGACTTTTTTACAAACCTTTCTAAAATTGTCCGTTTATAAATTTTGAAATTATAAGAAACTAAGGTTTTAACTCCCTCAAGCAAGTTGACTTTAGATGAATTTGGCTATTTATTTTAGGTATTTTTGTCATATAGCTCTTCAACGGTTTCGATACATATACATCCTCGGATTTCAAATGTTTGGCTTTGAGCGTTCCTGATGACGGTTAATCCAGAAAAGCGCTTCGGACGCATGCAATTATTAAACGTGTTGTTTTCAATTTTTTATATGTCATTTAGCACTGAATGTACAAATTATGACTTTCATGACTTTTGTGACTTTTGTATGTGTGTATATATTTTGTTATTCGCGGTTGGGTCAATTTGAAAAGCTCACAGATAAAAGTTTAATTAGATTAAATCGAATTGAATTGAAAGTGATATAATGGCAATCATACCATATTTTCGAATTTTATATTGGATTCTTTCAGAGGCATGATATGTAAAACAATGTACATAGCAAAGAAAATAATATCATTAATTTTTATGCATCTTTTGTTCTTTATTATTAAGGACAATATATCGAGAACGGTTGCCTAGAAACACGTTAACATTGTATAGGTTGAACAAGGTGTCATGGTATAAATAGAACTGTAAAGATGAAATGCAAATTCGAGTTGCAAACAGCTAATCTAATATATTTAGAATAGTGGACTGCGTTTTGTGTATATACATGAACATGTCCCGTTTGAAAACCACTCCATGCTCATTATTTATTTATCTACTCGGATTTCTCTTTTTCGAGATTCATAGACCTAAAATGGACGACGACATTCAATGACAATTACTTATAACATATAATATGTAAATCATATGACTTGTTTTAAAAGAAAGGCGAAAAATACCAAAAAGGTAATGAAACTAAAAAATCGAAAACTTACCTGCAAACTTCAAAGCAAAAATAAACTAATATCAGCTAAATAAACCACAACAATATACAAAACACAGAACAGAGAAAGTACAGACTCAGCTAAACCTCCGTAAAACAAATGTCTGATACAAAAATGTACTTTCATATCAAAATGTAGTGGACTCTTAAACATTCGGGTTTGATATGTTTGTTTACTTAGTGTATTATTGTTCATATATCGTTGTTAGTATAATAGAGTTTTATGCGAATCTGATACAGATGAGATGTGAAACTAGCTATACAAAACAGATTTTAAATACGAAAATGTCTTTTAAAAGTCTGGAATATGACAGTTGTTATCTATTTGTTTGATGCGTTTGCACTTTAAATGTTGCTATCTGGTTAGGAAATTTTTGTTTTCAAATTTTCCTTGGAGTTCGGTGTTTTGTTTTATTTCTTTTGAAGATAGAAAATGATGTTTGAACCGCATACAGTTAAATTAAAATACTGTCATAGTACAACACACATACAAAAGGAAAATACAAATTTTATCTCAGGATTAAATTACATGCTCGAGCTCATTTAACGTAATTATTGAAATAAACACAGCTTTAATCTAATTCCTTGTAAACACGCTGTTATATATATATGTTATGGAAATGTTGTTGTTATTAAAAAAGACAATATGGTTCGCCAGTAATAGATAATAAAATAAAACATTAAGCATGAAAATGTTTTTATTTTAGGTTTACACATTGGAAAATACATATGTATTTGTAAACATAATAAGTGCTATCCGACGTATCGCGTTTAGTATGAACTTCCATTTTTTGACTCCACCCGACAAAACTATAACTGCAGGTGCACTGCCGTATCCATCACTAAAAACCGGTATGTATGTATGCATATCCACTTCCACTTTCATATCCTGCTCCTCCACCACCAATTCCTCCCCCGTAACTACGGTTAGTTACACTTCCTGGAAACCACTTGCAGCATGTATTCCATTTCCATTGGAATAAGGGTGTAGGTCTGCAATACTTGTCCAAAACCAATTCTCCTTTAAGACAAAGTCCTTTACGACAGGTACACAATGCTTGTCCACCTGTAATCAACAATGACCAACACACATTGTATTTGATAACGACAAAACATTACATGAAATATGGAAGAAATTGATGTTAAATCTTTTTTAAAAATTTGTGATAAATTCGTACATTCTTTATAAAAAAAAAGAACTCAAATAACTCTCGTCCACTATCAAGCGTACAGTTATTTCCTGCGGTAGTTGAAAGTTTATCAACGGAACACATGAGAGTTCAAATCCCGGGGTCAACTTGAAATAGGAAGCAAGAACTTCCAAAGTTAGCAACGGCAATGTGAAAGATTATGTTGCATGTTCTTATCGACATAACAGAAGAAGGAAGCTATCAAAACTACAATGTTGTAGATGTCTCAGCGGTGTACACAATTTGTGTTTCAATCGACATTCAGTTCTATACGACAAACAGTAACAATTTGACATTTACAAATAATAAAGATTGTCACATATTATTCATTTTAATTTATTATTTACCATTATGATTTCTAAAAATAAATAAGTGATATAAGTTGTGAACAGACCCCCCCCCACCAAACAAAAGGCAATTAACTTTAAAAAAACTTCTTTAAAATGTAAGATTTGTCTCGGAAGGTCGGAGATTCTAAATGGGTACTCTGGCTTTCCTCTAACCAAAACAAAACTGACTGTCACAATATAGTACAGAAAGAAGCGTTAAACACCAACAATTTGTAAGACGAAGAATAAGTAGAACGTAACGCATAGTTACTATGCCTGAAAAGTCTTATAATCATGCAGGAAGATATTCAATTTTACGGTGAATTCAAATCATTATGCTATTGATACATCTATATTAGTGAGTTTTATAGCTGTTACATAATGTAATTATATATATATATCTATATATATATATCAATGGTGAAAATGAATACCATAGTTCAGAAAAAAGTACAAAACAATAAATTTAAAAAAACCTGTATAAGACAAGATAGATCATTTTAGAATAGAATTTAAATTGACATTTCTTTGAATTGCAACTTCGATTCTTCATAAATGTACTTCGTGTATATCTTCTTTTTCTTTCTTGTACAAGGTTTTTATTAGCCCACAATCATGTTAAAAAACCGTAAGCATTGAAATATAAACACGAAAAAAGGGAGATGTGGTAAATACGTCAATGATGAATAGAAGGAGATGTTGTAAATACGGTTTGTTTTTTATAATTTAAAAACCAGTAATTACTCGGCTGAAATTCGTCTGCTCATTTGACTGAAAGCCTTAAGGTACAAGGATAATATATACATTTGTAAGTCTGCTCACACTGGTATGTTGTTCCTTTATTATTTGATTTGAAACGTATAATTTTTCAACCACCCTCCCAAACCCATTTTCCAAAATAAAAATTTATTATTTGAATGTTCAATTGTAAAGTTGGCGCGTTTTGTTAATTCTTTTGGACCCGCTTTATTTCGATTATTCACATGTGTATCTTTTGTATTGTATTATATGAATATTTTGTGTTTATATTTTACTTATTTGTTTTCGCCTATATGTTAACTCAAGCTTCCAAAATGAAACTATTACTGGTTTATGTATCATCTTTATTTGAAAGCCCCGTAATTGTCAAAGATGAATATAAGGAGATGTGGTAAATACATCAATGATGAATAAAATGAGATGTGGTAAAACGTCAATGATGAATAAAATGAGATGTGGCAAATACGTCAATGATGAATAAAAGGAGATGAGGTAAATACGTCAATGATGAACAAAAGAAGATGTGGTAAATACGTCAATGGTGAATAAAAAGAGATGTGGTAAATACATCAATGATGAATAAAATGAGATGTAGTAAAACGTCAATGATGAATAAAATGAGATGTGGTAAATACGTCAATGATGAATAAAAGGAGATGAGGTAAATACGTCAATGATGAACAAAAGAAGATGTTGTAAATACGTCAATGGTGAATAAAAGGAGATGTGGTAAAAAAGTCAATGATGAAGAAAAGGAGATGTGGTAAATAATTCAATGAAAGAACAATCAAATGGTCAGATACATCCCCGATTATTCGATCATATCTTTATTGAAACTATCGATTTTACTAACTTGAAATTGCATTGTTTTGTTAATTTACTGCTGTTTTTTGCAATTGTTTCATTTTCTTTTCTTTTGTTGTTGCGAAAATCAACTAATGTCTATCTTGCTAATGTTTATTGCTCCTCACCTAAATATACCCAACAACCATAGACCGTCACAGCGCGCAATGAATTAAAAGTATGCGTCCTATGTATGGAGAAAGAGTAACAAATGCGGTAGGAACGTCAACGTTGAAAATCTGAAATTATCGGTGACATTGTAATATTGTTATGCTTCTAACGTCTTGACAATTTTTAAATTTGGTTTCTGCATTGAAATTAAATCCATTTGTCACCTTTTATCGGAATATGTAGCTGGTACTGGTCTTCTAGTTATCTGTGTCTTTGGTAAATCATCTGCTGCAAGACATTGCGAACATTTAACATGTTGCATGAACAGTAATCAGATATTCTCAGTAACCACTGGATAATGTTACTTCCTTAGTGTTTCATAAAATGGCTCACTTCTACGGTGATCAATTTCCAGTATCATTATTTCTTTAGATAAGACTCTTCTATGAGTGTCTCTTATCTTTGTACTGCTGTTGTACAAGGAACAAGTATCGTCATCATACAGAAAGTTGACCAAATACTATTACTAGTGTTGTCAACGGTTAACCGGTTAATCGTCGGAAGGACCGAATACCCAATACCAAAATCCGTAACCGGTTAAGCGGACCTTTTTAGAATTTTAATAAATTGATATAAATGTGTACTGAAATCTTTATTATATGATTGTGGAATGATTGTATGATTAGCGTGGTACTTGATTTTACAGATCAATTGTTTAGTTTATTGATTACTCTTAGACTTTTTTAATACACCCAGATCTAAACTAATAACAAGTTCAATAGTGGAAATGACTGTATTGGATTACTTACCCATTCGTATCGTTGAAGGAAAGGGATTTTCAAAACTTATGTCGAAAAAGCTCCAGAATTTAAAATTTCATCTAGAAATACTATAAAATCCAGAATAGAAAAGTCATACAGTGATAACAAAGAAAGTTTGATTAAAGAGTCTAATCTGCTTGACAAGCGTATCCCTTGCTTCTGATACATGGACATCGAATGCTACAAAAAACGTTTTAAGAGTCACAGAACACCACATTTACAAAGACTGGAATAAACAGTCAAATGTGCTCGTTACTCTTGAAAAGTCCTGAACGCCATACAGGCGAACATCTTTCTGAACGTGTAAAATCTACAGTTTCAGAATTTGAATTGGACGGTAAAATTGTGAGTTCTGTATATGACAATGTTAGGAACAGGAATTGTGCATCAGGAAAATGTGACTTTGATGATGACAATAACAATCAAAACCAAGGAGTAAACAAAGACTCAAAAAAACAAAAGGACATTTACATCAACAGTTATAAATAATAAATAAGAAACAACACGAACTCCCCTAAAAACCGGGTGTGAAATCAGGTGCTCCGGAAAGATAAGCATTTCCTGGACCGTATACGGCACCCGTCGTGTGATTTATTTGTTCAGTTCGGTAATGATGGAAGGTTATTATGACTGATGCCTGAGATGCTTTGGTCATACCATTCAGCTTTGCATCATACCTTGCTTGGAAATACCCGCTATTGCCAAACTTACTTCACGTACCCGTAGGTTAGTGGGACATTTTAAGCATTCAACTACAATAACAGCAGAAATGAGGCAAATACAAATGTTGTTCGGACTACGACTGAACGAACTTATACAAGACGTTGTTACAAGATGGAATTCGACTCTGCTAAAGCTTGAACTCCTATGTGAACAACGTACAGTTATAACGGTTGTAATGCTGGATACACCTGTTATTAAGAAAAGTGACACATATATGCCTCTCAAAGATCACGAGTTGGATTATCTGGTTGAAATCTCCGCAGTTTTGAAGCAAATGTCTCATGTTACGATATAGATGTATCTAGAAAACGTACAGTTAAAAAGTCATCAAGAACCAGTTAAACTGAAGTTGACAAGCAACCTGCCAAGAAACAAAAAGTCCAACGATCTTTGGATTTTCTTTTGTTTGGCACCGATGTAGATACATCCTTTCAAGATGAATCGAACAAGCAAGGATATATAAACACCTGTTGGTGACCTTCTGCTGTTGTCTGCTCTATAGTCGGATTGTTGTCTCTTTGACACATTCCCCATTTCCATTCTCAATTTTACCATATGATGGTGACAAAGTTTACTGTAAAATAAAAAATTTAGACCTTTACGAATTCGGATTTGGAATGTTTTTGGTACTAAGTGAATTTTCAAATAGCAGCTAGATGATGTTTGACACGCAAAAGTTACACTTCCTGGTAACACCTTGCTGCATGTAGTCCATTTCCCTGGGAATAAGGGTGTTAGTCTGCAATACTTGTCCAAAACAAATTCTCCTTTAAAACATTGTCCTCTATGACAGGTACACCATACTTGACCACCTGTAATTACCCATGACAAAACACACTATTGTTAAAAACGACAATTATTTCATTGATTAAGAAGGGACAGGCATCAGGTAGCAAATAGGTTAGATTGAGACTATATGGATCATGCAACTCTTGATAATATTTTAACATTTACCTTTTTTCCTCCACCTCCCCCTCCTCCTCCGACTTAAACCAATGGTCCACCACCACCACCACTACCTGATCCAAATCCTCTACCACCACCACCGCAATATGCAGCTCCAAAAAAGTAGTATAAAAACAGTAGTATAGTTATCATTGTCATTGTGAATGAGGTTTGACGATTTAACACAGTGTGGTGATACAACTGCTAAAATCTGTATTTATACTATTCGAAGTAATCATAACTACATTGGTTATGCTTGATAATACTAAAGCAATTAAACTTGATTGATCATAACTGATTTGAAATTATTTTTACAACATTTCCAGGGTACTTTTGTGCACTTACTTTTGTTACAACATTCACAAACACAATATTGTCAATATAAATACAATTCATTGCACGTGTTTGCTTGTTTTAAAAAAAAAATAATATGATATTTTAATAACGACATATGATCATTGGCATTCTTGAAGTCTCGATTATCAATTGTATGGGGTCTATTGTCTTAAATAAACTCATCATAGATACCAGGATTAAATTTAGTATATACGCCAGACGCGCGTTTCGTCTACAAAAGACTCATCAGTGATGCTCGAATCCAAAAAAAGTTAAAAAGGCCAAATAAAGTACGAAGTTGACGAGCATTGAGAACAAAAATTCCTAAAAGTTTTGCCAAATACATCAGATAACAGCCGAAGACCACAAATGGGTCTTCAATGCAGCGGGTAAATCCCGCACCCGGCGGCGTGCTGCAGCTGGCCCCTAAACACAAATGTAAACTAGTTCAGTGATAATGGACGTCTTATTAAACTCCGAAATATATAAAAGAACTAAAATTAAAAATCATACAAGACTAACAAAGGCCAGAGGCTCCGAACTTCGGACTGACGCAAAAAAGCGGCAGGGTAAGCCTTTTCGAAAACGCATTTATAGTGCTTTTGTAGAATAATTTCAAAAACTACATTTTCACTTAATAATAAAAAAAAATACTATCAACAACACGAATAAGATATTGACAACAGGATAAATCATTTGATGTGCTGAAAAAATATTCTGTAAATCAACACAGTTATATATATAAGCACAAGTGTTCCGTCGATGTTTTGAATTACCTTCATCGGGATCGCTTGAACTATGCATATGAAAACCAGGAATGGGTGAGTACTTATAAACTTGAAGCGCTATCTGACATAAAAGGAACTTCAAATAAAACCATCAGGTAATTTGTGTTAATTTAAGACGTCCGACTGGATTTTAAAGTCACCTCATTTTCATATTGATTTTTGTGGAAAATCACCGTCTATGTTCAAAATGCATACACAAATAATAACCCATTTTAACATTCTTTAGCAAATGAGCATTGCAATTACGAAAAAATATCAGTAAATAGTTTTATTTACATCGATACAGAAGTTCAATATTTATCATATAAAATATTGAACATTAATACTCATGTTATCGAATAAACTCCGTAAAACCTCTTCCAATTGATTTATATTACTTTCAAACACAGTGATTAATACCAGTAGCAGGGCAGTGTTCGTTCAAATATGTCGAAAACCAATACAAGTAAAATAGAATTAATTTATAAATGGTAAACATCCGTTTTAAAACATTTTTTTTTAATTTCAAGGCAGCCAATTGTTTTTGTCTTCAGTTTTGATTCTGATGAAACACAGAAAAACATTTAAGGAATGACTGTAATATTTTTTCTGTCTATGAAGAAATAACATAAAAAATTTGGTGCACACTGAATAACGCGCATAGCGGGTTATTTAACAGTGTGCAACACATTTTTCATGTTATTTCGAAAAAAAATATTACAGTCATTTCTTATAATTTAATTCTAAATTCTATTTTAAACCGTAGAAAACCTTGAAAAAACGTTGATGACGTCACGGTCACATGATTAAATTATGTCTATGGGCTCATAACAAAATAACGTCAGCCAATCAGAAGACGCGTTACATCCAAAATTAAATTATTTTTGAATGAATAGCATTTGTTTTGTAAAAGAGAGGCAAAATATATCACTATATATTACAAATAAACAGACAACGCCGTATAAAGGTCACCAAATATATACGAATCTATTAATAGGAAAAAGAAATAAATGCATACATTTTAAAACATCAATCATGCATTTGTTTATCAGTAGATAAATAACCTGAACTCAATCGCATTTGTAAGTCAAGTAGAAGAATAATAATGTTGTCACGTTTGACAAATGCTATATGTCAGATTGCCGTGTATTTTTATTTCCTTATTTTTATTTTGTTATAGACAAAAATGTGTCCCTGAGCAAATATATATTATTTGCCTTGCTTGTACGGATGTTACGTGTTATCGTTTATTATATTATGATTTCGCATGAGTCACAGTTCCTTCAAGAACTTCAAATAAGATTAAAGAACATGTATGTGTGTGTGTGTGTATTTTTTAAATTTGTAGGCAATTGATTCTTTTTATGAGATGTATGTTTGTTTTGACCGTTATGAAATATTAAAGCGAATATTCTAAAACTTCGTAGCTACGAGCCCGTCCACTTTTCTGGTGTGATATATTTTAGTTAGACAAAAACGTCTTTCGTTAAAATCAAATACGTTGTTACCAACATGAGCGTATAAAATACGCTTAGATGTATAAACACCATTAGATGGTGACAAAGGATACTTTAATATCAATATTTAGAGTTTTTGTTTTAAATTCGGAACTGGAATGTTTTTTTACTACAGTCTGTAAGTGTATTTTGAGATAGCAAATGGTGGATGAGATGCATGCAGTGATATTCAAATCCTTTTGACGTGCAACAGGAAGTGACTATGAAAACCAATAGTACCTCTGACAAGTATAAAGAACACCATGTGAATTTTAACAAACTTAATTGAAATAAGCATTAATCTTCCTTTCAATGAAAATATTTTTGTGTATATGTTCCGGACCACATGAGTATTTGGACCATATGGGTATATACTCATATGGTCCGACCATACGCGTATGGTCGGGGTAATTAACACTGTTACACTCTGTTACAGTTTACTTTTTAAACTTATAAACTATTTATATGGTATGACAGTTCATTAAAAAGACGCTATCATATAGATGATTTTATTATTATATTATAATAAAAATTAGCTAAATAAGAATTAGAAGTTCCACATAGTTAATTTTATTTTTATATACTATACGAAAACTATGAGAAACACATTTTATACCGATGATCATAACCGATGGTCATTACCGATTTTTTTTTATAAGGAGTGACTTAAAAAAAAATAAAAAAATTCTTGAACTGTTACACAAGATTTGATGGCACTGGAAAGTAACATAGTTTATTTAATTTGTCTTGTGAATAGTGTGCATTGCAGTCATGTTACGATATTTGAGATCTATAGCTTTTTAAAAACACCGTAGACATATCAGAATGGGCCAAGACCTCGATATCACTGTACGCAGCTACAAAAAGGATCGTGCACAACCAAGACTTGCAGATGCATAACATCTATGATACCGTGTGGAAGTAAATGTCACCACAAGTCTACATACAAGAATGTAATTAGAGTTGAAAACTAAATATGGCATCAATGTTTAATTTTTACGTAGTATTTGAATTATAAAAATAATTATATACTGTCATGTAACCATCATTGTTTTTTTAGATAAAGTTTTTGTATTATTGAAACTTTTTAAATGTAATTAAAAAAGATACCTATATTGTCAAAATACTCATATGGTCCGGCCTGTTAATAACCAAACAAGTATTATACTCAAATGGTCCGACCATACGCGTACGGTCGGACCATACGCGTATGGTCGGACTATATGAGTATAAGCATATGGTCATGACCATACGCGTATGGTTCAAATACTCATATGGTCTTGAACATATATAACGTGGTTTAAATAAAAAAAAACAACCAAACAATGTCTGATTCGCCATAAATAATTAAAAAAAACCACCATTATGTATGAATATATTTTAATTGTATTTTGAAATATATCAGAAAACACATTATTTGCTTAATAACTAGTCAGACGAATCTTGTTTAGTATGAACTTCCTTTTTTGCCTCCATATCCAGATCCACCTCCATACCCGGATCCTCCACCATATCCAGATCCTCCACCACCTCCAGATCCAACTACGATAACAGCTCCGCCACCGATTCTAGCACCACCGCCGAATCCAGCCCCACCACCTCCCCCGTAACTACGGTTAGTTACACTTCCTGGTAACACCTTACAACATGTAGTCCACTTTCCTGGGAATAAGGGTGTTAGTCTGCAATACTTGTCCAAAACAAATTCTCCTTTAAGACATTGTCCTTTACGACAGGTACACCATACTTGACCACCTGTAATTACCGATGACAAAAACACATTGCATTTAATAATGACATTTAAAATTTTGATTTACAAGTTAATAATAATAGTAGGTTACCGGTTGGTGTGTTTGTGTAATGAACAAATAGCAAAATATATTTTCAATATACTGCAGGCAATTTTAGAATATGTCCGTTTATAAAGTTTGAAATTATGAACTCCTGAGGCAAAGTTAACCTAAGATGGATTAAGCTATTTGGTATTTATTTTGTGTGTCATGTATCTCTTCCAATGTTTAGGAAATTATACATTCACGGCTTTCATTTATTTGGCTACATGTATGAGCGTTCCTGAATTAAATCAAGATAAGCGCTTCGGCCACATGAAATAATTTAACCTCATATTTTCCTTTTTTATGACAAGTGGTTTGTTCATATTTAATTTAAACACAAATAATTAAAAAATTGCAATTTCATTTTCAAAGTAAAATGGTAACTTTGTTTGAGGTTTTAATGAATACAGGTGCACACGAGCATGAATAGAGCGTTCGAGTTAACTAGTCTATAAATGCATTATAAGTGAAAAAGTGTTTTGAAATTATAAACTCGTGCACTTTATCAATTATCGATAAAATTGCTACTGTTATACCTCACTATGATCATGGTGTATTTTTTCCAGTTATGCATCAAAGTAGTAACGTACTGATAATAAAACACAAAAAAAAAAAAAATTACCCTTTTTTCCTCCACCTCCTCCTCCCCCTAATACCAACAGTCCATCACCACCAACTCCATATCCTAATCCAAATCCTCCCCTACCACCGCCGACATATCCAACACTATAACCTCCGCTTCTTCCACCACCATAACCTTGGCCATAACCTTGATAAGTAAAAATGTCAAAACTAGAGCATAGCATTCAACACTGTCGTATAATCTAGAACACTATCAAATAGACAAATCACAGTTAATATGTCATGATACTGTTAATTCAAAAATTATAGCGAGCAATGCGACACAGTTATTTTTGCAATAAATCAAAGTTTTTTTTCTCAATATTGCAAACAATTTAAACGTATTTTAGTCTAAAATGACAAAATCGCAATAATAAATGCATTCGAAGTTCTGAATTTACAGTAGTCGAAAACATAAATATTGACACATTAACTAACCTCCTTTTCCACCACCACCGCCTCTTCCTCCTCCACCAACCCCGCCGTACCCAGCACTGTACCCTCTTCGATTGCCATATGGACCAGTGCTAAATGCAGCTCCGATAAAGCTCAACATCAGTAGATTGATCATAACCATGGTTGATTTTGTTTGACGAGTTTAACGTGTGGTGATACGACGGCGTATATCTGTATTTATACCATTTCGTGTAATCAGAACTTTTTTCAATTCTGATTGATAATACTGAATCGATTAAACGTGATTGGGAATGAGTGATACGACACGCCTTTTATAACAGTCAAAGGACTAGCGTGTTTAACCATGTCACAATCTAAATGCATTTGCATGTTCTAAGTTAGTAACCTGTAATTCAATGCCTATCCGTTATTGCTGTGTAACATATTTGTTTTTTTGTTTATTTTTTGTACATAAATTAGACCGTTAGTTTTGTTCGTTTGAATTGTTTCCTATTTGTTATTCCGGGGACTTGTATAGCTGACTATGCGGTATGGGCTTTGCATTTTGTTGAAAGGTGTACAGTGACTTTCATTTGTTGACTCTCTTGTAGAGAGTTGTCTCAGTGGCAACGACAACACATCTTCTTTATTTATACTTTATATATCATTCCCATATAATATAGTTCTTTTATATATGTCGGCTATCACATACACGATTCACATACCTAAAATTGTCAAAACAAAATTAAAAAAAGTGCATGTGTTTGTTTTTTTTATATTTTTATAATTATATAACTTTATAATATCATATGCCTTCTTGAAATAAGGACGAAAGTTAACAGAGAGAGTCAAACTCATAAATCGAAAATAAACTGACAACGCCATGGCAAAAAATGAAAAGAAGAAACAGACAAACAATAGTACACATGACACAACATAGAAAACTAAAGAATAAACAACAGGAACCCCATCAAAAACTAGGAGTTCCGATTGTTAATTGCATTGTGTCTAGTGTCTCCAATACACATAAAATGCAGAAAAATTGTACTTGTTTCGTTTTCTGTTGGACAAGCACTAGCATTTCATTCGCGCAATAAAAACACATGCAAAATATAGGTAAATTTTATAAAATGAATTTGTTGTCTTTTCGGTAAAGATACCACGTTTTTATTTGTATAATTCATAGGTAAAACACACAAAAAAAAAAAACAACAAAAAAACAACGCTCACTCAGAATATATTTTTATGTATCTGATTTTTTTATAAAGATTACACATTTGTTTGTTCGTATATCATTGTCCGTTCCATCTAATTAATTTAGTAGAAAATTGATTGTTTTGATTTCCACAAATATATATCTTATCATATCTTTGCAGTTTTTGTTATATGTGTATACATTTCCATCAAATCGTTTCACATGAATTCTATGGCTACTGGGACTCTTAACATTTAAATGTGGTACCTTACTTATAGTTGTGTAAACTGGATGCTAAGTTCGTATACATCAGACTAATACGTGTTGCTCGTATAACAATGTATAAAACCAGATGGTAGGCCATTTTAGTACGAATTTGTATAGCTTTCGTGCCGAAATTTCGGGTATCACAAATTTATTTGATAATAAATACAGATGTTGACAGTAGAATAAAGTAGTTGTGCACAAAAAATCCCTATAAATTTTGGTGAGTTTTTTTTGTATCTAAGCTGATTTCCTAATTTGCGAAAACGGTAGAACATATACATGATATATGAAGCATATGAAAACAAGCGTAGCACATGCCTTTTTAAATAATACTTAAAGACATAACTGACAAAAAAGTACTTTTAGATTAGTCAATTATAATTTGAGTTAATTTAAGACTTCCGGCTGGATATTAAAATAAACCTCATTTTTATTCTTGTAAAAAACATTCTTAATTTATATGTAAACAAAATTAAAACCCAATTATGAATTTCAAAACTAAATATAAAATCCTATTAATCACATAAGACTTCACAATTACGAAAACAAATCCGTAAATAATAAAGAAGCTGAAAATTTAGAGCCCAAAATATAAACATTGCTATTCATTCTGTGGTATAACGTGACCAATATCAGCGGCACGTCAATGTGTGTTTCAAAATAGGACGGTCGAATACTAATGCTAGTAAAATATAATAACTCTTCATAAATACGAATATCAATTTTAATACTATATATATTTTTTGTAAAGTCACCCAATTTTTAATCTCGTTTTAAGTTAAAGTTATACCGAAACCCAGAGAAACATTAAAGAAACATTTTGTAATGGTCAGTATTTTTTTTGTACCAATTATATACAAATCAATTCATAGGAAAACGAGAACAACTGCATGTATGCAGACTAAAACATCCATCATGCGATCTGTTTTTTTTAATCAGCAACGACATATTGAACCCAATCACATTTAAGTTGATAAATAAAGAAGAAGACAAATTATTTTGTTACGTTTGTCGAGCTATTGACAGATTGCCGTGTATTTCTCTTTCCTGATTTTTTTTTTACTATAATTTTAAAAAGAGTGTCCCTGAGCTAATTATTTGCATTGATTTTGATCGAATCTTGTATATCGTATCCTATTGACAATATATGGTACCCATGTTAGCTTAAAAATGAAAGGAAACGAGAAAAATGAAATTAATTAAAGTCCTTATCATTCTCTGCTTTCTGCCTATTATAAACATCCCCAGTAATATTTTTGTTTATAATTTATTTAATGACCAAGAACAAGTGATTCCTATCGTTATCAATAGTATAGAACAAGTGATTCCTATCGTTATCAACAGTATAGAACAAGTGATTCATATCGTTATCAATAGTATAGAACAAGTGATTCCTATCGTTATCAACAGTATACCGTGTATTTAATAATCAGATTAATTTGAAAATGTGCGTAGCCATGTCATATTTTAGTAATATCAAGATAGCATAAAATACACTGTTATAGCAGCCCAGTACTACACATAGCTTCACGTTTGATTTACAAACACGATAAACAATATCAATATGTTTGATTAAAATTGAGAATGGAAATAGGAAATGAGTCAAAGAGACAACAACCCGACTATAGAACAGACAACAGCGAAAGGTCTTCATTGCAGCGCGAAACTCCACCATCCGGACGCGTCCTTTAGCTGGCCTCAAAACAAATATATGTATTAGTTCAGTGATAATTGACGTCATACTTAACTCCTAATTTTACGGTTTTGTTTTTTCTATCGATATATGAGTATTGAACATCGGTATACAACTGTTGCCTTTATTTATACCCAAGAAACTTAAATTCACAATCATACAAGACAACAAAGGCCAGAGGCTCCTAACCTGGGACATGAGCAAAAATGCGGCGGGGTTAATCATGTTTTTTTAGATTTCAACCCTCTCCCGATACCTCTAGCCAATGTAGAAAAGTAAACGTATAACGAGTTTGATGTCAGAAGAGGCTAAAAATAAATAAATAAATAAGCAAAATGACAATGATACATAAATTACAACATACTTCTAGCAGTTGCTGTCATGCCAGCTCAAGACCTCAATTAAACTGCTTGAAAGATTATGAATATCAGGCACAATTCCTCCTGTTAAGGATTTAGTTTTATACCATCTTAAATATATGAGAAGAACATAACCCATGTCATATTAACTGATTCAAACGGGATAGCTCATCCTCATTTTTACGGAAATGTTGTTAACCGTGCCCGGAAATTTAAAAATGATCCTTGTAAACTTATCGCCCCTTTAAGTAAACTTATTCTAAAAGGTTATAAATTCAACAATTATTGTAATAAGATCATTGAATATTGTTTTATTGGTATAAATATTGATTTTGATATCCGTAAATTAAAAGCAAACTAAATATTACTAGTATGTTATATACACATACACATTCATTGATCTACGATCTGTCGATACATGTATCTTGGTATTGCACAAGCTAATGTTTTTTTCCTTACTGTTTTTTATTAGTTTTTTGTGGCTTTGAACTAGCTGCCAGTTAACTGCGTGTGCTCTCAGATCTGTACATAGTGTCTTTTTGTTGTTGGAATGTACAAGTGCCCTGCCCCGTCCACTTGTATTTTTGTCCATCTGATGAATAAAGCCTTTTTTAACTGATTTTTATAGTTCGTTCTTATGTTGTACTGTAAAACCACTGTTCCAGGATATGAGGAGGATTGAGATACCCCCAACATGTTTAACCCTGCCACATTATGTGCCTGTCCAAAGCCAGGAGCCTGTTATTCAGTGATCGTCGTTTGTTTTGTACGTGTTACATATTTGTTTTTCGTAGATTTTTGTACATAACTAAGGCCGTTAGTTTTTTCGTTTGATTAATTTAACATTGTCATTTCGGGGCATATTATAGCTGATTATGCTGTATGGGCTTTGCTCATTGTTGAAGGCTGTACGGTTACCTATAGGTGTTAATTTCTGTGTAATTTTGGTCTCATTTGGATAGTTGTGTCATTGGCAATCATACCACATCTTTTTTTATTTACATAATATTCATAGCAAACATGGTATATTAACTTGTTTAGATATTTTATCTAGCTTTTGGAAATTTAAAGAATACTTAAATGTTTATTTTTAAGGCATTATCAAGGGCTGTTTTTCACAAAGATCGTCATTCCCTATCTAAATAATTTTAACAGTTAAATTAAACAAACATTTATGCCATCATTTCAATCAAAATGCTACAAATTTTTGCTTGTTCTTTATAAAAAATTATATAACATGTATAATAAAAATCCAAAAAATATACAGACTGAAGGCAATGCAAATCCCTTATGATATGAATACGTCATATGCTAATATCATCTTTGTACGCAATAGTTTTAAATTTCAGCAGATTGAACCAACGAGAAATTCATAGGAGCATCAATCAGTCACCTGCAATTACAAGCTACATTACTTTTAAGTTAGACATTGTTAGGGAAAACTTACAAGGACACGTACGCGTTTCGACTATAAAAGGCTCATCATCGACGCTGGAATCTTAAAGGGAAAATAAAAAAAAAAGAAGAAGATCATTGACGACTGAACATTCCTAAAAGATTGGCAAAGTACAGCTAAGGTTATCTATTTCTGGTGTAAAAATGCCTTTGTATATGAAAAAAATCAGAGTTTTGTAAACAGTTCATTTATAATTATGACCATATCACTAATTATTGTTGTCAAAAACAGAAGTGCTGACTGACTACTGGGCTGCTAATACCCTCGGGGAATAAAAAATCCACTAACAGTGGCATTGACAAATTGGTTGTAAGATCTTATAGCGCTGAATAGTTTTACGATTACAAGGGTTCCAATAGAGTAAATAGTTTCAAATCAAAATATTGAAGTAAACACTGTATTATTTTCTCGGGAGAGAGATTCATCGGACAAATTCAAATTAAGTCTCTTATTTAAATCTGCATTTGCTGCATATTTTGCACTGGTTTGCCTCTAGTACTATACTTTATAGAGATAAAAGACATTTAGATTTTTTAGTTTTTTAGTTTTGTTATTTAACTATAGTTTTACATTTTGTGCATTTATATTTTTTCAACATAATAACAGGTTTCCTTTCAAATATTTCTTTTATGGTCTTACGTTTTATTTTCCAAAATGTAATCTACATATTCACATCCACTGACACATTTCATATAGAATTTGTTTGATAATAAACATGACTTTAATTTCTACTAATAAGAAGACGTTGTATAATTGTCAATAAGACAACGCTCAACAAGAGAACAATTATTAAAATATTTTCTACACAAAATATGTATTCCGTAGGCAAAAACTCCAATTGGTATAGATAATACTAGTCTGTGAATCAGGAAACAAAAATGGGAAACCCTACAAATATTAAAGAACTAAAGTACCTTGAGAATGACATATTAGTATTAAAAAATAGATGTTGTGTGATTGCAACTGAAACAAATATTCTGAAGAGACTAAATGACACAGACATTAGCAAATGTAAGTCTCCGTACAGGTTTTAGCAATGAGCAAATCCCATAACGCATTTAAAGCTATTAAAGTCCCCGACATAGCAAATGAAAAACAATACAAACGAGAAAAAACTAACGGCTTAATTTATGTACAAAAAAACGAAAAACAAATATACTACAAAGCAAGAAACGACAAGCAATGAATCACAGGCTTCTGACTTTGGACATGCACAAACATACATAATTTAGCGGAATTAAATATGTTTGTCCATTGACTGATATAAAAGCCATGTCGTATCAATCATGATCAATCAAGTTTAATCGATTCAATATTATCAATCAAAATTAAAAAAAATATGATTACATCGAATGGTATAAATACAGATCTAAACAGTTGTATCACCACAGTTAAAGTCACCAAACCTCAGTCATCATGGCTATGATTACTTTCCTGCTGTTGAGTTTTGTCGGATCTGCATTTAGCAGATTTGGTGGTGGGTACGATGGTGGTGGCGGAGGATTTGGATTAGGTGGTGGTGGTGGTGGACTATTGATATTAGGCGGAAGAGGAGGAGGAAGAGGAGGTGGTGGAAAAGGAGGTTAGTTAATGTTTCAGTATTTTCGAAATATTGACAATAATCCTGTACAATTCATATAAAAAAAAGCTAAAAATTGAAATTTAGATCTTTTGCGATTGTCACATTTTTGCAATAATTTCTGAATTTACAGTATAATTACATTACAATATCTGAATTAAAAGTATTATTACATAACACCTTTTTTCATTTGTGTCTAGTTGATAGTGTTTAAGATTATAGCAGTATTTTGACTTATTTTGGATATTTTTACTTTTGAAGGTTATGGGTCAGGATATGGTGGCGGAAGCGGCGGAGGTTATAGTGTTGGATCTAGCATTGGCGGTGGTGCACTGTTGGTATTGGGCACCGGAGGTGGAGGAGGTGGAGGTAAAAAGGGTAGGTAAATGTAACAGTATTTTTATTATTAATTATCAGTACGTAAGAATTTTGATGTATAACTATAAAAACATGATGAAGTTTAACAGAAACAACGTTACCGACAATTGATAAAGTGCAGCGAGTGTATAATGTTAAAAACCCGTTTCACTGAGTCACTTTGTTCATTGTTTTAGCTAAATCGAATGCTCTATGCATGCAAAATTGTCATTTTACCCGAAAATTGATATGGAAACTGTAGAATAATTGTATTATATAAATTAACTGTAAATAAAATACTTGTCATAAAATATGAAAATAAGACGTTAAACAATTTAATTCGTCCAAACCGCTTTACTAGATTTCTTTATCAGGAACGCTTATAGCCAAATATGTGAAAACCGGGAATGCATGTTTTAGTTCCTAAATATAGGAAGAGGTACGCAGCAAACAAAATGCATTCTCAATAGCCAAATAAATCTAAGGTTGACTCTGTCCCAGGGAGTTTTGTTTATAATTTCAAAATTTATAAACAAATATATTTTTAAATTGCCTGCAGTATAATAAATATCTTTTGCTATTTTTCAATTTCACAAAAACACACCCACCGGTATACTACTGTTTTCTTATCCTTTTAACAAAATTGTTTTATGTTTTTCCTGTCTGACGCTTACATTTCGACGTCAAACACACGACAACTCTACACATAGAGTTCATGGGAATGAGGTTACAGGACATAAAAAATGTCAATCCATTATGGGTTGATTTAAAATACATATATAAAGCTGTGGTCACACCTTACCGGATAGCACGAACGAACGCCTAACGGATGAAAATAAAAGTTGTCCGTTGACACAATTGTTATTCTTTGGGAGTCCATTGATGTACTGATCAAATAAAACGGACACGTAACGAATGCATATCGGACACACTCCGGATATGCAACGTACGATAAACCGAAACGTGCTGGACAGAACGGATGGCAAACGTACATCCAACGGACCAGTACCGCATAAAACGGACACCTATCAAAAATGTACCCGATAAAACGGATGAACAAGATATACGGAATAATTAAAGGCGACAGTATTTATACATGTAAATCGCATAAATATTCAAAATGTTTCTATGTAACTTGTTTTGGTTTGTTCTTCAAAATGCCGCCACAGGGCAGTGTCTGGCCTGAATAAGAGCTGCTTCATAATGAAGACGTGCCCTTACTCTTAAGATCGATTATGAATAAGAAGAATTCAGAAACCTCAAGAAATCTGACACAACAATAATTTGCATTCCTGACGCGAAATTTTCAATTGACATTTATCCGTTTCAGATCCATTCATCATACGTTTTATCCGTTATACGTCCGGTAGAAGTTCGTTTCACATTCGTTCAACATCCGTTTTATCCGTTAAACGTCAGGTAGAAGTGCATTGGTGAATGTATATACCAGACTTCAAAGGAATGTTTAACGGACAAGTAACGGATACTAAACGGAAACGAAACGAACAAGTATCGTACAAAACGGACGCCTACCGGACATTCAAAGGACATTTCATCCGTTGGATGTCCGTTCAAAGTTTTGAATATGCTCAAAATTTTCCACCGGACAGAACAAACGTCGACGGATAAAACGTACGCTAAACGGACATGAAACGGATATGGACGGACGTCTAACGGATAACAACGGAAATTAAACGGACATGAACGGATTGAAAAAAAGTCATCCGGTAGGCATCCGTTCGAGCCATCAGTTAAGGTGTGACCGAGGCTAATAATTATATGAATGTGGATGTTAAATTAGATGCTCAAGATGGATGCTGTTTATGAATCTTTGTTATATATTTGCTGTTTTTGAGATTGTGACACTGTGATGACTACTGTTCCCTATTTTGACAATTTTACCTATTATGTCTGCTTTTTAATGCATCGTTGTTAATATAATGGAACTTCATGCGACTGTTCAATCCACCTTTTTCTACATTTGAAAATGCCTACACAAAGTCAGCATATGACAGCTGTTGTCCATTTGTTTGTTTTGTTTTATCATTTGATTTTGCCGTTTGATTAGGTACTTTCCATTTTAAATTTTCCTCATAGTTTATTATTTTTGTGATTCAACTTGTTTTTAACTTATTTGATTCCTGATGCATGTCCCTTGTTGATCAATCAAATAATTGTTGTTATCATTTGCAATTTGTGGTGGTTATTGTTGATTACAGGTGGTCAAGTATGGTGTACCTGTCGTAAAGGACTATGTTTTAAAGGAGAATTTGTTTTGGACAAGTATTGCAGACTAACACCCTTATTCCCAGGGAAATGGACTACATGCTGTAAGGTGTTACCAGGAAGTGTAACTAACCGTAGTTACGGTGGAGGTGGTGGAGCTGGATTCGGTGGTGGTGCTGGAATCGGTGGCAGTGCTGTTATTGTAGTTGGATCTGGTGGTGGTGGTGGATCTGGATATGGTGGAGGATCCGGGTATGGAGGTAGATTTGGATATGGAGGCAAAAAAGGAAGTTCATACTAAACAATATTCGTCTGACAGAAGTTATTAAGCAAATAAATGTGTTTTCTGATATGTGTCAAAATACAATTAAAATTTATTCATACATAATGTATTTTTATAACTATTGATGCTGGATCAAACTTTGTTGTTTTCTTTTGTTTAAACCCCTATATATACAGTATAATGTTTCAATTGATTAATGCAGTTTCATATAATAAATAATAGGTACAATCATCATGGTGTTTTTTTTAATCCTGAGGTACTATTGGTTTTCTCAGTCGTTTTTTGTTGCACGTCAAAAGGATTTGAATAATACAGCATGCGTGTCATCCACCATGTTCTGCCTTTGTACTGCTATCGTGTATTATTATCTCTAGAGTGAATACAACATTTTGAAGGACCCTTTGCTCAATTGCGTAGTGGCTGGTGTGGTGAAAAAATTTCTAATGACCACATACCAACACTGAAAATATCGGAAAAATGTAAAAAAGCAAAAACAACCTCGCTATCATTTATATAGCCTTGCCAACGTGTTTCATGTCTATGTGACAGTAAAACAAAAACATTTATCTACCTTGTGCTTAGCCTAACAGTTAATATTAGAATTAAATTTCTTAGAGCCAAAAATGGAATTCTTGGTGTTCCCTTGAAGACACATATATTGCTCACATGAAAATTCAATGACTTCCAATACATGATTACGAATTTCATGTTTCGTCTAAATAATAAAATACAAAACGATGAGGACGGCCATTTTGGTAAAATCAGGATAGCTTCGGCTTTACACAGTAATAAATGAGGTATACTTTTAGTAATTAAATGAATTGAAGGTACTATCCAATTATTTTCAACGTTTTGTGTAAAAGCATCAATAGCTTTACTCCCGGGATTCAAAAATATGGATTTGAATCGCTTCAATTTTGTATTAGCAAATTTGGCAAAATTTATCAACGGTGTAAGGACACAGTAATAAATGATGTATACTTTTAGTAATTAAATGAATTGAAGGTACTATCCAATTATTTTCAACGTTTTGTGTAAAAGCATCAATACTTTACTCCCGGGATTCAAAAATATGGATTTGATTCGCTTCAATTTTGTATTAGCAAATTTGGCAAAATTTATCAACGGTGTAAGTACCCCATAAATTATCCATGTATTTAAATAACTCCTGAGACGTTTGCCAGTCATCTATATCTATCAATTAAGACAAAAAAAATCAACTCTACAATTTTCTGATCTAGGTACCCATATTTGGTGTACAATGACAACTTCCTTCGAACAAAATTTAAAAACGTCATATGTGAGTAAATGCATCTTGGTGCTACCTCAATTGCTTTTTTTTTTACACAATTTGGATTATCTATGTGGCATCTGACTGTACTGTTTTCTTAACAACATATCTAAATGAATACAAAGCTATTTGAATAACCCGTAGTTCTCGCTAAGCTCACGTTTTTCTCATAATCGCTCCATGTTTCAATCAACTCTACAGTAATAGCACCTGCGGCTACATTACAAGCATCTTAAAACACCACTTTGTTCGGTAAGGTGTCATTCACAAAATTCTTCTGATCGAGATTTGTCAAAACTGTCTCACCAAAATCTCAACTCTGCTTATACACACTCAGTATAAGAAGTATCTAAATTACAATATCAATGGTTTACTTTTACAAATTGTTACTTGATGGAGAGTTGTCTCATTAGAACTCACACCACATCTTCCTATATCTATATATCATGATATACTGTTCTCAATTGCAAAATATAAATGAACCGCAGATTATGTTTCGTCAGCCTCATTTTAAGACCAATCGGACAAGTAAAATATTCAAACTCTGAAACTTGACACAAAATATGAACATTACAAAAGAAACAGGTGTGTCATGAAAAAACATTGACACTATCATGACTATTGTCTATTGAAACAACGATGATATTAAAAATAAAAAAAAATGCACATGCCTTTAAAACTAAGATATCTAGGAATGATAAGCTGCTCCTGTTCCCATGTAGTACTCTTCGTGCTGCCTGTGTAATAGACATCCTGGCGATAAACGTAATTTTGTATGTCACTTTCGGGAATAGAGATTGTAAGTATAATTTGAAAATATCAATTGTTATATATTGTAACATAGATATTCAATACGGTCAACCATCTCCTTATGGCGTCCGTAAAACTTTTGAACGGGTGATTTTTACTTCATATATTGAAACCCTTTGTTTGAAAGCTTCCTCCTTCACCAAGGAAATTAAGCCCGGAAATGCTATAGATCTTGAATTTTGTATCGTCCTATAGAATGTGACTTTTTGTAAGCTTCACCAAAAAAAGTGTTCTAAAAAGTTGAAGAAATGAATGTTGTTATCATTGTCAAATAACCACCCATTATAGACAACACCAATAATATTACTGTATACAAATTTAATTATATGATTTGTACAATGTTGTATGTTTATCATTTTTCTGTAAATGTTACCATGTCTTATTAAGCAGTTTCCCGATAACATACAAAACACTGATAACATCAAAAATACTACCAATCGCTTTAATTTTGACAAATGAAGACGATAGAAAATTAAGGAGGCTAGAGGGTACAAAAGTTTCAGCAAAAATTACAAGTTTTATTCATTACTTAATTTGTTTTTACTTCATCATATGGTACAAAAATCTATCAAATTATTTTGACGTAGATATACATGGGTTACCCACGCTGTTCATGAGGATAACTTGTATTTACATAATCTTTGGACAAAAAACAAAATCGGGAAAACACACTAGAACTGAGGGAAACGCATTAAATATCAAAGAAGAACAACGACACAACATTCAAATGTAACACACACAGCAACGGACTCAGCATTAGACAAAATCCGATGAGAATAACCAATATAACATCAAAACCAAATACATGAATTTGGGATAGAAAAGTACCGTAAAATGTCATCATATGAAAATTAAGCACAATTCCTCCTGTTCTGCGTTTAATTAGTCACATACCATCATAACATTCATGATAAGACCATAACCCGTATCATGCCAACAACTGGTTTTAAAATAAATGAGGGTATTCCCGATGCAAAACTCTATAAGTGCATGAAACTATTATATTGTATTTCATGCCTACTTGACTGATCTGACAGCAGTATCATAACTACATTCCTTCTGAATAAATCTTTTTTAAAGAATTGATTAACTTTTGAGGTGAATTTCCTTAGTTATATACTTATAATAGAGTTTTACCATAGCAGATAGGATGTAATATAACTGAGTATATAACATAAAATTGAGAATACAAATTTGGAATGTGTCAAAGAGACAACAACCCGACCATACAGCAAAACAACAGCCAAAGGCCACCAATTGGTCTTCAATGTAGCGGGAAACTCCCGCATCCGGAGGTGTCATTCAGCTCCCCCTAAACAAATATGTATACTAGTTCTGTGATAATAGACGTCATACTAAACTCTGATTTATATGCAAGAAACTAAAATTAAAAATCATACAAGACTAACAAACCCCAGAGGCTCCTGACATTGGACAGGCGCATAATTGCGGTAGGGTTAAACATGTTTTTTTGAGATCTCAACCATCTCCCTATACCTCAAGCCAATGTAGAAAAACCAAACGCACAACAATACGCACAGTTAAACTCAAAATATGAAAGAAAAGAAAATAAACAATTTGACAATCATACATAAATAACAACAAATTACTAGCAGCTCCAGACCTCGATTAAACTGATGAATATTAGGCACAATCATCCCTCCTATTAGGGGTTTATTATTATATCATCATGAAATATATGAGAAGAACATTACCCGTGTCATGCCAACACCTAGTTTTAGAATTAATGTGTTGAACTCAGATGCGAAGACCCTACAAGTGATTCAATAGTAAAGCCAAAATATACAATATTTAATGACCTGACAATAGTATCGTAACTGTATCCCTTCTTAATAGGTTTGTTTAAAGATTTTGTTAGCTTTTGATGTGAATACTGACATTTTTGTGCTATGTAAAGAATATTACCATACAAGATTGGATGTGGAATACCTGAACGTATAAGATGTCTGCATGTTGAGTTATGTTTACGAATGATTTCCTTATACCGATGATAAAATTTAGTATATTTTTGACTAGTTGGTGATATCGAAAACCCTGGTGTAATAATTTTTCATAAATACATAAATTTTTCTCTTTTAAATCTAATACGTTGTTACATAAAAATGGTGACTTTGGAACGTCACCATCCAAAAATGGATAATTAACGTTAGGGAATGAAAAATCATCACTTTTAGATGTCTACATTTAACAATAGATAAAAAGAGGGCGAATGATACCAGAGGAACAGTCAAATTCATAAATTCATAAATTCATAAATTGAAAATAACATGACAACGCCATGGCTCAAAGTAAAAGAGACAAACAGACAAATAATAGTAAACAAGAAACAAAGAAAACTAAAGACTAAGCAACACGAACCCCACCAAAAACGGAGGGCGATCTTAGGTGCTCCGGAAGGGTAAACATATTCTGATCTACATGTGGCATCCGTCGTGTTGTTTATGGTATTACAACTCAGTAAATAGTCTACATTTTTATATGGTGACGTTGACCATCTTACGGTGTTTATATTTCTCAACTTATACGATTCGCTCGTGTATGTAACAATGTTTTAGAATTTAACGAGAGAAATTTATGTATTACTGAAAAATTATTACACCAGGGTTTTCGATATCACAAACTAGTCAAAACATTCATTAAATTTTATCGTCGGTATTAGGACATCATTCGTAAATATAGCTCATCATGCAAACTTCTTATACGTTCAGGTATTTCACATCCAAAATTTTATGGAAATATTCTTTATAAAGCACAAAAATGTCAGTAATCACCTCCGAAGCTAACAAAACCTTTAAATAGACTTATTAAGAAGGTATATAGTTACGATAATGTTGTCAGGTCATTAAAGATTGCATATTTTTGTGTTAATATTGATTCACCTATAGGGTCTTTGCATCGGAGCTAAACACATTTATTAGTAATAAACCAGTCGTTGGCATGACACGGGTTATGTTCTTCTCATATATGTTTCTGATGGAATACTGATCCCCTCACGGGGTGGATTGTGCCTGATATTCATATGATGAAGACATAATTTTCAATCAGTTTAATTGAAGTCCGGAGCTGGCATGTCAGTTAACTGGTAGTAGTCTGATGTTATTTATGTATTATTGTCATTTTGTTTATTTTCTTTGGTTACATCTTCTGACATCAGACTCGGACTTCTCTTGAACTGAATTTTAATGTGCGTATTGTTATGCGTTTACTTTTCTGCATTGGCTAGAGGTATAGGGGGAGGGTTGAGATCTCACAGACATGTTTAACCCCGCCGCATTTTTGCGCCTGTCCCAAGTTAGGAGCCTATGGCCTTTGTTAGTCTTGTATTATTTTAACTTTTAGTTTATTGTGTACAATTGGAGTTTAGTATGGTGTTCATTATCACTGAACCAGTATATATTTATTTAGGGGCCAGCTGAAGGACGCCTCCGATTGCGAGAATTTCTCGTTGCATTGAAGACCTGTTGGTGACCTTCTGCTGTTGTCTTCTCTATGGTCGGGTAGTTGTCTCTTTGGCACATTCCCCATTTCCATTCTCAATTTTAATTCGGTAGGCCAAACTCTTACAAATGGAAGGGGATCGTAGTTACGACGTTAGAAACATACCTGGTATTATCTTTGAAACGGTTATTTCATAACAACGGTCAACCAACTCGTGATCGCTTCCGTAACATTTACGAAGGGATGAATTAACTTCACCATTTGGAAATCTTGGTTAAATAACTTCCTTGTGAGTAGCAACCCTCTATCAAGAAAATCAAGACAGAACAATACAGGCGCTCGCATATCGTATCAATTTGAAGATATGTACTCCGTATGCAGGCACAATTTGGACGCTGAAATCATCTCGTTTTTTGCTTAGTTTGGTTTTAACCGACCCTTTTTGTCAATTTCTAAATTTAAGTCAATATATGAGGTAGACTCAGCCGTATCTGTTGTATGCTTTATGTCAAGTTTGATGGTCATGATAAGTATAGACTTATTCATTAGAAGTAAGCAAATAAAGTGTCTTTATCGCATTATCCATGAACCGTTAGAAAGCTGGAATGCGATTGGCTAAGTATTGGCTTCGACAATTTGACAACAAGTATAATGATCAGTATCGTTACTGAATAAAATCTCCGGTCTGAGGTTGCGTTCCGTGTATTTCTGTACCGGAAGGTGGGACTACTAAGGACGCCTGCGGGAAAATGGTGGTTTATCATTGTTGTGTTCCAAACTGCACCGCATCAACTAGAAAGTTTAACAAACAGCATAAGTATCCTTGGATGCAAGGTGTGACATTTATTTCTCTGCCAAATAAGACAAGGAACTCAAAGGAAAGGCGAGACTGGTTGATATTGATTAGGCGGCCGAATGATTGGACTCCAACTAAATACACACGTAATAATATGAGAAAAAAAAAGGCTGCGTAACACAAAAATATATAATGAAAACGCATGTAAAGCACACGTAAAACATATGTTTTACGTGCGTTTTTAAAACATACGTTTTACGTACGTGATGTATTACGCCCGTTTCAAAACGGGCGTAAAACACCCGTTTTGGTACAGGCGTTTAACGCATGTTGGCTAAAACATGCGTTTTCCATACGTAAAACGTACGTTTTACAGACGTTTTTTAAAACGTACGTAAAACATGCGTTGCACTTTTTGCTGTGTATATCCTTGTAGTATTTAGTTGGAAATCAAAATGACAACATTTAAATATGATAAGTGTTGTCTGTCCTTTTCAACCTTTGCCTCCCTTCCATAACTGTTTTTGGCAAGGCATACATTTACTGTGCGCTATCTTACAATTAGAATTGAAGCACAATATTTTATGACAGCCTATACAAATGATCTACATCCATGAAAAAACCCTCATAAGAAAGATTATCAATTACCATTTAGAATGGACTATTTGCCTTAAACATGTTAAAGATGTCTTTTGGTCTTTATGCTGGTTTAATTGATGTATACCCAATATCTCCTTTTTTATATTGAAAAGAATTGGTTATACTCAAGCCAATGTGAAGAAAAGGTACATGTATTAAGGATTAGACATCATCTTTTTCTGTTGGTCAATGGAATTTTTTTTCACTACAATTGTGATTTGAATTGATTGTTGGTTGGTTGGTTTTATGATAGAATTTGCAAAAAGACCTCAAAATATGATGGTCATATAAACACTACAAATTTGGTTATTTCAATTCTATTTATTTAACAACTGCATTTATTTTGGGACCCGATATTCACAATCATACAAAATGTGTGTACCATAGTTCTTATTTCATTAGCATTATGTGGTATTTAAATGTACTTGTGGTTGACATATATACACTCCAAGTTTACTCTGCCTTGCTCTTGGTCTCACAAAACTGTTTAACTAGTACTGTTGGTATTATTTAAACTGTTCTCCTGTTTACAATATTGTAATTTTTGCACATGAATTCCTTCATTTACTTGAACTTCTCCTTGTAAGATTTCAAGGTCATGATGATATAATCCTGTTGTTCATAATCAACAATCCATCCTTCGAAAGATTTCTTCAGCAGCTGTAATGTAAAAACAAAAGAAAATGTAGTTTGGTGGACCGTGGGAAATCATTTTTTTTTAATGGAATAGCAAAGTATACTTAAACATAATTTTTATTCAAATCCCAGCATGAATATATATGTAGATGTTTGTCAGGAATGGAGATATGTCCTTTTTATAAACACAAGTCTGCTTTACTTATCTCAAAACTAAAAAGTCTGATATACATGTATCAGTGAATTACTGTAACGCAATACACCAAATTAGCCTATTGCTAATATCATATCTGAGTAACTGACCATTGGTCATTCTTAAAGGCTGTACAGTCTCTTGTGGTGAGTTGTCTCAGTGGCAATCGTACCACATATAATCTAATTTTTATACAAGTTAGAAAACTGTACATTGACTTATCAGTATGTATCATAACTAGAGACTGTGTCGCTCACCTTTGTCTATGTGCATATCATAAATGAAGGACACAGATGGATTCATGACAAAATTGTGTTTTGGTGATGGTGATGTGTGTGTAGATCTACCTATACTGAACATTCTTGCTGCTTACAATTATATCTATCTATAAATTAATGAACTTGGCTCAGTAGTTAAAAAAATATTGTGAAAATTTAAAAAAAATGACTATGA
Organism: Mytilus galloprovincialis; assembly: GCA_037788925.1. Lineage (NCBI taxonomy): Eukaryota > Metazoa > Mollusca > Bivalvia > Mytilida > Mytilidae > Mytilus > Mytilus galloprovincialis. The sequence continues at coordinate 82,073,268 of CM075338.1, forward strand.
AGGGCAATAACTCCTTAAGGGGTCAATTGACCATTTAATTCCTTAACTATGTGTAGGTCTTACTCTACTGTACATTATTGCTGTTTACAGCTTATCTCGATCTATAATAATATTCACGATAATAACCAAAATCTGCAAAATTTCTTAAAATTACCAATTCAGGGGCAGCAACCCAACAACCGGTTGTTCTACTCATCTGAACATTTCAGGGCAGGTAGATCTTGAATTATGCTCTAAATGCTTTGGTTTCAGAGATATAAGTCAAAATCTACATTTTACCCCTATGTTCTATTTTTTAGCCATGGTGGCCATCTTGGTTGGTTGGCTGGGTCACCAGACATATTTTTGAAACTAGATACCCCAATGATAAGTGTGGCCAAGTTTGCTTTAATTTTGCCCAGTAGTTTCAGAGGTTAAGATTTTTGTAAAAGTTATCAACGACGGATGCAAAGTGATGAGAAAAGCTCACTTGGCCAAGGCCAGGTGAGCTAAAAATGAGGTTTAGGTCAAATGAACACTGCAGACACCACCTACACTATGCAATCATTCCTAGCTACATATATAGTTGATAGATTGATTATAGTATCTGGGAAAAAGACATTACCATGAAAACTTACACTAACCAATGAACAAAGAATGAGGTCAAGGTCAGATGACACAGGTACACCTTACAATATTCCATACAATACATATATTTGACCCAATTGTAAATAGACATAGTACAAATGTAGTAGTATCTGAAAAATAGACCATACCTAAAAAAATTAACATTGTCCTATGAACCATGATAAAGGATGAGGGGCAGATAAAACCTAACAGACAGACATATTCATCCTACAAACATAGTATAAACCATATATTATATACAGATGATCTATTGCTAATGCAGTATTTGAGAAACCAACCAAACCACACATAAAATTAATATTGACAAATTAAATGAACCATAAATATGAGACATGATAGCAGCCAGCACGAAGACAATAGATAAGGAAAAACTGTACAGTTGATAAAAACTAGAGAACCTGTGTCTCCCTCACCTTGGTATATGTACTTATCAAACAAAGGACACTCTACAAAGTTAACGGCTGAAGACAGACCAAGATTCAGATTAATACTGCCGGACAGATATGCAAATCATCTGACACACCAAATATATTTTAATTTATGGAAGTTCCCTACTCAGTTTCAAAATATCAAGCTTTTCTTAATACTAGTACATAGAATGCATATCGATAGGTGATTAATAAAGGAACTAAAAAACAAAAAAAATATATAGGCCAATGTGCTTGTTTTCCAGATATTAGCCATTTAAATTTTAACAGGAAAATGTTCTCTCTTTGATTTTTTATAGCTTTATCAATTTCAATTTAAGTTCTAAACCAGATGCTCCACAGGGCACAGCTTTATACGACCGCAGAGGTTGAACCCTGAACGGTTGGGGCAAGTATTGACACTACATTCAAGCTGGATTCAGCTCTAAATTTGGATTGTGATTAAATAATTGACACAGCATAGGATTCGGACACAGAATGAATGTGGTCTAATGAACTTAAAATATTTTTTTGCCTTTGAGCAATTCACTATGCTGTTGAATATTGATTCTCTCAAAAAAATGTTTGAAGAAATTTTCTTTTTATTTATGAAATCAAAAATGAGAAAAATTTACCCCCCCCCCCATCCCCCCATATTTTTTTTTTCACATCCCCCTTTCCCTTTTTCCAAAACTGATCTCAATTCAAATTTCTAATGGAGTTTGCAACAATAACTAAAATATTAAAATGTAACAAAAGGTGCTTGTTATCACTGAACAATGCTGAATGGTAAAAATTGTTTTAATTTATCAGTTGGAAGTAAAAGTGAATATACATTGTATATTGTATAAAACAATGATTTAAGAAGTTGATTCAACTACTATTCTGGACAAAGAAAGATAATAATCAATAATCAATTGAAAATTTCTATATTTCTTGCTATTGCGCAATACTGTGCAATTGAAAATATTTGCTATTGCACAATACTGTGCAATTGAAGATTTCTTGCTATTGCGCAATACTGTGCAATTGAAAATTTCTTGCTATTGCACAATACTGTGCAATTAAAGATTTCTTGCTATTGCTGAATACTGTGTAATTGAAAATTTCTTGCTATTGCACAATACTTAATGTAATAATTTTGGATCCTGATTTGAACCAACTTGAAAACTGGGCCCATAATCAAAAAATCTAAGTACATGTTTAGATTCAGCATATCAAAAAAGCCCAAGAATTTAATTTTTGTTAAAATCAAACTTAGTTTAATTTTGGACCCTTTGGACTTTAATGTAGACCAATTTGAAAACGGGACTAAGCATTAAAAAGCTACATACACAGTTAGATTTGGCATATCAAAGAACCTCAATTATTCAATTTTTTATGAAATCAAACAAAGTTTAATTTTGGACCCCTATTTGGAACGACTTGAAAACTGGGTCAATAATCAAAAATCTAAGTACATTTTTAGATTCAGCATATCAAAGAACCCCAGGGATTCAATTTTTGTTAAATCAAACTTAGCTTAATTTTGGACCCTTTGGACCTTAATGTAGACCAATTTGAAAAAGGGACCAAAAATTAAGAATCTACATACACAGTTAGATTCGACAACATCAAAGAACCCCAATTGTTCAATTTTTGATGAAATCAAACGAGTTTAATTTTGGACCCTTTGGGCCCTTATTCCTAAACTGTTGGGACCTAACCTTCCTTAAGTGGTCATAAACCTTGTGTTTAAATTTCATAGATTTCTATTTACTTATACTAAAGTTATGGTGCGAAAACCAAGAATAATGCTTACTTGGGCCCCTTTTTGGCCGCTAATTCCTAAACTGTTCAGACCTCAACTCCCAAAATCAATCCTAACCTTCCTTTTGTGGTCATAAACCTTGTGTTAAAATTTCATAGATTTCTATTCACTTTTACTAAAGTTAGAGTGCGAAAACTAAAAGTATTCGGACGACGTCAACATCATACCATATACGACCAAATTTTTTTTAATTTTTGCGGTCGTATAACAGTCAAAGATAAAACTCTATAGGGTTATTAGAGAAAAATAACATATGCTTGGTATCCTATATACCGGTATATACAATGTATGCATCATTTATATTTACCTAAAACATAATTTTCTTTTCTTTTAAAAGCTTGTTAGATCTATACAGGATCTGATCATACACCAAAGAACATATTTGATAAACCTAAGAAAGAAAAAATAATAATAGTTTTATATAAATAAGTATATAAAAAAAGTTTAGATTTTTTTTACCCTCCCTTAAATAGATGATTATGAAGTTTATGTTTAACTGTTACAGTCTTTAAATAGTATATACATGTATATGTGTGGCTATGGCGCGGAATCAGGGTCAACAATACTTATTTACGTGATTGTGAATCTGCTATTAAACATGTCGCCTCTTGTTTTTGGTGGTTTACTGTTGTTCAGTCTTTTATAATTAGTTTTCTAAATAGTGGTGTGTTGACTTATGGTTGTTTTTTTGTTTTGTAAGACATAAGTTTCACTTCCTCTTGTAAGTTTTGAATGTCTCTTTTAATTTTTCTGTATCATCATGACCATTCTTTTTAAGATTAACAACTCATGGAAGGAGTTGGCAAGACAATTTTTGTGCTGTTAAGCTATAGTATTGGTTGACTTTGCGATCAAATTTGAAGTTAAACAAGTTTTTCAGTATATAGTTTAACGACCAACTATCGCTAGTTTTCCCCAAATTGCTGATATGATGCATGATTTTAAGGTAATTTTCATTCCAGCTATTTGACCTTATGACCTATTTGTTGATCTTGTCTTTTTGAACATAAACATCGGGGCGTTTTATAAATGACTATGGGGTATAGGCTTTGCTCATTGTTGAAGGCCGTACGTTGACCTATAGTTGTTTATGTCTGTGTCATTTTGGTCTCTTGTGGACAGTTGTCTCATTGGCAATCATACCAAATCTTCTTTTTTATATTGTTGACGTGCCAACACAAGGCCATGGCAAGTATAGGCTGACCAATTATTTATCTTGTTTGTTTACCCCTTCTTCTGATGCAGGCAAAATGACACATTTTTCAATCACCAAGTGGAAATGTCATTATGAGAATTTACAATGTACATGTACATGTACATCATACATGACAAATTGATAGCTACAGCTTATAATTGTTTGCTACAAAACAGTATCTAATACTTACCCATTTATATTCAGTTGTTGGAATAGTGATTGGCACTGAAAAATTAAAAAAATATACTTAATTTTCATGCATACATGTACAAATAATTTGCATAATCTGCAAATATTTTTACATAATTTACTTGACCATCAGGTGGATAGTTGCCAATGTCATGTGTGTGTGACATTGGCATTCATATTGCATGCTGCATCTGCTAATTTTGAGTATGTCCTTATTATCTAAAAAGTTTCATGAAATTCTGTTGTATGGTTTCAGAGAAGTTGCGATGATGAACTGTTGCAGTAGTATATTACAGCAAACTAGTTCAAAGGGGCGTAACTCCTGGAAAAAAAATTAAATTGTAATTTCATGTCGGTATGCCCATCTACGTTGTATGTCCTTATTATCTACAAAGTTTAATGAAATTCAGTTGTGTGGTTTCAGAGGAGTTGCGATGACAAACTGTTGCAGTAGTACATTAAAGCAAAAAAGTTCAAAGGGGCGCAACTTCTTGAAAAAAAAAAATGAATCGTAATTTCCTGTTGATATGCACATCTACATATAATGTCCTTATTATCTAAAAAGGTTTCGTGAAATTATGTTGTTTGGTTCAAGAGGAGTTGCTATGACAAGAAACAGGACTGACGGGTCAAAAACATTATATACGCAATATTGCGTGGGGTATAACTACATAAACAGAGGACAACCACTGCAGGGCAGATCCAGCCATTTTAAAAGGGGGGGGGGGTTCCAAATATATGTCTCATTTCAATTGCATTAATCGACCAAAAAAAGGGGGGTTCCAACCCCAAGAACCCTCCCCTTGGATCCACTACTGCGCTGACACATCAGATTCTATTCATATATGGTACCGTACATGTACATTGTATTATCAAAATATCATGACAATATTCATGATTTTATATTCTTAAATTATAATTTTTAGTAAACATGTAATGAGGGGGGTCGAATGAGTCATGATCCTGAAATCCAGGGCTTAAAAACACGAAAAAGGTCCTGCCCCCTTCTGTAAACATGTATTATGTAAATCTTTTATAATTTTAGTGTCTATTAACTATGTCTAGTGCTACAACTCAGTCATGCAACTATGTCATTGTACATTGTAACTAATTCATACATTTTATCTTGAATAAAGTCAAAGACAATTAATCTTGGGGTGGGGAGAGGGGAAGCACAGAGGCGGATTTAGGGGGGGGGGGGGGCCCAGGCCCCCTTTTTTGGGAAAAAATTTTGTTGCTTATATAGGGAATCACTGAAGCGTGACTGGAGCGGGCCCCCACTTATGAAAATTTCTGGATCCGCCACTGAAGCAGTCTTCACGCTGAGTGGCAGCCCAGGCTAGTAAAATTCCTCTCACTCGGGCCTGTTAAAATCATATCTACACTACGGGCCAACAGAATCTAACTAAAAAATTGAGCTCCTGGCCTGTAGATTACTGGGGAAAGGCTAATTTAATTAGTATGGGAAGCTACTTAATGCTGATGGGGTTCTGTTACCCAACCCTTTATTTTCATATATCAATTTAAATAAATAAAACCTTTTTTTTTATATGAGGGGGGAGGACAGGGGGTACCCTTCTCCCTTCTCCCACCCCTCTTCTCCTTTCTCCTACCCCCTTTCTCCTTTCTCCCATTAGAATAAAACATCTCCTTTTGAGATATTTTCTCTTGAAATATTAGATCATTTTTTAAAAGGAGAGATATTTTATTTTTTCTCCTTTCTCCAACTTTTTCTCCTATCTCCCAGCCTTCCTCTCCTTTCTCCTACCCCCTTTCTCCTTTCTCCCACCCCCTTTCTCCCTGTCTCCCTTACCCCTGTCCTCCCCCTCTTATATAGTCATTACCTTTGAAGTAAAATGGTTGCTAGATCCCTACTATTTTTCATATAATATCTGATTCAGTTTATAAAACCTTTATGCCATTTAAATATATTTGTTTCGTTTTTAAAAACAGTAGGGAGAACGAACACATGGCAAAATTGTCATGCAATAAGCCAAGGACGAACGGACTTGACATCGTTGTCAACGGTCTTGCTATGAATGTTTGTTTGTTTGTATATAAATATATGGCAACGCTGATTAGCAACGTTTCAACATTGCATTCAACATACTTAATATATGTAGTGTGTTTGTTTAAGCGATCTGAGTGATCTACCCATTTATTAATTATTTACCAAAATAAGTTATCTGAATCTGCCTCTTGTTTCGTTGACTGTTTGACAAGTCGTCCCCATTTTTGAAGCTGTAAAGCGACCTTCTTCTCGGAAAATAATCCGCCTCTGCTTGGTTTGCATATCTTATTCCATTTGTTTTAATTCAAATGTCCGTCTCTCCAAGTCAATATTTCTCATAAACAATCGCACCCAGCGTCCTTGTCGTCTGCGTCATAACATCTAAAAAAAGGAAAACCGAATCCGGACTAAATATCCCGATTACGTTACTGGTTCCCGCTGACGCATTTTCAATGTTGAGTATATTATTAGTTCTGTCGTTATTATGATCATTAATACTGCCTTTTCAAAATAAGAATGACTGGCCTCGGAAATTTGCAAACTGATAAAAAATATATCGTTGAGAATAACGGCATGACACGGGTTAGGTTCTTCTCATATATATGTTATGATGGTATGATACTAAATCACCGGACACAATTACGAACGATTTTTGAACTGTAATTAATATTTTTTTATTTAGACTACTTTTCTTGAATTGAACGGGCACGGGGGGTCAACTTCCTATTATTGGGTATACGGGGATGTGCCAAAAATATGGGTCATAATTTTGCGAGATTTTATATAAAAATGACCCTCCTTTTTAATGACATCCTATATTAAAATGCATTTACGTTTGATAACTATATATTGATTCGGGGTATGATCTACATATCATATATAAATATGCTATTGAGAATCATACATTATTAATGGTCAATTATTATATTAAATTAAATCAATTCATTTGAAAGTTCACCTTTCAAACAAAGTGCTTTCAAATAAGTTCCCAAATGAACCCTGGTGAGTTAGTTCTTAAATAAGCAGTGCATATATAAGCATGGGTCATATTTTAAATATTGTATATAAGTATACGTCATTCTTTCTTAAATATTTATATAACTATAGGTACTGAATTTCAGTGAATGTTATATTAAAATGGGTACGTTTTTTGAGGCAAAAATGGCACACCCCTACCAAGAAAATATCGAAGTTACCCCCCCGTGTGAACGGGACACCGGGATCGGGTGTTTTTAAGCTCGGGATTTCGGGATTGACCCTTTCGGGATCCGGGAATCGTTTTTTTCGGATTTCGGGACATCGGGATTTATTTTATTTAAATTCGGGACCTCGGGAATTCGTTTTTAAGTCCGGGATTTCGGGATCAGGACCCCTCCTATCCTCCCTCTCATCGACATCAGACTCGGACTTCTCTTAAAATTGAACTGAATAAATAATATTTCTTGGTATTGTTATGCGTTTACTTTTCTACATTGGCTAGAGGTATAGGGGGAGCTAGGGTTGATATCTCATAAACATGTTTAACCCCGCCGCATTTTTGCGCCTGTCCCAAGTCAGGAACCTCTGGCCTTTGTTAGTCTTGTATGTATTTTAATTTAAGTCTCTTCGTGTACATTTGGAGTTTAGTATGGCGTTCATTATCACTGAACTATTATATATTTGTTTAGGGGCCAGCTGAAGGTGCGGGAATTTCTCGCCCTACATTGAAGACCTGTTGGTGACCTTCTGCTGTTGTTATTTTCTATGGTCGGGTTGTTGTCTCGTTGACACATTCCCCATTTCCATTCTCAATTGTATTTATAAAATTGCACCTGTCTTGACACCTTCGACTTCGTTTATCTGAAAAACTAATAAAGGGGGGGGGGGGAGGTTTCACTTTAAATTAATATGTAAAGTGCTAAAATTATGGTTCATGATGTATTCATTCGTAAGTTAACCTTACAAATAGATCCCAAATAAACTCCAGAAATTAGCTGCATACCAGAAGACCAGCCAACGTAAACAATGAATCATTCCCCCCATCCCCGGTAAATATATTTACTAACTGTGATTATAAACAGAATAAATCAACATATGACCATGGAAATATCACATCCAAGTGTCCTTCTGATCCCTGCTGGTATTTCTATTCTCATTTTACTGTAAAATGAGAATTGATTTGAAAAACCTAAGGCGGATTAGGGGGAAGTGCTTACTGAACAACAAAGATATATTCTCAAACGTATTTTATTGAATAAGACCTTTAGCGTAGACTTCAAAATTTCATAATAACTTATAAATATCTGATTCATTTATTCACACAGCCCGGTCACACAGTCAGTCAGGTTTTAACAGCACAAATAGATATCTTTTTCAATTATGGTTTCAATGGTAATTAATTTGGCGATAATTTGTGAATGTCCTTTAATTTTTGGTTACTTATTCCTTTTCGAATTATTTTTTACTGTCAAAGAGAATATTGTGTTCGTCTAATACCTTTCTCTGCATGTAAAAATGTGTAGGTAGAGGCTATGTTTCGCTCCCCTGTACCAATTTATCCCTTTGAAAGAAAACAAAATTCAAGTTGGGATGCTCTCTGTCATGCTTCCTACATAAAACAGTGAACATTATTTTGTTCTGATTAGTGAGTGTATAAATATATTGTTAAAATGGTAATTAAGCCAGTTGCTTAATCATAAGGTCAGGATTGAGTAAGGCTAAGACACTGTAAGAGGGTGAAAACTGTTGTAGTACCTGACTTATCAGAGACATATATTTTTTAAAAGATACATATGTTGTATTATACAGCTATGTGTTGTGTGTTACAGTCTGTTGAAGTCATGATAGTACATATATTTTTAGTGTTTTGGCCATTCTTTCTTCATTGCCATATTCTAATTGCTCAATACTTTAAAATGGAAAAGGGGGGGGGGGGGGGTGGACAAGGGAAATAAATCAAATTTATCTAAATATGAGTATACTTTGTAATCAGTTATAGAAACCATTATTTTAAATTAACTCCCATTGCCTCAGATAAGATGATATTTTCATACTTGTATCAAAGACATACATTGTAAATACATGAATGTTTCACCTTTTCACATTGATTTTTTTTTATTCATTTAAAAATAAGGAGATGTGGTATGATTGCCAATAAGATTACTTCTGAGTTCAACAGAAAATTTGCACATGCATTTTTAAAATTCTAGATTCACATGCATGACTACATTTAATGTGTAAATTTTAAGTTTAATAATACCAGAGACATATATACATACAATATAGCTTATTAAAGGAGGAAAATGTGCTTTATCATTTTATCAGCTTAAAGAGGCTTAGCATGAACAGATAATTTTAACCATTATGCAAATATTCATGTTTTCATATTTATATGCTGTAACAGTTCTAATTTTTTTGTCAGCTTATACACTATTTATAAATATACTCTCTAGAAAATAAAAAGCGATGGAAAATAAATTGTGAAAAACATGTTCAATTTGATGTAAAATTCTCTTGAAGTTATAAAATGAGTTTTTTAATATGAGAAAAAAAAAGGCTGCGTAACACAAAAATATATAATGAAAACGCATGTAAAGCACACGTAAAACATATGTTTTACGTGCGTTTTTAAAACATACGTTTTACGTACGTGATGTATTACGCCCGTTTCAAAACGGGCGTAAAACACCCGTTTTGGTACAGGCGTTTAACGCATGTTGGCTAAAACATGCGTTTTCCATACGTAAAACGTACGTTTTACAGACGTTTTTTAAAACGTACGTAAAACATGCGTTGCACTTTTTGCTGTGTGGACTTGGCCATTTTCAGCATTATTTTTTGGTGGGTGGAGACTTTTTCTTTCAGAATCATACTTTAATTTTTGCATAAAAAATCCTATTTATAAATATATATTGTTTATTTTTATTATGCAAAAACTCAAAGAACTGTCACAATGCAAAAACTGGCATTACATTTTGTAAAATAATCTATCACCTTTTAAGATGAAGAATTGGTAAACAGCTACATGTTTAAAGCTTGGATTTAAGAGGAGTGGGATATAGTTTTTTCCCCATATACGTTAATACAATGTATGACTAAGTCATTATTTAATGCTGCATTATATGAGAGAAACCAAATATATAATGCCACAGCCTTTTCTCCCTATGTAACCAGGTATAATTATTGGTTTTAAACAGTCTAAGATTATATTTCTCTCATCTTTCTTTGGAATGATCTTGGTGTTGTTACTGATTATATATATTTATATCAGTTTTTAGAAAATTTAATCTCAGTGCCCATTCCCTAGCAATTGAAAGGGGGCGTTATACCAACACTGAAATAAATCAAAACATTTACTTATCCTAAAATAGACAAGAAATTGAGGATGAATACCATTTCTTTTCAATCTATCCATGCTATGCATCATTAAGGGATACTTATATACAAAATATTACACCTTATCTTAATTTCAATTTTATTAAAATGCATTCAGCTATAACACTGAGGCTTATGACTACATTTTTAAATAGCAGTTTGCCAGTCATTATAAAAATCACCAGAAAGTATATTAATGATTGTTTTTTTATTGAGAACAACTGTTTTATTTATATTTTTTTAATATGTACGTGTATCCTTTTTTTGTTCATGAACATTAATAATGTGTAACTGTCGATACAATAAACACTTTGTATATCATTTATATAAACAAAATGTATGTTTTTCTTTTTATTATATAATGATATATTTACTTTAATATTACAGAAAAAACAGCAATTCAACACAAGTTGGAAGAGACAATAACCTTGAATCTCCAATGCATGCATGTAATTCTGATAATCATCATGGATCCATCCCTGAGAGCCCAGTTATCTTTCAGCTATACCTTATGTTTGTGGAGAAGTTGAGGTCATAAACACAGAAAAGTTTGTTACAACTGAATATTTGCCAGGTAAGAACAAAAAAGTTACAAATTTTTGTAATGCTAATTTCTCTCTTATTATGAGTAAAGGGATAAATATATATATTGTATATGCGTACCTTGCAAAGAGGTCCTCATGTTCGTCAGACTGTTTTTCAGTCGACTGCGATCTCATTTCATGAATCAATGTCAGCAAAAAGCTCTACAGAGCTTATGTATGTAGTACATTGTATTTCATGTAACCCGACTTAAAATAGATTTTCTTATCTTATCTTATCATTAAAAAAGGTTATGTTTTGTTTGTCAAGTCCATATCTCAGATACTATAAGCAATGGGTCTAGTATATTTGGTGTATGGAATTATTGTAAGGTGTGCATGTCCAACTGGCAGGTGTCATCTGACCTTGACCTCATGTTCATGGTTCAGTGGTTTAAGTTAATTTTTTTAGTATTGATCTTTTTTTCTTATACTGTATGCAAAAGGTATCTACTTTATTTGGTGTATGGAATGATTGTAGGGTGTACATGTCAAACTGGCAGGTGTCATCTGAACTTGACCTCATTTCCATGGTCCAGTGATCAAAGTTAAGTTTTGGTCTTATTTCTAATACTGTATATGCAATAGGTCAACTGTATTTGGTATATGACACCTGTGACATTATCTTATTCATGGTGGCCATAAAAAATATGTCCACCATGGTGGCCCTATATGTCCATCATTTTACCCCCTGTCGCTTAAATAATACACAAGGTATTAATCAAAAACTAGTCAAGGATAAAGGGAAATCTTGACTGCATTGAAGTGTTAAAATTATATAACTTGCAGGTCATGTGTCTCAGGTAAAATATACATGTATGTGTTTGTGAAATTTAATTACTGTGATTATGACAAGAAACTTCAAAAATAAAATGAAATAATATAACTTGTTGAATAAATAGCTGATTTTTTTTTTAAATTGACTTATTTGTTTTGACAATATACCTTTTTAATCAATTTAAGTAAATTTTTTTCATGTACTTAATGGTAAGTGAAGAATAAATGAATATCATCTTCTAATATAATGCAATCTTTCCCAGTGCCCGCCTTTTTCTATTGAAAAGTTGTTTCTCAAATTAATTTTCTTAAATCGAAATGATTTATACTTAAATACTTAGATAGACTTATCTGCATTCAATACTGTTTAACAAATGTTAAAGATTGTCTTTAGAACTTATTCTAAATAAAATTCCTTATTTCTCTATTGAATTAACATATTCAAAATATTCATTAATTCAATAAAATTTGATAATATTTGTATTGTCATATAAACATATGGTATTTTGTTTGTGACAAAAAAAACAAACAAAAAAAAAAACAAAAAACATTATAATGCAAAGAATTAACAATTCTATATAATTTAAGAAATTAAAACACATGGATTTTTTTTTAGGTTTCTGCCCTCAGTTCTAATTAATGACTATTTTATAAGAGAGTCAATGTTTTCAACATATTCATGTAATAAAGATTTAGCATTTCTTTCACTTTTTGTTCTTGGGTAAAATACAATATTATGAGATGGTAAACAATTTTCTAATATATTATCTTAAGTTGTTTTGTTAATTTCACAAGTAAGGAAGGAGTGGTCTTCATTTTCCAGCAAGTGGCACTATTTTCTATTTCTAAAATATGACCACTAACTCTCTATGTGACACATTTGAGTATACAGTTTTTACCAAAGTTTTTATTCTTAAATATATTCTTATATTTTTCTTTAAATTGATTTTCCATCACGGGTTTTAAAGTCTTAATTTATTCAAGTCCCTGAAATTGTTAACTTTATCTAATAGGCCTTGGTTTAGGGAAATATTTGCAAATGTATACGAAGAATATGTATCATACCAGTCCAGCACTTCCAACAATATAAATGTACACAGATAAAAATGATTTGATAAATAGACCATAAAAGTGTAACCATCTATATAAGCGTATGTTGTGAAATTTTGGCTTTTAACTGACAGATATTAGCCAAACTGAAGATGTCATATTTAATAAGTTCACATTAGTTTCAAAAAAGCAAAGCAAGACAGTTTTTCTCATTAAATATTTATTGGAAAAAAAGTCTCTTCAACATGTCCATTAATTGTTCACGCACAATGTTAACTCCTGATTTTAGATTAAAAAAAAAAGAAAGATAGACAAAAATATTTTTTTCCTATTAAAACCGTTTAATGATATTTGTAGTTTTCCTGAATAACAATAGATGTCATAAAAATTTATTATAAGAAGATTGATATTGTCTGATCATTTTATTTTGTTAAGAAACAGGCTTGCTTAAAATTACTTCCTTCATGGTTTCTTTAAAAATATCATTTGCTTGATTATTAGTTATTATTAATGATAATTCATTAAATAATGCAAATAAACAATTAAATACAATGAACATCATTTCCTTTTTTTTTTACTTTTAAAGAAAATTAATTTAAGTCTATTGTTTTTCAAATGCTAGTTAATAACTTTATCTTTGACATTTTTGTCTTTTTGCTTCTCAAGATTCTTACTAAGAAGACATTAAAAGAATAAGAAACAAAATCATACAAAAATGAAAAAAAACAAATAAAAAATAAAAAAAAATGAATTTGAATAAATTCAAAAGACAGAAAAATCAAAAAATAATATTAATTAACAAAGACTAAAACAATGTCTTATTCGACATTTTCCAAAAAAAGGTGAAATGTCAATTTTGAAAGAAACCTAAGTTACCTGTACAGGTAAATTTTAAAGAAACATACAAGTTGAAAACTTCAACCCTGATTGATTACAACAGGTAACATTATTAGATAAAACATCAACCTATGTTTTATGACCCCCATAAATGGCCAACATCTCAAGATTGAATACTCCAATAAATGGCCACCATTGGATGTTGACCATGCAAGAGGGTGGACATAATTAAGAGGATGTCACAGGCTGTACTGTATATGGAATCATTTTATAATGTACATGTCAGTCTCACAGGTTTGACCTTGACCTCATTTTCACGGTTCATTGCTCAGTATCAAGTTTTTGTGTTTTGGTCTGTTTTGGTTTCTTAAACTATAAGCTATAGGACAACTGCATTCAGGTGACATATTCATTTCTTGTTTGGTTTATAATACCATGACTTATTTTTACCTGTGTCACAAATGGTGAAAGCAGGTCTAGTAACTGCTTGACTTATTTATCATTCCATCTGTCATTCCGTCCGTTCTAAAGACCTCAATGTGTATTAATCTTTCATTAAAAACTTCTTGGCTTCTATGAATGGGGATGGTTACATGTAATAAATTTTATCTCAGAGAAAAGATTGAAATTTAAATATTAATTGTTTGAAGAATTTTTTCCCTGCTTATTATCACAACACATAAATGCATCTTCATATCATTTACAAGATTGGGCATCCATGCATATGTCACATGGACACATGTACATTTTGTACATTCACCATTTATCTCAAATGTCATACAATAACTCAAACTTGAGTTATATAATTTTATTGAATTTTAAAATGCTCAAAACACTTGGTGCTGCTGTTTATTTAATCTTCATTTTATTCTTAGGTCAAAGATATGTATCAAAATTAAACCATCCCACACAATGACACATAAACCAACTAAAGAGCATGACTATAGTTATCACAGAGATGATAAAAAGCTTGTAGATTCTGGAACAGGAAAATGACTGACTGAAGCATACCCTGGAAGATAAAGAGAGCTTGTCCAGAGAAATTTTGGTTAAACATGTTACCAAAGATGACAACCATGTAAAGTTTTATACCGGTGTTCAAAATTTCGCTATTTTAATGGGTATTTTCCAGCTTCTTATGACCAAATGTTCTAAGTTAAAGTACTGGTCTGGCAAGGGAAGTGTAAATGACAAAAACTACCAAACTGGAAATAAATTAAAGCCTGGACCACAAAGGAAATTGACAGATTTTCAGGAATTTATACTTACGTTAGTACGTCTTCGTCTTGGTCTAATAGATTATCACTTAGCTGATATGTTTGGAATATCAAAGACCCGTGTTTCACAGATATTTACAACATGGATAACATTTATGTCAGGTTTATTTGGAAAACTAAATAAATGGCCATTGAAGCAACAAGTAAGAAAACATATGCCACATTCATTCAAAATGTTATACCCGAAAACAAGAGCTATAATTGATTGTACAGAATTTTTTTTTCAACATCCAAGAGCTCCTACAGCACAGGCCTCAACATACAGCACTTATAAATAAAAAAAATACTGGTAAATGTCTTTTAGGTATCTCACCTTCTGGAACCTTCACTTTTGTTTCAGATGTTTACGGCGGTAATGTATCCGATCGTTTTATTACTGAAAAGTCTGGCTTTATGGATTATATTGAAGAGGGAGATGACATTATGGCGGATAGAGGCTTCACAATAAGAGATTTATTAACTGATAAAAAACCATTTACCCGTAAGTGTGTGTGGGGAAAAAAGAAAAGACTAAATGTGAATGAAATTAAACAAACTCGATCTATAGCTATGTTGAGAATTCATGTTGAAAGAGCCATTCAAAGACTAAAGCTATTTAAATTTATAGGAAATACTATAGCATGGTCTCTGAAACCATTGACTAATCAAATGGTCAAAGTTTCAGCATTTTTATGCAATTTAATGCCAAAATTAGTTAGGCGGTAAAATGTCCATAGAGATCTAGAAGTGGCACAGTTACAGATATTACCAGAAAAAGTAAATATTCACATTAATCTGGTTTTAAACTCATACTTTAAAAAAAGAAGTCCATGAATGCAAGCCTGTTACTGTTGAAAATTGAAATAACTTTCTTAAATTTTCTTATATACATTTATATCAATGAAATTTAGTCTCGGACAAAGATTTGTCTCATTTGACAATCAAACCACATCATTTTTTCAATAGGTTGAAAACAGTATGTTTAACTAAAAAAAATACACTTTTGAAATGTGCACCAACGTTTTGATAATGATTGTTTTTCTGCCTAGATATCTTGCTGTTTGTGTTAAATCAATGTATCAATTTTGTGTTTATTGCAGAAATACTGATTGCAATCTTTGACCTTTATTACCTCTGATTTTTTTTAATTAAACTGCAATTATAGCTCATGATATCAGACTACTGGAACAGAGACCATGCTACAGTATTTCTTGCTGATTTCATTACAATTCTGTAACATTTTCGTTATTTCATGTACTTGATTTATATTATTAGAAGTTCAAAATATTCAAGTTAAAGGTGTATCAGTTGGAATTATTTTCATGATATGTAACAGTATAACCAAAGTTAAAAGTTAGTCTAATAACTGCTTCATTTTGTTTTGTCAGGAGGGAGGGGGTATTTTCATTTTCATCTTAGAGGGGGTCTTGATCATTTTTAGCACCTTAGCAATACAACAGAATTGTTTTAAAAAACTTCAGATAAGGGTCCCTACCTTAATTGCACTGCTTTACCATCAGTAGATCTTAAAATACATAGATTAATATGAAATTGTGGATTTAGGCAGCAACTAAAAGAATATCTGTTTCCCCTCCCCAGGACTATCCTTTGTAAACAGACCAGGAAGGCAGGTTCATTTTTTTTAACTGGATGTCACAGCATGATCACATAAATGGGTTATCAATGCTTTTGCTTTCAAGCACTTTTCAAAAATGGAAACAAGTTATTTTCAGGAATAAAAATAATTTCTATATTTTGTAGGAAAATAATTTTTTGACTTGGGAGAGGGGAGCGGAAACAAATATTTTAAATTTTGGTCTTATTTTGCATTTTGGTGGGGAATTGGAGAAAACACAGGGAATTCGAAGCTAGGGCTAATTTGTAGCAAATTACAGATCACTTAAATGAAATTATATATGTTATTCTGTTTGTATATGTATTGTTTTCTATGCAATAACTTCCTTTCAATGTCTAGGATGATAAGTGCAATTCTTTAGCACTATCATGACTGTTGAATATTTATATTGTTGATTGTTAACCACTGTAGAACATTTTATGAATTGTTTTCAAATAAATAAACTGACACAAATGAATGACTTCATATTGCCATTTAAAATAATCATTAAAGTATATATAACAATTTCAATGCGTTTTGTTCATGTCGAGTAGTAACTTCATCAGAACAGTGTAAATTGAAATGTGAAGAAAACAAGAATGTGTCCATCATGTCCATAGAATGTAAATGCGTACAAAAGCCCTAAAGTGGGACATACAATTTATGACAATCTAATTAAAGTATGCTTCCCCTGTGTTCAAGGCCTCCTTTGACCATTAATTCTTAACTTTAAATACAGTGTGACTTGGGTGGAGAGTTGTCTCATTGTCATTAATACCACATCTTCCTATTTATATGATGATGCAGTAACCTGGTTATCCTGCAATCAAAAAAAGGAAGTAATGGCAGAGATCATGGTCTAGCTTTCTATGTTTTTACCATTATTTCAAACTTTACACTAGACATTCAGTTTACATGTAGGTGGTCAAGTTATCTATGGTGCTGGTTACAGTGTGGGCAGTGTTTCCCTGATATTACAGTAGCATGAATTAAAATCCTTGTGAGGGAAGAAAAATGCAGATCTGTCATTCAGTTATGCTGTTATTCACAGTAATTATATATAAATTAAAACAGTCGGATGAAAGTTAATAAAATAAGAGAGAAACCTGTGAATTGTCAACATTACAGAATTCCAACCTCCAGTAAACAAGTAAAAAGACCACAATCATTGTATACCCTTGTGACATTTTTTTGCATATTATCCATGGCAACATTTATATACATGTAGCATGTGTGCGGTTTTTCTAAGCGTTAAAAATCATGATGTGCCTGTCCAAAATCAGTAACCCTCATTTGTCTTTGTCGGATAACGATTTTTCCAGAAAGAATTTCTTGTTAGTGGCTTATATTTATTCTTAAGATGTCAATTTTTTGTTGTTGGGTTGTTGCCTCCATCAGTGTATATTCCACATCTGTTATTCATAATGATATTGAAACAGTCATTTATTAAAACGATATATGCATGGTTTCTAGATGTCCAGTGGCAAGTTAATATTTCAAATTGTACCAATTTCATTACACCAGATGTGCATTTTTACAATGTATGTCTCTTCAGTGCATGATGCATATTAAAAGTTTAACCAAATCTAAACAAGGATAATAAAAATTCATATTTAGGTGGAGAACATGTTATTGTGATAGGAATAATTCAAATATTTATCCTTATTTATACTTGAACGACACCAACAGCCAGATTTTTAACATAGTTTACAAGGACAAAGTCTATGAGGAGGATATGTCACCCTACCAGGACACATTTTTCTGACTCCAGGTAATTCTTTATACATTACATCCTTATTGAAGAATCAGCAAATAATAAGTGTTTAACTTGGCCGCCATGAAAAACAAAGAAAAGAAAAATGCTGCAAAACGGAACCAGAAGTACAAAAAAGGGTGTTGTACCTTAATTTGTATATAAATAAGAACTTGTAATAAAGCTTTTGGTAGTCCTCAGTTTAAAGCTTATCCCAGTGAAAATATCACACAGTAGGTTTAGAAATTTATCTTTCAATTTGAATGATTTTAATTTCCTTTTGAAATGGTTTTGAGGGGATGCGGTCAGTTGTAAGTGTATTCCTACTAGTATATCTATCATCTATAACTTGTCACAAGGTGACAAAAAGTGTTTGTTTTATTGTCCTTTGATCTCTGCTGGATAGCTGTCTCAACAGCAGTAATACTTATTCTTCTTTTAAAAGAAACATACATGTACTCCAGTATAAAATACATGTAGCAGTACATGTTCATGTATTAATACATGTACCGTAGTTTAAATATATATGTTGAAACAAACGATATAAATTTGAAAACAGTACTTAACTGCAATTTAATATCACTTTTTTTTTATGATTTGAACATCAATAAAACAATAACATAAAAACATTAATTTTAAAAGACCCATATATTTTTAGAGTAGTCACAATTACAAATTTTACATGCACATTGACTGTTTCTGTAATTGAACTAATAACACAGTTTACTGAACATTAATGAAATAATTTATTATCAATATATATGCTCAGCAAATTAAGATCTTCATTAATCCTGGATTAATTTAGGGACAACATATTTACTGTAAAACAAGTTAACTTTTTTCAATACACTACTCCACAACTGGGGATCAAATGTAATTCTCTCAACATGTAATTTGTGCTTTTCTGTTTTAATACTTCCTTCAAGGTAAAGTACAAAGTCACACCATTGTAAATTAGAAATTGCCATTTGAGATTGAATCTGTATATACCAATTTGAAGTTTTCTTTAATTTAATGACACCATCAAAGGTTTTGGTAAGATGATATTTTTTTTTCACTGATTTCATCTAATGTTAGATTTTTGAATGTGTATGGACACTTGATTTCTACTATGCCTTTCCCACAACATTTACAGTTAACAATATCATCTGGAGAAGCTCCTAGATGTGGAATATCTTTGTTTATTATCAGTCCTGATAGTTCAACTACAGCCTTTTCATGTTGAGAAATATATTCCTTGCTGTATAAGTCTCTTGCAAGATGCTCCCTTTCTTTCCCATAAATCATTGCAGGAGTTGAAAAACTGTTGTTTTTGTCCAATATCTGTCTGACAATGTAATTGTTTTTATCATTGCCCAGATAGTGATACACAAGAGGAATGATTGATGAAGTTATCCTACCTAGCCTGTACTCATACCAATTCTGATAATCAGACTGACCTTCTGTTAAAGAATACATTTGATCACAGTCATCCTGGTTCACTTTTGATTTGAGGTATTCCAAAAAAGAAGAATTTTCCAAGAAGTCTTCTGCTGATTCAATGATAGATTTAGGCATGGTTAAACTGTCTTCAGATTTATCAAGCACTTCAATAATCTGGGTGTCATGACCTTGAATTAAGTTGTGGAGCCCTGTTTCAAATTCTACATCAGACATGTTGTCATCATTGTTTATTGGGTCATACACATGTTCAAATGGCTGTACCTGGAATTTACTGAATGTTCTATACTATCCAGTTTCATAGGAACAGATACCTTTCTTGGAATGTACCAACTGCATTTGGTATCTGTACATGTCTCTGTGTTTCTGTCTATGTGTCTGTCAGACCAGTTTGCTAGGCAAAATAGCAGTGCTACAACATGCTTACATCCTCCATCATCCCTGAAAAATAAGAGAAAAAATATCAGGGCTATAAAAGATATATATACATGTATGTATAGAATAATTATATGTTAAGATTAATATGCACAGATATATATATGTTTGTAAAGAACAATTATATCTTAAGATTTATTAATATGCCCAGATGACAATTTAAGATAAGTTCTTATTTTTACTCTACTCTATCACTGGAGTAGGTTTCACCAAAAAAATGTACAACTAAGATTTATTGAAAGTATACTGTATTGTGCATGACTTACAATCAACTTGAATTAATGAGCCGCTCTTGAATTTATTATACTCCTTAATATCATGTAATTCTCAAAATATGGATACCTTTTCAATTTTTTTCAAAGTTCACAGCTCAAGTGACTCATATATACAGGATTGTGAACAAGTTATTACAACTAATATAAATTCATTTTCATTTTTGTTGTTGAGTTGCTGTCTCACTGATGTATACCTTTTATCCATATACCATTTATAAATACATATACATATAATTTTAAAACAAATAATGAGTCTGTAAGTTCATACAAAATGAAAACAAATGGATCATATACACTATATATACATCTTATACCACAAAATTTCATAGGCATTGTTAAATAAATTGTTTTCTTTATTAGTAAATAAGATAATTACACAAATTTAAATGAGTAGTCATGTATAAGAGATAAATAAGTGTACTTAAAAATTATAAATGAAAAACCTTTTTTAACACACTTGTCAAGACAATTTAAGGATAGAATATTAAAGAAGTATGCATACATTAGTTTTGTCTAAATAAATAGAAGAATGGGTACCAGACTTTAAGAAATAAATGATTATAACTTTAAAGACATTTATTGATTTAAATAAAAAGAATACGTATAACAGTTTTGAATTATTTTGAGGACAAACAAAGGATTTCATTTAAATTGTTGATTTATTACTTAAAGTATAACAATATACATTTGTACATTGTATATCTCATAAAGAATGAACTGTATATTGACCTACAAAAATGTTTTAGTATCAAGTGAGGAAAAAGCAATATTTGAATTAGTTTAAACTTCTTCAAATATCATAGATTAAATACCTAAATTACTTTAGGTTGGTACTCTCAATTAATTTTTTAACTGAACTGAAGATAAGTGATTTAACAAGAACTCTGAATTAACTATGAATTTGTTAATATATATAACATCCAACTATAGTATTTTTTTTCCAGCATTTTTACATACATGAACATGTCACATATACAGAAAAATAAGTTAAAAAATATTGAAACAAGTATGCTTACCCCACTTAAATAACATTAAAACAAAGTATATCATTTTTGAACACCTTTAGAAATCAGGTTTTTTTTCTTCATAATTTTTAGAAAAGAAAATATATTTTTTGGGGGCCAATGCTGTGACAGAATATTTATATTTCATGCATTGGAAATAAACATATACTGAAATGCAGTGAAGTTTAGCATTTGATAGTTCATTGATAACATTCTGGCGTATCATAAACAAAAAACTTGTAACATCTCATTTCATTGGCCGAAAGATTCAAATACAACAACAATGTAGTCAGTGTGCACGTGAATTGACACAGGTGACCGACAATGGAATGTACTACGTTACTACAAACGTAAAAACAAGGATTTCATTTTGTATAGTTTACAAACCTTTGGTCAAAAGAATTAAATAAATCTTTTGTTAACTTCAAATAGTGGGGTCGAAATATTATACTGATATTTTGTATTAAGTAATATTCTAAGTTCTTTATGCATGCAGCAACTCAATTATTGTGTACCGCATAATGAGAAATATAAGGATAAAATAAAATGCATGTGCCGCATTTATACGGATAAATATATGAACCACTTTTAATTTCTTTCATACTGACGATAGGTTATAATCCTAACAGTGTCGTAGTCACTTATAATAAGTATCTCATAATACTGATCCATTACAATAATTAATGATGGGTTGCACTGACATTCCTCTTTTATTATTTTCATGCTATAAAACATACACAAAGTAGCTAAGCGTACCATAAACGGAGGAAATTGTCCCTCAAAATAGAAACAAAACAACTTTAATCGTATTATTTGTGCACCTATATGAATTCAGTGAAGGCATGCTGTTGTAATAAATTGAAATGTTACATCGGCGAAGATTATTTCTTTTGCATGTGTTGAACAAAATAATGAATTAATACTTGCGAGAAATGTCGTAGTTTATAAGGATCAATTCTCGTTTGAATTGTTTTACATTGTCATATCGGGGCCTTTTATGGCTGACTTTGCGGTATGGGCTTTGCTCATTATTGAAAGCCGTACGGTGATCTATAGTTGTTAATTTCTGTGTTATGTTGGTCTCTTTTGGAGAGTTGTCTCATTGGCAATCATACAACATCTTCTTTTGTATATGTATTTATAGTATACAAGCTAGGTATTATCCCGCAGTTAAGATTTGTCACTTTTTAAGAACACATCCGTAAAAAAACGGACGCCCACCGGACAGAAGGGATCAGAAGGGCAAACATACCACATCTTCTTTTTTAAATATAAATGTACTGTTTTCGATTTTAAATGGATGAACATTTAATTTTTAATTTTATATTGTAAGAATAGAGCTGCATAACATTGTTGAACTATTCGCTAAAGTACATGTAGTATGTATTCGTATTTAACATGAAATACAAAACGAAACATGTATGATAAAATGATAAACAAAAATCAAGAAATTAAGGATGACTAAATGCATGTACAAGAAGAAACTCACCTTTTTAGCAAAACATTTCATGAATAAACACTTTTTTTAAAAACTGATTGTTTCTATTTACATGTACATATTTACAATATACAATTTACGTTCGTTTTTCAACCGAGAATAGCAAAACCTCATGCAGTATGTCGCTGGAGTTTATTAACTACATTTAATTCCCCTGTGCCATGATTTGCCATCTCTGTTTTTTTTAACAAAGCATGGTTGGTTACATGTTATGAATTAACTTACAATTTGGGGATTTTTTTCTCTAAAGTAAACGGAATCAGAAAAAAAAATCACCATCCTATGTCGAAAACCTAAAACTTGTCAAAGAATATGAAAAGTGTTTGTAGAAAAGTACGGTTTCATTTTTCAAGTACAACGCTAATTCATGGAGTCCATTGAGTGAAAAAAGGCAGGATGAGCAACTTGGGGGGTGGGGAGGGGGGGTGGGGGAGAAGGGAGTCAATGAAAAAAATATGTGGATTGAGTTTTTTTTTAATTTTTCATTTAACTTTTGATGTCGTCCCTTGATCCAGAGGACAAATTTGAATTCAATATTTCGATGTGAAAACTGTTAAGATTTTAGTGTTTAAAATTTTACTATCAATTGCAGAAAATTATAAAACCAATGAATTTCACATGCACATTTATAAAAGCTAGAATTGTGACTGCATAATCTAGAACACAATCATGTACACAAATACGACAATGGAAGCTTTAAACGACCTTGACCAGCTACGTGAATATTAATCAGTCCATTCAACGTTATAGTACGCATGTTCTATTTTCGCAGGTGTGAGGTCGAAGGTTTGAATTGACCAATGGAAACTATCGTTCCTTAACGAGTTAATCTAATAAAGTTTGTTTGACTGATTACATCGCAATACCTTTCGCTAAGCTTTACCGCATATGAGTATACTTTTTAACAATCTACTTTACCTACAATGTACCCCCTCCCCCTCCCCAGCCCAAGATATTTTAAAATCACTATATTATTTCATGAGAAAATTTTGGTTGATTATAAAGGAAATCACAGAAGCATGACTGTAGTGGACCCCTCTTATGTCTTATGCCACTGCACCATGATTGATCATGATTACTAATTGACTACTTACGCGACTATTTACGCTGTGCAATGACATCCTGCTGATATGCACACACCTTCAGAATTAACCAAACACCAAGTCATGTAGGGATCAGCTTTCTGTGATGTTTCTTTGATGCAACTAGCTTTTATATAAAAGTGTTCATGTGGTAAGTTACAGTTTTCAGCAGAAGAAATAAGATTTGACTTTGAAAGTCGGAAGCCCCTCTCATTCTTGTAAGTTCTAAGTCGTGATGGTGTCCATTTAGCATATGAAACAAGATAAGCAAAAACATCTGCCATAGAAAATACTGGAATGTTCTTCAAATCATCTGTCCACCCCTTCTGGTCACACTGAAAGACAGTCGGAAAAGTTACTTTTTCTCCATTTACTACAACTGTACTTCTAAATTGAAGAAATGAGTCTGTGTCATCTGGTGTTGAAATTACCGGTAAATCCAATTCAACAGCTTTAAAAGCAAGTTCTCTCAACTGTTGAACACTATAGTCAGATACCGTCATTCCTCTTTCCATTAAAAATGAGCGTAAAACTGGTTTTAGCATTCTATTTAATTCCGCCACCATCTTTAACTTTGTTGTTTGTTGTGGATACGTGTCCCACCTTCCGGTTAGTAAGACGACGTTTTGCGTCCTCATCACAGGAGAGTTACTATCTCGGAACTTGCGTATTGACTTCTTACAAATTTAAGAAATTGATAATGAAATTAATGAAAAAACAAACATAGAATTGAAACTTTCTAATGAAATGGTTATATTAGACAGAAATGGAAAAAAAAAAAATCAAACCTAAAGAATTAAAACTCAAATATATTCGAGGCATGATTAATAAGAATATATATCCAAAATGTCAATTTAAGTGGCAAGAATTTTATGGCCACGAAATTAATTGGAAAATAGTATGGAGCAATTTGAAAAAAAGTCAATATCCCCAATAAAATGAAGGAATTTCAATGGAAATGCATTCACAATATCATATGTACGGAAAGTAGACTTAAAAAAATGCAATTGTCAAACGGAAAATGTCATATTTGCCAAACAGCTAATAATACTGAAAATCTGCAACATTTATTTTTCGATTGCAATACAACAAAATCAATCATTAGTAAAATCAAAGATATTTTTACATTATGGAATGTTCAATTAGATGATGAAAATTTAAAACATTTTATGCTTTTGGGAAATAGCAGTGGTCAATCGAACCAAACTTTACTTGTAAATCTCTTTTTTATTTTGACAAAGTGGTCCTTGACGTTGTATATAAGAAACAAAATCAAATATGATGGGATAAAAATGTCCTCTACATATATTTTGAATCTTTGGAAATCATACATGATAACACATCTGAAATCTGTACCCTGTTACGTATCGAATAATAGATTAGAAAAAGAGAAAATAAACACATTAATTAATTTTATACTATACGTACATACCTTGCAGGAGATAACAGTCACGATGTTATATAGTCTGTTTTTTATATCTCTTTAATTTATATTGATTACCGTAATTCATGGTTTAAAGATGCACTCGATTATGTTATAATGTTATGTGAATCTGGTTTATAGGTGCACTCGTTTATGTTATAATGTTATATTATTTATCACTAGTATTACATTCTAAAAAGATAGTCCTTTTTTCACTCATTGTCATATAAAAGAATATAAGTATTATTACATGTATACTATTTTTTCTGATAATACAGTGCAGTTTTTCAGCCTCATGCTTCCCGGACAGTTGATTTAAATGTAAACGGGAATCCACAGTTTGCATCCTGGGCAACTGAGGAAATTGTAAACAGGAAATATTTGGAATAAACAAGTACCAATTTAAAAGAAAAAAAAGTTTGATGGGATCGATGCGTTCAACAGAGTAACCAATTTTGGAATTATTTAGTAAGAGAACATCATTTATCTAGTGGAAAGTAATGTTAAAGGATATCGTTTACTTCTATTTTTTCATCCTCACTGGGGTAAAGCTGATGACCGTAACTGCATTCACGGTCATCCCAACATGTCGGATGAAAAATTAGGTCAGTTTCTGTATTGTCTGTTAAAATGTTTCTATATCATTTTCTTTACAAATCATACATTGAAACGATGTAAATTTATAAAAGAATCACTCGGAAATCACTAATTACTTCTGAGAAATGTGCATGAAACGGGAAATTCGATTTGAAAAAATCGCCAAGATGACCGTAAATCACAATCGAGATGACCGTAACAGAATCAGCGATTCATAACAAGGGTGACCGTAACTGCTTTTAAGATGACCGTAATTTGTAAATGATGACCGTAACTTTTAAAGGATGACCCTCAATTCTAAGAAATATCCGTATTTATATAACTATCTTTTTGTATCAATTGATTAATCGTGTTGGTATACACATATTAATAGGATAGTTTTATCCTATAGGTAGAAGAAAATAAGACGTGCTTCAAATGCAAAGATAACCATATGTATCTTTTTTACAGTAGGGGGTTTAATTTTTAAATGAATTTGCCAAAAGACATGCAAATGAACAGGAAGGGAAAACATGCTACAAAATCGTGATAAAATGACACCTTACAAGCATAATGAAAAAAATGCGGTACACAGCCTTCAACTGCTCGACAAGATTTTGTTTTTGTTTCTGGGATTCCTTTTAATGACATATAATAAATACACATTTTTAAAAATGCCAAAAAATTGCATGTACACCCATTGATATTATATCGTCTTTCATTTTGTCGTGCAAATAAAATAACAGAAATATTTTGAAAATATCCGAATAAACTAGTGAAGGTGAGCTCCAGCAAAGTAGATCCTTAAAAAAGCGTATCACAAGGCGGAACGTTGTCAATTTGTATATATACAGAAATGTTATTCATACAGTCAGGATTCTACTGCTTCAAAATTATCTCCCCATTACGCCAGTTCATGCTCACAATCGTAGAAATGGAAGCCATTGTAGGGATGACGCACAGTCAATTTTGCTCTTGAAAACTGATAAATTTATCCACATAGTACCATTACGATCGATCGTTATAAGTCAGTTATATTTTAAAAGACAAATGTATCTACTAGCTAATGAGAATTAGTTAATGATCTTGTCTGCATTGATTCAACTTAAAAATATTGTCTGTTCGGATGTCAGATGGAATTTTTGAAAATTCTTAAGCATTTAAAAAAAATTTAATTAAATATTTCGTGGAAGGGCAGACTAAACATTTTCAGTGGTTGAAGATTATAAACCCTAGTTATCACACACAAGAAAATCAAATTTTTTCGAAGATATCCATTTTCATCATCCAAATTAAAAGACTGTCGTCAAGTACTTTTAGAAAAAAATAGCTATTCGAACACACCTACTCTGTTTTTGTGATTCATTAGATAGGTATATCACTTGACCCATATATTTCATCTTTTCGTACTGTCATTGTTTTACGTTATAAAGTCAACCTGTAGCTTTGATATATAATAATGATAGAATCTGAAGCGAGAAGCTATATAAAATACTCTTGCTTTGTACGTTTTAAAGACAAAATATACACCCAAACATGCCCCAACATAAAAAGGTGCACTCGATTTTTCTCTTTTCGATACAATTGTTACCTGTTTTGGGGAATTTTTTCTTGATTCACATAATGGAAGGGCAGACACGAAAATTTCTGAACTAAAAGATTGATATGTTCTCCGTCCGTGATTAAAAAAAATCGGAGTTTATGCATTTTCTACATCCAACTTATAGATACTATATATAAAAAAGAAGATGTGGTATTATTGCCAATGAGACAACTATCCAGAAAAGACCAAAATGACACAAACATTAACAACTATAGGTAACCGTAAGGCATTCAACAATGAACAAAGCCCATACCGCATAGTCAGCTATAAAAGGCCCCGATAAGAACCATGTCGTCGACTTGATATCTTATTGTTTTGCATCACTATTTAATAGAAACATTGAAAACTTATGCAAATGGTGTTTTTAAAATAAGAAAATTGTTGTTTTATTTGTTTCTGTTAACTTTTAACTTTTTTTTACTATATCAAACATTACAGTTAACATTTATCGCTTTCTCGATAAACACAGAGCTTCGATTCTTTTGTTCTATTTCAAAAGTGTTTCCGCCTGCATATATCAAGACAAATTAAGATTTTAATCTGCTTCCTCTGGAACCATACACATGGGCTCGATTACCAAATATTCATATGTATTATTAATGTTTTTAATGCTCCATTTATTGGCATTATGTTTTTCTGGTCTGTGCGTACGTTCGTCCGTTCGTCTGTTTGTTTGTCCGTTTGTCCAGCTTCAAGTTAAATAAAATTGAAACTTAGTACACATTTTCCCTATGCTATGATCTTTTTAATCTAATGCCAAATTACAGTTTTATCCCATTTTCATAGTCCACTAAACATAGAAAATGATAGTGTAGATGAGGCATCCGTGTACTAGGGACACATTCATGTTTCTTCAAATTTTCGTCGTATCGCTGTCAATTTGTGTTAAAATTTTAACGTCGATATCAATAAATATTTCATTGTTTACGAGAAATATGCAATTTACTATCATTGTTATAAATCCTAATTATGGCCAATTATATTATAGTTTAAAAAAAGAAATTGATGAAACATATTTATATCCGCTAACCGAGCCCCTATTGAGATCGACAAACTCAACAAAAAAGCTTTGAATACAATACGGATATTTCTTAGAATTGATGGTCATCCTATAAAAGTTACGGTCGTCCTATATAAATTACAGTCAGTCTTTACAAATTACGGTCATCCTTTTACTTTACAAGTTACGGTCATCTTTTTACCAATCACGGTCATCCTTGTTTTATGTTACGGTTATCTTGAAAATATTTTGATTATGATTTACGGTCATCTTAACGATTTTTTCAAATCGAATTTCCCGTTTCATGCACATTTCTCGGAAGTAATTAGTGATTTTCGAGTGATTCTTTTATAAATTTACATCGTTTCAATGTATGATTTGTAAAGAAAATGATATAGAAACACTTTAACAGACAATACAGAAACTGACCTAATTTTTCATCCGACATCTTGGGATGACCGTGAATGCAGTTACGGTCATCAGCTTTACCCCAGTGATCCTAAGAAGTTTCTGTATGGAGTCAGCCCCATAATAATAAAGAAATAAGTCGGCTAGGAGAAGGGCACGATTTGTTCCGATTGGAAATCAGACAGTTTGTTGAAAAAAAAACAGTCTTCTAAACGTAACAAATATATTTTCAATCAGGAAATCAAGCATCTTGATAATGTCAGTTTCAGAAAAAATTCTGTATGCCTTTGTTATATATAAAGTGTACAATGGATACAGTTAGGTCTGTCTGTCCCATAAAAGAGGGACGAAAGATACTAAAGGGACAGTCAAACTCATAAATCTAAAATTAACTGACAAAAATAAACATAACTTGACTTACGTCTGGAAATTGACAATGAGAAACAATTGGAAATAAAACTTTAAGACGAAAGAGATGATTTCTACGGAGCCCCGCTAGGGACATGCAAAGAAAAAAAAATATATTGTGCGCACAACTTAAATAAATTGTGCGCACAAAATAATATAGTGTGCGCACAAAATAATATATTGTGCGCACAATTTAAATATATTGTGCGCACAATTTAAATATATTGTGCGCACAACTTAAATATATTGTGCGCACAAGTTAAATATATTGTGCGCACAATTTAAACATATTGTGCGCACAACATAATATAGTGTGCGTTAAATTCTTTGACCTTACACATGGTACGGGGCTTCAATGTCTCCTTTTTAAAGTGACAGAATGGAGAAATGCATAAGGTTTTCTTTTGAAATGGGGCTAGATTACATGGAAATACTCTAGCAAAAAATCATCAGTGCATTTGTATCGACTCCTGACATGAATACTAAATAAATTACGTTTATTTCGTCTGAAACTTGGTTTACCAACAGATGCGTCGGAAGCCTCCACTTCATATCAGAGTTTATTGGAACGGTTTGAAACAGAGTTGGCAATAGAGCGAGGACACTTACGAACCTATGTAGACTTTCTTGTAACAAATATACAACTACTATTTGCACTTATGCATTATACTTTATTTCTGAAAATCTCAAGATTTGGTTTTGATAGACACAAGACTGACATGTTCCTCAATTCACGACTTGGATTTTGTTATGCTCCGTCGACGATAGAGATGACCATTATATTTAAAAGTCTTTACGTCCGTTCGTCCGTCCGTCTCTGTTTATGCTAAATGATTTGGTTATAGTTTATGATGAAGTTTTAGTGTGTGACTGAATACACGTACACAAGTTTTTTTTTATCATTAAAGATGACTTTCTTTGTTCATGATTAAGTACGGTTTTGACCCACTATGTACTGTTCGTTATTGAAATGTGACGGTGTGTTCGGTCTAAGAAATTCACCATGAAGTTGTGATCAAATAGAGATAAAACTGAGGACATATATAACTCAAAAAATGCAATATGAATATATGAACGACACCAATAAACAGAATACCACTGAATAACAAGTTTCCGACATAGAACAGTATTTTAATTATGATTTCGAATTTTTTTAAGAGTTGTGTACAAATGTTTCAGGCCAAGTTAAAGATTCATTCTGATTAAAAGAAGAGAGGGCAAGAGGTCACTGATAGTATCTATTTTTGATTGATTTCATTATACATGTACAATTCAAGTTACTGAATTTTGTTCGTATTCATTATGAAACTGAAATGTTACGAAGCAATGTAGGAATAGTCAATGAAAAAGTATTCCTCAGTGGTATTTTTTGAAAACAAACGAAACAATTATGATTCAATGTTTTCAAATATGGTCCGTTTTGACATTATTTATTCATAAACTTGTGGCCCGATTGATCGCGAACGATGCGAGTACCAATGAGACAACATAATACATATACACCATAGCTCATAAAAATACGTGTTATATTCTTCTCATATATTTTATGATGGTATGGTACGCAACCCTTAACGGGAGTGCTTGATATTCAAATAATTAAGACAGTCATAATCTTTCAATCAGTTTAATTGAGGTGTGGAGCTGGTATGTCAGTAACTGCTATAGGCACTATAGTAGTCCTTTGTTAATTTATGTATCATTGTCATTTTATTAAGTTTCATTTGTTACCTATTCTGACATCGGACACGGACTTCTTTTAAACTGAGTTTTACTGTCGGTATTGCTGTTTTTTTTTTGTATCTGCATTGGCTAGAGGTACAAAAATAGGGTTGAGATCTCACAAAACATGTTAAACTCCGCCGCATTTTTGTGTCCGTCCATGGTCAGGAGCCTCTGGCCTTTGTGTTGATCTTCTATGAATTTTAATTTTAGTTCTTTTATATATTTTGGATAGATAAAGGTAGATGTGGTATGAGTGCCAATGAGACAAACGTACTCTCCATCCAAGTCACTATTTATAAAACTAAACCATTATTGGTCAAGGTACGATCTTTGACACGTAGCTTAGGCTCACAAACAGTAAGCTCTAAAGGGTCCCCGAAATTACTAGTGTAAAACCATTCAAACCGGAAAACCAACGGCATAATTTATATAAAAAACGAGAAACGAGAAACACTTAAGAAGTTTAGTATGACGTCCATTATCGCTGAACTAGTACATATTTTTGTTTATGGGCCAGCTGAAGCGCGCCTTTGGGTGCGAGATTTTCTTGCTGTATTGAAGAACCAAATGTATCTGAGAAACAAACCTTATAAAACATGCGCGCCTTATAATTATTTTGTACATTAAATACAGTAAAACTATACCTTTATTATCGTATCTAAAAAATAGACCAATTCTCAGATATTTAAAATTGACCAATAAACCATGAAAATAAAGTCAAGGTCAGACAAATATATATACATTACAATCATTCCACAAAACAAAAAAAGTTCGCTTATTCCTTATAGTATCTGAAAAACAGACCAAACAAGGATCAAATAACACGAACCATGAAATATATAATCAAGGTCAGATTAATATTGCTGCAAGATAGACAGTTACACCATTAGGCATACAAACATTCCGTACATCAAATATATCTAGCTAAATGATTATAGTATCCGAGAAATACACCAAAACACAAAAACATTACTTTACCGGACCACTTAACCCTGAAAATGAGGTTAAGGTCAGATGACTACTGCCAAGTTGACATTTAGACATTAAAATCGTTTCATACAACCGAATATAGAAGAACTATTGCATTTGGTATATGAGATTTTGTCTAAACCACGAACATTTAACCTTGTTGAATGATCAATAAAATGAGTTCATGGTCAAGTGAAAACTGTTTTCCTAATTTTGGGCGCACACCATATCATATTGTGCGCACAATATGTTTTAGTTGTGCGCACAATATATTTAAATTGTGCGCACAATATATTATTTCGTGCGCACAATATATTGAAGTTGTGCGCACAATACATTATTTTGTGCACACAATATAATTATGTTGTGCGCACACTATATTATTTTGTGCGCACAATATATTTTTTTTTCTTTGCATGTCCCTAGCGGGGCTCCGTAGATTACAGCTTCTCAAATGTGATATTTCATTTTTTATGTAGCAATATTCTGGCAGCGCCTGCATACAGAGTATATATCTCCCAATTGATAAAGTATAAAGTATTCCCAAGCTTGCATTTCCTATTCGTTTGATAAAGGGTTACTGCTCACTAAGAAGATATTAAACCAAGAGTTCCAAGTGATACAATCATCCCTTCGACAATTTTACGAACGCCATCACGAGTTGATTGACCGTTAAGGAATAACTGTTTCATAGATGATATCATATATATTCCTTATGTTGTAACTTAAATCCCATTCCCTTTTCGCGAATTTTAATATACCGAATACGACTATTGACCGGGTTTGTAATAACATGAACAACACTACGGTAGCAACATGTGGAGCAGGATCTGCTTACCCTTCTGGAGCACCTGAACAACCCTAGTTTTTGGTTGAGTCCGTGTTGCTTAGTCTTTAGTTTTCTATGTTTTGTCGTTTGTACTAGTATTTGTATGTTTGACTTTTTCATTTTTGGCCATGGCGTTGTCAGTTTGTTTTCGATCTATGAGTTTAAATGTTCCGCTGGTATTGTTCTCGCCTCTTTGGTTGATATTTACAAAAAATGTCCATTGAACCGATGATAAACTTGAGTAAATGTTATAGATATTTTATTAATATCGAAAATAATATTTCAGTAATATAAACATTTCTTTTGATAAAATCAAATACATTGTTACAAAGACGAGCGAATCGGACAAGTATAGATATATAAACACCATAAGATGATTACAAAGGATACTTTAATATGAAAATTTAGAGGACTTTTATGGTATGGGAGATAGACGAAAAAACGATCGTATTGACCAAAATATGCAGATCGGACATATTTGGACTTCATTTACTGACTACATATGTTTGGAAATATTGTGAATAATATATACCAATATGACTGAAAAATGCTTTTTGTATTTATAAAACATAATTTTACCTGGCGTATCCGTGCGTAAAATGTTTTTCGACATTTCTCTTCGAAAAATGATTGGTTTAATGAAATAAAAACGTCTTATTTGTAATCTTTCTTTTATGTGTCCTCAATAGGCTTTTAAGGAATAATCTATCTACTGTGTACTTTGAAAATGTTGTGAAGATAGAAGTGGCAATTCTTACCTTTCATACCATAACTTTCCTTGATAAAACATAATATTGATTCGTCCAGTGTTCAGTTTGAAGGCCATTTAAGTTACACTTTCATGCACGTTCTGAGTAATCAATAGTATGTATGAAAAGCATAAACAGTTTTTTAGTTAAACTATTAACAAATTAATCCAATCAAAGTGCCTAAGATTCAATAACAGTGATCAGTCTACATCATAAAAAGTAAAAGGGAGGTGAGAAAATGTCAGATATGTTAAGTTCAATGTTTTGCATTAACGAATAAATATGTGGCAGCCAAAAGATTAGCTATAATTTCATAAACATGTCGTTCTGTATTGGTATAGTTTTTTCTTATTCATTTGCGTATGTAAGGCTTTTAAAAGAAAATTCGCCTTTTTAGAATATTGAAAGTTTCACAAATAATACGCGACCACAAGTACAATCATTTCTAAAAACACGTCAAAAAAATCATTCTGGTTGATACAGTGGTATGGTCATCAATTGCGCTGGAATGAACAGTGGTATAACACACATCGAATTATCTCACATATGTTATCACATAACGTAAGTTTGTGAATTAGAGCCCAAGATAACACATCAATTACCTCTAGAAAAATGTGTTTAAAACCTGAGCAACACGACGGGAGCCACATATTGAGTAGGATATATTTACCCTCCGGAGCACCTCAGATCACCCCAAGTCTTTGGTTTTGGTTTATGTTGCTTAGTCATTAGTTTTCTATGTTGCATCTTGAGGTGTACTATTATTTTCTGTTTGTCTTTTTCTTTTTTAACATTAGCGTTGTCACTGTATTTTGATTTATGAGTTTGACTTTCCCTCTGTATCTTTCTCTCTTTTTTTAATCCTTATAATTCTTTATCCAAATATTCCACACTTTTATTGAATATTTTTTGTAGGGAAACGGCTTCTATAATTACCATCAAATGCACAATCAATCGGATGTAACGAAGGAGATAGCTGCCATATTGACTTTCAAAAATCCATTAATGTTAGATAATTGCAACAGAATATAAAATAAAATAGCACCTATCTCAAAAACTCCATTTTAATGTTATATTATTTGAATTTGAAGCGTACAAGTAACTAAGTAAATTTTCGCTTAAAAGTTTTCATTCTTATGAAGTCGTGTTTTACCATGACGTAAAAAGTTTAGTAAATCATTCATGAAATTTCGCGGGATTTCATTTAAATTTAAATGTTATATATTTTGAAGATTTCAAGCACTATATTTTGTTTGTTAAATATGCATTTGAACCCAACTGTTATGTATTTGTTTTTCAATCTAAAACAAATCATGGGATATCTGCATGCATGTTTATCGCGCATGAAAAGATCTCAGTAAATGTTACGAAAGTAGTTTCGAAAACATGGTCTATGGAATTGTAAACCAAGGGAAAAAAATCTTATCGATCAATCCAATTCAAGTATTTATAGATGCAAATTATGTAAGAATTATTATTAAGTGGATCATGTATATCTCGTGATGAGAAAGTAAAACCCGTTTAATTCACTATTAATAAATAGAAGAAAAAAAAAATATATGCATGAACATGTTTTTAATTCTATTTTCAGAAATATCAAAATACTCATTCATTTGCTAAATAACATGTCTAACGAATCTTGTTTAGTATTTTTTGCCTCCATTCCCAGATCCGCCTCCATACCCAGATCCACCACCATATCCAGATCTTCCACCATATCCAGATCCTCCACCAAATCCAGATCCTCCACCACCTCCAGCTCCTCCACCAGATCCAACTACAATAACAGCTCCACCGCCAATTCCAGCCCCGCTGCCGAATCCAGCTCAACCACCTCCACCATAACTACGGCTTGTTACACTTCCTGGAAACCACTTGCAGCATGTCGTCCATTTCCCTGGGAATAAGGGTGTTAGTCTGCAATACTTGTCCAAAACAAATTCCCCTTTGAGACATTGTCCTTTACGACAGGTACACCATACTTGACCACCTGTAATACACAATGTTCAACACACATTGTATTTAATAACTACATGTATAATTATTTGATTGAGTTGCAAGTGATACGCATCATGAACAAAATAAGTTACATTCAGGTCAAATGGAGTATGCCACTCTTGATAATAATAGTTGAATAACGGTCGGTGTGTTTGTGACATGAGAAAATAACAATATATATTTTCAATATACTGCAGGCAATTTAATAATATGTTCTTTTATAAACTTTGAAGTTATGAAGAAACTTAGGTTTCACTTCTTGAGGCAAAGTTGACCTTAGATAGATTTGACTATTGTTTAAGTATTTTTTTTGTCGTTTACCTCTTCCAATGTTTAGGAACTTAAACATGCATTTACGGCTTTCATATTTTTGGCTATGAGAGTTACTGATAAAGACATTTATGAAAGTGGTTTGGACGCATGAAATTATTTTTGTGTTCATCTGTTTTTTTTACAGTTATTTTTTTTTTACAGAAAATGGTAACTTTATTTCAGGTTTGAATGCATACAGATGTATACGAGCATGCATATAGCGTTCGATGTAGCTCAATAAATGCATTACTAGTGAAAATATTTTAAAATAATTATACACGCACTGCTCTTTATCATTTTATTTGGCCTTTTTAACATTTTTGAATTCGAGCGTCACTGATGAGTCTTTAAGAGTCGGAACGCTGTCTGACTTAATTACACAATTTAATCCTGGTATCTATGATGAGTTTATTATCAACTGTCGATTACATTGCTTCTCTTATACTGCATCATGTTGATGGAGTTAATTCTACAGTTATACATAAAGATTCTTACGTACTGATGATAATACTACAAATAGTGTAACATTGACTTACCTTTTTTTCCTCCGCCACCTCCGCCACCACCCCCCTCCTCCTCCTCCGCCTACTACCAATAGTCCACCACCACCAATACCAGATCCAAATCCTCCCCCACCACCGCCACCATACCCAGCACTATAACCTCCGCCGCTTCCGCAACCATATCCTGACCCATATCCTTGAAAAAATGTCAACATAAGGGTACAGCAATCAAATTTGGTATAATATTAAACAGTATGAAATAGACACAAATTAAACATGTCAAAGAAGAAGTGACGTTATTAAAGTTTAAAACAAAAATACAGTCATATTAACTAACCTCCTTTTCCCCAACCACCTCCTCCTCCTCCATCGCCTAATAACAATATTCCACCATTGCCGCCAGATCCAAATCCTCCGCCACCACCACCGCCGCCACCGCCGCCTCCACCAGCATATGGGCCATGACAAAATGCAGATCCGACAACACTCAACAGCAGTAAAGTCATAATAGCCATGATGACTGAGGTTTGACGATTTTAACTGTAGTCATACAACTGTTTAGATCTGTATTTATACTACTGGATGTAATCGCATCTTCTTTTATTATGATTGATCATAACTGATTCGTCATGACTTTTAAAACAACCCCAAAAAAAAAACAAAAAACAAATTATTATGTTATTCTCGGTTTTGAAGTTACCTGATAATGCTGATGGATTTATTTCCTTGTATTTTAGGGGTTGAAAAGGAATACCTATTGTGTACACAACTTAATTACTAAATAATAAATATGTTTAATTAGATCTTTGATTAGTAATGGGAACATTTTCTTTTTGTGTGTATAGAATATGATATTTGGATTCTTAGTTATTGTATTGTTATTGATAAAAGTGAGATTTGTGATTACAGAAACAATTTTAGCAACTTTTGATTTGACATGTATACCTTATGTTCTTTTTGGCATACTTTAATATATGAATACATAACTATTCTAAATATAACAATATGTAGGCTTTTTGGCGGGAAGACGTAATTCCTAGCAATTATGAAAATTAAACCAAATCAACTCCTACAAAGAATATATATTTCCAAAAACAAAAAAATTTTTTTATAGTTTTTGTTTCTTTATATATTATGTGATGGTCGTATCTAATTTATTTAGTAACACTCTAATTGTTTTGAGTTTACACTTATACATATCCTAACTTTGCAGGTTTTTTTTTAATATGTATATACCTTGTCAAATGTAATAAATCAAATAATGTAATAAATTGATACAGTGGAAGGAGAGTTGTCATATTGGCACTCATTCCACATCTTCCTATACCTTTAAAATCATCTACTAGAATTTTGTATAAATCTTTGAACATGAATTCTACAGTTAATGCATCTTTCAACCTTTCAAAGGCTATCAAAGACACATGGTTATAGTTTTTTATGCCGAACGTGTGTTATGTCTACACCAAACTAATAAGTGTGCTCGTATTAAACAGTTGGTAGGTCATTTTCAATACGGATGTGTAGAGTTATATACAAAAATTTCAAAAATTTCATTTGAATTTTACAATTATCAATTTCCCCCACCTTAGTAGGCTTGTAATATACCAACTTCACCTGCATATGATAGATACCTTTTCCAACTAATTCAATAATCAAGAGCTTGCAGCTCCAACTCAGACTTTGTAAAACGTCACCAAGTTGTAGAACCAGAGGTATGTCACAGAACGTCTCGTCCTTTTTCTACAAAAGTTCATCGGAAGGTAGAAAGTCCTTGTTAATAAATATTCCGTATCAACTTCACAAATTATAATGATGGTCTTGATGTATAGATTATACGTACTGGCGTTGTTTTCCATCTTCTAGATGTACTTAGAAGTTTTGGAATTCGTGACAAATGTTCGGACTCCTTGGTGTTTTTCCATACAATACAATGTAAAAATCCCCTCCCCCCCCATAACACGCATTTATTTGTTCATATAAGACTTAATAGCTCATGAAATTTCATTTACCAAAATTTAAAAAAAATCTTGATTTTCTTTGTTTTGTTTAGAGACCCAAATCATACCAATGCAAAAGGTAAAAGTCCGAGTCAGCCTTTTCCCGCCATAATTTAAATCTCAAATATCACGAAAAGGAGGTCCATGACCTATCAATATTTTATTTTTATCCTTAAGGAATGCTCTACCGTCTTATAGTATCAATTTTAATTTATTGATTTATTAATTTTCACCTAACCTCACCTAAGAACATCCTTAGGGACTTGTTACATTGTTCTTTAATTTGTCTTTGTTCTATTATTTATATTACTTTTACGGTTTGGATTGTTTTCTGTAATATTCGTTTGTTGTGGTTGGTAACATATACATCTCGTCAATGTGTTTGTATTATCTTTCACTTTTGTTTCTGTGTTTTGTTCGTGTGACTTTTTGTGTTTCTTACGTACACGTGGCTTTGTACTTTTTATTTTATCGTTCTATTATAATTTGACCATACTTGAAACGACACAATTATTTCACTGCCGTAGTGGTATTAATCATATAAGGATTCTTTAAATTTCTAAAGAACTTCTGGCTAAAATTTAATCTCAGACTTTTTTTAAGTGAAATTAGTTCTAACAAAACTTTTTATTTTTCAACTTTGTAGACCACCATTTCCCATGTAAAATTACATTTTTGTTAAATAATTTGGACCACAAAATGTTTTTGTATTTCTTCCTATGTGACGTTTACATCTGCTGATGTCTAACTCTCGAGGACTTCAAATATTTCATTCTTTAATGAATTGATTTAAAATATATATATAAGTAAGCAATGAATGTGGTTGTTAAACTTGATAAATGCTTTTTATGCTTCTTTGTTTAATATTTGTTTGTTTTGAGATTGTACGTTACACATTATGACTACTCTACCTATAGTTTGACAATTTTACCCATTATGTTTTTTCTTGCATCATTGTAGATATAATTGAATTTGATGGCACTGTCATAAAAATGAGAGGTTTAGAGTTTTAAAACAAGATTTGATTCACCATGTTCTACATTGCATGTACCAAGTCAGGAATATGATAGCTATTGTCCATTCGTTAGCTGTATATTGTCTTTGATTTTGACTTTTGATTGGAAGCTTTCTTTTTTAAATTTACCTCGGAGTTCGTTATTTATGATACATTTTCAACTTCCGATGCTCTTCAACTTCGTACTTTTGACATATCAAATTATAAGCCTGGTATCTTTGACATGTTTGATAAGCGTCAATAATACTATTTAATGATTATTCTTTTTTGTATTTTCAATTCTCATCTATGATTTATCAGATTTCACCGATTCTATAATCTATGGCTGGGAAATGTTAAAATGGGATTATTATTTTCGTAGGCATTATACACATGGACGGCGAAGTGAGAAAAACACCAAAGACAAATTAAAACTAATATGTCGAAAATGGCCAGACAACATCTCATTAAGTTCACCAAATCTATACAAATCAATTAATAGGAAAAAGAAATAAAGTCATACATGCTTTTTAAAACATCAATCATGCATTTCTTTTATCGCATCTGTATATCAATTAGAGGACAAATAATATTGTCACGTTCGACAATCTCTATATAACGGATTGATGTGCCTTTCTATTGTTCTTATATAATTGTGTGTCCTTCAACTGATAAATTGAAGTGACCTTAATCGAATATTTCACGGCTATGCCATGCAATCGTTTAGTATCTTATGATTTCGCATGATTCAGAGTTCCTTCAAGACAAAAATCGGTCAATTACATTTGCATGCAGGTATACTGATTATATTATTTCCTTTAACAAGCATTATTTTCTGATAGGGTCTCAACAATGTATCTTTCTTCAATAAAGATTAAATAAACCATAGATATTTCAGTTTACACGGGCAGATCTACAAAATATGATGAACCGATTAGTTTGCTTGATATGCCTCAATTTCAACCAAAGATCGCAATACGGGAACGTGTATCAAACGAGACAGTCTATTTTTTACCAAAAAAATCAAAACATCTTAACGGCATAACAATCATCACCTATACCTCGTATGTGGTATGTTTGGTTGATCGTTATGGAATATCCTTTCACAGATTATAGAGAATATTTTTATAAATTTGCGTTATTACAAGCCCGTTCCCTTTTCTCGAATTTGAAGTACCAAATAAGATTTATTACTACGTTTGTGCTAAAATAAGCACTACGATCGATGTCATTTGTGAAAAAAGCGTTTGTGTTCTCTTTATTAGCGTACTAAATTATAATCATTGTAACTTTGATAGCTATTTACACCACTGGATCGATGCCACTGCTGGTGGACGTTTCGTCCCCGAGGGTATCACCAGCCGAGTAGTCAGTTTCAGTGTTGACATAAATATCAATTATATTATCATTTTTATAAATTTCCTGTTACAAAAACTTTGATTTTTATGTAAAAACTAAGGATGTTCTTAGCCCAGGAATAGATAACCCTAGCCGTATTTAGCACAATATTTTTGAATTTTGGGTCCACAATGCACTTCAACTTTATACTTATTTGGCTTTATAACTATTTTGATCTGAGCGTCAATGACGAGTCTTGTGTAGACGAAACGCGCGTCTGGCGTACTAAATTATAATCCTGATATCTTCGATAACTATTAGTAATCCAGATCACCACGATCTTCAGTTTTCCATGTTTTTTTTATACTATTGTTCGTCTGTTTGTCTAATAAATTGTCTGTTTGTCTGTTTGCATTTTTAACAATGTCTTTGGCAGTTAATTTGCGACACATGATAATGAACGCCCCTTTGTACCATTCGCTAATATTTTAATTAAAGATGAATAAACCATCATGCATTCATAGATTCAAAATATCACTTTTCTTTATTTACTTTCAAAAGGATCGCTCTGACTAAAAAATATGAATGCCAAAGACGTGTAAATATCTGGATAACTGAGGTGCTATAATACATAAACTTATGAGTAAAGTGCATCATAATGCAAATTCTTGTTGAATTGCTGAGCAGGTTTATTATCATTGTGAAAAAAAACAACGACAAACATAAAAATAACTGTTAATGCAATGGCAAAAGTTGAGAAAAAAATAAACAAATCAGAAGTAATCTCATGCACTCTGGAAGGGAGGCATTTCCAGATTCACTTACAACACACATTATGATGCTGTTACATACGTTAACAAGTTAAGACAAGTCAGTAGGCATCGTATAAGAGTGGATATGTACTTGACTCTTATTAAACCCTAAAACTTCATCAAAATATGGACTGTCTAATGACGATTTGGTCAATCTAAACTCAAATATTTGCTGCAACCCATTCAGAGCATTCTTCTCTAATGAGAAAAGTAGATATACTTGAAATGCTTACAGGATGTTGCATTTCTGTAAATATTGACAATGCATTTTCCCATAGGAACTCTCTTTACGGCTAAATAGTTATCAAAGGTACCAGGATTATAATTTAGTACGCCAGACGGGCGTTTCCTCTACATAAGACTCATCAGTGACGCTCATATCAAAATATTTATAAAGCCAAACAAGTCAAAGTTGAAGAGCATTGAGGATCCAAAATTCCAAACTGTACCACTTTTCGAAATACTAAGGAGTTTTCTATCCCAGGAATAGATTACCTTAGCCGTATTTGGCAC
This sequence comes from Mytilus galloprovincialis, assembly GCA_037788925.1. Taxonomy (NCBI): domain Eukaryota; kingdom Metazoa; phylum Mollusca; class Bivalvia; order Mytilida; family Mytilidae; genus Mytilus; species Mytilus galloprovincialis. Next base: position 82,115,617 of record CM075338.1, read on the forward strand.
AACGTTTTTGAATTTTGGGACCTCAATGCTAATTGATAACTATTTATACCACTGGATGACACTGCTTGTTGACGTTTCATTCCCGAGGGTATCACCAGCCCAGTATTTAGCAATTCGTTGTTGACATGAATATCAATTATACGGTAATTTCTATAAATTTCCTGTTTACAATCCTGTATTGTTCGAAATACTAAGGATTTTCCTATCCCAGGAAAAGATTACCTTAGCCATATTTGGCACAACGTTTTGGAATTTTGGGTCCTCAATGCTCTTCAACTTTATACTTACTTGGCTTTATAACTATTTTTTAACTGAGCGTCACTGATGAGTCTTGTGTAGACGAAACGTGCGTCTGGGGTATTAAATGATAATCATGGTACCTTTTATAACTTTTCCTATAAAGTTTGAAAAAAAATCATATCCTAGAATGGAAATTTCATATGCACTACCATTTGTTTTTAAAGTTCAAAATATAGGGCTGTGTGGCATATTTTCAAAGTAAATATGCCCCGAACTTGTAAGAGTTTAGACTATCACTAATTTTTTTAACTATCCCTACCTCGACTGTAGGGTTAACATAGATGTCAATATAAACATTATTCACATATATATTTTCTAATAACTGTCCCAAGTTATACCTTTATGAGATGCAATCTTCAGATCAGAACTGGGAACCAGTATGTGAAAAAAATTTTCTATGAATATTCTAATTCTCCCAACAAGAGGCGTTGTTTGATGAACAAGCTGTATTTACAAAGTGCAACCTTGAGGTGTAATGAGATGATCGATGCTGTAATTTCCTCCTTGATAACGTTTATGTACGTTTTGGCAACACTGGTATCGACAGGTTGTGTGTATTCCTATAGACTAGGCAAATATTTCACCCCTTTAATATCAGACTTGTTTTTTAGACTGTTATGAATCAGTTTAATGAAGAAACAAGGGTAAAGACACGTCTAAATTTAATTTAATTTATTTATTCAACAACACGTTCCATTATCTTGAGTTTGTGTTGTTTCTAATTTAGTATGTTTAACTATTGATGTAAATGTCCTTTGGTTTTGTGAGTCTTTGTTTACTCCTTGGCTTTCATTGTTATTGTCTTGATGATATATCAAGAATTTTCCAAAAGGAACTTACTATACTTTAAACAACGTTAATAAATTTCCTTGATGTGGATATTTCTTTTTTACACCGGAAAATAAACTCTTAAAATTACGACAAAAGGGAAGTTCCTTATTGCACATTTTTTACGGTGATCTTCTTTTGGCACCATTTTATGGTGTTTATATTTTATAACTTGTTCGCTATGGCAGTGTCTGTTGTGACGTTTTTGATTATGACGAACATATTATAGTATAACATATGTAGTACTGGTAAATTAATAAGTCAAGAATTTCGTTACTGATAACAAAATGTCTTCCTATGTGACGTTTACATTTTCTTACGTCAGACACGAGAAGTAATGAATGTGTTTTTTTTTAACTGGATAGATGCGTTTGTGCTTTTTTGTAAATGCTGGTTTGTTTTGAGATTGTGACACAGTGGTGACTGCTGTATCCATATTTTGACTGTTTTGTTCACGCATCGTTGTAAATATAACGGAATTTTGATGCAACTGTCATAAAAGTGAGAGGTTTAGCGCTATAAAACCTGGTTCAATCCACCATTTTCAACATATGAAAATGCCTGTACCAATTCAAGAATATGACAGTTGTTGTCCATTCGTTTGATGAGTATTGTCATTTGATTTTTGTATTTTATTAGAGACTTTCCGATTGAGTTTTCCTCGGAGTTCAGTATTTTTGTGATTTTACTTTTTACCACATATTACTTTTACTAAAATCTTCTTTTGATAGAAATATTTGGTTTTAAAGTTTGGTTGGGCCTGTAGTAATATTATTTCAAACGGGATAACACATTCTAATTTTTACGGAGATGTTGTATATCGTTCCCTGGAAATTTAGAATTGATCCTGTTAACATATCGATCCTTTAATAACTTATTCTTAAAATTGCCACCTCAAGACTGTATGGTGATCTTTATATATTGTTTTTATTGGTATTGGTATTAGTATTGATTATGTTATCAGTAAATTATTGAAAGCAAACTAGATATTATTGTTCTACATATACATATGTGCATTCACGGGTCTATACAATCTGTTGATATCGTGACATTGCTCAATGTAATGTTTTTTGTCTGACTGCTTATGACGTCTTTAAACTTATTACATTGGATTTTTGATGTGTACTGATTTATAAGTTAATCGTTGATCCTGGATTTTTTATAACTCATATGTTGAGGATATGTAGCTATTCTGCTACTACATGTGTTATCCCACATCCTGCTCAGTGATAGATCTAAATCCTAATGTCATATTCAAGTAAAGGAGGACGGATATTGATATTAATTGGAAAGTCTTAATAATCATCTTTAAGTCCACAACGGTCAACCAATTCATAATAGTATATCGAAGGGATGATAACACTCTATAAAAGCTATCTTCTAAGCAGCTTCCCTCAACCAATGATATCATGTTCGAAAATGCTAGCTCTATCTTTATGATATATTCTATTGAATATGACCTAATTATTCAAACCAAGCATGAAAATGTTATTCCTGTTTGATGATGCAAAGGCAGTCAATTTCAATTTCAATTGATCACGGATCCAATTATCTCTCAATGTGACGGGTGCCACATATGGAACAAGACATGCTAACCCTTCCGGAGCACCTTAGACCACCCAAGTTTTTAGTGGGTTTCGTGTTGCTTAGTCTTTAGCTTCTATGCTGTGAATTGTGTACTATTATGTGTCTGTTTGTCTATTTCGTTTTCAGCCATGGCGTTGTCAGTTTGTTTTCGATCTATGAGTTTGACTGTCCCTTTTGGTATTCCTTGTTCCTCTTTCTGATTGATTCTCCACTTGTGCAGATAATATTGTTGGTTTTTTTTTTACTCTAAACGTCAATCCAAAAGTATGATAAACAGGACGACTTTTCTATGTCCGGACTAAATCCGATAGCCATGCATAATTATACTAGTACAAATAAAAACACAACAGCTACACACCAAACTGCGCAATTACACTGTGTTTCTTGTGTACTTTAATATCTATTAAAATACAATGCATTTTAATCTGTCAATTATTTATCATATTCGGTCTTCTCCTTTTAATTCAGGAAATGTTATTGGTTACAGTGCATCAATTTTCTATAAAAACAAAATAAAAATAAATACAGATTGTCTGATTGATGTTAAAGAGTGTGCAGTCATTGGTGTTGATTGATAAGATTGAGACTGTTGAACTTTGAAAAAATAAAAACCGCGTATCACTGTTATATTGTCATGTTGTATATGTGTCTCTAGGTTTAATAACTACAACATAAAAAAGAATGGATATTTCATATCTGTAAATGGGACAAGGAATATATTTCGATAAATCATTTATACGTTCGATATTTATAAAATGATACTTTTGACTTTCGACTTTCAACTGGTAAAACGTCACCTGTGTCTGAGTAGAAATGTGATGAACTAGTGGTATGCGTAAGCACCTATGTAAAAAAATAGTCCATTCGAAGGTACAAAATTATTGTTGATAAAAACCCCGATTTTCTTGAAGTTTAAATAATAGGTACTGACGTTGTTTATCATCTAGATAACATGCTATAGTATTCTTGAATTTGTCTGAATATTACTTTAACTGTTTAGTATATTTTTTGCTAATTACATTTGACGTAGATCTATACTCATAAATCGCGTCATTGTGTTAATATGCTATGTTAAAATTTGCATTATTATCTTTCATGTTTGCTAATGTGCTTTGTATTATGCCTTTTAGTACTAGGGTGTCTTTGATACATATTTTTTGTTTAAAAGGGATTTAGATTTTTACACAACAACTGTACCCATATTTCTGACCTATTCATCTAGTATATATGTATGTTTTGTTCATAGTATTTGTCAATAAAAGTATGAGGTATAGGTAGCTATATCACAAAGTTTAATTCTCCATTTTCTACATACGAAAATACATGTTCCTGCCAGGAATATGACAACTGTTATCTATTCGTTAACTGTGTTTAATGTATTCAAGCTTTCGATTTTGTCATTTGATTAGAGACGTTTGAATATTTTGCTCGTAAATGTACAAATGTCGTAGTTCCGTATATTTGTCATTTTTTTATAGGCACATAGTTTCTTTCTACTTGTCACCAGTAATGGTAACTTTTTTGGAATGTTTCTGTATTCTATGTCATGAACTACGAGTGTATATTACATAATATAATGTTTGTTTTATTATCAGAATAATTGAAGGAAATGGTTCGTACTATTGCCTGTTTGTTTCACTTTTTTTCGCATTTGATTCTTTTCAAGAACTTAACATGCTGTGAAAAAGGAATATGGAGTTAATTATAGAACATTCATTGTGGTCAAAAGGTGGTGCCACTGTTGTTTTAATTAAATCGTTTCACAAGATTATATATTGATAAAATAATGTATTTTGACAATTTACATTTCTACTTGTTCATGTATGGTAAACAGTTTATAGAAAAATGCAACTTTGTATTCCCTTTTTGTGTGTGTTTTCTCCTCTGTAGAGAAGTACATAAAATCATCATAGATATCAGGAATTGACGCTCGTTTCGTCCACAAAAGACTCATCTGTTACGCTCGACACGAAAACAATTCAAAAAGCCATAAAACTACAAAGAAAAGAGCATTGAAGACCAAAATTCTTAAACCTTCTGCCAAATACAGCTAAAGTAATCTATTCCGAAGGTAGAAAAGTCTTAGTATTCTTTTTCAAGAATTCAAAGCTTTCTGCGCAAGTACATATCCCCTGATTATTTATGACTAGTTCCTGAAATGTTGCTTCAATCTACAAAATGAGGCGAATTTATATTTTTTTACATCTAACTGCTATTTTATCCAGGAAGGAATGAGATAGAACATAGCAGGTTTTGTTATTTAAAAAAAATCTCATTAGACATCGTACCATTGAAAAATAGATATTCGAACGGAAATTTAGAATTAAATATGGTTTGCTTACAAATTTGAATGTCTTTGCATATGTTATAAAATTGAGAATGGAAAAGGGAATCTGCCAAAGGGACAACAACCCGACCATAGAGCAGACAACAGCAGAAGGTCACCAACAGGTCTTCAATGCAACGAGAAATTCCCGCACCCCTTACTATCATCTTCGGAATTCAGTACCACCATTTTTGCAAAGATAATTTGAACACAGTGTTCAATTGTTTGGTGTATTCTCACTTTCCTATTTAGACAGATTTGTTTTTAACCATACGCATTTACTTTACAAATGAATATTTCTAAATGGATAATTTCAAAGTTTAACATAATTTGTATATTCTTGACAAATAGGAGTTTAAACTTGTGTATCTTTACTAATGTTGCAATGTATATTGTAAAAGTTTACATCATTTATGTTTTCAATGCAGGTGGATAAAAGGTCCACTGATGTAGGACCCCGGGTAATAGGTACCCATGTATACGGGGGAATTTGTTATCGATTAGTGTGCACGACAATATAGATCAATAATTGAATAGATCTTAATTCTAAATTTTGATAGTTTAGTCATAGATGCATGATTTTTTTATTAGTTGGTAGTGGTTTTGAACTAGCTGTCAGATAACTGCGAGCACTCTCAGATCTGTTCGATGTGTCTTTTTGTACCCGGCCACGTCCACTTGTATATGTGTCCATCTGATGAGTTAAGCCTATTTCAACTGATATATATAGTTCGTTCTTATGTTGTACTGTTATACCACTGTCCCAGTTTAGGGGGAGGGTTAGGATTCTGCTAACATGTTTAACCCCGCAGCATTATTTATATATGTGTCTGTCCCAAGTAGCCTGTAATTCATTGGTTGTCGTTTCTTGATGTGTTACCTATTTGTTTTTCGTTCATTTTTTTTTACATAAATAAGGCCGTTAGTTTTCTCGTTTGAATTGTTTTACATTGTCTTATCGGGTACTTTTATACCTGACTATGCGGTATGGGCTTTGCTCATTGTTGAAAGCCGTACGGTGACCTATATTTGTTAATGTTCGTGTCATTTTGGTCTTTTGATGATAGCTGTCTCATTGGCAATCATACCACATCTTCTTTTTTATATTGATATACATATGTACATTCATGGATCTAAACAATCGGTTGTTATCTCTATCTTGGCATTGATAAACAAATGTACATTTAGGGATCTATACAATCGGTTGTTATTCTTATCCATATACATATGTACATTTGTGGATCTATACAATCGGTTTTTATGCATATACATATGTACATTCATGGATCTATGCAATCGGTTGTTATCTGTATCTTGGCATTGGTATACATATGTACATTCATGGATCTATACAATCGGTTGTTATTGTTATCCATATACATATGTACATTCATGGATCTATGCAATCGGTTGTTATTGTTATCCATATACATATGTACATTCGTGGATCTATACAATTTGTTGCTATCTGTATCTTGGCATTGCAGAAGGTAAAGGTTTTTTTCTGACTGCTTATATATAAAAAAATATGTGGTACGATTGCCAATGAGACAACTCACCACAAGAGTCCAAAACGATTCAGAAATTAACCACTATAGGTCATCGTATGGCCTTCAACAATAAGCAAAGCCCATACCACAGTCAGCTATTAAAGTCCCCGAAGTGACAATGTAAAACAATTCAAACAATAAAACTAACGGCACTAATTTATGTAAAAATAATAAACGAAAAACAACATGTAACGCATAAACATACGACAATCACTGAATTACAGGCTCCTGACTTGCGACAGGCACATACATATAGAATGTGGCGGGGTTAAATATGTTAGCGGGATACCAACCCTCCCCTTATACTAGGATAGTGGTGTAACAGTACACCATAAGACGTCTTTAAACTTAATCAATTGGATGTTAGATGTGTAATGATTATTAAGTTAGTCTTATATGCATTTTTAACTCACCTGGCCCAAAGGGCCAAGTTAGCTTTTCTTATCACTTGGTGTCCGTCGTCCGTCGTCGTCATCGTCGTCGTCGTCGTCCGTCGTCGTTAACTTTTACAAAAATCTTCTCCTCTGAAACTACTGGGCCAAATTAAACTAAACTTGGCCACAATCATCATTGGGGTATTTAGTTTAAAAAATGTGAGGCGTGTCCCGGCCAACCAACCAAGATGGCCGCCATGGCTAAAAATAGAACATACGGGTAAAATGCAGTTTTTGGCTTATAACTCAAAAACTAAAGCATTTAAAGCAAATCTGACATGAGTAAAATTGTTTATCAGGTCAAGATCTACCTGCCCTGAAATTTTCAGATGAATCGGACAACCGGTTGATAGGTTGATGCCCCTGAATTAGTAATTTCAAGGAAATTTTACTGTTTCTGGTTATTATCTTGAATATTATTATAGATAGAGATAAACTGTTTACAGCAATAATGTTCAGCAAAGTTAGATTTACAAATAGGTCAACATGACCGAAATGGTCAGTTGACCCCTTTAGGAGTTATTGCCCTTTATAGTCAATTTTCAACCATTTTTCGTAAATCTTAGTAATCTTTTGCAAAAATCTTCTTCTCTGAAACTACTAGACCAAATTAATCCAAACTTGGCCACAATCATCTTTGGGGTATCTAGTTTAAAAAATGTGTCCGGTGACCCGGCCATCCAACCAAGATGGCCACCATGGCTAAAAATAGAACATAGGAGTAAAATGCAGTTTTTGGCTTATAACTCAAAAACTAAAGCATTTAGAGCAAATCTGACATGGGTAAAATTGTTTATCAGTTCATAATCTATCTGCCCTGAAATTTTCAGATGAATCGGACAACCCGTTGTTGGGTTGCTGCACCTAAATTGGTAATTTAAGGAAATTTTACTGTTTAGGATTATTATCTTGATTACTATTATAGATAGAGATAAACTTTAAACAGCAATAATGTACAGCAAAGTAAGATTTACAAATAAGTACACATGACTGAAATGGTCAATTGACCCCTTAAGGATTTATTGTCCTTTATAGTCAATTTTTAACAATTTTTATAAAATTTGTAAATTTTTACTAACATTTTCCACTGAAACTACTGGGCAAAGTTCATTATAGATAGAGATAACTGTAAGCAGCAAGAATGTTCAGTAAAGAAAGACGTACAAACACATCACCATCACCAAAACACAATTTTGTCATGAATCCATCTGCTTCCTTTGTTTAATATTCACATAGACCAAGGTGAACGACACAGGCTCTTTAGAGCCTCTAGTTTATTTGTATTAGTTGTTGTTAAATAAATGCAACAGTAGTTTACCGTTAGCTTTGAACTAGCTGTCAGTTACTGTGAATACTCTAAGATCTGTACTTGATGTCTTTATGTTGTTGGTATATTCAAATGCCCGGCCAAGTCCACTATTTGTTTGTGGTTTGTGTAGAATATTACCATAACAGATTAGATGTTATATAACTGAGCATATAAGATATAGATATAGTAAGCTGTGGTATGAATACCAATGAAAAAACTCTCAATACAAGTAACAATTTATAAAAGTAGAAAAGTATATAAGATGAATGCATGTTGATTGATATTTATGAATAATGCTCTTAAACCGAAGAAACATTGTAGTAAATGTTCTGACTACTTTGTAAATATTGAAAACCCTGGTGTAATAATTTTTCAGTAATTCAGATATTTCTTTTGTCAAAATCAAATACGTTGTTAAAAGACGAGCAAATAGAACAAATTGAGATATCTTAACTTCAAAAGATGATGACAGTGGAAACAGTGGGAGGACTTTTTGAAATTCGGATTTTGAATGTTCTTTGAATTGTATTTAAGATAGTATGGGTGTCTTTTGCCATTTTGGATTGTACAAAACAGAGAATCTAAGGTCCTTATTTTCTATCAAGTTAGCAAAACTTGATGTTAGCAAAACTTGATGCATTTAAGTTAGCAAAACTTGATGCAGGAATGCAGATATGTAGTTGAATTTTAATTTAAAAGAACCAATTAATAAGAATATAACTTATAAACATTAATATTTTTACAAGTTTAGATTATATTTGGTGGTTTTTTTAGATGTTTTTAGATTGGCATTTCAAGGGGATGTAACTCTAAAACAGTGCATTTTCTGAAGGAATCTAAATGGAATTTTCCTATTTTGTGTTTCAGCCGGACAAACGTACGGTGACCCTATATTTTCTTTTGATATTCTCAAAGCATTGTCTGAAATCTATCTTTTTCTAATTTCTTTTACAATTGTATCATTTTGTTCAAACTCATATCACAACATTGTGTTTTTTCCTATGTAATCCATACAAAATGTGTCAATCGGTCACAACTGCTCAAAATGCGCGGTTACCTATTATTTTATTATGTGTTTGACAATATATCAAATATACTACGTTCTGGCAAAGTATGAACAAATTCTATCATTTTTTCTATTTTAGACTCCCATACCACCTTAAGATAATAAATGATGGATGAAACGCTTGATTGGTATTCAAATCATTTTGACGTGCAACAAAAAACGACGAGAAAAACCAATAGTATCTCAGGTTAAAAGATCATCTTTCTAATTTTTAAATAAATTGTTAATTGAAATCAGCTTTAATCTTACTTTAGATGGAAACATTATTATGTATATATCGTTATTTAAACAAAATAAAAACAACAACGTTTGTTTCAACAATAATAATAAAAATAAACATTTTGCATGAATATGTTTTAATTGTAATTTTACATATATCAAAAAACACATTCATTTGCTAAATAACTTCTGTTAGACAAATTTTGTTTAGTATGTACTTCCTTTTCTACCTCCATATCCAGATCCACTTCCATACCCGGATCCTCCACCATAACCAGATCCTCCACCATATCCAGATTTGCCACCACCACCAGATCCTCCTCCGAATCCAGCTCCTCCACCAGATCCAACTACAACTACAGCTCCACCGCCGATTCCAGCACCGCCACCGAATCCACCACCACCACCGAATCCAGCTCTACCACCTCCCCCGTAACTACGGTTAGTTACACTTCCTGGTAACACCTTACAGCATGTAGTCCACTTCCCTGGGAATAAGGGTGTTAGTCTGCAATACTTGTCCAAAACAAATTCTCCTTTAAAACATTGTCCCTTACGACAGGTACACCATACTTGACCACCTGTAATCAACAATGTTCAACACATATTGTATTTAATAGTTACAAGTATAATTATTTTATTGATGAACAAGGGATAGGCATAAAAAATCAACTAAGCAATAATGAGGCTATATAGATAATTCTACTCTTGATATTAATAGTAGAATACCGATCGGTGTATTGTGAAATGGAACAATAGCAACACATATTTTCAATATATTTCAGGCAAATTGAGAATATGTTCATTTATAAACTTTGAAGTTATGAAGAAACTTAGGTTTCAACTCCTGAGGCAAAGTTGACCTTAGATATATTTGGCTATTGTTTATGTATTTTGTTTTGTCGTTTACCTCTTTCAATGTTCAGGAACTTAAAAGAGACACGAAAGATACCGAAGGGACAACATGTCACCAAATGTTGAATTATTTAGCGAAAGAACATCATCTATATAGCGGAAAGTAGAGTTAAAGGATATTGCTAACTTCTTATCTTTCTTCCTAAGAAGTTCCTGCATGAAGTCAGCATTTATGGCTTTCATATATTTGGCTATGACCGTTTCTGAAGAAACCGGTTCGGACGCATGAACTTATTATTGTTTTCATCTTTTTTATTACGTTATATATAATGCATATTTTAAGGTTTTTCTTGTCGTAGAACACAGCGAGGGGTGTAAGGATTGATCAAATGAAAGACCGACCGTAATGAGGTCTTTCTTAAAGCAATCCTGACATCCCGAGGTTTGTTCTACGACAAGAAAAACCTCAAAATGTGCATTATATTACTTATATACCATACAACAATTGATTGTTTTTTAAAAGATTTGCAAATTTTAGCACCCTAGTTTTCCGACCAAACTGATATTCCTTTCTGATGCGTTCATATCTTAATACGCCCTACGGTTCATTTAGAATTTGAAATAAAACGCCCTTATTAATCTAGATATAAACCGTACTAATTATTATCCATACACAATAAACAAATTACTACAACCGCATAAGGTAAGACAAAAATGAATAGTTACCATCTGATAACGGTGTATGAAAAATACAAGACACTTTGTAAGTAATTTACTGGACCAACTTATTGTATGGAAAGAAGGGGGGTGGTGGGGGTGGTTTGGTTTTTTTGAAAATTTGTAATGACAATTCTATTGCGGAAAAGTGATTATTTTTTAAACAATTTTAATTGAATCGAATGAAATATTCAGAATGATCTTCTTTTGAAAGGCAATACATTTTTAACAGATAATTAGTATATAATTATATACACTCCACTCTACCGACCCCATGGTGAGGTATACATGCATTTTCTACAATAGAATATATGAATATTTTATTAGTTGACCATTTGATAGAGTAAAAGATATACATAAATTTAAAACAATAAGAACTGACATGAAAGGGGACTGAAATAGTGATACATGTACATGTTAAACGAAAAAGAATATCACACATGTAGGTAACAGTATGATTTCCTATTCAGTGTGTATAGTCCTGAATATGCATGGCATTGATCAACCTGCAACCAATTAAAGTTTTCAATCTAAATCAATAAGACTTTCAAAATCATACAAAATTATATGTTATATTGCTTTATTTGAAAGTATCGTGAAAGTTTAACATTTAAATTAATCTAACATAATATATGCCAATGTCTCTGTATTGTAGCGATGTATTAACAAAACTTCACAGTTTTTGTTTCTGAATTAAAATGCGGGCTATTTTTTTTACACCTATCATTGATTGAATTTTTGTCAACAAAAAACTATCAGACGAATATGATTTTGAAGTAAATCATAGTTTGCATTTACACCAAGAAAAATAATGACCTCACACTGGTCGTTATTTTATGCCTTGGAGCATATTTCTTTGAAACATGGTATCGTCCGGGTTGATCCTTCGAAAGAATTACCTATCTTTCTGAAAGAAAATAACTCCATATAGGTATATAAAGTTAATTTATAATCTATTTTTTTACAATTCAAATATCATTTTAAAAGAAAAATGGTAACTTTATTTGAGGTTTTCATGCATACAGATGTACACGATAAAATTGAGAATGGAAATGGGGAATGTGTCAAAGAGACAACAACCCGACCAAATAAAAAACAACAGCAGAGGGTCACCAACAGGTCTTCAATGTAGCGAGAAATTCCCGCACCCGGAGGTGTCCTTCAGCTGGCCCCTAAACAAATATATACTAGTCCAGTGATAATGAACGCCATACTAATTTCCAAATTGTACACAAGAAACTAAAATTAAAATAATACAAGACTAACAAAGGCCAGAGGCTCCTGACTTGGGACAGGCGCAAAAATGCGGCGGGGTTAAACATGTTTGTGAGATCTCAACCCTCCCCCTATACCTCTAACCAATGTAGTAAAGTAAACGCATAACATTACGCACATTAAAATTCAGTTCAAGAGAAATCCGAGTCTGATGTCAGAAGATGTAACCAAAGAAAATAAACAAAATGACAATAATACATAAATAACAACAGACTACTAGCAGTTAACTGACATGCCAGCTCCAGACTTCAATTAAACTGACTGAAAGATTATGATTTCATCATATGAACATCAGGCACAATCCTTCCCGTTAGGGGTTTAGTATCATACCATCATAACATATATGAGAAGAACATAACCCGTGTCATGCTAACAACTGTATTTAGAATAAATGTCTTTAGTTCCGATGCAAAGACCTTATCAGTGACTCAATATTAACGCCAAAATATGTAATCTTTAATGACTTGACAACAGTATCGTAATTATATCCCTTCTTAATAAGTCTATTCAAAGGTTTTGTAAGTTTTTGAGGTGAATACTGACACCTTTGTGCTTTATAAAGAATATTACCATAAAAAATTGGATGTGAAATACCTGAACGTATTAGAAGTCTGCATGTTGAGCTATATTTACGAATGATGTCTTTATACCGATGATAAAATTTAGTAAATGTTTTGACTAGTTTGTGATATCGAAAACCCTGGTGTAATAGTTTTTCAGTAATACATAAATTTCTCTCATTAAAATCTAAAACATTGTTACATACACGAGCGAATCGTACAAGTTGAGATATATAAACACCGTAAGATGGTGACAAGGGAACGTCACCATCTAAAAACGGATAATTAACGATAGGAAATGTACACGAGCATGCATAGAGCAATCGATTTAGCTCAATAAATGCATTACTTTTATAACAATTATACACTCGCTGTACTTTATCAATTGTCGGTACAATTGCTTCTCTTAAACTTCATCATGTTGATGGGGTTAGTTTTATAGTTGTACATTTTCACAAGATTCTTACGTACTGGTAATACATAATTAAAATACTGTAACATTTATTTACCCTTTTTTCCTCCACCACCTCCGCCTCCTCCGCTTCCTCCTAATACCAATAGTCCACCACCACCAATGCCAGATCCGAATCCTCCGCCACCACCGCCGCCATACCCAACACTATAACCTCCGCCGCTTCCACCACCATATCCTTGAAAAAAATTAAAAAACGATAGAGCAATCAACTTTGGAATAATCTTACACAATATGAAATATAAAATACAGTAGCATTAACTTACCTCCTTTTCCCCAACCACCACCTCCTCCTCCTCCTCCTCCTCCTCCTCCTCCTAATCCACCGTCTAATAACAATACTCCGCCACCGCCGCCAGATCCAAGTCCTCCGCCGCTACCACCGCTGCCATACCCACCACTGTACCCTCCGCCGCCTCCACCAGCATATGGGCCATGACAAAATGCAGATCCGACAACACTCAAAAGCAGCAAAGTTATAAAAGCCATGATGACTGAGGGTTGACGATTTTAACTGTGGTGATACAGCTGTTTAGATCTGTATTTATACCATTGGATGTAAACAGAACTTCTTTGATTAGGATTGATAATACTAAATCAATTAAACTTGATTGATTATAAGTGATTCGGCATGACCTTAGTTTTTTACAACAATCAATTGAAATTTGATGTCATTCTCAGCTTTGAAGTTACCTTCCTTTGATGAGTAATGGAAACATTTTCTCTTTTAGTTGAGGAAAATTAGATATTTTGAAACCTTATAAAGGGTATATTCTTTTGATGTTTTAGTCTCTATCAGTCTCATTGAAATCTCGTTCTGAATATATTTCCAAAACATGGAATCAAACTTAACTCTGAACAAATTGTGTATTTCCAATGAGCAGTTTTTGAGTAATAACATTTTCAAATTCTATTACTAAACTAGTCTTTTTAGCCAAAATTTTGAAGAACTGGGCGAGGGTTACAAAAATTGACTTTACCAGAAACATGTCCATCCCATATGACTTTTTATTTTTTCAAATTTCTTAGATATGTATTTTTTCAATCATTTATAACAAAGAATTTCAAATAATTTGCATTTTGGTCTTTAAACTGAGAAAAATCACAAATTTACAAAATTGACAACATGGTAAATTCGACACGAAAAAGCATAAAAAATGATAAAATTACTAACGGTAGGTGTTAATATAAGAAAGTTTTATCATTTTTAAACAATAATTGGTGTAGAAAACTTCATATGGTGGTGCACTTCTTTTTCTGTTACACGAAAAAGCATAAAAAATGATAAAACTTTCTTATATTAACACCTACCTTTAGTAATTTTATCATTTTTTATGCTTTTTCGTGTAATAGAAAAAAAAGTGCACCACCATATGAAGTTTTCTACACCAATTATTGTTTTACAGTTATATAAACCCAAAAATCAGGTTTAGAAAAACAAAATATTTCTAGAAATGTTTGACGTATTGAATTTGAAACCTGATGCCTTTTGTTATATATTGTTTGTATATTTCTTTCCCTACTACGTTCTCCTATTTGTTTGTATTGTAGTCCTGTATTATTATGTTGTCATTTTAATGTTATATTTAACAATGCCATTAAAGTGCAGGGTTTGGCATGCCACAAAACCGGGTTCAACCCACCGTTTCTTCTTTAAAAATGTCCTGTACCAAGTCATAGTTCGTTTCACGTGTCACGGTACTTTTCTATCCCAAATTCATTTTATTTGGTTTTGATGTTATATTGGCTATTCTCATCGGATTTTGTCTTATGCTTAGTCCGTTTCCGTGTGTTTTACATTTTAATATTGTGTCGTTTTTCTCCTCTTATATTTAATGCGTTTCCCTCAGTTTTAGTTTGTTACCCCGATTTTGTTTTTTGTCCATGGATTAACGAGTTTTGAACAGCGGTATACTACCGTTGCCTCTATTGGCTCCTCAGAGGTGTACATTCTTAATTGTATTGCTAATGATGAAAGGGAGATGTTGTATTGCTAAAGATGAAAGTGAGATGTTGTATTGCTAATGATGAAAGTGAGATGTTGTATTGCTAAAGATGAAAGTGAGATGTTGTATTGCTAATGATGAAAGTGAGATGTTGTATTGCTAATGGTGAAAGTGAGATGTTTGATTACAGAAACAATGTTATCAAACTTTGCTTTTACATGTATACCCTATGTTCTTCTCATCATAATCTAATACATGATTACAGCACTATTCTAAATACAAAAAAAAATGTATTACATTATGTAGGCTTATTTGTTGGGAAGTAATAATTCCTAATATACGTAATATTGTTCTTTTATGTGTAGTTGTCTTTCTTCCATTTGTTGTTGCTGGAAACATATCCATCCTTCAATGTGTTTGCATAATCTTTCACTTTTGCTGGTGTTTTTTTTTTACTTCGTATGACTTTTTGTGTATCTTTTGTATACATGACATGGCTCTGTACTTTTAAAGATTCCACCAAAATCGTATTGTTCTATTATAATGTCATTATGTTATTGTTCTGTTATCGTTGTGGAAATACTTGGAACGACAAAATCATTTAACTTGTGTAGCGGTTTTAACCGTATGTGGATTCTGCACAATTCTGAAGAACTACTGGATAGTTTTTAATCTCGGTCTTTTTAAAGTGAAATTAGTTCAAACAAAACTTTTGATTTTTCAACCGTTTAGACCACCATTTCCCATGTGAAATTTAAATTTCGAAATACTTTGGACGACAAAATTATTTTGTATTTTTTCCTGTGTTACGTTTACATTTTCTGACGTCATGCACGCGAGGACTTCAAATATTCTAATCCGTTTTGGGTTGATTTAGAATACAAATATAAGTAGGCACTGTGGTTGTTAAATTAAATAGACGTTTTTGTGCTTTTTTGTTCAACATTGGTTTGTATTGTGAGATTGTGACACAGTGATGACAATGCCAATTTTACCTATTATGTCTGTTTTTTTTTCACGCATCGATGTAAATATAATTGTATTTGATGCAACTGTCATACTGAGAGATTAAACGCTTTAAAATCAGGTTAAATCCATCATTTTCTACATTTAGAAATGCCTGTACCAAGTGAGGAATATAATAGTTGTTGTTCATTCGTTTGATATGTTTTATCACTTGACTAGGAGCTTTTGTTTTTAAAAATTCCTCGGAGTTCAGTATTTTTGTGATTTTACTTTTTACATGAAATAATCAATAACAAAAGTAACATCAATAAAACAAATAACATATTGACAATAAATTAAATAAATTGCTGACATCTGTAAAACAAACAAAGTGGGCTCATTTGTCTTCATTATCTTCATCGGGAACACTGGAGATATACAAATCATCAGAGAACGAGGAATATGCATGTACTTATATACTTGTCGCGGTATCTTACATATAATGACTTCAAATAAAATCCATGTCAGACATCCGACTGGATTTTAAAAATCACCTAATGTTCATATTGCTTTTTTGTCCATTGGTTTATGATGCATACCAACCCATTTTAACATTCCCCAGTCAAACAATATACAATTGGTGAAATCTTATCAATCATTAATGAGAATTGAAAGTACAAAAAACAAAAAAAAAAAATCAGTAAATAGTATTATTGATACAAGGTTACTAATTCAATTAGTCAGTCGCGCGTTTCGTCTACATAAGACTCATCATTGATGCTCAGATCATAATAGCTATAAAGCCAAAGACAGTTGAAGAGTATAACATCAATACAGAAGTTGAAAAATTTTCATCCAAAATTTAAATATTGCTATTTATTTTATCGTATAAACTCCGTAAAAGTTCTTCCCATTATTTAACATTACTTCTAAACACGGTGACCAGAACAAGTAGTGAAAAAAGGGATAAAAACTAGTCCAAAGACAATAGAATTACACTTTTAAATAGCAAACATCCATTTTAATTCATGTATTTTGATAAAACACGAATACACATTTTTGAATGAAGAGCATTTTGATTTTTTTTGTCAAAGAGGGGCACAAGATAACAGAGGCACATTCAAACTTATAAATCAACAATTATCAGGCAACACCTCATTAAGTTCCCCAAATCAATCCAAATCATCTAATAGAAAAAAGAAATAAATGTCTACATGCTTTGTAAAACATCAATCATGCATTTCTGTTATCAGCAGGAAGATGAACTGAACTCAATCGCTTTTGTATGCCAATTAGAAGTGACGGATTGTCATGTAATTTCTTTCCTTATTTTTATTTTAATATAAAAAGAGTGTGTCCCTGAGTTGATAAATGGTATTGACCTTGATCGAATATTGTATTGCTACATGCTATCTTTAAGTATCTTATGATTTCGCATTAGTCATAGTGCTAATGGGAAATTTATGTGCGCGTGTTTGTTAGCAACCGAGATCACCACATTCTTTAGTTTCCTTACTGTGTTTTTTATACTATAATATTGTTCGTCTGTTCCTTTTTGTCTGTTTGTATTTTTTTAAAACGATGTCTTTGTCGGTTAATTGTCGACATATGCTATTGAATGCCCGTTTGTATCATTATAGGATTAAAAGAAGATATTTGTGTTTAAACTTGACCAATTCGCTCACATACAAAAACATGTTTGAAGGATTTTAATGATATGTTTGTGAGTGACAGGTCCAGTTTATTCACTAATAAAATACTTTGAAAATATGTTTAATCCTGATTATACTTTGATATGTGTGATAAGGAATTTTTTTCCATGCTTTGGCCTGGCACATGCATACATTTGTTGGTTAACACAAAAATATGTAGTCCATGTATTTTGCTGTATAATTAACAAAAACCTAAATAATATCTTATTATCATTCTAATGAATGTTTTGTGCTAAATTAACTTATTGTTAAAGATTACAACTTTAAGGATGTCTGCTTATCATGTTTTGGAATTTTTGTCAGATTTTCGGAATCCTCTTGTTTTATCCATTTGAATGCCTTAAAAAAATTTCCCCATGAACCCTCATTTTTCCTTTTATAAATCTCTTACATGTACAATTATAAGTAATTTGTAAAAGCCTTATAAAATTGATTTATTTTTTAATAGTATTTAAGAACTTTAACTGGTCAATGATAAAGCTATGAAAAATCAAAAGAGAACATTTTCCCGCCAAAATTCCAATGGCTAATATCTCGAAAACAAGCACATTGACCCCTATATTTTTTTTTGCTTTTTTGATTCCTCAGTTTATTCCCTATCAATACATACTAGTTTTATGAAAAGTTATTCATTTAGAAACTGAGCAGCGAACATCCTTAACACTGTTGTTTGATCTTTATCTTTTTTTATTGATGTTAAAATTGATTTTGTTTTTATATGAAATTAAAATCAAACTATATATCATTGTTACCCATATACATATGTACATTCATGTATCTATACAATCGATTGTTAGCTGTATCTTGGCACTGATTTACATATGTACATTCATGGATCTATACAATCGGTTGTTATATGTATCGTGGCATTACTATACATATGTATATTCATGGATCTATATCATCAGTTGTTATCCATATACATATGTACATTCATGGATCTATACAATCGATTGTTAGCTGTATCTTGGCACTGATTTACATATGTACATTCATTGATCTATACAATCGGTTGTTATCTGTATCTTAGCACTGATTTACATATGTACATTCATGGATCTATACAATCGATTGTTATCTGTATCTTGGCACTGATTTACATATGTACATTCATGGATCTATACAATCGGTTGCTATATGTATCGTAGCATTACTATACATATGTATATTCTTGGATCTATATAATCGGTTGTTACCCATATACATATGTACATTCATGTATCTATACAATCGAATGTTATCTGTATCTTGGCACTGATTTACATATGTACATTCATGGATCTATACAATCGGTTGCTATATGTATCGTGGCATTACTATACATATGTATATTCATGGATCTATATCATCAGTTGTTATCCATATACATATGTACATTCATGGATCTTTACAATCGATTGTTATCTGTAATTTGGCACTGATTTACATATGTACATTCATGGATCTATACAATCGGTTGCTATATGTATCGTGGCATTACTATACATATGTATATTCATGGATCTATATAATCGGTTGTTATTCATATACATATGTACATTCATGGATCTATACAATCAGTTTTTATCTGTATCTTAGCACTGATTTTCATATGTACATTCATGGATCTATACAATCGGTTGTTATATGTATCTTGGCATTCATAAGGTCATGTTTTTCCCTAGCTGTTTATGACTTCTTTACATTAAATGCATTGGATGTTTGATATGTACGGATTGATAGTTTAGTCATAGATGCATGATTTTTTATTAGTTGGTAGTGGCTATGAACTAGCTGTCAGATAACGGCGAGCACTCTCAGATCTGTTCAATGTGTCTTTTTGTGTCGGGATGTATAAGTACCCGGCCACGTCCACTTGTATATGTGTCCATCTGATAAGTTAAGCCTATTTCAACTGATATATATATATATAGTTCGTTCTTATGTTGTACTGTTATACCACTGTCCCAGTTTAGGGGAGGGTTAGGATCCTGCTAACATGTTTAACCCCGCAGCATTATTTATATATGTGCCTGTCCCAAGTAGCCTGTAATTCAGTGGTTGTCGTTTCTATATGTGTTACCTATTTGTTTTTCGTTCATTTTTTTACATAAATAAGGCCGATAGTTTTCTCGTTTGAAATTTTTACATTGTCTTATCGGGTACTTTTATACCTGACTATGCGGTATGGGCTTTGCTCATTATTGAAAGCCGTACGGTGACCTATATTTGTTAATGTTTGTGTCATTTTGGTCTTTTGTTGATAGTTGTCTCATTGGCAATCATACCACATCTTCTTTTTTTATATTGATATACATGATGTACATTCATGGATCTATGCAATCGGTTGTTATCTGTATCTTGGCATTGATATACATATGTACATTCATGGATCTATACAATCGGTTGTTATTGTTATCCATATACATATGTACATTCATGGATCTATACAATCGGTTGGTATCTGTATCTTGGCATTGCAGAAGGTAAAGGTTTTTTTTCTGACTGCTTATATATAAAAAAGATGTGGTATGATTGCCGATGAGACAACTCACCACAAGAGACCAAAACGATTCAGGAATTAACCACTATAGGTCATCGTATGGCCTTCAACAATGAGCAAAGCCCATACCACATAGTCAGCTATAAAAGTCCCCGAAGTGATAATGTAAAACAATTCAAACGATAAAACTAACGGCACTAATTTATGTACAAATAATCAACGAAAAACAACATGCAACGCATAAACATATGACAATCACTGAATTACAGGCTTCTGACTTGCGACAGGCACACACATACAGAATGTGGCGGGGTTAAACATGTTAGCGGATTACAAACCCTCCCCTTAACCCAGAACAGTGGTGTAACAATACAACATAAGACGTCTTTAAACTTAATCAATTGGATGTTGGATGTGTACTGATTATTAAGTTAGCCTCAATTGCATTTTTTATTTGTATTAGTTGTTGTTAGCTTTGAACTAGCTGTCAGTTACTGCAAATACTCTAAGATCTGTACTTGATGTCTTTATGTTGTTGGTATATTCAAATACCCGGCCACGTCCACTCCGTGATTTTGTTTGTGGTTTGTGTAGAATATTACCATAACAGATTAGATGTTATATATGTGCGCATGCGCTAGAAGATGGCTGCTTTTTTTTGAAGCTCCGAGATAGAGACTTATAATTTGTAAAAGTTGCCTTGTATTTCGCATTCTTCTGAGATAATACACAGCCATGAGTGACCTTACATCTACATACACGTTTTAAAAACAATTTTCCAACGATTATATTAATTTTTGATTGAGTTGTGGCCTTTTTATTAATCTCCACGTGGTAAGCTCAGCATCCAATATGGCGCCCAAAGTGAAAGATATTTGTAACAACTGTAATAAAGATGTGGTATCTAATGACAGAGCCTTATCATGTTCTATTTGTGATAAATGTTTCCACATCAAGTGTGAACGGGTTCCTGTCGCAGATTATGACTTCTTACAAAAATCAGATGATAGTATCCAGTGGGTTTGCAAGGGTTGCAAAGGGGCCTCCCAGAAAATTTGTAAGTTGTTGACTTTAATGCACACAAGACAAGATAAGATAGAAACAGAAGTTGTTGGGCTTGCAAATAGTCTGAAACATTGTAATGAAAAAATCAATTCAGTGGATAAAAATTTATCCCAACTTAATGAAAACTTACCCAAGATGGTGTCACAACAAATAAGTCAGATTATTGATGATAAGTCAGAGGAAGAGAAAAGAGAAGCAAATATTATTATATTTGGTATTCCTGAAACTGAGGAGGGGGATTCTAAAATGAAAGATACTGAATTTATTCAGGGGCTTTGTAGTGACTCTTTAGGGATTGACAATATTGCTATTGACGAGATTACACGTTTAGGTGCAAAGCCTAAGAAAGGCTCTGGGAAATTCAGACTTACTAGGTTAGTCGTTAAGGATAATACCTCTAGGAACAATCTATTCCGTAATGCTTACAAGTTGAAAGATACCAAGATAGGTGCTCACAAGAAAATTGGCATAGGCAGAGACCTCACAAAAAAACAGAGAGAAATTAATAATGCTCTACGTATTGAATTGGGTCAAATGAAAAAGGATTTTCCATATAGAAATTGGGCCATTCGTAGAGAAAAGATAGTTGAATTGCCAAAATCGGGGATTCCTCCATGGGCGCCCGATACATAATGATAACAAAGATCATTCAGAGACTTCAAATGTAAATATGTTAACAGTTAGTGTTGATAATTTTGTTCCAGTTAATAGTTATGTTACAGTTACAGTTAATGACAATACAAATGAGTTAAATATTTCCCAAGGTGTATCCGATACCCAATCTGTGAAGGAGGATAAGAAATTTACTTCGAAGGATAATATGAAGTCGTTGAGAGTTTTGTTTTCTAATGTTGACACTTTGTCAAATAAGCGTTCAGAGTTTGAGGCACATTTGTCGATTGAAAAGCCGCATATAATAGGTTTATGCGAAATATATCCTAAGAACTCTATGGATAAATCTATAGCATCCATGCTAAATCTACCTGATTACGAAAAGTATTTACCGGACAAAGTGGGGGATAGAGGTGTAGTTATTTATATTCACAAGTCTTTGACCGCTTTTAAAGTAGACATTTTGTCAGAATCTGGTTTTAATGAATCAGTGTGGTGTGAAGTTAAATTAGAAGGAACTGATAAACTGTTATTGGGCTGTATTTATAGGAGTCCATCGTCTGTACCATGTAATAATAAGAAATTGAATGATTTAATATGTCATGCTCGTAATCTAAAGTACAGCCATTATTTAATTATGGGAGACTTTAACTACCCTGAAATCAAGTGGGTTGATAATGAAGTATCAAGGGGTATTAACACAGATCCTTTTAAATTTTATGAGTGTATGCAAAACAATTTCCTTTTTCAACATATATGTACACCAACACGTTTTCGTACTGGTCAAAATGCCAATTTACTTGACCTGGTTTTTACGAATGAAGAAAATATGATAGCCAAAGACTCTATACAAATGGATTCGCCAGTTGGGAAGAGTGACCATTGCATGATAACTTTCGATTTTTGTTGCTATTTGAATAATGAGAATACTTCTGGCGATCGTTTTTCATATTTTAGAGGTAACTATGAGCTTTTTAATGAGACTCTAAACAACATTGACTGGGATGTTCTGCTAAATGATAAAAGTATTAATGAAATGTGGAAATGTTTCTCTTCTGTTATGTCCGATAACATTGATAGATTTATTCCGAAGAAAAAAACTGACCGTAAATTTATAAGCCCACCTTTGTGGATGGATAGAGCTACTAAGTCTGCAATTGTCAAGAAACGTAAATCATGGAAAAAATATAAATATTCAAGAAATAATTTGTCATATGTTAAATATGTGAAGGATCGCAATGAATGTACAAATGCTGTTAAAAATGCTAAACTTAGTTTTGAACAAAAAGTGGCCTTAGAATCAAAGACTAATGTTAAGTCGTTTTGGAATTATGTTAACAGTAAACTCAAGACTAGATCAGGAATAGGCACGCTTGAGAAACCGGATGGTACTTTAGCATCCAGTACTGCTGACAAAGTTGAAGTTTTAAATCAGTTTTTTACTAGTGTTTTTACTCAAACAGAGGACTTGAAAGATTATGATACTAATTCAGTGTCGAACAATTTTTTAAATGATATTAATATTTGCCAGGAAGATGTGTTAAAGAAAGTTAATAAATTAAAGACAGATAAATCTGCAGGACCTGATGGTCTTCATCCGAAAGTTTTATATGAAGTTAGAAATGCAATTTGTTATCCATTGTTTTTAATTTTTAACAAGTCTATCATAGAGGGTAAAGTTCCAGACGATTGGAAAAATGCCATAGTATCACCGATATTTAAGAAAGGGAAAAAACTGAAACCTGGTAATTATAGACCTGTAAGCTTAACATCAGTGGTATGTAAGATATGTGAATCCATTATTAGAGACAATATTATGAAGTTCATTCTCACGAACAATCTTTTCACTAGTAGTCAATATGGCTTCCGTCCCGGTAGATCATGTGTTACTCAACTCTTAGAAGTTCTGGATGAGTGGTCAGAATTAATTGATAGTGGTTTTCCACTGGACTCGATTTTCCTTGATTTTTCCAAGGCGTTTGATACCGTGCCACATCAGCGTTTATTTTTGAAACTTGAAAAACTTGGAATAAAGGGCTGCATTTTGAATTGGATAAAAAGTTTTCTATCTGGGCGTAAGCAATGTGTTCGTATAAATAATACAACATCAACATGGTCAGACGTGGTGAGCGGTGTACCTCAGGGAAGTGTTTTAGGACCAGTTCTTTTCTTAATATTTATAAATGATCTTCCTGATGTAGTAGAGGGTATAGTAAAAGTTTTTGCTGATGATTGTAAAGTTTATTCTAAAGTCTCGTCAGATTATGAGCGATGTAAGTTACAGGAAAATTTGGACAGATTATGTGAATGGTCAGATATGTGGAAATTGAAATTTAATGCTGCTAAATGTAAAGTATTGCATATTAATCCTGACAATGACCTGCAATATCGTTATACCATGTTGGATGAATCCGGAAATTTTATTGCATTATCTACAGTGAATGAAGAAAAGGATCTGGGAGTAACTTTCGAGTCTAATTTGAAATTTGAAAAACATATAAGTGATATTTATAACAAAGCCCAAAGAGTGCTGTCTCTTATTAATCATTCTTTTGATTACATGGATCAAGATATGTTTCTTACTATTTATAAATCAATAGTGCGTCCACTGCTAGAATATGCGACATGTGTCTGGTCACCGTATCTTAAAAAAGACATCCGCAAATTGGAATCTGTACAAAGAAGGGCCACAAAGCTGGTAAAAAATATTTGTCATCTTAATTATGAAGACAGGCTACGTTCATTGGGTTTGCCAACCTTGGAATATCGTAGGGATAGGAATGATATGATACAAGTCTACAAAGCGTTGCATGGTATAGATGACATCGACTGGATGAGCCTATTTACTTTAGCACCATCTAATAATACTAGAGGTCACTCATTAAAACTTTTTAAAAAACAGTGTAAGACCACACATAGACTAAATACTTTTTCAATTAGAGTAGTGGATCAGTGGAATAACCTGTCAGATTTAACGGTGACGGCAAAGACTCTGAATAATTTTACGTCTGCATTAAATGGCGAAAATTGGAACCTATATAAATTCATATGTTCGTGTTAAGTGTTTCAGCTGCGCACACCTAAATAAGTTATTTTTTGATAAGTTTAATACATTATATATAAATGTATTATAATGAGATGAGAAATCATATACGACAATCCAAGATGAGGGGTCAGTAGAAGCCTTTGGCTTATGTAACGACCCGAAGATAAAGGTATAAAGGTATAGGTATATAACTGAGCATATAAGATATAGATATAGTAAGCTGTGGTATGAATACCAATGAAAAAACTCTCAATACAAGTAACAATTTATAAAAGTAGAAAAGTATATAAGATGAATGCATGTTGATTGATATTTATGAATAATGCTCTTAAACCGAAGAAACATTGTAGTAACTGTTTTGACTACCTTGTAAATATTGAAAACCCTGGTGTAATAATTTTTCAGTAATTCAGATATTTCATTTGTCAAAATCAAATACGTTGTTAAAAGACGAGCAAATAGAACAATTGAGATATCTTAACGCCAAAAGATGATGACAGTGGAAACAGTGGGAGGACTTTTTGAAATTCGGATTTTGAATGTTCTTTGAAGTGTATTTAAGGTAGTATTGGTGTCTTTTGCCATTTCGGATTGTAAAAACAGAGAATCTAATGTCCTTATTTTCTATCAAGTTAGCAAAACTTGATGTTAGCAAAACTTGATGCATTTAAGTTAGCAAAACTTGATGCAGGAATGCAGATATGTAGTTGAAATTTAATTTAATAGGACCAATTAATAAGAATATAACTTATAAAGTATTAATATTTTTACAAGTTTAGATTATATTTGGTTGTTTTTTAAATGTTTTTAGATTGGCATTTTAAGGGGATGTAACTCTAAAACAGTGCATTTTCTGAAGGAATCTTCGAGGAATTTTCCTATTTTGTGTTTCAGCCGGAAAAACGTACGGCGACCCTATATTTTCTTTTGATATTCTCAAAGCATTGTCTGAAATCTATCTTTTTCTAATTTCTTTTACAATTCTATCATTTTGTTTGAATTCATATCACAACATTTTCCCCTCTGTAATCCATACAAAATGTGACAATCGGTCACAACTGCTCAAAATGCGGGGTTACCTATTATTTAATATGTTTTTGACCATATATCAAATATACAACGTTCTGGCAAAGTAAAAACAAGTTCTGTCATGTTTGTTTTAGACTCCCGTACTACCTTAAAATAACAAATGATGGATGAGACGCATGATGTGGTATTCAAATCCTTTTGACGTGCAAGAAAAAACGACGAGAAAAACCAATAGTAACTCAGGTTAAAAGAACATCATTCTAATTTTCAAATAAATTGTTAATTGAAATCAGCTTTAATCTTACTTTAGATTGAAACATTATTATGTATATATCGTGATTCAAACAAAATAAAAACAACAACGTTTGTTTCAACATTTGAAATAATAAAAATAATCATTTTGCATGAATATGTTTTAATTGTAATTTTACATATATCAGAAAACACATTCATTTGCTAAATAACTTGACTGACAAATCTTGTTTAGTATGTACTTCCTTTTCTACCTCCATATCCAGATCCACTTCCATACCCGGATCCTCCACCATAACCAGATCCTCCACCATATCCAGATTTGCCACCACCACCAGATCCTCCTCCGAATCCAGCTCCTCCGCCAGATCCAACTACAACTACAGCTCCACCGCCGATTCCAGCACCGCCACCGAATCCACCACCACCACCGAATCCAGCTCCACCACCTCCCCCGTAACTACGGTTAGTTACACTTCCTGGTAACACCTTACAGCATGTAGTCCATTTCCCTGGGAATAAGGGTGTTAGTCTGCAATACTTGTCCAAAACAAACTCTCCTTTAAAACATTGTCCCTTACGACAGGTACACCATACTTGAGCACCTGTAATCAACAATGTTCAACACATGTTGTATTTAATAGCTACATGTATAATTATTTTATTGATTAACAAGGGATACGCATCAAAAATCAACTAAGTAATATTGAGGCTATATGGATAATTTAACTTTTGAAATTAATAGTAGAATACCGGTCGGTGTGTTTGTGAAATGGAATAATATCAACATATATTTTCAATATACTTCAGGCAATTTGAGAATATGTTCATTTATTAATTTTAAAATTATAAAGAAACTTAGGTTTCATCCCCTTGAGGCAAATTTGACCTCACATAGATTTGGCTATTGTTTATGTATTATATTTGTCGGGTACCTCTGCCAATGTTCAGGAACTTAAACATGCATTTACGGCTTTCATATATTTGGCTATGAAAGTTTCTGAAAAACCGGTTCGGACGCATAAACTTATTCTTGTTTTCATCTTTTTTTTACGTTATAGAGAATGCATATTTTAAAAGTTTTCCTGTCGTAGAACACAGCAAGGGGTGTGAGGATTGATCGAGTGAAAGACCGACTGTAGGGAGGTCTTTCTCTAAGCAATCCTGACATCCAGAGGTATGTTCAATGACAAGAAACATCAAGCTGTGCATTATACTACTTACATACCATAAAACAATTGATTGTTTTTTAAAAGATTAGCAAAATTTAGCATCCTAGTTTACCGACCAATCTGATATTCCTTTATAATGCCTTCATGTTTTAATACGCCCTACGGCTCATTTAGAATGTGAAATAAAACTCACTAATTAATCTAGATATAAACCGTACTAATTATCATCCATACACAATGAACAAATTACTACAACTGCATAAAGTAAGACAAACATGAATAGTTACCGTCCTATAACGCTGTATGAAAAATACAAGACACTTTGTAAGTAATTTACTGGACCAAATTAGTGTATGAAAAGAAGGAAGGTGGGTTTTTTTTTCTCAAAAATTTGTAATGACAATTCTATCGCGGAAAAGTGATTATTTTTTAAACAATTTTAATTGAATCGAATGAAATATTCAGAATGATCTTCTTTTGAAAGGCAATACATTTTTAACAGATAATTAGTATATAGTTATATACACCCCAATCTACCGACCCCATGGTGAGGTATACATGCATTTTTTACAATAGAATATAAGAATATTTTATTAGTTGACCATTTGATAGAGTAAAACATATACATAAATTTAAAACAATAAGAACTGACACGAAGGGGGACTGAAATAATGATACATGTACATGTTAAACGAAAAAGAATATAAAACATGTAGGTAACAGTATGATTGCCTATTCAGTGTGTATAGTCCTGAATATGCATGGCATTGATCAACCTGCAACCAATTAAAATTTTCAATCTAAATCAATAAGATTTTCAAAATCATACTATAAGTTATATGGTTCGCTACTGACCCCGTACGGATCCATAGAGGATTAGTAAAATCCATAGGGAGTGAGGCCGGAGGCCGAGTCCCCTATGAATTTTATTCACCCTCTATGGATCCGTAGAGGGTCAGTAGTTAACCGTATAACGAATTTATCGGATGCTTGACTTTTTCTGCGGCGTTTTGTTGAAAAATAAACAATGAAACACAACAACATTAATAGATGACGTCGCCATTAACGCGTCATGAACCCCATATGAAACTTACTAACCCCATTCGGTCTCATAGGGGTCACCACGTGACGGCGTTTAAGCAATCACAACGTGATAATTCATCTGTGGTCCGATAAAAAGGAATATGTTATATGGATTTATTTGAAAGTGTTGTGAAAGTTTAACAATAAAATTCATCTAACATAATATATACCAATGTCTCTGTATTGTAGCGATAAATTAACAAAACTTTACTTTTTTTTGTTTCTGAATTAAAATGCAGGCTATTTTTTTTACACCTATCATAGATTGAATTTTTGTCAACAAAAAACTATCAGACGAATATGACTTTGAAGTAAATTATAGTTTGTATTTACACCAAGGAAAATAATGACCTCACACTGGTCGTTATTTTATGCCTTGGAGCATATTTTTTTTAAACATGGTATCGTCCGGGTTGATTCTTCGAAAGAATTACCTATCTTTCTGAAAGAAAATAACTCCATATAGGTATATAAAGTTAATTTATAATATATATATTTTTTTACAATTCCAATATCATTCTAAAAGAAAAATGTTAACTTTATTTGAGGTTTTCATGCATACATATGTACACGAGCATGCACAGAGCAATCGATTTAGCTCAATAAATGCATTACTTTTATAACAATTATACACTCGCTGTACTTTATCAATTGTCGGTAACATTGCTTCTCTTAAACTTGATCATGTTGATGGAGTTAGTTTTATAGTTGTAGATTTTCACAAGATTCTTACGTACTGGTAATACATAATTAAAATACTGTAACATTTATTTACCCTTTTTCTTCCACCACCTCCACCTCCTCCGCTTCCTCCTAATACCAATAGTCAACCACCACCAATGCCAGATCAGAATCCTCCGCCACCACCGCCGCCATACCCAACACTATAACCTCCGCCGCTTCCACCACCATATCCTTGAAAAAAATTAAAAAACGATAGAGCAATCAACTTTGGAATAATCTTACACAATATGAAATATATACAAATCAAAGAAGAAGTGACGTAATTATAGTTTAAAACTAAAATACAGTAGCATTAACTTACCTCCTTTTCCCCAACCACCACCTCCTCCTCCTCCTCCTCCTCCTCCTCCTCCTAATCCACCGTCTAATAACAATACTCCGCCACCGCCGCCAGATCCAAGTCCTCCGCCGCTACCACCGCTGCCATACCCACCACTGTACCCTCCGCCGCCTCCACCAGCATATGGGCCATGACAAAATGCAGATCCGACAACACTCAAAAGCAGCAAAGTTATAAAAGCCATGATGACTGAGGGTTGACGATTTTAACTGTGGTGACACAGCTGTTTAGATCTGTATTTATACCATTGGATGTAAACACAACTTCTTTGATTAGGATTGATAATACTAAATCAATTAAACTTGACTGATTATAAGTGATTCGGCATGACCTTAGTTTTTTAAAACAATCAATTGAAATATTATGTCATTCTCAGCTTTGAAGTTACCTTCCTTTGATGAGTAATGGAAACATTTTCTCTTTTAGTTGAGGAAAATTAGATATTTTGCATAATCTTTCACTTTTGCTGGTGTTTTTTTTTTACTTCGTATGAGTTTTTGTGTATCTTTTGTATACACGACATGGCTCTGTACTTTTAAAGATTCTACCAAAATCGTATTGTTTTATTATAATGTCATTATGTTATTGTTCTATTATCGTGTTGGAAATAATTTGAACGACAAAATCATTTAACGTGTGTAGTGGTTTTAACCGTATGTGGATTCTGCACAATTCTGAAGAACTACTGGATAGTTTTTAATCTCGGTCTTTTTAAAGTGAAATTAGTTCAAACAAAACTTTTGATTTTTCAACCCTTTAGACCACCATTTCTCATGTGAAATTTTAATTTCGAAATACTTTGGACGACAAAATTATTTTGTATTTTTCCCTGTGTTACGTTTACATTTTCTGACGTCATGCACGCGAGGACTTCAAATATTCCAATCCGTTTTGGGTTGATTTAGAATACAAATATAAGTACGCACTGTGGTTGTTAAATTTAATAGACGTTTTTGTGCTTTTTTGTTCAACATTGGTTAGTATTGTGAGATTGTGACACAGTGATGACAATGACAATTTTACCTATTATGTCTGGTTTTTTTTCACGCATCGATGTAAATATAATTGTATTGGATGCAACTGTCATGCTGAGAGATTAAGCGCTTTAAAACCAGGTTCAATCCACCATTTTCTACATTTAAAAATGCCTGTACCAAGTGAGGAATATGACAGTTGTTGTCCATTCGTTTGATATGTTTTATCACTGGATTAGGAGCTTTTGTTTTTATATATTCCTCGGAGTTCAGTATTTTTGTGATTTTACTTTTTACATGAAATAATCAATAACAAAAGTAACATCAATAAAACAAATAACATATTGACAATAAAATAAATAGATTGCTGACATCTGTAAAACAATCAAAGTGAAGCTCATTTGTCTTCATTATCTTCATCGGGAACACTGGAGATATACGAATCATATGAGAACGAGGAATATGCATGTACTTATATACTTGTCGCGGTATTTTACATATAATGACTTCAAATAAAATCCATGTCAGGCATCTGACTGGATTTTAAAAATCACCTTATGTTCATATTGTTTTTTTGTCCATTGGTTTATGATGCATACCGACCCATTTTAACATTTCCTAGTCAAACAATATAGAATTGGTGAAATCTTTTTAATCATAAATGAGAATTGAAATTACAAAAAAAAAAATAAAATCAGTAAATAGTGGTATTGATACCAGGCTCATAACTCAATTAGTCAGTCGCGCGTTTCGTCTACATACGACTCATCATTGATGCTCAGAATAGCTAAAAAGCCAAAGAAACACAAAGTTGAAGAGCATGACATCAATACAGAAGTTGAAAATTTGTAATCCAAAATATATACATCGCTATTTATTTTATCGTATAAACTCCGTAAAAAATCTTCCCATTATTTAACATTACTTCCAAACACAGTGACCAATACAAGTAGTAGGTCAGTGTCTGTTAAAAAAGGATAAAAACTAGCCCAACTACAAAAGAATTACACTTTTGAATAGCAAACATCCATTTTAATCCATGTATTTAGATTTAAAGGCCGCCACATTTTATTGTCTTCAGTTAGGCTTTCATAAAGCACAGATGCACATTTTGGAATGAAGAGCATTTTGATTTTTTTTTGTCAAAAAGCGTCAAAAGATACCAGAAGCACATTTAAACTTATATGTTAACAATTAACAGGCAACGCCTCATTAAGTTCCCCAAATCTATCCAAATCATTTAATAGAAAAAATGAAAAAAATATACTTTTTAAAACATCAATCATGCATTTCTTTTATCGGCAGGAAGATAAACTGAACTCAATCGCTTTTGTATGCCAATTAGAAGTGACGGATTGTCATGTAATTTCTTTCCTTATTTTTATTTTAATATAAAAAGAGTGTGTCCCTGAGCTGATAAATGGTATTGACCTTGATCGAATATTGTATTGCTACGTGCAATCGTTTAGTATCTTATGATTTCGCATTAGTCAGAGTACTCATGGGAAATTTATGTTTGTGTGTTTGTTTTAATTGTGTAGTCAGTTGTATAGTTTTCTGTAATGTATGTTTGGTTGATAGTTATGGAATATCCGTTTCAGAGATTATAGCGAATATTGTTTGAAAACTTTCGTTGCTACAAGCCCATTTTATTTGTTCGAAGATGACCTACCGAATGAAATATAAAACTAAGTTTGTACTACCATAAGCAATACGTCTGATGCCATTTGTGATCAAGCGTTTGCTTACTCTTCCTTAGCAACCGAGATCACGACATTCTTTAATTTTCCTTGTTGTGATTTATACTATAATATCGTTCGTCTGTTTTCTGTTTGTCTGTTTGTATTTTTCTTTTCTTAACCATGTCTTTACCGGTTAATTTTCGACATATCATATTGAAAGCCCGTTTGTACCATTATAGGATTAAACGCTTTTTTTAAAGGAATGTATTTGTGTATAAACTCGACCAATTCGCTCAAATACAAAAAACATGTTCAAAGGATTTTATTGATATGTTTGTGAGTGACTAGTTCCAGTTCATACACCAATTAAATACTTTTAAAAGGCGTTTAATCCTTATTGTTCTTTAAAATGTGTGATAAGGAATTTATTTGTCCATGCTCTGGTCTGGCACATGCATATATTTGTTGGTTAACGTAAAAATATGTAGTCATTGTATTTTGCTGTATGATTAAAAAAAAAACTAAAACATATCTTATAATCATTGTAATGAATGTTGTGTGTTTATCATTAAATTTATCGGTCAACACGAAGTGAAAATAAATAATTTCAACGTCCAACCGGATTGTGATATAATTGCCGCCATCTTGTTTACATTGGTTACAACAATTAGTTCGGTTAACGTCTTCTAGCGAAAAAAAAAAACAAAACACAACGGCAAATCCACTACCGGAAGTCCTCTCAACCAATCATATAAATGTATTCCATTAAATGCAAATAATATAAGAATTAGTCGTTAATATTTAAGATGAATAAACCACCATGCATTTATATATTCAGAATATCGCTTTTTTTAATTTACTTTCAACAGGATCGCTCTAACCAAAATATACGAATGCCAAAGACGTGTGAGTATCTGTATACTCAATAAGCCTTGTATAATGCAAATTCATGTTGATTTACTCATCAAGTTTATTTTGATCGTGAAAAAAACATCGGCAAAAATAAAATAAGTCGACAACTAACTGTTAATGCAATGGCACAAATTGAGAAACAAATAAACAAATCATAAGTAATCTCATGCAATTTTGAAGGGAATCATTTCCAAATTCACTTACAACACACATTGTTAGACTGTAACATACATGTACGTTGATAAGTTATGTCAAGTCAGTAGGCATCATATAAGTGTGAATTGGTACCTGACTCTAATTTAACCTAAAACCTCACTGTCTAATGTTCATTGGTCAATCTGAATGCAAATTATTGGCTGCATCTCAATTAGAGCATTCTTCTCTAACGAGGAAATTAAATATGTTTGAAATACTAAATGGAGGTGAGATGATCCAAGCTGTTAAATTTCTCCTTAATAATTTTTATGTACATTTTAGCAACAAAGTTTATCGACAGATTGTAGGTTTTCCAAAAGCCATTCATTTTGCTCCTTTAATAGCAAACTTATATTTTGTACTCTTATGAAGCACAGATTATGAACAAAAAACGGTAAAGACCCCAGCGGAATTGATTTTTCCAACAAATCCTACCGTTATTTAAATGATATGTTTTCGTTGAATCATCAAGAATTTTCAAAAATTACTGCCGAAATTTACACAAAGAAACTTAATTTAAACAAATCAAATGTAAACGTGAATAATGACTTATATGTAGATATTTCAGTTTTACTCGGGAAAATTATTACTTAAATGTACGACAAAATTTTCGACAAAACAGACGATTTTTTTTCTTACCCTATTGTTACTTTTTTATGCTGATCTTCGTTTGGCACTCTCTTATGGTGTTAATATTTCACAATTCGTTCGCTATGACCGTGTTTGTCAGGACGTTTTAGATGTAATCAAAATTAATATATTTATAACTCGTAAATTAATAAGTTAGGAATTTCGTTACCACATATAACTTAAAACTTTTACCTAATTCTCCATTGGATATACATATTTGTTTTTAAAAACGCATTTTAACGGAATAATTCATTCTCATTTTTACGGAGATATTGTATATCGAGCCCGGATATTTAAAAATGATCCTGGTAAACCTATCGATCCTTTAGATAAACTTATTGTTAAAGATTACCACTGCAACAGTGTTATTTGATCTTTAATGTTTTTTATTGATGTTAAAATTGATTTTGTTATTATTAAATTAAAAGCAAACTATATATTATTTCTATGCATATACATATATACATTCATGGATCTATACAATCAGTTGTTATCTGTATTTTGGCATTGCATAAAGTAAAGCTTTTTTTCTGACTGCTTATATGAAAAAGAAGAAGATGTGGTATGATTGCCAATGAGACAACTCTCCACAAGAGACCAAAACGACACAGAAATTAACCACTATAGACCATTGTATGGCCTCCAACAATAAACAAAGCCCATACCGCATAGTCAGCTATAAAAGGCCCCGAAATGACAATGTAAAACAAATCAAACGATAAAACTAAAGGCACTAGTTTATGTACAAATAATTAACGAAAAACAATATGTAACACATAAACAAACGACAACCACTGAATTACAGGCTTCTGACTTGCGACAGGCACACACATGCAGAATGTGGCGGGGTTAAACATGTTAGCGGAATACAAACCCTCCCCTTAACCCAGAACAGTGGTGTAACAATACAACATAAGACGTCTTTAAACTTAATCAATTGGATGTTGGATGTGTACTGATTATCAATTGCATTTTTTATTTGTATTAGTTGTTGTTAGCTTTGAACTAGCTGTCAGTTACTGCAAATACTCTAAGATCTGTATTTGATGTCTTTATGTTGTTGGGATATTCAAATACCCGGCCACGTCCACTCCGTGTTTTGTTTGTGGTTTGTGTAGTATATTACCATAACAGATTTGATATAGCTATAGTAAGATGTAATATGAATGCCAATGAAACACCTCTCAATCCAAGTAACAATTTATAAAAGAAGAAAAGTATATAAGATGAATGCATGTTGATTTATATCTATGAATAATGCCCTTAATAATTGTACCAAAGAAACATTTTAGAAAATGTTCTGACTACTTTGCAAATATTGAAGACCCTGGTGTAATAGTTTTTCAGTAATACAGTTATTTCTTTTGTTAAAATTAAATACGTTGTTAAAAGACGAGAAAAAAGAACAAGTTGAGATATCTAAACGCCATAAGATGATGACAGTGGAAACAGTGGGAGGACTTTTTGAAATTCGGATTTTGAATGTTTTTGAAAGTGTTTTAGGGGAAGTATGGGTGTCTTTCGCCATTTTGGATTGTAAAAACCAGAGAATGTAAGGTCCAGATTTTCTATCAAGTCAGCAAAACTTGATACAGGAATGCAGATATTTAATGTGAATTTTCATTTAAAAGAACCAATTTATAAGAATATAAACATTAATACTTTTTACAAGTTTAGATTATACTTGGTTGTTTTTTTAAATGTTTTTAGATTGGCATTTGAAGGGGATGTAACTCTAAAACATTGCATTTTCTGAAGAAATTTACATGGATTTTTCCTATTTTGTGTTTCAGCCGGAAAAACGTACGGTGACCCTATATTTTCTTTTGATATTCTCAAAGCATTGTCTGAAATCTATTTTTTTTCTAATTTCTTTTACAGTTCTATCTTCTGTTTAGTTTAATATCCCGACATGGTGTTTTTTTCCTATGTAATCCATACAAAATGTGTCAATCTGTCACAACCTGTAGCTTGAGAAAATGCGCGGTTACCTATTATTTTTTTTATGTTTTTGACCATATATCAAAGATTCTACGTTTTGGCAAAGTATGAACAAATTCTATCATTTTTTTTATTTTAGACTCCCATGCCACCTTAAGATAACAAATGATGGATGACACGCATGATTGGTATTCAAATCCTTTTGACGTGCAACAAAAAACGACGAGGAAAACCAATAGTAACCCAGGTTTGAACATCATTTTAATTTTCAAATAAATTGTTAATTGAAATCTTTGAACGCTTTAATCTTACTTTAGATGGAAACATTATCATGTATGTATCGTTATTTAAACAAAATAAAAACAACAACGTTTGTTTCAACATTTAAAATAAATAAAAAAAAAACATTGTGCATGAATATGTTTTTATTGTATTTTTACATATATCAGAAAACACATTCATTTGCTAAATAACTTCTGTTAGACAAATTTTGTTTAGTATGTACTTCCTTTTCTACCTCCATATCCAGATCCACTCCCATACCCGGATCCTCCACCATAACCAGATCCTCCACCGTATCCAGATTTGCCACCACCACCAGATCCTCCTCCGAATCCAGCTCCTCCACCAGATCCAACTACAACTACAGCTCCACCGCCGATTCCAGCACCGCCACCGAATCCAGCTCCACCACCTCCCCCGTAACTACGGTTAGTTACACTTTCTGGTAACACCTTACAGCACGTAGTCCACTTCCCTGGGAATAAGGGTGTTAGTCTGCAATACTTGTCCAAAACAAATTCTCCTTTAAAACATTGTCCCTTACGACAGGTACACCATACTTGACCACCTGTAATCAACAATGTTCAACACATGTTGTATTTAATAGCTACATGTATAATTATTTTCTTGATTAACAAGGGATACGCATCAATAATCAACTAAGTAATATTGAGGCTATATTTTAACTCTTGAAATTAATAGTAAAATACCGGTCGGTGTGTTTGTAAAAAGGAATAATATCAACAGATATTTTCAATATACTTCAGGCAATTTAATAATATGTTCATTTATAAACTTTGAAGTTATGAAGAAACTTACGTTTCAATCCCTGAGGCAAAGTTGTCTACCTCTTCCAATGTTTAGGAACTTAAACATGCATTTACGGCTTTCATATATTTGGCTATGAACGTTTCTCAAAAACCGGTTCGGATGCATAAACTTATTCTTGTTTTCATCTTTTTTTTATTACGTTATAGACAATGCATATTTTAAGGTTTTTCCTGTCGTAGAACATAGCGAAGAGTGTTAGGATTGATCGAGTAAGTAATCCTGACATCCCGAGGTATGTTCAACGACAAGAAAAACCTCAAAATTTGCATTATACTACTGACATACCATAAAACAATTTATTGTTTTTTTAAGGATTTGCAAAATTTAGCATCCTAGTTTACCGACCAAACTGATATTCCTTTCTAATGCCTCCATGTTTTAATACGCCCTACGGCTCATTTAGAATGTGAAATAAAACTCACTAATTAATCTAGATATAAACCGTACTAATTATTATCCATACACAATAAACAAATTACTCAAACTGCATAAAGTAAGACAAACATGAATAGTTACCATCCTATAACGGTGTATGAAAAATACAAGACACTGTGTAAGTAATTTACTGGACCATCTTAGTGTATGAAAAGAAGAAAGGTGGGGGTGTTTTTTTTTCAAAAATTTGTAATGACAATTCTATCGCGGAAAAGTGATTATTTTTTAAACAATTTTCATTGAATCGAATGAAATAATCAGAATGATCTTCTTTTGAAAGGCAATACATTTTTAACAGATAATTAGTACATAATTATATACACTCCACTCTACCGATCCCATGGTGAGGTATACATGCATTTTTTACAATATAATATAAGAATATTTTATTAGTTGACCATTTGATACAGTAAAAGATATACATAAATTTAAAACAATAAGAACTGACATGAAGGGGGACTGAAATAGTGATACATGTACATGTTAAGGTTGTACCTAACACTACAGGGAGATAACTCTGTAAAATCAGCTTAACGTTTTAATTACGTTGTGTTGTAAAAGGAATATTAAGCTTTTCAATGATCAAAAATGGTGTTTGTCAAACTACTATATAACCAGTGTAACTTTTCTGACAAAACTGCTGGTTAAAAATTTTTGAAATCTTTATATTTCTGTTAAAGGGTCAAAGTAAATACTTTATCAAAATTTTATGAAAATTAAAGGAGCCAAATTTATTTTAGTGAAAGTGTTGGGTACCACCCTTAAACGAAAAAGAATATAAAACATGTAGCTAACAGTATGATTTCCTATTCAGTGTGTATAGTCCTGAATATGCATGGCATTGATCAACCTGCAACCAATTAAAATTTTCAATCTAAATCAATAAGATTTTCAAAATCATACAAAGGACTATGTTATATGGCTTTATTTGAAAGTGTTGTGAAAGTTTAACATTAAAATTCATCTAACATAATATATGCTAATGTCTCTGTATTGTAGCGATAAATTTACAAAACTTCACATTATTTGTTTCTGAATTAAAATACGGGCTATTTTTTTTACACCTATCATAGATTGAATTTTTGTCAACAAAAAACTATCAGACGAATATAATTTTGAAGTAAATTATAGTTTGCATTTACACCAAGGAAAATAATGACCTCACACTGGTCGTTATTTTATGCCTTGGAGCATATTTCTTTGAAACATGGTATCGTCCGGGTTAATTCTTCTAAAGAATTACCTATCTTTCTGAAAGAAAATAACTCCATATAGGTATATAAAGTTAGTTTATAATCTATTTTTTTTACAATTCCAATATCATTTTAAAAGAAAAATGGTAACTTTATTTGAGGTTTTCATGCATACAGATGTACACGAGCATGCATAGAGCAATCGATTTAGCTCAATAAATGCATTACTTTTATAACAATTATACACTCGCTGTACTTTATCAATTGTCGGTAACATTTTGATATAGTTAGTCTTATAGTTGTACATTTTCACAAGATTCTTAGATACTGGTAATACATAATTAAAATACTGTAACATTTATTTACCCTTTTTTCCTCCACCACCTCCGCCTCCTCCGCTTCCTCCTAATACCAATAGTCCACCACCACCAGTCCCAGATCCAAATCCTCCGCCACCACCGCCGCCATACCCAACACTATAACCTCCGCCGCTTCCACCACCATATCCTTGAAAAAAATTGAAAAACGATAGAGCAATCAACTTTGGAATTAGCTAACATAGTATGAAATATATACAAATCAAAGAAGAAATGACGTAATTATAGTTTAAAACTAAAATAAAGTAACATTAACTTACCTCCTTTTCCCCAAACACCACCTCCTCTTCCTCCTCCTCCTCCTCCTAATCCACCGTCTAATAACAATACTCCGCCACCGCCGCCAGATCCAAGCCCTCCGCCACCACCGCCGCCGTACCCACCACTGTACCCTCCGCCGCCTCCACCACCATATGGGCCATGGCAAAATGCAGATCCGACAACACTCAACAGCAGTAAAGTTGTAAAAATAGCCATGATGACTGAGGTTTGACGATTTTAACTGTGGTGACACAACTGTTTAGATCTGTATTTATACCATTTGATGTAACCACATTTTCTTTGATTAGGATTGATGATACTAAAACTATTTTACTTGATTGATTATAAGTGATTCGACATGAATTTTTTTTTTTACAACAATCAATTGAAATATTATGTCATTCTCGGCTCTGAAGTTACCTTTCTTTGATCAGTAATGGGAACATTGTCTTTTTTAGTTGAGGAAAATTTGATATTTGGAAAGTTATTAAGGGTATATTCTTTTGATGTTTCAGTCTCATTCAGTCTCATTCAAATCTCATTCAGAAATTATTTCCAAATGAAATTGAGAATGGAAATGGGGAATGTGTCAAAGAGACAACAACCCGATCATGGAAAAGACAACATGTCACCAACAGGTCTTCAATGTAGCGAGAAATTCCCACACCCGGAGGCGTCATTTAGCTGGCCCCTAAACAAATATATAGTTTTTATAATAAGACTAAGAAAGGCCAGATGCTCCTGACTTGGGATAGGCGCAAAAATGCAGCAGGGTTAAACATGCTTTATAGATCTCAACCCTCCCCCTATACCTCTAGCAAATGTAGAAAAGTAATCGCATATCAATATGCACATTACAATTTAGTTCAAGACAAGATGTAACTAAAGAAAATAAAAAAAAATTGACAATAATACATAAATAATAACAGACTACCAGCAGTTAACTGACATGCCAGCTCCAGACTTCAATTAAACTGTTTGAAAGATTATGATTTCTACATATGAATATCAGGCACACTCCTTCCCATTTGGGGGTTTAGGATCATACCATCATAACATATATGAGAAGAACATAACCAGTGTCATGGCAAAAAAAAAACATGGGTCAAAAGTGGAAAATAGCAATGAATTTGAGAAATATCATAATCAAACTTTTCTCTGAAAAAATGTGTATTTCCAATAAGAAGTTTTTAAGTAATACAATTTGAATAATAAAATTCTCAAATTTTATTACTAATCTAGTCAGCCTTTTTAGCCCAAGTTTTGAGAAAATGAGTGAGGGTTACAAAAAATGATTTTACCAGAAACATATACATCTCATATATTTTTTTCTTTTATCATTGATAACAAAGAAGGTGAAATGATATGCATTTTGTTTTTGAAAGTGAGAAAAAGCACAAATTTACAAAATTGACAACATGGTAAATTTGAAACGAATAAGCATAACAAATGATAAAATTACGTAAGTGTTTTAGTTAAATTTATTCAGATTGGCCCACTTCATCTTTATAGAGAGTATGAACAAAAGTTTAATTGTGGAACTGGGATTTTTTTTCTTCACGAAAATAGCCACAAAATGGGAAAAAACTGATGAACAATGGGAAAATCATCACAATTGTGTATTTTCAAAGGGCTGTAGCAGAAAAAGAAGCACACCACCTTCGTCTTCTTCTTCTTTTCTGTAACTTCCTCCAACTAGTGAGGAGCACATCCAATAAGGATTTGAAACACCATATGATTTTTTATGCCCCACCTACGATAGTAGAGGGGCATTATGTTTTCTGGTCTGTGCGTCCGTTCGTCCGTTCGTCCGTTCGTCCGTCCGTTCGTCCGTTCGTCCGTCTGTCCCGCTTCAGGTTAAAGATTTTGTCAAGGTAGTTTTTGATGAAGTTGAAGTCCAATTGACTTCAAACTTAGTATACATGTTCCCTATGATATGATCTTTTTAATTTTAATGCCAAATTAGAGGGTTTACCCCAATTTCACGGTCCACTGAACATAGAAAATGATAGTGCGAGTGGGATATTCGTGTACTGGGGACACATTCTTGTTTATTCACCAAATATTTTTTTACATTCATATAAACCCCAAAATTAGGTTTTACATTCTAAATTGTATTGCTATTGATAACAGTGAGATGTTAGATTGCAGGAAAAAAAAATATATATTTATGTAAATACATTTTATAGTTGTTAAACAGTTTTTGTTTGTATATTACATATTGTGCGTATCTCATTCATTTAGTAACATTCCAATTGTTTTGATTTTACACTTTTACATATTGTATTTTATCTTATCTTTGCAGTCCTTTTTTAATATGTAATACCCTGTAATACAAATGTAATAAATCAAATAATGTAATATTTTATTACA
Organism: Mytilus galloprovincialis; assembly: GCA_037788925.1. Lineage (NCBI taxonomy): Eukaryota > Metazoa > Mollusca > Bivalvia > Mytilida > Mytilidae > Mytilus > Mytilus galloprovincialis. The sequence goes on from CM075338.1 coordinate 82,157,629, forward strand.
TTGGAAGGAGAGTTGTTGAATGGCACTCATATCAGATCTTTCTATATCTATATACATTTTATAATGTTGAAAATCAATTACAAGAATTTTGTATAAATCGTTGAACATAAATTCTACGGTTAAGGCATCTGCCAACCTTCTACACCAAACTAATATGTGTGCTGGTATTAAACAGTTGGTTGGCCTCTTTCAATACGAATTTCTAGAGCGATTATACAAAAATTCAAAATTTCATTTTCATTTTTAAATTATAAATTTCCCCAACCTCAGTAGCAATATACCAACTTTACCTACATATGGGATATACTTTTCCAAACTTATTCGATATTAAACAGTATTGTAAACGTCTGAGCAGCAAAAAGGTGTTTCCCTCGGTTTTAGTTTGTTACCCCGATTTTGTTTTTTGTCCATGGATTTATGAGTTTTGAACAGCGGTATACTACTGTTGCCTTTATGAACAAGGGGTGTGTTAAAGATGTCTCGTTCTATTTCTAAAATAAGTTTATTGGAAGGTACCAAGACCTTGTTGATAAAAATTCCGTATCAACTTCACAAAATTTATACATGATGACCTTGATGTAAAAATTCTGCGTACTGACGTTGTTTATCATCTTAATATCGTGGTATTTAAATGTTTTAGTTTTCTTTGTTCTATTATTAATATTATTTTTACTGTTTGGTCTGTTTTCTGTGATATGAATTTGACGTGGCTCGGTATTAATACATCCGGTCAATGTGTTTCTATTATCGTTCATTTGTGCTGATGTGATTTGATCATGTGACTTTTTGTGTTTCTTTGGTACATCTGACGTGGCTCTGTTTTCGTAAAGATACCGCTATTATGTTATTGTTCCAGTATAATTTTGAAAATATTTTGAACTACAAAATTCTTTTACTCGCGTAGTGGTATTAACCATATTCGGATTCTTCAACGTCCGAAAGAACTTCTGCATAATTTTTAATCTCGGTCTTTTTTCTGATATAAACACGAACAAATTTTTTTTTTCAAACCTGTATACCAACATTCCCCATGTGAAATAAAATTTTGAAAATATTTTGAACGACAAAATCATTTTGTATTTCTTCCTGTGTGACTTTTACATTTTCTGACTTAAAACACGCGAGGACTTCAAATATATCAATCCTTTATGAGTTGATTTAAAACACATATATAAGTAAGTTATTAATGTAATTGTTAAATTTGAAAGATACTGTTTGTGCTCTTAAATATTTGTTTGTTTTGAGATTGAGACACAGTGAGAACTACTGTACCCATATTTTGACAATGTATACCTAATAAGTCTGTTTTGTTCACGCATAGTTGTAAATATAATGAAATTTGGTGCGACTATCATACAAGTGCGAGGTTTAGCGCTATAAAACCAGGTTCAATCCACCATTTTCTACATTTGAAAATGCCTGTACCAGGTCAGGAATGTGAATGTTATTGTTCATTCGTTTGATATGTTTTATCATTTGATTTTGATTTTGCCATTTGATAAGGGAATTTCCGTTATGAATTTTCTTAAGAGTTCAGTATTTTTGTGATTTTACTTTTTACATGAAATAATCAATGTATTAAAGTATAACAAACTCCGTAAACATTCTTCCCATTAATTTATATTACTTCTGCAGTTACCACTAGCAGTACTTGTTCAAAAGAGATGAAAACTAGTACAAGTGCAAGTAAAATGTAACTACGCTTTATAAATGATAACAATTCATTTTAATTCATGTATTTAGATTTTAAGAAAGCCATTTTTTTCGGTTTTGTTTTTGAGGAAACGCAGATAAACATTTTGGAATGAAGAGCATTTTGATTTTTTGTTGTAAAAGAATGGAGAATAATATCAGAGACACATTGAAAGTTATATGTCGAAAATGATCAGGCAACGCCTCATAAATTCACCAAATCTATACACAATAACTAATACAAAAAAGAAATAAATGCATACATGCATACTAAACATCAATCATGCATTTTTTTTTTAATTTAACAGGAAGATAAACTGAACTCAATCGCATTGATGTATCAATTAGTAGACAAATTCGATTGTCTCTTTCGACAATTTCTATGTGACGGATTGCCATGTAGTTTTATTTCTTATTTTTATTTTGTAATAGCAAAAAGTGTGTCCCTAAGCTGATAAATGGTATTGACCTTGATCGAATATCGTACGGCAATCACGTGCAATCGTTTAGTATCTTATGATTTCACATGAGTCAGAGTTCCTTCAAGATATATAATGAACATCGATCAGTTCACTTTTTTTTCAGGTAAACTGATTATATTATTTCTCTTAACAATTATTTATTTTCTGAAAGGGTCTCAATGATATATCTTCCTTCACTGAAGATTTAATAAAACACAGATATAATTTTGTTTTACACGAGAAAATCTACAAAACATGATGAAGTGCTTAATTTACGTGATATGCCGTAATTCAACAAAAGTTCACAATACGAGAACCTGTAAAAAAAGAGATTACAAACTATTTTCTTCATCTTTACGGTATAACAATGACCACCTATACCTCGCATGGGATAATCATTTTCTACAACATACGATATACAAGACACAGTTGATGCTACTATTCAAAACGGCGTTACGTTTTTAATAGGTGTATGTTCTATCAACAATTAACAAAACATTAAAGTGATTGTCGTAATGACACAGTTTTTTGTTTGTGTATAAAAAAGAAGATGTGGTATGATTGCCAATGAGACAACTGTCCACAAGAGACAATATGACACAGACATTAACAACTATTTTTTTTCAGTTCATTTTTTTATATAAATAAGGCCGTTAGTTTTCTCGTTTGAATTTCTTTACATTGTCATGTCGGGGCCTTTTATAGCTGACTATGCTGTATGGGCTTTGCCCATTGTTGAAGGCCGTAGGGTGACCTAAAGTTGTTAATATCTGTGTTATTTTGGTCTCTTGTGGACAGTTGTCTCATTGACAATCATACCACATTTTCTTTTTTTTATATATTACTGTAAATGTCTGCTTCTTGTCAAATTTGCACTCGGTTTGGCGCTATAACTATTTTGATCTGAACGTCACTGATGAGTCTTATATAGACATAACGCAAGCCTGACGTATTAAACTACTGGGTCGATGCCACTGCTGGTGGACATTTATTTCCCCGGGGGTATCACAACCCCAGTAGCCAGCACTTTTTGTGCTGACATGAATTGTCATTGATATGGTTATATTTATAAATTTATTGTTTACAAATTTTTGATTTTTTTGGATTTTTTGAAAAACTAAGGCTTTTCTACCTCAGGCATACATTACATTAGCTGTATTTGGCAAAACCTTTAGAAATTTTGGTCCTCAATGCTCTTCAACTTCGTACTTTATTTGGCCTTTTTATTGGTTACTGTGCAGCAATTTTCTAAAAACAAAAATAAAATAAAAAATAAAAACAGATCGTCTTATTGATGTTGAGCTACATGTGTGCAGTAACGTGCAGCGAAGGATGTTGATTGATAAGATAGAGACAGGTGAACTTTGAAACATATCAAAAAAGCATATCTGTGTTACCTTGTATACATGTTGTGTCTCTTGGTTTCATAACTACAAAACTAAATCAAGAATTGATATTTCATATCTTTAAATAGGAAAAGAATATCAATGGATTAAAACGTGTATAATACATATTACAATGGTTGTTTAATTATCCGAATCATTGAACGAAACGGTTCATTTTTATTGCCTTTTTGTTTCAACTTTTTATTTCGCATTTGATTCATTTGAAGAACTGAACACGCTGTGCTCATGTTGAATCTGTTATTTATAATTGATTGTTATACGGATGTAATTAGTAACCAGGTTTATAATTTGATACGCAAGCCGTGCGTTTCAAAAATGAGAATGAATTATAAACTTGACAGCCAATTAACAAAGGATCTTCAAATATTTGTTTCCAGGGTTTTTAACGAGCAGAACACGTAAATATTCCCCTAGAATTATTCAATGTACAAAGAATTAAACACACCAATTCTGACCAGACATGTCTACGTATTTGAAATATCTGCGCAGTCAAACGAATGCTTTTGAATTCCGGTCCAGAGAAGATCTAAGTGACTATATTTCTATCCACAGTCAATATTTGAAGTGTACGCGACCCACTGATATAAGACATAACACTATTTGTTATCCATCAAAAACACTTTCTTTGAGTAACGCAGACATAGTGTAAAATGTGATGACTTTGTGTAATATTGCAAAATGAAAAAAAGAAACGTACCAGGTACTTTAAAATTGGAGCATGAATATTTTTTTTTATAAACTGCTGTAACAAACTGTGCTGATATAGACTGACTTAAAATTCCCTATCAATAAACAATAGCTCCTCTAATACGTGATTTATCAAATTTACTGATTTTCCAAAAAAAAATATATATATAATTGTTATAATAATATATTAACTGTTTTCAAAACTATGATCTTTCGTAATACTAAGGCTTTTCTACCTCAGAATTGATTACTCTAGCTGTATTTGGCAAAACTTTTAGGAATGTTTGGTCCTCAATGCTTCTCTACTTCGTATTGTTTTTTTTTTGTAAACTATTTATTCAATTATCACTGATGAGTGTAGTATAGACGAAACACCCGTCTGTGCGCGAATACGAAATTTCTATCCTCGTATATATAATGAGTTTACATATAGTAACTAATGAAAAAATCTGCCTCGAAAAACATGGATATCTGAAAGTGGATTATAATCTAGTCATAAGGCTTCATGGAGACCTGTTTGCATCCTTATCGTACCTATGTGTCCTGCAAAAATATGGTAAAACAAATGTCAGCAAAAAAAGATGACAGTGATGTGATTTGATCTTAGATGGACTGAAAAGCATTTAAATATTTTTTTTTTAAAACAAAAACACCATCTGACCTTTTTGTTTAAGGAATAATAGTTATAAAGTCATGTCGATTCACCAATGTTCTAATAAGTTTATTTGGTTAAGAGTTATCAATCATGATCAAAGTAGTTCTGATTACATCCAGTAGTATAAAAACAGATGTAAGCAGTCGTATCACCACAATGTTTGACATCATCAAACCTCAGTTACTATGGCTATAACAACTTTGATTCCGGTGAGGTTTGTCGGGGGTGGATCAGTTGGCAGTGGTGGTTGCGAAGGATTTGGAGTTTGATCTGACTGTGGTGACGAAGGACTGATGGTTTTAGGAGGGGACGGATTGGTAGGACGCGGAGGAGGAGGAGGATGGAAAACGAGATTTGTTCATGTTACAGTAATAATACATGAGTTATATCAAACGTTCTGTTGAGACTCTTTCATCATCGAAATACTACAAATCGATACTATCTGACTGTGACTTGTTTACCTTTGATTTTATTGTACTTTATTTCTGAAACCAAATGGTCTATCCTGCAAAAGCATGTCGTCTTTGGGCTTCAAAAATGTAGTAAATTCACATGTATTTCAACTAAAAAATATTTCACAAACAGGCTCTGAAAATTTTGTTAAAATTAATGCTACCAAATTGTCGTATGTGATCTTGAACATTTTGTAAACGGCAGTGAAATAAAAACTATGACGTTTGTGGATTACACAAACATTAAACTTATGTTAACAGTAATAAAGAAATGTACAAGTATCTGATTCCCAAAACCATTATAAAACACTTTTCATGTTAACATACAACATTTTTGAAGCTAACATTACAAGCAATTTAGAGTGGCAATTTTTTCACACGTCGTATTTCAAATCTTTTGATTGGTCTAGCTGTATGCTATTTTGTAATGTCAAAGATTTCCTCCCACCAAGATGTTTTGTGTTAAAAAGTAATTTTAAACAAAAAAGTCATATACGACATTTTGGAAGCCCATCGACGATGTACGGTATGATATAAACTATTTTGTTTCTTCACAATTCTACAATTGTAATATATAAGACAAGTATATGCTACTACAATCATGGACGTTATGCATCACAAGAGTCCTAAACTCTGGTTATGTACTCATTTTGTAAGCACGTTTTCTTATTTAAATGAACACACCATTGTAAACATTTCCTCAAAGTAAGGTAAATGAGTTTTGATTGCCGTTTTATTTCACTAATAAACGTTCTTTAATATATTGATATATGTATTTGTCATCGATAATTTCAGGAGGTCAAGTTTGATGTATCTGTCGTAAAGGACAATGTTTTAAAAGGGGAATTTGTGTTGGACAAGTATTGCAGACTAACACCCTTATTCCCAAGGAAATGGACTGGATGCTGCAAAGTGTTCCCAAGAAGTGTACCTAGTCGCAGTTATGGTCGATATGCTGGACCTTGAATCGTTGGCGGTGCTAGATCAGAGGCGACGCTGTATACGTATATGTATTTGAAGCTGGATATGGTGGAGGATCTGGGTATTGAGGAGGATCTGGATACGGGGCGGATTTTGGTTACGGTGGATATAGATACAGATATGGTGGTTCCAGTAGTGGATACGGATATGATGGTTCCAGGGGTGGATCTGGATATGGTGGTTCCAATGGCGGATACGGATATGGTGGTTCGAATGAACCTGCAGTTATGTCACGTGAAAAAGGATATTCAAACTAATGTTATGCTTTTGTTATGCTATTGTTTATGCTATTGTTTCAATGTGATGCTATTGTTTCAGAAAAAGGGAGAAGGTTTGGTACCTTTATAACGTTTAATCCCGCTGCACATATCTCACCTGTCCTAAGTCCGGAATCTTATGTACAGTAGTTGTCGTTTGTTTATGTAAATTATACGAGTTTCTCGTTTCTCGTTTTTTATATAGATTAGACAGTTGTTTTTCCCGTTTAAATGGTTAAATACTAGTAGTTTCGGGCCCTTTATAGCTTTTTATTCGGTGTGATCCAAGGCTCCGTGTTGAAGGCCGTACATTGACCTATAATGGTTTACTTTGATAAATTGTTATTTGGATGGAGAGTTGTCTCATAGACACTCACACCACATCTTCCTATATCAAAACAATTTTTGTTTGACAGCACTTACCATGTTTAGACACTAGTATAATTTGTTGTATGTAAAACTGCAATTAAACATAAACTCATGCAGAATTATCAATGACTTATTATTTCATTCTGAGGAAATCTGGTCCATAACTAGATGTTTTGTCCCGTAAATATTTTAAGCCTTGTCTGCCTTAAAAAGTAAACAAAAATATGCATGGAGATATCTAGCTAAAACTTACAGAATTGCCATGTAAAAGAACATCAAAACTACTCAAGCCTCAAACGAAAACGTATTTATTTTTGGTAAAACGATTTTCCCTGATCATGCTGTTGGTATAGATATTTCTTTGATGAGTATTCGACTTTAGAAGCTTGCATCATGTACTTATTTTGCCTTTTCCTGTACGGTGCAGGAAATGCTTACCTTTCCGGAGCACTTCATTTCACTCCCAGTTTTTAGTGGAGTTCGTGTGTCTTTCTTAATTATTATTGATAACTGTTGATGTAAATGTCTTTGGCTTTGTGAGTCTTTGTTTACTCCTTGGTTTTGATTGTTATTGTCTCTTACATTTAATAATTCTAATATTAAAATGATAAACTTCGTTTGAACATTTCATAGTTCAGATATTTAAGCAAACTTTAAAAGTACTAAAGTAACGTATAGTTTTGATCATTTTGCTTTTTGAAAGTTGGGAATATTTTGATTTTTGATTAAACTACTAAGTATATGAAAGAGGGAAAGGACTAAAATGTAGATACTTGCTACAAGTTCTAAACGGTATAGAATAGAAGAAATGACAGCTTAGAAAAAAACAACAAAGCGTAAACTAACTATGATATTAACAAGAGGCTACTTTGTTTGACTGATGTATTAATTTTAAACCTGGTACCTTTTGTTAGCTATTATTCGTGTGTTGTTTGTATGTCCTATATGTTCTCACATTTATTTGGATTGCAGTCATGTCATGTAATGTTGTCATTTTATTGTTATATCAAACATTGTCATTAAAGCGAGCGGTTTGGCATGTCACAAAACCAGGTTCAACCCACCATTTCTTCATAAAATGCCCTGTACCAAGTCAGGACAATGACCATTGTTACATTATAGTTTGTTTATGTGTGTGTTACATTTCGCTGTTGTGTCTCTGTTGTGTCGTAGTTCTCTTATATTTGATACGTTTCCCTCAGTTTTAGTTTGTAACCCGGATTTGATTTTTCCCTATCGATTTATGAATTTTGAACACTGGTATACTACTGTTGCCTTTATTTATTATTGATACAACACTGGTTGTTTTCCATCAAATAAACTTTCTTTGAACAACGCAAACATGGTGTGAGATAGAATTACTATGTGTAATATTGCACATGAATATATAAAAAAATAACAACAAACGAGGCACTAAAACATCGGATCATGAATAATTTTTAAAACTGCTGCAGCAAATTTGGTGATGATATGGATTGATTTAAATTTCCTATCAATTAACAATAGCTTCTTTGTTAAACAAATGTTTCAATGAATTCACAGGCAAAATTCAATAAGTAATGCATCGTATGAATTTGTGCCTCACCAAATTGGTGTCCTTTTAATTGTCACTTGGGAGTAATGATCTTGCAAAAGTTGATAGGATGGTCTTTTATTTAGAGTGGAAACTCATATAATATGGAATACATCATAGGTGTGTTTAACATATTGTAAACAATGTTCAAAAAGATGAACAAAAAAGTAATTTATTAAAAAATACTTCTAGCAACTTTCTTAGACATGATCCAAATACAGTACAAAATGACTAGAAAAATCCTCTACAATTTGGAAGACTTTACAAAATAGCTTTATTATGAATGGAGCTTACAAATCTCGCTAATTGTTAAACAATCTAAATTGACTGATAAGAAATTTATCAAATTGACTGATTTTCCAAGTGCTATGTAACATATTTGGTTATACTTATAAATTAACTGTTTACAAAACTTTGATCTTTTGAAATACTTAGTCTTTTCTAACTCAGAAATATATTACACTAGGTATATTTTGCAAACTTTTAAGGGATGTTTGGTCTACACTGGTCCTGAACTTCGTCATTTATTTGACTTTTTGAACTTTATTGATTTGAGTCACTGATGAGTGTTTTGTCTGTGTGCAAATACGAGATTTCGATCCTAGTATCTATGATGAGTTTTCATATACTAACTAATGAAAACATATATTTAAAAACAATTGAATATCTGAATGTAGATTTTAAACTAGCCATAAGCTTTGTTCTTAGATGCATGATTTTTTATTAGTTATAGTCACTGTGGCTTTGAACAAGCTGTTAGATAACTTCGAGTACTCTCAGTTCTGTTCATTGTATCTTTTTTTGTGGGGATGTATAAGTACCCGGCCACGTTTACTTGTATTTTTGTACATCTGATGAGTTAAGCCTTTTTTTAACTGATTTTTATAGTTCGTTCTTAGTTTGGACTGTTGTACCACTGTCCCAGGTTAGGGGGAGGATTGGGATCCCGCTAACATATTTAATCCCACCACATTATTTATGTATGTGCCTGTCCGAAGTCAGGTGCCTGTAATTCAGTGGTTGTCGTCTGTTTATGTGTTACATATTTGTTTTTCGTTCATTTTTATTATATAAATAAGGCCGTTAGTTTTCTCATTTGAATTGTTTTACATTGTCTTATGGGGGCCTTTTATGGCTGACTATGCGGTATGGGCTTTGTTTATTGTTGAAGACCGTACAGTGACCTATAATGTTAATGTCTGTGTTATTTTTGGTCTCTTGTGGACAGGTGTCTCATTGGCAATCATACCACATCTTCATTTTACATAAGGCTTCATCGAGACCATGTTGTCGTCCGAATCGTACCGTTGCGTTCTTTTACCTTTTTTCTTACTGATAATGATGTAATTTGTTCTTAGATGTACTGAAAAGTTCTAAAACATATTGTAATAATGCTTGATTGTCAATGACGTGTCATATCCCTCATTTTCAACAAATAGGGTTCAAATACTTGATTTGTTGGTCCTGTACATATGCTGCCTTTTTAATCTTTCAAAATATTGTCAGTACCTAGTTTTATCATATCAAGTTGTTTGCCATTACAAAAAATGAAAACATAGCTACTTTATTGATTTTAACTTGTTATTCTATAGTTGTAACAAAAACAAAAAATATTTAATGTAATGAAAGAAGATGTGGTATGATTTCAAATCAGACAGCTTTGCACAATAGACCAACGGACACAGAAATTATCAACTATAGGTCACTTTTTGGCCTTCAACAATGAGCAAAGACCATATAGCAAAGTCACTTACAAAAGGCCCCGAAATGAGAATGTAAAATAATTCGAACGAAAAAACTAACGGTTTATTTATGTACAAAACAATAAGAAATAACAAATATGTAACACATAGACAGACGACAACCACTGAAAAACAGGCCCCTGATGTTGATTTACAATAACATGAAAAAAAGATAAGCTGCTAAACTGGTAAACTGGTAAACAGAATTTTGTACGTTAATAAAGCATATACGTTACTTTGCAATCATTTACATAAAAATTAACATTGGAACAATTTAATTGCAGAAATATGATTTTATATACTTGATCTCTCTTTTAACCAGTGAAAAATATACTGTTTTGGGGAAAAAATTGAAATAAAAGACCAACAAAAAATTTGCTCAACAGAAATGGTACCAACAGTAAATTAAATTTGTTTCAATTTTAGATGATACATGCACATGTATTTCGATATTATTTAGAAATTCAGACGTATCTGCCTTAATACATTATTGTTTTGTGTACACATGTAATGACCATTGCATAATATCATCAGCAAAACAATCTGCAATTTGCGAATACGTATGAAGGACAACGTCAAATTGGCAGCTGTACTACTATTAGCTGGAATTGTATTATCCTACCTCCTATACATGTCTATACATATGATTTGTTAAAAGCGTGCTCGTGGAGACCGTGTATATCCTGCATTAGGTCAGTAGGGATTATTTCAATACACTATTAGTAGTAACAACTTCAGCACTGCTTTGAGGAAATTTGGTCCTCAATGCTCTTCAACTTCGTATATTATTGGCCTTTTTAACATTTTTGGATTCGAGCGTCATTGATGAGTCTTTTGTAGACGAAACGCGTGTCTGGCGTATATACAACACTGTAATATAGTCCTGGTATCTATGATGAGTTAATTTTCATCAACTGGGTCAATGCCACTGCTGGTGAAGATTTATTTCCCCGAGGGTATCACAAGCACGAAGTCAACACTTTTTGTGCTGACATGGATTATCATCGATATGGTTATATTTATAAATAAACTGTTTACAAAATTTTGAATATTTTGCAATACTAAGGCGTTTCTACCTCAGGCAGGCATAGACTACCTTAGCTGTATTTGGCCAAACTTTTAGAAATTTTGGTCCTCAATGCTCTTCAACTTCGTACTTTATTTGGCCTTTTTAACTATTTAGGATTCGAGCGTCACTAATGAGTCTTTGGTTGACGAAACAGGCGTCTGGCGTATATACAAAATTTAGTCCTGGTATCTATGAAGCGTTTATTGGATCATTTAAACGTATTGAATATTCTGTTGAATTGTGTTATATCAAGCTTGTTGCATACCAATGGCAGCAGTTCTTAAAATTGAACACGTGAGAACTTTAATTTAAAAATAAGAAGATGTTTGATTGCAAAAAAGACATCTCTAATCTAAATTCAACAAGTAAAGAGTGTCGGTAAGATAAATTCGTTACATCGTGTGTTAATGACCTAATATGATATATACGGGGTCAGAAGATTCCATATACATTGTTCTATACTAATTAAGCTTTTTAACACATAGAAATGAATTAAACATCTGCATGATGTACCTACGAGACAAGATAATATTACCGATGTTTGCTCCTCTATTTTTTTTTAAATTTTTGCCAGATTTTCGGAATCATCTGGTTTTATCCATGTATTGCCATTAAAAAAAATTGCCCACTAACCCCTTCTTTTCTTTTCATAATTTTATTACATAAAGTGTATTAAGCCATATTTCAAAAGCTTATAAAATCTTTGTTATTTTTCATACTTTTTTTAAACAAAAAATGTGCCAATGTTAAATGTAAGAAAAATCTAGAGGGAATTATTTCCCACCAAATTTTTAACGGCTTATGCGCACAGACCCATTTGTTGTTCTTTATTCATATACTATCATCTCATAACAGTCTTTTAAAAGCTTGTTATTTTTAAACAGAGTAGCAAACATCCATAAAGTAATGTAATTAGGGTACACACATCAAGTAACGTATCTGTTTCCTATGATAAAGTTTTCTTATATTATAGTTCGTTTCTGTGGGTGTTACATTTTAATGTTGCGTTTCTGTTGTGTCGTAGATCTCATCATATATTTGTCGCGTTTCCTTCAGTGTTAGTTTGTAACCCGGATTTGTTTTTTTCTCAATCTATTTATGAATTTCGAACAGCGGTATACTACTGCTGCCTTTATTTTGTTGCATGCCTTGAACAGATACGTTACATCTTATATTCTATTGTTTCATCATTCCTGTTTTAAGCGTTACTCTCACTTCTTTTATTTCAAATACTAGTATTATATATCTACAGTTGTTTGATCATTATAGTTCCAGAACCGATATGCAAGAATTTTCAATATCATAATCGACTGGTAATTACTAATTCAAACAAAAGATATACTACACACAAAGGAGTAGGTCCTGTAAGGGCTGATTTTGGCTTCAAAGGTCAGGTTCAACTGATGAAAGATTTTTAACACTTTTAAAACACACGAGTGTCTACTTCAGTCGATTAAATTAGTTTTTTCGAAAGGTTAGAACTGATTCAGTTTTAAACAATCTCATATTCAAGTTTTAATATGAACAATCTATCAAATATGCCATAAAATGTCACTTTTCAGATAGTGTTTGTCAAAAACTAAAAGTGACTGCATCTATGTTCATTCTCAATCTGTATATATGTTTTTTTTTCATTATCAAATATAACTTATATTTAAATGAACACGAATGCAGGCACTTCTATTTCAGACGGAAACCTTCGAACAATTGAAATGCTAAAATTTCGATGATTTTAGTAATTCATCATGACCTAATTATGCAAATACCCGATACATAACATTGTCAAAATCAGCCCATATTTATATAACATAATCATTCTACTTAACAATAAATAGCTAACAGTTTACATTTTAACAGTTTTGTAAAACAGCTATATTTTGGGGTAAAAGGGGGTCTTACTGGGACGACTCCTTTGTAAAAAAGCGAGGAAATTAATTAAAAAAAAAAAAACGGTGAGAAAGATACCAGAGCAGCAGTCAAACTAATAGATAAAAAATAAACTGACAACGCCATGACTTACAATAAAAAAAGATAAATATTAAAAAAAATGTAAAACACAAGACACAATATAGAAAACTAAAGACTAAGCAACACGAACCTCACCAAAAATTGAGGTCAGTTGTTTATAATTGATATTTAATCATAGTTTGATAAATATCTTGATACATGTTATCTTAAAGGACAAATCTTTTTAATATTCATTTACAGGGTCTATTGATTGGATATAACACAATAGTAGTGGTTGGGATGATACGGGTTATGATCTTCTCGTATATTTTATAATGATATAATACTGAACACCTAACAGAAGGGACTGTGCTTGATATTCATATGATGACGACATACTTTTTTCAATCAGTTAATTTGAGGTCTAGATCTGGCATGTCAGTATCTGCTAGAAGTCCTTTTGTTGAGCTATGTATCATTGTAATTATGTTTAGTTAATTTGACTTAGGACTCGGACTTCTTTTACAATGAGTTTTACTTTGCGTATTTCTGTGTTTTCCTTATTAACTAGAAGTATGGAGGAGGGTTGAGATCTAAATGAAAAAAAAAAAACATTTGTAACACCACTGCTTTTTTCCTGTCCCAAGTCATGAGCACTTTTGTCCTTTTGTTTTTTTTATGTTTTTTAATTTTAGTTCATTTATATATTTTTTGGTTTAGTATGATGATCAGTATCACTGAACTAATATATCCTTTTCTTAAGAGGCCAGCTAAAGCACGCCTCCAGTTCCCTGATATTTCCCGCTGTAGTGAAGACCTGTTCGTGGTCTCCAGCTTGTTTCTTATCTTTGGTCTTGTTGTTGTCTCTTTGGTACATTCCATATTTCCATTCTTAATTTTATCTATCAAAAACAACGTACAATGTATGGTTACGTTTTTTTGTCGTTACTGTAACTTATACGTAAATGAATTGATTCAAAACAATTCATCAACGTTTCAGAGTTCATCACCAAGATATATGACTATTGGTATCATCTTGAATACCTCTAGAATCGAGCAAAGACACTTTGTATGAAATGTCGTTTGCTAAGGAAAAACGGTTATACAGTAACGTATCTGTTATGCGCAAAACAGTAACCAACAGTCTTGACCACGATATAATTTGCAGTTAGAACTATGATCAATAAATTTGGATTTTTAAAATTATAGCAGTATATACAAATCATACGAGCATAATCAAAAGTTGGTTTCTGTAAATTTATTTTTCGACGTATAATTTTGACGAATAGTCTCAATTTACTGAAAATCAGCTGGGAATGGTGACAGCGCGCCGTATGGAGCTGGATCTGGAAATGGAGGCGGACATATAATTGATGAAAACAAAAACAGAATATTAAGCTGGAGCTGGAAATGGCGGTTTTGCTGGAAATGTCTGTGTATAAGGCCCAAAAATGACAACTGTAACACAATTCAAACGAGAAAACGAACGGCCTAATATATGTACATAAATGAGGTAGGGATGAAGGGCGAGAGTAAATAAAATCATTTGAGGGACTTCTATTACTAACTTTGTGTTACCTATTGTAATTGTTTTCAACAACTTCATTTAGCAAGGTAGCTGGGGTGTTTAAATGTTCGATGATAGATTAGTCGTAAACTTTTATTAAAGTCTTTTGACATTTTGGGTATTTTATTTTGTTTATATATTGGAAACTTTAGTTTTCTTTATTGAGGAAACATCTAACAATACAATTGGCTTAAAAGTATTAACACCTCTGAAAAAAAGACAAGTAATATAGTGTCACATGTGATATTTCCTATATAATGCTATAAACACAAGGTAAACTCTTATAGCATTACATAATGTACAGCCTGTTTGCCAACTTCCGAAGCAAGGTTGTCTGCTCTCTAAACTTTATATCATGCTTTTACGTGTATTTTAAAAAAGGGAAAGCGATCAGGACGGAAAATTTCAAAATATAATTGTAGAGCTGTGTGACATGCACACGTGTGAACCTGATAAAACAAATATGGTCTGTACGCACTACCCCGAGTAGCACTTACAATACTGAAAACGAAAAGAAGCAGAATATTAACTCTTTAACGGAGAAATAAGATTTAAAAATAAAACATGTATGCACAATCCCAATATTATAACCGAATTATTAAATATGTTGAGTCTCATTATATCACCGCTGTGGTTAATTCAACTTGTTATTTGATTCATACTTATTAGAACAATAAACAAAATGTGAGACCCTGTCTTATATTGAAATAATAAGGTTTCAGTCTATATATATTAACTTTCTATCACTTGCAGTTTACTTATTTGCCAAATTGCATTTCTTTTTTTACAGCAGAAATATCTTTACAAACAAGTCAGATTACTTCCTTGTCAATCGATTACGATTGAGCATTTGTAATGTTTAAGAAAATGTTTTGCATACATTAATGATTTGTGTAATCATAATGTATATGTAGGGTATAAGTAGAATTTGTGGCGTCGTTACAGTGGACATCAATCAAGTCGCTAAACATCTTCTAAATGTTCTCTTAAAAAGTAAACGTCAAGAGGATATATCTTCAAAAAAGCACAATTGCTAAGGACGTTCTTTGCACCAACGGATACATGAAGAATATCTGGCGTTTTTTTCTGTGATTTTTACCTGCATATCCTGTGTATTTTTGGCGTACAATGTTGTTATTTTATCAGCTTGAATCTGAAAAATGAAAACTGTTACCCCCTTTTTGATTTGATTGTTTTTATCTTTCAAAGCAGAATCGACTGAAAAATTAAAAAAAAACATCTACATGTAGCTTTTAGAATACTTTTCATTTTCTTTTTTTTTATAGAAACGTGTAGAACTTCTAGTAACAAAAATAGATGCACTGTCGTAATTTGGTTCATGTTGATATATTGATTTATGTCTTTTTGATATGTCATGTACTGGAAGTCATCGAACTCTGAATTCCTCCAAAAACCTATTTTGTCCACACCTAATATTTCGAATATTGCAGATTTCTTATACAACTACAGTGCACATCTGTGTTAGTACTGCTTCAACCCTTTTTAGCTCACCTAGCCCGAACCAAGTGAGCTTTTCTCATCACTTGGCGTCCGTCGTCTGTCGTCCGTCGTCGTTAACATTTTACATTTTGAACTTCTTCTAGAGAACCACTGCATGCAATGAAACCAAACATGGCATGATGTTCCTAATGAGGTGTTGACCAAGTGTTGTTACTTTGTAGCTGATCCATCATCCAAGATGGCCGCCATCGGGGGACTTAGTTTATCATAGGACCCTATGGGAAATGCATACAAATGACTTCTTCTAGAGAACCACTGAATGGAATAAAACCAAACATGGCATGAATGTTCCTTATGAGGTGTTGACCAATTGTTGTTACTTTGTAGCCGATCCATCATAAAAAATGGCCGCTAGGGGGGGGGGGGGCTTAGTTTAACATAGGACCCTATGGGAAATGCATACAAAAGTCTTCTTCTAGAGAACCAAGGAATTGAATGAAATCGAACATAGCATGAATAGTCCTTTCCTTGTGAGGTGCTGGCCAAGTTTTGTTACTTTGTAGTCAAATTTTATCTGTTTTTGTATGATTTCAAAACCCCAGGTAGAGTCAGGTGAGCGATACAGGCTCTTGAGAGTTTACAATAATTTTCAGCAGCATGCTTAACATGGACACACATTGGTGTATGTGCTGTTTCGAGGTAGCAAGACAGCTGGAAAGTATCCGTTATTGAAACTTCGAAGAACACATTTGTCAAGATGCAATCCTGTTAAGCAGGAATCTTGAACAATTCAGTTTTTTTCGTTATCTTTACAGAGAAAACTACTCCAACATGTCCAAAACCATTCTGTTGTGTTGACATGAATTATCATCGATATTGTTATATTTATAAATTAACTGTTTACAAAATTTTGAATTTTTTTAAATACTAAGGCTATTCTACTTCAGGCATAGATTACCTCAGCTGTATTTGGCAACATTTTTTGGAAGTTTGGATCTCAATGCTCTTCAACTTTGTACTTTAGTTGGCTTTTCTTTTCCTTTTAACTTTTTTGGATTCGAGCGTCACTGATGAGTCTTTTATCATCAATGTTAGACGAAACGCGCGTCTGGCGTATATATAAAATTTAGTCCTGGTATCTATGATGAGTTTATTAATTCACACGGTCTACTTTGATATGAAATGAAACGTCTTGAAAAGAGAACGCAATCAGGTTTTTTAGCTTTGTTTTTGACAAAGACTTTTCCGGTTTCATTTTTTGGCTGTATAATATATAATAAAAAGTGTCCCCTTTCAAGTATGAACGGGTTGACATTGACACTACATTGATCCTGCATGAATATATCCAAAGACAACAAAGTCTGATATCCAATTTATCATAAATTTACATGACTAGGAAATATAAGAGATTGACCCAAAACTTTCTTTGAAACTAAAAATGAAATACAAACCATTATCAAACTGTATTTTAACAGTTAAAACCATTAAGTTTTGTTAACATTAATAAATTTGTCAACTTCCGACACTTTGAATAATGTTTCAATACTTTAAACAACTCAAGACTCTTGGAAACGCTATAAAAATGGCAGTTTCCACTTAATTGTCTGTATTTTAAAGTATGAGCGTGGTTTATTATTATTCAACTCCTGTAAGTGGTTATTGTCTATTAGTTTGGTGCGTTTTATCATTTGATTTTTGCCATTTGATTAGGGATTTTCCGTTTTAAATTTTCCTAAAAGTTCAGTATTTTTTTTTTTGGTTTTCTTTCTACACGATGACCTAAGAGGAGGACTATTTTCACAATGCACTTTCTGGTGTATTTTTTATTGTATTAATGTTTAATTTTTCTAGGTGATTGCAGTTTCATTCTTCTGTTTCGAAAAAAAAAATATTTTACATTTCTTAAAAGACCAGTTCTTTTTTTAAAAAATATATTTTGTTCCATTGGCGAAATTATAAAGGATTCTGCTTAATAGATACCATTTTTTCAAATCAATTTCATTTTTTTAATTGTCAGCCCTATTAAAGGTTGGACAGTAGATGTAGGTGGAGAGGAAAGGTAGTAAATACATTTGTCATCAAATTTTATAATTGAAAATGTGAAAGACAAGTTTAAAGTTGTAGGGAAGAAAAGAAAAATAAAGTACAGTTAGCATATCTGTATTTATAAGCTCACGTGCAATCAAACCCATAAGTTATACCAATTTATTTTTGTTTCACACACAGCTGGGAAATCTTCGAACATTAGGAAATCACGTGTGTTTTCATATTTTCAATATATATTTGCAGAGCGATATGTCTGAAAATTTAAAAATCTTTAAATATCAAGTTAAATATGATTCTTAAACAACCTAGTTTGGGATGGGTTTTACTCATTTGAAAGGAAGCAAATAGTGCATGGTAAACAAAACAAAAGCTGTTTACATCCAACGACGTAAAAGGAAAGCACATTGGAAGTCTGGTTCTAAGTACACTATGTTTGTTCAATCAAGTGAGCGGATAACAAGTTCTTCAATCGTTTTAGTGTACTCGTTTGTATGTATATAACGTGTTCTAAACAGTAAAATAACTGAAAAGTCATTGATAATTAAAGAACATTCTGCATGATTATATGTTTAATTATAGTTAAATTCGCGAACATAGATTATTTTCTAAACATGATAAGTCCGGTCAATAGTATGAATATCCTTTTCCACCGGAACCTCCTCCAGAGCCTCCACCTGACACAACAATAACTGCAGGTCCACTGGAACCACCATATCAATATCCACCACTGGAACCACCATATCCATATCCACCACTGGAACCACCATATCCGTATTTTCCACTGGAGCCACCATATCCATATCCACCACTGGAACCACCATATCCATATCCACCACTGGAACCACCATATCCGTATCCACCACTGGAACCACCATATCCATATCCACCACTGGAACCACCATATCCGTATTTACCACTGGAAACACCATGTCCATATCCACCACTGGAACCACCATATCCATATCCACCACCACCACCAGCTCCAATTACAGATACAACTCTACCTACTACCAATCCGCCACCACCACCACCTGATCCAAGTCCTCCGCCACATCCGCCCCAACCACAACCACCTCCATACCCAGCACTGTAACCTCCACTGCTTCCACTACCATATCCATAACCTTTGATAATGTAAAATTGTCAATTTCAATTTCTCGGTAATATATTTACTCTCTAAATGTTTGATATCAATGGAACAGTCTGCTAGAAAAGTGTGGTGTTACTCATTTACGTCATTACATGTGACATTGTTGGATTAATGCCTATTATCGGTAATTCGTATATTTTCCCTTTGATTTTACTGCTTAATATTTTCTAGTATCAGCGTACTGGCGTAATTTTTATTTTTAAATTCGTGATACTAAACTTTGAATTTTTCGAAAAACTTAGAATTTTCTTGCCCCAGGAATAAATTACCTTAGCCCTATTTGGCACAACTTTTTTGGAATTTTGGATCCTCTATGCTCTTCAACTTTGTATTGTTTGGATTTAGAACTTTTTTTATATGAGCGTCACTGAGTAGTCTTATGTAGACGAAACGCCCGTCTGGCGTACTAAATTATAATCCTGGTACTTTTGATAACTAATTATGATGGTATGATACTTAACCCCTAACGGGAAAGATTGTGCCTTTATATTCATATTATGAAATCATATTCTTTCAGTCAATTTAATTGAAGTCTGGAGCTGGCATGTCAGTTAACTGCTAGTAGTCTGTTGTTATTTATGTACTATTGTCATTTTGTTTATTTTCTTTGGTTACATCTTCTGACATCAGACTCGGACTTCTCTTGAACTGAATTCTAAATGTGCGTATTGTTATGCGTTTGCTTTTCTACATTGGCTAGAGGTATAGGGGGAGGGTTGAGATATCATTAACATCAGGAGTCAGGAGCCTTTGGCCTTTGTTAGTCCTGTATATTTTAATTTTACTTTCTTGTGTACAATTTGGAAATGAGTATGGCGTTTATTATCACTGAACTAGTATATATTTGTTTAGGAGCCAGCTGAAGGACGTCTTCAGGTGCGGGAATTTCTCGCTACATTGAAGACCTGTTGGTGACTTTCTGCTGTTGTTTTTTTCTATGGTCGGGTGTCGTCTCTTTGACACATTCCCCATTTCCATTCTTAATTGTATAATGATAAAAAATAATGGGTCATGGGGACTATTTTCACGCTGCAGGTTGTGCAAAATTGACAGATTTTGTACGGATTATGCACGAAAGACCCATTTTTTGCCATAAATGGAAAACTTCACCGTATAATTTGAGATGAGATATGACAAGATACCTGTAATATTATGCTTTCGTATACATGAGACAAGAAAAAAAGAAAGAAAAAAGAGTTTAGGGGACCCGTTATCTTACGACATAATAAAATAGGTAATTCCTAACACATTGTATCGTAAAAGCAATTTTATTTAAATGATCTGCACCTACCCTTCAGTTGCCTCACCTTAAGTGGTAAAGTTGGAAAAAATGAATCAAACAAAAGTATTCTGTTTTTTTTTTGTATAATGCAACCATAAATATGCTAAAACATGAAATTGAAAATTCTTACACATGTGTAACATTCTCATAAAAATTGCACATTTTATTAAAGATCTTGAACGATTGTTTTCTGGTATTTCAAAGAGGAAGACACCTTATCTACCACAAGACAAAACATATAAGCCAGTCCATAAGAAAAGGTACAAAAAGTCCGTTTGCTAAACTTTATAGGATACGTTATTAAAGTTTGTTATACTATTTTTGAAAACGATTGGATCCGAAAAAAAATGAATATGAAAATTCATAGAATTGTCAATTCTATCCCAGAATTTGTCAGTTAAAACAGAAAAAAAGACGTAGAAATATTTGAATATTTTGTATTTGAACAGGCGTCAAATCATTTGTTTCCAGGACTAATTCTATACTGACCAAAAACTCAAGATTTTAATATTTTTCATCAGTTCTACAGTTTTAAAGAAAGTAAGACAACATTTAAGCATGAGGGAAATAAAAAAAAATTCAGGTCTTCTTGTGTTTTAGAAGTTGAAATGTTAGTTAAGTTAAGTTAGGTTATTTCAATTTTATATAGATCAACCGTCCTTGCACATGATTCGAACCATTGCCTGGTTTGATTGCATTGTTATCAGCATCGTAAGCAAGAGCATAATTCAAACTGCTACTGGTGTTAACATTGTCAATTGTCAAATCTAGACATTTAAACTGATCTTGGAAAATGATTGAAATATATGAAATAGCTCATTAAAAATTTTAATAAGACAAACAGGTGGGGTCAGAACTAGAAGGTGCCTATAGCTTATATATTTAGGATATGAGGAAACGTAAAATCACATGTCTGCTACCAATAAGTATGCACACTTTTTAGAATTTTTTAAATTTTACGTTTTTAAACTTTTTTCACATAGACTAGCTCATATGTTATGCTTTATAATTATCTTTATAAATGCTTTACCTGATTTAACGTCAGGAAATATACCACTGTTTTACACTTTGGAGTTACTTTTCTTGTTTTTCATCATACAACCGGTACTCGTGAAAAAAAAGGCACTGACAATTAAAAAAAAAACGAATAACTTAAATACCAACTGACCTCCTTTTCCACCTCCTCCTCCTCCTGCACCCCCTCCTCCTACTACTAATGTCAAGCCTCTGCCGCCGCCATATAGACCATAGCCACCGCCACCACCACCTCCGCCATATTTACCATAGCCGCCTTTTGTGCAATATGCCGCTCCGACCAAGCTCAATAGAGTCAAAGTTATCATAGACATGATGACGGAGGTTTGACGATGTGAAACCAGTGTGGTCATAAAACTGCTAAAATCTGTTTTTATACTATTCGATGTTTTGAGAACTACTTTGATCATGATTGATTATTTCTAATCAATTAAACTTACTACAGCAATGGTGAATCAACATTAATTTATAACAATAATTTATCCAATAAAAAAGTAAATTTTTTTTTCTAAATATATATATTAAATACTTTTTAGTCCATTTTTGATCAAATTATGTCATTGTCAGTAATTTTGGAAAGAAAAAATATAAAACCAAATATTTGAAGGACGTAGAGGTGTAATCGGGACGGCAAAGTGGTCTTCACGACACTTTATGACTACATTCATATGTGTATTTTTTTAGTGGCAGATTTTTTTATTAGTCAGAATATATGTTACTATAATTTACAAAATCAGTAATTTTGATAAATCACTAACCGGTGAATGTAAATCGTTTTACTTGACATGATTTGTTCACACATAGATTAAGGCCTCTCCGTTTTAAATATCCTCAGGGTTCGCTCTCCTATGAGTTTACTTTTCATTTTGTTATTATGAGAAAAAAATTCAGCATATTAAGTTCACAAAAATATATACATATATAAATCATAATATTATAAATCCAATCTCATTGTTATAAGACGTTCATCAAGTTACATGATAGTAAGTAACCAATACAAATGGAGATTAGGGAGGGAACTAATGCTTAAAAACGATAGAAAATTTGTGAAATTTGTACGTTATAAAACGACCTGTAAAATAAGTGATCTTATTTCATTTAAAGAAAGGGCATAGCAATACTTATTTTATGTTTATATTATTAAACCCAGAGAAATATAATACAGTGCTAAGCTTTAAGTCTAAGTTCACTTATCTTCTACCAATCTTTTAACGTTTGAAAATTGTAGGTACCTCTAATAAACAAAAACATGCAGGAGATTAATTTGTGTTTTATATTTTAGTTATGAAACAGAGAGAAATGTATTCCATTTTTATTTTTTCTCCAGTTGCATACTTGTACCGCATAGTAAATTGACGTTTCCTTGACCATGTTAACGTTTCTATCTTTTGTTCTATCTAACATCAATCGAAAAAGAAATTCCCATAAAATATACACATATCTATCATACATGTCAAATCCAATTGCATTTACTTAATCAAATAGAAATTGAATGCATTTATCACTTTCGACAATCAGAATTTGACAGATGGCCATTTAATTTCCTGGTGTTACAAAAAGTACACAGCAAATAACATTATGCATAGTGTTTCCTTGCTAGAAAGGATGGTATTGGCCCTAAGTGTGTCCTTGCGAGAAGAATGATATTGACCTTAATTGAATCGTGTAATACAAAGATTGAAGAGTCCTCCAGTTTATCATTGTATTGAAATAAACATATTTATATATATCGGTTTCATATGAATTTAAAAAAAAGTAACACAAGCATAATAAAAAGCAGAAATACACCAATTAATAAACCTGCATGAGACAAATGCTCGATATTTAAACATAGAGATATTAGATAAACTTCCGTGAGATAGTATCTTCGAACCACAGTTATCGTCTACGAATATAGTCTCTAGTGTGAACAGCGTGTTACTTGCCCGTTTTTTTTATACCCCTTCTCAATTTCTTTTTTATGTTTTATGCGTCAAATAGCAAATAAGGGGAGATATAACACTGTAAACAAAAATTGGGTCATGATTTTTAAAGTAAAAGTAAAGAATTGAATTGGTCCACCTGACAAAAGGTTAAAAATCAGCATATCGGAAGCTGTCTACAAATTTGAAAACTCCCTTAACATAAAATGTCCTTATTTTGAGCCGATTAAGTTTTCTATTATTTTTTTTAATAATTTGTCCCCAAAATAGTACAACACACTGTACAAGTATTATTGAGAAAGCGCTGGTGTGATTTTTTAATTGTTATTTATTGCCTAAAAATATGCACTACGAATTAACTGTATACCCGGACCATCGTATCGGTATGTGAACATAATGATATTAAATAAACTTTCGTGAGACAGTTGTACGATATGTAAACATAGAGATATTATATAAACATTTGTGAGACATCTGCCTGAAATATCTGTTTTGATATCCATGATATCTAATACTTGTTGGCACTGTTGGTTATTTGGCTACTTTATTATCAGCTATAGTTGTCAAAAAGTTATGAAAAGTGATCTACCGAATTAGACTATTTACCGGCTTTGTTATCTCATAAGCAACACGACGGGTGCCACATGTGGAGCAGGATCTGCTTACCCTTCCGGAGCACCTGATATCACCCCTAGTTTTTGGTGGGGTTTGTGGGGTTCATTTTTAGTTTTCTATGTTATGTCATGTGTACTTTTGTTTGTCTGTTTGCCTTTTTAATTTTTAGCCATGGCGTTGTCAGTTTATTTTAGATTTATGAGTTTGACTGTCCCTTTGATATCTTTCGTCCCTCTTTTTTAGCCACGATATATTTGAGTCATTACAGTTCTTATCATATGTATCTATATTAAGTACAAAATTACTTTTCTCCTTCTGTTCTGTTGTGTATACACATAATTAAAAGCTATCTTTTTAATATGTTCAATAATTTCAGAAGTCATATATTTTTGGAGCTACTTCTGGTAAAATTAATTTGAAAATATCTTAGAATTTTACCCAAGCTACATTTCTCGTCCAAAATATAATTGAGACCAATCGACATCATTCCGTTTCTGAAAAAAAAATCAGCTTTAGTGTAATGTTGGGTTGATATGCCATGAGATGATCACTTAGCGCAATTGGAATAACATCTTACTAACTGACTCCGTGTTATGAATTTACAATTACACGATCTAAAAATGTTTTACTGTTTTCAGTTGTTCTGGTTGGTTCACATAAAAATGTATTAACCACATCAACAAAGGAGTACTACCTAACATCAGAATCCTGCCAGGACAGATACAAACAAATGCAGTGGGTTTACGCGTTTAAATAAGTAACAGCCTTCGACATATTCTTAAACAATAGTGTAACATCACAACATAGAGGGGCACACTATAAAATATCAATTGAAATCGCTTTACTAATATCAAAAGACATAAAAACCTCGAATATTTTGGTATTACTTAACATACACTTAAATCGTTGTTTCTGTTTATGTATGTGTGTCTTTTGTACGACGAATTAATCAAAGACAATTTGTCTTATTTATTAATCTGTTTTTTGTGCATTTTTACTTTGATGTTTAATCGCTGATAGTATCAGTGGACTAGTTGTGATACCAAAATATAAGATAAGTTGCTGATGATAACGTTTACAAACTGTCCTTTCCAGTTACAAAATATTCTACATTGTACATATGAGAAATTCTAAGGCACTAATGTATTTCCAAACGTCAACTTGTGTTTGTTACTAAAATAAGGTCAGTTCTTTCACAATGAATCAAAAGGTCCTTCTACCGTTAGTTAGGTATAAAACAAAATGTGGCCATTTATATGTGACGAATATCTACGCCCTCAATGAATAAAACTTTTTCCTTTTGTCAATTATGGATATTCACCTTCCCTGTGGGCCATAATTGTATATTGGTATTTTCTCTTCAATGAAAGCGAATTTTAATAATCAATTATAACCAACAAATAAAAAAATGTTTTCTTTGACACTGACTTTATCGCTGTAAAGTATCAGACTCGCCCTACCTATGTATCTGCTACATGTATGTAGCAATGTTCTTAATAATTTATTTGTGTTTACATTTCGATCAGCTGTTTGACGGACGTTTACATAATATCTTTATGTAGAATATTTACCGGACGATATCGGGATATCGGTATTTTGTCGGATCTTAACATGTACTTTTGATTTGTTGAAAACCCGGTATCTTTTAAAATAAACAAACAAATGTCGAAATGTTCAGGACCTAAGTAAATCTGTATTTAAGCAAGATGATGCAAACATACGATTTTTATTGCACCTTACACTTTGAGAAGCAAATAATCTCTTAATACCTTATTAAAATATTTTGTAAAAACGTTAATTATGAGCTATGAAGTTAAATGGTTCGACCATTTTTTCTGAAAAATTATTTTTTTTGTATTTTCTTCCTACGACAGGTTCATTATATTATAATTAAGTATAGGTTTCTTATATAATTTTGAATCATTACAAAATGTTCCAATTCAATATATTTCAGTGTTTTTGTTATTGGTGTATCAAAAACATTGATGTACGAATATAATTTCATAAATTTGAAACGTTTTAAATGAATACATACCAATATAAAGAACCATTCAATATCTTTTAAAAAGACTGTAAATCAAAATCGAATTATTTATCTCCCCTTCATAATAGATTGATTGGGAAATTATCTAATACTAATCACAAAGAAGGACTAACAAGCAATTTTTAATTGTACCTTATTTAACTTTAAAACAATTCTCCACTATAAGCGAACGTTACTTTATACAAATATAAGGAGTTTGTTAGCTAAATCTACAAATTTAATTAGATATTATGAATTTTTATTACAATAGACAAATATGCTACTTTATGTTTCTATGTCATGCATTTGTTTAACGGAAGTATATCTAATATCTCCATGTTTAAATATCAAGCATCTGTTTCACGAAGGTATATATTTATCTTTACATAGATATAGGAAGATGTGGTGTGAGTGCCAATGAGACAACTCTCCATCCAAATAACAATTGATAAAAGTCAACCATTTTAGGTCAATGTACGGCCTTCAACACGAAGCTTTTGCTCACATCGAACAAAAAGCTATAATTGACCTCAAAATTACTAGTGTAAAACAATTCAAACGGGAAAACCAACGAGCCAGTCTATACAGAAAACGAGAATCGAGAAACACGTATCAATTACATAAACAAACGGCAACTAGTGTACATCAGATTCCTGACTTAGGACAGGTGCAAACATTTGCAGCGGGATTAAAAAAATTAAGTCATAAGAAACGAGTGAGAGGTGAAAATAATATTTATCCAATTTTTGAACCAAAGCATGTATATATCATAAACTTAGTCCTCTGTGCACGATTTTATCCTTTTTTACGCAATGCATCGTATAATCGTCAATTTGTTTTCTCTGTGTCTGTTATGATTTAACAAATATGGCAGTTCATCAAATGCCGTGTTTTGAAACCGAAGTTTACCAATTGTCACCTTATAGTAAACAAATAACAAAAAACATGGGTACTGAGCGTGTTTAACATGTATAATCAGATTATTGTTTATTTTAATGACAGATCCATGCGTATTGCGATCACCGGATTTTTACGAGGAGGGTCACGCTCAGGTCACTATGCATACAGAAAATATGTCGTCGAATTGCTTCCTGGAAGCAAGCAATTAAAAATAAGCAAACTTCTTCTTAATGTGGAAAAATTAAAGAATGTTCTTCAGAAAAAAGTATATGAACATAAGTTGTATAATGAAAACTATCCATGTAGTTATAAAAAAACATATGCATATTTTTATTTTAATTTGAGGTTTCATATGACTTAAATGGTACCAAACCTTCTCCCTTTTTCTGAAACATTAGCATAACATCACAACATAGAAAAACACACGATAAATATCAATTTGAAGGCTTAACTCAATCAAAAAAGGTAAATTAACACACTATGAACAAATACAATTGATCTGCGATAACTGAATGCAAATGCATAGTTAATAAAATATTAGGGACAAACATTCAAGGCCAGAAAGCAATACAATTGAGAATGGAAATAGGGAATGTGCCAAAGAGACAACAACCTAACCATAGAGCAGACAACATCAGAAGGTCACCAGCAGGTCTTAAATGCAACGAGAAATTTCCACACCCGGAGGCGTCCTTCAGCTGGCCCCTAAACAAATATATACTAGTTCAGTGATAATGAACGCCATACTAAACTCCAAATTGTACACAAGAAACTAAAAGTTAACATAATACAAGACTAACAAAGGCCAGAGGCTCCTGACTTGGGACAGGCGCAAATATGCGGAGGGGTTAAACATGTTTGTGAGATCCCAACCCTCCCCCTATACCTGTAGCCAATGCAGAAAAGTAAACCCATAACAATACACACATTAACATTCAGTTCAAGATAAGTCCGAGTCTGATGTCAGAAGATGTAACCAAAGAAAATAAACAAAATGACAATAATACATAAATAACATCAGACTACTAGCAGTTAACTGACATGCCAGCTCCAGACTTCAATTAAAAGAGGGACGAAAGATACCAAAGGGACAGTCAAACTTATAAATCTAAAACAAACTGACAACGCCATGGCTAAAAATGAAAAAGACAAACAAACAACAACACACATGACACAACATAGAAAACTAAAGAATAAACAACACGAACCCCACCAAAACACTAGGGGTGATCTCATGTGCTCCGGAAGGGAAGGCAGGGAAAACTGATTGAAAAATGATGTCTTCATCATATGAATATCAGGGCTGGCACAATCCTCCCCGTGAGGGGTTAAGTATCATTCCATCATAACATAAGAGAAGAACATAACCCGTGTCATGCCAACAACTGGTTTATTAATAATAAATGTGTTTAGTTCCGATGCAACGACCCTAAGTGAATCAATATTAACGCCAAAATATGCAATCTTTAATGACCTGACAAGAGTATCGTAACTATATCCCTTCTTAATAAGTATATTAAAAGTTTTTGTTAGCTTCTGAGGTGAATACTGACATTTTTGTGCTTTATAAAGAATATTTCCATAAAATATTGGATGTGAAATACCTGAACGTATAAGAAGTCTGCATGTTGAGCTATATTTCCGAATGATGTCCTTATACCGATGATCAAATTTAGTAAATATTTTAACTAGTTTGTGATATCGAAAACCGTGGTGTAATAATTTTTCAGTAATACATAAATTTCTCTCGTTAAAATCTAAAACATTGTTATATAACAAACAAGTCCAACAAAGCTATGACAAGACACCACTGCGAAATATTTCACCCTTTGAAAATAATCACTTTTGAAAAAACACGGTTTTAATAATATCTACATGTAAATGAAAAATAATTTGTCGTTTTAGGTATACTACTCATGTGCATAAAATTCTTCCAATAATTAGAAATACCAAAAAAATTATACCATATAAACACATAATTTCACACTAGATATAAATTGGGGTGACTATCAAAAATAAAACAATACAATTAGAGCTAGTTAAAACTTCCCTGTACAGTTATGAGGGGAATAATCTTGAAGCTCATACAAATATAGTATGAAGAAGTGAAAATTAGTAGATATTCCAAATAATCATAGCTGGTACATGCTTACATATTGTGCAACTGTCTAACGAAGATATCTCTATAGTTACATATCGACCATTCTGATTATGCTTGTGTTTCGTTTTAAAAATTCGTTAAAAAACGTTATATTTGAATATATCCATATAATCTTCATGTCAACATCATGATAATCTCGGTGAGTCTTCAATTTTCGTACTGCATGATTCAATTAGGGTCAATATCATTCTTCTTCACAAGGACACACTGAGGGTGAATAACATTATTCCTAGCAAGGAAACAGTGTTGGTAATGTTTTTACCGTGTACTTTTGACATCAAGAAATTAAATGGCCATCTGTCAAATTCTGTTTGTAGAAAGTGATAATTGCATTCCTTGAAATGCAATTGGTTGTGACATGTTTGATATATACATATATATATATATATATATATATATATACAACTCGTCTAAACATCAACCCAACAATCTTAGATCTGTAAATTTGCTTTTGCAAATTTTTGGTTCTTCCCTCGCCGGGATTCGAACCCATGCTACTGTGATATCGTGACACCAAATCGCCTGCACTGCAGCCGTCCCGCTAGACCACACGACCACCTGGGCTCTCAAAAAAGAGCTTTCGCTGGCCGTGTGTTACCTTTCCTCGTCAGTTGTAATCTAGCGGCATACTACAGTACATGATATATAAGGCATGAAGATGTTATTGTTACAGATCAGCTAAATTATCTATAGTAAAGGATCCTATGTATATATATTTTCTGGGGGACAATATAAGCGATAGATGTTCAATGTAACAGAAAATAGAAGCGGCGAATGTCAAGAAAACGTCAGTTTACTGTGGTTTAGAAGTATGCACTCTGAAAAACATGTATAAAAAGATTATCACTGTAATATATTTTTGTCAGTTTCATAACTGAAACATAAAACTCCTGCATTTTGTTTTATAAGATGTACCTTGAGTTTTGTAACATAGATACATTGATATAGGATTAGTGAACTTTAAAAATACCAAAAACGCTTAGACCTGTAATATGTTTGACTGAGTTTCATAAATAAACAGAAAATATGTATTGATAATCCCTTTCTGTAATTAAAACTCATATCACTTATTTTGACAGGTCATTTTGGACGTGCACAATTTGACAAATTTTCTATCGTTTATAAGCATTAGTTCTCCACTTGTATTGGTTACTTATTATAATGTATGTAATTTAATGGACGTCTTATAACAATGAGCATGGATTTATAATATTACAGCTAATACAGGTTTATTCTCTGTTAATTTAAGGTGATACCCAACCCTTTCACTAAAATAAATTTGGCTCGTTTAATTTTCATAAAATTTTTACAAAGTATTAACTTTGACCCTTTGACAAAAATATAAAAAAAATTAAAAAATGAACCAACTGTTTAATCAGAAGAATTATACTGGTTATATAGCAGTTTGACAAACACTTATTTTGATCATTGAGAAGCTTAACTTTTCCTCAACAACACAATGTCATTAAAACGATCTGTTGATTTAAAAGAGTTATCTCCCTGTAGTGTTAGGTTCCACCTTAAGGCTGATCTTTGTTATCATAACAACAATGAATCCATGGGTTTGACATGGTTTTTACACAGTACAAAAACACATTAACGATAGTTTTGATGATGATACAATGCACCCTTAGACAGTCTCATCAAATTACGTTATATTTACAAAGATACGAGACATGATAAATAAAACAGTGGGTACAGCAGTCATCATCGTGTAACAATTTTGAAAGGAACAATTTAACAGAACGCAAAACATATATCTGCAAACACATTCATTGATTCGCGTGTCTGACGCGTCATACAATTTTAAACGTCAGATATTTGTCGTTCAATGTATATACAAACATTTTTAAAATTTCACAAAGCCAATGTTAGCATACAGGATTAAAAAATCAAAAGTATGTAAGAATTAATTTCAGAAATAGACCGAGATTTAAAATAGTCTAAACGTTATATAGAATTTATAAGAACCCACACATAGTTCATTCCATTACGCGATTGAATAATTTTGACGTTTGTGGTTCAACGTATTTTGTAATTCATAATAGAAATATATAATAATGAAATAAAATAGAACAATATAATACTGACGGGATCTTTAAAAGAAGAGTCACGTTATAAAAACCAAGGAAATACAAAAGGTCGCATATACAAAACACAACAGAACAAAAATGAAAGACAATACAAACACATTGACGGGATGTTTAAGTACCGAGCCACGCCAAATGGATATCACTTAAAACAATCCAACATTAAAAGGAACATTACTAATAGAACAAAGACAAATGAAAGAGCAATATAAAATGTCTAAATGATTAAAATTCACTGGTTAGTGATTTGTCAAATAACTTATTTTGTAAATTAATGTGACATATATACTAAGAAAAAAATCTGCCTCTGGAAAAATTGATTTCTTTTTCTTTACAAAAATACTCACAATGATGTAATTTCATAACAAATTGACTTATAAGTATTTAAGAATATATATTTAGAAAAAAAAATAATCTTTCTTTTTTATTTGATCAATGATTGCTATAAAAGCATGTCGATTCACCAATGCTCTAGTAAGTTTCATTGATTAGACATTATCAATCTTGATCAAAGCAGGTAGCAAAACATCGAATAGTATAAAAACGGATTTTAGCAGTTGTTTCACCACACTGGTTTAAAATAGTCAAACCTCAGTCACCATGGCAATGATAACTTTGATTCTGGTGAGCTTGGTCGGAGCTGCATATTGCGGCGGTGGTGGTGGCGGCTCTGGTAAATATGGCGGAGGATTAAGATCAGGTGGCGGAGGCGGAGGCTTGGCATTATTATTAGGAGGAGTTGGAGTTGGAGGCGGAGGCGGAGGAGGCGGTGGTGGAAAAGGAGGTCAGTTATCTTCTCATATTTTATCTGTCACGTGACCCATTATTTTTATATTTCTTTTAAAGAATGATATAAACTTCATTTTGGCATTTTTTTACACAAAAATATGGATTATAAGTAAGACACTTCATCTACCCTAAGAATGGAAAATAAACGTTCTAATTAAAGTCGTGCATTATTATCATACAAAATCAACAAACGTTTACTATTTTACCTTGAAAATAAAAAAAAATTATTAATCGTATAACAGGCTTTTACCACGAGTTGGCCCTTTATCCTTAATATTTTACCTCGAGCGATATATACATTCTAATAGGACAAATACGGCAATTCGTTTGGATGGAAGAACTTTAGGTGAAGGCAGACATTTGATGTACCCATAAATAAACGTTAAATTTAAATTAAGGTAAAGAAGAGAGCAAAACTGAATTAGTGATATGTTTGAACTTATTTTACTAGTATGTCTTATATGTTAAAAAATGGCCTTTAACACATATTTGCATCACTTCCCTGATGATTTTCTGTTTCACAAGTGTGTTTTATTCCGTAAAAATGCTAATATTCGGCGTTATCGTTCTATGACGTCGGGTATCTCATTCATAATAAATCGTAAGACGTGGGAGTACGATTGGAACAGCCCAAATTATAAACTCATATTTACCACAGGTGTATACCCAAAGGGTATGAAGAACGTCACGTTAGAATACTTTATTAGTTTTGTTTATAAGCAGAAATCTTACTACACATCTTACTCTTGATGTTTAACAGGAGTAATATTTCCGACAAACAATTATTTCAGCATTCAAATAAGAATTTATCAAGCAGTTGCATATGCTATGCCTTAAGTGAGAAACATGAAATATTTTTTGTTCTCAGACTGGTCAAGTAGTGTTATACATTTATAAAAATGGTTAATATATTATCGTGGAATTGAAATTGAAATTTTAATATCATTAAAGGTTATGGATATGGCGGTGGAAGCAGCGGAGGTTACAGTGGTGGGTATGGAGATGGTTGTGGTTGGGGCGGATGTGGCGGAGGACTTGGATCAGGTGGTGGTGGTGGCGGATTAGTAGTAGGAAGAGTTGTATCTGTAATTGGAGCTGGTGGTGGTGGTGGATATGGATATGGTGATTCCAGTGGTGGATATGGATATGGTGGTTCCAGTGGTGGATATGGATATGGTGGCTCCAGTGGAAAATACGGATATGGTGGTTCCAGTGGTGGATATGGATATGGTGGTTCCAGTGGTGGATATGGATATGGTGGCTCCAGTGGAAAATACGGATATGGTGGTTCGAGTGGTGGATATGGATATGGTGGTTCGAGTGGTGGATATGGATATGGTGGTTCGAGTGGTGGATATGGATATGGTGGCTCCAGTGGAAAATACGGATATGGTGGTTCCAGTGGTGGATATGGATATGGTGGTTCCAGTGGTGGATATGGATATGGTGGTTCCAGTGGTGGATACGGATATGGTGGTTCCAGTGGACCTGCAGTTATTGTTGTGTCAGGTGGAGGCTCCGGAGGAGGTTCCGGTTGGGGTGCCAGTGGAGGTTCCGGTTGGTCAGGTGGAAAAGGATATTCATACTAAACAATGTTTGTTTGACAGTACATATCATATTTGAAACATATATAGACTACAATAAACATATATAATGATGCAGAATTTTTGTTGATTATCAATGACAAATCAAACGGTTATCTTCATGCCTAGGCCAAACAACAAACATAAAAATATAAACACTAAAAAGATTGCGATACGTTTAATTCATTGACTTTATATATTTTTTGGTTATAAGAAATATTTTAGCTTCGTTATTTCCAAAATTTCCCATCAGGTTTCAAAAGTTAACTTTCAATTCCTTGTCAAAACTATAGGTTTTTAACGTTAACATTACAGTTTAAAATGGGTTCTAGTTTATTTTAATTATCAAAGGAAGTTTGGAGTTGTTGTCTGATACTAATTGATGGCAGTCCTTTGTAACATGATCGGCATGTCAAAAAATATGATGAATTGGATGTCTGACTAGTCTGGTAGTCTTTAGATTGAATATAGTCATGCAAGATTAATTCAGGGTCAATGACAATTTAATTCATACACTCTTGTTTCTGTCTTGTATTGTGTACATATTATTTAATCATAATTAGGAAAAGAAAATACAGGATAATCTGTCAAATTTGATTGTCGAAAGTGACAATTGTTTTTGTCTTTTATTTAATAAATGAATTGCAATTGGTTTTGATGTATTATTTTTATGAAAAAAATCAATGTTATTGATGATTTAATGAACAAACTGGAAATATCGTATTTGTCAAAAAGACCGCATTTTTTATGCTTTGATAACTATGAAATTGTTGTAAATAACAAAATGTAATGACATACATGCTGCAAGATGTTACCAAATGTTTAATTTAAATTCAATTATAGTTCTTTTTTACATAAGGGGGGTCTCACACGAATTTCGATAGTGCGTATACTTTTTACAAGCACACAATTTAATTTGCCTTGATACAGAAATGCGATGATATAGAACTTCCATTCGTAACGATAGAAAGAAAAGAAAAAAGAAAGAATGTGCACATTTTCTTTTCAAATCCTTGTTCCGCAACTAACATGGCTTAATGCATACGTCATGATAGACATGCTTTCAAATAGTGTTCATTTCTACTCAACGAATGCAGTATCCTGATCATTTTATATGTGGAACGCATCTATCCAATCGAGTTAGAGATAAAGGATACTACAGATACAGTTAAGTCGGCCTCATATCTTGACTTACATCTAGAAATTGACAATGAGGGTCGGTTGAAACAAAACTTTACGACAAAAGAGATGATTTCAGCTTTCCAATTGTGAACTTTCTAAGTAGCAACATTCCAGCAGCACCTGCATACGGGGTATATATCTCCCAATTGATACGATATTCCCGTGCCTGCATTTCCTATCATGATTTTCTTGATAGAGGGTTGCTGCTCACAAGGAAGCTATTAAACCAAGAGTTCCAAATGGTGAAGTTGAAATCATCCCTTCGTGAATTTTACGGACGCCATCACGAGTTGGTTGACCGTTATGGAATAACCGTTTCACAAATGATATCGGATATGTTCCTTACGTCGTAACTACAATCCCCTTCCCTTTCATGAATGTGACCTACCGAAGTTGACTATTTACCGGATTTGTTATCACATAAGCAACACGACGGGTGCCGCATGTGGAGCAGGATCTGCTTACCCTTCCGGAGCACCTGTGATCACTCCTAGTTTTTTGTTGGGGTTCGTGTTGTTTATTCTTTAGTTTTCTATGTTGTGTCGTGTGTGCTGTTGTTTGTTTGTTTTATTCAATTTTAGCCCTGGCGTTGTCAGTTTGTTTTAGATTCATGAGTTTGACTGTCCCTTTGGTATCTTTTGTCCCTCTTTTATATATCTTTTTAACATCTGTAACCTCTTTTGCACATTGTACTGTAAACTATAGTTTGTAACCGGCCGCTGGCCGACAGGAAAACAACAAAAAAGTAACGAGGGTTTACAAATCATTGACGGTAAAGACATTTTCCCGTGATTAATAGATTAGATAAAATTATCATCGAGAAATGTCCCTGATGTATGATTTCAAATACAGCTAGTAATTATGCAGTATAAAAATAAAGGCAACAGTGGTATACCACTGTTCAAAACTCATAAATCCACGAACAAAAAACAATATCGGGGTATCAGACTAAAACTGAGGTGAACGCATTAAATGTAAGAGGAGAACAACGACACAACATTAAAATGTAACACACACACAGAAACGGACTAAGCATTAGACAAAATCCTATGAGAATAACAAATATAATATCAAAACCAAATACATGAGTTTGGGATAGATAAGTACCGTGTCACGTCTGATAGTAATGTGAATTCACACTCAAAAATAAGAGAAAACAAACGACACCGCGGAAAAACAAGTTAAAATGTAACACACACTGAAACGAACTATAATATAACAATGGCCAAATTCCTGACCTGGTACAGGACATTTTTAAAGAACACAATGGTGGGTTGAACCTGGTTTTGTGGCATGCCAAACCTCCCTCTTTAATGGCCATGTAAAATATAACATTAAAATGACAACACAACATTACAGGACTACAATATAAATAAATAGGAGAACATAATTGACAAAGAAACACACGAATAATAAGCTACCAAAAGGCAACAAGTTTAAAATTTTAATCCGCCAGGAGTGCATTTTGTGCACACAAGAGACTTTTGCAGACAGGTTAATGCAGTTTAAAAAAAGAATGGCAGTGATTTTCGGTGTTTGCATCGCAATCTAAATCTGACGTCATTTTCTCAACTATTCGACACTTGATTGGTTAAGACGTTTCGTCGACGTCAATTTTGAGCTTGTCACGAACAGCTGATCGGGCACCTTGTTATGATAGAAGTCAATGTCACCAGTTCGACAACAACACGTTAATATAGATGTGTGCTGCTTATATTTTGAGGTACGTTAGTTTTAAATCATTTTAGCCTTCTACCGAGGATCGTGGATATTCATTTTATTCACGATTATGAATGTAGTCCGACGAGAAAGCTGCATGTTTACTTAAAAATGTGACACGTTTCCGCTGTCAACATGATGTGGGCAGTCTGTGGAAACTTCCTTTGAATTAATTTTTCACGTTAACACTATTTTACGTGCTTATAAACAATCCGATCTTCATTGTCTATTGACTAAATTACTTTATGTCGACATTTTGCAGACTGACCAGGGATGCACACATGCGGGTCAAACATTCTTAATCATTAATGGTCAAAAACCATGATCAACCATGCAACGTAAGGAGTAGAATTTGTTAAAGTGTCCGAACACCATGCCCACCTGAGCCCCACCAGCTTTCCCCTATGCCTAAATTCCTCCTCTCCCCTTAATTTGTCACGTGATGCATGTCATTTTATAATTTATGTTTGAGGCTGTTTGAGGCAAACACCTTGAGATTTTTTTTAAAGATTTATTAGGTATATTTGAACATGAGTCTTTAGATCGATCTGATTACTCATTCTAAATCATTTCTTATTCCAATTTATAACATATTATAAAAGTAAAACAAAGAATTATTCAAAATATATGCATGCATGACTCTGTGCATCATACTAATGGCTATGGTTTGTCTGTATTTTATAAAATTGTGTAGCCAGGCACACATATAAGATCTTATGATATGTGAGAAATATCATTTAGTATCATGGCCATAATTGATAAACAACTTTTCATTTATGCTTTTAAATCTGTTGCTTACATACTATCATTTTAAATCACATTTAAATTTTGTGTCTATATCAATTTGTTCAGTTACCTTATGTTTAGTTTAAAGGCATTATATTATATTTAATGTTTATTTGTAATATTTATTCACTATAATAATGTTTATCTTAAGTATTTGTTTCTTTGTGTAGATTTTTTCAAATTTTTACAAACTTGTGTTGTGATCCCGAGTAAATGATTACACTTACCCAAGACGCTGATTACTATTCTGTGTCTGGTTGTGGCACGATTGTCTCTTTGGTTTACGTTTTCTGACTTCGTCTAGTGGTTACCGGAAAGAGAGAGAGAGGGCATCATGGGATCGTGCAACTTTCGGCAGGGTCTGGCTTAATACCAACGAATACTACACTCCCCCCAGTTTTATATTTTTGTTGTACTTTTAGGATCTTTTTTTTATGATTTTTTGCCAAATTGTCCAAAATTGATGTAAAAATAAGAGTGAATTTCTGGATGGGCCCCCTCAGATGAGAGGGCCCAGATTAGACAAAGGTACTACTTTTATTTGTTTGGGGCTACTAAATTGAGTAAACCCTGTTTGAATGTACAGCCAGCCCCTTACCCCTTCTCGCAACGATCCCAGTCACTTCAACCCCTCGCGATTCCCCTCTGGATTAGGTGGGCTAGTGTGCTATTTTCACAAAAGAAAATAATAATAAAATAAACTTAAAAATAATCTTCCTTTCTGGGCAGATTTAAAAAAAATTATATACACCTATTTACAATCATCTTCCTCCCTCCAGCAATGCCCAAAGGGTGTCCCCTGACCTAAACGCCAGCAGCCCCATTGCTACCTCGGCAATATACTGGGGATGCCCATAGCTGTTGTTGGGCACCCATGACGGCCTGAAATAGGGGGCATCACTCTCCAGTAGGATCCTTTCCAGGGGGAGGGACGACACCACTTGCCCTTGTTCTTGGTCAAACTTGTTAACCTCCCCCGTAAAGCCGAAATAGGCATTTGGGAATGCATCCATCCACCGCACTGCCTCCTGCATTCCTCCGTCAAAACAATGAAGGTGGATACTCTGCTGAGAGGCCACCCGCTCCCTGACTGTGGTTAGGACTTTCAGGTGCGCCTCCGCACTATGGTGATCCTCTGGAGCTCCTCTAATGTGAAGAATGAGGGGAACCTCTGGCCTCCCCTTGCACAGGTTCAGGACCCACCTTAATGTGCCTACTTGCCTCAGAAGGGGTGGGTCCCGCTGGTTTTGGTCCAGCCCAACTTCTCCTATGGCCCTCACCCCAGGCAACCCCAACAGCTGTTCCATCTTGCCAAACGAACGATCGTCAAGTTGATGGGCTTTCTGGGGTGAACTTCTATGGCTGTGACCCAGGGTGATCCTCTAGGGAGTTCCTGCAATGCATATGCAGATAACCACGTCCCTGGGTCACAGTGGACCAGTCTGCCTCAGCACGTAATCCTGCTGGAGTCTCCTTTGGCTTGTAGCTCCTTGGGGTGTCCTCTGGCCTGACACTCCAGTATTTCTCGGCCTGCAGTCCCGTTGGGGTGTCCCTTGACTCGACACCCCAGTCCCCCTTGCCTGACAGGCGCCCTGGGGTGTCCTATGGCCCGACACCCCAGTCTCTCTTTGTGAGTTATTGTTCTGGGGTGTCCTCTGTCCTGACACCCCTGTCCCAGTGGCCGTGTAGTAACGTTGGGGTGTCCTTTGCGACGACACCCCAGTGTCCCTCCTTCCTCCTCCCTGGAACGAGTTCTGTGCGGACACCCCTGCTCTACCTCTTGCACCGGACTGGGGTGTCCGCCTCTGTTGGGCATCCCAAAGTGCCCTCTGAAGCCTGGCTGTCTCTTCGGCTTGGCGCTCTTACTGCCGATTCCTTCTCCTCTTCCTTTCTTGCATTGTTTCCTTTCTTCCCTGAAAACTCCTACCCAGCGGAGGCGCGTTGTGAGCATCCCGGTCGGCTGGAATGCCCACAGGGGTGCCCCTAGCCATCGGGACAGCGGCCCCTGGAGTGCTCCTGGAAACGGAAAAGCGGCTCCTTCCTCCACTGGGGTCCCTAACTGCGCCTTCCCTACTACCTGACCGAGCCCTGGAATCATGGCTCCCATTCCTGGTGCCCCTAATTTCCCCCTCCTGGACCTTTGTGTCTCCCTGTCTTGGGACATCCCTTTCAACTGAGGGGACCCTATCGTGGTGTCGTCCCCTGGGGCTTACCTCTCTCTGCTCTTTTTCTCCTCGGCAGCCCAACTCCTCTTCGGGCTGCCTCCAGTACTCCCGTCGTCACTGGACATCTATGGTCTTAATGCAAATACAAAAAAAAATACATTTTGAGGGCCCAACTTACTTACATCTGGCCTCGTTTTCAATATAGCAGCTACCTAACTAGATACCCATGTAGTCAAATAGTTGCTTCCATATGTACAATGTCTTAAACTATTTACAATGACTTAAAAACTCCTTATGTACAACAGCATCATTATAGCACCCTATTCTGAACCCTTCCTACGGGCTGACCTCCGCAGTCTAGTAGGATTCAGACTAACTTGCGGTGGATCTGTTTTATTTTGTTTTATCTTACAACCAGAGCATATGTAGTCCTGGTTCTCCCACTCTTCCGCTTCCTGTGGAGAGATTCTAACACACCTGCCATGGTACCACTCACTGCACTTGTCACAGGAGATCATAAATTCTCCTGTATAAGGTCCTCAGCCAGTGCAGTACAGTGCCCCTGTATTTCCTGAGGCGTTTGTCTTCCTGCCCTCAGTTGATTGTAGGGTGGGGGCACCTGGTCCACCCCGACAGGATCTTGAACACTATTTTGTGAAGGGGTTACCGTGTTGTTAGGTTGCATTGCTTGGGCCAACCCCCATTTTAAAGCTCTACTATTGCCCGATTGACCCATGCTGGTAGCTCCCTATCCCTACACAGCTTTAAACAGTCGTGGTTCACCGTGGTGAGGGCTTTCTTCATTTTTACCTTGTACAGGTAAGGCGAGATTCTTTCTAGGATGACCCCTGGTCCCTTCCACATAGGGTTAAGCTTCTTGCACTTTCCTGGCAGTGAAGCTGTGTCCAGCTTATAGATAACGTCCCCTACCTTGTACTGACGGGCAACTACCCTAAGATCGTAGGCTTGCTTAGCTCTAAGCTGGGAGGTTTTGAGGTTTGCACTCGCAATTGCATGGGCAGACCTTAGAGCCTCTTCCAAGTCACCCACATACCCTGCCAGGTCTGAAGGTTGCCCCGTTTTTGGTGGCCTGAACATTAACTCAGCAGGGAAGTTTACCTCTCTGCCCAACATGAGGCGATTAGGGGTAAACCCGGTGGATCGATTCACTGATGCCCTAATTTCCCCGCTAACTGGGGAATGTGTAAGTCCCAAGTCTTCTGATTGGTACCCACAAAACACCTGATGGAGGCCAGGAGGGTACGATTAAATCTCTCCACCTGGCCATTAGCAGAAGGGCGATATGGGGTGGTCCGAGCCTTGTGGATATGGAGCAGTTCACAAACTGATTGGAAGAGTAAACTCTCGAAATTAGGGCCCTGGTCTGTGAATATTTCATATGGATACCCAAACCTACAGAAAAAATCGTTAACAGCAGCCCTTGCTGTGGCTTCAGCCGTCTGAGAAGGGCGAGGGATACACTCCACCCACTTGCTGAATTGGTCTACAATCATGAGCAGATGTTCATTTTCTCTGTCAGACTTTGGAAAGGGCCCTACAAAATCCTCTATATCATTTCCCCGAACCAAAATGTCATCCAGAAAGGCCAACACTATATCCCAGGTTAACCCCCTTAGAACCAAGTTTATGACCCTAGCATAAGTAGCTGGGGCATTACAGAGCCCAAATGCCATCCTGGCAAACTCAAAAAGGCCGTATTTTGAAATAAATGCGGTTTTTGACCTATCCTCCTCCTTGATTTTCACTTGCCAATACGCTGAGTTAGCGTCCAGCTTGGAGTACCATCGATTTCCTGCAAGGGTATCCAGGCACTCTTCTACTAACGCTAAGGGGAATACGTCTTTTACACAGGTCGAATTCAAAGCCCTATAGTCAATGCACCACCTGACCCCCCCGTCCCTCTTTCTTACCAGTACTGGGGCAGAGCATCATTCAGAAACTGAAGGCTGAATGACCCCTGCCTCCAACATTTTTTTTTAAGTAGGTCTCCTCCTCCTGAGCAAACCCAAAAGGGGTTCTTCTCATTCGTTGCTTTATTGGAGGGTGTCCCGCAGTGTCAATTTGATGTTCAATGGCTGAAAATGTTCCCAAATCAAACTCACTTGCTGCGAAAACATACCCATACTTCCTTAACAGAGATGTCAAGGCTTCTTGCTCTTGGCTACCCAGTAATACTGCCTTGGAGCGATCAAAGAGATCCCTGAGGTGCTCTGGGATTCCCTGGTCAGACTCTGTTAGGCCAGTACCAACCCCTGTACTACTACTCGTACTTTTGCTGGGACTTCTATGGGCCCCACTGCTACCGCCTAGGCAATTAATTACCCCTGACGCACGTGTACATGCTTATCTGAAGTATTTATCAGACACACTACTGGTTGGCTCCCGCCGCATGTAAAGTGCGGGGAACCAAAAGACCAGAGGGGCTACCTGCCTCGACAATATAACTTGGCAGTTCACAGTTAACCTTGCAGCTGAGCTTCATCACTGAATTGGGCGGCACCGTAATTTTATCACGTATTATCACGTTAGCTACCCTTGGTGCCTGCATGACATTACCCTTAGTCATGGGTATGACCTCATCCCCTACTCGCAGCTGTCCATCGGACATTTGCAAATCGATGCAGTGTGCCCTTAATAAGTCGAAACCCAACAGCATGTCGTCCTCTATAGGGGCCACGTACAGATTGGTCTGTATGAGCTTGGAACCCAGTTCCAATTTCACGGGCCCGACAACATACCCATTCATTTGCATCCCCTTTCCTGCTGTATTCATGATGACTTCTCTGAGGATGGGGGGAACAGATTTTAGGGACCGGTATACCTCTTCTGATATTAGGGTCACTTCTGCTGCAGCAAACAAACTCTGCCCCTGAACTTTTATGGGTACCCTAAATACCGTTCCGGAACGAAGCTGACAGACAGTGACTATTTCACAATCATTTTCCTCATCAACCAATGTGGTGTCTGCTTCCCCCTCTGAAGAGGGGGCCCCACTGTTATGGGCTTCCTCATTATTTTCTAGGTCAGTATCAATGGTTATTAGCGCCCTGAGAGGGCTATGACCCTCAGTGGAGTCCCAGCTACCCTGGGGTTCTCCATAACTGGCCATAGTTACTGCTGCCAGGTTTGTATCTTCGCGTTTAAACCATAAGCTCCCTGGTATTTCTCCCCTCTCCTCACCCCCAGGGTCCCCCTGATCTTGGGTAAGCACTGACTGAACAAGAGGGGGTCCAAATTTGATGTGTTCTCCAGAGTCTAGATGAACAACCCCTATAAAGAACTTGACGGGTAGGACTCCTGCCTGGTTACCCGGGCATAATATAGCCCTACTGGGTGCCAAAAAGAACTAGTAACCCTTTGCCTGAGCCCTTGGTACATCTATCATTATCTGTACTTCCCAATGAGGCTTGAAGGTAGGGGTACCTCACTCAATAGATGAATGTGTTGCCTATTCATCCGCCTCAATCCTTCCTCTTCTATATGCCCCCAGGCAAGCATGGTTGTGTAGTGGTAGGCATTGGCAACAGTATTTTCCTCTACTGAGGGCATACCAAAGGATCCCACATCAATGGAATGCCCCTGGTGTGCCTTTATTTTCCACCAACCATGATTTTGGTCCCTCTCTAAAGTGAAACGTTTGTCCACATCTACTTCAATCAAACGGGTAAGCTCCTTAAGGGTTTACCGCGACAACCCTGGGTTCCTAGACAGGAGCTCATCAACATACACAAATCCCCCAGGCGAAACCTCGAGTCCCCA
The DNA here is from genome assembly GCA_037788925.1 of Mytilus galloprovincialis. NCBI lineage: Eukaryota > Metazoa > Mollusca > Bivalvia > Mytilida > Mytilidae > Mytilus > Mytilus galloprovincialis. The sequence continues at coordinate 82,201,176 of CM075338.1, forward strand.
TTTACTGGCACCGTGCCGCAACACATATATCAGTGTTTTTGACAACCGACGGTCAACTCCATGGTCTTGAATGACTTCCTCTTCTGAATCAAATTCGTCTTGGGTGCCTTCCCATTCAGACTCTAATGATAACACCCCCTCTGCCTCTTGTAATTTTTTGGGCATTACCTCTTTCCCCAGACAAACTGATTCTGGACAATGATATCCCAAGGTCACTTCCCCCACATTTTGTTCCCTAAACTGCATATCTTTTGACAGGCCAAGCTCTATTTTCGGGGGCTTGCTCTGGCCTCTTGAACTGCCCCGTTGGAGTTAAACGGATTCGGTTTTGTACGAGTTTGTTCAGCAAAGTGAAAATTATCTCTTTAGATCGCAGATCTGGGCACTTATTTCGAAGATGTCCAGGCTTATAGCAGTGATAACATACACTTTCCCGCCCAGATCCTCGATATGGGGAGGGGCTTCTTGATTGTGACCTTCCTCTAAATTTTGGGCAGTCCCGTTTGAAATGTCCTCTCTCCCCTCAGGGGAAACATTCTCCTGTTGCTGGCCGTCCGCCTGGTGAGGGGCTTCTTGCCATAGGGCGAGTGAGAAGTTTCCTAAATTGGTCCATCATGTCGTCCAATTTTTCATGCACTTAACCCAGCTTATTTTCAAACTTTTTATTGTTTTTTTCCAATTGACTTTTCCATGTACTCATTGGGGCCCTCTCAGGGGCCCTCTCGGGGGCCATGGTAACCCTTACCTGCGGTACCTGGTACTCATGAAACACCTCCGGGTGGTCTTCATACCGCCCACCCATTACCTGTCTGACCTCACGTCTAATTGGCTTCCCATATATTGCATGGGTATTATGTTGGAATAACCGTATCTACGGCCTCCTCTATACTTTGGGGTTGAAGGTTAGAGACTTGCACCCCCAACTCCTTGTTTTCGATACCCTGGCAGAGCCGCATTACGGCTTGCTCATACATATAGTCATCCGGGAGGTTTTTAAATGCCCTGGTGGCCAAGGACAACACCCGATCAGCCCAGTCCTCGAGAGACTCCTCAGGGGCTTGCCGGGCATTGTTAAACTGGACCCGGGCGGTCTCAGGGGTTGCCTTGAAACCAAACCGCTTGTGCAGCTTCTCCACAAGCTCCCTATAACTGACCTCCCTGTCTCTTTCAGTTATGAGGGCATAATATTCGCTGGTTTTCCCCTCAAGACACCAGCAAAGTTGGTCTTTGCATTCTTGAGGACCCCATTCACAAACCTCTGCATACTTTGCAAATTTTGTGAAAAAAAGCCTGCCAGTTGCCTTTCCCGTCATACTTTATATTCTTTGGGGTATTGCTAGCCTTAGAGATTCCACTTAAGGTTCCACGTGCCCCACCCCTGCTGTCTGGTCCCCTTGTGTTTTCCCTGGGCCTATCCTCATTGTGTGGCATTGGGTACGCCTGTTGACCATAACTCCCCCCTGTGGTAACCCCTTGTGGGGGCACCGGTGTATACCCTTGGTTGTACGGATTCTGGAATTGCCTATCCCCATAGGCATGGGCAGGGGTCGGCCTTCTGTCCCCATCCCTGTTGTCCTGTCTTTCTACATACATTTGGGTTGGAGCCTGTCTTGTGTCATCGCCCCTATTGTCATGCCACTTGCCATACCTACTGGGTGTCTCCTACCAGTATGGGCTGGTTGGGTACAGGATGCTGATCCCTGACCTGCATAGTTGTTTGTGTGACCCATGGGGTATGAAGGTGCGCCCCTTTTAATCGGGACAGTTTTGTCCTATGCACTGACTTCCCCTGGCCAGTGCGGCTTGGTCTTGGTACTACTCTCTTGATGTTGGGGATTGCCTTGGTTTGGGTCCCCCATACTGGGGTGACTCCACTCGTTTTTTTATTATTTGTTCCCTGTATCCCCATCCCAATTTCCTGGGGTCTTAGGTCTAGCTCCAACATCCCCGGGATATGGACTACACTCAAGAAAGGCAGAGTCCATCTGGCTGGACCCTCCCCAGGGTCCGGGACTTTGCCCTTGATGCCCTGCTTCTTGCTTAAATGCTGATTGAACACTGACCCGTGATGGGGTGCTTTGTGAGGCAACGTGTCCCCCATCTATTGGTGTGTTCACCCTGTTCAACATTTTATTATGCCTGTCTTGGGCCTCAGGTGGTGGCCCAATATTTTGGCCACCCCCATTTTGATTAAAGTCTAGCCTGGACAAGAGGGCCATTGTCACTCGTAGATGGGAAATTGTGGCTAGGTCTGACTCAGTCACAAAACCCTTGCCCTCCCTTATGTCTATTATCTGCTCCCCAGTTTTAATTCCTATACCAGCTGGGAGCTGGAGTAGCTCTTGAAAGCTACAAGTGTTTATATTTGTAATGGATATTGCAACTGTAAATAACTAACACTGATTTTCAACAAAGTTTATTTATTGATCATTAAACAACAACAACCAACTCCTATAATGCTACAGATGTTTTATTTATTTATTTTATTTTATTTTCATTCAATAACAAATACTTCTGCTTCGGGTAACCCGTCCTTCTGGTCTGCGGTTAGTAACGGAAGCGAACAGAACAATACGACTGGTAACCCGTCCTTCTGGTCTGCAGTTATCAGAGGTAAACAAAGCAATAACAACACGACTGGTACCCTGGCCCTTCTGGGTCACGTGATCCAAGTCGTCTTGAAAATATGAAAAACAACAAATACTCAATACAACGCAAAAAACAGGAGTTTTACCGCGCTGCAAAACCCCTGTAATGTTATGTAATATTCTCTACCAGAGTATTACACAACACAAAACGATCGGCAAAGGTTTCCCCCGAATTCTTTTCCGCGGGAAGCACTGTTGAAGCGAACGTCGCCTCAAATCACAAAATGAGCTCTTAATTGCAATGCACCACGCAAATAAGTGCTCGCGGCGCCAATGTTGTGATCCCGAGTAAATGATTACACTTACCCAAGACGCTGATTGGTATTCTGTGTCTGGTTCTGGCATTGGTTTACGTTTTATGACTTCGTCTAGTGGTTACCGGAAAGAGAAAGAGAGAGGGCATCATGGTATCGTGCAACTTCCGGCAGGGTGTGACTTAATACCAACGAATACTACATTTATTTGAAAACAATTTACATCAGCAGATCAATCTTAATTAATTGTGTTTATTTACAATTACAGGTGTGTATACAATTGAGTTTATTGAAACCTGTCAATAAATATTGTAACTTTTTTGCAGCTTGATTTACACATGGTACATATAAGTTGACCGTCAATGCATAAAGAGTGTAGTTTCTATAAAATCAAATATGAGGTCTACACCAATTAAAGTATTAATTATTTTATAATGAATGATTCTTGCTAGGGTCCTTCAGTTCTTTATTTTTTTATACCATTTTCTATAATATTTATCTATTTTGCTCATTATTCTCTATTCTTTGTATTTTTACACACCAGCATTTTCTTTTATTATCAGTCTTTTCTGATTCTTTAATTTCTTATCCTTTTATTTTTTCACTTTTTGCTCATAAGGATTATTACATGATTGTATGTATTCTGTAAACAACATCCAGACCCCCAGGTTAGGTCTATAAGTTGTCTGGTGTATTTAGTCACACCTACCCAATATTGATTTTAGTCATATTGATAAATAACGAATTGGCAAAGCAATGTTAAAATAAGTTGTGCTTACAAACTTTATGTACTTTTACAGACAATTCATCAATTAAACTTTGTGTCAAGTTTACTTTTAATTCAATAAATGTATATTCCTTACTTAATATTAATAATAATTAAGGAATACACTAATGTGACAATTTTGACTGAAGTTTTCTATTTGTATCATAACATGAATATCAATTACTTTAATATGTCACTAATTGTTTACATTTTTTTTCAGTACATGTATGAAGATGTTGTTAAACAAGTTTAAACTATAGCTTAACTGAAATTTGAAGAAAGTAGTCAGAGAAAAAGAGTGACCACTTGTTCATATGAAGATAAACACACACAAGGAAATTGTCAGACAATTTGTAACCATATATGGGGATAGTTTTAGATCTATACATGAAAAGAAAGTGAAATCAATGTTTTAAAGATAAAAGCCTGAGAACATATAACAAAACTATAACAATGCTGAATATGAAAACCCCATGCCCTGTCACGTACAGCTTTTGGAATGCAGCAATTTGCAGTATGACAACAAAAGGAAGGATTAAATTACTGTTAAAACTGACTCTGGAACATTGAAGACAAAGAAATAAAAGTATTACATCAGAGGAAATGACTGTGTACTTCTTTCTTGAAGGATCAACACACAAAAGGAAATGTTCATATTTTTATGCATTATTTGCAGTAGTTGAGATAATTATGGAGTGAGAATTATAATTCAAACATCATATGTGGTACCTGCATGTACTTACTGGTATATATATATATATATATATATATTGTTACTTTGTAAAACACAACATTTTACATGAATATAGGAATATTCTTTGCATGTTACATGTGAAATAAAAAAAGACAAGTATAGAAATAAAGAATTATCTAGTACAACATTATCACATGAAAACCAGCAGGATGATACATGTCTACATTTGTTATGGATCATTGAAACCCACAAGAAAGTATTGCATGGATTGTAATTATCAGTTTTAATTCAATGTGACATATGCAATGCTTTTTGTTTTAATTTTGAGAAAACTATTTGAAATTAATGAAAAATTATCATAAGTTTCTTTGACATTGAAACTTTTGAAATAGACATATATGTATTTAATAGGCAGATAATACTCATAATGAACACATGTATACAACTTTATTGAATAAACAAATAGTTTTATCTCAAGGAAATTACTTTTTTAATGTTTTTTTCTATAACAATTTACTGTTTTATACTGAAAAGACTGCAATGAATGAAGATGCATGTTCAACAAATGAACATAGCTCTAAAAATTCTTGCATACATGCAGCTGATATAGTCTTAAAAAGACCCATTCACACATATTATGTGACAGTCATTGATCCTAATAATTCAGTGAACTAATTAAAAATGTTTTTAAATATTATTAAGCATTTAAAAAACCTTAACAGGGCTGAGCAGATTACTATATCTCATGAAACATGAGTTTGATGGAAGGGGCTTCATACTACCATGCACTGGTGCTTGTTAAAGCATTTTCCTTATCAGGAGAATCATTTTGTTTTAGAAATATTGGTTTGCCGTTCGTCATCACGTTATTTTACTATGCCAAACCTTGGTAGTCTAAAAGTCGTTAAGACCCAATAATAATCAAATTTAAGAAAGTAAGCAAGATAATTTTATTTGCATTCGACACATATGACACACATGTGCAGTTAGAAATGAACATTGGGTTACGAAAGCTCTTACATGTAGTATAACGTTAGCGTATACCTCCTTTTTTCTCTTAGTATGCACGGTGATACTTTAAAGATGCATGAACACATTCAAGCGTAAACATGAAAAAAATAACATTATTTTTTATCTTTAATGTGTCTATTTCTAGTCAAAATCTATCAAAATGTCGATTATTTCTTTGCCGTCATTTTTACATCGAAAAGGGGAATAATCGATCTTAATCAATTCAGTGTTTAAATGTCGCCGCGTAAGGACTTGAATATCATTTATCTTTAAAAATCGCATTGGCACACCCCGTCTATATTTATTGATCTCTTTAAAACTTGGCATATCTATTCTTAGAAAGCTCATGAATACCAAGATTGCTGTTTCTTGTTTTTAAAACGAATACAACATTTTAAAAATTGATAAGATAGTTGACTTTTGGTGTGGCCACTGTTGGATTGTATGTCACTTCTGTTATTTTTTATTAAAAAAGGGCACATTTAAAGAAAGAAACAGCTGTTACGGAAAAAATAACATCTTTGTCAACCAAATACAACTTCATTTTTAGTCATTTGTCTAGTTCTTTTGGGTGCGCCAGGCTCTTGAAGTTGGACGTCCAAACGCCATCTTTGAATGCTGGCCGTTACCATGGAAACCAGGTGGGGGTTCTGAGACACCAGAAATTAGAACTTTGGATGATATTAGGGATGAATAAAATAAGTTCTGGGTAAGAAAGTTTCTAGACTAAAATTCTAAATAATAGGTACACCGACGAATCACTCAACTTCATATCATTTTCACCTCCACATAATTTATTAAATCTTAATCAATATATAATTTCAAACGAATCTATCAACATCTCCTGTAATAAGTTGGATTTTTTTTTAACGGAGTCATCTGGTATGACGAAGCAAATTATATACGACTCTGTATAGACAACACACAAGAGAAATTTACCAAAAGGAAGTCAAAAGTAAACCGATAATTTCATGGCAATAAACGGAAAAAACAAACAACGATTGCAAAACAAAAACTTAAAAAGCGAAAAAAAAAAAAAAAAACCCAAATATGATAATATGAGTTATCAAGTAATTGGTCATTTAAATCTTAATCGAACCTTACAGAGGGTGAGACACAAACAACTGCAACAGTGCCAACATGCCTATGGATAGCAAAATTTGATTTTCACAGTCTCCTAAAGTGTTTGTACAGACATGAACTGATTGTAACAACGAATGAAAGTAAATGTCACTACCTAAACAGTTATTATCAGTTGGTTTGACAGTCATCTCCAGTCTTCAACAGACTAAAACAGTCCTACAACAACTGTTACTGGTATGGACAGTTGTTTTTTCGTCTAGTAGTGACGGGTTACTAGCAGAAGCACGATGGAGCTAGTGGACCTTGGACTAGTGTCTGGTCTTAAACAAATGTCGAAGCTGTGTATGGAACCGGAGCTGGAATTGGAAATGGATTTTGGTATAGAAGCGGATCTGAATATAGAAATGAATCTTGGAATTGAAGCGGAGATGGATATGGAAATGGATCTTGGTATGGAAGCTGAGCTGGATTTGGATATGGACCTTGGTATGGAAGCGGATCTGGGATTGGAAATGAATCTTGGTATGGAAGCGGAGGTGGATTTTGAAATGGATCTTGGTATGGGAGCGGAGCTAGATTTTGAAATGAATCTCGGTATAAAAGCGGATCTGGAATTGGAAATTGATCGTGGTATGGAAGCGGAGCTTGATTTCTAAATTGATCTTGACATGGACGCAGGGCTGGAATTGGAAATGGATCTTGGTATGGAAGCCGATCTCGATATGGATCTTGGTATGGAAGAGGAGATGGATATGAAGATGGATCTTGGAATGGAAGCGGAGAAAGATAATAGGGTGAAGATATATATGATCTTGATATGTATTTGTATCTGGATATAGAGAACGATCTGCGTATGGATGCGGATTTCGATATAGTGGTGGATCGGGATATGGAGTTGGATCTATGTAAAAAAGAGGAGCTAGATATGATGGTTGAGATAGATGTGGAGATGGATACGGAATGGTGGCGTATCTAGCGGATTCCGCAGTTAGCGTGATAGTACTGTTTTAGCAGGTGCAGGTGGTAGATGTTCTGGTCAAACAACTGGTACAAGAAGAGCTGCTAGAGGATCTGGTGAATGATAGTGATCTGATGTCGAATACGGACAGGTGTCTGATATTAATAGCTAAAGATGGCAAAGGTTCTAGTCCAAGATTTGGTCCAAGTGGAGACATTTGATGTTATAGTGTAGACTATGGATTATAAAATGGCGTCGGCGCTGTAGAATACGACAGTGGGCATATGTTTATTCTTGTGTCAGGTAGATTCAAACGATCTTGGAGGATATGATCACGGAGACATACACATCGTTTAATACCTTCTATGTAATACAACAAAAGGTAAAATTCAAAACATACTGAAATCCGAGGAGATTACAAATTGGAAAGTCCCTACTCAAATAGCAAAATGAAAAACAACTGACATATTTCTGACTTGGTACAGGCATTTTCGTATGTAGTAAATGGTGGATTAAACCTAATTAAATATAGGTTATAGCTAGCTAAAACTCTCACCTGCATGACAGTCGCATCAAATTGCAGAATTTTGCCAAACGAGGAATGAGCAAAACAGAATAGAAAAATAGAAAAAAGTGAAAATTGAGGTAGGGCAGTGAACATTACTTAAAGGGATTTGTTAAAATCATTTGTTCAAAGTACTTTGTATAGAAAAGAAAATGAATTCGCATTGGTTGTCACGGTTTGATATTAAAACGAGTGTCATAAATAAGCCTGCAATATATCAACAATACTTATGGGATGTTTTTCTATACAGGTACCATAACATCACACACGTTACTGATTGCTCAGATGGATATTTGTATTGACATGTGCAATGTTTATACTAATGTGAATAATGCAGCTGGATGGGTATCACGATACTAAAAACTTGAATTCGGATAATCGAAATTGCAATAATTAAACTGTTATTTAAAAAAATCATGAATGCACGCTATATGTTTTAATAACAGAAACTAATTATTGTTCATCTGAATGTGTTATCATTAAAAAAAAAACTGATATAGTTTGCCAAATTGAGAAGCAAATAAGAATAAAATAAGTAGTTACTGCAGTAATAATCAAAAGCCAATTGACTGTCTTAAGTATCCAAACAGTGCGTTTTGAACTTTCTTATTTTACAATATAATTCTACGAGTAAATCAAAGAGTTCAATTTGTTGATTTGGCATTTCATATGTTTTTCTCGGACTATTTTTTTTTAACGAAACCAGACTTTATTGAAATTCGAAGTGAGTAAAGTATAAAAATAAAACAAATTAATTCCAAATTTTTACCGTTGTTATTTATTCGTTCGGCTTCAGAACTTGAACAATAAAGATGTATACAATGATATTACTACATACTTAAGATTCTAATAATTCATGTGCTAGCTGTACTTCTTTTACACAAATCTAAATCAACAATTATTATAACATGATAATAGGTAAAACTCCAAAAACCAAGTTGAAAGTGTATGGAGTCACCAAGACGACTGAGCTGATCAAGGAAACGCTTATATGTGTTTCTAAAATGAATTGACAAGTCACACAATTGTTTGATATAAACTCAATGACATGTTCGCTCTTTTTTTTTCATTGCTTTATCATTAACAAGTTTCAGTTTTTAAAAACCATTAAAAATAACAAAGATTGTTTAAGATTTTTTCAGATGGCTTTTATTAATATATGTTCAATATTTATAAAAAGAAAAATTAGGGTCAATGGGCAAACAATTTAAGGGCGTTCAAATGGTCAAGACTAGAAGATTCCTGAAAACACGACAAGCCAACATCAGTAAGTTACATTGTGTATCCTGCGCATGTTTTACTTGCATCTGTCGATATGTGTTCATGTTTTCAGGAAATAGATTTTATCCAAAGTTTGTGACAGATTTCGTAATAACATATCCTTTTAAAATTGTTACATAAAGTACTGAAGATTATTTCGTATTTGTTGTCGTTTCGGTTGTCATCTTATCTTTTTTAACTTCCTCCATTTGTAGATCCACCTTCATTTGGCGCTCTGTCACCATTCCCAGCTCCACCAGTTCCACCATTACTACGGCTGTTTACCCTATCTGGTAAAACTTCGCAGCAGGTATTCCATTGCAATGGAAACAATGGGCCAAGTCTGCAATGTCTTTCCAAACCAAATTCGCCTTTAAAACATTGTTCTGGACGACATGTACACCACATGCGCTCATCTGTGATACATATAGTTATATTAAAAACGTGCATTAGTGAATCAATTAACAACAGACATCAAACAATATTTAAAAGAGGAGCTAAATATATAATCACTTGAGTAAAGAAAAAAGTAAAATCACAAAAATATTCCGAGGAAAATTCAAAACTTTGAATGGTTGACTGCTTAACATTACATTTACAATTTCTGATAATGCTTTCAGTATGTTATATGAGCAGTCTTAAAAAGGTTCTAGGCATATCATATCAGAAAACATGCACATAGGGTAAGCCGGAAATAATTAAAGTATTGTTTTAAAATTCTTTAAACAATTGAAACACTAGAGGGAGTAAACAATGTATAGTACGCGATAACTTATAGTATATGCAGTAATTGCGTTAAAGCCAAATTCCGATAAAAACGTATAAAGGTGAGAAAAAGTGTTTTAGAGAGTTTTCAATCGGACAAATGTTTGTATATGTTCCATTTTGTAAATACAGCTGTTTCTCAAATCACGCCTCATCTCATAGACATCCAACAGTCAAGTTAGTGATAATTAAGACATTCAGTGTTAGTTAAACTCCTAGAAGATCAGGGCATATAAACCATGTACACGTTTAAAAAATGCCGTACAACCGTATATTTTGACCTTTGAAATAAAATGTAGTGAATATGAACTTTTCGTTCGAGGATATGATTTTTTGTCATTCTTCATAATACAAGTGGTACAGTTATAGCCGTAACATGAGTTCATATGGGAAAATTCATTGTCAATATTTTCAGAAAGGCAACCTATAAGCATTGTGACAGACGTTTATCTAATATCTCTATGTTTACATTGCGAGCAGCTGTCTCACGGAAGTTGATCTAATATCTCTATGTTTACATATCGAGAATCTGTCTCACGGACGTTTATTTAAAATATCTATGTCTATGTATCGAGCAGGTCTCTTATGTAAGTTTATCTAACATATCTATGTTTATATTTCGAGCTTCTCTCTAATTGAAGTTTATCTAATATCTCTATGCTTACATATCTATCAACTGTCTTATTGACGCTTATTTAATATCTCTATGTTTCCTTGTCGAAGGCATTTTTTGAGGTTTCAACAATTACATATATTTTTATTTTGCAGAGTTAACAGTTGTCAAAATTTTTCAGTCTTATGCAATTGCTTGATTATGCTTGTGTTAAAAAATTCACATAAACCTTTACATTTGAATAGGGTTATAATTATCTTCATTTCAACATAATGATAAACTGTGTGAACTTCAATCTTCGTATTGCACGATTCAATTAGGGTCACAATCATTCTTCTTCGAAAGGACACACTGTAGGTTCTATTATGTAAAGTGTACTTTTAACATCAGGAAATTAAATGGCCATCTGTCAAATTCTGCTTGGAGAAATTGACAAATGTATTTGTCTTCTATTTGAATAAGGAAATACATTTGGTTTTGACCTGCATGGTATATATATATATTCTGTATTTTTTTTTATAATCGATTGATGTTTAATAGAACAGAAAATAGAGTCAGGGAATGTCAAGGAAACGTTATTTTACTATGCTTTACAAGTATACAACTGGTAATAAAAAATGGTTATCTCTTTAACATATTTCCTTAAGTAACTAAAACATAAAACCGATATTGAACTTTTGCATTTTTTCTGAGATGTACCTAGAATTTTGAAACGTAGATACATTCATATACGATTAGTGAACTTTGAAAATATAAAAAAAACCTTAGCACTGTGATACATGTATGTTTCTCTGAGTTTCATAACTAAAACATACAGCACAAATCAAAATGTCTGCTTTGTTTTATTAAATGTACCTAGAATTTTGAAAAAAAATAGTTTTGAGTATATGAGATTGTTGAACTTTGAATACATATAAAAAAAAACCATATCGCTGTAATATTTTCCTCTGATTTGACTAATTTAAACAGACTATCTTCAAATGAAACTAAGATCACTGACTTCAAAAGGTTATTTTTGGACGTAAGAAATTTAAAAAGGTGTTTTATCATATCTAAGCACTTGGTCTTCCGCTGTTAAATCAATGTACTTTTTTTTGTCAGAATTACAATGATTCTTTTGGTTTACAAATGGTTTATACATAGTACAAAACAAAAACTCATTTACATTTCTGAAATTTAACAATATCACTGAAAAATGAATCACAAACATAAGGTACCATATATACTAACTAAACACAGTTGAATGTAGACTTTAATCTAGCTATAATGCGGCATATAGACAACTTCTATGTCCAAATTGCATCTCCTTCAAATATTTGGTTAGTTTATTTTATGCAAAAATACTGACAGTGATGTAATTTGATCAAGGATGGATTGAAAAGTTTTCAATTTGATAAATGACTGCAATAAAAACATGTCGTTTCACCAATGCTCTAGTAAGTTTAATTGATTAAGCATCATCAATCATGATCAAAGAATTATCACAACATTGAATAGTATAAATACACATCTAAGCAGATGTATCACCACACTGGTTAAACATCGTCAAACCTCAGTCACCATGGCTAAAATAACTTTACGTCTTGTGTTCTTTGTCGGAGCTGCATATTGCATAAAATGCAGCTATGGTGGTGGTGGCGGCGGCGGTGGTGGTGGCGGAAGATTTAAATCAGGCGGTGGTGGCGGCGGCTTGACATTACTATTAGGAGGTGGATGAGGAGGATTAGGAGGAGGAAGGGGCGATGGTGGAAAAGTAGGTCAGTTGGTATCTAAGTTATTCTGTTTTTCTGATTGTCAGGACTTGATTGTTATAAGTACTAGTAGTTTGATTTGTAACCAGTAGGGTAACTCAAAATTGTATAACAAGAGCACTACACCTGACATTTAATGAACTGAAGCATGTGTAAAGACAATTATCAAACAATGACATATGTATTGCCTTAAGGAAGTTCAGGGATATATAAAAAAAGATGCAGAATTTTCTTATACTTTGCCAATACAAAGATTTTACGATGCCTTTAATAAATAAAAAAAGATATAAACAATATGAGTCACCAAGCTATTTGTCGAGGCACGATATGTTCACAATTGCCACAATTTAATTAGATTATTCATGAATAACACATTTCTGACCATAAAAAGAAATCAAAGAAACAGAATTTTGAAATAAAATATGAGAAAACAAGGTTTTATAATATATTTTAAGAAAATAAAAAGAAAAAATGGTGTCACCGAACTGTTTTCTTGATACAAGTACAAAATTATATTTGCCCTATTTCTCCAATATACGTTTTGTACTGAAAGAGTTATCTCCCCTTAAATGGACTTATTTGAAAAAAAAATCAAAAAGCACAATTATTAAATAGTTTTTTTTAATGCAATGAATAAGTAAGTTTTCTTTATATACATCAATAGTGTAACAGATTAATTGCAAATCGGTCTTCAAGTTTTGAGATTTGGACAAAGAACTGGACCGGTTATTTACTCTGTTTTTACTTTTGGCGTATACCACTGAACTACCTTGATCCGACCGTACAAGGGTTGTATAGGCAGTCAAAGTCGTTAAAAACTTCCATTTGTTCTTGTAACTACCTTACACAGGAAAAATTGCAACATATGTTTTCATATTTTTTATGACATATGTTAACATATGTTTGTAAATATATGAAAAACATATGATTTTCATATGTTTTCATATGTTTTAAAAGGCATTAAATAAACTCATCATAGATACCAGGACTACATTTAGTATATACGCCAGACGCGCGTTTCGTCTACAAAAGACCCATCAGTGACGTTCGAACCCAAAAAAGTTAAAAAGGCCAAATAAAGTACGAAGTTGAAGAGCATTGAGAACCAAAATTCCTAAAAGTTTTGCCAAATACAGCTAAGGTGATCTATGCCTGAGGTAGAAAGGCCTTGGTATTTGAAAAAAATAAAAAGAAACAGTAATTTATAAATATAACCATATCAATGACAATTCATGTCAGCACAAAAAATGCTGACTCCTTGGCTTGTGATACCCTCGGGAAAATAAATCTCCACCAAAAAAAAAAAATGTTTGGAAACAAATGTCGAAATTAGTTATAAAGCATGTCACACCACAGCAGAGCTTTTTTATTCTGAATTGAACAGAATTTAAAATAAGTGAATCAGTAATGAATTAATAAATGATAATATAAATAAATATTTTTTATTTAATAGTTTGTTCTGTAATGTTAGTTTTTTCTTTATTATTATCTATAACCCCATGATTTTTTATTCTATAATTCTGCTTTTCTTACAATCTGTTCTTTATTTCTTATTTTTTTCTTATTTGTTCTGCATTTCTTGTCAATATTTTCTACTCTTATCCCTAATTATGATTCCGGACCCTCATTTTACGTACTTGGCACGTCGAAATCAAAAACCCGCAAAACCCGGATTTTTTTTTTCACCGATTACGTTTTGTGCACTATGACGCAAATCCATGGACGCTTGCGCGATATTTGCAGCTGTGTTTTTTTTTAAATAATTAGAATGGACAGAGATATATTCGTCTTTTACTTCTACTTATAAACAGATAAATTGTAAATGGGCAACTTGTCAATTCATAAGAAGAACCTGGGGACCGAAACATAGAAGTGAAAGTCTAGAGTAAAGGTCAACGCAACGAAACGTCCAGAGTTTTTTTTTCATGGATTACATAAAAGGGCATTGAAAGGTTAACAATAATGCACATTTGTGTTTATTATTTGACAAAAGCAGGAAGAAACGTTTCATTATCTATAATTCGAACTCACTTGTCTTCCTTGGTGTTGACTGGCTAGTGATAACTAGATTACAGTAGTCACCCTGATCCTAACCACAGCACTCTAAGATTATTTGCAGATGACAACATAATTTATAAACAATACGAAATAAAGAAGACACATAAAAACTGCAAGAAGACCTTACACCAGCAGCAAAATGTGAGAAGGACTGGCTCATGTCATTCCATCCAGACAAGTGTTCAGTCCTTCAAAAAAAAACAAACCTCAAGAAAAACCTATTACAATTTGACTATACTCTCGTCCAACATGTACCCCAAAAGAAACAGCAACAAAAATATATAGGCATATTTACAAACTGACCTACATTGAAATTGACAAATTTAAAACAATTTAAATGAAGGAACTAACAGAAAGATAATGATTCATAAACAAAACAAGGAACACATAAACAAATAAAATATACAGCAACGAACTATCACATGAACTGATGAATAGCAGGCTCCTGACTTCGGACAGGCACATACAGGATGTGATGGTTTCAAACTAGTTTTACTTTGTTGGTGCCAAAACCCTCCTAACCTGGGATAATGGTGTGAAAATTGCCGACTTCCAGCTTTTAACAACATCAATAGTTCTCTATAACTGAATTTAACAGTGTATTAAGTTTTTGTATTTTGGACCCTGTTTTTAAATTGGTCCACATTGAGGAAAAATAAAGTCTAATAAGTGTTGAGGTTGCCAAATCTAACCGTATATCTAGATTTTTAAATGTTGGTTCCGTTTTCAAATTGGTCTTCATAACAGTCCAAAGGGTCTAAAACTAAAGTTTTGAAAGTTGGATTTTAACAAAAAATAAATTCTCGGGGTTCTTTGATATGCTGAAATTAACCATGTATTTAGAATTTGGATATTGGACCATAATAGGTAAATATCAAATTAAAAAATGTAAGTTCTTATATTTATTCTGTGCCAGAAACCTATGCTGTGTCAAATATTTAATCACAATCCAAATTTAGAGTTTTACCCAGCTTGAATGTTGTGTCCCTACTTGCCCCAACTGTTATGTGTTCGACATCCGTCGACCTCTGCGGTCGTATCAAGCTCAGTCATGCGGAGCATTGTATTCATTTTGTAAAGGGTATAAGTGATGCCACCCAAACTATCTCATATGATACATGTAATTCATTACATGTCTAATTACAATGATAACTAAGCATTGTTATAACAGCTAAGTTTAATTCCTTAGTATCCTTGTCTTATTAACTAAAGAAATTACCATGGTTGATTAAAAATGTATTCATTTAATTTGAAAATTAGGCTATGTATTTAGTTACTGCGCATGTATATAGTTTTAAAAATTCCCTAGTACCCACCGAAAACAACAAATCACAAACATATGTTACTTCAAATGAAGAAAAATTTAGAACAAAACGTAGACAATTCATAAAATTAATGGCATAACAACATGCATGTTATTTTCACTAATACATGTAACTTATTTAAGTAAACTCCTTGACCGTATAAAAAAGAAGATGTGGCAAGATTGCCAATGAGACAACTGTCCACAAGAGACAAAAATGACACAAGAATTAACAACTACAGGTCTCCGTACAGCCTTCAAAATGACCAAAAACCAACACCGCATAGTCAGCTATAAAATGCCCCGAAATAACAATGTAAAACAATTGAAACGAGAAAACTATCAGCCTTATTTATATAAAAAAATGAACGAAAAACAAATATGTAACACATTAACAAACGACAACCACTGAATTACAGGATCCTGACTTTGGACAGGCACAAACACATGTACTGTTGACTGATGGAAAAGATTGGCATTATCAATCATAACAAAACCTGTTTAGTCAGAGATCCAATTAAACCACTTTGACACACTATTAAATTAATACAACGGTCATATGGATTTAATAAGATGGATTAGAACATTTATATAATTTAATACTTTTTACATACATATACATTTTTGTACTAGTAGTTAATTTTTAACGGGGCAAGTCTAGATCTGTTGGTCTTGTTTTAAAAGATCAAAATAAGCCAATTTTGCCATATAACAATCAACATGACGTATAAAAATATTTACGGCAATTCGGCAGATATTTTATGTTCATTTAATTTGACGTTATTTCTTTTAGCATTTTCAATGAAAGTACATGTACTTAAAGAAGAAGAAGAAGAAGAAGAAGAAGAAGAAGAAGAAGAAGAAGAAGAAGAAGAAGAAGAAGAAGAAGAAGAAGAAGAAGCTAAGCAATAGATGGAAATTATTTGAGGAATTGCTTAGTTATATGATGGATTCATAGATTTTCATATTGATTTATGTGCATATAAAGAGCCGCAGGTATGTAATGAAAAGGATTAACTTTGTTTAAATATCTGTCTGAAGTGCTGTCAAGACTCTCTAACTGTAACAAGTTTTTAATTCATGTACTAAGCAGTGAAATAAAATTGAGAATGGAAATGGGGAATGTGCCAAAGAGAAAACAACCCGACCATAGAAAAAAACAACAGCAGAAGGTCACTATAATGTCTTCAATGTAGCGAGAAATTCCCTCACCCGGAGGCGTCCTTCAGTAGACCCCTAAACAATTATATACTAGTTCAGTGATAATGAACGCCATACTAATTTCCAAATTGTACACAAGAAACTAAAATTAAAATATGACAAGACTAACAAAGGCCATCGGCTCCTGACTTGGGACAGGCGCAAAAATGCGGCGGGGTTAAACATGTTTCTGAGATCTCAACCCTCCCCCTATACCTCTAGCATATTTTTTCTACAGGTCAATGTTATAGAAAATATAATTGGAAGCTCTATTAACATTTTTTGCTTGTTATTTTTAGACTCTACGTCTGTCAGTGTCCTTTAACTTTTTCTAAAATATTTTCCCCTGGAACTAATGAGCCAAATAAAGCCTTTTTTTTGTTGTTAATTTTGTAATCTTTAAACACAGATAAGTAGACTGTGTCTCTTTAGAAATGCTTTTTAGGAGTTATTGCCCTGAAATGAAATTTTTTGTATATATCCTCTTTTGCGTTTTAATTGAGAAAGAACTAAAAATGATAGATAGAAACTTAACAGGCTATAATAATGATAAACAATACAAGATCAATAAAATATGTTTACAGGATTTATGCCTATTAGAAATAGATATTGGAAAATTGCATACCACACATGTCTACATTTCTTAGAGATTATTTATTATTTATGAGAAAGGTTAAAAGAACATACATATTTTTTGCGTTTTTGACAGCAAAATTTATGTATCCATCAATTCAGATAATTAGCGAGGTTTGAAACCATTGAAACACTGTTCTAAAATTATTAAATTCATAAAAAGATAGGTGGTAACACAAATGACAACATGTTCTGTTCGTGAGTTTAATAATGCCTATATGCCTATAAATGTTGTATTTTAATAATTTTGCCTATGAAATAGCAAGTCAAGATTTAATAAACAGGAGGTAATGCATAAATGTTTTATTTTTTTTTTAAACTTTAGACATTTTAGACGTTCATTGTATAAGTTCATGCTTTACATACATGTATATTTATATAAGTTACACTGTTGTTCTTTCTGTTGTTTGTTTATATTGTTTCCATTCACTCAAAAGTAAAAGTATAAATTAGTGAGCATCAGTTCATACTACATCTAGTTTTCGTCTGGACTTCTGTATTAAATTAATATTTATAATTTTAGCTAGTTACCAAATGAAAAGGAAGTGCATTACTAGAAGCAATGGTTTACATGTACATGTAAGTGCGGATGTCCTGCAAAAAAAAAAACCACTGGTATCAAAGTAAGTTCATATGAAGAATTGCAGTTAATTTAAATAATTTAATTTCATCTGTTTAAAACTTTTTCAAGTGTAATTGTACAAGTATACAGTACTGTTGTTTATTTTTCTGTCTTTCTGATGTCAGCTGATATGCATTAAAGAATCATTACCCGTCTCCTGTGCACACATATGAGATGTGAAAAGCTCAAATAAATACAGTATTTGCATCACTGACCTTGTATTATGAATTGCATATGTTTAAAACATAAAAATTATTCAAAATCTGTTCTCATCTTGAATATTTGAAAAACTATGAAAGAATAACAAGGATTATATAATAATTTTAAATTTAATAAAATAATGGAAAAAAAAATTAAGGATGTTACATGGATAAAACCAGAAGATAAGAAAAAATATCATAAACAAGTGGATCAAATACCTTAAAAAATATTATTTACCAAATGAACACAAAGATGGTCCTTCTTTTTGTATTGGACGGATGGACTGACGGACTGATGGAAAGACAGATGTAAAACAGTATACCCCTTTTTTGAAAGCGGAGATATAAAAATAATGAAATTGACTTAATTGGAAATATATTGTCATGTATCTTTCTTACCAATGCAAGTTTTTCCAACGCCAAAATGTACTTTGTACGCCATGCAGCATATTCCATATTGATAACAGCAATTTGGAACTGCAAAACATATTAATAAAACAAAAAATAAAAAAAAAAAATAGATGTAAAAATAAAATATAAAATTTAATAGTTTTTTAATCAACAGAAACATTATGCATGTCAATGTGATGTCACCATACTATCATGCTGTTGTGCTAAAATCCAATAGGAGTATTACAAAATTTGCTTTCCACATACTTCTTTATTAGACAAACATAGTCACATAAATATATCACCATGCCGTCATTTATATGGTAATCCCACTGTACATTGTATTGTATATAGCCTGTATTATGATGCACTCTGCATGCTTGCATTGTAACCTCAAGTTGTGCTGCACTATCTATTTTTTTGTCAGTGTTATACATATACATATATATGTACAATGTCGGGAAATATAACATTTATTTGTATGAGCTTTAGAAACAAGACGAAAAGCACGGCTCTGAACATACATTGTTTTTATCCTTTAATTCCACCTTATGTAATAATTCTGTATTTTGACTGGATGAGAAACATGATATTTTTCACAGATTTCTATATATTGCGATTTTCTTTTCTCTGCCGGGATATTTGCCATTAGGGAATTCCATGTGCCGGTGTATTTGCTAGCAAATACCATTGCAGATGGGAAATAACCTAGCAAATACCATGGCAGATAGGGAGTACCATGTCTAAAAATAACTCAATGAATTATTTCTATTCTAATATGACACAAATTCATGGTCATTCTAAATTTCTAATGCAAAAAAATATGCAACAATGGTTCTGATTGGGTTACAGTAAGCGTAAAATTCTCTATCTCCTTGTCTGTAACTAAGGAAGCCGACATTTTGAATTTCTGAATATATTGACTGTAATTTCTACAATAATAAGCCAAAAAAACTTAAATTTTATTACATTCTGAAGCGGAACATTTCTCAAATAAATCGACATAGTTGAAATGCGGACCACAAAAAGGACCCCAAAAGAACTAGTTCAGAAACAGAAATATTCATATAAGCACTCGCTCAACCTGTAAGTGGAGTAACAGGAAACTTTATTTGCACAAGTACAAATAAATCAAAAATTTAGTGAATACCTGTTATTTCTACAATAGTTGGCTAATTACAGGATAAAAATTATTATCCTGATTAAGAGTAATTTCTCGCAATTTGATTGGTTGTTATTGTCCTAATAAATTTCAGTACAATTTTTTATTACGTCAATTGGAATTATCTCCCTTATTTATTACGTCAATTGGAATTATCTCCCTTGTACCATTGCCATAAAAAAATTGAGTTGATTAATAGTCCTTATATTTTTAATTTTTCACAGTTTTAGATTAAATATCTAAACTATATTTCGTTGATACTGTCATCATATTGAATTTAAATGTGAAAATATGTAATATAACAAAATCAGGATAAATTCGTTACACAGTGTTCAATTGTCCTAATACGGAATTTATCGGGTCAATACAATTCATATCGGGTTTGGCTTCGCTTCACCCGATATGAATTTTATTGACCCGATAAATTCTCGTATTAGGACAATTGCACACTGTGTAACTAATAAAACATAATCAGCTATCCTTTATTCTAATGCAATTTGGATGTAACAATTTTTTTCATTGGCTAAAAGTTGCCGTTAAATCCACAGTTGACCAGGCGTAACTAAGGAGGGACCCACCATTTCGAATTGACTGAATCGACAAATGTTCTACTACTTACTATATAATCGAAAATAAAACAACATCTACCTCAAATTCGCCGTTTTAATGTAATTTTATCTGAATTTGAAGCATACAGGTAACGGAATAACCTCCAGTTTGTAAGTGTTCATTTGTATGACGTCACGTTCAGCCATGACCTCTTTATGCCAAAATCATTCATGAAGTTTTGCGGATGTTTTTCTATTTGTCAAATTTAGACATTTTTTCAAGTTTTATCGTATTTTTTCTTTTTGTAATGCATTATAATCAAAATAACAGTACTGTAGTTCAACAGTTGCTACGCGTCGCCAGTAAAACTGCATTTGCGACCGCCAAATCTACAATTGACGGTGAAAACTCTTCAACTACAGTACTGTTATTTTCTTAATTTCATGTCAGATATATTGTTTCAATGTTTTACATTGTTATTTTCTGACATAAACATCTTTTATATAGCTAAGGAAAAGCAAGGACAGCTCAGTTCTTATGGAAAAATAAGACAAGCCTGATTATTTCAGCAATGTTTTTTGTTCAGGTTATTGTCTCTTTGACACAGTCTCCATTTCCATTCTGAGTTTTATTGTATTGATTATTTTCATTTGTAATGAAAAGCTGTACTCACATAATGTTTGAAGTCTTTGCTCTGTCTACTATCAAAGTATTTGAAGAAACTGCGGTATTGATTTGATAGGCGAAGTCCGACTGGTCAATACTTTCTAAATGCTTTTCCAGTAAAGATTTTTGGTCTTCGGTTAAGGTATCTAAGCAGTACTGTCAAATATATAAAAAAACAACTGTAGATTGAGTGTTAACGTATACATATTTTTGAGACAGTAGCTGTTGTTAGTTACTCTACTAAGTCGTCAACTTTTAACAAAATTACATGCAAGTCAATAAAATTTATATCGATAAAAATTTTATAAGACCTATCAGATTTAATGTATGTTTAAGAAATAACAAACTGAAGCGATGATGGGTATACCGTGTGTGTGGCTGTTCTATTTTACCCACTGTTCGATAATTGTACAACAAATCTAATAAACCAACATGAATGATCTCTTAACTAACCGCTAGAAAAAAATGTGATTACTTTTTTTTACTTCTCAGTAAACCCAACATTTGCAATTTTAAATTTACATTTTTTATCGTTAGCGACCGTCAAATTTACTGTTGACATGTTGTTACCAAGGAGCCGCCATGTTGACTTGCTGAAATGTGCGAATAATGCAATCGAACAGAAAACAAGCAACACCTACCTCAATGCTTTATTTTAATGCAATTGTATCCGAGTTTAGAAAGTAAACGCAAAAAAAAAAAAAAAAAAAAAACGCTTAAGCTTTGACGTTTTCATTCGTATGACGTCATGTTTTGAAATGACGTTTATGTGCCAAAATCATTACTGGAATTTCGCGGAATCATAATTCATTTTGTTTTTGTCCATTTTCCGTTCTCTAATGTGTAAATTTTTTTGTTATGCTTCGGAATCAGAATAAATGTTCTGTAGGGTTTTATTCAATTGTAATTGTTAACACAGCGAAATCCAATACCGTTTACACATAGGTTACGATTCATGTGGATTAACGTGGGAGGCATATTTAAACAGCCATTTGCGTACATCTTGGAGTCTGCGCTAAGTATAGATATATCCAGAATTTTATCACGGTGTTCTTTACAAAGCGAAAGAAGCACGTCATGGTAGAATCTTTTTTAAATTACAAATTTATATATATAAATTCAATAATAAGGACAATATCAACCAAAAAATATCATATATCTTGTCTAAAACTGTGAAAAATGGATAATATGTGGACTATACAGTAACTTAAAAAAACTTTTTTTGTAGGATTAATAATTTATTAAGGAGATAATTCCATCTGAGATAATACAAAATGGTACTTATGCATAATTAGTACAACATCAGCTAATCAAATTATGAGAAAGTACTCTAATTCAGTTTATTTATATAAGACAATTACCATCTATCCCAACAAATTAAATATATACGTCATATTAATATCCCTTAAATTATACTAAGCTTTTAAAACACATGCATATGTGTTGCATACCTGTGAGGATCCATAAATTGCCATCAACAATTATCGTACAATTTCACCCCTTTCTGTCTTTGTAAGGATACTTTGTCTCGCACTAATTTGAGCCTTTCCAGTGTCCTCTTTGTGGTTTCCGGTGTTCTCAAATTCCTATTTCTTAAAAGGATCTGTGCCATCTGCCTACAGTTAAACAAATAAGTCTCACTAAACAAAGTAAAGTTTGGTATAAAAAAGTAATTCTTAATATGATGAACAACCATCCAACTTTTAGGTGTTGTTTTTTTTTTTTGATTTCTATAAATAAAGTTATAGTTATATCAATCTAAATTAATACTATAGTATCTATTTGAATTGACTTATATGTCCATTGGGTGTAATTTAATTGAAATATTTCAATATTGTACATATTTTGTTATACACAATGTCACTATAAACATATTTGTATTGAATTGTATAGTGCGAAAACCAAAAAAAAAATGCTTCTTTAGGCCATTTTATGGCCCCTAACTATTTGGACCTAAACTCCAAAAATCAATCCCAACCTTTCTTTAGTGGTATTGAACCTTCTGTTAAAAAATTTATAGAGATCCATTTACCAAAACTAAAGTCCTGAAACTAAATACATGTACATCTTTGAACACTGACTTTGACGATGCAGACGACAACATCATACCATTATAAGACGTAAACCATTTTTTGCGGTCGTTCAAAAATAGTACCTGTACTGTGAATACTTACATTACATTTTGGGCAATATTTATTTGCAGATCATTTGGTAGTCAGTAACAATCATGGATATGTCAGTTGTCAGTATAACCTTTTGGTTATGTAAAGCATCAAATGCTTCTATCCCTGATCTGAAAGAAAATAAAAAAACAACATACAGTATATAAAAGTTCTATTTCACTTCATATCCTGTGCATGTACTTTTTTCATGAGCACTTATTTTTGCAAATTGTGTAATTCACACAAGTTTCCAGGTATTTTTTTTTGTGATTTTATTCTCAAAAGTAAACAAAACATTGTTTTATAGTTATGATGATTACCTCACCTGTAAATCTGAACTGTGTTGAAGGTAAAATCGTAAATAGCCGTTTGAAATACTGAATTACCCTGTGGTTAGGGTATGCATTTAAAAATGTAGAAGATGACAGTTTGAAAAGAAGTTTTGTTAAGACCGGCATTGCATTGCAGGAGTCACACTCTGACAAGCTGTGGTAACTTTGGTTTTTTGGAAATAAGTTTTGTGTGTATATACTTGTTTTATTTTAAAAAAATCTAATTAAAGTTACAATTTTGTTTGTTATCAAATGATTACAGTAAAGCTTTCAAAAACATTGTCTACTACTATACACACATGTTTTTGTAGATAAATCGATAGTTAAATTAAGCTTATGACAAATCCATGTATACCTGTCAGGTGGAATTGAAAGTTTTAGATTTAAGAACATTTCAACAAGCCTACCCGTAACAAGTCCTGTCTTATTAACACAAAACATAGAATTAGATCACACAACAATTTAATTTCTTTAAACAATCATACTGTTTACAATTTTCAATGTCCTGGCAAATAGGAGACACAAGCTCAAGAATATCCATTCTACCAGCCACACCTAACAAAAACACATTCTTTCCTCTGTTTTTTTTTTCTTCAACACTCAACCCAGAAAGCTGGCCCTGGATGGCATGCAGGTTTGACCACCTTTTGGACTGATTGGCTGACATATCATGTTACGGCCAGAAATCGCTATAAAAGTGTCAGAAAGGTCCATGTAATCAAACTGGTCTTCTTGCAAATTCTCATCTTGTTGTTTTCTAGCCATCGCCCTAGTAACAACACAAGCTGGATACAATTCAGCATCATCTTCAGGTGATTTAACATCCACCACTGGTTCACTGGTAACAATTGGTTCAGCAACCACTTTGTTCCTAGCTAGATCATTTCCTAGCAATAATGTAACAAAGATTTAGATTGTTGTTATGCTTATATTGATGATCTTATTGTATGTAGTGATAGCTGGGAACAGCATTTAACACATTTGTATGATACTTTTGATAGATTGTCATATTCAAATTTGACTGTTAATCACCTCCTACAAATAGAAAACAACTTATGAGATATTTAGGCATGATAGGATTTTACAGGAAATTCTGTTCAAATTTTGCTACTGTTGTTCAACCATTGACTCATCTTTTACGAAAAGATTCTAAATTTATCTGGAGTGAAAATTGTCAAAAAGCTTTTGAAAATAGCAAATCATTCTTAATTAACAGTCCAGTTCTGATTACTCCAGACTTTGAAAAACAATTCAAACTTGCCGTTGATGCAAGCGATGTAGGAATTGGAGCTGTTTTATATCAAGAGACGGATGATAATGTTGAAAAACCTATATCATATTTTTCTAAGAAATTAGATAAACATCAGAAAAATTATTCAACTATTGAAAAAGAGTGTTTTGCAATGTTGTCAACACTTCAACATTTTGATGTATATTTGAATCCCACTGTATATCCTATTCTTGTTTATACTGATCATAATCCTCTCACCTTCATGCATAAAATGAGAAATAAGAATCAGAGGTTGACTAGGTGGAGTTTATTGTTACAGGAATATGATGTAATTGTAAAACATATTAAGGGTAAAGATAATGTAATAGCTGATGCTTTATCTAGAGCTTATTAAATCACTTTGCATATATTATGTATTTTTGTTCATATTATTCATGATAAGTTTTTGTTACACTAAAACTTCTTTTAAGGGGGGAGGTGTTATGATATTGTAATTATTATGTTTATTTATGTTGGCCTAATTTGTGTTGTATGGCCTGATAGTTGTTTACCAAATAATCTTATAACTGTGCAGTTTAGGAATCACTGGAACAATCACAGAATGATTGGAACTTTCTAGAATGATCCTTATAAAAGATGCGTAATTTAAACTTCTACGTTATTCCAGAAACTTCCGTTGTAACTTTCCAGGATTTTCCACAATGTTCCATTATAGAGTGTTCTAGAATTTTCCATGACAACACTATATATACAGACACTAAAGTTAAACTCTCATAATTAAACTTGGACATAGACATTGATAGACATTAGTATTCACAGCATTTGGATTGACACTTTTATTCTACAAACAACATCATACTGGATTGTGACATTAGTAGTGAACGTAATATTCAAATTGGATTCCGAAAGATTTCCGGATACAGATAAAGATAACAGATTGGACTCATATTTTGACAGTTAAGTTAACAGTAATATTTGTGTAATACCTTTTGTAAACTTTTGTATATTAAATATTGTTAAATTTTACTATTGATTTGTGTCTTTTGTTGGCTACAATTTAAAGGCGATTTCTGGCCGTAACAGAAATTGGGGGCTCGTCCAACAGAAATTGGGGCTCGTTCAACACTCAACCCAGAAAGCTGGCCCTGGATGGCATGCAGGTTTGACCACCTTTTGGACTGATTGGCTGACATATCATGTTACGGCCAGAAATCGCCTTTAAATTGTAGCCAACAAAAGACACAAATCAATAGTAAAATTTAACAATATTTAATATACAAAAGTTTACAAAAGGTATTACACAAATATTACTGTTAACTTAACTGTCAAAATATGAGTCCAATCTGTTATCTTTATCTGTATCCGGAAATCTTTCGGAATCCAATTTGAATATTACGTTCACTACTAATGTCACAATCCAGTATGATGTTGTTTGTAGAATAAAAGTGTCAATCCAAATGCTGTGAATACTAATGTCTATCAATGTCTATGTCCAAGTTTAATTATGAGAGTTTAACTTTAGTGTCTGTATATATAGTGTTGTCATGGAAAATTCTAGAACACTCTATAATGGAACATTGTGGAAAATCCTGGAAAGTTACAACGGAAGTTTCTGGAATAACGTAGAAGTTTAAATTACGCATCTTTTATAAGGATCATTCTAGAAAGTTCCAATCATTCTGTGATTGTTCCAGTGATTCCTAAACTGCACAGTTATAAGATTATTTGGTAAACAACTATCAGGCCATACAACACAAATTAGGCCAACATAAATAAACATAATAATTACAATATCATAACAATCATCCATAAACAGGTTTAAAGGTACTGTTATAACAGGTAAACCGGTGTACAAAGATGACTGATTTAAGATTGCATCTCTTCTCTGAAAACACAAGATGTACTGTAAGTAATTCCTCACCTGAATGATACCATTGTTTAAAATTGCATTTGAATAAGTTGAACGTTACAGTAAATTTAATGCAACATCATTTGAAACGTTCATGTTGATTGGATTAAGTCACTACTCTTCATGGCATTAGTTGACAATTGGCGCTATGAAAACATACATGCAAGTGCAGACAGCATATGACAGATTTTAGAATTAAGATAACAATATTGTATTGTAAGTTAACTATATTTGTAACCATCAAATCATAGGTGGATGCAGGGGCCCTGGGGTGGGGTGTTGTGGGAACATTTTTGTTGATTATATAGTGAATCACTGAATCATAACTAGAGCAGCCTCTGAACTTGAAAAAAAAAAAAGAATCTCATTATTCTTTAAAACTGAAGGCAAAACAATAATGTATTCATGTTACTTGGTGAATAAATCTATAAAGTGGCAAAAAATATATATTGTTTTTGCAAAAGAGGTTGCGATGCGGAACAAAATTAATTGAACCAGAGGAAACCCTGACTGATAGCAATGTGACTTTATAAAAATGTAATTGATCTAATAAGTAGTTACTTAACATGTTGACCTAAGCAGAAAAAATACAATGTACTATGAAAATAGCTTATTAACTTCTTTATAAAACTAATGACATTTCTAACCTGTTCAATTTATCATCTTTAAACAATATACAAATGTAAAACAATAAAACACATACTTCTCTGGAAATGTTTATCAACTCCCAATTTATGAGCACCATCAATGATGTGTCACATGGAATTGAAAACACCTTGCATTCTTCTAAAGAGACCATATGCAGTTGCCCATACTTCACTAAACATCTAAAAAAAAAATTAATCTTGCATTATCATTGTTCAAAATTTTGGCACTATCTTATACTTACTGCAAATGCACATAAGGGGGAAGCTTTGGCACTAAAAAAATAATGCGATTTATTTCCTGTTTGGAATTTAAGGGACATCTATTATGACTGTGTTTTTTTTATCATTATTGAAGGTCATACATTGTTTTATGATTGTTTATTTGATTATTTTGTAGAATTGTCTTATTTAGGCACTTAAACCACACATTTTTGTTTTTCAAGGAGAATTCAAAAAGTATGAATCTTCTCTTTAAATTGTAATTAAAAACTTCTCTTTAAATTGTAATTAAAAACTTGTTTCATTAAAGAAATACATAGTTATGGCTTTGTGACAATTTTGAAAAGATAATGTGAATATTAAGTATTGTTTATATCTGTAAATGATATTCGTTCATCATCTACCTTGTATTAGGAAATTTTAAAACAGATTTCAGATTATTTGAACTTGACATGCTGACAATTGGTCTACAGTGTAGCTTGATAATAGATATAAATTCAAACCTTTACAATTTTTTTATACTCTAAAGACAGCTAAAATATCAAGAATCAATACATTCTGTTGAACAAAAGCAGTGAAATTATAATTTTGTGTCAATTTTTTATTGACATTTCTCCCTTTTTGCAGACTTATCTCCCATATCAATGGAAATCTCCATAGGAATTTTAAAATTATTATTTTTTACTTTTCCTCAAGTGAGATTTTATTGAATTTTTTTCTGTGTATAGTAGGGTTTTAATGAAAAAGATTTAAACTTCTGATGCAATTACTTCATAAAGGTCAGTGTTAAATGTATGCTAGATTGACTAGACTAATATAATATGGCCTAACTTATGTAAAATTATACATACTTATCTTCCATATTCATTTCAGACATGTATCTGTGTTCCTTGCCAATAAACACATCTAATTTAGCATACATCAATTTGTCTTCCTGCAACATCAAATTAAAAATTACAGCAGTTATGAAAGCATTTACACAAAATACTGATATTGAAACATCTAGAATAAGTTCTAAGCTAAAACATAAGATATTAATATACTATTTAGTAACTATGTATAATTTAACATAACATTAATGAAATAAAATAATTTAGGCCCCAAGTATCTTGAAATTTTCAACATCAATATTAAATGCATCTCAATACTGACAAAAGTTAGAACTATCAACAACAACATCATACCATTATACAACAATTTTCTTTTTTTGCATTAGTCACAGAACAACTCACAACATCCCTGATTCACAAAATTTAATAAGTATAAATGCTACATTCAAAACAAAATGCATATACTATACTGTCTTTTAAAAAAATATTGTTTGATATTACATTAGCATTGTTGTAGGACTGAGTAACTAAGTTAAATTATCTCCCTTTGTTGGAGACTGCAAATCAAATCTCAA
This sequence comes from Mytilus galloprovincialis, assembly GCA_037788925.1. NCBI lineage: Eukaryota > Metazoa > Mollusca > Bivalvia > Mytilida > Mytilidae > Mytilus > Mytilus galloprovincialis. The sequence goes on from CM075338.1 coordinate 82,230,232, forward strand.
TAAATAAGCTTTCATTACAATCCGGAAAAATGCAATAAATCCAATAGTTCATATTTTGATTTATGTTTTTGTTTCAAATTTTACATAAGCTTATAAGGGATGTAATATTCATTTATTATTTCGTTTTTAAACCTAAATCTGCTAATATCATCAATTATTTTTTTTTCTACAGAAAGTCGACATTTAAAACGTCCATATATCTTGTATATCAGGTTTGCCAAATGAATTACAATACCTGTACAATTTCCAGAAACTGCAAAATCTTGCTGTAGACTGCTTGACCATCAAGTTCAAAGGATATGAACTTCCCTTTAACAAATTGGTGTTTTTACTGTTTATAGTCCAGTGAAATTCCATTTCTCTCCACTTAATGCCTGACACTTGGTAGTTTGACTGAGAAGAAGATTCTACAGTTGGACATCTATTTATATATATATATATATATATATATATATACAGAGAGTATTTTATTATGAAATATATTCTTCTACATTTTGTTATATTTTTGATATTCAGTAAAGGTTTCGGGTACTTATATAGTTGAAAAAAACAAATATCTTATTTCATTGACATTGATAATTCATATTGACATGCGCTCTGAATTTTTTTCAAGTACCTGGATTGTCTTTCTCTTAAAGGGTTTTCCTCTGAGAGTACATAGAATGTTTAAGTGGGTGGTTATGTAATGGGGGTACCTTTGCGACAAATAACAGTAAAAAAATGATGGTAATAATAATAATTTCAGACCTCTGACAAGTCATGATAATAATATTTTGGCAAATCCTGATACAATTTTAATCAATTTGAAGCTTGATAGCTGAAAATGGCCGTTTGACGCCTAATGAAAGTGCATTACAACCCTCATATAAAAACATTTAGCATCTATCAACCATCCTTTATTCGCCGTTTCAGAATCTATTGCATTCTGGGTAATATTTTCAAAAATGTACACCGAAACGTCGTGATTGGTTGAAAACGACCAATACAATGGAAATTCAACCAATGACGTGGCGTTATTTTCATTTTGGGGTACGAACAATGAAATTACCCATGATTCTTGAGATTCTGAAACGGTTAATTACAAAATTATAGCAATCTTACAAAAGAATGAAATTTCACTCTTCATGAAACATTTTAGTACCATTATCAATCCAAAGAACTTTTAATAAAATTAGTGTGGCCTAAACTATTTATTTTCATGTGAACTATGTCAGTTTTATATAGATTTTGCACTGTGAACATGATTAGTCAAAGTTCATCTTTGTCCTTTTACCTGTTTTTGGTCTGGGCTGCTGTCTCTGTATTATATTTATAATTTATATACACCTGTTTTAAAACATTCAGTATGTGGGGAAACAAATACAAAAATCTTTCTGTAAGGCAAGCATATTTTTCTGTTAAACGGACAGAAAGTCACAGGACTGATAAAGTTCACAAATTTGATAGGACAAAAAGTCACAGGACAGAACATCCTTTCTCAATTTTACACATGATTTGTTGACAATTGTTTGAATATACTAGAGAAAGATGTTGAAATATATCATTATGAAAATATATTTACTGAACCCGAATTCATGAATATGTCAATGTGATATTATAATAGGTAATAATCAGGATATTAACACTGAAATGGCAATTATCAGGACTTCTTATATACATGTTATATGTAATGAACAGAGATTAAGACACAACACTAACAGTTTATTACCTTGAGGGAATGACTATTAAAATGTCATTAGTATATAAGAAGATTGTATAATGATGTTCACAAGTTTGAAATGTCCTTTTCAAATTGTGGATATATTGATAATTTGATTTAATTAAAAATTATGAGAAAATATGAAACACCAGGATATAATTTTATTTTAGTATTTTGAATATATATATATATATATTTATAAAAATAAACAGGTTTAAAAGTAGTATTATGTTTTGATATATCAACATGAAAATGGGTAAATACTTGTATAGAATAAAGAAAATGTGTAGTCTGGGGTTAATAAACTGCAAAGTATTATTTAAAACACAAGCGGTAAAAAGTAAAACGTATACTGCGTAACATTAAAGATGTCAAATTAAACTCAAGGTTTAGTATACTACTGAATATATATCAGGTTTCTTTAAATCTTAACGGCTTATTCAGTTTATTCGTTAATGACACAAAATTCTTTCATATATATATGCACTTTACAAAAGGAAAGTCTATAGGGTATACGTAGCAATGTAAGTGCATTTCATTTTTTTTTCATTTTTTTCATCTTTTAATCTCATCTTTGTTACAGTAATTTATTTACTATTAAAATGACCAAAAGAAATTACCAGTTGTGTTTTAGAGAGAAATAACTATGTCTGACTTTAAAAATTGATCAAAACAAGTATAGTGCTAAAGCCTCTATCAGACAGCAACCCTTCAATGAAGTATACACCTAAGAAAACATTAATGTAGAAAGAGAGAACATTTCTTTTTAGAAATAAACTTATAAAAGGGTTTTATTCTTCTTCTCAAAAGGGACTTATAAATTAAAATGTAAGTCATCAATTCATTTCTTTGCATCATTGAACTTTGTTGTCAAGAAAATTAGGATCGCTAGATTTTCATGTATGTAGATAATACAAGCTTGTTGTTCGGTGGGAGCCCAGGCTACATGTTGAAGGCCGTACATTGTCCTATAATGGTTTACTTTTTTTTAAATTGTTATTTGGATTGAGAGTTGTGTCATTGGCACTCACACCACATTTTCCTATATCTAATATATACAATATTAGATGAGTTTCAGTACTTAATTCTTAATGTATATTTTTTTTTGTAGATAAGATTTCACGGTGGTTTGAGCATGATTTCCAGCCAGATTATGAAGCGGCACATATTATGTATATTTAGGAAATACATAGTGTCACTAAGTTACTCTCATACAGTACCTCATTTGTACCTTTAGCTGTAAATTGTGAAACGGTGGATTCATTCATAATTTTGTGATACTTATTGCGTTCGGAAATAACGTTGATAGTGTTAACAGGTCAGCATTATGCCCTGATATTGATGTGTTGTTCTGAATGGACAAATAGGAAATTGTGAATTGAATAAATAGAAAAATTCATAAGAAATACTACATTTCTTGATGACAGTGCATACCTTTGATAATTATTCATTTGAAACAAGTTAATAACAATTTGGAATAAGATAATTTATAGTTTGAATTGGAATATTAGTAGTGCATCATATCTTAATTCCATGATTATCTTGGATAGTTATTCATTTAGAATAGAAAATTGGAATAATGGAAATTCATAGTTTCAGTGAATATCAATCATTGTCAATACTAATGTGCATCATCATGATCATATCTGAATTCACCTTGGATAATTATTCATTTAAAATAAGAATGTGGATATAATAAGAATTTCTATGCTGGCATTGCTATTGTTGGCTACATGTACCACTGATGAGTGATAAACCTCCTTGACTTTCCATGAGGGTCTGTCACGGTCCGTCACTATTGGTTAGCGTCATATGCATGATCTGATTCCAGATCATGTAAGTTTTTACCAACCTAGACAAGCTTTACATCCATGGCATGGTTGTTGGTTAGAGTCAAATGACAGCTTGCTCTCCTTTTAATAGTCTGAATGTATATACATGTATTTTGATAATCTTCTTAATTATCATGATTACTGTTCATTCTGAAACTGGCATTTTATACTAGTAGTCGAACATATTAAAGAATACATGTACTTGAAAGTATCATTTTAATGTCTCTCCTTAAACGAAAGTCATGAAAGTTGGTTGTATATAGTTATCAAAGGTACCAGGATTATAATTTAGTACACCATACGCGCGTTTCATGACGCTCATATCAAAATATTTATAAAGCCAAACAAGTACAAAGTTGAAGAACATTGAGGATCCAAAAGTCCAAAAAGTTATGCCAAATACGGCTAAGGTAATCTATGTCAGGGATAACAAACTCCTTAGTTTTTTGAAAAATTCTAAATTTTGTAAACAGGAAATTTATAAAAATGACCACATTATTGATATTCATGTCAACACCGAAGTGTTGACTACTAGGCTGGTGATACCCTCAGGGACGAAACGTCCACCAGCAGTGGCATCGACCCAGTGGTGTAAATAGTTATCAAAGGTACCAGGATTATAATTTAGTACGCCAGACGCGCGTTTCGTCTACATAAGACTCATCAGTGACGCTCATATCAAAATATTTATAAAGCCAAACAAGTACAAATTTGAAGAGCATTGAGGATCCAAAATTCCAAAAAGTTATGCAAGAAATAGTTATAACCATCTGGAGATGATGATGTAAGCTTATATGGCTTTACATTTTAAAAGCTAAAAAAGTTGGATGTTTCTTACATGTATCTTGTATTCAGATACTAGTAGCTAATATGTTATGATGTTTCAGTGTGTCATTATATATCCATTGCACCTGACCTCATTTTCATGGTTCAATGCCTGCATGTAAAAAAATCCTGTTATTTAATCAGTGAAATGCTCTCTCATACTGTACATCTTATATATGTAATTGGATAGATTTTTTTGTATATGAGTATCTTGCAAGGTCTACTTGTCTATCAGGTTGGGTTGACCTGACCTTGACTTCATTTCATGGATAAGTGATTACGGTTATTTCAGTTTGATACAATGTTAACATGGTTAGGTTTGTTTCTCACTTACTTCATAAAAAAATTGAGACTGGAAATGGGGAATGTGTCAAGAAGAAAACAACCCGACTACAGAGCAGACAACAGCAGAAGGTCATCAATGATTTTCAGATGCTATATAGATATAGGAAAATGTGGTGTGAGTGCCAATTACACAACTCTCCATCCAAATAACAATTTAAAAAAAGTAAACCATTATAGGTCAACGTAAGGCCTTCAACACGGAGCCTTGGCTCACACTGAACAACAAGCTATAAAGGACCCCACAATTACTAGTGTAAAACTATTCAAACGGGAAAACCAATGGTCTAATCTATATAAAAAGAACGAGAAACACGTATAAATTACATAGACAAACGACAACTACTGTACATCAGATTTCTGACCTGGGACAGGTGCAAACATTTGCAGCGGGATTAAAAGTTTTAATGGTTCCAAACCTTCTCCCTTTTTTTAAGCTACATTGTACATGAATAGAATCACTATTTTTGGCATATGGAATGACTGTAAGGTGTACATATTTGACATTTTTGATTGACTGGTTTCATCTGACAATGACACCATTTTCATGGTTTTTATGTTTACTCTTTTTCACAGTTACTATAAAATTTTGAATTATTTAGTGAAAGAACATCTATATAGCGGAAAGTACAGTTAAAGGATATTGCTAACTTCTTATCTTTTTTCCTAAGAAGTTCCTGCATGAAGTCAGCCTTATAATAATAAAGAAACAAGTCGGCAAGTAGAGGGGGACAGTTTGTTCCCATTGGAATGCCGACAGTCTGTTGAAAAACACATCCTCCGAACGTGACAAATATGTTGTCAATCAAGAAATCAAGCATCTTAATAATATCGGTTTCAGAGATTTTTTTGTTTGAATCAGAGTGATCCTTTACAAAGTAGGAGTTATCCCTCCCTAAGACAAGATTCTTGTATCTACGTTAGCCATTCTTTTTTATGAAGCAAATCAATACCAACTCGTTCAATTTGTCTTTTAGTTTGGAATGTGAAATACTTGTGTAAAGAGTAGAAAAGTCAAATGTTTTAATACTGTGACAAGATGAAAAAGAGTTAGATTGTATGTACTCTAAAGGATCTTTGGAATTTTTAAGTATCCACATCTGATTCACGTCACCTCTAGAATAGGCAGTTTCACAATAACTTTGAAGCCCGTCTTTGATTGCTGATAAAATAAATGTTAATAATTTAGAAAGAGGTTTCGTGGAGCACTGGAATACCCAGCAATAGACCGTTGTTTGTAAGGACACTTATGGAGTTTATCCAATACAGTGATAGAAGATTCAGTTCTTCATCTTTGGTTGAAATTCCAAAGGAACATAGAACAGACCTATGATTATCCAGAATTTCCTATTTGGTAAGTGTCGTGAGGGTATATGTTGAGTTTCCAAGTGAATTGTCAATACCTAATTCGTTTATCAAGCAGTTAATGTAATGAGTTTTACACAGAAAAACATATTTGTCATGGAGGTAGGATAGGTGTTTTTCAACATTTGAGTCTTTAAATATTGACGTAGCATGGGCATTGATATACCCATTCAGTTTCTTAATTCTGATTTGTATCAACGACATCACTGCCTTAATTCATTCGGAAAGAGTGTCTACGTCTTCCTTCTCGCGCTTAGCCCATTGCCTGACATAATCTTCGACTGAATCCATCAAAATTTGAAAGTTGTATTTCCAATTGATGGATTTAGGCTCACGATACTTCGGACCTTTCGATAACATATTTCATAGAGAAGTGTTGTTAACAATGTTGAGGTCACCGGTAATAACGTGGCAAGCAGGATTATATGTGAATTGGGAACTAGCACAAGTGCAATCAGGAGGTTTTTTCATCTTTTCCAATGCGGACTGGCTTAATAAGTCTGTGACTTGCAATATCTGAAATTATAGCTTCAAGTTTGTATTGGTTCGAATGACGGTGTGTAATAGTGGATTCCAAACATAAATTGAAATGAGAATGAAATTTTGAAAGGGGTAATGAATAAAGTTTCGTGCGAATGTGATGAATACCTAACGGCTTTGAATAAATGCAGCAAGTCATTAATAGAGACATGATGCAGAGAAGATGATGTATAATGACGATGACCATGACTGCGTCTACGTCGAGGAGTCGATTTGAAAATATTCACACATTCACCGAGTTACACGAAGGACTAGATAGAATACCTATACCATCAATTTTAAAGCGAAGCTACATTTTTTTTAATTTTTGATTCGCTATAAAAACCCTACGTTGGAATAAAGTTAAATGATTGGTATGCGATGACAAACTAAGCTAAGTGATTTTAATAATTAGCATCAAAGCTGTATACGGAAAAAACTTTCAAGTTATACGAATTTTGTAGATTTAATTACAGGGAAATCTTGGAATTCCGAATCCTGGTTAAATCGAATTTCACGTTGAACAAATTCTGTGAAATTTCCCGGTTTACTTCTAGTAATGTTAATTCAATGAAAATAAACATAACACTCCCAATACAAAATAGGGAACATTTTCGTAAGGCACACCAAGGTCCTAGTTTAGAAGATCATTCACAAGCATGTTCAGCCCTACATATATACTTTTTGTGCCCGTCCCAAGTCACCAGGTTGTCGTTGGTTCCTATGTGTTTTTTTCACTTTTTTTTTTAAACGTAATAATATCTTTATTGAATATTTGCTGTAACAATTTACTAAGTTTACAGCTTGTAACTTAGTATCCCTCATGTTAGTTTACCTAATAGTTTAGGGAAGCACTATTTGGTAAGATATAACTTATTCATAATATTAGTATCTATAGTACAATTGATTTCACAATTATATAAAATAAATATTGTGAATACACATACAGATCTTTGTTAAATATTTTCTTTCTTTTTTTATACATTACTTTTCCAGAATCTTTTCCGTTATCGATTTTATCAAATGATCCGTATTCCATTGAAAGAAATTGGGCATAGTTAGTGTTGTTTCAGCAAGCATGTGCGTTATCGCATTATTGATTGTGTCTAAATATTCTTATATAAACAGGATTTAACTTATTTTATAAAATTTGGTAAGTATGCAATTTTTGTTTAAGTTTCTACTGATCTATTGTATGTCGTCGTGTATATGTATTACAAAAGTTAAGTCATTCATTTTAGCGTGCACAATTCACAATTTGTCTACACTAGAATAAATTATTAAATAATCGTGATTACACATGTTTATCTCCCCCCCCTATAATGTTTATGAATAAAACAACAATATGTACCATGTCGTTACTTATGCATGGTTAAACATTTTTACAAACATATCTGTAACACATGCCGACATGCATGATTGAACTTGTGAATAACATGACCATGTATGGCTTGTAAACAATTAACAATTGTGTTTACAAATTACTATGTTTTTACTTTTTATAAAATAATGTTTTTAAACATTTAAATTGATTTAATTCTGATTTTATTTTAAATCTTCAATGAATCTATTTGTTTTTAGAATTGTCTTACTATTATTTTTGTTATTAAAATTGTTCATTTCAATAATATCTGAAATTTCTTTTTGGAAAATTTTCAAAATGTTTATTTTTTTTTGTTTTCTTTTCTGAGACATAATATGCTTTATATAATGAAAAGGATATTATTGTTAGTATGTAGTTAATATCAAAGTATGCTGAGTCTTCAATTTTGTACCCTATTACTAGATTTTCAAGACTTATAATGTTTTTGTCTATACCTAGGGAGTTCATTAATTTCATTGCTATTTTTAGGAAGTCTGTATTAAATAAGCAGTTGACAAATAAGTGTTCATAGTTATCTTTTCTTTACAATGCTTACATAAGTTGTCTTCAGTAATTTTCCACTTTTTTAATAGTTCATTACATGGCAGAATATAGTGAATAAGTTTCCATCTAAACATTTTTAATCTGTTGTCAGTGAGATATTGAAAAATGAAAACAAAGTTATTTTTGAACTTGTAACTTAAATTTTTGTCAAATAATTTTTCCCACAACAGAAAACCGTTCTGTTTTTCATGATTTTCTTTTAGTTTGATCATTTTATAAAGTTCTCCAGTGCTCGTTAATGGAGTTATTGTTGTGTACCTAATTTTTAAGTCGTTAACAACTTTAACTTTAGTTTTGATGGATTCTTCAGTACAAAGAATTAATTTTCAATTCATTGGAATAGCCTTTTTTAACATATATATTTGGTTTATCCAATTTTGTTTATATTTAAGCTTAGATAAGATGGTTGTTTCAGAGATTTTACCCTCTTCATCAATGATATCATTTATTGTAATTATATCACTATTTATCCAATCGTCAAAGTTTAGACATTTTCTGTTAAACCTAATATTATCATTTCCCCACAAAACTTGTTTTCTAATTTCAAAAAATCTTTTGGGATATTTTGTGTTTCCTCCTTTTTCACTAATCCAATCTTTAATTAGTTGCTTGTAAAAGTCTGGCATATTTTGTAACTTATTTTTATCAATGTCTTTAATACTCTTTAAATTCATTTTGAATACGAGAAGATTTTTCCCTAATTTGTTAAAATAAAATTTTGGAATGATTGTCCAATTATCATTTTTATCTTCACTAAATTTTAAAATCCAGCTGATATGCAGTGATTTTATGTAAACATCAATGTCTGTCATTTTAAGTCCACCTTCCAACAAATCTTTTGAAAGTGTCGATCTTTTTATTTTGTCTTTTTTGCCTTTCTATATAAAATTATATATCAAAGTTTTAAAATTTTGCAACATTTCTTTAGGAATTATAGTGTTTGATGCAATATATGTTAGGTTTGGCAAAACAAGTGATTTGATGATGACTATCTTTCCTATGATAGTAAGATTTCTTTTACTCCAATCAGTTATTACTTTTTTACATTTTAAAAGCTGTTTTTCAAAGTTTAATTTTTGACATTCTTGTTTATTATGACCAAAATAAATTCCAAGACTTTTAATAGGTGTAGTACACCAATTTATATCTTCACATTTATCACGACAGTGTTTCAATTGGCCTAGCCATATCCCTTCAGTTTTTGTTTTGTTCAATTTTAAGCCTGAGAAAGTACCAAATATTTCTATTAAATTAATTGCAAGAGTAACATCTTTTTTTGATTGAAGAAATAAAGTAGTATCATCTGCTAGTTGGCAAATTTTCAGAGTATTACTTTCTCCGTCTAGTTTTATTTCTAGTCCTTTTAAATTTTTATTTTCCCTTATCTTAATTGCCATTACTTCTACTGTTAGAACAAATAGTAACGGTGATAACGGACATCCTTGTCGGATTCCACGTGAAGCACTGAATCGAGTAGAAACCCACCCGTTATTAATAATGCATCCTTTAATATCCGAGTACTTTGTCTGAACCCACCTAATGAAATTATTTTTAAAGCCAAATTTCTTTAAAGTCTCAAACATGAAGTCCCATTCTAACGAGTCAAATGCTTTTGTAAAGTCAAGGAATAAGATTGCCCCATCTATTTTAAAAGTCTCAGAGTAATCTATTATATCTTGTATTTGTCGAATATTAAAACCAATATACCTATTTTTTACATATCCTTTCTGGTCAATGTGTATAATTTTGGGTAGCAGGGGTTTTAATCTTTGTGCTAATGCATAAGCGAGTAATTTTGCATCATAATTTAAAAGAGTTATAGGTCTATAATTATCTAGTGAAAGAGGGTCATTTTTTTTTTATAAATTAAGGATATTAAACCTACCTTCTGAGTGTTTGATAGCTTTCCTTTTTCATAACTATAATTAAAAGTAGCGACTATAAAAGTTTTTAATTCTTCCCAAAATTTTCTGTAAAATTCAACATTTAATCCATCAAGCCCAGGAGCTTTATTTAGTTTCATTTTAAAAATTGCATCAGTACATTCATCAACAGTTATTTCCCCTTCACAAGTATTACTTTCAGAGTCATTTAATTTTTTATATTCTTTTAGAGATTCTAAATACTTTTTTGTTTCTTCTATCTCGGGATTTTTTTTATCTCTTGTAATTTGACCCTTATCATCATATAATTGGGTTATTGTTTTTCTACTCTGTCTAGATTTTTCCATCCATAGAAAATATGCTGAATTTTTTTCTCCCTCTTCAACCCATTTTACCATTGCCCTTATTCGATTACCTTTTATTTTCTCATTATAGAGTTTTCCTATTTCATTTTCTATATTTTCTACTTTCTGTACTAAGTTGCTTTTGTTTTTATCATTGCATGATGATTTGTCTATAATTTTATTTAATTCCGTTAACATTTTTTCCAACTGGCTGATTTGGTCTTTTTTATTTTTAGCTTTTATTTTACAATAGTTGATTGTCTGGTCTCTAACTTCAATTTTGAAATTGTCCCACAGAATGTCAAGTTCAGTTTTAGTTTTTGCCTTGTTTTTATAATTTTTTATTATCTTATTAATTATTTCAATGTAGTCTTCATTTTGAAGTACACTACTGTTAAGTTTCCAGTATCCCCTTCCTTTTTGACCTCTACTTAAATCTATTTTTAAGGAAACACAGTTGTGATCTGTGTATTGTAGTACTATTGGTCTTATATCACATGAAACACAGTTTTTGAATACCTCAGGAGCAATTAAAAAATAATCAATTCTTGTCGACTCCGATCTATCTTTTCTACTTCATGTATATTGAATTTTGTTTGGATTTCTGTTTCTCCACACATCACTTAGGTTAAGGGACTTTATAAGTTAATTTAAGTTGTGAGCAGGTTTTTTTTTGGTGCTTAGATTTGCTTTTTGAATCAATATGGGATAAGATTTCGTTAAAGTCTCCTCCTAGAATTAGTTGACCCAAACTTTTTTCTTCTATTATAGCACGTACAGTTTTTTAAAAAAATATTTCTGCTTTTTGGATTATTTGGCGCATAAATGTTAGCTATTGTTATAATAGTGTCATCTATTTTAATATTAACAAGCAATAGCCTTCCTTCATTATCTTTATAGTCATCTATAATTTTAAAGTTTAGTTTTTTTTTCAGCCATATGGCAATTCCCCTTGAATGTCAATCAATCTTTTTCGTTTATCAGGTTGTTGTAAGCCTTTACAATTTACTGTACAGATATGAAGATGTTTGTTTAATACCATAGTTGGTGAGTATTTTTAATATTATTTGTAACATTCATTATGCTTCAGTAAACTTAGGTAAGTCTCCTTTGGAGTGTTATTAATTAGGTTACATTTTAAGTGACCTTCACAGAGACTATAAATAGACATTTTTCCAGGTGTTTTATTTTTAAAGGGACTTTTATTTATTAATCCACTTGTTCTTTGTATTATAAATAGCAGTAAGTTATTTATAATTCTTTTACATTTGTAGCTGAATGTGTTTATTGTGTAATCATTACAAGTTTTCCACTTATTAACTTTATAAATAATGTTTACAGACATTATTAATTTTTTACCTGTACTTGTACTTTTTGTTTTTAAATTCATTCTACAAAAAGGATGATTTGTCCATCCTGCACATTTAATTTTACTGGTTTTACATGTGTTATTATGTAAAAAATAAGCATAGTTTATTTCTATTGAAGACATATAACTACAAGTTATATTCAAAAATGAGAAAAATGTGTTATTTTCTTTGACCTCAAAGGTCATTATTTGGGTCATCCTTGTGACTTCACAAACAGTCATTGACATGTACATCATAACTTGAGTACACTCAGTGTCTGTTGGGCTCATATAAATATAAACACATATGTACTTCAACTTGAAATACATAATCAAAACATATTTAAAAAGAACCATTTGTATATGCACATGCTTGCATATACACATGCATGTATAACAAATAAAAACAATTTTGTTATAAGTACAAAGCATGATAATCAGTTTTGTTAAAATATTTGTATTTATAGAAAAGGTATGTTGGTTTAAATTTTTCATTATAACCACATTCACTTTTACAAAAGTTAACTTTTGGGTTTTGAATATTTCTAGGATTGAATTTTTGACAAATAAAATATATTGTAAAAGTGTTTGCTTGAAGATTTTTATTTTTTGCTTTATTGCCAAAATGTGTTTGATTAAACATTTCTTATCTTTATTTTTAGGATAAGAAGATGGTGACCGATTTTGACTGGTCCTCACTGAACATTGGCTTCCAAAAAGTTGAAACCTCATCAGATATGGATAACATATGAAAAGCTCAATATGTACAGACAGAACAAATATAATTATGTACAACTGCATTTTAAAATTTTTTTTTTTATAATATATAATAAAATAGGTTTAACAGTGTTCACTAGTATTGACTGCTGATTACACTTAGACAGATCAAATTATTTTTTTTGTGGTTCTTGATCGTTTTGTACTATTATTTGTAGCACCTTCATGAAGTTTTTCTGTAGGGGTAACTGGTGATTTTTCAAGTCCACTGCTAGTTGTTGGTTTCACTGGTGTACCATGATTTTGGCGTTGAGACGAAGATTGAGTTGTTGTGAATTTGGTGATTTGTTGTTGTTCAGAGTGTTTTTTTTCACGTAATTTTGTGCTATAAATTATGCAACGTTCTCTGATACTTATCGTACCTAGTCTTTTTTTAATCGAGTCTTCATGACAAAACCATGAAAAATAACAAATGACTTTGTCGTCTTTGGAGTACATCATATGGTCATGCTAGACTTAATCAAGGTCAATATTGGTTATATGTGCAAATACACACTTTTCTGTGATGTATTGTGTACTTTTAGCATCAGGAAAAGCAAATATGTAGTAACCTGTAAAAATTGAAGTGTCGAAAATGGAACTTTTCTCTTTGATTTATAAAATAAAATTAGTTTTGATATATTTATTTAGAACAGCAATATTCCACTGGGCATTTGATCTTTATTTGACTGTATCTCATGTTCAATGATTTATTGTATTGCATGATACGTAATCGTTTTTTTTTTTTTTTTAAAGAGGGACAAAATATACCAGAGGGAGAGTCAAACTCATAGATAGAAAATAAACTGACAACACCATGGCTAAAAATGAAAGAAGACAAACAGACAAATAAACGTACAGAAGACATAGAAAACTAAAAACTAGGCAACACGCATACCGCCAAAAACTGGGGTGATCTTAGGTGCTCCAGAAGGATAAGCAGATCCTGCTTCAAATGTTGCACCCGTCGTGTTGCGTATGCTATTACAAATCCGGTGAATAGTCTAATTCGGCAGGTCACTTTCGTGAAGAGGGAATATTGGTCACGATACACCTTACACAGATTCGTTTATCTACGACTAGATTAGAAAACATTGGCGTGTATGTTCACCTGTCATGTGACACAACCACCACTACGAACAATAAAAGTAACGGGCGTGCATAATTAAAAACAAATCATGTTTGCATTTCTTTCATTTTCTAATTTATTTTGCTAGTTTCAATAGTTTACAAAAATAGATAATTGTCGTAGAAACGTATCCGATTTCTAAATAAAACTTTTTATGACTGTGAAGTTACATCTGGAAGATGAATGTTGACAAGTCGTGTACTAACTTTGATGAAACATAAATCATTCTATCAACAGAAACAAAACTACGACTTTACAGTTACCCTTTTTCAAGAAGATCTACTCACTCTGTGGATGAGAACAAAGAAAACTTAAACTACATGCAGAATAATAGTAGCTTTACTTATTTATTTAAATAAAATAACCTTTTTTATATGGCTTAAAAAGTAAATTTTGTTGACTTTACTAACGTAGTTTGTTCTGTGCATGGATTATAACATTGTAGAGGTTTTAGACGCACTTCGTTTTTTTTTTTTTTTTTAGGTTTGATTGTTCTTGTTTGTATTCTGTGAGTAAAAACAACACGGCGGACTCCGACTGTTTAAAATCTGTTGAAGAAAGCTCTTCAGCAGACAGAGGCTATGAGTCTGACTTCTCCCAAAAAAGATATGTCTGATAATGCTATAAAAATAGAGATCAAGAAACGCAAATTTGCAACCCCTAGTCCAAATACAAGTTATTCGTATGCAATCCAAAACCCAGCCACAGTCCGATATAGACCATTACGCAATGCCTCTTGACGCTCTCTCCCCGATAACCAGCATATTATTATCAGTGGTAGAGGTGTTCGGTAAGCAGAAGAAAATCCAATCAAGATTCAAAAAAATATTTCAAAGCAGTATGGATTTGTTAAAAATATTAGACCAATAAAGTCTGGTAACATTATTGTAAACGGTATGGATGGTATGCAACTAAATCAACTGATGAAAGCCACTCAGTTAGCTGAAGGTCAAGTCAAGTGCTCTTAACCATAAATTCTTCTGAGCTCACAATGATGCATATATAATGTACCTCAGGAATATTCTGACGAAGACATTAAATATGCATTTAACGAATATAGGGTCACAGAAGCCGCAAGGATTACAAATTATGACAAACAACAAGGCAGCAGAGCACCATCTAGAACTGTAAAATTGTTCTTTAGCATACCACAAATTGTTAAAGGGATAAAGCCTGTGTTAAGTGTAGTTTATGACATGAAGGCCAATGTAATACTGATACAGCAGTGTGTGTAAACTGCAAAAAATGTCCTAACAGAGTAGAAAAACAAAAAATTCCGAAAAAGAGCAAGGAATTGAAGATATCAGTTGGTGAAGCCACCAAAATTGTAAAAGGTGAAGACACAGACATGTGTTGCAAGGAAAACAATAAATATGTAAAATATCAGTAAAACAAAAACCCACAAAAAACCTAAATCGGGTGAAACAAATACTACTGTTTCCCTAATGGTAACAATAATAACTATTGCAATAACTCATATTGTTAATGCTCCAAAAGAGGGAATAACAGTTGAGAATGTAGCAAAGTATATCAGTGAAGTGGCCAAAACTCTAAACGTGTGTAATGTTGACACAGATCAAATGAATCATTATATTGAGAAATGGCTGTCCATCAGTATATAAAATTCCTCTACTTATCCAAATGTAATATGCCTACAAGAAACTTGGTATAAAATTTTAAATGATCTAATTGAAATTAACGGTTATACAGCTGCAGATTTCTCAGTTAGAGACAGTATAAAAGGGGGTGGCACAGCTATGTCTGTCAAATTAGACATCCCACACTTCAAGAAGGAAATAACTTTAAAAATTTGAAACTTCTGTTGCTGAAATATTAATAAACAGTGATATGGTCACCATTATTAGCCAATATAATGCATCAACAGACACGAAAGAAGATGATTATATAAATCTCTTGAATCAAATTGAAGGTAAATTTATTATCTGTGGTGACTTTAATGCTCATCATAATCTATGGGGTAGTAATAAAACTGACACTAAAGATAACTCATTGCACAATGCTATTAGTACCAAATATATTATAGTTTTAAATGATGAATCAGGTACTAGACAAAACCCCTCCGGTCTACAATTGCCATGTATTGATATATCAATGTCTAGTGTACATTTAGCGCGCCAAATAACATGGACAGTAGATAATAAATCCTTATATGGTAGTGACCATTTTGTAATACAATTAAGATTGAACCAAACCTCATCTTGTTCAAACAGCAAACAAGAGTTGATTTGGAACTATAAAAAAGCTGATTGGAATTTGTTCGCCAGCTGATGAGTATAAACAACTTAGTGAGAACATGGTTACTGACAATATTAATGAATCATGTACTCATCTCTCTAACACTATCATTAAAATTGCTGGTGAGCACATCCCTTCTAAGACAAGAATCACAAAAAAAAAATACACCAGAAGTCCCCTGGTGGAATGAAAATTGTACATTGGTGGTAAAAGAACGCAATAGAGCTCGTAACAAGGCCAGATACACCGGGTTAGGGGTGGACATGATTATTTATTATACAAAGAAATAGAAAAGGAATGTAGAAGTATTATTAAATTAACACAGCTACAATATTGGGAAACTTCTCCAGTGGCTTGAATTATAATAATGTAAGGCAATTATGGAATACAATAAAGAGAATGATGGGTAGGACTACATATAATACATATACCATCAATGTTGTCATTGCAACCATATGGTATCTCAGTTCCCAATTGTATAGTCCAGTAGTCCTCTATTTTTCTACGGAGAGGCGTTGCAAGATGAGGATTTTAGTGTTGTGGTATATCTTTTCGATAATGCGAACTGTCATAGAAACGATGAAATGATCAGGCTGATTAAACTCTGGTAAAGACTGTCGTTTGCATTGAAATTAATGTCTGATCTATGACCGCACATAAGTTTGTTTAGCCTTCCTTTTGTTTCACCGAAGTATATCAATCTGCAAAGGTTACACTCTAACCAATTTTAACAATGACATATATTTCTATTTTACAGAGGAAACAGCTGTCCACATTATCAAGTCTTGTGTCATTGATACATATCTCTGTCTTGATAATGATTATGTTACGTTTTAAAAATCCATTTAAAACCTTTACATTTGTTACATTGTTAGTACATTGTGTATGTAAGCACTTCTGTTAACTTATTACAGGACTAGTTCGAAGTTAATTTATATGAATATGGAAGCTGTTTCCAAGTTGACTTTTTTGCAGACATAAAAACAATTCTAGGACAAGTCCGCTCTTCAAGTTAACTAGATTTTAGTCCTAGAACTGGTCAGAGCAGTCCTAAATCCGGTCACAGATTAACTGTGACCAGTCCAAATGACTGGTTATCAAGTTAACTTGCTGTGCAGGTTAGGACTGCACCCATCTGTAATGATACACTGAATGACTCGTCAATCTTCGTGCTGCAATATTCAATTAGGGCCAATATCATTCATCTTTAAAAGGACACGCTGGTAGTTATGTTACACACCGTTTTCGTTTAACATCAGGACATTAAATGGCCATCTGTCAAACTTTGATTGTCGAAACTGTTAAATGCATTAGTCTTGCATGCAATTGTTTTTGACATGCATGAGATAAATATAATCTGGAAACAAGATAATCTGTTACAGTTAAATAGAACAGAAACGGGGAATGTCACTATGGTTTGACACATATGCAACTGATAATGTTTCTCTGAGTATCATAACTAAAACACTAATCAAAATCCTGTGCTTTTTATAAGACAATTTACCGAGCACTTTGAAAAATAGATCGATTAACATGAATTTAGTGAACTTTGAAAATATAAAAATACTTATCAGCGTATTCATAATTATAAAAAGAAAAAAAAATGATATTCCCTATCTTTAAATAAACGAAGATCACTGATTTCAACAGGTTCTTTTGGACGTACGAAACTAAATTTCACCAATAAAGACTTTACGAAAAGTAACAAACTTTTGAACCAACAGTCATAACTGATCTAATTTTATTGCAAAATATCCCCATGATCCATGTCATCGACAACTTTAATTTCAACAAAATTATTATCTTCTGAATTTATTTTACTATCACTGAAAAATAAAAAAGTGCCAAAAAAAAAATCGCCCGTTGATTTTTTTTTACTTAAAATTTGGCGGTTCATCCTAATTATTCTATATGATGGTTGCAAAAGAAAAAAAAACTTGGGGTCAATGTGCTTTTTTTTTCAATAAAAGGAATGAAACATTGATTTTTACTGGCAAACAAGGCGTTCGCTACCACGACGCTAAACTCCGATGATGTGATCAAGTTCAGTGGCTAACTCCATACAATGTAATCGTTCGGGTCATACTTCCCTTTCACTGTAAAGAAGTGCAGCATGATATCACCATTTTTACGGAGTTTGGTTGATTGCCAATTGGACAACTATCAACAAAGCAACAACATGAAGTCAGCTTTAAAAAAAACCAACACATGAAAATGTAAATAAAGAAAACTAACAACCTTCTCTGTAGCATTACATGCACATAAATCATACCCACATTTATAACTCGCTTAGGCACTACGTATACTCATAACATGTTTACAAAATGACTATTTAAAGCTGTTTTCAACAAATTCACATCGGAACTGTCTCAATACAGTCTATCATGGTGTATTATTAAATAATATAATAACATAAGCCCTTATACGGATAAATCAGCCTGTGCAATATGGATGAAGTTCAACTGTGGATGTAAATCAAGAGTTAATATTACTTTTAGAACAAGGCCAATAAATACGGAAAAACAGGGCCAGTACGAAAAAAATCCATATTGGACCATCGGTTACAGCCCTTGGAAGGTGTAAACTTAAAAAAAAAAACGTGTATGGTGTAATGGTGTATGACATATAGTGCAATGGTGTAAGGTGTATGGTGCTATGGTGTATGGTGTAAGGGGAATGGTGTAATGGTGTATGAGGAATGGTGTGATTGTGTAATTTGCGATCAGGAATGATGTGAATAATGGTGTAGGACATTTCATTGGTTGCAAACAAAGTTTTTTTTTTTATTTTTTCGGATTGTAAACATCAAAATAATAATAGTCTTAATATTTAAAATTTAATTGCATTATGGGTAATTTCGGATCGTTTAGATAGAACGGGGAATGGTGTATGGTGTAAAGTGTAAGGTGTATGGTGCAAAGGTGTAACGTGTATGGTGTAATGGTACAAGGTGTATGGTGTAATGGGGTATGGTGTATGGTGTAATGTGTATGGTGTATGGTGTAATGGTGTATGGTGTTAATGGGAAGTTTACACCATCCAAGGACTGTAATATAGGACGTTCACTTCAATACGTAGTTTTTGAGTACGAAACAATTATGAAATAACTTGAGTTTTAATTTTGTATCAATACTATCGGTTTTCACTTTAAAATTACAGTTGTATAATGGCTTGCAATTAATTTTAATTTTCAAAATTATTTGACAAAGTCCTTTGTCAATTGAATCGTCATGAAAAAAATGTGATAGATTGGATGTCAGAAGTGTTCGTCTTTGGATTGGATATCGTCAAAATTCAATCGGGGTCAATGTCGATGTAATTTAAACACACTACGTCTGTTCTGCATTCTGTACTTATAACATCGGGAAAAGAAAATACATACTTTTCTATCACATTTCAATTTTAGAAAGTGTCTTCTATTTAATTTATGAATTGACATTAGTTTTAATGTATGTTTATGCTTTAATGAAAAATTTGAAAAGGTTCTATGTCAAAGAAACCTCTTCTCTTAATGCCTTGATTTTCCGTAAATAACAAAATGATATGAGATGCATGCTGCAAGATGTTAAAAATGTTTATTTTTATATCTAATAAGAGTTTTATTAATCTCGGTAAAATTTGACGGACCCGAATTATCGGACAATGTAAATCAACAGAATGAGTTATGGCCCTTAAACCAAGGTGATCAGTGTTTCATTGCTCAGCAAAAAAGTGATTGTTTGAAAGATGGCAGCTAATAGTATGGTATGAATTGTTGATGACTGTATACAATATATGTTTACAGTTCTTTCGAGACTAAAACATTCAAAAACTGACAAATAATTTAGTACTTCTCGATGTGTTAAGACAAACAAAATCAAAAAGAAAAAAAGAAAACAAAATGGCCACCTCTTATGCAGAAGCAGCTAGAAAGGAAAACAAACACAAAAACAAAAATGATGACTGCAAGATTGGTAATGTGAAACCAATATTTCTTCTCGAAACAGACGTTTTTGGTGAAAATGATATGAATCATTTAGGTCAACGACCATTCCTAATAAATACAGAGGTATATCGAGGAATAGAAGAGCAGGTACCAGTTAGAGCTTTTATTGGGTTACAGAGAGTTCGAGGCATCTGGCCAATTTATTTCGACAATGGACAAGACAAAAAAGAACTACTGTCATTGGGGTTAACCATGAGAAAAAAATCAATAACCCTGTACTTAAGAAACCCAAAGGTAACTATGAATGAAAAACCAAATGCTATAAAGGTACGGGTGGAAAAAAAATCAGCAGATGACGAATAGATTTTAAGAACTCTTGAAACCTCAGTTAGCAAGTGAAAAATAATCACTCAATCCAGGGAAAGATTGAGAATTGACAATCTTGTAACAAAATGCAGAATAGGTATAAGAAAAGATTAGATAAGAAAACTTTATTTTGATTCGGCATAAGTACAAATAAGCAACACAAGCTCTAAGGAGCTTTTGACGGAATATAAAAACATATAAATAACATAAAAACAGTGCATTTTGACATTAAAAACAACCTGTAATACAAAGTTGAAATCTCACATACATAGCATGCAATAAAAATTAGCAACAAATTTTCAAATGAAGTAAAAACATACTTAACCAGGGCAACGTGAAGCAGCATAAATAATAAACAGCTCAAGAATTATTTGCAAGCAGAACAGCGACATTCCAAACTGTTCCAGGACTGAACAAGACTTTTAAAATGTGAATAACTGTTTTCCGTCCTTAAATGGTTTGGAAGGCTGTTCCATAAAGTAGCAGCAGTAAATTTGAACGATTGTTTACCGTAACGGGTTGACTTTACCTGTGGAATTTCAAGAATATTTTTATACCTGAAAGAATATTTAGATGTTTTGACTTTCACCAAATTTTGTAAGCACACAGGAGCTATGTTGTTTATAATAAAATTTTCTGGAGCCATTGTTCTTTTCCGTCTGATCTGCAAGAAGGACACCATAGCTTTAAGTAAGAGGTCCTCGTAAGAGCTGGTAAACTCGAGGTGATAGGATAGTTATATGCAAACCTTTCAATCCGTCTCTGCCAAAGTCGTTGAAAATATGCAAGTATTGGGCTATTATCAGCCATTTTGGCCAAGCATCTACAAGCAGACCAAATATGAAATGTAGTAAGTGTCTAGATGAAGGGCACATAACAAACAATTGTCCAAACGGATGGAAGTGCAACAAATGTGGTCAACTTGGACATAGACAATATGAGTGAGACTAACATTCTGATGGAGAAGTTGAGGAAGATCATACATGTATGACCAACATTGAGGGTAATCCAGACGTTTTCCATGCAAGTCAAAATGATATACAGACCAATGAACAAACTGAAGATAACGTTGAGTCCTTCCAGGAAAGTGATGTAGATTCCAAAAGCTAGACAAAACCTCTCTTGAATACCAAGGGTAGAAGTAAATCAGAGAGTGACACGGAACATTCGCATTTGAACTTTGGTACTCAGGAAAGTAAGTCCACCGGAAAAGACAATTCTTAACAGCAAAAGGAAAAAACCTAAAAATCTTAAAAGACTTGGCAGAAGACCAGGTATCTCGAGGTATTTGACACAAAAATCGAGTCATGATCAGGGTGACACTACAAATAGCACACCTAAACAGTCAAAAACAAAGAACATTGAAGAATCTCCAGTAACCCAAACAGAGAATCTGCACGACGCAACACGAGATGATGCTGCTAAGAAGCCAAAAAAAAAAAAGAGACGTTAATTTAACATCTGTTAATCAAAGTACAAAATATAAGACGAGAATTTATAAAAAAATTCTAAAAAAATGCATTTTATCAATCATATTTTTCACACAAAAGTATTAATAGCACTGATTTCATTTATTTCTAACTGTATATATTATTCGAGATATGTATCAAAATGTTTGTGTGACACAACTGTTGGCCATTTAAAATATGCAGACTGAAAGATAGTCTAATCAATACCAATAATGAAGAATATAAATGGTCTGTTCTTCATAAAAGTTTTATCCTGAAAAAGAAAAAGACAAATAAAAACAAAAAGTACATTACTGTATGTGTATTTAATGAAATGGCAAAGAAATGTTATTATATACTAGAGAATCTAGTCATATCGATAATACTTATGTCATGTTGCTATAATATTAAATTGAAGTATTTAACATCTGATACTAAATATCCTGATCGAGAAAACATATTTATCAATCTTAAAAAGTCTCCATCAAAAGCGGATGAAATAACCTTGACCAGAAATTCTATAAATACTTTAACGTTGAGGTCAAAATATAGAACGTACAAAACTAAGAGTAGAGAGCAGCGTACCTGGACAACGAAAGTCTTAATCTATTGCAAAACAAACACCATATAATTGACGAATATAATCATCATGAGAATAGGTTATCAATACTAATTATGGAAAAGATCGAAAACATAATACATTTTACTGTACGGGAAAATAAATTGTTAAAAATATTAACCAGTACTACACCGACTATAAACATAGAGAAGATAGTAAACAAACCGGTATTACATGAGAAAAAAAAACAGATCTAAATTCATCATTTAAATACCAACGATCTGAAAAACCAATCGCAATCAGTTAGGCGTATAACGGTATTTATCAGGTAAACAAATGCTAAATCAGTATGTAAACAGCCTATAAATAAGTCTTCTTGTATAGAAACAAAACTAAAAGAATTTATTCTTAAGTCAGTCAAAAGAAAACACAAAATAACAATAATTTAAACAAATCCTAAATGGTTCATTATTAATGCTAAGA
This sequence comes from Mytilus galloprovincialis, assembly GCA_037788925.1. Taxonomy (NCBI): domain Eukaryota; kingdom Metazoa; phylum Mollusca; class Bivalvia; order Mytilida; family Mytilidae; genus Mytilus; species Mytilus galloprovincialis. Next base: position 82,253,238 of record CM075338.1, read on the forward strand.
AAGATAACTCATTATGTATGAAATTTAAAATATCCAACTTATGATACACCACCATGAAAAACTATTTGCATATTTGTTCGGTCAATGCTAATGGCCACATCAACCTGAACAAATAAATAAAATAGTCAGTTGGGCAAATCAGCAAAAATGTGATGTAATTTGTATACAGGAAACTCATTTTACTAAACAAATGCAAGATACTTTGTCTAAAGAACTTGGTAAAACAATTTCAGAAGTGATGGTACAAGTAATTCACGCGGAGTAGCAATATGGATAAAAGATAGAATAAATTTTAAAATTATTGATGAGCACAGATATTCTGATAGTAGATTTGTTTTGATTAATATTGAAATAAATAAAAATATTTACATAGTAAATATCTATGCTCCAAAAAGATCAATAGAAAGAAACAGTTTTTTTCAAAAAGGTAAATCATATATAAATAAATATGAATTAGGTAAAACAATTCTTTGGGGATATTTTGACGATATCTGGTCATTTATTGATACAAAAAATAAAAGTAAATCCTCTAAAAAATTTGGTAAACCAGTTACAGGTTTAAAAGTGCTTATAAAGTCGTTTAAGTTGAGAGACATTTGAAGAAGTAGACATAAAAATCTAAAACAATTTACTTGGTGTAGGAAAGATAGATCAGAAGCCACCAGGATTGATTACTTTCTGATTTCAAAAAAAGTACAAAAAAAATGTAAAAGTTGCAATATAAGACCTATAGTACAGGAACTAACTGACCATAATGCAGTATCCTTAAAAATTAATACTGAAAGAGAAAATAAGGGGCATGGATACTGGAAATTAAGCTGAAGTGTTTAAAATAATGATGACTATGTAAATGAAATAAACAAAGTAATAAGCAAAAATGAAAATGAATCAATTAAGTTCAATGCTAAGTTAGACTATTGTAAAAGAAAAGCCAAATTGAAAAAAAAAGATAGAATAAATATTCTAGAAAAACAGCTAAATGATCTCAATAATAAAGCAAATAGTGGTACAGATGTAAATCATTAATTATAAAAAGAAATTGAGAATGTGGAAATGATCTAGAGAGTTTATATAAAGACAAAATTAAAGGACAAAAATAAGATCAAGGGTAAAATGGTTCGAAGAAGGAGAAAAAAATAGTGAAAAATAGTGAAAAAAGTCTTAAAAAAAAACCAACTGAACTATATGATGAAAATGGGCTCACAACAACTGATCAAGATACAATTTTAAATCTTCAAGTGAAATATTACAAAAAAACTTTATGAGTCAACTAATTATTATGATAATAAAGTTAAAACATATATTAATGAAACAAAATTAACAAAAACGTTTAAAAATTCAGATAGTATTCAATGTGAAGGGAACGTAACAGAAATTGAATGCACTGATTTTTAAAATGAAGCTTAACAAATCGCCGGGTCTTGATAAACTGACAGTTGAATTTTATAGACAATTTTAGAGTCTAAAAAATATGGTTGTCAAAGTATTTAATTATAATTATGAAAAAAAAAAACTTACAAACTCACAAAAGAAAGATGCAATTTCACTAATTTTTAAAAAGAATGATCCTCTTTCATTAGATAATTATCGTCCCATAACTTTATTGAATATTGACACTAAACTATTAGCTTACGTGTTAATTCAGAGACTTGAAGAAGTACTACCATATAATATTAGTCTAGATCAAACAGAATATGGTAAAAATATATATATATTAGTTTAAACATCAGAAAAATTCAAGATATAATACATGTAGATTATTCTGAGAAATTTAATATAGAAGGAGCAATTCTTTTCTTCGATTTTAGTAAAGCTTTTGACTCACTAGAATGGACTTTCATGACAGGAACACTGTGTGTGTGTGTGTGTGTGTCAATATATAGGTACTTCCACACTTGTACGCTACATTTGTGTACAACATTTAATAAGCATAATCAGGATTGCAAATGCAACTATGAAAAATATATTTAAACTCCAACTTACCTTATTGCAATATTATTACAAGCTTCCAAAACAACATCGAAATTAATAATCCAAATTCTCGAAACACTTCAAAATATATTTTCCAAACACGAGGAACAGAAAAGTCGTGGGATGTCACTTACATGTAAGTCTTAAACGCGGTTCGTTTCTAATTAGATAATAAAAGAACCTCAAAAGTCATTCCGGATGAATGATCAATTTCCGCTATTGTGTAGATATTTTTTATGAATATATCTGAAAATACTTTATGTGAAATAGCAACGACTATTTGAAATAACTATAATAATAGTTTAATGTGTTAATTTAACCAATGTAATTTATTCTTTTACTGAATATTATGCCTCGGTATTCAGTGGTAATTTCACAGGGAAACTTAATGAAATGCTGTACACCAAGTCTAATTGTTAAACAGCAATATGTGCAATAAAGAATCAATTAGAATGTATAAAAAAGTCAATGTAAATCAAACAGTTCCGGAAATTCGGGTCCATTAAATATTTTTTATTCACCTGAGGGGACGTTATCTTGGGAGTTCTGAGATATCATTTTTAGCAAACTAAATATGTGTCCAATTGAAATCGTATCTTATTTTATCATTTCTGTTGGACATTTCTGGAAATATTTTGCATCAATAATAAGCATAAAAAAGGTAGGACTTTGTCATTGCGTAAAAATTTCGAACCGGCTATGAAAATTTCATGTCAAAATAGTACGCAAAGTTCCCATAAAATTTGCGCTCTAAGTCCAGATGTAAAAAATAGCTTCAGCGTTATGACTTCACAGGAAGGCGTCTCAGAAAAATAATGAAATAGCCTTGCCAGACGTCATAATTATTTGGTGGTGGAGAGAGATACGTAGATGGATAAGAAAACGTTGGAGGAGGTAGCGGATTCCGTGTTTAGCCTGATATAATTGTTTTATCAGGTGAAGGTGGTAGATATCCTAGAGAAAGATCTGGTACAAGTGGATCTGGTGGAGATTATAGTGTAGGAAATCGATCCGAAAACTGTGACGGCGCTGTAGAAAACGGACATTAGTCTGATATTAATATTGTGTCAAGTGGCAATGATAGAGGTTCTAGTTCAAGATCTGGTCCAAGTGGAGCCCGTGGAAATTATAGTGTAGGATATGGATTATGAAATGGTGGCGGCTGGGAGAGTACGACAGTGTTGATTATAATATTCTTCTGTAGGGTAGAACCTCTGGAGATTCCATTGGAGGATAATAGTCAAGAATATACTTCAGTCGGTAAGTTGAAACTACATTAACTTCATTTAACAACATCTTGTATGTAATAAAACACAAGGTATAATCACAAAGACACTGAATTCCTTGTTAATTTCAAAATAAAAAGTCCAATCGTACAATGAAAACCTCAAACACATTAAACGAATGGGCAACAACTGATATATTTCCGACTTGGTACAGACATTTTCTTTTATAGAAAAATGAGGGATTAAACCTGGTTTTATACATGATATAGCTAGCTAATCCTTTTACCTTTGTCTATGTTCTAATGTAATGCTATTGTTTCAGAAAAAGGGGACGGTTTGGTATCATTAAAACGTTTAATCCCGCTGCAAATGTGTGCACCTGTCCTAAGCCAGGACTCTGGTGTACAGTAGCTATCGTCTACTTATGTAGTTCATACTTGTTGAAGGCCGTACCTTGACCTATAATGGTTTACTTTTATAAATTGTTACTTGATTCGAGAGTTGTCTCATTTGCACTGATACCACATCTTCTTATATATATATATGTATATATATATATATATATATATATATATATATATATATATATATATATATATATATATATATGACAGTCGCATCAATTTTCAGTATAATGCCGAACATTGTATTAAAAAAAACAAAATAAACATATTATTAGACTTGCAATATATTAGCAATTCTTATTGGAATTTTTTCTGTACAGCTACCTTAACACCACACACGTTTGTATATACATGTGAATGAACATTTTGGGCTTTGTTAATGAAGTACTTTGGAAAATTAACCAACACGCCGTTATATCAGACAAAAACGGTGAAGCACACTAAAGTAAATTGAGAAGTGATTGCGATGTGAATATTGTGACTGGATTTGTACCGCAATAATATGAACCTATATATAACTTAAGGATAGATCTGTAAGCGGCTTCTTTGGCAGTTTCGAAAATCGTTATAATTAACTCGCATCTTTTTTTTTAAATTACAATAATAAATGCACGTAATATATCTGAATTTACAGTAACTTATTATTTTTTTTATATCTGAAGTTTGTATCATGTTTAAAACTGATCAATGTATTTTTTTTCAAAATTGAACAGAAAATTAAAAAAAAAATGTTTATTATTTTCGTTTATACTGAAAAGCCAATCGATCTTAAATATCCAAAACGTGTGTTTTTAACTTCCTTATTTCATATTACTTATTCTACGAGTACATCAGAAAGTTTAATTTACTGATTTGGCATAATTGATTTAGTTTGCTTTTCCGCGACTATTTTGTTTATAACTCCTAACATCGGCATTCATCGTTTGTTGTTTGAAACAACCAGTCACTTTTCAAATTTCACGAGAGTAAATTATCAGAACAAAACAAGTGTATTTACTCAGTAAGAGTTGTATTCTAAGGTTATATCAAAAGAAATGCGCAACGTACATATTAAGAATAAGAAAACATTAGTGTTTCATTGGTCAACCAAATCGTCATGGTGACACTATACAACTTCGAATTGTTTTGCCTTCCACATTGGTCAAAGCCCATACCGCATAGTAAGCTATAAAGGGCCCCGAAATGACAATGTGAAACAATGCAAAAGAGAAAACAAACGTCCAAATTTATGTATAAAAAATGAACGAAAAATCAATATGGTAAACACACACAAGCGCCAACCACTGAATTACAGGTTGTTAAACTATAAAGGGATGATACATTAACTTCACTTTAAACTTTGCGTTGTTGAGTTTCATCGAAATAAGATTTCAGATAATCAGGAAAACTTGTCTTGATAATTTAATTCGTGTTTGGGTGTTTGAAATAAGATTTCAGATAATCAGGAAAACTTGTCTTGATAATTTAATTCGTGTTTGGCACTGATAATTTGAGAGAACAATGAGTCAATATGCTTTTATTTGAGGTTGGCTATCAGCTTTTTTGAAAAATCAGTCAACATTAAATCATAATAAGTACTGTAAGGCTATACATATTTAGTATGAATTTTGTTTCCACTGCCTTTACTAGCAGGGCCGCCATATTCTACTCTTGATCTTTCGTATCAATATCCTCCACCATTTCCAGTTCCACCGCCATAACCTACTTTTGATCCTCCGTATCCATATCCTCTTCTATTTCCGTAACTGATATAACCTACTTTTGATTCTCCGTATCCATATCCTCCTCTATTTCCTTTACTGCCATAACCTACTTTCGATCCTCCGTATCCATATATGCCTCCATTTCCATTGCTACCGCCATTTACATCACTACCGCCATTTCCAGTTCCACCACCATAACCTGATTTTGATCCCCCGTATCCATATATGCCTCCATTTCCATTTTCAGCTCCATTTCCATTGCCACCTCCATTTACAGCACCACCACCATTTCCAGCTCCATTTCCATTGCCACCTCCATTTACAGCACCACCGCCATTTCCTCTTCCATTTCCTTGACCGCCATAACCTACTTTCGATCCTGCGTATCCATATATGCCTCCATTTCCATTTTCAGCTCCACCGCCGTAACCTACTTTTGATCCTCCGTATCCATATATGCCTCCATTTCCATTTCCAGCTCCATTTCCATTGCCACGTCCATTTACAGCACCACCACCATAAACTACTTTTGATCCTCCGTATCCATATCCTCTTGCATTTCTGTAACTGATATAACCTACTTTCGATCCTCCGTATCTATATCCTCTTGCATTTCTGTAACTGATATAACCTACTTTCGATCCTCCGTATCCATATATGCCTCCATTTCCATTTCTACCTCCATTTACAGCAGCTTCGCCATTTCCAAGTCCTCCGCCATTTACAGCTCCACCTCCTCTATTTCCTTGACTGTCATAACCTACTTTCGATCCTCCGTATCTATCTATGCCACCATATCCATTTTCAGCTCCATTTCCATATATGCCTCCATTTCCATTTTCAGCTCCATTTCCATTGCCACCTTCATTTACAGCACCACCGCCATTTCCAGCGCCTCCGCCATTTCCAGCTCCTCTGACATTTCCAGCTCCACCGCCATAACCTGCTTTTGATCTGCCGTATCCATATATGCCTCCATTTCCATTTTCAGCTCCAATTCCATTCCCAACTCCATTTACAGCACCACCGCCATTTCCAGCTCCATTTCCATTGCCACCTCCATTTACAGCACCACCGCCATTTCCTCCTCTATTTCCTTGACCGCCATAACCTACTTTCGATCCTCTGTATCCACATATGCCTCCATTTCCGTTTTCATCTCCACCGCCATAATCTACTATTGATCCTCCGTATCCATATATGCCTCCATTTCCATTTTCAGCTCCATTTCCATTGCCACCTCCATTTACAGCACCACCACCATTTCCAGCTCCATTTCCATTGCCACCTCCATTTACAGCAGCACCACCATTTCCAGCTCCATTTCCATTGCCACCTCCATTTACAGCACCACCACTATTTCCTCCTCCATTTCCTTGACCGCCATAACCTATTTTCGATCCTACGTATCCATATATGCCTCCATTTCCATTTTCAGCTCCATTTCCATTGCCACCTCCATTTACAGCACCACCGGCATTTCCAGCTCCGTTTCCATTGCCACCTCCATTTACAGCACCACCGCCATTTCCATCTTCATTTCCATTGCCACCTCCATTTACAGCACCACCACTATTTCCTCCTCCATTTCCTTGACCACCATAACCTACTTTAAACCCTCCGTATCCATACATGCCTCCATTTCCATTTTCAGCTCCATTTCCATTGCCACCTCCATTTACAGCACCATCGGCATTTCCAGCTCCGTTTCCATTGCCACCTCCATTTACAGCACCACCGCCATTTCCGGCTCCATTTCCATTGCCACCTCCATTTACAGCACCACCGGCATTTCCAGCTCCGTTTCCATTGCCACCTATATTTACAGCACCACCGCCATTCCCAGCTCCATTTCCATTGCCACCTCCATTTACAGCACCACCGCCATTTCCTCCTCCATTTCCTTGACCACCATAACTTACTTTCGATCCTGCGTATCCATATATGCCTCCAATTCCATTTTCAGCTTCATTTCCATTGTCATCTCCATTTACAGCACCACCGCCATTTCCAGCTCCGTTTCCATTGCCACCTCCATTTACAGCACCACCGTCATTTCCTCCTCGATTTCCTTGACCTCCATAACCTACTTTCGATCCTCGGTATCCATATATGCCTCCATTTCCTTTTTCAGCTCCATTTCCATTGCCACCTCCATTTACAGCACCACCGCCATTTCCAGCTCTATTTGCATTGCCACCTCCATTTACAGCACCACCGCCATTTCCTTGACCTCTATAACCTACTTTCGATCCGCCGTATCCATATATGCCTCCATTTCCATTTTCAGCTCGATTTCCATTGCCACCTCCATTTACAGCACCACCGGCATTTCCAGCTCCGTTTCCATTGCCACCTCCATTTACAGCACCACCGCCATTTTCAGCTCCATTTCCATTGCCACCTCCATTTACAGCACCACCGGCATTTCCAGCTCCGTTTCCATTGCCACCTCCATTTACAGCACCACCGCCATTTCCTCCTCCATTTCTTTGACCGCCATAACCTTCTTTCGATCCTCCGTATCCATATATGCCTCCATTTCCATTTCCGGCTCCATTTCCATTGCCACCTCCATTTACAGCACCACCGGCATTTTCAGCTCCGTTTCCATTGCCACCTATATTTGCAGCACCACCGCCATTCCCAGCTCCATTTCCATTGCCACCTCCATTTACAGCACCACCGCCATTTCCTCCTCCATTTCCTTGACCGCCATAACTTACTTTCGATCCTCCGTATCCATATATGCCTCCAATTCCATTTTCAGCTCCATTTCCATTGTCATCTCCATTTACAGCACCACCGCCATTTCCAGCTCCATTTTCATTGCCACCTCCATTTACAGCACCACCGCCATTTCCTCCTCCATTTCCTTGACCTCCATAACCTACTTTCGATTCTCGGTATCCATATATGCCTCCATTTCCGTTTTCAGCTCTATTTGCATTGCCACCTCCATTTACAGCACCACCGCCATTTCCTTGACCTCCATAACCTACTTTCGATCGTCCGTATCCATATATGCCTCCATTTCCATTTTCAGCTCGATTTCCATTGCCACCTCCATTTACAGCACCACCGGCATTTCCAGCTCCGTTTCCATTGCCACCTCCATTTACAGCACCACCGCCATTTCCAGCTCCATTTCCATTGCCACCTCCATTTATAGCACCACCGCCATTTCCTCCTCCATTTCGTTGACCGCCATAACCTACTTTCGATCCTCCGTATCCATATATGCCTCCATTTCCATTTTCAACTCCACCGCCATAACCTACTTTTGATCCTCCGTATCCATAAATGTCTGCATTTCCATTTTCAGCTCCATTTCCATTTTCAGCTCCATTTCCATTTCCAGCTCCATTTCCGTTGCCTCCTCCATTTACAGCACCACCGCCATATCCTCCTCCATTTCCTTGACCGCCATACCCTACTTTTGATTCTCGGTATCCAAATATGCCTCCATATCCATTTTCAGCTCCATTTCCATTGCCACCTCCATTACCGCCATTTCCAGCTCCTTCGCCATTTCCAGTTCCTCTGCCATTTCCAATGTCACCGCCATAACCTACTTTTGATCCTCCGTATCCATATGTGCCTCCATTTCCATTTTCAGCTCCATTTCCATTTCCAGCTACATTTACGTTGCCTCCTCCGTTTACAGCACCACCGCCATTTCCTCCTCCATTTCCTTGACCGCCATAACCTACTTTCGATCCTCCGTATCCATATATGCCTCCATTTCCATTTTCAACTCCACCGCCATAACCTACTTTTGATCTTCCGTATCCATAAATGTCTCCATTTCCATTTTCAGCTCCATTTCCATTTTCAGCTCCATTTCCATTTCCAGCTCCATTTCCGTTGCCTCCTCCATTTACAGCACCACCGCCATATCCTCCTCCATTTCCTTGACCGCCATAACCTACTTTCGATTCTCCGTATCCAAATATGCCTCCATTTCCATTTTCAGCTCCATTTCCATTGCCACCTCCATTACCGCCATTTCCAGCTCCTTCGCCATTTCCAGTTCCTCTGCCATTTCCAATGTCACCGCCATAACCTACTTTTGATCCTCCGTATCCATATATGCCTCCATTTCCATTTTCAGCTCCATTTTGATTGCCACCTCCGTTTACAGCATTACCGCCATTTCCAGCTCCTCCGCGATTTCCAGCTCCACCGCCATAACCTACTTTTGATCCTCCGTATCCATATGTGCCTCCATTTCCATTTTCAGCTCCATTTCCATTGCTACCTCCATTTACAGCACTACCGCCATTTCCAGCTCCTCCGCCAGTTCCAGCTCCACCTCCATAATCTACTTTTGATCCTCCGTATCCATATATACCTCCATTTCCATTGTCAGCTCCATTTCCATTGCCACCTCCATTTGCAGCACTACCGCCATTCCCAGCTCCTCCGTCATTTCCAGCTCCACCTCCATATTCTACTTTTGATCCTCCGTATCCATATATACCTCCATTTCTATTTTCAGCTCCATTTTCATTGCCGACTCCATTTACAGCACCATCTCCATTCCCAGCTTCTCCGCCATTGCCAGCTCCAACGCCATAGACTGGTTTTAATCCTCCGTATCCATAGCCGTTGCCACCGATATACCTAACAATAAAACCGTCAATGTTTCCATCCCCATATCCTTGGCTATAACCTTTAAGTAAAATGTTAAGATTTCAATTTCAGGGAAACATAGAAACGATTCATCAAAAAAGGTATTATGCAGATGAACAAATTAAAGACAAACGTTTATTTTTGCTCAATTACATTACAAAAGTAATTGTTTTATAATTGTAAATACACATGATGCATGTAATTAAATTATAAGGATTTTTTATCCTGTTATACATGGTACTCCACAGAGTAACTTTTCTTGTTATGTAACAGACTATTAGTTAAGTTCTGACATTTGAAAAAAATACTATTGTTTGATCTTACCTTCTTTTCCGCCTCCTACTCTTCTTTCAGACGCGTGTCTGGTGCAAATACAAATTTAATCCTAGTATCTGTGATAAGCTTTTTCTACAACCACTTGGTCGATGCCACTGCTTGTGGCGTTTAATTCTATGCTGACATGAATTATCATTGAGATGATCATAAATTAACTATTTACTTAACTTTTAATGACACAAGGCTGTTCCATCCGCCGTTTCCACCACCATATGAGCCATGGCAAAATGTATTTCCCACAAAAGTCAACAGCAGAAAAGTAAACATAGCCATGGTGGCTGAGGTTTGACAATTGTAACTCTGTGTTCTGATACGACGTCTACGATCTGTATCTATACTCTTTGGTGTAGAAATGATGTATTCAGAACAATTAAACTTGATTGAGCATGTGCAATTTAGCATGACTTATGACAGCCATTCATTAAATGAAAAATAAATAATGAGCTCTTCCTAATTAAATATTTTTCTACTTTTTTTTAAATTCTTCTTTGAAGAAGTATTATCGTTTACTGTATTGAATCAAATAATGATTCTAAATATAAACCTATTGGCCTTATGGTATTAAATCGTTCACGTGGTTCTTTGAACAACGCCATCGTTGTCTGATTGAAAGATTGATGAACCAGGGTTAACCAAAGAGGATCTTTTTTTCTCTCAAAAAAGGTATCCAACTTTTATCCAGCACTAATGGAAAATATTCATTGGTTAGTTGACAAGGAATACAAAAGTGATTACAGGTTTTATTCGGCACCAACAGTTTATACAGTGTCGTTTTTTTAATTGTTAAATTGATTTAACATCTAACTTATATGCACTTCACCGAGAAGATACAATATAATGGACGTACTGTCAACTATTAAACAGTTTGTACTGGCGTCTTTATCAGACATGAATGTCAAAAATGTGGTCATTTTTATAAATTTCCTGTTCACAAAACTTTGAATTTTTCGATTAACTAAGGAATTTCTTACCCAAGTCATAGGTTACCTTACAGTACTTGCAACCTTAGGCGTTACTATTTCAGCGATCAATCAGCGGTCATCGATCAGTCACCGATCAGTCAAGTGCGCGTCAAACTCACGTCAGCAATCCGTCAGACTTATTGTAAAAGTAATTGACTGATCGGACTGATCGGACGGATAGTACCGATCGACCTTGATGACGGATTGAACTTTAATACGTCACATGATGAACTAATACAAATTACGGAATTTTAGTTTCGTTTAATTTAATTAAAATGGCGACTCGTGAAAATCGAACGTTCAATGATACATTTTATTTATTAATTATTTAGCAAAGTTTTATGAATTGAAATGAAAAGAAATGTACAGATAAAACCTAAATTAAAATATCATCATTAAAGAATGGTCTTTTTCGTTTTATTTAGGTTATATATTTTCAAACCCGGCGAGTGTCTACATCGCGAAATTGATTTTATTATTTTCCAAACATACTCGGGAAAAACAAAATGAAAGGACCAGTTATTGAAAAATGTAGTCTATTTTTTTCAATATTTAAAGTTTTTGTATCCTTATCATCATAAAATTCTTTAATACAAATCCTTGTCATAATCATGGACTTTCTATATTCTCGTCACAATCGAAGCCTTTAAAATAACAAATTACAAAAATAAATGCTGTTTTTTTAACAAGAAATATGAATAATTTTAAACAATGCAAACAACATTACATTTTTTTTTTTGATAGTCTTTTTTACCTTAATAAAAGAATAACTACTCCTAAACAATAAAAAGTACAAAAATTCAATGGCGGTCAATAATTTTCAGTAAAATGAAGAAATATTTGCATTTTAGTCAACGCGTACAAAAATTTAGTATCTTTTTCCTTAAATTAAGCATATTTTATGAAGAACAGCCAATCTTGATGTACAAAAAGTACTCAAATCATATGACAGTAAATAATGTGTATCAAAATAAATCAATATCTGCATTCTTATTCCACAAAAATAAAAGTTTAAGTATTTTAATTCTCATTATATCTCAATTCTGATTAGAAGACTTGTCTCAAGATGGTAAAAATAACTGATTTTAAATTAAATAGTATCATTTTTAATAAAAAGAAGAATAATTTTGGTTATTTGAAACAATGCGAATAAAACTTTAGTATGACTTCTCTGACATTTTTTTAATTTTATGAAAAAAAACTATTCTAAACTATAAAAAGTACAAAAATTTAATGGCGGTCAATAATTTTCAGTAAAATGAAGAAATATTTGCATTTTAGGCTACGCGTACAAAAATTTAGTATCTTTTTCCTTAAAGTAAGCATATTTTATGAAAAACAGCCAATCTTGATGTACAAAAAGTACTCAAATCATATGACGGTTAATAATTTGTATCAAAATAAATCAATAACTACATTCTTATTCCACAAAAATAAAAGTTTAAGTATTTTAATTCTCATTATATCTCTATTCTGATTAGAAGACTTGTCTCAAGATGGTAAAAATAACTGATTTAAAATAAAATAGTATCATTTTTTATAAAAAGAAGAATAATTTTGGTAATTCTAATCAATGCGAAAAAAAATTTAATATTATTTCTTTGACATTCTTTTAATTTCACGAAAAAAACAACCTATTCGAAACTATAAAAAGTTCAAAAATCCAATGGCGGTCAATAATAACCATTTTCGTAGGAATAAGTTCATGTAAACAGAGTCATATAATACAATTATGTATTATATGTCTCTGATGTTAACAATATTTAATACAAAACTATTAATCAACACAAACAATTTAACGCTCTAAGCATATTATTCTGTTATACTATTTTCACTTTTTTATTGCAACTAATTTTATTACAAATTAACGTGTAAATTAAGGTGTCTTTGTAGAGGTTCGCGTTCATCGTTTGTAAACACTGTCGAGTTCGGCTTACATAAGAATTTTAAATATATACGTATCCGTCCGATCCGTGCATAAATTTAATTGACTGATCGATCGGTGACAGTTGTCAGGGTAACTCTCACATAGGTTATTTGACTTATTTGACGGATCCTATGGGTCACCGATCACCGATCACTCATCGATCAGTCAAACATCCGTCACCGATCATTCACCGATCAGTCAAGTTCACGTCAAACAGTAACGCCTAAGGTTGCAAGTACTGTAGCCGTATGTGGCACAACTTTTTGTAAATTTGGATGCTCAATGCTCTTCAACTTTGTACTAGTTTGGCTTTATAAATATTTTAATATGAGCGTCACTGATGTGTCTTATGTAGACGAAACGCGCGTCTGGCGTACTAAATTACTACCTCAGGAATAGATTGCCGTAGCTGTATTGGCAAAACTTTTAGAATTTTTGTCCTCAATGGTCTTCAACTTCGTACTTTATTTGACCTTTTTAACTTCTTTGGATTCCAGCGTCACTGATGAGTCTTTTGTAGACGAAACGCGCTTTTGTTGGATATACTAAATTTAGTCCTGGTATCTATGATGAGTTTATTTATAATCCTGGTACCTTTTACAACTATTATCTGGTTTGCTGTCAGCTACAAGGACATGTTTTTTAGTTAGTTTATTTGTTGGCTGCGCTTGTATATTTGGTTTATTCTGTTAAAACACCGGTGTTGAATATCTGGGATAAAGTTATTAAATCAAGCTTAATCTGCAATGCGTGTTAGTATACCGAATATACCTCTATAATCAAGTTGAATTTCTAGATACTAGTATTTGTCTGATATTAGAGTTAGTATACCGAGTATACCTCTATAATCAAGTTGAACTTCTAGCTACTAGTATTTGTCTGATATAAGAGTAAGTATACCGAGTATACCTCCATAATCAAGTTGAACTTCTAGGTACTAGTATTTGTCTGCTATTAGAGTTAGTATACCGAGTATACCTCCATAATCAAGTTGAACTTCTAGGTACTAGTATTTGTCTGATATTAGAGTTAGTATACCGATTATACCTCTATAATCAAGTTGAACTTCTAGGTACTAGTATTTGCCTGCTATAAGAGTTAGTATACCGAGTATACCTCCATAATCAAGTTGAACTTCTAGGTACTAGTATTTGTCTAATATTAGAGTTAGCATACCGAGTATACCTCTATAATCAAGTTGAACTTCTAGGTACTAGTATTTGTCTGATATAAGAGTTAGTATACCGAGTATACCTCTATAATCAAGTTGAACTTCTAGGTACTAGTATTTGTCTGATATAAGAGTTAGCATACCGAGTATACCTCTATAATCAAGTTCAACTTTTAGGTACTAGTATTTGTCTGATATAAGAATCATTTTTTTTTAAATATAACTCAGAGAAACACACAATGAAGACTCTTTTTCTATTTGAACCAAAATTAAGAATTATAATAAATGAAGTCTCTTTTACACATTATCCTTGGAGGGTGGTTTTATAATACAATATTAGAACAAACTATCAAAACAAGTTGAAAAAGGCTTAACTCACTGGATACCGATATAATTGCATCTTACAAAACACAGAGTTGACGTGATAGAGTACTCTTCGTTCAAAAAACACAAGGACGATAAAGACAGATATGATAGTACTGGCAGTTACTGACATATAGTTTAAACTCAAATAAAAACTATGTTACTAAGGACACAATATCAATCAGTACACATTCGTCATTAGCATTCAGACAAAAACATAAAACCAAATGCAGGTGTCTATATGTTGTAGAGCCATGAATTTCCATATAGATAAAGGAAGATGTGGTATGAGTTTTAATGAGATAACTCACAATCCAAGTCACAATATGTAAAAGGGAAACCATTATGGGTCAAAATACAGTTTTCATCACGGATCTTTGGCTCACATCGAACAAACAGATACATATTTGAGACTGAACATCCAATTTGACAAAACGGTCATCTTAGTTGAACAATCTATAACAAACTAGATGATACTAATTTAGATTTTTTTCAAATTTCAACCACCTCATTAACAATATATCAACTTTCTCTAGACCTTAGATATACCCAACTTATTCTGCATTCTGGAGCTTTCAATTAATACTTATATTGTGTTAATCGTCATCAGTCTCTGATCATAATGCTGATGATGCGTATCAACTTCACAAACAATACACAATGGAATTATTTTGATCTTGGTATTGACGTTGTTTATAATATTGCTACAGTATTATTTTATTTGTGTTAATTTTTGGATTGAAGTGGCTCGGTTCTAACACATCATTGTGCTATGGAAACGTATTGTATTGTCTTTCGTTTCTGTGCTTAAATGCTTAGAGTCTATATATTAATTTTTGTGTTACTTTATTGACATATTTTATTCATAGTTAAGATTAATATTAAAATAATAACATAATGTTGACTGATGCATTCTTATTTTTGACATTTTCATCGATATAGTTTGTTGTTTTTAACCTATTGTGGTCAATCAAATGGAATTTTAATTTTAAACATGATTTTGAGCGATCAAACCTCAACTAACATGTAACAGTAGTGTAATTGTATAACATTAGTATATACAATAAAGGCAACAGTAGTATACCGCTGTTCATAATTCATAAATCGATAGAGAAAAAACAAATCCGGGTTACAAACTTAAACTGAGGGAAGTTTGTAAATATAAGAAAACTACGACACAACAGAGACACAACACCGAAATGTAACACACACACACACACACAAACGAGGTATAATGTAATAATGGCCAAAAATCTGTATTTGGGAATTGAGAAAGAACAAACACCTAACAGTACGCAAGTTGAAAGGAAGCCCAAGTCCGATGTCAGAGTAGGAAAAAAAAAACAAAAAAAAGAAACAAAACAAGAAAATGACTAATAAAGGCAACAGTAGTATACCGCTGTTCAAACTCATAAATCCATGGACAAAAAACAAAATCGGGTTAACAAACTAAAACTGAGGGAAACGCATTAAATATAAGAAGAGAACAACGAAACAACACTACAATGTAACACACACAGAAACGGACCAAGCAACAGACAAAATCCCACGAGAATAACAAATATAACCTCAAAACTAAATACATGAATTTGGGATAGACAAGTACCGTGACACGTCTTATAGCAATGTGAATTTACTCAAAAATAAGAGAAAACAAACGACGCAACGTTAAAATGTAACACACACAGAAACGAACTATAATATAACAATGGCCATATTCCTGACTTATTACAGGACATTTTTAAAGAAAAAAATGGCGGGTTGAACCTGGTTCTGTGGCATGCCAAACCTCCCCTTTAATAGCCATGTGAAATATAACATTAAGATGACAACTCAACACCACAGGACTACAATATAAATAGATTGGAGAATACAATTGACAAAGAAACACACGAACAACAGCCAACAAAAGGCAACAAGTTGAAAATTTTAATACGCCAGAAGTGCATTTTATCCATACAAGATCTACTAGCGATCTACAAAAGTTTGAAAGCCGAAACAAGCACAAAGTCGAACAGCATCGAGGACTAAAAGATAAAAAAAAGTTGTGTCAAAAACGGCCAGGGTTTTCTATTAGTAATACCAGAACATCCTTATCATTTAGAACAATTTATACTTTTGCAAACAGTAAATTTATCAAATTAATAAACACAAGCTGTACATGATAGAACTGAAATATTAACTAATAACAGGAAACAACTGAAATACATTACATAACCAGACATTTGCAACACAAAATGTAGACACATACGAATATGTTTAAACCTCAACGCCAAGTTACGTCATATTGGAAATTGTAAAAAATGACAAAAAAATGATGACGTCATTTGAATTTGTAAAACAGATCATCAAAAAATGGAAAATGACGTCATTTGAATGAATTAGATAGAACTAGGACTGACCCAAGATTACATTTGAACTAAATACTAATATTGCACTTAATAACAATGCACATTTCAATATTTATTAATAGCAAACTAAAGCAGCAATTAACTATATATTATAAAGCTATGTCCGGTTTGTTTTGAATCTCACTTCAAACGTAAAATATCGCACTGATTACGTTGAACAAAATGAAATCTAATAAATGAATGCGGTGATTAATATTAATTACCATAACACATAAATATAATAGAAAAGAAGTGAACACATTTGACAAAGATCGCAATTAAACTGATTGAAATATCATCATCATATGAATGTCAAGCACAATCCGTCTCGTTACATGTTTGGCATCATACTAGCATTAGATATATGAGAAGAACATAACCCGTATCAGGCCAACAACTGGTTTTATACAGATGTGTTTATTTCCGATGCAAACATCCTATAACTAAATCCATTTTGGATTAAACATATGCAATCTTTGATGACGTGATCACAGTAGTGTTACTATATCCCTATCTAAGTCTGTTTAAAGGTTTGGTTCGAGGTGAATGTATAAATTTGGAACTTTTGTTGGTTGTTGCCTTTAGATAATAATTACAATGATTATGAGTAATTTGTGTGTATTCTAACTTGAAACATTAAACATGTTAAAAGTTATATCTTGACAGTGTGTATGCCGTATAACCCCTTTATTTGAATTAGTAAACTCATTCTATTTTTGTTGAGCTGTCAGTAGTTACCGGTCTCATAAACATCTGCCCATCATTTTAAAATATCCCTAAGAAGGGTTGATAAATCAAATTACATAACACAAATAGTTTTAGCACGCTTTACCTTTTAAACCATTTACGACAAATGTACATTTGAATATAAACTTTCACTCTGTTAAACGATCAATAACTTTAACATGTTTAATACTTAAATAGCAGAACCATACATCAATTGTAATTATAATTCACTATACAAGTATATCTGTATACCAAGTCCTTTAACCAAAACACATTTGGCCATGTTTAACCAACTTATCTTTACAACGACATATTGTCCCTCTTGTTTCAAGTGGAGGAAAAAAATACATATTGATTCGGATCTGTCGATATAATCTGTTATATATCATTTGTCTGTACACCACTATCTAAACTCGACAGTATCCAAAGTTCCAAGAATTGTCCGTTTCAACAGGTTATACTGAAAATGAAAAAAAACAAAACATATTATCAATATAATAAAATGAAAAATAATGATCTTTACGAGTTGGTTGCATTTGAATGTACCCCCCCCCCCCAAAAAAAAAAACAAAACAAAACAAAACAAAACAAAAAACAAAAAACAAACACACAAACACACAAACAAACCTGTTGAAAATCTAAATACTGCATGTGTTCATGCATTCGTGTATGTATTGATAATGCGTAATTAGTGCTGTAAAAAGTACAGAATACGTATAAACCTTGAGTTTCAAAACTTAAATTGAAAACAAATGTATATTCAAAAATAACGATAGTTTGCTGATTAAAGAAATAATTCAAAAGGGTTTCAACAAAAACTAGTAAAAGAATAGAAGATGTATAGTTGTTTAAAAACATTACTGCAGCCAAGTCAAAGTTAATATTATTTAAATCAATAGTGTTCATAGTATAAGAAGATTTGGTATGAGTGTCAATGAGACCTCTCTCCATCAAATAGATCTAGTATGTATAAACATCAAAAAATGAAGAACTAAATGAATTTAAGGATTTAGTGAAATTGCAAACAATCTGCCTGTGGGAGTTCATTTTTGTTAACTAAAAAGTTATGAAAAATAATAAAATTGAGAAAAGAAATGGGGAATGTGTTAAAGTGACAACAACCCGACCATAGAGCAGACAACATTACAACTTTAATATTTTTCATCACATTCGGGTAACACAATTGACTGAATTATAACTAAGCTATTAATCGAATATAACACTTGTAATGACCAAGTAACACTTGAAATTGTATATAAGAACATGTCGGTGACATTTAAAACATCGATGTATGACGATTATCAAATAATATAATATTATAAAAAATTATTAACAGTAAGCAAGTTAGTTGACATTGTTTTATTTTATGGGTTTTGTATCATGCCAGCATTATATACATGACAGGAAAATAGCCCGTATCATGCCTACTACTGGGTTGAGAAGAAATGTGCTCATTTCCAATGCAAAGACGCTAAAAATGAATCCGTATAAAAACCAAAATATGCCACCTGTAATAACCTGATCACTGTTTCGTAAATGTTTCCTTTCTTCATCAGTCTAGATCTGTTTGAATGTTTGGTTAGCTTTTAAGGCAAATCTATAAGTTTAGAACTTGTGTTAGTTGTTGCCTTTATGTAAAGTTATGTTGAGTAATTTGTGATTATTATAAATTGTCATATTACTAGTTATATCTTAACAGTCTGCATGCCTTCTAACCCCTTTATTTGAATGAATACAATCATTTTATGTTTTAGTTATCAGTGGTTTCCGATCTCAAACACGTATAACTATCATTTTGATATATTCCAAATAAAGGTTCATAAATCGAGTAAAACACAAATAACACGTTTCACCTGTCAAACAGATGACGATAAATGTATATTTCAAAATAACCTTTCGCCCTGTTAACCAATAAATAACTTGTATAACATTTGATTAACTACATTGACACCATACTTCGATTGTACCAACAGATCCGTATTTCCATATAGATAAAGGAAGATGTGGTATGAGTTTTAATGAGACAACTCACCATCCAAGTCACAATATGTAAAAGGGAAACCATTATAGGTCAAAGTACGGTTTTCATCACGGATCTTTGGCTCACACCGAACAAACAGATACCTATTTGAGACTGAACATCCAATTTGACAAAACGGTGATCTTAGTTGAACAATCTATGACAAACTAGATGATACTAATTTAGATTATTTTAAACTTCAACCACCTCAGTAGCAATATATCAACTTCCTCTACACCTAAGATATACCACAACTTATTCTGCATTCTGGAGCTTTCAATTAATACTTATATTGTGCAAATCGTCATCAGTCTCTGATCATAATGTTGATGATGCGTATCAACTTCACAAACAATACAAAATGGAATTATTTTGATCTTGGTATTGACGTTGTTTATGATATTGCTACAGTATTCTTTTATTTGTGTTAATTTTTGGATTGAAGTGGCTCGGTTCTAATACATTATTGTGCTATGGCAACGTATTGTATTGTCTTTCGTTTCTGTGCTTATATGCTTAGAGTCTATATATTAATTTTTGTGTTACTTTGTTGACATATTTTATTCATAGTTAAGATTAATATTTAAATAATAACATAATGTTGACTGATGCATTCTTATTTTTGACATTTTCATCGATATAGGTTGTTGTTTTTAACATATTGTGGTCAATCAAATGGAATGTTATGCCACTGTCATACAAGTGAGAAGTTAAGGTAGCTATGCATCCAGGTATAATCCACCACTATCTCCATAAGAACATGACTGTACCGAGTGAGCAATATGTGACAGTTGGTATCCATTCGTGTGATGTGTATGAGCTTATTGACTTTCCTCAATGTTTGATAAGTTTGCTGTTTTAATTTTAAACATGATTTTGAGCGATCAAACCTCAACTAACATGTAACAGTAGTGTAACTGTATAACATTAGTATATACAATAAAGGCAACAGTAGAATACCGCTGTTAATAATTCATAAATCAATAGAGAAAAAAACAAATCCGGGTTACAATCTTAAACCCAAGTCCAATGTCAGAGTAGGAAAAAAAAAAAAAAACAACAACAAAATGACTAAAATACATAAATTAACAAAAGGACTACTAGAAATTACTGACAAAACATTTTAAGATCTCAATTAAACTGATTGAAATATCATCATCATATGAATATCAAGCACAATCCGTCCCGTTACAGGTTTAGCATCATACCAGCATTAGATATATGAGAAGAACATAACCCGTATCAGGCCAACAACTGGTTTTATAATAAATGTGTTTATTTCCGATGCAAACACCCTATAACTAAATCCATTTTGGAGTAAACATATGCAATCTTTGATGACGTGATCACAGTAGTGTTACTGTATCCCTATCTAAGTCTGTTCAAAGGTTTGGTTCGAGGTGAATGTATAAATTTGGAACTTATGTTGGTTGTTGCCTTTAGATAATAGTTGCAATGATTATGAGTAATTTGTGTGTATTATAACTTGAAACATTAAAAGTTATATCTTGACAGTGTTTATGCCGTCTAACCCCTTTATTTGAATTAGTACACTCATTCTATTTTTGTTGAGCTGTCAGTAGTTACCGGTCTCATAAACGTCTGCCCATCATTTTAAAATATCCCTAAGAAGGGTTGATAGATCAAATTACATAACACAAATAGTTTTAACACGCCTTACCTTTTAAACCATGCACGACAAATGTAAATTTGAATATAAACTTTCACTCTATTAAACGATCAATAACTTTAACATGTTTAATACTTAAATAGCAGAACCATACATCAATTGTAATTATAATTCACTATACAAGTATGTCTGTATACCAAGTCCTTTAACCAAAACACATTTGGCCATGTTTAACCAACTTATCTTTACAACGACATATTGTTCTTCTTGTTTCAAGTGAAGGAGAAAAAAATATATATTGATTCGGATCTGTCGACGATAATCTGTTATATATCATTTGTCTGTACACCACTATCTAAACTGGACAGTATCCAAAGTTCCGAGAATTGTCCGTTTCAACAGGTTATACTGAAAATGAAGAAAAAAAACAAATCATATTATCAATATAATAAAAGGAAAAATAATGATCTTTACGAGTTGGTTGCATTTGAATGTAACCCCCCCCCCCAAAAAAAAAAAAAAAAACAAAACCAAAAACAAACAAACAAACAAACAAACCTGTTGAAAATCTAAATACTGCATGTGTTCATGCATTCATGTATGTATTGATGATGCGTAATTAGTGCTGTAAAAAGTACAGATTGCGTATAAACCTTGAGTTTCAAAACTTAAATTGGAAACAAATGTATATTAAAAAATAACGTTAGTTTGCTGATTAAAGAAATAATTCAAAAGGGTTTCAACAAAAACTAGTAAAAGCATAGAAGATATATAGTTGTTAAGAAACATTACTGCAGCGAGGTCAACGTTAATATTTTTTAAATCAATAGTGTTCATAGTATAAGAAGATTTGGTATGAGTGTTCATGAGACCTCTCTCCATCAAATAGATCTAGTATGTATAAACATCCAGAAATGAAGAACTAAATGAATTTAAGGATTTAGTGAAATTGCAAACAATCTGCCTGTGGGAGTTCATTTTTGCTAACTAAAAAGTTATGAAAAATATTAAAATTGAGAAAAGAAATGGGGAATGTGTTAAAGTGACAACAACCCGACCATAAGGCAGACGACAACCCGACCATAGAGCAGACAACATTACAACTTTAATATTTTTCATCACATTCGGGTAACACAATTGACAGAATTATAACTAAGCTATTAATCGAATATAACACTTGTAATGACCAAGTAACACTTGAAATTGTATATAAGAACATGTCGGTGACATTTAAAACATCGATGTACGACGATTATCAAAAAAAATAATATTATAAAAAATTATTAACAGTAAGCAGGTTAGTTGACATTGTTTTATTTTATGGGTTTTGTATCATGCCAGCATTATATACATGACAGGAAAATAGCCCGTATCATGCCTACTACTGGGTTGAGAAGAAATGTGCTCATTTCCAATGCAAAGACGCTAAAAATGAATCCGTATAAAAACCAAAATATGACACCTGTAATAACCTGATCACTGTTTCGTAAATGTTTCCTTTCTTCATCAGTCTAGATCTGTTTGAATACTTTGTTAGCTTTTGAGGCAAATCTATAAGTTTAGAACTTGTGTTAGTTGTTGCCTTTATGTAAAGTTATGTTGAGTAATTTGTGATTATTATAAATTGTCATATTACTAGTTATATCTTAACAGTCTGCATGCCTTCTATCCCCTTTATTTGAATGAATACAATCATTTTATTTTTTAGTTATCAGTGGTTTCCGATCTCGAACACGTGTAACTATCATTTTGATATATTCCAAATAAAGGTTCATAAATCGAGTAAAACACATATAACACGTTTCACCTGTCAAACAGATGACGATAAATGTATATTTCAAAATAAACTTTCGCCCTGTTAACCAATAAATAACTTGTATAACATTTGATTAACTACATTGACACCATACTTCGATTGTACCAACAGATCCGTATTTCCATATAGATAAAGGAAGATGTGGTATGAGTTTTAATGAGACAACTCACCATCCAAGTCACAATATGTAAAAGGGAAACCATTATAGGTCAAAGTACGGTTTTCATCACGGATCTTTGGCTCACACCGAACAAACAGATACCTATTTGAGACTGAACATCCAATTTGACAAAACGGTGATCTTAGTTGAACAATCTATGACAAACTAGATGATACTAATTTAGATTATTTTAAACTTCAACCACCTCAGTAGCAATATATCAACTTCCTCTACACCTAAGATATACCCCAACTTATTCTGCATTCTGGAGCTTTCAATTAATACTTATATTGTGCAAATCGTCATCAGTCTCTGATCATAATGTTGATGATGCGTATCAACTTCACAAACAATACACAATGGAATTATTTTGATCTTGGTATTGACGTTGTTTATGATATTGCTACAGTATTCTTTTATTTGTGTTAATTTTTGGATTGAAGTGGCTCGGTTCTAATACATTATTGTGCTATGGCAACGTATTGTATTGTCTTTCGTTTCTGTGCTTATATGCTTAGAGTCTATATATTAATTTTTGTGTTACTTTGTTGACATATTTTATTCATAGTTAAGATTAATATTTAAATAATAACATAATGTTGACTGATGCATTCTTATTTTTGACATTTTCATCGATATAGGTTGTTGTTTTTAACATATTGTGGTCAATCAAATGGAATGTTATGCCACTGTCATACAAGTGAGAAGTTAAGGTAGCTATGCATCCAGGTATAATCCACCACTATCTCCATAAGAACATGACTGTACCGAGTGAGCAATATGTGACAGTTGGTATCCATTCGTGTGATGTGTATGAGCTTATTGACTTTCCTCAATGTTTGATAAGTTTGCTGTTTTAATTTTAAACATGATTTTGAGCGATCAAACCTCAACTAACATGTAACAGTAGTGTAACTGTATAACATTAGTATATACAATAAAGGCAACAGTAGTATACCGCTGTTAATAATTCATAAATCAATAGAGAAAAAAACAAATCCGGGTTACAATCTTAAACCCAAGTCCAATGTCAGAGTAGGAAAAAAAAAAAAAAAAAAAAAAAAAAACAACAAAATGACTAAAATACATAAATTAACAAAAGGACTACTAGAAATTACTGACAAAACATTTTAAGATCTCAATTAAACTGATTGAAATATCATCATCATATGAATATCAAGCACAATCCGTCCCGTTACAGGTTTAGCATCATACCAGCATTAGATATACGAGAAGAACATAACCCGTATCAGGCCAACAGCTGGTTTTATAATAAATTTGTTTATTTCCGATGCAAACACCCTATAACTAAATCCATTTTGGAGTAAACATATGCAATCTTTGATGACGTGATCACAGTAGTGTTACTGTATCCCTATCTAAGTCTGTTTAAAGGTTTGGTTCGAGGTGAATGTATAAATTTGGAACCTATGTTGGTTGTTGCCTTTAGATAATAGTTGCAATGATTATGAGTAATTTGTGTGTATTATAACTTGAAACATTAAAAGTTATATCTTGACAGTGTTTATGCCGTCTAACCCCTTTATTTGAATTAGTACACTCATTCTATTTTTGTTGAGCTGTCAGTAGTTACCGGTCTCATAAACGTCTGCCCATCATTTTAAAATATCCCTAAGAAGGGTTGATAGATCAAATTACATAACACAAATAGTTTTAACACGCCTTACCTTTTAAACCATGCACGACAAATGTAAATTTGAATATAAACTTTCACTCTGTTAAACGATCAATAACTTTAACATGTTTAATACTTAAATAGCAGAACCATACATCAATTGTAATTATAATTCACTATACAAGTATGTCTGTATACCAAGTCCTTTAACCAAAACACATTTGGCCATGTTTAACCAACTTATCTTTACAACGACATATTGTTCTTCTTGTTTCAAGTGAAGGAGAAAAAAATACATATTGATTCGGATCTGTCGACGATAATCTGTTATATATCATTTGTCTGTACACCACTATCTAAACTGGACAGTATCCAAAGTTCCGAGAATTGTCCGTTTCAACAGGTTATACTGAAAATGATGAAAAAAAACAAATCATATTATCAATATAATAAAAGGAAAAATAATGATCTTAACGAGTTGGTTGCATTTGAATGTAACCCCCCCCCCCCAAAAAAAAACAAAACCAAAAACAAACAAACAAACAAACAAACCTGTTGAAAATCTAAATACTGCATGTGTTCATGCATTCGTGTATGTATTGATGATGCGTAATTAGTGCTGTAAAAAGTACAGATTGCGTATAAACCTTGAGTTTCAAAACTTAAATTGGAAACAAATGTATATTCAAAAATAACGTTAGTTTGCTGATTAAAGAAATAATTCAAAAGGGTTTCAACAAAAACTAGTAAAAGAATAGAAGATATATAGTTGTTAAGAAACATTACTGCAGCGAGGTCAACGTTAATATTTTTTAAATCAATAGTGTTCATAGTATAAGAAGATTTGGTATGAGTGTCCATGAGACCTCTCTCCATCAAATAGATCTAGTATGTATAAACATCCAGAAATGAAGAACTAAATGAATTTAAGGATTTAGTGAAATTGCAAACAATCTGCCTGTGGGAGTTCATTTTTGTTAACTAAAAAGTTATGAAAAATATTAAAATTGAGAAAAGAAATGGGGAATGTGTTAAGGATGTCTGCTGCTCTAATTTAAAATAACAAGGATTTCATGTGATTGCTTAAAATGAAAACAACTTTGATATTTAAAAAAAATGAAGTAATAAAATCGATAGTCTCGTGTGTAGTTTTCAAAATACGAGACATTTAGAAAATGGCGGGAAAAGGGTTTTCTTCAGACTTTACTATTTGTTAACATTGGAATTGTTTTTTACCCTTTAAACAAAGAAAAAATAACAAGGATTTCATGACAAAAATTCAAATGGTCATCAATGATCTATTGAACAGATTTATGAAGACAAAAGTGAGGTCTCGTGTAAAAAATATTTTAATACATTTGTATGGATAAAACCTGAGAAATCGAAAATATGACAAGAATTCAAAAACATGACCAGCAGACATCCTTAAAGTGACAACAACCCGACCATAAGGCAGACGACAACCCGACCATAGAGCAGACAACATTACAACTTTAATATTTTTCATCACATTCGGGTAACACAATTGACAGAATTATAACTAAGCTATTAATCGAATATAACACTTGTAATGACCAAGTAACACTTGAAATTGTATATAAGAACATGTCGGTGACATTTAAAACATCGATGTACGACGATTATCAAAAAAAATAATATTATAAAAAATTATTAACAGTAAGCAGGTTAGTTGACATTGTTTTATTTTATGGGTTTTGTATCATGCCAGCATTATATACATGACAGGAAAATAGCCCGTATCATGCCTACTACTGGGTTGAGAAGAAATGTGTTTATTTCCAATGCAAAGACGCTAAAAATGAATCCGTATAAAAACCAAAATATGACACCTGTAATAACCTGATCACTGTTTCGGAAATGTTTCCTTTCTTCATCAGTCTAGATCTGTTTGAATATTTTGTTAGCTTTTGAGGCAAATCTATAAGTTGAGAACTTGTGTTAGTTGTTGCCTTTATGTAAAGTTATGTTTAGTAATTTGTGATTATTATAAATTGTCATATTACTAGTTATATCTTAACAGTCTGCATGCCTTCTATCCCCTTTATTTGAATGAATACAATCATTTTATTTTTTAGTTATCAGTGGTTTCCGATCTCAAACACGTGTAACTATCATTTTGATATATTCCAAATAAAGGTTCATAAATCGAGTAAAACACATATAACACGTTTCACCTGTCAAACAGATGACGATAAATGTATATTTCAAAATAAACTTTCGCCCTGTTAACCAATAAATAACTTGTATAACATTTGATTAACTACATTGACACCATACTTCGATTGTACCAACAGATCCGTATTTCCATATAGATAAAGGAAGATGTGGTATGAGTTTTAATGAGACAACTCACCATCCAAGTCACAATATGTAAAAGGGAAACCATTATAGGTCAAAGTACGGTTTTCATCACGGATCTTTGGCTCACACTGAACAAACAGATACCTATTTGAGACTGAACATCCAATTTGACAAAACGGTCATCTTAGTTGAACAATCTATGACAAACTAGATGATACTAATTTAGATTTTTTTAAACTTCAACCACCTCAGTAGCAATATATCAACTTCCTCTACACCTAAGATATACCCCAACTTATTCTGCATTCTGGAGCTTTCAATTAATACTTATATTGTGTAAATCGTCATTAGTCTCTGATCATAATGCTGCTGATGCGTATCAACTTCACAAACAATACACAATGGAATTATTTTGATCTTGGTATTGACGTTGTTTATGATATCTCTACAGTATTCTTTTATTTGTGTTAATTTTTGGATTGAAGTGGCTCGGTTCTAATACATCATTGTGCTATGGAAACGTATTGTATTGTCTTTCGTTTCTGTACTTATATGCTTAGAGTCTATATATTAATTTTTGTGTTACTTTGTTGACATATTTTATTCATAGTTAAGATTAATGTTAAAATAATAACATAATGTTGACTGATGCATTCTTATTTTTGACATTTTCATCTATGTAGTTTGTTGTTTTTAACCTATTGTGGTCAATCAAATGGAATTTTATGCCACTGTCATACAAGTGAGAAGTTAAGGTAGCTATGCATCCAGGTATAATCCACCACTATCTCAATAAGATCATGACTGTACCGAGTGAGCCATATGTGACAGTTGGCATCCATTCATGTGATGTGTTTGAGCTTATTGACTTTCCTCAATGTTTGATAAGTTTGCTATTTAAATTTTAAACATGATTTTGAGCGATCAAACCTCAACTAACATGTAACAGTAGTGTAATTGTATAACATTAGTATATACAATAAAGGCAACAGTAGTATACTGCTGTTCATAATTCATAAATCGATAGAGAAAAAAACAAATCCGGGTTACAAACTTAAACTGAGGGAAATTTGTAAATATAAGAGAACTACGACACAACAGAGACACAACACCGAAATGTAACACACTCACACCCACACACGAGGTATAATGTAATAATGGCCAAAAGCCTGTATTTGGGAATTGAGAAAGAACAAACACCCAACAATAAGCAAAGTTGAAAGGAAGCCCAAGTCCGATGTCAGAGTAGGAAAAAACAAAAAAAAAAAAACAAAAAAAACAACAACAAAATGACTAAAATACATTAACAAAAGGACTACTAGAAATTATTGACATGCCATTTTAAGATCTCAATTAAACTGATTGAAATATCATCATCATATGCATATCAAGCACAATCCCTCTCGTTACAGGTTTAGCATCATACCAGCATTAGATATATGAGAAGAACATAACCCGTATCAGGCCAACAGCTGGTTTTATAATAAATTTGTTTATTTCCGATGCAAACACCCTATAACTAAATCCATTTTGGAGTAAACATATGCAATCTTTGATGACGTGATCACAGTAGTGTTACTGTATCCCTATCTAAGTCTGTTTAAAGGTTTGGTTCGAGATGAATGTATAAATTTGGAACCTATGTTGGTTGTTGCCTTTAGATAATAGTTGCAATGATTATGAGTAATTTGTGTGTATTATAACTTGAAACATTAAAAGTTATATCTTGACAGTGTTTATGCCGTCTAACCCCTTTATTTGAGTTAGTACACTCATTCTATTTTTGTTGAGCTGTCAGTAGTTACCGGTCTCATAAACGTCTGCCCATCATTTCAAAAAATCCCTAAGAAGGGTTGATAGATCAAATTACATAACACAAATAGTTTTAACACGTCTTACCTTTTAAACCATGCACGACAAATGTACATTTGAATATAAACTTTCACTCTGTTAAACGATCAATAACTTTAACATGTTTAATACTTAAATAGCAGAACCATACATCAATTGTAATTATAATTCACTATACAAGTATGTCTGTATACCAAGTCCTTTAACCAAAACACATTTGGCCATGTTTAACCAACTTATCTTTACAACGACATATTGTTTCTCTTGTTTCAAGTGGAGGAAAAAAAAATACATATTGATTCGGATCTATCGATATAATCTGTTATATATCATTTGTCTGTACACCACTATCTAAACTGGACAGTATCCAAAGTTCTGAGAATTGTCCGTTTCAACAGGATATACTGAAAATGAAAAAAAAAACAAAACATATTATCAATATAATAAAAGGAAAAATAATGATCTTTACGAGTTGGTTCCATTTGAATGTAACCCCCCCCCCCCCCCCCCCGCATAAAAAAAACAAAAACAAACAAACAAACAAAAAACCTGTTGAAAATCTAAATACTGCATGTGTTCATGCATTCGTGTATGTATTGATAATGCGTAATTAGTGCTGTAAAAACAACAGAATGAGTATAAACCTGGAGTTTCAAAACTTCAATTGAAAACAAATGTATATTCAAAAATAACGATAGTTTGCTGATTAAAGAAATAATTCAAAAGGGTTTCAACAAAAACTAGTAAAAGAATAGAAGATGTATAGTTGTTTAGAAACATTACTGCAGCCAGGTCAATGTTAATATTTTTTAAATCAATAGTGTTCATAGTATAAGAAGATTTGATATGAGTGTCCATGAGACCTCTCTCCATCAAATAGATCTAGTATGTATAAACATCCAAAAATGAAGAACTAAATGAATTTAAGGATTTAGTGAAATTGCAAACAATCTGCCTGTGGGAGTTCATTTTTGTTAACTAAAAAGTTATGAAAAATATTAAAATTGAGAAAAGAAATGGGGAATGTGTTAAAGTGACAACAACCCGACCGTAGAGCAGACAACAACCCGACCATAGAGCAGACAACATTACAACTTTAATATTTTTCATCACATTCGGGTAACACAATTGACTGAATTATAACTAAGCTATTAATCGAATATAACACTTGTAATGACCAAGTAACACTTGAAATTGTATATCAGAACATGTTGGTGACATTTAAAACATCGATGTATGACGATTATCAAAAAAAAATAATATTATAAAAAATTATTAACAGTAAGCAGGTTAGTTGACATTGTTTTATTTTATGGGTTTTGTATCATGCCAGCATTATATACATGACAGGAAAATAGCCCGTATCATGCCTACTACTGGGTTGAGAAGAAATGTGTTTATTTCCAATGCAAAGACGCTAAAAATGAATCCGTATAAAAACCAAAATATGACACCTGTAATAACCTGATCACTGTTTCGGAAATGTTTCCTTTCTTCATCAGTCTAGATCTGTTTGAATACTTTGTTAGCTTTTGAGGCAAATCTATAAGTTTAGAACTTGTGTTAGTTGTTGCCTTTATGTAAAGTTATGTTGAGTAATTTGTGATTATTATAAATTGTCATATTACTAGTTATATCTTAACAGTCTGCATGCCTTCTATCCCCTATATTTGAATGAATACAATCATTTTATTTTTTAGTTATCAGTGGTTTCCGATCTCGAACACGTGTAACTATCATTTTGATATATTCCAAATAAAGGTTCATAAATCGAGTAAAACACATATAACACGTTTCACCTGTCAAACAGATGACGATAAATGTATATTTCAAAATAAACTTTCGCCCTGTTAACCAATAAATAACTTGTATAACATTTGATTAACTACATTGACACCATACTTCGATTGTACCAACAGATCCGTATTTCCATATAGATAAAGGAAGATGTGGTATGAGTTTTAATGAGACAACTCACCATCCAAGTCACAATATATAAAAGGGAAACCATTATAGGTCAAAGTACGGTTTTCATCACGGATCTTTGGCTCACACCGAACAAACAGATACCTATTTGAGACTGAACATCCAATTTGACAAAACGGTGATCTTAGTTGAACAATCTATGACAAACTAGATGATACTAATTTAGATTATTTTAAACTTCAACCACCTCAGTAGCAATATATCAACTTCCTCCACACCTAAGATATACCACAACTTATTCTGCATTCTGGAGCTTTCAATTAATACTTATATTGTGCAAATCGTCATCAGTCTCTGATCATAATGTTGATGATGCGTATCAACTTCACAAACAATACACAATGGAATTATTTTGATCTTGGTATTGACGTTGTTTATGATATTTCTACAGTATTCTTTTATTTGTGTTAATTTTTGGATTGAAGTGGCTCGGTTCTAATACATTATTGTGCTATGGCAACGTATTGTATTGTCTTTCGTTTCTGTGCTTATATGCTTAGAGTCTATATATTAATTTTTGTGTTACTTTGTTGACATATTTTATTCATAGTTAAGATTAATATTAAAATAATAACATAATGTTGACTGATGCATTCTTATTTTTGACATTTTCATCTATATAGGTTGTTGTTTTTAACATATTGTGGTCAATCAAATGGAATGTTATGCCACTGTCATACAAGTGAGAAGTTAAGGTAGCTATGCATCCAGGTATAATCCACCACTATCTCCATAAGAACATGACTGTACCGAGTGAGCAATATGTGACAGTTGGTATCCATTCGTGTGATGTGTATGAGCTTATTGACTTTCCTCAATGTTTGATAAGTTTGCTGTTTTAATTTTAAACATGATTTTGAGCGATCAAACCTCAACTAACATGTAACAGTAGTGTAACTGTATAACATTAGTATATACAATAAAGGCAACAGTAGTATACCGCTGTTAATAATTCATAAATCAGTAGAGAAAAAAACAAATCCGGGTTACAATCTTAAACCCAAGTCCAATGTCAGAGTAGGAAAAAAAAAACAAAAAAAAAAAAAAACAAAATGACTAAAATACATAAATTAACAAAAGGACTACTAGAAATTACTGACAAAACATTTTAAGATCTCAATTAAACTGATTGAAATATCATCATCATATGAATATCAAGCACAATCCGTCCCGTTACAGGTTTAGCATCATACCAGCATTAGATATATGAGAAGAACATAACCTGTATCAGGCCAACAACTGGTTTTATAATAAATGTGTTTATTTCCGATGCAAACACCCTATAACTAAATCCATTTTGGAGTAAACATATGCAATCTTTGATGACGTGATCACAGTAGTGTTACTGTATCCCTATCTAAGTCTGTTCAAAGGTTTGGTTCGAGGTGAATGTATAAATTTGGAACTTATGTTGGTTGTTGCCTTTAGATAATAGTTGCAATGATTATGAGTAATTTGTGTGTATTATAACTTGAAACATTAAAAGTTATATCTTGACAGTGTTTATGCCGTCTAACCCCTTTATTTGAATTAGTACACTCATTCTATTTTTGTTGAGCTGTCAGTAGTTACCGGTCTCATAAACGTCTGCCCATCATTTTAAAATATCCCTAAGAAGGGTTGATAGATCAAATTACATAACACAAATAGTTTTAACACGCCTTACCTTTTAAACCATGCACGACAAATGTAAATTTGAATATAAACTTTCACTCTGTTAAACGATCAATAACTTTAACATGTTTAATACTTAAATAGCAGAACCATACATCAATTGTAATTATAATTCACTATACAAGTATGTCTGTATACCAAGTCCTTTAACCAAAACACATTTGGCCATGTTTAACCAACTTATCTTTACAACGACATATTGTTCTTCTTGTTACAAGTGAAGGAGAAAAAAATACATATTGATTCGGATCTGTCGACGATAATCTGTTATATATCATTTGTCTGTACACCACTATCTAAACTGGACAGTATCCAAAGTTCCGAGAATTGTCCGTTTCAACAGGTTATACTGAAAATGAAAAAAAAAACAAATCATATTATCAATATAATAAAAGGAAAAATAATGATCTTTACGAGTTGATTGCATTTGAATGTAACCCCCCCCCCCCAAAAAAAAAACAAAAGCAAAAACAAACAAACAAACAAACAAACCTGTTGAAAATCTAAATACTGCATGTGTTCATGCATTCGTGTATGTATTGATGATGCGTAATTAGTGCTGTAAAAAGTACAGATTGCGTATAAACCTTGAGTTTCAAAACTTAAATTGGAAACAAATGTATATTCAAAAATAACGTTAGTTTGCTGATTAAAGAAATAATTCAAAAGGGTTTCAACAAAAACTAGTAAAAGCATAGAAGATATATAGTTGTTAAGAAACATTACTGCAGCGAGGTCAACGTTAATATTTTTTAAATCAATAGTGTTCATAGTATAAGAAGATTTGGTATGAGTGTTCATGAGACCTCTCTCCATCAAATAGATCTAGTATGTATAAACATCCAGAAATGAAGAACTAAATGAATTTAAGGATTTAGTGAAATTGCAAACAATCTGCCTGTGGGAGTTCATTTTTGCTAACTAAAAAGTTATGAAAAATATTAAAATTGAGAAAAGAAATGGGGAATGTGTTAAAGTGACAACAACCCGACCATAAGGCAGACGACAACCCGACCATAGAGCAGACAACATTACAACTTTAATATTTTTCATCACATTCGGGTAACACAATTGACTGTATTATAACTAAGCTATTAATCGAATATAACACTTGTAATGACCAAGTAACACTTGAAATTGTATATAAGAACATGTCGGTGACATTTAAAACATCGATGTACGACGATTATCAAATAATATAATATTATAAAAATTATTAACAGTAAGCAGGTTAGTTGACATTGTTTTATTTCATGGGTTTTGTATCATGCCAGCATTATATACATGACAGGAAAATAGCCCGTATCATGCCTACTACTGGGTTGAGAAGAAATGTGTTCATTTCCAATGCAAAGACGCTAAAAATGAATCCATATAAAAACCAAAATATGCCACCTGTATTAACCTGATCACTGTTTCGTAACTGTTTCCTTTCTTCATAAGTTAGATCTGTTTAAATGTTTGCTTAGCTTTTAAGGCAAATCTATAAGTTTAGAACTTATGTTAGTTGTTGCCTTTATGTAAAGTTATGTTGAGTAATTTGTGATTATTATAAATTGTCATATTACTAGTTATATCTTAACAGTCTGCATGCCTTCTAACCCCTTTATTTGAATGAATACAATCATTTTATTTTTTAGTTATCAGTGGTTTCCGATCTCAAACACGTATAACTATCATTTTGATATATTCCAAATAAAGGTTCATAAATCGAGTAAAACACAAATAACACGTTTCACCTGTCAAACAGATGACGATAAATGTATATTTCAAAATAAACTTTCGCCCTGTTAACCAATAAATAACTCGTATAACATTTGATTAACTACATTCACACTATACTTCGATTGTACCCACAGATCCGTATTTCCATATAGATAAAGGAAGATGTGGTATGAGTTTTAATGAGACAACTCACCATCAAAGTCACAATATGTAAAAGGGAAACCATTATAGGTCAAAGTACGGTTTTCTTTAAGGATCTTTGGCTCACACCGAACAAACAGATACCTATTTGAGACTGAACATCCAATTTGACAAAACGGTCATCTTAGTTGAACAATCTATGATAAACTAGATGATACTAATTTAGATTTTTTTAAACTTCAACCACCTCAGTAGCAATATATCAACTTCCTCTACACCTAAGATATACCCCCAACTTATTCTGCATTCTGGAGCTTTCAATTAATACTTATATTGTGTAAATCGTCATCAGTCTCTAATCATAATGCTGATGATGCGTATCAACTTCACAAACAATACACAATGGAATTATTTTGATCTTGGTATTGACGTTGTTTATAATATTGCTACAGTATTATTTTATTTGTGTTAATTTTTGGATTGAAGTGGCTCGGTTCTAATACATCATTGTGCTATGGAAACGTATTGTATTGTCTTTCGTTTCTGTGCTTATATGCTAAGAGTCTATATATTAATTTTTGTGTTACTTTGTTGACATATTTTATTCATAGTTAAGATTAATATTAACATAAAATAATAACATAATGTTGAATGATGCATTCTTATTTTTGACATTTTCATCTATATAGTTTGTTATTTTTAACCTATTGTGGTCAATCAAATGGAATTTTATGTCACTGTCATACAAGTGAGAAGTTAAGGTAGCTATGCATCCAGGTATAATCTACCACTATCTCCATAAGATCATGACTGTACCGAGTGAGCAATATGTGACAGTTGGCATCCATTCATGTGATGTGTTTGAGCTTATTGACTTTCCTCAATGTTTGATAAGTTTGCTATTTAAATTTTAAACATGATTTTGAGCGATCAAACCTCAACTAACATGTAACAGTAGTGTAACTGTATAACATTAGTATATACAATAAAGGTAACAGTAGTATACCGCTGTTCATAATTCATAAATCGATAGAGAAAAAACAAATCCGGGTTACGAACTTAAACTGAGGGAAATTTGTAAATATAAGAAAACTACGACACAACAGAGACACAACACCGAAATGTAACACACACACACACACGAGGTATAATGTAATAATGGCCAAAAACCTGTATTTGGGAATTGAGAAAGAACAAACACACAACAATACGCAAAGTTGAAAGGAAGCCCAAGTCCGATGTCAGAGTAGGAAAAAAAAACAAAAAAACAAAAAAACAAAACAACAAAATGACTAATAAAGGCAACAGTAGTATACCGCTGTTCAAACTCATAAATCCATGGACAAAAAACAAAATCGGGGTAACAAACTAAAACTGAGGGAAACGCATTAAATATAAGAGGAGAACAACGAAACAACACTACAATGTAACACACACAGAAACGGACCAGGCAACAGACAAAATCCCACGAGAATAACAAATATAACCTCAAAACTAAATACATGAATTTGGGATAGACAAGTACCGTGACACGTCTTATAGCAATGTGAATTTACTCAAAAATAAGAGAAAACAAACGACGCAACGTTAAAATGTAACACACACAGAAACGAACTATAATATAACAATGGCCATATTCCTGACTTGGTACAGGACATTTTTAAAGAAAAAATGGCGGGTTGCAAAATAAGAATTCATTCATTCATTCAATATTTCTATTGTTGAAAATTTTATATTTTTATTAATAATAGAAGATAATTAAAACGGTCGGCAGATTTTATAGTTTTCTCCCTGTAGTATTATGAACCACCTTAATGATAGACTCTCATATAAACCTTGATTTTATTTGACTTTTGACCAGCAGAAAAAATACAAGTCATACATCATTTTTTTTAATAATTTACTGGATTTAGTATTGCTTTGAAGGTATATTTATAGATTCTATCCTAAAACAATATCACATTCAATCAAGATGAAAGCATTCATCTTCTTAAGGACAAATTGTTTCGCTTACGCAGTTACGATGAAGAATATAATAGTGATCGGTCATATATAGTTTTTGTAGTTGGTAATGTATCTATTTCTTAAACACAGAAAACTAGACTACAAACAAGTGTTAAATATTAAATCAATCTTTTATAATTAGTTCTAAATAAGAAAGTATGCAATATTTAATTCCCTACTATTTATCATTTTAGTTTCCGAATTCAAACAGGAAACAAAATATAATTGTAGAACTAGACATTGCTTTCGAAATAAAAAAAAAAGAAGAAGATTACATTAGGCATTTTAACGTTCTAAATCAAACATAAACAAAACCTACCCACAAAATCAAATACATTTGTATTTCATTAAAACTGAATAACTTTAGGCGAATGAAGATGAAAACGAAAGTGTTTTGAATACACTATTCATCTCGATAAGAAACAATGAAAAGATTGATCTGCATTATTTCAACCAAACTATTAATACTAGTATTTTGTCACAGCTCACCAAGGGTACTTGAATCTAAGTTTGTGATCTCTACACAAACATGATGAGTAATGCAAGTAAAAACTTTATTACGCTTTGTAAAATAACGGTTAAACTAAATTCAGCTTTGATAAGGTGTGCATGTAGTTAAAGCTGAATGTTTTGAATAAATTCTAGATTTTGTTTACTGAAAAATTATGAAAAATATTACAACAGTGAAGCTTTTTCATCACAACTGAGGAACAACTATCAAGACGACATTACAAAAAGTAATACAGAAAGTAATTTAAAGAGATAAAAAAGATTGACCAGTAAAACATCTACTGAAAACAAGTTGAACCGATGGCCTACTGAAAACAAGTTAAATCGATGGCCTACTGAAAACAAGTTGAACCGATGGCCTACTGAAGAACGAACAGTTCACCAACAATTTATTTTGGTTGAAATTGATATCCTGTTGCTAGTTTCTCTTTTTTCTGCATGTTCTGGTTTATATCCCCGTAGCTAGCATAACAATTTTATCGTAGCAAATATGTCAACATTTGTAAATGACTAAGCATTTATATAAAATCTCAGATTGTTGGCATATTCAAATGTAATGCATTCTCAGTTATTTTGATATAGACACGGAATTTGGTTCCTGTTGATAGAATGATTTATGCTTCGTCAAAGTGACTACACGACTTGGCAACATTCGTCTGTTATCTAAACTACTAAAACTAGCAAGATATTTTTTTCCTAAATAAAAATATCAAAACTAATCTTATTTTAGAAATAAAAGAGAATAGTTCCATTTACGACACCTCAAATTTGACAGAATATTACGTATTTGCTTTTCCTGATGGCAAAAGTACACAATGCATCACATAAATAGTGTGTACTTGCAAGAATAACCAAGATCGACCTTGACCTTGATAAAGTTTAACATGAATATATGATGCAATCCAAAGACGACCAAGGCGTTTGGTTTTGTCATGGTTTTGGCATGAAGACTCGAGTAAGAAAAGACTACGTACGATAAGTATTAGAAAACATTGCATAATTTATAACAACAAAATTACTGGGAAAAAAGCCTACAAGACACACATGAACCAACGACAACCTGGTGACTTGGAACGGGTACATGATGTATATTTGTAGGGGTGAACATGCTTGTGAACGATCTCCTAAACGAGGACCTTGGCGTACCTTATGAAAAAAATCCCTGTAATTATATCTATAAATTCGTAGAATTTTAAAGTTTTACCTTATACATGTTATACACCATTTAATTTTAAATTGACATCGTACACCAATCATTTAATTGCATGCCACATTATGGTTGATACCCCGAATCAAAAAAAAAAAGATTGTAGCCTCGCTTTAAATATGTTAAATGTTTTAACAGTTTACTTTAAAGTTTGACTTTCAGAACGACGTGTGAATTATACATTGGCTATAATTAGAATTCACATGATATGTATGTCTATAAATTACATACTTTAATTATAACAAATCTTAAAAGGATTAGTTGAATCATCTGTTAATAGACACATTGTTCATCTTTTCCTTCTTTGAAAAGTCAAAATTCATGTTGAACAGGTGACAGTAATGTGTCATAATTTCGTTGTCAGGACAACACTTATGTGTTTGAAAATCTTTAAGATCGTTCCATTATATATTTTTTGTATTAAGTGTATGTTTGCCTATATTACAATGTACCTCTGTTTTGCAATGATATTGTCAATTGGGTTTTGATTAGTGGGTTTAAATATCTAATGGCATTGGCATCTTTTTATATCTGTAGAAATCATGTAAATAAACTCAATATAGATAGCAGGACTAAATTTTGTGTATACGCCAGACGCGCCTCTCGTCTACAAAATACTCATCAGTGACGCTCGAATCCAAAAAAGTTAAAAAGGCTAAATAAAGTACGAAGTTGAAGAGCAACTCTTTGTTGTTTGGATAGAATATTCAGTAGACAAAAAGCTTATAAAGGAGTTGGTCCAGTAAGACCCCTATATGCCCCTAAAATATAGTAGTTTTACAAAATTGTAAAAATGTAAACTTTCACCTTTTTTTTGGGAAAGTAGATAACTTTTGATACCTAAATATGGGCTGTTTTTTTTACTATAATGCACATATATTGGAACTAGCATCATTAAGTCATGCTAAATTACTGAAATGTTCACATGTTTAATACGTATACACTCGAGGACTTTCTTCTTAAATCGCAAACTACTTATCATGAAAATGACAGAAAAAAAAGGTCTAAAACTATTAACTCTTGTCTGAAAAAGATATAAGAAGATGTGATATGAGTGCCAATGATAAAACCCTGTTAGTCGATTTCTACTGGTAGTTAATAGAACGCATCTTGGTATATTCCACTACTGGACAAAAAAACAACTGTCCATACCAGTGACAGTCGTTCTAAGACTGATAATGTTTGTTTAAGTTGTAACAGTTGTAAAATTTCACTGCTGCAGTTATTTTGTAACTGTCCCAACTTTAAAAGTGTTTGTCCACAACATAACTCGATTGCAACAACGCAAGAAATAACTGTCACAGTCATTAAAGGACTAACACAACTATTTGGTTGTAACAGTTGATTTACAACTGTCCCAACTCGAAAAGCGTTGAAACAGTCATAAATAAACTGATTAAACGCCTAAATGGTTGTCACAGTCGTTATGAAACTGATGCAACCATTTGAAAGTTGTAACAGTTATTTCATAACTGTCCCAACACGGAAAACGTTGAAACAGTCATAAATAAACTGTTTAAACGCAGAAAAGGTTGTAACAGTTAAAATATGATAGCTACAACTATTGTATAGTCATAGCTAATTTATAAGCGTAGCAACTTCCAAACAATGACCTTCATGTACACTTAAAGTCACGGATACAAAATGTCTGACGGTTAAATCATTTGTAAAACAATTTTACCTTGTGAAATATAAGGTTGTGACAAAGAGAAACAACTATCACTTCCATTTAATACATTAATTTTAGATACATATTGATTTGAAAAAAATAGTATTCTGAAATATTTGCCGCTGAACACATTTTTGTATTCCTCGGTTATTTAGTGAACGTGCTGAATTTATTTTTTTGACACTCCCTCGCCTCTAATCTCTTCGAACAAATAAAATCGGAACCAGCACTAGATACCTGCAATTTTACTAGATAATAGATAACTACTAACAGAAAAATCGAAAAACGTTACCCAATATATTTGTAACCAAATGTATCTTTATAACTGTATTATCTAAATAACATATTTAATTATTTTCTTTTTAAATAAGTTAGGTGTGAAATCATTCATGCATACAAGGTTGTTTTGAATACCCGTAGTTTTACGAATCACACTACTTCATAATAACGGTCAATATACATGATATGCTCTAAACCTAGCGGGGAACTCCAATACACACACTTGTCAAACTTATCCCCATATTAAACTGCTTAATATTTTCTTGAGGGCTGATTTCACACACCTATTCTGAGCTTTTATTTGGGGCTACATTTTTTTTTCTAGTAAGCTTATAAATATTGCCGTATTAACCATTTGGATTTCTATGCAAAAGTCATAAAAAAAAAACCAAAGCTATGTTCAACATTTAACACATCTTTTGCAGCTATGAAAAAAAACACTTAAATCTATCTAAATTTGATTTGATTTATTTTATATTACCGTATTTTATTTTTGAATAGTTCGATATTAACTCGACTTTTTACTGTATATTGAACCGAATGATCTATTTAAAGTTCAAATGTAATTGATACACATGATACATGATACATGTAAATACATTTCAGCATTCATTATTGAGGTAAAAAATATTATCACTCGCGAGAAAACTTCATATTTTCACCGGATTTTTCGCAACCAATTTACCAAACATATTTTGTAAAAAAAAGTATTTATAGATACTATAAGATCGACGTACCGTACCCGACAAAATAACTAGCGCCAGTGAAAGTTCAAATGTTCAAAACAAGAAAACTTGCATTGTTTCAGACAGGGAAATCAAATCTTCTTTTATTTATTCACATCACGGTTTAAAACTTGTTGCATGCTTTAGACTCCTGGTCTTATTAAATTCTTTAGGCTGACATCGAATTCCCTTATGTGGTTTCAGTTGATCATATGCCGTACTAACGTTTATTCAAAATATTTTTCCCCATTTCAATTTTTCAAATTCAAATTATTTAATCATATAAATACTTGTCTAATAGTGATATATTATTCAATCAGTAAAAAAAATAATAATTTTACGAGATGTACAGATAAAATTTTGGGTCCCTTTATAGTTTTTTGTTCAGTGTGAGCCGAGGCTCCGTGTTAAAGGCCGTACATTGACCTATTATGGTTTACTTTTATAAATTGTTATTTGAATGGAGAGTTGTCTCATAGACACACACACCACAAGAGACATCTTCCTATATCTATGACAGTACAGTAATGGAAAGTTTGAAATGGTGACATTAATATTGGTGACATTATATCCTGCTTCTCTGCCTGCTGAACATGCTGAATGGCAAAATCTGACCGTATTCAAAATAGAAGTTACTTTCATTGTCCAGTCTCAGTGAAAGATTCGGTGACTCTTTTCATCCCGGATGGCAACTATTTAAGAACCTACCAAGTGTATTTATTGTTAAATTGTTCTTGTTCTAAACATGCATGTAATATTTGCTACTGGACAATAAACAAAATTATAATATTGTAAGTAATTAATGAAAATGTTATTTTGAGACTCTCATCAAGATCAATTCAAAATAGTTTGATTAACCTCTTGATATAGTCTTAAATACAGACTATTTATTTAAAATATTGTTCAATTATTTCATGTCGGACTAATGGGGCGTCAGACCATAGGGGTGTCGGACTAATGGTGTATCGGTGTAATAAACGTATATATATACAATGTGACGAGTTCTATATACAATGTGTTGATGTCACTTTCAAATAGCACTGCAGTTTACTCAATTTCACCAGTTTATTATTTTGTTTCGCTGGAAGTTTTTCTAACCATAGCAAATTAAAACCCCAAAAATATGCTTCCAAACATAAATATTATAATGAAATTATAGCAAACAACTCACTAATAGTGCATAATACATGTATGACTTTGTAATGCTTATTGCGTTTATGGAAAACAATCGGAAAATGTTGCTTAACATCTTGGGATATATATATTTAGAAGGCATTTATTCAAAAGCAGATAGAATGGATTTGTAGAAAAAAAAAGTCTTTGGTTAACCACAATATATTTATATGTGTCATCACTGGTGTGTCAATGGTGCATTTGTTTAAAAATCAAACTTGGGTTTCTTATCTAAACTTGTTTACATTGAGTT
Source organism: Mytilus galloprovincialis (assembly GCA_037788925.1). NCBI lineage: Eukaryota > Metazoa > Mollusca > Bivalvia > Mytilida > Mytilidae > Mytilus > Mytilus galloprovincialis. Next base: position 82,295,833 of record CM075338.1, read on the forward strand.
ACATCATCCAATATGGCTAGACCTGTTATAGGTTTTTCATTATCATACTTATGCGGTACTGATTTTACTTATTGTTGAAGGATGTGCAGTTTCTTACAATTACATCACTTGGTCTACGGTTGATGGTCGTCTTATTTAAACTCATACCACATCTCCTTATTCTGGTTATAGTACATTATACATGTTATAGAAAACTACAATACCTAGTATTATCAAATGAATTATAACAACTGTTAATAGTTGTCAGACTTTTGTTATTAAAAAGCAACTGCTTCATTTGTTTAATCAACATGGTAGACATGATCAATGGTGTCAGATGTAAACAAGAGCGAATGTGCACATGCTGAAATGTCATGTCTGCTTTGCCTACATGTATGAAGGTTTTACTACATGTACAAGTATCACACAAACTTTCCATTATCAATTATCGATAACCTTTGACATCTGAGAAACATTTGGAAATAGATCAAACCACAAAAACTAAGCATTGTTCAATGAACCATGACATTTTCATTGAGATCAAAGTCGGATGTAAGTCTTGCAATTAGACATATTCACCGTACACTCATTTCATACACCAAATATAGTTGACTACTATTCCTACCATTCCTACTGCTTGTACATTGTAGTATTTGACATTTGTGAGAAACAATATTGACAAATTACATGTAACTGAAGTAACCTTAATTTACACTGATCCATGAAATGAAGTCAAGATCAGGCCAACCCTGTCTGACAGACAATGAGACATGTACTATGTAGACCTTTCAAGATACCTATATATATACCAAATAAATTTATCCAATAACTCAATTAATATATATGTTATACATGTAAGACTTATAGTGAATTTCACTGTGACTGTTCAAACAGTAATATTTTTTTCAAATAGTTACATGTACATGTAGTGTAACATGAAAACTAGGTAAAGTGCAATGGACAAGTCACTAACAGAAACTTCATAACATAAAGAAGTATCCAGGTCTTTAAGCTTCTAAAATGTATCTGCTGAAGCTTAAATACAAAAGGTTACACTGTAGCCACGAAGATTGTAATACCTATTTCTTGCATACATTTATTTCAACTTTTGTTGCAGGAGGGATAATAAAATTACACTTTAAAGTACATGCATGGTTTATTTGTTTCAAATACTTGGCCACTAATTAAGATTTTTATTTAATTCTTAATTCAGACTTAATTTAAGTACAGCAAGCAGTCATTTGACATTAAACAATTGACACGGACTGCACGAGAACCTCATGGGTGGTTAAGATCTTTTTACACACCCTGGACATGCTAGCGGTAGTTAACAATTGCAATGCCAACATAAACTTCAGATGCGATATACATGTACTGCTTTATAAATTTCACTGAAACTAGAAATTCACATTATCCATATTGTTATTATATTAAAAACACTGATTATCCACTAATTAAAGGTATTCATGAATTCAGATATGATGCACTATTATTATTAGTATTCACTGAAACTATGAATTTTCATAAATTCCAATTTGCTATTTCAAATGAATAATTAGCCTGGGTATTCAAGGAATTCAGAAACAATGTACATGTATGATTGCACTATTAATATGCACTGCAACTAGGACATTTTGTTATTCCAAATTCACTATTGATATAGCAATTAATAATTATCATGATTATCCAAGGTATTTAATCATCCAGTACTGTGGTCCTCCTTTAATAAAATTAGTAAGTTTCCTATTTTTACAAGGCACAATTTTCTTCTTGTCCAATTGAATCAGAATATCACATCATCATCATGGAATAATGCTGCACGCCCTATTCATCATGTTCTTTATTTCCAAAAACAATAGATAACTAGCATAACATAATGAATTAATCCATTGTTTCACAATTTGCCGCTCTAAGAGTGACTCGGTGACATCTATATTTCCTATGCATCAAAGTGCACATGTAGCAGGCTTCATATTCTAAGTGGGAATCATGGTCAAACCATTACATACTCAGTATGATTCTACAAAAAAAATATACACGATATACATGATATAGATGTAAACTGAAGTACAGTAAATTTTTAACTAATAATAAATATATACAAATGTAATACTACATGTATATACATTGTACAATAAGAAAGTCAAAAACAATAACTGTATTTACCTAGATAAAATTAGCATTCCTCATTTGATTGACCAAAAAAAAATTAGCACTTATACAATTCTATTTTCGAGTCCTTATTAACAAGAAAAATAAATCTTTTAAGGGGGTCTACATTCTATTTATCATATATATATGGTGTTGTCTTTTTCCCTACATTAATGATTTTTTAAATGTGACTGTGTACTTTCATTGAAGGGTTACTGTCTTATTGAGGCTCACACCTTACTTTATGTCATCAATTCTTTAAAGTCCGACATCATAGACATACATGTAGTTATTCCTCTCTTAAACACAACATGTTATTTCTTTTGTTCATGTTAATATGAAACAAACTGATACTACAAAGTTAACATGACAAAGAAAAGTTTTAGGAATGAAAAAATAAAATAAATAAATAAATGCACTGTTACTATGTAGATGCTATTGACTTTCCCTTTGTCCAGTGCATATAATGAATAAACCTTTGTGATGTAAATATACTGTTCCAAGACTTATATAACTCTCCTAGTTAATATTTTAAATCCTTGGGTTTAATAAATTTTACATCTTTTGTGCTACCCTGTATACTTTTTACTTCTTACAGTTTGCATTAAATAATGCTTTGCAGCTCAGACAATACTTTCTTTATCTAAATTGTTTTTAAGAAATCAATATTCAGATAACTTTTTTATATCCAAAATAATAGTATATCTTGTGGTTTCATATTTTTCCTAGATTATAATTTGTTTTGATAAAATTATCATTATTTTGAAGAGGACAATTATAATCATGATAATTTGTGAACATCATTATAAAAATCATCTTCAAAATACCTTTATAATATATTTAATGACAGATTAAATTTCATCCCCAAGGCAATAAACTATTGTGTCTTAATTTATATATTAGCTACATCATGTATATAAGAATTTCTGATTATTTATAATACCTATCCACATATTAACATCTTGATTATTACCTATTTTAATGTCACATTTGCATGGTCATGTTCAGTAAATACAAATATTTTAATTATTTATTTTGAATTTGAATAGAAAAAATGTTTAGACTAAATTAGTAAACATGTACATACAATGCAGTTAACCATGTTAACACAGAAAAGTTTATGACAACTTACTTGATAATACTACATCTATAAAAAATATTTTGAGCTTTATAAAATACTTTAAAAAAGTTTATCCCATGTTAGCATAAAAAAATATGCATACAGATAGATTTTTTTGTAATGTTTTCCTGACATATTGAATTTTAACATAAAATAATTATGTAGAAAATGAAAAAAATCTGCAGTCAGATGTGAATGCACATGATCAAAGGAGATGTGAGATATATATATATATATATATATATATATATCAGTGATCCATCACGGTGATCACCCCAACAGTTGGGCAACAATAAAGAGACCAAAACACAATCAAACAGTGTCAAAAAATATGACCCAAGATTATAAGAAAGTCCTTAAATCATTGTGGAATGAAAGACCATTGTATGTTACTACTTTACAGTTAGATAACATGTATGGTATAAATGAGTTTTGAAAAACCATGCCAACAGGGCACAATTTATATAAAAATTTCACATGAAAATATATAGTTTAGGCCACACCAATTTAATTTCTTGTTCTACGGATTTTTGGACTCCAAAATTTGGGGCGAGCAGGCGATTTGAAAATTTTAATAAAAAAATATTTAATTTGCAAATTTTTGAGGCGAAGCTTGAAAAGTAAAGGCGAGCGATTATAATTTTTTTTTTGTAAACATAAAATAGTAGGTTTTGACAATATTAAAACTTGATTTATCACTTGTAATTTGACATTTCTTTAATTTCTGAAGTATTTTTTCCCTGTTCACCAAGAAATAATTAAATCTGGTCTATGTATGTGTGACTGACAATGAGACAATTCTCCATCCAAGTCATAATCAGTTTAGGGGCAACCCCTTAATGTTATAAATGTCCCTTTTACATGTTTTATGAGGGATCAATATAAGTTATAATATATCTGTTTGTTCAAAAGGGCTCATATTTTCTCAAAGAACTATATATCTATCTGGTATTAAATGGTCAAAACATGTTCAAGAATTTTGTAATGTTCCTGGACTTTAACCATGTTAAATTAACACATTTACTTAAACAGTTTAATATTATTCAAAATAAGTCATGTAAGTGGACCCCTCTTTCAGAAAAAGTTGTTTAAAATATGATGTAACTCTCCTCTGTTTGAGTACAAAATTCTAAGTTTTCAAAGGTTTTGTATAGAAGAACTATACAAATCCTTGGTATTTCTATTTTCTTTTCTACATCAGTAAAATGACCCCTTGTCTAAGGGAGGGTTGTTCTCAACCTGATAATAACAAACACAGGTCAAAGTACGGCCTTTTACACAGGGCTTTGATACAGACCAAACAGCAAGCTATAAAGGACCCCAAAATTATTAGCGCACACAATTGGAACAGGAAAAGCAACGATCTAATTTTTATATCCAAACGGGAAAATACCAATGAACAACATCAACAAACGATAACTGCTGAACGACAGGCCCCTGAATCAATCAGGACAGGTGCATAAACATGTAGCGGCTATGGATAATTTTGTTTCGCCTACATTTTTTATAGGTAATATAAGTAAGGGGGAAAGAAACCAATTTTTTTGTTCTTTACAGGTATTTCTGCTGAACTTCATAAATTTATTTCTGAGCACTCCCACTATAGATAAATAGGTTTCATGCTGAAACAAATATTCTCACATATATTTAAACAGTGTGGAGGGGTGCTTTTATGTTTAAAATCGTTATATACAGGTTAGACTGTGATTTTAATAACAAATGTTGATATCTTTTTATAATATTTACAAAAGAAACGGTGCGGGAAATGGACATGATTACATTTCCGGATGCGGGAAGCGGGAATATAAAAATAATAAAAAAATTCTGTTTTGAAAAAAATAGTTGCGGGCGGGTCCGTCGAACAAGGAATCAAATTGGTGTGGCCTTAGGTTCAAAGTATTTCAAATTATAGTGATTTAATATTCTATGTTAAACGTTGTTAAATCTAAAAAGAATAAAATTATGCTGCTAACTTTGCACTTTTAATGTGTTTTTTTATTTATTTTTAATCTAAAACCATGTAGCAATTAACATGATGAAATTCTTATAGATATTTTATTCATTGTAATTTTTGAGAAAAGAGGCAACAATCTACATAATATAAAAAAGAAGATGTGGTATGATTACCAATGAGACAACTGTCCATAAGAGACCAAAATGACACTCATTGGCGGATCCAAAGGGGGGGGGTTGGGGTTGGAACCCCCTTTTTTGGGCCGATCAATGCATTTGAATGGGGACATATAGTGGAACCCCCTCCTTTTTGTCCTGGGTTGGAACCGCCTGTTTAAAATGGCTGGATTTGCCCCTGACACAGACATTAACAACTATAGGTCACTGTACGGCCTTCAACAGGGAGCAAAGCCCATACCGCATAGTCAGCTATAAAAGGCCCTAATAAGACAATGTAAAACAATTCAAACGAAAAAACTAATGGCCGTATTTATATAAAAAATGAACGAAAAAAAATATAATGTAACAAATAAACAAACGAATACCACTTAAATACAGGCTCCTGACTTAGGACAGGCACATATATGTACATATATAATGTGGCCGGGTTAAACATGTAAGCAAGATCCCAAACCCTTGTTCAATATATATGAATCCTTAAGTACATGATAAAACAATTACTAATGGAATTAGCACAATTTTTTTAATCAACTGTAATTTATGGCAAATGTTTATGACTCTGTGCATTGTTTCAGGAACATTAATTTAATAATATTGTTTTATTTTGATGATTAATGCTATTTTAAACTATTTAATATCTTTTCACTTTCAAATTAAATTGCCTTATATTATCAAATATATTAATGTTTTGTTTTCCATTATTTGAGAATTATTTAAAATTTGAATGGAAATGCACACTTGTTAAATAAGTCACTATTTAATTTTAAAGTTAATAATTTTCATAACATTTTATGATCGAATCATATGTTTTGTAATATATATGCATGTTTTTTCAATGGAAATTGTGACGTCACAATGCATTTTAATAGAACGAAAAACTATCAGCTGATAAAGCAAAACCAGGGAAATACTAGCATGACTAGTAATCCAGTAAACATTTATATGGATACGTACATGTAAAGATTGGTTGGTTGTTGGTTATAAAAAGTCCAGTGACAAGTATTCCATGCAAATTTAGGACCAGAGTTAGCAATACATGTTAACATACAATATGAACACTACATATGATTAATAGGTCACAGTGGCAGATCCAGAACTTTTCATAAGGGAGGGGCGCGTTGACTGACCTAAGGGGGGTTGGATCCAGTCATGCTTGAGTGGTTCCCTATATAATCGACCAAATCTTTTGCACGAAACGGGGGGATGGGGGGATGAGGATCAGCCAATCGGTCACTTAAAAGGCCATCCCACACAATAAAAGTTTACCAATGCCCCACATGTTAGAGTATATAGAACAGTAAGAGGACGAAGATCAAGAGTGACCTTTTTTTCATTCCACTCAGGATGATTTATGCAAAATAAATAAGGGATAAAATGACATACACATGATAATCATGATAATAGGGGGAGGGGAACGGTGTCCTTTATGACTTTCATGATGCACAAATTTAACAAGCCAGAGGCGGATTTAGGGGGGGGCAGTTGCTTACATAAGGAATCACTGAAGCGTGACTGGAGCGGGCCCCTCTTATGTCAGTCAGTTATGAAAATTCCTGGATCCGCCACTGCAAGATCAAAGCCTATATTTGCCCTGGAACATGCAACTATGTACGAGTGTGGTGATATAGAACGTCGATTCATAGCTTATCGGAGTATCTCAATATCTACATCATGTACATAGGAAGAACAAACAGCTGACAAATGTGCACATTTTTCCTTCAAAATTTGGATCCATGCTTATTCGATAGACATGCTTTAAATTTTAAAATATTGTTAATTTCTACTCACCGATTGTTATTTCCAGCTCAGATTATTGTACATGTGGTATAAAATCTGTAGTTTCCTGTGTAAAAATAAAGTTTGCCGACCTCACCTTAGTTTTTTTTGCCGACAAAAAATTAAAGTGGATAAATCGTGTACGGTGAAGAATTGTTTTCCGTTTTTAATGAAACTGTACATATTTGATTATTTATATTTTTAATCATCGGAAATGTCCCTCAGGGAGTAATTCGAATTAAAACTGTTTTATAATGCTGTGCAATATTGGTAACTTAGTCATAATCTTTAAATTTACTTCAGGTACACCCATGATGGTACATTTTCTATATTCAGCAGAATTTATAAAAACTTTTTCTTTTGAATGAATCCATTCTTTTGCAATAATTTTAATAAAATTCTATTTTAAATGAAAGCTTCTGGTATTTAAAACCAGTTATGAACGAAAATGTTATAAACAGATATTATAAATTAAACGTAAGGATACTTAAAGGATTATTTAAAGTCAAACGCACATGTCAAAAATGAACAGACAATGTTACGGCAATAAGCGGAAAACGACAAAAGGCAAACAACGATCGCAAAATAAATAAATAAAAAGCATAACAAGTTAACAACCGCAAAATAAATGATAATACTATAAGTTATGGACTACTTCACAACTATATCAAATCTTGAGAGCCGGGTGAGACGTGATTTTTTTTTACACGGATCGACTACCGTTACGCTAAAATATTTGTATTAAAAACATTTAGCGACTGTATCAGCCTATGAAGTGTTAGTTTTAAACATTTAACGACTGTGTCAACCTTTTATAAGTTGCAATAAACATTTATTGAATGTGCCAACCTTTAGAAAGTTGTAACAAACATTTTTTGACTGCATCAACGTCTGAAAAGTTGACACAAACAAATTTAAACTGTCCCAACTATTAAAAGGTTGGGACAGACATTATGCAACTGCCACACCTATTAGAAAGACTGTAGTAAATAGATTTTGACTGTGACAACACCTTAAACCACTGTGACAGTTCATAAATGACTGTTGGTAGCAATTTTTACTTTCACAACCCGTAAAAAAGTTGGGACAGACATAAATGAACTGTTGCAACGAAATCTGACAGATTTAACAGTCATAACCAGTCTTTAACAGACTAAAACAGTCGTCCAGTAGTGTTCGTAATCGTAGAAATATTTTTTATCAATTTCACTGTTGATTAGTAGTTTTGGGAATATTGTTATATGTTTCTGAAAATAGATTCATTAAAACCTATCAATTAAAATATGCTGCGGTTCGTTGTCTTCTGTTCTTAATGGGTTTACTTTTTAACGTGTAGGGCATAACTGAGAGGAATGATAAGTGTGTCTTGTATTCCAACTTATAATCAAATTAAGATTAAAATTAAAATAATTTATTTGAATTAATACAATCATTTTACACTTAGAACTTATGTTAGTTGTTGCATTTATGTTAAAGTTTGTTGAGTAATTTGTGATTATTATAATTGTAATGTTGCTAGTTATATCTTAACAGTCTGCATGCCTTCTCACCCCTTTATTTGAATTAATACAATCATTTTATTTTTGAGTTGGCAGTGGTTTCCAGTCTCAAACACGTATTCCAAATAATGGTTGATAAATCAAGTGAAACAAAAAACAAAAACACCATTCACCTGTCCAACAGATGAAGATCAATGAATATTTGGAAGTAATGTTTCACTCTGTTAAACGATCTATAACTTTAACATGTATAACATTTGACAAACTACATACACAGCATACATCAATATTGTAATTATAATTCACTTAACAAGTATGTCTATAGATATGTCCTCTGACTAAAACAAATTTAACCATGTTTAACCAACATATCTTTCAAAGGACACATTGTTCCTCTTGTATCAAGTAGAAGAAAACAAATACATACTGAACCTGATCTGTCAACGATGATCTGTTATATGGTATGTGCCTGTCCACCACTATCCAAAACTGGCCTGTGTTCAAAGTTCAGTAGATTACCCATTTCAATAGGTTATACTGACGTAACAAGAACACATATTGATATTTACGAGTGGGTTTTTATTTGAATGTAAACACATTGCCCTCAAAATCAAACAAGACTGTTGAGTCTCTTCAAATACTGCATGTGTCTGTGCATTTGTGTATGAATCATTTGTGAATTGTTAATGTGAAATAAGTGATTTAAAAAGTAATGAATTTGTATTAACCTCGAGTTTAATAACTTCAAGAGAAAACAAATTTATATTTTAACCTAAATTTTCTATTTAAAGAAATAATTCCAAAGGGTATAAAAAAAAACCTATTTAACGTATGGAAGATATACAGTTGTGGAGAAACATTAAAGCAACCATGTAAACGCCATGAATTTATTATTCATATCACACATGCAATGCTCTATTTTCTTTTAAATCAGTACCGTTCACATCATATAGATATATCAGATGTGGTATGAGTGTCCATGAGATGACTCTCGATCGAATAGATTTAGTATGTATACACAATTAAAAAAAAATAAAGAACTAAATGAACATAATGATTTACTTAAATGGCAAAAATCAATCTGACTGTGGGGATTTTTGGTATTTTTGTAGATTTTAAATGTATAAAGATAAAATGTAGTTTAAACAGTATTGTTTAATAAAAAAAATAACAAGCATAAAGTATAACAATGTTACATAAAAATCAAATATGGTATCCGGAATAAAGTTCGGAAAATATAAATCCGTCTCCCAAAACATTTAATTAAACACATGTAAACTTATGTTTGTGTTAAATAACTCTAGAAAACATCAGTATTTTTGTGTCAGCCATTTTTCGTAAATATATTCTAAGTGCTTAGGTTTAAGAAATTATTTCCAGTTAATTTTTGAAAAACGATGCTAAAAATATTTTGGTGAAACTTGACGTATACAACGCATAAACGATTTAAAGTGTTATATAAGTCTACTCCCTTAAAACAAGTTTGTTTATACAAAACTCATCACCGATTATCTGCAAAAAGTCTTATAGTCAGATATTAGTAAAGACTTTATTGTGAATGCGTGTTGTGTAATCAATTGGTAAGACTTATACTAATTGTATATGCGTGAAATGATATGTATTAATTGGTGTACGGTAGGCTCAAATGAGATCATTCCTACATTTTAGTTTGTTTCATGTTAGTAAGATGTGATTTGTTTACATGTTATTGGTATTTTGGTTTGGTTGCTTTGTGTTTTTTGTGTTGCTTTGTTTTGCGTTTGTTGCTGCAACGTTGTAGGATTAAACGACTATAAACAAAAATGGTGTATGATTGCAAATGAGACACTTCTCCACAACACAAGAGACTAAATGACAGAAAACAAATTACAACTATAGGTCACTGTACGGCCTTTAACAGTAGACAAAACCCTTATCGCATAGTCAGCTATATACAAGGCCCCGAAAAGACAAATGTAAATTAATTCAAACGGGATAAATAACGACCTAATTTATGTAGTATGTTTTTGAATATCCCATTGGTTTCTTAACTCTCATATATATGCAGTCTTAACTTGTCATCAATATGACGAAAAAGAACATACAAAAGAAAAAAATGCATTGACCAAAAACATACTTCTACCTCTGAAAATAATATAAAAATTTCAAAGAACGTTAACTACACACTTCATCGGAAAAACATCCTTATATACATAGCAGTTTGACATACAAATACTTCATTGTTCGTTTGTCGACTTCCGTTAAGCGTTCGACAAAACTGGCGGGAAGATTCTCATTTATATACAATTACAGAGTGGTGTGAGCTCAAAATTTGTAACTATGGTTAGATCAGAATATTCATCTGTAAAAATGCGTATCAAAACTGCCGATTTACTCTCCGACTCATTCGAAAATGTTCTTGGTATAAAACAAGAGGAACTCTTATAAACTCTTCTTTTTTTATCTCTCTACATTTTTATCTTTTATAAATGACTTGATTGAAGACGTGCATTTTATTTCTTCAGCTGACATAGTTAATGTCAATGAAGTTCAGATATACTTAATATTATTTGCAGACGATACCATATTATTTGGGAAATCTCCTACAATTCTACAGGAACTACTGGCTTGCAACCGGTAACTGTAAAATTTTTCTACAACAACGAAGAACTGAAAAGTGTCGATTCGAATTTATATCTTCATATGCTGATAGACTGAAATGGACATTTTTTACAAACATAGATTCTATAGCCTTACAAGGTTCACGATCTTTGGCAGCTCTGAATATTTCTACAAATGGTTTATAATTGACAAAGAAAAAGAAATGTGATTTATTCAATGTAAATGATAATATGTCAAATAATATTTTGGATGTAATGGTGATTTTAATATTTTATCTGACGATGATCAGTTTAAAGATCTTTCCTTAATCTTTCCTTTGCCAACAAAGGTCTCGATGGCGTCAACTAAGGCAATATCCTTCATCATAAATTAGTTCAATCGAAAATACCTCCTTATTTCAAAGACCAGTCTGTACCAATCATTTCTTATACCTATACCAAACCTATTGCAACTAAAATTTTCAATTACAAACACGTTTTGCAGGATCTCGATATTGGCGACTTCAAGTCTAAATCTCCTGATTGCACTTGTGCTAGTTCCCAATTCATATATAATTCTGCTGGCCACATTATTACAGGTGACATCAACATTTTTAATAACACTTCTTTACGAAATGTGTTATCGAAAGGTCCGAAATATCTTGAGCCTAAATCCATCAATTAGAAATATAACTTTAAAATGTTGATGCATTCAGTTGAGGATTATGCCAGGCAATGGGCTAAGAATCGCGAGAAGGAAGACGTAGACACTCTTTCCAAATTGATTAAGGCATGAGGTCGTTGCTACAAATCAGAATTCAGAAACTGAACGGGTCTATCAATGCCCATACTACTTCAAGACCCAAATGTTGCAAAACACCTATCCTACCTCCATGACAAATATGTTGTTATATTCGCAGATAAAGCCCCAAACAACATCGTTTTTGTGTGTGAAACACATTAAATTAACTGCTTGCTAAACGAATTAGGTATGGACAATTCACTTAGAAACTCAACATATACCCTCACGACACTAACCAAAGAGGTAATCCTGGATAATCATAGGTCTGTTCTGTGTTCCTTTGGAATTTCAACCAAAGAACTGGATCTTCCATCACTGTATTGGATACCTCAACTACATAAGTGTACTTACAAACAACGGTATATTGCTGGGTCTTCCAAGTGCTCCACGCAACCTCTTTCTAAACTATTAACATCTATTTTAGCAGCAATCAAAGACGGGCTTCAAAGTTATTGTGAAACTGCCTATTCTAGAGGGGGCGTGAATCAGATGTGGATACTTAAAAATTCCAAAGATCTTTTAGAGTACATACAATCGTACTCTCTTTCATCTTGTAACAGTATTAAAACATTTGACTTTTCTACTCTTTACACTAGTATTTCACATTCCAAACTAAGAGACAAATTAAAAGAGTTGGTATTGCCTTGCTTCATAAAAAAGAAAGGCCAACGTAGATACAAGTATCTTGTCTTAGGGAGGGATAAATCCTACTTTGTAAAGGAACACTCTGATTCAAACAAAAAATTCTCTGAAACTGATATTATCAAGATGCTTGATTTCTTGATTGACAACATATTTGTTACGTTCGGAGGACGTGTTTTTCAACAGACTTTCGGTATTCCAATGGGAACAAACTGTGCCTCTGTACTTGCCGACTTGTTTCTTTATTATTATGAGGCTGACTTCATGCAGGAACTTCTTATGAAGAACAATGAAGAAAGATAAGAAGTTAGCAATATCCTTTAACTCTACCTTCCGCTATGTAGATGATGTTCTTTCACTAAAAAATTCAAAATTTGTTGACTATGAGGATTGGATCTATCCCATCGAGCTAGAGATATAAGACACTACAGATACAGTTAAGTCGGCCTCATATCTTGACTTACATCTAGAAATTGACAATGAGGGTCGGTTGAAAACAAAACTTTACGACAAAAAGAGATGATTTCAGCTTTCCAATTGTGAACTTTCCATTTCTAAGTAGCAACATTCCAGCAGCACCTGCATACGGGGCATATATTTTCCAATTGATACGATATTCCCGTGTTTGCATTTCCTATCATGACTTTCTTGATAGAGGGTTGCTGCTCACAAGGAAGCTTTTAAACCAAGAGTTCCAAATGGTGAAGTTGAGATCATCCCTTCGTAAATTTTACGGACGCAATCACGAGTTATTTGACCGTTATGGAATAACCGTTTCACAAATGATATCGGATATGTTCCTTACGTCGTAACTACAATCTCCTTCCCTTTCATGAATGTGACCTAGAGAATTAGACTATTTACCGGATTTTTTATCACATAAGCAACACGACAGGTCCCACATGTGACGCAGGATCTGCTTACCCTTCCGGAGCACCTGAGATCACCCCTAGTGTTTTGGTTGGGTTCGTGTTGTTTATTCCTTAGTTTTCTATGTTGTGTCATGTGTGCTGTTGTTTGTTTGTCTTTCATTTTTAGTCATGGCGTTGTCAGTTTGTTTTAGATTTATGAGTTTGACTGTCCCTTCGGTATCTTTCGTTACTCTTTTATATATCTTTTTAAAAATACGGATTGTTTTGATGTGGTTGACAAGACCTGCTTTAAGATTTTTAGTAGAAGAAATATTTTTTTTATATGCTTGATTGGTCATTATGTTTTTATAAACTTGAAACATTTTATAAACATGATAATTGTAGTTGTATGGTTTTACATAACAGAAATGTTTTTATAGACATAATAAATATATAGTTATAATTTATATTGATTTCTACAGTCTCTCATCATTCTTTATTAAATGGCACTTGTATTTTAATTTATAAAATTACTGTTTTATTTAATGTATGTATTATGGTGATAGTATTTTATGTATTACAAGTGGTGAGACTATATTGAATCTGAATCGATGTACGGCTGCAGTTTTGTTTACCAAACTATTACTGTTCGTGGCAATATGTGACAAAATGTATGTATGTGTATCTGTAGCAGACCAAATCTAGATCTTTAGTTGGGAAATTATGTTGTTATTTGAAATCTGATTGGCAGATTCGATCACATCTAATAAGTTGATCATTTGTCTATTGTAATATCTTATTATTTTGTTTATTGTGTGTCACAATGTGAATATGTTTGTGTTGCTATAGCATGTAACTTCTGCCTTGCAAAAAAGAATTCTTTCATTAATTCCATCATATTAGTATTGAAAAACTTATATCCTTATTAATATTAGAAGGTAATTAAAACGGTCGGCAGATTTTATAGTTTTCTCTCTGTAGTGTGATGCACCACCTTAACGATATAATCTCTTATAAACCTTGATTTTATTTGACTTTTGACCAGAAGTGGTCAAGACTGAACACGGATGTGGTCACTTTCATGTTTTACAAAAAAAAAAACATCTGAAAAGTGTAATATTTTGGCATATTTGATCGAATTTCATAGTTAAGCTTACCTAATAATTAGTTAAAATCTTTAACTTAAACTAATTGAATCGACTGAAGTCGACATTTAGTGTTTAAAAAGTGTCCAAACTCTTTCATCAGATTGACCTGAGTTTGATGCAAAAATTGGTCCTTTCCTGAACTTCTCATTTGGGAATGTCATAGGTCTGGATAAGGACAAGTTATCAACCACCTTTTAAGCGATAGGTACTTGATGAAGCTTTTTAAAAACGTATGCCATGATGTCATCTATAAAATCTATCATGTCTACATTTTTTTGAATTTGTTTTGTCTTTGGTTCCAAAGATGTACTTTCTGGACTATTGTGTATCCTCTTTGTGTAGTTTCGATTTTACTTTAAGGGTGTCAGAAATGTATGATACGTATGCACTCAAGTACTTTCTTCTTTATTTGCAAACTCTTTATCATGAAAAAGACAGAAACAAAAGGTCCGAAACTATTAAATATTGCAAGTAAGATCCGACAAAGTAAACTGACTGATCTATCTCTTTAAAAGAATGAACAATAGAAATCCACATAACAAATTACACACCATAGTTGATGTAAGTCTTAAATTATGTAAGTCTTCAAGTATGTAAGTCTTCAAGTATGTAAGTCTTAAAGTATGTAAGTCTTCAAGTTTTTAAGTCTTCAAGTATGTAAGTCTTCAAGTAAGTAATTCTTAAAGTATGTAAGTCTTAAAGTATGTAAGTCTTAAAGTATGTAAGTCTTAAAGTATGTAAGTCTTATAAAGTATGTAAGTCTTAAATTATGCAAGTTTAAAATTATGTAAGTCTTAAAGTATGTAAGGCTTAATATATGTAAGTCTTAAATTATGTAACTCTTAAAGTATGTAAGTCTTCAAGTTTTTAAGTCTTCAAGTATGTAAGTCTTCAAGTAAGTAATTCTTAAAGTATGTAAGTCTTAAAGTATGTAAGTCTTAAAGTATGTAAGTCTTAAAGTATGTAAGTCTTATAAAGTATGTAAGTTTTAAATTATGTAAGTTTAAAATTATGTAAGTTTAAAATTATGTAAGTATGTAAGGCTTAAAGTATGTAAGTCTTAAATTATGTAACTCTTAAAGTATGTAAGTCTTGAAGTAAGTGAGTCTTAAATTATGTAAGTCTTAAAGTATGCAAGTCTGTAAGTCTGAAAATCTGTAAGTCTGAAAGTCTGTAAGTCTGTTGGTCTATAAGTCTGTCTGTCTGTATCTGTAAGTCTGTATATCTGTAAGTCCAAAGTATGAAGTCTGAAATTATTTCAATCTCAATGTCTTTATGTTTGTAAGTCTGAAGTCTTTAGTCTGTAATTCTTTTAGTCTGAATGTCTTTAAGTCTGAAAAAGATATAAGAAGATGTGATGTGTGTGCCAATGAGACAACCCTGTTAGTCGATTTCTATTGGTAATTAATATAACACAATAACATGTAATTGTTGATATATTTTTATCAATTTCACTGTTGATTAGTAGTGTTGGGAAAATTGTTATTTGTTTCTGAAAAAGATTCATTAAGACCTATCAATTAAAATATCTGCCGGTTGTCTTCTATTTTAAATGGGTTTATTTTAAACTTGTAAGGCATGACTTTTAGGAATGATACGCGTGTCTTGTATTCAAACTTATGAATTCTATACATGTAAGTAATCAAAATCTTGATGCCTTTGTCCTGATTTGTAAAATAGCAAAAATACTGAACTCCTAGGAAAATCATCGGCGTAATTACTTAAAGAACGAAGAAACACAAAAATGCAGAAAAATGATCCTCATTAACACATGTAACAATTAAAGGTTTTAAAGAGCATGTGTCGCTCACCTTGGTCTTTGTGAATGTCAAACATTAATGTCGAGAAAAAGACTTCCTGATAAAAAACAAACTCTATTTTCGTATTCTTGTATGCATTATCTTTTAATTGTTTAGTTTGTCTCTATCTTCATTAGTTTTTACTCAATATGAAAAGAGCGATAAATAAATCATCATTTAAAAAAGTATTCTTTTGACGTTTCAGTTTCATTAAAATCGTGTACTAGATTTATTTCCAAAACATGTGATACATTTGAAAATATCTATGAATTTCAAAAATATCATAATCAAACATAACTCTGTAAAAAAATTGTGTATTTACAAGGAATAGTTTTTAAATTTAACGACCAATCAAGTTGGTCTTTTAGGCCACACAAATTTGATAAATAATTCTTCGGACATTTGCTCTAAAAAATTTGGTGCGAGTGAGCGAATTTTTTTTGTTTTTAAAACATTCTTGAAAATGAGTTTTTGACAGGCGAGTGGTCTGCAAGAGAAGCGAACGATATCTTTTTTTTAAAAGTGTTTCATGCTAGTTTTAAAAAACAGAATAAGAATGAAAAGCACAGATGTTTTGATGCATAAGGCCTGTTATCCCATTTGAATACATTATTCTGACTCTAAGCAAACAACTATTAATAATAAACTCTTTCACCTTCCAGAAGCAAATAAAAAAAACTTTTTATAATAAATGTGAATTAGAAATGGCAATACCAATGACCTTCACAACTGTAAAGAGCATGCAAAACACATGACAATTATTAAATTGATACTTTCAGTTTGTAACTTTTTGATGAACAACCTTTTTGACAATGTTTAAGGTTTAATCAAATTCCAACAAGGGCTGTTCCAAAAATAAATGTATTAGGAGAAGGGAAGGAAGGCACTTTTTATTTGACCCCACCATGCATACATTTTAAATTGGATATTTCATTTAAATGTTCAAGCAATCTTTCTTAAATACCCACCATCCATCAATTTAATACAGGTTCCTTCCTCCCCTCATACAATTAATTCTGAAAAGGCCCTAAACAAAACATGTTATTTTCTCATGGTTGAAGAATTTTTTGTTGCCTATAATTGTTTACATCTACTTCTTTTGAATTTTGGTGGATAGTTGTCTTATTGACAATAAACCACTAACTGTTATATTAAGAACTGTGCTTGGAAACTAAAAGACAAACAAAAGGATAGGTATTCTCATCAAAACTAGCTACTACTGTGAATTGGAAGATGCACTCTGGGAATGAATAAATGTTTAATATCGGATAGATTTTATTTTAATAGTAGGATTTTAACATATTTCATAGTAAATTGCAGTCTTTTATGGATGTGGTCTATATACCACAAAGCATTTATTCTGCACAATCGTCCCCGATTCTAAAGTTTCTGAAGATCATCCACACCCTATAGTACTCTGAGCCTATCAATTTTTCCTTGCCCTGTTCACACGATCTTGGTTGAAGTTTTTTAGGAAGTTCTATTGTTTTTTTTAGGGGGACCTGTTGGTAATTCTTTTAAATTATTGTTTTGATCGGAGGGTGTTCTACCTATTTCAAAATTAACAAATTTACCGTTTAAGGTTCATCATAACAAATGGACAAATATGACTGTATTTTCACCTCAAAAACTACTCTGTGTACAGACTTACCTATGCTGTTTGGGAAGTTTTAATGCCTAGCATCCACTACATGTAGATATATAAAAGTTAAATGCATTTTGTGTTTAAGAAAGATAAAATCTTTCTTGGTTTTTTATGGGCATTTTTTTTTTCCTTTCTGCAAAGACGCAAACATAAACAAACACTTGAATTACTTTGATACTGTCCACTCACTGACTCAGATAAACTCTTTAACTCACCTATAGTTGTGATGATACCTGTTGTCCATGTCAATAAAGGACAATGAAAACAATACAAACCAGTTTTTTACATCTCATAGTTGTACCACAACTTAGTCAATTTTCACACCTTTTTCATGAAGGAAAAAAAAATGCCCATCAAAATCCAAAAGAGGTTTGATCTTTCTGAAACACAAAATGCATTTAACTTTATTATATTTAGTGGATGCTAGGCATTAAAACTTTTCCAACTTTACAGGTAAGTCTAACTCAGAGTAATTTTTTGCATGTAAATTGTAATATATTTGCTATGTAATAATTCAATCCAGTTTCTATAACTAATTTATTAACAAGTACATCGCTTGATGGTCAGACCACACAATGACAACATGTGTATAAGAACTTCAATTGATCTATTTAATTACATGTTAATTTAAGAATGTGCAGACATGTGAGAGTTGCTGATCTGTCAATTATAATTACTGTAACAGATGATACGGTAATATTAAAAGTGAGGTGAACTTTATAACACTTCTCCGGCCTGAGATAAAAACACAGTAAAAGCAAATTAACTCAATTACAGAAAATTAATGTATTTCTACGGTTACTGATTGATAAGTCCATATCAGTTTGAAAACAAATAAAAATGTCAGATCACAAAGATTCGTTCGTTTAAGTTTGACTGCACTTAAACTATAATGTCCTACTATGAAAATAAAAATAAAAATGTCCGCACTGGTTTTGTTGTTATTTTTTACACACATGCACTGCGAAGTACTTAATGCACTTCAAACGGTTGTGAGGATTATTATGCCTCTTTATAAATCGACCGTTTATTTCAACACAAAATCCTTTAAATGCGACGGTTCTTTTCTTATTCTCTTCGGATAGCGTGGTTCCATTTGTTCAGTTATATTTCACGGTTTCTCGATTTGCGGTTGTTCGGTCTCAGGAGTACTTATCGGTATAGTAATTTCTGGCTCAAACAAATCACTGTCATTGTCACATTTTTCTTCATTTTCGTTGTTTGTGCAATCGAAGTTTCGTACATGATATAGGTCTCCGAAAGACACGTCCATCTTGCAATTTAATATGAAATGGAAGTGGTCCTGATTGTTTTATAACTTTTATAACTTCTCCTAGAATCCATTTAATCTGCGAACCAATTGCGAAATTTCGGGCAAACACTCTCTGTCCTACATTAATTTGTCTGTTCACAGATTTCTTATCGTGATAATGTTTTTGTTTTTGTTGTCTCTCCTGAACTCGCTTCTCGATATTTGGAAAAACTAAATCTAGACGTGATTTGAGCTTCCTTTTCATTAGCAATTCTGATGGTGCCAATCCTGTCGTTGTTTGTGGTGTGATACGGTAGTTGAAAAGAAAACGGTTCAACTTTTCCTGGATAGTTCCTTCTTTGATTTTCTTCATACCTTCTTTGAAACTATGAAATGCTCGTTCAGCACAACCATTACTAGGTGGATGACACGGCGCGAAAGTGCGATGTTCAATTCCATTTGATTTCACATAATCGGCAAATTCCTTAATAGTAAATGCGGCTCTATTATCACTAATAATGAGATCACATAATCCATGTGTTGCAAACGTTTGTTGAAGTTTTGCAATCGTAGCTTCGGATGTTGTAGAATTCATGAAGTGTATTTCTATCCATTTTGAATACGCATCAACCATAATTAGAAATGATTTGTTCATGAATGGTCCTGCAAAGTCTATGTGTATGTTTGACCACGGATATTCCCACGGATGTAACGGCGCTTCTGCTGGTAACTTGCGGTTTTCCTGACAACTGTAACAATTAACTACAGTTAATTCCAAGTAATTGTCCATTCCCGGCCACCATATATAGCTTCTTGCTAGACTTTTCATTCTAGTAATCCCTGGATGTCCTTGGTGTAATTCATTTAGCATGGCTTCACGTCCTAGTTGTGGTATAATTACTCTTCCTCCCCACAATATTCATCCGTCCCGACTACACAGTTCATTTTTCTATTATAATACGGTCTTATGTCTTCACTGGGACACTTTGACGGCCATCCATTCAAAATGTATCTAAGCACCATAGACAGTATTGTGTCCTTGCGTGTCAACTTTTGGATTTGTTTAGCATCAACTGGCGTAGTGGCTAAATGTTCCATTAATGATATAGTATCACCTGGCGTTGGTGTCTTTTCAATGTTTGTTTTCAGCGTTAGTCTACTTAGTCCATCCGCATTACCATTCAAACTCCCTTCTTTGTATACAACCGTGTACTCATATGCAGCTGAAGTCAGTGCCCACCTTTGAATTCGAGATGCAGCCATTGTAGGTATAGGTTTATCTTCTCGAAATAAACTTGTGATCGGTTATGATTGTAACGGGGTGTCCATACAAATATTGATGAAATTTCTTGATACCAGATGTTATGGCCAGACTTTCCTTCTCAAGAACGGAATAATTCTTCTCTGCTGATGTAAGTGTTCGAGATGTATGAGCTATTGGTTTGTCACTGCCGTCGTCCATTTTATGCGAAAGTACGGCGCCTAATCCATACGGAGATGCATCACATGCTAAGATTAATTTCTTTTTCGGATCGAAATGTACAAGTACTGATGCGGATTTCAACAGCTGTTTTGACTCTATGGACGCTTTTTCCTGTTCTTTTTCCCAACTCCATTTTGTGTCTTTTTGTAGAAGTACATGTAGCGGCTTTAACAAGTGAGACAAATTTGCTAAGAATCTATTGTAATAGTTCAACATTCCAAGATAAGCTTTGAATTCTGTCACGATTGTCGAACTTGGTGCTTTATCGATCGCCTAAACTTTACTCTCCACTGGATAGATTCCGCGTTTTTCTATTTTAAATCCCAAATAAACAACTTCTTCGGCCATGAACACACACTTCTGTTTCTTTAACCGAATCCCTATTCTCTTAAATCTAGACAAAACCTCAGATAGAGTATTTAGATGTTCCTCCCTTGTTTTACCCGTTATCAGTATATCATCTACTCGAACTAAAACATTGGCTATACCTTGAACTTCATTTTCAAGTGTTCTAACCTGGGCTAGACACTATACCATAAGGAAGTCTATTGTATCTGGAAAAAACCCTTATGCGTGTTTATAGTCACATACCTTTTACTGTCCTTATCATGTTCAATTTTTTGGTATGCTTGATTTAAATCCAATTTTGTATATTCTTGTCCTCCTCCAAGCGTTCCGTATAAATCCTCTGTTTTAGGAATCCGATAATTATCCAACTTTGAAACGGCATTAACGGTTATCTTGTAGTTACCACAAATTCTAATAGATCCGTTCTCCTTAACTACAGGTACTATCGGAGCGGCCCAGTCGAAAAATTATACTTGCTGAATCTGACCCTCCTTCTCAAGACGTTCAAGTTCCATCTCCACTTTATCCTTCAACGCATATGGCAAAAGGCGAGCCTTGGAATATTTCGGTACGTCACTCTCATCAATATAAATCATGGCTTTCATGCCTTTTACAGTTGCAAGTTCATCTTTGAAAACCTCCAAGTAAATTCAGACCTTTACGCTTCACTATCAGTAATGGTAATTCTGCGCTTTCCTTTTTGTAATTGACATTGACGATTGCACGTCCTATTACAGGAATCTGCTCTCCCATGTATGTTCGGAGTTTCGCACTTGTCGGTTCGATTCTGAATTTCGACTTGTATTCCCTGTAAGTATCCTCGCTCATGATAGAAACTGATGCTCAGGTATCTATTTCCATGGCTATTTCACATTCATTCACATTGATTTGCACTTTGTATGCCTCATTTGATTTATTTCTAAAATGAACAACTGAGTAAACTTCATTTTCACTTTCACTACTTTCATCCTGCTCCATGAAATGAGCACGTGGTTCAAAACGTGATTTAAACTCTCTGTGATTTTCACTTAAATTCCCATTGACAGATTTGTTACGGCATTTCTTTGCGATATGTCCTTTCTTTTTACAACTGTGGCACTTTGCATCCTTGAACCTGCATTCAGCGGCTAAGTGATTTCGTCCACAACGGTAACAATCTCCTTGTTTCGAATTTCCAGAGTTGTTTTTTTGTATATGATTTTGAAACTTTGTTGATTTGTTTCTGAAATGTCGCATTTGCCCCACTCGCTAGGATGTCGTGTGCATTCTTCCAATTTCCAATGCCTTTTCAAATGTTAAATTCGGCTCTGCTAACAGTCACCTTTGTATGCGGTCACTCTTTATCCCGACAACTAACCTGTCACGTAACATCGCGTTTAATGTGTCACCATAATTACAGTGTTCGGTCAGACTTCTTAGTGACTCACTGACTCCTCGCTGTGTCTTGTCCTACTGTTTAATTTAAATCTCTGAATGATTTCTGATGGTACTGGATCTCGGTGATCTTTCACCACTAGTTTTGTTAAATCGGCCGGTGATTTAGTTCTTGGTTTGGCTGGTGCTAATAAATCCCTTATTAATTTGTAGGTATTCTTCCCACATACACTTAAGGATGTACTTAGGTGAGGATAGGTAAAAATTAAGAAATTAAGAATTTAAAAGTGATACTATAAGCTGGTAGAGCATCAATTAAGGATAAAGATAAGCTTAAAATATTGATAGGTCATGGACCTCCTTTTCGAGATATTTGAGATTTGAAATATGGCGGGAAAAGGCTGACTCTGACTTTTACCTTATATTTGCATTGATATTATTTGGGTCTCAAAACAAAAGAAAGAAAATCAAGAATCTTCTAAAATTTTGGTAAATGACCTTTCATGAGCTATTAAGTCTTATATGAAAAAATAAATGAGTGTTATGGGGCAAAATATTTTACATTGTATTGTATGGAAAAACACCAAGGAGTCCGAACATTTGACACAAATTCCAAAACCTCGCCTAAATACATCCTTAAGAAAACATCCTTTTTCTGGTCTTCTTCTATCTCATTAGCATTAAAATAATGTTCCATACGTTCTACATATTGTGTCCAATCTTCAGTTTCATCAAAAGAGTCTGATTTCCCGTAAGTCGGCATTGTCACTTGTAGAAATTCATATTTATTTTAATATTCAGTTTTTTCCTCGTCGCCAAAATGTGTAATACATTTGCTATGTAATAATTCAATCCAGTTTCTATAACTAATTTATTAACAAGTACATCGTTTGATGGTCAGACTACAGAATGACAACATGTGTATAAGAACTTCAATTGATCTATTTAATTACATGTTTATTTAAGAATGCGCAGACATGTGAGAGTTAGTATCTGTATAGGATAATTAGCATCGTGTTATGTTTCTTCTTATAAGTTATTACGTTGGATCAGCTGTTTATTTTCCTAGATAATCAGTAGAGTGTAACAGGGTAAATCAAGAAAAGCTTGTACTCCTGGCGAAATTTGTAACAAGCCAGAATTGATGAATGAGTGTTATTATATTGTTAAAAAAACTCAATGAAACATATTACGGTGGCTCGGGTGTCTTCCTTTATCTTGGATTTTGAAGAAGCAGATAACTTTGGTCTAAATATTTAAGGAAATGTGCAAATTTTGAGAGTTGTATATAATTCATGTAGAAGACCTATGGTTACTTTCGTCCATTTTTGATATAAATATAGAAAATTGTGTGTTTAATCATAATTACAGCTGTATTATATCAAAATGATTTTGTTTGTGTTTGGTTAGGTTGTTTTTCAATTTTGCCAAATAAGGGGAGATAACTCAGATAAAGTACTTTTTATGATAGAAAGTGTTATGAATTTACTTATTTTGACCTGTAGCTATAAAACAAGTTCGATGAACCCATTTTTTTTTCTTTTTCTTATCTGCAAGCATGTCATTAGAGCAATCCTCTCACTTTGTATCTTAAAGTTCTAAAAGTACGTTTTCTTTTTATCACACAAAATTTGATTTTTTATGCATAATCTATACAAAATCTGACAAATAAACTATGTTAATGTCTCATAACCAGAGGCGTCTGTATTTTAAGACATGAATATTCTATTTTTTTTTTATTTGTGAGTGTATTTGATCTAATGTGATTGTTCATTCTACTAACAAAATGTTACCGTAGATATTTTTCGAAGAAAACATAGATTTATCTTTGGGAATCATAAGAAATCAAATATGTTTTAGATACCTTTATAACTCTATAAAAGTATAAAATACAAACGACTTCAGAAAACAGTATGAAACACAACATCTAGCTGAACTCCCATCTTTAAGCTCATAATATTAAACATTACAGCTTTGGTCGTGCATTTTGTCGTTGACATTACAAACAACAAAACAATTGACGAACGAAGAAATATATACTATGCTATTCGAAACAAAATATATACATCTCGAACTATTATTACAAACTGTTTCATATAAGTCGGGATTCCTCAATACACTCGTCCAGAACAACAAGAAGAATATTTATTCCACATTCAGATATATTGATGATAGGCTTTCCATTAACAATCCAAACTGATTGAATTTCATTAAATTATTCCCTCTAACAAGAAACAATGAGAAATTAAAGAAATAACAGACATCTATTCTTCCGCCTCGTTTTAGACTTTTACCACAAATTTGACATACACGGTGATCTCAGTACCTCAATCTCCCTTTGGATATCATATGTACTGTTCGGTGTATTTTTTTTTAGATATCCATTTGACAAGGCTTGGTACTGGTACATACCGTTATTCTACTACTGTACTATGGTACTTTTTGGTATTCTTGTGTGTCATGTGTGCTAAGTGTAATCTGCTTGGTTTTAAACCCTTTTGTGATTTTTTGTTAGCTATTTGCTTGTTTTTATAGTGATAAGAATCATAACACAAAGTTGCCATGTGTACCCTATTTTGGCATGTTTACCTAATACGTCTGTTTGTTTTGTTCACACAATGTTGAATTTTATTGGACTATCATACGTTTAGCTAGCCGTTAAAACCAGGTATAATTTACCATGTTATACATAAAAAAGACTGTACTTAGTCAGGAATATAAAATTTGTTATCCATTCGTTTGATGTTTGCGAGCTTTTGATTTTGCCATTTAATAAGGGACTTTCCGTTTTGAATTTTCCCCGGGGTTTGTTATTTGTGTGATTTTACATTTCATTCGTGATTTGTTATCCACCATTTAAAGATAATGCACAATAATTCGAAACGTCAACTAAATATTTAGTTTTTTATCATAGGAAATAATTGCAAGCATCTAGTTAACCAATATGTCTAACAGCTATGAATCTAAAGATGTGCGAAAGCTATAAAAGAATTTCAAACTCTTATGTCGAAATTTAACTTACATGCAACGCATGTCAAATAATTTGAAAAATAATCAATATATAACATAAAAAGAAACCTGAACCGTACAAAATTTTCAGGTTTTTCTGAATTAATAGCAGATCATGCAGTAGTAAAAAAAACCATCAAAAGTCATATCATTTATTAAATTAACCTACTATCAAGGATTGGTAATGGACTCCTTTCTAAAACAAGACATCAAAATTTCGAAAAAAAACGATCATGTATATTTGCTTTTCCTTAAGCTACTGAGCAATTAGTAAAGAAAAATGTGTCTACATTTTTGAATCATTAAGCATTCACGTTTAATATCCTATTTAGGCCTACTCAAATGAATATAAAATTTGACTTTTTTAGAAGTACCTACTCGCAAAATGCAAACTTATATTTTACGTTGACGCTGTCATATACTGTCATTTTGGTTTTGAAATATCAAAGTACTATTGCAATCCGAAAATAACACAAATAAAGGCAAACAGTACAATAAGGCTGTTTAAAAGTCATACATAGATTCAGAGGTTACAAAACCAAGGACACACATCAACTTAAAATGATTGGTTGAAGTCAATGTTATATTTCTATACTTTTTTCTGTGGTTGTTTTGTCAAAGACTTTAAATACCTTATGATAAATGCGTCTGGTTTTATAGCTCATGATTTATCAAAACTAATTTTGTAAGCATTATCAATCATAATCAAATTAGTTCTGAATGCATCCAGCAGTATAAATACAGATCCAAGCCGTCTTCTGATCACAGCAGGTTAACATCGTCGACCATAAGCCACCATGCGAATGATAACTTTACTCTTGGTCTACCTTGTCGGAGCTGAGTATTGCACCGGTAAATTGGATTATGGTTATGGTTATAGAGGAATCGCAAATGGAGGTGGTGCTGGCGGAGGGTCAGGAAATGGGGTCGTTGATGCAGCTTGGACAGAAGGTCAGTTAGCAATATTTAATTTTTTTTTGTATTATAAATACTTTAGCTTTTTTTTTGTATTATAAATATTTAAGGGTTTTTTGTAATATTAGTACTCAGTTCTAACCTTAATGTTATTAGAATAAAACCGGCACACTGTAATGAATATAGTTTTTATTCCGTTAAGCAATTTAAATGGATAATATAACAAATCATCAATTGACGTAGATGTTGTATGTATATGTAAAAACGTATATGTCATACTCAAGTATCTAAAGAATGAATTTCATGATTTAAAATACCAGCATTGTTATCATCATATAATAATTTAATTTTGGATGTAACGCATTTTCTGATTGGCTGACGTTATTTTGTTATGAGCCCATAGACATAATTTAGTCATGTGACCGTGACGTCATCAACGTTTTTTCATGGTTTTCTACGGTTTAAAATGGAATTTAGAATTAAATTATAAGAAATGACTGTAATATTTTTTCTGTCTATTCGAAATAACATTAAAAAATGTGGTGCGCACTGTTAAATAACCCGCTACGCGCGTTCTTCAGTGTGCACCAATTTTTTTTATGTTATTTCTTCATAGACAGAAAAAATATTACAGTCATTCCTTAATTAGAAATAAAAAAGACCGTCCAAAAACATTCATTTGTATTATCATTGCTGTGTCTAAATCCAAATCACTTGTACTTGAATTCTTTATATTTATGTAATCGGTACTGAATTGACAATGGAGTTTTTTCATATATGTTAGTTAAACTACTGCTAATGTCGGTCTGTTGACAATACACCAATTAACTTAGAAATGTTCTTCTATCATATTGTTCATTGTTTATTACAGCTGGGGAGTTTTGGTGTACCTGTCGTCCAGGAGAATGCCTAAAAGGCGAACATGTTCTAAGCAGAGAATGCAGACTTGGACCATTGTTTCCATTGAAGTCAGATTCATGCTGCAAGTGGCTTCCATGTGCAGTTACTAGCCCTAGTTACGATGAAGGATCAGATGGAAACGGCGGTGTAAATGGAAATGGTGGCGGAGGAGCTGTAAATGGCGGTGGAAATGGAAATGGAAATGGAAATGGCGGTAGGAATGGAAATGGAAATGGTGGTGGAAATGGAAATGGAAATGGAAATGGCGGTGGGAATGGAAATGGTGGCGGAGAAGCTGTAAATGGCGGTGGAAATGGAAATGGAAATGGAAATGGCGGTAGGAATGGAAATGGAAATGGAAATGGAAATGGCGGTAGGAATGGAAATGGAAATGGTGCTGGAAATGGAAATGGAAATGGCGGTGGGAATGGAAATGGTGGCGGAGAAGCTGTAAATGGCGGTGGAAATGGAAATGGAAATGGAAATGGCGGTAGGAATGGAAATGGAAATGGTGCTGGAAATGGAAATGGCGGTGGAAATGGAAATGGAAATGGTGGTGGGAATGGAAATGGCGTTGGTAATGGAAATGGTGGTGGAAATGGAAATGGAAATGGAAATGGGGGTGGGAATGGAAATGGAAATGGCGGTTGGAATGGAAATGGCGGTGGAAATGGAAATGGTGGTGGAAATGGAAATGGAGGTGCGAATGGAAATGGTGGCGGAAGAGCTGTAAATGGCGGTGGAAATGGAAATAGAAATGGAAATGGTGCTGGAAATGGAAATGGAAATGGAAATGGCGGTAGGAATGGAAATGGAAATGGTGCTGGAAATGGAAATGGCGGTGGAAATGGAAATGGAAATGGTGGTGGGAATGGAAATGGCGTTGGTAATGGAAATGGTGGTGGAAATGGAAATGGAAATGGAAATGGGGGTGGGAATGGAAATGGAAATGGAAATGGAAATGGAAATGGGGGTGGGAATGGAAATGGAAATGGAAATGGCGGTTGGAATGGAAATGGCGGTGGAAATGGAAATGGTGGTGGAAATGGAAATGGAAATGGAAATGGAAATGGCGGTGCGAATGGAAATGGTGGCGGAAGAGCTGTAAATGGCGGTGGAAATGGAAATGGAAATGGAAATGGCGGTTGGAATGGAAATGGCGGTGGAAATGGAAATGGTGGTGGAAATGGAAATGGAAATGGAAATGGCGGGGCGAATGGAAATGGTGGCGGAAGAGCTGTAAATGGCGGTGGAAATGGAAATGGAAATGGCGGTAGGAATGGAAATGGAAATGGTGTTGGAAATGGAAATCAAAATGGAAATGGAAATGGCGGTGGAAATGGAAATGGTGGTGGAAATGGAAATGGAAATGGTGGTGGAAATGGAAATGGAAATGGCGGTGCAAATGGAAATGGTGGAGGAAGAGCTGTAAATGGCGGTGGAAATGGAAATGGAAATGGTGCTGGAAATGGAAATGGAAATGGAAATGGAAATGGAAATGGAAATGGCGGTGGAAATGGAAATGGTAGTGGAAATGGAAATGGAAATGGAAATTACGGTGCAAATGGAAATGGTGGTGGAGTAGCTGTAAATGGCGATGGAAATGGAAATGGAAATGGCGGTGGAAATGGAAATGGAAATGGCGGTGCGAATGGAAATGGTGGCGGAGGAGCTGTAAATGGCGGTGGAAATGGAAATGGCCGTAGAAATGGAAATGGAAATGGAAATGGCGGTGGGAATGGAAATGGAAATGGAAATGGCGGTGGAAATGGAAATATTGGTGGAAATGGAAATGGAAATGGCGCTGCGAATGGAAATGGTGGCGGAGGAGCTGTAAATGGCGGTGGAAATGGAAATGGAAATGGAAATGATGGAATTTATAATTATCTAGTATCAAAAGTAGGTTATGGCGTTGCAGGTGGAAATAATGGCAGAGGAGCTGGAAATGGCGGTGGAAATGGAAATGGCGGTGGTAATGGAAATGGTGGAGGAAATGGAAATGGCCTCGGGAATGGAAATGGTGGTGGAAATGGAAATGGCGGTGGAAATGGAAATGGCGGTGTGAATGGAAACGGAAATGGAAATGGAAATGGAGGTTGGAATGGAAATGGAGGCATATATAGATATGGAGGATCAAAAGTAGGATATGCCTGAAAGTGAAGCTGGTATTGATGTGTAGGGAAAAGTGATACATACTAAAAGTATGTTTCGAATGATAGATCTGATTTTAATTAAAAATTGACGATTTTGCTGACGGTCAAACCGTAATAAAAATATATTCACTCATTATTTTCTCAATTTGTTTGTGTACTAAACTATCAATGAGATTGAGTTAGCAGTAAGTATTGGCTTTTAAACCAAACAATTGTTTGAATACGTTACGATTTTTCCATTGATGAATAAATATCAGTCCTTGAGAATATTACTTTTACTGTTCTGGCTATTTTTGGTGTTATCCATCCGAGACAGGTATCTTTTTATCCATCCCGTCATTGTAGTATTGTGTTAAGATAAATGTGTGTATTTTTGTCTGCCATTGTAAGCTCCCCGGCTCACTTGGCGTCCGTCGGCCGTCGTCATCTTTAACTTTTTCAAAAATCTTCTCCACTGAAACAATTTGTCTAAATTTAACCAAACTTGTACAAAATTAAAATTTAGGCAAGAAGTTTAGAAAATGTATCCGATAATATAAACGTTAAATTTTGCCGATATAGTTAGTAGACTGTCACTCTTCATTGGATTTGTTATGCGTTTTTTGAGTTGTTGACAAAATAAAGAAAATAGAGAGAAAGTAAAGAGACGGAAAGGTCAGTCTTGCAACTTGAACAAAATAGACATCTTTATATGACCGAATGCTCGTAAGGATGTACACCTCTGAGAAACCTCATATTTCTAGAATTATGAGGGACTGTGTATACCATCGTTTATCCTCTTTGTATGGTTTCGATTTTGTTTTAATGATGTCAGAACTGTTTGCACTCAAGACTTTCTTCTTTATTTGCAATCTCTCTATCACGAAAAAGACAGAAACAAAAGGTCCGAAACTAATAATTATTGAAAGTAAGATCAGAAAAAAATAAACTGACTAATGCATCTATTTAAAAAAATGAACAATAGGAATCCAAATTACAAATTTTCAGTTACACACATAGTTGATGTTTCTTTTCGTCTGTAAGCTTTAAAGTATGTTAGTCTTAAAGTCTGTAAGTATGTAAGTCCGTAAGTCTGTATATCTATAAGTCTGTATGTCTGTATCTGTAAGTTTGTATGTATGTAAGTCTGAAGTCTAAAAACTGAAGTTTGTAATTCTTTTATTCTGAATGTCTTTTAGTCAGTTATAAGATCAGAAGATGTGATCACTAAAAGATCAGAGGAACACAAAAGTGCAGAAAGATGATGCTCATTAACACATGTTAAATCACAAATTGACAAAATTGCCAGCATGGTAAATTTGACATCATCAAACACGTTTAAAAGCTTCGTGAAGTACCTATCACTAAAAAGCTAAATAATAACTTGCCATTATCCAGCCATACGACAACCCAAAATAAGTAGGTAAGGAAAGGCATCAATTTTCGCATCAATTTCAGGTTTATCTGATGAAAGTTATTTGACACTTTTGAACATTTAAATGTCTACTTCAGTCGATATACATGTACTTAGTTTAAGTGAGAGGTGTTAACTGATTTAATCATTAAATATGATCAATTAAAGCTTAAGAGTCAATCTTCCAGAAAACCATGCAAAACCGTCCGAATGTCACTTTTGTCAAACGAGTTCATATTTGGAACACCTTAGTAATGTAATAAACCACACAAAGTTTGGGGGAAATTTTGAACCGATCTTGATTTTTTTGAGGCGTCATTTTTTAAAAGCTGAAATTGCTCGAAAACAGCAGAAATAAGCCTTTTTTTGCATATTTCGATGGTTTAAATAAAAAACATGGCAACATGTATAATTTGTTTTACAGTTGTTCCTAGTTATACATCACATTGGGTGTAAGAATGCATAGAAATAACAATACTGTCTATTAAGTGTATGTATAATCTAACCGTTTCAATATCTCTCATTTAGCTTCAAGTCCAAAATGGCTGATTTCGGTCATCTTTCAGAGCCAAAATACTACAAGATTCGTTTATTATTGTAAAACAACATATCTAATTGCAAAGTATAACTATATATACCCAATAAAAAAATATTAAGCTCGCGAATAATGTTGGTATCTGGTATATGCCACAGCAAAATGGGTTAGCCTGCATATTCAAATTTTCTCAAGTTTGCAGTCTAATTTTTAACATCTGACATATGATAGGATCTGGACTTATATATAAGTATAACAACAGATGGAAAAGAATAATTAATATTTCATTTAATACATTAAGAAAATAATCATACATAAATACAAATTATTCATTACAAATCTAGTGGATCCAAAGAGCTGAAATAGCTTAAATTGACAAATTGTGCACCTAAAAACGATAAAAAAACCACATATTTCAAAAGCAATTAATTTAAAACAAGAGGTTAAACAATTCAGAATAAGTTCAGACTGTAAACATAAGTTTTCTGACCACTTTTGCAATTCATTTTTATATTATATTGATAAAGCTGTCAAATATTAGCAGAAAACCATGAAAATTTGTAAATTTACACACTTCAGGGACAATAGCTCATAGATGTTACGTCCCAATTTCTCAGAAAAATTTTAGGTAATTAGATACGGATGTCAAGTTGGTTCAATATACAACATTCAACATTCAACATTCAATTTTTTTTATTTTTTTTTATTTTTCTTGTATCCATTTTCAACATTCAACATTCAATTTCAATATTCAACATTCGTTTTCAACATTCGATTTTCAACTTGCAATATTCATTTTTTTTTTGCATCCATTTCAACATTCAACATTCGTTTTTTAACATTCAACATTCGTTTTCAACATTCGATTTTCAACTTTCAACATTCGTTTTCAACTTTCAACATTCGTCTTCAACATTCGTTTTCAATATTCAACATTCGTTTTCAACATTCGATTTTCGACTTTCAACATTCGTTTTCAACATTCAAAATTCATTTTCAACATTCGATTTTCAACATTCAACATTCGTTTTCAACATTCAACATTCGTTTTCAACATTCGATTTTCAACTTTCAACATTCGTTTTCAACATTCAACATTCGTCTTCAACATTCAACATTCGTTTTCAATATTCAACATTCCTTTTCAACATTCGATTTTCAACTTTCAACATTCGTTTTCAACATTCAAAATTCATTTTCAACATTCGATTTCAACATTCAACATTCGTTTTCAACATTCAACATTCGTTTTCAACATTCGATTTTCAACTTTCAACATTCGTTTTCAACATTCAACATTCGTCTTCAACATTCAACATTCGTTTTCAATATTCAACATTCCTTTTCAACATTCGATTTTCAACTTTCAACATTCGTTTTCAACATTCAAAATTCATTTTCAACATTCGATTTCAACATTCAACATTCGTTTTCAACATTCAACATTCGTTTTCAACATTCGATTTTCAACTTTCAACATTCATTTTCAACATTCAACATTCGTCTTCAACATTCAACATTCGTTTTCAATATTTGATTTTCAACTTTCAACATTCGTTTTCAACATTCAACATTTATTTTCAACATTCGATTTTCAACTTTCAACATTCGTTTTCAACATTCAACATTCCTTTTCAACGTTCAACATTCGTTTTTAACATTCAACAATCGTTTTCAACATTCGATTTTCAACTTTCAACATTCGTTTTCAACATTCAACATTCATTTTCAACATTCAACATTCGTTTTCAACATTCGAATTTAAACTTTCAACATTCGTTTTCAACATTCAACATTCATCTTCAACATTCAACATTCGTGTTCAATATTCCACATTCGTTTTCAACATTCGATTTTCAACTTTCAACATTCGTTTTCAGCATTCAACATTCATTTTCAACATTCAATTTTCAACTTTCAACATTCGATTTTCAATATTCAACATTCGTTTTCAGCATTCAACATTCATTTTCAACATTCAATTTTCAACTTTC
This sequence comes from Mytilus galloprovincialis, assembly GCA_037788925.1. Taxonomy (NCBI): domain Eukaryota; kingdom Metazoa; phylum Mollusca; class Bivalvia; order Mytilida; family Mytilidae; genus Mytilus; species Mytilus galloprovincialis. Next base: position 82,329,313 of record CM075338.1, read on the forward strand.
AACATTTGATTTTCAACTTTCAACATTCGTTTTCAACATTTGATTTTCAACTTTCAACATTCGTTTTCAACATTGAACATTCGTCTTCAACATTCAACATTCGTTTTTGATATTCAACCTTCGTTTTCAACGTTCGATTTTCAACTTTCAACATTCGTTTTCAACATTCAACATTCATTTTCAACATTCGATTTTCAACTTTCAACATTCGTTTTCAACATTCGATTTTCAACTTTTAACATTCGTTTTCAACATTCAACATTCATTTTCAACATTCGATTTTCAACTTTCAACATTTGTTTTCAACATTCAACATTCGTTTTCAACGTTCAACATTCGTTTTCAACATTCAACATTCGTTTTCAACGTTCAACAGTCGTTTTCATCATTCAACAATCGTTTTCGACATTCTATTTTCAACTTTCAACATTTGTTTTCAACATTCGATTTTCAACTTTCAACATTCGTTTTCAAAATTCAACATTCGATTTTCAACTTTCAACATTCGTTTTCAACATTCAACATTCGTTTTCAACATTCAACAATCGTTTACAACATTTGATTTTCAACTTTCAACATTCGTTTTCAACATTCGATTTTCAACTTTCAACATTCGCTTTCAACATTCGATTTTCAACTTTCAACATTCGTTTTCAACATTCAACATTCGATTTTCAACTTTCAACATTCGTTTTCAACATTCAACATTCGTTTTCAACATTCAACATTCGTTTTCAACATTCAACATTTATTTCTTTTGTTGCATCCATTTCAACATTCAACATTCGTTTTCAACATTCGTTTTCAACATTCGATTTTTCAACTTTCAACATTCGTTTTCAACATTCGATTTTTCAACTTTCAACATTCGTTTTCAACATTCGATTTTTCAACTTTCAACATTCGTTTTCAACATTCAACATTCGTTTTCAACATTCAACATTCGTTTTCAACATTCAACATTCATTTTCAACATTCGATTTCAACATTCAACATTTGTTTTCAACATTCAACATTCGTTTTCAACATTCAACATTCGTTTTCAACATTCAACATTCATTTTTTTTTTGCATCCATTTCAACATTCAACATTCGTTTTCAACATTCGATTTTTCAACTTTTAACATTCGTTTTCAACATTCAACATTCATTTTCAACATTCGATTTTCAACTTTCAACATTTGTTTTCAACATTCAACATTCGTTTTCAACGTTCAACATTCGTTTTCAACATTCAACATTCGTTTTCAACGTTCAACATTCGTTTTCATCATTCAACAATCGTTTTCGACATTCGATTTTCAACTTTCAACATTTGTTTTCAACATTCGATTTTCAACTTTCAACATTCGTTTTCAACATTCAACATTCGTTTTCAACATTCAACAATCGTTTACAACATTTGATTTTCAACTTTCAACATTCGTTTTCAACATTCGATTTTCAACTTTCAACATTCGCTTTCAACATTCGATTTTCAACTTTCAACATTCGTTTTCAACATTCAACATTCGATTTTCAACTTTCAACATTCGTTTTCAACATTCAACATTCGTTTTCAACATTCAACATTCGTTTTCAACATTCAACATTTATTTCTTTTGTTGCATCTATTTCAACATTCAACATTCGTTTTCAACATTCGTTTTCAATATTCGATTTTTCAACTTTCAACATTCGTTTTCAACATTCGATTTTTCAACTTTCAACATTCGTTTTCAACATTCGATTTTTCAACTTTCAACATTCGTTTTCAACATTCAACATTCGTTTTCAACATTCAACATTCGTTTTCAACATTCAACATTCATTTTCAACATTCGATTTCAACATTCAACATTCGTTTTCAACATTCAACATTCGTTTTCAACATTCAACATTCGTTTTCAACATTCAACATTCATTTTTTTTTTTTGCATCCATTTCAACATTCAACATTCGTATTCAACATTCGATTTTTCAACTTTCAACATTCGTTTTCAACATTCAACATTCGATTTTCAACTTTCAACATTCGTTTTCAACATTCAAAATTCATTTTCAACATTCGATTTCAACATTCAACATTCGTTTTCAACATTCAACATTCGTTTTCAACATTCGATTTCAACATTCAACATTCATTTTCAACATTCAATTTTCAACTTTTAACTTTTGTTTTCAACATTTGACATTCTTTTTCAACATTCGATTTTCAACTTTCAACATTCGTTTTCAACATTCAACATTCGTTTTCAACATTCAACATTCGTTTTCAACATTCACATTTTCAACTTTCAACATTCGTTTGCAACATTCGATTTTCAACTTTTAACATTCGTTTTCATCATTCAACATTCGTTTTCAACATTCAATTTTCAACTTTCAACATTCGTTTACAACATTCGATTTTCAACTTTCAACATTTGTTTTCAACATTCGATTTTCAACTTTCAACATTCGTTTTAAACATTGAATATTCGTTTTCAACATTCGATTTTCAACTTTCAACATTCAACATCCGATTTTCAACTTTCAACATTCGTTTTCAACATTCAACATCCGATTTTCAACTTTCAACATTCCTTTTTAACATTCAACATTCGTTTTCAACATTCGATTTTCAACTTTAAACATTCGTGATCAACATTTGATTTTCAACTTTCAACATTCGTTTTAAACATTTGATATTCGTTTTCAACATTCGATTTTCAACTTTCGTTTACAACATTCGATTTTCAACTTTCAACATTCGTTTTCAACATTCGATTTTCAACTTTCAACATTCGTTTTAAACATTTAATATTCGTTTTCAACATTCGATTTTCAACTTTCAACATTCTTTTTCAACATTTGACATTCGTTTTCAACATTCGAGTTTTGACTTTCAACATTCGTTTTCAACATTCAACATTCGTTTTCAACATTAAACATTCGTTTTCAACATTCAGCTTTCGTTTTTAACATTCGACATTCGATTTTCAACTTTCAACATTTTTTTTCAACATTCAACATTCATTTTCAACATTCGATTTTCAACTTTCTACACTCGATTTTCAACTTTCAACATTCGTTTTCAACATTCAACATTCGTTTCCAACGTTCAACATTCGTTTTTAACATTCAACAATCGTTTTCAACATTCGATTTTCAACTTTCAACATTCGTTTTCAACATTCGATTTTCAACTTTAAACATTCGTTTTCAACATTCGATTTTCAACTTTCAACATTCATTTTCAACATTCAACATTCGTTTTCAACATTCTATTTTCAACTTTCAACATTCGTTTTCAACATTCAACATTCGTTTTCAACATTCGATTTTCAACTTTCAACACTCGATTTTCAACTTTCAACATTCGATTTTCAACATTCAACATTCGTTTCCAACGTTCAACATTCGTTTTTAACATTCAACAATCGTTTTCAACATTCGATTTTCAACTTTCAACATTCGTTTTCAACATTCGATTTTCAACTTTCAACATTCGTTTTCTACATTCAACATTCGTTTTCAACATTCAACATTCGTTTTAAACATTCGATTTTCAACTTTCAACATTCGTTTTTAATATTTAACATTCCTTTTTTAACATTCGATTTTGAACTTCTTTTTTTTTCTTTTTCTTGTATCCATTTTCAACATTCGTTTTTAACATTTGACATTCGTTTTCAACATTCGATTTTCAACTTTCAACATTCGTTTTCAACATTCAACATTCGTTTTCAACATTTAGCATTCGTTTTCAACATTCGACATTCTATTTTCAACTTTCAACATTCGTTTTCAACATTCAGCATTCATTTTCAACATTCAATTTTCAACTTTCAACACTCGATTTTCAACTTTCAACATTCGTTTTCAAGATTCAACATTCGTTTCCAACGTTCAACATTCGTTTGTAACATTCAACAATCGTTTTCAATATTCGATTTTCAACTTTCAACATTCGTTTTCAACATTTGATTTTCAACTTTCAACATTCGTTTTCAACTTTCAACATTCGTTTTCAACATTCGATTTTCAATTTTCAACATTCGTTTTCAACATTCAACATTCGTTTTCAACATTCGATTTTCAACTTTCAACATTCGTTTTTAACATTCAACATTCGTTTTCAACATTTAACATTCCTTTTTTAACATTCGATTTTGAACTTCTTTTTTTTTCTTTTTCTTGTATCCATTTTCAACATTTAACATTCGATTTCAATATTCAACTTTCGTTTTGAACATTCGATTTGCAATTTTCAACATTCTTTTTTAACATTCAACATTCGTTTTCAACATTCGATTTTCAACTTTCAACATTCGTTTTCAACATTCAACATTCGTTTTCAACATTTAGCATTCGTTTTCAACATTCGACATTCTATTTTCAACTTTCAACATTCGTTTTCAACATTCGATTTTCAACTTTCAACATTCGCTTTCAAAATTCGATTTTCAACTTTCAACATTCGTTTTCAACATTCAACATTCGATTTTCAACTTTCAACATTCGTTTTCAACATTCAACATTCGTTTTCAACATTCAACATTCGTTTTCAACATTCAACATTTATTTCTTTTGTTGCATCCATTTCAACATTCAACATTCGTTTTCAACATTCGTTTTCAACATTCGATTTTTCAACTTTCAACATTCATTTTCAACATTCGATTTTCAACTTTCAACATTTGTTTTCAACATTCAACATTCGTTTTCAACGTTCAACATTCGTTTTCAACATTCAACATTCGTTTTCAACGTTCAACATTCGTTTTCATCATTCAACAATCGTTTTCGACATTCGATTTTCAACTTTCAACATTTGTTTTCAACATTCGATTTTCAACTTTCAACATTCGTTTTCAACATTCAACATTCGATTTTCAACTTTCAACATTCGTTTTCAACATTCAACATTCGTTTTCAACATTCAACATTCGTTTTCAACATTCAACATTCATTTTCAACATTCGATTTCAACATTCAACATTCGTTTTCAACATTCAACATTCGTTTTCAACATTCAACATTCGTTTTCAACATTCAACATTCATTTTTTTTTTGCATCCATTTCAACATTCAACATTCGTTTTCAACATTCGATTTTTCAACTTTTAACATTCGTTTTCAACATTCAACATTCATTTTCAACATTCGATTTTCAACTTTCAACATTTGTTTTCAACATTCAAAATTCGTTTTCAACGTTCAACATTCGTTTTCAACATTCAACATTCGTTTTCAACGTTCAACATTCGTTTTCATCATTCAACAATCGTTTTCGACATTCGATTTTCAACTTTCAACATTTGTTTTCAACATTCGATTTTCAACTTTCAACATTCGTTTTCAACATTCAACATTCGATTTTCAACTTTCAACATTCGTTTTCAACATTCAACATTCGTTTTCAACATTCAACAATCGTTTACAACATTTGATTTTCGACTTTCAACATTCGTTTTCAACATTCGATTTTCAACTTTCAACATTCGCTTTCAACATTCGATTTTCAACTTTCAACATTCGTTTTCAACATTCAACATTCGATTTTCAACTTTCAACATTCGTTTTCAACATTCAACATTCGTTTTCAACATTCAACATTCGTTTTCAACATTCAACATTCGTTTTCAACATTCAACATTTATTTCTTTTGTTGCATCCATTTCAACATTCAACATTCGTTTTCAACATTCGTTTTCAACATTCGATTTTTCAACTTTCAACATTCATTTTCAACATTCGATTTTCAACTTTCAACATTTGTTTTCAACATTCAACATTCGTTTTCAACGTTCAACATTCGTTTTCAACATTCAACATTCGTTTTCAACGTTCAACATTCGTTTTCATCATTCAACAATCGTTTTCGACATTCGATTTTTAACTTTCAACATTTGTTTTCAACATTCGATTTTCAACTTTCAACATTCGTTTTCAACATTCAACATTCGATTTTCAACTTTCAACATTCGTTTTCAACATTCAACATTCGTTTTCAACATTCAACAATCGTTTACAACATTTGATTTTCAACTTTCAACATTCGTTTTCAACATTCGATTTTCAACTTTCAACATTCGCTTTCAACATTCGATTTTCAACTTTCAACATTCGTTTTCAACATTCAACATTCGATTTTCAACTTTCAACATTCGTTTTCAACATTCAACATTCATTTTCAACATTCGATTTCAACATTCAACATTCGTTTTCAACATTCAACATTCGTTTTCAACATTCAACATTCGTTTTCAACATTCAACATTCATTTTTTTTTTTTGCATCCATTTCAACATTCAACATTCGTATTCAACATTCGATTTTTCAACTTTCAACATTCGTTTTCAACATTCAACATTCGATTTTCAACTTTCAACATTCGTTTTCAACATTCAAAATTCATTTTCAACATTCGATTTCAACATTCAACATTCGTTTTCAACATTCAACATTCGTTTTCAACATTCGATTTCAACATTCAACATTCATTTTCAACATTCAATTTTTAACTTTTAACATTTGTTTTCAACATTTGACATTCTTTTTCAACATTCGATTTTCAACTTTCAACATTCGTTTTCAACATTCAACATTCGTTTTCAACATTCAACATTCGTTTTCAACATTCACATTTTCAACTTTCAACATTCGTTTGCAACATTCGATTTTCAACTTTTAACATTCGTTTTCATCATTCAACATTCGTTTTCAACATTCAATTTTCAACTTTCAACATTCGTTTACAACATTCGATTTTCAACTTTCAACATTTGTTTTAAACATTGAATATTCGTTTTCAACATTCGATTTTCAACTTTCAACATTTGTTTTCAACATTCAACATCCGATTTTCAACTTTCAACATTCGTTTTCAACATTCAACATCCGATTTTCAACTTTCAACATTCCTTTTTAACATTCAACATTCGTTTTCAACATTCGATTTTCAACTTTAAACATTTGTGATCAACATTCGATTTTCAACTTTCAACATTCGTTTTAAACATTTGATATTCGTTTTCAACATTCGATTTTCAACTTTCGTTTACAACATTCGATTTTCAACTTTCAACATTCGTTTTCAACATTCGATTTTCAACTTTCAACATTCGTTTTAAACATTTAATATTCGTTTTCAACATTCGATTTTCAACTTTCAACATTCGTTTTCAACATTTGACATTCGTTTTCAACATTCGATTTTTGACTTTCAACATTCGTTTTCAACATTCAACATTCGTTTTCAACATTAAACATTCGTTTTCAACATTCAGCTTTCGTTTTTAACATTCGACATTCGATTTTCAACTTTCAACATTTTTTTTCAACATTCAACATTCATTTTCAACATTCGATTTTCAACTTTCTACACTCGATTTTCAACTTTCAACATTCGTTTTCAACATTCAACATTCGTTTCCAACGTTCAACATTCGTTTTTAACATTCAACAATCGTTTTCAACATTCGATTTTCAACTTTCAACATTCGTTTTCAACATTCGATTTTCAACTTTAAACATTCGTTTTCAACATTCGATTTTCAACTTTCAACATTCATTTTCAACATTCAACATTCGTTTTCAACATTCTATTTTCAACTTTCAACATTCGTTTTCAACATTCAACATTCGTTTTCAACATTCGATTTTCAACTTTCAACACTCGATTTTCAACTTTCAACATTCGATTTTCAACATTCAACATTCGTTTCCAACGTTCAACATTCGTTTTTAACATTCAACAATCGTTTTCAACATTCGATTTTCAACTTTCAACATTCGTTTTCAACATTCGATTTTCAACTTTCAACATTCGTTTTCTACATTCAACATTCGTTTTCAACATTCAACATTCGTTTTAAACATTCGATTTTCAACTTTCAACATTCGTTTTTAATATTTAACATTCCTTTTTTAACATTCGATTTTGAACTTCTTTTTTTTTCTTTTTCTTGTATCCATTTTCAACATTCGTTTTTAACATTTGACATTCGTTTTCAACATTCGATTTTCAACTTTCAACATTCGTTTTCAACATTCAACATTCGTTTTCAACATTTAGCATTCGTTTTCAACATTCGACATTCTATTTTCAACTTTCAACATTCGTTTTCAACATTCAGCATTCATTTTCAACATTCAATTTTCAACTTTCAACACTCGATTTTCAACTTTCAACATTCGTTTTCAAGATTCAACATTCGTTTCCAACGTTCAACATTCGTTTGTAACATTCAACAATCGTTTTCAATATTCGATTTTCAACTTTCAACATTCGTTTTCAACATTTGATTTTCAACTTTCAACATTCGTTTTCAACTTTCAACATTCGTTTTCAACATTCGATTTTCAATTTTCAACATTCGTTTTCAACATTCAACATTCGTTTTCAACATTCGATTTTCAACTTTCAACATTCGTTTTTAACATTCAACATTCGTTTTCAACATTTAACATTCCTTTTTTAACATTCGATTTTGAACTTCTTTTTTTTTCTTTTTCTTGTATCCATTTTCAACATTTAACATTCGATTTCAATATTCAACTTTCGTTTTGAACATTCGATTTGCAACTTTCAACATTCTTTTTTTTTTTTTTTTTTTTTTGCATCCATTTCAATATTCATTCGTTTTCAACATTCAACATTCGTTTTCAACATTCAACATTCGTTTTCAACATTCAACATTCATTTTCAACATTCGATTTCAACATTCAACATTCGTTTTCAACATTCAACATTCGTTTTCAACATTCAACATTCGTTTTCAACATTCAACATTCATTTTTTTTTTTTGCATCCATTTCAACATTCAACATTCGTTTTCAACATTCGATTTTTCAACTTTTAACATTCGTTTTCAACATTCAACATTCATTTTCAACATTCGATTTTCAACTTTTCAACTTTTTAACATTCAACATTCGTTTTTAACATTCAACATTCGTTTTCAACATTCGATTTTCAACTTTCAACATTCGTTTTCAACATTCAACATTCGTTTTCAACATTCAACATTCGATTTTCATTTTTCAACATTCGTTTTCATATTCGATTTTCAACTTTCAACAGTCGTTTTCAACATTCAACACTCGTTTTCAACATTCAATATTCGTTTTCAACATTCGATTTTCAAAATTCAACATTCGTTTTTAACATTCAACATTCGTTTTCAACATTCAACATTCGTTTTTAATATTCAACATTCGTTTTCAACATTCAACATTCGTTTTCAAAATTTTCACTTTCAACATTCAACATCCGTTTTCAATATTAATTATTCGTGTTCAACATTGGATTTTCAACTTTTACAAATGTTCCAGATTAAGGTGAGGGTTGGGGTCCCGCTTAAATGTTTAACCCCACCACATTATGTATGTATGTGTCTGTCCCAAGTCAGCGGTCTGTAATTCAGTGGTTGTCGTTTGTTGGTTTATTGCCAATTTTTTTCGGTCATTTTAAGTATACATAAATAAGGCCGTAAGTTTTCTCGTTTGATTTTTTTTTTACATTTTTCATTTTGGGACCTTTTATAGTTGACTATGATGTGTGGACGGCTCATCGTTGAAGGTAGTACTGTGACGTATAGTTGGTAATTTCTGTGTCATTTGGTCTCTTGTGGAGAGTTGTACCATTGACAGTCTTACCACATCTTCTTTTTTATACATACTAACGGTGGTCATGTATCATGAAAGCTCTTATATGATCTTGGGGGAAATCTTACCGAAAAGACATTTGCTAGGTCAATAACTAATATAATAAACCATGGCTATGATCGTTCATTTAATCCATTAGATCCGACAATCTTATAGTACCACAACGACTAAGTGCTTTATAACAATATTAGTCTACTTGTCCGTCCATCGTAAATTTTAATTAATTATACAAATTAAGATTGAGAATAGAACTAAATCGGCTAAATTACAGTTCGCACTGGACATCATGATCATGCACGTTCGATTGCACTATATTAGATTGGTAATTTCCAAACTTAAGGAGGGTATAAATCTGTTCTGTCCGATCACGGGGGTGACAGTCAATAGTTTAACCGGTTGAATCGAACATGCAATGAAAAAGCACAAAGTTCTCCAAACACATCTTTATTGGATGTCAAAAAGTAAAAACTACAAAAAACAAAATAAAAAAAAAAAAAAAAAAACCAAAAGTAATTTTACAAACATAATATGTATTCAAAAATACAATACAATGTCAAAATATTGTTTACAAAAATTTATGACACAATTGGCGTTCCATACAAAAATTTAATCGAAAAAAGGGACACTTTATAAAGCAAGAAATACACCTTTTAAAGGGCGATACGAGCCAAGTACTTACACAAAAAGGGGATTGGACTACTATAAATTGTATTCAACTTGCTGAATGCCCTAAAACTGATACAATGTAAGAAAATCAAAATCTGATAATTGCAATGGCTTTTGCTAGAAATTTCTTAACATCGTCATAGAAATCATTATGGAACTAACGGTACATATCAAAATATACATAATAATACAAAAATAGCATAACTGACAGTGTGGTGGACAATTATACGACAAAAAATTATTCAAAGTTCTCAAGCAAGCATACACGAGTTGTGTTGATAAAGGGAGATCATCACACCAAAAGTATCTACGGAAAGCATGTAAAACAGAACAAAATCCATTTTTTATGAGTAGGATTTCCATTTTTCTATTAATGAATTTTATCATAATAAATTATATTTAATAGAAAAATAAAATTTAAAAAATGGGGTCCCTGTTCATTGAAGCTCGTAATCTGCCTTCGAAGGCCGAAGCATGCATGTTTAATTTCTAAAGTATTTTTTCTGTTGAACTAATACATGTAATAGCCCTGAGAAATAGAGGTAATATCGAAATAAAAAAGAACTAAATAACAGAAATTACTTAGATTTTACATTAATGTTTACTAATGTTTACTAATGTTTACTTAAAAAAAGATATGTATAGGTACACGATGAGTTATAACATTTAAAAAGTCATCTAGTGCCAAAACGTATCAATTTTGTTGGTTGATTTTTGTACCATATCATACAGTTACACGTAATAGTATATATAGTAAATAAAATTTGTAATAAAAAACAAGTTTCAATTTGTGCTGAAACGTTTGTATCCCTGAGCCTCCTTAAATTGATGCAATGAGATATAATAGCTAAATTTTAGGAATGTTCGCGTGTTATGTTTTGGAATTTTTTGTCAGATTTTCGGAATCCCCTGGTTTTTATCTAGTTTAAATATATTCATTTATAGTGGATTGGAAACAAGTTTTGCAACTTATATTAATCCCTTTCCACTTTGCGAGTGCGAGTGCTGTCTTATAACGGCATTAGCCTGCTCTTTTTCGAAATCTATACAAGGGTGTCTTTAACGTGCAAAGGATATGGTTCTCTCTTAACACGGGTCAGCCGTTTATCGTCCTCTACGATAGATTTTCATCGTTTCATCAAGAACATACTCACAAATGGTATCAAGGGAGAACCGAACATTCAGTTTTATCTATTTGATTGCCTTAAAAAAAATGCCCATTGACCCCAATTTTCTTTGTATAAATCTTTTACATGTATAATTATAAGCCATCTGTAAAAGTCTTGTAAAATATTAATTATTTTTTGATTTTTTTTGAGAACTTAAACTTGTCAATGATAAATCTATGAAAAATAGAGAGAACATTTTCACACAAAAAATTTCAATGGTTTATATTTCGAAAACAAGCACATTGATCCCCATATATTTATATTTTTGCTCTTTTGATTTCTTTATTAATCATCTATCAATGCATACTTGTGTTTTGAAAAGCTTATTATTTTGAAACTGAGAAGTGAACTCCCTTAACAGACTGAAGTGATCGAACAATTGAGTAAACATAACGTAATCTTGGTACATTTTAGTGTACTGGTATGTCAGCACAGTCACGAATAAGCCCAACATTATCATACGATATACACACGGAGGACGCGTCTTTAAACCTAAGATAGAAACCCTTTAACTTAAAAAAAAATGTAGTATGATGGTCATTGAGGCAATTCTTCAAAGAAGAACAAATGAAACTGAAATCAACAACTATACGTCAATGTATGGTCTTCAACAATGAGGAAAGTCCATACCGCATATTTAGCTACAAACAAAAAGATCGCGAAATGACAAATGTAAAAAAGTCAAAGTGAGAAAAACTAACCTTATAAATTTATGTAGAAAATGGTAAACGAAAAGCAAATATGTATTGTTGTGGCCTGCTGAATAATGCATCCGGATGAGAGAGTTTCTCGCTGCAGTTAAGACCCATAAGTGGACTTTGGCTGTTGTCTGCTCTTTGGTCGGGTGGGTTGTTGTCTAAACGACACATTCCCCATTGCCATTCTCAATTGTATGTAACACAGAAACAATCGACAACCACAGAATTACAGGTTTCTGACTCTAGGTTAAAAACAAATGCGTACACATGCATACCTATATCCACGAGGGATGCATTAAGCATTACAGATACATATATACTTTCTCTTTCAAAAAGTTACGCTACTGTAGGTGCTGTAAATTCAGTAATTCAGTAATTATTGCGAAAAATGTGATAGGGTTAATATCGCAATAATGTAACTCGCATTTTAAAATTTTAATATGAATTAAACAGGATTTTTCTCAATGTCCCAAAAAATAAAATTGCATTTTAGTCTAAAATAACAAAATCGCAATGATAAATACACGCAATAACTACTGAATTAACAGTAGTTTTATTTTGGAATCTACTTACTTAGTCATTGAAATGAATTTGGAAAACGATATGAAAGCATAAATGTCCGTTCTTATTAATTGATAGCATACTTCAACTAGTTGCAAGTATATCAATTGGTTGAAGAAATATTGCTTTCTGACTATAAAGTTTTTCCGTCTATGGACGTTTACGCTTTTTGATTTGCACTTTTTTAGTGGTTATGTGCACTTAGGATAAGACATTTGGATTGTGATCAATTTTTTACATATTATAGGAGCCCTACACAAAATGAATTTAGTGGAAGATTTTAAAAAGAAATAGGTGAAAATATTTGTATTCATTTTCAATTAAAGATTTACTGCTATTGCGCAATACTGTGCAATTTAAGATATCTTGATTTGATGTAATATTATAGCACACTACTGTGAAATTATTGATTTATTGCTATTGCGCAATACTGTGCAGTTGAGATTTCTTGCTAATGAGCAATACTGTCCGATAGCGCAATACTATGCAATTAAAGATTTCCCGATATTGCACAATACTTTATATAATAATTTACACATCATATTTGGTGTGTATCTCCTGTCATATCAGTATTTTTTTTGCTTTAATATACATATACATTTTGTACATGTTAGAAATATAAATCAATTGAAAAATGGAAAAAATTCAAAAAAAACAAAATATCAAAAAAATACACACCCTACTACCCCAATTTATTCTAACCCCCTTTTAGTAATAACCCACACATTTAATGCCAGTGTCCCCTTTGTGGCATGGTACCTTGCTTTACAATTTTAGAGAGATAAATACATTTGACTTCAGGTAATTGTCTAGGAACTAAAAAAATGCTTGTTTTGGCCCCTTTTTTCCCCCTAATTCCTGAACGTTTAGGACAATTACCCCCAAAATTCATTCCCAGCCTTCACTTTGTGTTTGAATACCTTGTATTGTTATTTTAGAGGGATCCATACACTTTACAAACTATTGTCTGGAAAAATGGCAAATTGTTTGATTTTTCCCCTTAATTTCTGAACCTTTAGGGCCCCTAAACTTAATCCAAGCCTCCCCCTTGTGATATGCAACCTAATGGTAAAATTTCAGAAAGACCCATTCACTAACACACAAGTTATTGTCTGGAAACTAGAAAAATGCTAATGTTGACCCATTTCGGGCCCCTTATTCCTAAACTTTTGGAATATAACCCCTAAAATCGACCATCATCTTCCTTTTGTGGTTGCAAACCTTGTGTTTTAATTTCAAAGAGACCCATTCATTTAAACTAATATAAAGATATTGTCCGGAAACCAAGTGTCCGGACGACGATGACGACGTAATAACAATATTCGACCATTATTGTTTGCAGTCATATAAAAAATTCTAGGAAGTTTCGAGAAGCAAGTAACTCGAAAAGAGGTCAGGAATTTGTTCAGTGGCGATCGAATTGATGAATTGACGAATTTGCTTCCCAATCAAAACGACTAATATTATATTGGATCCCAGACAAATTTGACCAACACCTGATTACTATTTGGTCGAATTCAACGATATTTTTACCTTTTACTCTCACGAGTATACATGACTACTAAACTTTACTTTCAAAAACTTGCTTCTGCAAGAATAAAATGTCCTTGTTTGTTATCCCCCCAGCATAAATGTTGTGGGCCATACTAATTTACCCTGTTGCGTCCATCCGTCTGTCCATCGTCAGTCCGGGCTAGGATACATAGTTTGTCAAACTATCTTCTACTACAGCTTCAAGGATGTTTATACACATGCATCATGAAAGTTTGCATAGTATACATATTTTTTAAGGGGTCAGCTAAAAGGACGCCTACGGGTACGGGAGTTTCTCGCTACATTGAAGACCTGTTGGTGGCCTTCGGCTGTTGTCTGCTCTATGGTCGGGTTGTTCTGCTTTGACATACTCCCCATTTCCTTTCTCCATTTTATTGCATGATCATAGGATTATGATTTCTTTCAAATATTCTGGTATTTTTGAATATTGAAAACGAATGTTGAATGTTGAAAACGAATGTTGAAAGTTGAAAATCGAATGTTGAAAACGACTGTTCAATGTTGAAAACGAATGTTGAAAGTTGAAAATCGAATGTTAAAAACGAATGTTGTATGTTGAAAACGAATGTTGAATGTTGAAAACGAATGTTGAATGTTGAAAACGAATGTTGAAAGTTGAAGATCACATGTTGAAAGTTGAAGATCAAATGTTGAAAACAAATGTTGAATGTTGAAAACGAATGTTGAAAGTCGAAAATCGAATGTTGAAAACGAATGTTGAAAACGAATGTTGAATATTGAAAACGAATGTTGAAAAACGAATGTTGAATGTTGAAAACGAATGTTGAAAGTTGAAAATCGAATGTTGAAAATGAATGTTGAATGTTGAAAGTTGAAAATCGAATGTTGAAAACGAATGTTGAATGTTGAAAACGAATGTTGAAAGTTGAAAATCGAATGTTAAAAACGAATGTTGAATGTTGAAAACGAATGTTGAATGTTGAAAACAAATGTTGAATGTTGAAAACGAATGTTGAATGTTGAAAACGAATGTTGAAAGTTGAAAATCGAATGTTGAAAACGAATGTTGAATGTTGAATATCGAATGCTGAAAACGAATGTTTGATGTTGACAACGAATGTTGAATGTTGAAAACGAATGCTGAATGTTGAAAATCGAATGTTGAATGTTGAAAATCGAATGTTGAAAACGAATGTTGAATGTTGAAAATAAATGTTGAAAGTTGAAAATCGAATGTTGAAAACGAATGTTGGATGTTGAAAACGAATGTTGAATGTTGAAAACGGATGTTGAAAGTTGAAAATCGAATGTTGAAAACGAATGTTGAATGTTGAAATGGATGCATAAAAAAAAATGAATGCTGAAAGTTGAAAATCGAATGTTGAAAACGAATGTTGATTTTTGAAACGAATGTTGAATGTTGAAAATGAATACAAGAAAGAAAAATAAAATTTGAATGTTGAATGTTGAATATTGAATATTGAACCAACTTGACATCCGTTGGTTAGATTTTGTAATTTTGATAGTGTTTACAATATTATACATATATATATTTCTAAAATAATCAAAATAATGGTTTAAAAGAGAAAACTGTCAAAGCGACACGAATGGCCACGTCTCAAAAATTTGAAAATCTGCAATTTCAATAACACATGTGGACACAAACATAATGGTTGTCTCACATATCAAAAATCAGCTCTAAATCTTGAGGCATATAGAAAAATGTCCATATAACTGTGATTTCAAAAATTTTCAAAGTTGAAAACCATTACTTCTGGCAAAAATTACACAGCGGAACGAAACTTAATCTTGATATGTAACTCATCATGGTTAGCTCACATATAAAAAATCAGCCTAATATCTGAAAGCATTTAGAAAAAAGGTCCATATTACTGTGATTTTCAAAGATTTATCAATGTCCAAAACCCGAAATTACAGCAAATATTAGAATAGCAGGACGAAACTTAAACTTGATCTGTAACTCATCATGAGTAACTCACATACCAAAAATCAGTCCAATATCTGAAAGCGTTTAGAAAAAAAGTGTGTATAACTGTGATTTTCAACAATTTATCAAATCCATAGCCCGTAATTGCAACAAAAATTAGCGTTTAAAAAAAATTGCTTATCTTTTCATTAAAGTTTCATTTAAAAAAAGAATAAAACACCAGTTATCTCAGTAAAGGACAAATTTTATTTGGCACAACTTTTTGGGATCCTCAATGCTCTTCAACTTTGTATTTACTAGTATTCGGCTTTTTAACTATTTTGATCTGAGCGTCACTGATGAGTCTTATGTAGACGAAACGCGCGTCTGGCGTATAAAATTATAATCCTGGTACTTTTGATAAATATTTATAAAAGATGAAGAAAAAATGCATGTTTGAACAATACATTCAAGCATGATACAGCTCTAAATTTGTAAATAGGATTAAATATTTGAAAAAGAATATGGTTTCTAACACAGAATAAATATGGTACATGTATAACGATATAGTTTAATAGATTCAGCATAAAATCAAATTAAGAGTTCAAATGAAGTTAAATTTTGGATCCTTTGAACTTCAATGTAAATAAATTTTATAACATTGTCCAACAAAAATGTGTCCATAGTACCACTCGCACTATCATTTCTGTGTTTAGTGGACCGTGAAATTGGGGTTAAAACTCGAATTTGGCATTTAGATCAAAAAGATCATAGCATAGGGCACATGTGTACTTAATTTCAAGTTGATTGGACTTCAACTTCATCAAAAATTACCTTGACCAAAAACTTTAACCCGAAGCGGGACGAACAGACGGAAGGACGAACGAATGGACGCACAGACCAGAAAACATAATGCCCTTCTACTATCATAGGTGGGTCATAAAAAATTAAATACAGGTTGGATTCATCATATATATAAATGTATTGTTAAAATCAAGCACAGTTAACATGGTTAAATTGTGGACCCTGACCTGTTTTAACCAACCTGAAAACTAGGACCAAAATCATAAATCTAAGTAAAAGTACATATTTACAAATGCATATTCATGATATTTGATTATTTCTGTATATTATAAAAAAAACCTAAATATATTAGAGTTCATTTTTTGTTAAAATTAAACTCAAGTTAAAATTTGGATCCTTTGGACCTTAAAATGTGGATAAATTCGAAAACCAGACCAAAATTAAAAATCTTAATATTTAACATTGGCATTTTGTTTATGAAAGAACCTCAAGAATTCAATTTTTGTAGAGATTATTTTTTTTTATCCATTTTTGAAATCAACGTGAAACAATTTAAAATGGGGTCATTGCAACATCTTAAATTTAAATACATTGTTCAATTTAGCATATTCACTATGCTCAAACGGCTGTGGGTAACTTAAGTTACCCACAGCCCAAGATGGAGCCGCCTTGCTTCGGTTAGAGACTTCTCTTCTATAGAAAAACAATACCATGGATGCATCAATTAAACCACTGAATTAAAAAGTTGCATTAATTTTTTAGGGAAACCCCCAAACTTAACAGGTCATTAAATTCTACAAAATAAACGATCACAGCACGATTTGAAAAACGCTTAGGCTGTCCGTAACTTAAAAACAACTTGTCCGTAACTTTTTTCATTATACCAATAGGAATGTCCGTAACTTTTAAAGAATCGACATACGTGGATGCAATGTTTTACTCATGATAGAGATTGCATCGAATACATAATCAGAAATGAAGTAGATCTCTAGTATGATATTATTCATTTGAATTAGTATGGAAGACAAAATTGGAAATAATATGAAAAAATAACGATAAATCCGTTAAACTCGGGTCTGATTTTTTATAACGTCGGGATACCCAAATCGCCCACTTCGGCGGGTGGTTTCCTACCATAGCAGATAATCTGTTGAAACATCATTGTTGATTTTTATTTTTGAACAAGTAGACTTCACAAGTATTTTTTACACATGCATGTGGTGTGTATGCACTAACTGATTTTCTGCCAGCAATGACAAGAATAGATCATGCGTAAATCCGGGATTTATTTAGATTTGCAGTAAATGAGAAAACTTGAAGAAAGGACATTTTGCAAACATGTATAAAACCTAGTTTTACAGCTAGCTGCATATTTCACTGGTATGCAAGTTGCATTAAATTTCATTAAATTGGACTAAACTAAAAGACACAATGGTTAAAATTCAGTGACATAAAAGGATTAGAGCAATCACCATAGTGTAACAATTAGAAATACATAGTATATGAAAATATAAATTTCTAAGACAACAGGGTAATTTAATAATTTAAAAATCCCTGATAACATACAAAGAGAAATTTAAAAAAAAACATGCTAGGAAACGTATTTAAAAAAACATAACACTATAACTTACTAGTGTGATGTATAAACACCGAGCCGCGTCAAAGAGTATTCATCAAAATACACATAAAAAGAAACAGAGGTGAAAATAAACCGCAAACAGATAATTAAACATAAAAATTTAAAGAGTATGACAAAGCAATGGTGCGAATCGAAAAAGTCCATAAGACGCACATCATTTAATAAAAGTTCAAACCATAACAAGGATCGAGTACCACAAACCCCACATAAAACCTCTTAAGTGTAAGTATGATGCGTTAATAAAATCACATTTGGTGGTGAATGAGTAGTATAAACGGCCCTGAAGGCTACAAATGTGATGTTTATTGTCTTCTAATTGTTGCAATTATAATTCTTAAAATTTTAAATCAAAAGTTACCCACATCTGAAAATAAAGTTACGGACAGTCTGCTTAGTTTCGATCAAAAAGTTATGGATGTTTTATGCATTTTTTAAAGTTGGCCTTGCGCTTTATTGAACTCTATATTAACAAATTTATGGTAATATTTAGTTATTTCTTTATTTAATAATCCTATAAATATTTACATTCAAATGAAAATGAAAATCGTCGCAAAAAGGTACATTTTGTATGAATTAAATATTAACGAGTTTAGAGTCCGTCATCTTCATCCGTTTAAGCACAGTGATATTAAAGAACCCAAATAATTTATTTATTTTAATTTGTTCTTGTCTTAAACCATTTGTGTAAACATGCATGAACTATTTGCCATTGAAACCAACAACCAATCAATTAATCTTACAGGTGAAATATCTTCAAACGTATCAATAAAAATCTCCCCCTTTTTATATTTAAAATGGAATGTACTATGTATGAACAGTTCATTAGTCATTGTTAGTTATTGAATGGAAAATATAGGAGCCGCCCTACATATGTAGTACTATTCGTACTACAAATTAAATTAGTAAAGTGTTTTTTCAATTGGAAAACCAAGTTAACAAAGACATGTTCAATAAAACTGAGGTATAACATGTATAATTATTATATAGGTGATTACATATACTTTTTATGATTACCATATTTTAAAAACAGTTAAATTAATACATGTATATAAGTTAATAATATCTTACCAGTATCTTGTTCTATACAAGTATTTAGTTTGACCTGGCTATTGTCAAATTCACAAAAAATCATCAACATTGCTTGCATCTATTATAGCCCTACAAATGAAAACTGTTAAACTATAAAATAATTCTTCAATTTTGTATCACAGAAAATATAGGGTAGTGTAGCATCACTGTACATGTATTTTTTGTTTCTTTTGAAAAGGGCTGAGGGCTCTTTAACTAATCTGCATACATTACATACATGTACATCAATGTACATGTAAGGTCCCAAAATATAACTTTACAAAAGTTTGCAATGCTCTTGATTTTTTAGTCTCCTTGGCCTACATTGTATAATAGATCATTAAATAAGATTATTCTGTGGATAAAGTTGTCTAGTGTTTTATGTACAGTATGTTGTATGTAAAACATGTATTTGTATGAGGCTTTTCCACGAGATAAAAGCTTTTTTAGTAAACAAAGAGATGAACATGTACTACTTCCATTAAAAACTTAAAATATAACTTAGGGTAAGGGAATAAAAACATATTGTCCTTTTTAATGTTGAACATGTTGAAATAAATTTTGATTATTATCATGCTTATCATGCTTATGGTCTATAAATTGTTTTTTTAAGCAAACAAATAATATACATGAATTATGTATATTATACCCTGGTTAATAAGTTAAAAATTTGAATTCTGTCCTTATCTGACATGCACATAAATATTTTGACCATTCTAACCCTCCCCCTTTCTTTTTTGTAAGCAAATGGTCTCAAGACTCATGCCATGACGTACAATAATATAAGAGATATACTGTAAATTCAAAAAAATATTGTGTGGAGTTATTATTGCGATTTTATAATTTAAGACTGAAATGTGATTTTAACTTTTGCGATATTCAGAAATATCCTGTTTGATTCATATAAAAAAACTCAAACTGTGAGTTTTAATTATTGCAATTATAACCCTTTCCAAAAATTTAACTCAAATGCTAAAATTGTGAAAATTTCAGTAATGTAGCATGACTTAATGACGCTAGTTCCGATATATGTACATTGTCAAAAACAGGTCATCTTTAGGTAGCAAAAGTAATCCACTTTCAAAAAAAAAAAACAACATAAAAGTATGCATTTTAACAATTTTTTTAAATTACTATATTTTGGGGACATATAGGGGTCTAACTGGACCTACTCCTTAATAAGCGATTTGTCGAATGAATATTCCATCCAAACAACAAATAGTTTATATAATTGCAACTAATATAAAAAAAAAAGATGTCAATACCACTGGATATTCAAACTCTTTAATCAAACACGAACTGACAATATCATTACAAAACAGAAGTAATATTAGCGAAAATATACGCAATACAAACATATATAATAAAACAATCTTAAGACTTTTGAACAAAGAAGTGTTGTTCAGATAACGACATTATGACACATGACGTGATCAACATGAATTTTGCCTTTTCAAAAAAAGGACAATCTGAACGATGTGTTTATTAACAGATGTTTCGATTAATCCTTTTTAGATTTGTTATAATTAAAGAATATAATCTATAGATTAACGCATACCCTATACGCTCATACATGTATCTGTTATAAGGCATGAATGAATGCAATATATATATAGTGTTGCCAATAGCCCAGCAAGCATAGTGGACAACGGAATTTATTAATTATTTACATACATGTATCTGAATATATATACATAAACAAATGAAAAAAGCAATAACTACAATTACTCCCAATTAAACAACCATGAAATATACTAATAGGTACAACTTAGTCAGAAAAGTAAACCTTGTACGAACAAGAGCTATAATATAGCTGACATGAATGCAAACCGAATGCATTAATAAATAAATCATCAACGACCTCACCAGCCAGGAACAACCAAACAAAACCCAGTAATGGGATAACCTGGAAAGCTGAGTCCGACCCCATGCGACAATTCATCTCACGAGACATACTCGGACGTATATATTGTTTTGATAATATATTTAAATACATGTATCAACATATATTCATAATATTAATGGAACTTGAATGTTGACCTGTCTGCGGCGGGCTAGAAAGTGATAAAATCGGGGAAAACATTTCCGCTATAAAGTTAGTCACGTGTCTTATACCTAGAGACGTAAACGAATAATATAAAACTACTACGCTAGTACCGTATGTACAATAATTTCTCCATATACTACGAAACGTGAGAAATTATACATATCAATTGAAATCTCATTATAGCCGTATTATTCACACGACGTCCTGATAGTAAAACGTTAAAAATAATGATCGTTTCATATATAGGTAAGTTGTTTTTTTATTTGCAAAATTATTCAAAAATAACCTGTTAGACAATTAAAATAGGGACGAAAGATACTAAAGGGACAGTCAAACTCATAAATCTAAAACAAACTGACAACGCCATGATATAAAAATGAAAAAAAGACAAACCGACAACAATAGTACACATGACACAACATAGAAAACTAAAGAAAAAACAACACGAACCCCACCAAAAAACTAGGGGTGACCTCAGGTGCTCCGGAAGGGTAAGCAGATCCTGCTCCTTATGTGGCACCCGTCTGTAAAATTTACGAAGAGATGATTTCAACTTCACCATTTGGAACTCTTGGTTTAATAGCTTTATTGTGAGCAACAACCCTCTATCAAGAAAATCGTGATAAGAAATTCAAGTACGGGAATATTGTATCAATTTGGAGTTATATACCCCGTATGCAGGTGCTGCTGGAATGTTGCTACTTAGAAATGGAAAGTTCACAATTGGAAAGTTAAAATCATCTCTTTTGTCGTAAAGTTTTGTTTTTAACCGACCCTCATTGTCAATTTATAGATATAAGTCAAGATATGAGGCCGACTTAACTGTATCTGCAGTATCCTTTATCTCTAGCTCGATAGCATAGAGGCGTTCCACATAGCCACCAAATTTTTGAATTATTTAGTGAAAGAACATCCTCTATGTAGCGGAAAGTAGAGTTAAAGGATATTGCTAACTTCTTATCTTTCTTCCTAAGAAGTTCCTGAATGAAGTCAGCCTCATAATAAAAAAAGAAACAAGTCGGCAAGTGGAGGGACACAGTTTGTTCCCATTGGAATGCCGACAGTCTGTTGAAAAAAAACGTCCTCCGAACGTAGCAAATATGTTGTCAATCAAGAAATCAAGCACCTAATAATATCGGTTTCATAGATTATTTGTTTGAATCAGAGTGATCCCTTACAAAGTAGGATTTATCCCTCCCTAAGACAAGATACTTGTATCTACGTTGGCCATTCTTTTTTATAAAGCAAAGCAATACCAACTCTTTCAATTTGTCTTTTAGTTTGGAATGTGGAATACTTGTGTAAAGAGTAGAAAAGTCAAATGTTTTATTACTGTGACAAGATGAAAGAGAGTTAGATTGTATGTAGTCTAAAAGATCTTTGAAATTTTTAAGTATCCACATCTAATTCACGCCACCTCTAGAATAGGCAGTTTCACAATAACTTTGAAGCCAGTCTTTGATTGCTGATAAAATAGATGTTAATAATTTAGAAAGATGTTTCGTGGAGCACTTGAAGACCCAGCAATATACCATTGTTTGTAAGGACACTTATGTAGTTTAAGTATCCAATACAGTGATGGAAGATCAAGTTCTTCATCTTTGGTTGAAATTCCAAGGATGATAGAACAGACCTATGATTATCCAGAATTTCCTCTTTGGTAAGTGTTGTGAAGGTGTATGTTGAGTTTCCAAGTGATTTGTCAATACCTTATTCGTTTATCAAGCAGTTAATGTAATGAGTTTTACACACAAAAACGATGTTGTTTGGGGTTTTATCTGCGGGGACAACAACATATTTGTCATGGAGGTAGGATAGGTGTTTTGCAACATTTGGGTCTTTAAAGATTGACGTAGCATGGGCATTGATATACCCATTCAGTTTCTGAATTTTGATTTGTATTAATGACCTCACTGCCTAAATCCATTTGGAAAGAGTGTCTACGTCTTCCTTCTCGCGCTTAGCCCATTGCCTGGCATAATCCTCAACTGAATCCATCAAAATTTTAAAGTTGTATCTCCAATTGATTGATTTAGGCTCACGATATTTCGGACCTTTCGATAACACATTTCGTAGAGAAGTGTTATTAACACTGTTGAGGTCACCGGTAATAACGTGGCCAGCAGGATTATATGTGAATTGGGAACTAGCACAAGTGCAATCAGGAGGTTTAGACTTGAAGTCGTCAATATCGAGATCCTGCAAAACGTGTTTATAATTAAAAATTTTAGTTGCAATAGGTTTGATATAGGTATAAGAAATGATTGGTACAAACTGGTCTTTGAAATAATGAGGTATTTTCGCTTGAACTAATTCATGATGAAGAATATTGCCTAAGTTGACGCCATCGAGACCTTTGTTGGCAAAGGAAAGATTAAGGAAAGATCTTTTCTCTTTTTCATCTTTTTCCATGCGGACTGGCTTAAAAAGTCTGTGACTATCAATATCCGAAATTATAGGTTCAAGTTTGTATTGGTTTGCATGAGGGTTTGTAACAGTGGATTCCATACATAAATCGAACAGAGAATGAAGTTTTGAAAGGGGTAATGAATAAAGTTTCGTGCGAATGTGATGAATACCTAACGGCTTTTGTATAAATGCCAACAAGTCATTAATAGATACATGATGCAGACAAGGTGATGTATAATGACGATGACCATGACTGCGTCTACGTCGAGGAGTCGAGTTGAAAATATTCATCACATTCACCGAGTTACACAAAGGACTAGAAAGAATACCTATACCATCAATTTTGAAGCGTATATACATTTCTTTTTATTTTTGATTCGGTATATAAACCCTAAGTTGGAATAAAATTAAATGATTTGTGTGCAATGACAAACTAAGCTTAGTGATTATAATAATTAGCATCAAAGCTGTATACGGAAAAAACTTTCAAGTTATACGAATTTGTAGATATAATTACAGCGAAATCTTGGAATTCCGAATCCTGATTAAATCGATTTCACGTTGAACAAGTTCTGTGAAATTTCCCGGTTTACTTCTAGTAATGTTAATTCAATCAGAATAAACATAACACTTCCAATACAAAATGGGGAACATTTTTTGTAAGGCACATCAAGGTCCTAGTTTAGAAGATCGTTCACAAGCATGTTCACCCCTACATATATACTTTTTGTGCCCGTCCCAAGTCACCAGGTTGTCGTTGGTTCATATGTGGTTTTTTCCAGTAATTTTGTGTTATAAATTATGCAACGTTCTTTGATACTTATCGTACCTAGTCTTTTTTTAATCGAGTCTTCATGACAAAACCATGAAAAAAACAAATGACTTTGTCGTCTTTGGAGTACATCATATGGTCATGCTAGACTTAATCAAGGTTAATATCAATAATGGTTATCTGTGCAAATACACACTTTTCTGTGATGCATTGTGTACTTTTAGCATCAGGAAAAGCGAATACGTAGTAATCTGTAAAATTTGAAGTGTCGAAAATGGAATATTTCTCTTTGATTTATAAAATAAGATTAGTTTTGATATATTTATTTAGAACGACAATATTCCACTGGACATTTGATCTCTATTTGACTGTATCTCATGTTCAATGATCTATTGTAAAGCATGAAACGTAATCGTTCTTTTTTGTAAAAGAGGGACAAAGGATACCAGAGGGAGAGTCAAACTCATAGATACAAAAAAAAACTGACAACGCCATGGCTAAAAATGAAAGAAGACAAACAGACAAATAATAGTACAAAAGACATAGAAAAGTAAAGACTAACCAACACGCACACCGCCAAAAACTGAGGTGATCTCAGGTGCTCCTGAAGGATAAACAGATCCTTCTCCATATGTTGCACTCGTCGTGTTGTTTATGCTATTACAAATCCGGTAAATAGTCTCATTCGGTAGGTCACATTCGTGAAGAGGGAATATTGGTCAGGATACACCTTATACAGATTGGTTTATCTACGACTAGCTAGAAAACGTATGTTCACCTGTTATGTGACCCAACCACCATCTTGTTATGACTGTAAAGTTACATCTGGAAGATGAATGTTGACAAGTCGTGTACTAGCTTTGATGAAACATAAATCATTATATCAACAGGAACCAAACTACGACTTTACAAGAATGATGGTATACAAAACACTAATGAATTTCCTCAAACACACACGATCATTGCTTTAAATAAACAATATCAAATCAGGTTGATCCTTCGGGTCGGTGAGTCCCAGTTCAACCGGCATTTTTTTTCACTGAGAGGAGAATCCGTTTTGAAATCAATTAGTTGATAGTTGATAGTCTACTGAGGTATTCATTTATAAAATTAATTGCACGTCTTATTTAGGCAACTATTAAGTATCGCTATTTTTAATAAGTTTTTTATTACATTAGTCGTAAAAACTTCGATTTTTTTCTATTTGGAATCTGTTGAAGAAAGCTCTTCAGCAGACAGATGCTATGAGTCTGACTTCTCCAAAAAAGGTATTTCTCATAATTCTATAGAAATAGAGTGCAAGAAACGCAAATTTGCAACCCCTAGTCCAAATAAAAGTTATTCACATGCAATCCAAAACCCAGCCAGTCCGATATAGACCATTACGCAATGCCCCTCGACGCTCTCTACCCGATAACCGGCATATTATTATCAGTGGTAGAGGTGTTCGACAAGCAGAAGAAAGACCTATCAAAATTCAAAAAAATATTTCAAAGGAGTAGGGAATTGTTAAAAAAATTAGACCAATAAGATCTGATAACATTATTGTAAATTGTATGGATGGTATGCAACTAAAACAACTGAGAAACGCCACTCAGCTAGCTGAAGGTCAAGTGCTCTTAACCACAAATTCTTCTGAGCTCACAAGGATGCATATATAATGTACCTCAGAAATATTCTGACGAAGACATTAAATATGCATTTAACGAATATAGGGTCACAAAAGCCACAAGGCTTACATATTATGACAAACAACAAGGCAAAAGAGCACCATCTAGAACTGTAAAATTGTTCTTTAGCATACCACAAATGCCACAAATTGTCAAAGGGATAAAGCGTGTATTAAGTGTAGTTAAAGACATGAAGGCCAGTGTAATACTGATACAGCAGTGTGTGTAAACTTCAAAGATTGTCATAAAATAGTAGAAAAACAAAAAAAAGTTCTCAAAATGAGCAAGGAATTGAAAATATCAGTTGGTGAAGCCACCAAAATTGTAAAAGGTGAAAACACTTAGACCTTTGTTGCTGAGAAAAAATCAAGTAAAACAAAAACCCACATAAAACCTATATTGGATGAAGCAAATACTACTGTTTCCCTAATGGTATCAATAATAACTATTGCAATAACTCATATTGTTATTGCTCCAAAAGAGAGAATGACAGATGAGAATGTCACAAAGTACATCAGTGAAGTGGCCAAAACTCTAAACGTGTGTAATGTTAACACAGATCAAATGAATCATTATATTGAGAAATGCCTGTCCATCAGTATATCAAATTCAAAATAATCAACACATATACATATATTAATTAACTTCACTGTTATTGTACATAATATGATGAAAAATGCCTATGCAATATAATGTGTAAACTCGGCCAATATAGGTTTTTATCTCTATTGGCCGAGTTATTCTATATTGGCCAAGTTGACACAAGTGCAGGATTTCGGAACGTCTCTAGATTTTACATCGAAAGTCACGATAAACACAAACTGAAAGTAAACAGTTGTTTTGAAGACGCAGTTGTCATTAAGTTATCTTAAACATGTTCGCCTCAGGCCAATACAGCAAGCCTCGGACCAATAATAAGGCCAATACAGAAATACTTACGTAATAAAATTATAATATATATATGAGTCTAAAAGATTTTGTAACAATACCGATAAATAGATGGATAACAAAAATATATACTAAAATAGTATTCGTTTAAAGAACATCAGTACTGACATCATGTATTTTATAAGTATGTCATTTATAATAATGACTAGTTCATTTGGTATACATCAGTGGAACTGCCATAGCTTTCACAGCAATTGTCCAGAATATATATGGAATTTATCAAATTCCTCTACTTATCCAGATGTAATATGCCTACAAGGAACTTGGTTTAAAATGATCTAATTGAAATTAATGTTTACACTGTTGCAGATTTTCAGTTAGAGACATTATAAAAGAGGGTGGCACAGCTATGTATGTCAAAATAGACATCCTATACCACAAGAAAGAGAAATAACTTAACAATTTGAAACTTCTGTTGCTGAAATATTTATAAACAGTGATATGATCACCATTATTAGCCTATATGATGCTTTAACAGATACAAAAGAAGATGATTATATAAATCTCTTGCATCAAATTGAAGGAAAATTTATTATCTGTGGTGACCTTAATGCTAATCATTATCTATGGGGTAGTAATAAAACTGACACTAAAGATAACTCATTGCACAATGCTTTTAGTACCAAATATATTATAGTTTTAAATGATGAATCAGGTACTAGACAAAACCCCTCCGGTCTACAATTGCCATGTATTGATATATCAATGTCTAGTGTACATTTAGCGCCAAATAACATGGACAGTAGATAATAAATACTTATATGGAAGTGATCATTTTGTGATACAATTAAGATTGAACCAAACTTCATCTTGTTCAAACAGCGAACAAGAGTTGATTTGGAACTATAAAAAAGCTGATTGGGATGGGTTCGCTAGCTCATGTCATAAACAACTTAGTGAGAGCATGGTTACTGACAATATTAATGAATCATGTATTCATTTCACTAACACTTCCATTAAAATTACTGGTGAGCACATCCCTTTTAAGAAAAGAAGGAAAAATAACAAACCAGAAGTACCCTGGTGGAAGGAAAACTGTACATTGGTGGTAAAAGAACGCAATAAAGCTCATAACCAGGCCAGATAAATGGGGTAGGGGTGGACATGATTATTCATTTTACAAAGAAAAAAAAACAGAATGTTGAAATACTATTAAATTAACACAGCTACAATATTGGTAAACTTCTCTAGTGGCTTGAATTATAAAAATAATGTAGGGCAAGTATGGAATACAATTTAGAGAATGATGGGTAAAACAATTAATTCACTAATTATGCATACTTTGATTTACAGAAATAAAACATATAAATCTACTAAAGAAAAGGCTAATATATTAGCTGAAGCATTTGCCAATGTAAGTAGCCAAAGTAACTATTCAGAAGCATAAAGAACATATTCAGTCGATAGAAGCTGAACACTTGAAACAATATTTTTCTGGAAACTCCCAAAGTTTTAATGAACCATTTACCCTTAATGAATTACAGAATGCTATTGCTGATACTTCAACTACATCTCCTGGTAAAGATAAGTGTACCTATATTATGTTTAAAAGCTTTAGTGATAAATCAATTGTGCACTTCTTGTATTATATAATAGAATTTGGTTCTCACAAGATATTTCTCTGGCTTGGAAACATTCAATAATAATTCCAAGCTTTAAAAAGGGGAAAGATTCAATTGAATCACATGCATATAGACCAATAGCTTTAACATCCAATTTTGTAACAATTATGGAAAAGATAATTAATAACAGACTTAGGTGGTACCTTGCGAAAAATCTAATTTACTCACCTTATCATAGTGGATATCGTCAAAATAGAAGTACGATGGGATAAATAATTCGACCTGATAACGATATACAAGAATCATTTTTAAAGAAAGAATATTTAGTTTGAGTATTTATTGACTTTTAGGAAGCATTTGATATGATACAAAAGTTTGCACTTCTAAACAAAATGGTTAAAATTGGGATAACTTGTAACATGTTCGGTTGGGTTAATACATTTAATAGTTTTCTCAGTTACAGGACAATACAGGTCAAAATAAATAACACTCTTTCTGATATTTTCACGATTCAAAATGGTACCCTTCAAGGAAGTGGCATCAGCCCGACATTATTTAATATTATCATGATTATGGTAAACGATCTCCCTTCATGTATCAATAATTGTTCTATTTCCAAATTTGCATACGATAGTGTACTATGGTTGTGAGGTAACAATATTGGTTATATTTAAAGGTGTTATACCACCAAATCATGGTACCTCACATCCGGTTGTATACGAAAGTAGGTCGAAAAAATTATTCCTTGAATTTGACAGTTGTAGGTAATTAATCCTCCATTTTATTGCAGTAAAACCATTTCTGTGTCATAAACATATGTGTCTTGGGTATTTCAAAACACCATTATCTTTTACTTATAGAAAATTTTGTAATCTTGAGGTTACATGGTGACTAAACCTTGTACACAGATAAAATAAGGGGAGAAATTTGAGTGGTTAACTTCCAATGATGGTTATTTTCTTATATGCAATGAAATGTTATGTGAATTTTTTTCTATATAACTGGACAGGATAAAACTTTACTCATGTCAAGTAGTTCTTTATTTGAAACAAAGATAAATTTTGCACATTTTTTTGAAAAGTGCAAATTTAACTTAGAATAATAGGGGAAAATCAGTGGTGGTATTACACCTCAAAGGAGAATACAGAAAGATCTTGACAATATCAAATCATGGTTTGATAATTAGGGCTTTCTCATTTCCTCTAAAACTGTAGCTATTGTGTTTAGTAGAAAGAAAACGTATGAGAAGCTATAACGTAAGGTAACAGTTTATTACAAGTAGTAAATGAGGTGATTTTTTAAGGAATAATTATTGATAGTAAATTGACTTAGTTAAAACATATAGAACTTATAGAGGCAAAATGCAGTAAAGTCTTAAATTGCATGAAACTTCTAACATGTACTACGTGGGACGCAAACCGCCTTTCTCTTAGAAACATATATATTGCATATATAAGATCTAAAATAGACTACGGATTTGAAATATATAATTCCGCCTCACATTCCGTAAAGAAAAATACTAAACCGGATGCAAAGTTAAGCTTTTAGAATTTGTACCGGTAAGTATAAAAATGTAGCCACAAGTGGACTGCAAGTAGAAATGGATGATCCGTCCTACGAGGGATGTAGGCAGTGCTTTATTACAAAATCGTTCTTGAACATATCTAGCCATGACGATAACCATCCAACTAGGTAGTTTAGCAAAAAAGGCAACATTTATTTGCTACTCCAGGGAAATAAAACAGAATAAAAAAAAAACATATTTTATTGTTTCAAAAGATATGATTAATCAACATGATATAAATATCAACCAAATATATGCCAGGCACACTTCACCTTTGTATCAGTCCATTGAGTACAATCAAACAGACCTTTTTCTACCTGTGTCATACATCAGTAAATCATTCACCTTTCCAACACCGGTACTAATTGACCATGACGCATTTATTTAAACAAGTATCAACATTCAATTCAAACACTCTGATCTATTTACGATTAATATACTAGATAAGTTAACATTACATATTAAGTGAAAATACAACATCACTTTAAGATTCTCTACAATAGACAATTACAGTCATATTTTTTAAGAAATGAAAACAACAAACAGAACACACGATGCTCAGATATTCTACAAAAGAAAAAAATGCAACAGCCTTTTTTATATGATAGTGCCACTAACATTTATCTTAACTATTTAACGTTTTATGTTAACAGATTAAAGGAAAAGTAAGAACAAAAGAAAACACGGTATGTATCTTCAGTTTCTCATAAACTGACAACTATAGTTTTATTCATATTGATAGAAAATAAGAAAAATAAACAAACACAATCAGTACTCTCATACATTATTAAAATAGAAACAAAAGTTAAATTCGCTGACATTCTCTATACTTACAACAAATTCTAACAATGTCCTTGTTTTGATAATATACTAGTATGAAATTTGTTCTTACGTTTCTTTTTTTGCTATATTTATATACTTTATATAGGCGAGTAGTGATGTAAATAGGGGTAATTTCTCATTCAATGACAGAAGTTTTTTTTTTCTCGTCAGGGAATGAGGAATCACTAAAACATGGTAAAACTTGTGCGGAGTAATTTGTGATTATTATAAATTGTCATATTACTAGTAATATCTTAACAGTTTGCATGCCTTCTAACCCCTTTATTTGAATTAATACAATCATTTTATTTTTTAGTTGTGAGTGGTTTCCGGTCTCAAACACGTATAACTATCATTTTGCTATCTTCCAAATAAAGGTTCATAAATCGAGTAAAACACAAATAACACGTTTCACCTGTCAAACAGATGACGATAAATGTATATTTCAAATTAAACTTTCGCCCTGTTAACCAATCAATAACTTGTATAAAATTTTATTAACTACATTCACACCATACATCAATTGTAATTATATAATTAACTTTACAAGTATGTTTATATAAGATGTCTTTTAACTAAAACAAATTTAGCCATGTTCAACCAACATATATTTTGTTTAGGTGGAAGATCGGGATACCAAGAAAGAAAAAAAAATTCTGACCCACAACAGAAATGTGAATTTAACATGTTTTAACAATGTCCAAACGTTTTAATCTTTTAAAATATATTTCAGTGACCTTGTTTGACCGAAAACTAACTCACGAAAGTTGTTAGAGGGAAAACTTCAGTTAACATGTGAGCGTGGACATTTTAACGTTGTTGGGTTTTTAGGAAATGTCGCTTTACAATATTTAATTAGATTGCCTAGAACCTTTCTAGATGATATAAACAGAATGAGATAATGAAATTGAAAACGTTTTTGTTTCTTTGTTCCAATACTTTTAGTTATCAAGTATACGAGTTTTTTGTTATTATTTTAGCTACTGTATAACACATTTCCATATTCCAGAAAAATGATATAAAATAAGAAGATGTGGTGTGATTGTTAAAGTAGACATCTATATACTTTTTGATATATTTCTTCAACTTTGTGATTGTTTGGCTTGATAACTGTTTTGATCTAAGCGTCACTGATGAGTCTATGTAGAAGAAACGCACGTCTGGCGTATTACATTTTAATCCTTGTACCTTTTGATAATTATATTCATATATAAATATCTAACAGAAACCAAATGATGCAAATGTTTGCAACTAAAGGTCACTGTATGACCCGCAACATCGAAACTTTAAAAAGCTTGAAGACCCGCCATGACAATTGAATTATTTTAAGTAGATATGATATAAACTGACGTTTTGAACAAGGATGTATGTAGAGTAAAAAATTAGCTTTAGATGTGATTTAATGGCAGATTTTTCTTTATTCGTTTATTTTGGTGACTTTTCCTTGTAGTCGTTCAAAAACATAGTCAGAAATAACAAACATCGAGCTTAGAAATTAAAAGATCTTTATTATGAAACAGTGTAATTTTATGAATAATGATCGTGTTGTTTTGCTGGATCCTTGTCCGTGTGTTTTATAAATTGTAACTATTTTATTGTTTAAAAAACATTTAAACATTATCAAACAAACCCATACATGTGATTATAATGAATGAATTTGTGTGCTTTTAACATGTAGTGATATTGGTATTTAACATCAGCGTCAAAATCGTAGGGAGTTTCCTAACATGTCTATATAAAGACATGTATCGAAAAGATATAAACGCCTGGACTTTCCTAACATGTCTATATAAAGACATATATCGAACGGGTATCAACAGTAACTATTTAACGCCTGGACTTTCCTAACACGTCTATATACAGACATATATCGAAAGAGTATCAACAGTGACTATCAAACGCCTGGACTTTCCTAACACATCTACATTAAGACATAAATCGAATGGATATCAACAGTGACTATTAAACGCCTGGACTTTCCTAACATGTCTATATAAAGACATATATCGAATGGATATCAACAGTGACTATTAAACGCCTGGACTTTCCTAACACGGCTCTATAAAGACATATATCGAATGGATATCAACAGTAACTATTAAACGCCTGGACTTTCCTAACACATCTACATTAAGACATAAATTGAATGGATATCAACAGTGACTATTAAACGCCTGGACTTTCCTAACACATCTACATTAAGACATAAATCGAATGGATATCAACAGTGACTATTAAACGCCTGGACTTTTCAAACATGTCTATATAAAGACATATATCGAATGGATATCAACAGTAACTATTAAACACCTGGACTTTCCTAACACGTCTATATAAAGACATATATCGACTGGATATCAACAGTAACTATTAAACCCTTGGACTTTCCTAACACGTCTATATAAAGACATATATCAAATGAATATCAACAGTAACTATTGAACACCTGGACTTTCCTAACACGTCTATATAAAGACATATATCGAATGGATATCAACAGTAACTATTAAACACCTGGACTTTCCGAACAAGTCTACATCAAGACATATATTGAAAAGATATCAAAAGTAACTATTAAACGCCTGGAATTTCCTAACATGTCAATATAAAGACATATATCGAATGGATATCAACAGTAACTATTAAATTCCTGGACTTTCCTAACACGTCTATATCAAGACATATATCGAATTGATATCAACAGTAACTATTAAACGCCTGGACTTTCCTAACACGTCTAAATAAAGACATATATCGAATGGATATCAACAGTAACTATTAAACTCCTGGACTTTCCTAACACATCTATATAAAGACATATATCGAATGGATATCAACAGTAACTATTAAACGCCTGAACTTTCCTAACACGTCTACATAAAGACATATATCGAATTGATATCAACAGTAACTATTAAACGCCTGGACTTTCCTAACACGTCTATATAAAGACATAATTATATCGAATAAATATCAACAGTAACTATTAAACTCCTGGACTTTCCTAACACGTCTATATAAAGACATATATCGAATGGATATCAACAGTAACTATTAAACGCCTGAACCTTCCTAACACGTCTATATAAAGACATATATCGAATTGATATCAACAGTAACTATTAAACGCCTGAACTTTCCGAACACGTCTACATAAAGACATATATCGAATTGATATCAACAGTAACTATTAAACGCCTGGACTTTCCTAACACGTCTATATAAAGACATAATTATATCGAATAAATATCAACAGTAACTATTAAACTCCTGGACTTTCCTAACACGTCTATATAAAGACATATATCGAATGGATATCAACAGTGACTATTAAACGCCTGAACCTTCCTAACACGTCTATATCAAGACATATATCGAATTGATATCAATAGTGACTATTAAACGCCTGGACTTTCTTAACACGTCTATATAAAGACATATATCGAAAGGGTATCAACAGTGACTATTAAACGCCTGGACTTTCCTAACACATCTATATAAAGACATATATCGAATGGATATCAAAAGTAACTATTAAACGCCTGGACTTTCCTAACATGACTATATAAAGACATATATCGAGTGAATATCAACAGTAACTATTAAACGCCTGGACTTTCCTAACACGTGTATATATAGACATATATCGAATGGATATCAACAATGACTTTCAAACGCCTGGACTTTCCTAGCATATCTATATAAAGACACATATCGAATGAATATCAACAGTAACTATTAAACGCCTGGACTTTCCTAACACGTCTATAAAAAGACATATATCGAATGGATATCAACAGTAACTATTAAACGCCTGGACTTTCCTAACACGTCTATATAAAGACATATATCGAATTGATATCAACAGTAACTATTAAACGCCTGAACTTTCCGAACACGTCTACATAAAGACATATATCGAATTGATATCAACAGTAACTATTAAACGCCTGGACTTTCCTAACACGTCTATATAAAGACATAATTATATCGAATAAATATCAACAGTAACTATTAAACTCCTGGACTTTCCTAACACGTCTATATAAAGACATATATCGAATGGATATCAACAGTGACTATTAAACGCCTGAACCTTCCTAACACGTCTATATCAAGACATATATCGAAT
Organism: Mytilus galloprovincialis; assembly: GCA_037788925.1. Lineage (NCBI taxonomy): Eukaryota > Metazoa > Mollusca > Bivalvia > Mytilida > Mytilidae > Mytilus > Mytilus galloprovincialis. The sequence goes on from CM075338.1 coordinate 82,364,919, forward strand.
TGATATCAATAGTGACTATTAAACGCCTGGACTTTCTTAACACGTCTATATAAAGACATATATCGAAAGGGTATCAACAGTGACTATTAAACGCCTGGACTTTCCTAACACATCTATATAAAGACATATATCGAATGGATATCAAAAGTAACTATTAAACGCCTGGACTTTCCTAACATGACTATATAAAGACATATATCGAGTGAATATCAACAGTAACTATTAAACGCCTGGACTTTCCTAACACGTGTATATATAGACATATATCGAATGGATATCAACAATGACTTTCAAACGCCTGGACTTTCCTAGCATATCTATATAAAGACACATATCGAATGAATATCAACAGTAACTATTAAACGCCTGGACTTTCCTAACACGTCTATAAAAAGACATATATCGAATGGATATCAACAGTAACTATTAAACGCCTGGACTTTCCTAACACGTCTATATAAAGACATATATCGAATTGATATCAACAGTAACTGTTAAATTCCTGCACTTTCCTAACACATCTATATAAAGACATATATCTAATTGATATCAACAGTAACTATTAAACGCCTGGACTTTCCTAACATGTCTATATAAAGACATATATCGAAAGGATATCAACAGTAACTATTAAACCCCTGGACTTTCCTAACACGTCTACATAAAGACATATATCGAAAGGATATCAACAGTAACTATTAAACGACTGGACTTTCCTAACACGCTATATAAAGACATATATCGAATGGATATCAACAGTAACTATTAAACTCCTGGACTTTCTTAACACGTCTATATAAAGGCATATATCGAAAGGATATCAACAGTGACTATTAAACGCCTGGACTTTCCTAACATGTCTATATAAAGTCATATATCGAATGGATATCAACAGTAACTATTAAACGCCTGAACTTTCCTAACACGTCTATATAAAGACATATTATATTGAATTGATATCAACAGTAACTATCAAACGCCTGGACTTTCCTATTACGTCTATATAAAGACAGATATCGAATGGATATCAACAGTGACTATTAAACGCCTGGACTTTCTTAACACGTCTAAATAAAGACATATATCGAAAGGGTATCAACAGTGACTATTAAACGCCTGGACTTTCCTAACACGTCTATATAAAGACATATATCGAGTGGATTTCAACAGTAACTATTAAACGCCTGGACTTTCCTAACATGACTATATAAAGACATATATCGAATGGATATCAACAGTGACTATTAAACCCCTGGACTTTCCTAACACGTGTATATATAGACATATATCGAATGGATATCAACAATGACTTTAAACGCCTGGACTTTCCTAACACGTCTATATAAAGACATATATCGAATTGATATCAACAGTAACTATTAAACGCCTGGACTTTCCTAACACGTCTATATAAAGACATATATCGAATTGATATCAACAGTAACTATTAAACGCCTGGACTTTCCTAACATGTCTATATAAAGACATATATCGAAAGGATATCAACAGTAACTATTAAACCCCTGGACTTTCCTAACACGTCTACATAAAGACATATATCGAAAGGATATCAACAGTAACTATTAATCGCCTGGACTTTCCTAACACGCTATATAAAGACATATATCGAATGGATATCAACAGTAACTATTAAACTCCTGGACTTTCCTAACACGTCTATATAAAGACATATATCGAAAGGATATCAACAGTGACTATTAAACGCCTGGACTTTCCTAACACGTCTATAAAAAGACATATATCGAATGGATATCAACAGTAACTATTAAACGCCTGGACTTTCCTAACACGTCTATATAAAGACATATATCGAATTGATATCAACAGTAACTGTTAAATTCCTGCTCTTTCCTAACACATCTATATAAAGACATATATCTAATTGATATCAACAGTAACTATTAAACGCCTGGACTTTCCTAACATGTCTATATAAAGACATATATCGAAAGGATATCAACAGTAACTATTAAACCCCTGGACTTTCCTAACACGTCTACATAAAGACATATATCGAAAGGATATCAACAGTAACTATTAAACGACTGGACTTTCCTAACACGCTATATAAAGACATATATCGAATGGATATCAACAGTAACTATTAAACTCCTGGACTTTCTTAACACGTCTATATAAAGGCATATATCGAAAGGATATCAACAGTGACTATTAAACGCCTGGACTTTCCTAACATGTCTATATAAAGTCATATATCGAATGGATATCAACAGTAACTATTAAACGCCTGAACTTTCCTAACACGTCTATATAAAGACATATTATATTGAATTGATATCAACAGTAACTATCAAATGCCTGGACTTTCCTATTACGTCTATATAAAGACAGATATCGAATGGATATCAACAGTGACTATTAAACGCCTGGACTTTCTTAACACGTCTAAATAAAGACATATATCGAAAGGGTATCAACAGTGACTATTAAACGCCTGGACTTTCCTAACACGTCTATATAAAGACATATATCGAGTGGATTTCAACAGTAACTATTAAACACCTGGACTTTCCTAACATGACTATATAAAGACATATATCGAATGGATATCAACAGTGACTATTAAACCCCTGGACTTTCCTAACACGTGTATATATAGACATATATCGAATGGATATCAACAATGACTTTAAACGCCTGGACTTTCCTAACACGTCTATATAAAGACATATATCGAATTGATATCAACAGTAACTATTAAACGCCTGGACTTTCCTAACACGTCTATATAAAGACATATATCGAATTGATATCAACAGTAACTATTAAACGCCTGGACTTTCCTAACATGTCTATATAAAGACAAATATCGAAAGGATATCAACAGTAACTATTAAACCCCTGGACTTTCCTAACACGTCTACATAAAGACATATATCGAAAGGATATCAACAGTAACTATTAAACGCCTGGACTTTCCTAACACGCTATATAAAGACATATATCGAATGGATATCAACAGTAACTATTAAACTCCTGGACTTTCCTAACACGTCTACATAAAGACATATATCGAAAGGATATCAACAGTGACTATTAAACGCCTGGACTTTCCTAACATGTCTATATAAAGTCATATATCGAATGGATATCAACAGTAAGTATTAAACGCCTGGACTTTTCTAACACGTCTACATAAAGACATATATCGAAAGGGTAAACGCAAAGGAAACAACTCTATACAAGAGACCAAATGACAGAAAAAAGATAACAACTATAGGTCACCGTACGCCCGTCAACAATAAAAAAAAACCTTTACCGTGTATTCAGCTATTCACAAGGCCCCGAAAAGACAAATTTAAATCAATTTAAACGAGAAAAGGAACGACATAATTTATGTAGTATTCTTTTTTAAGGTGGTACCCAACACTTTTACTAAAATTAATTTGGCTCGTTTAATTTTCTTAAAATTTTGACAAGTATTTACTTTGACCCTTTTACAAAAATATAAAAATTTCAAAAAATTTGAACCAACCGTTTTATCAGAAAAATTACACTGGTTATATAGCAGTTTGACAAACACTTATTTTGATCATTGAAAAGCTTAATATTCCCTTTGGCTAAAATATATTTGGCTCGTTTAATCTTTATCAAATTTTAAAAATAAATCAACTTTTACCGTCTGAAAATAATATGAACATTTCAAAGAAAGTGAACTACACACTTTATCGAAAAAGTGTCATTGGATGCATAGCAATTTGAAATACAATAATTGTATGATTGAAAAACTTTAAATATTTATAAATAATAGAAGATGATTAAAACGGTCGGCAGATTTTATAGTTATCTCCCTGTAGTATCATACACCGCCGTAATGATATATATTTTCCTGTAAACCTTGATTTTATTTGACTTTTGACCAGTAAAAAAAAAATTCATACATAATATTTTTTTTAATAAAACATTTAATTTAGTATAATCTTGAAGGTATATTTATAGATTTTGTCCTATTACTATAACACATTCAGCCAAGGAACATGCAATCAATCTTCTCATGGACATATTGGTTTGCTTGCACTTTCGCGGTTTCGATGTAAAATAGACAAACAATTCGAAAAATTATCATAAGATAAACAATATACAAAATACAACAAAAAAGTAACCAGGAAATGACCACCATATGTCGGTGATATCAAATGCTAATGTTCGGGAAGCAGATCCTGCATTTTTGTTATCACATAAGTAACACGACGGTTGCCACATGTGGAGCAGAATCTGCTTACCCTTCCGAAGCACCTGAGATCACCCTTATTGTTTGGTGGGGTTCGTGTTGCTTATTCTTTAGTTGTGTATGTTGTGTCGTGTGTACTATTGATTGTTTGTTTAACTTTTAGATTTTTGAGCCACGGAATTGTCAATCTATTTTCGATTTCTGAGTTTGAAAGTCCCTCTGACATCTTTCGTCCCTCTTTTGTAGACATAAAATGATATAACGGATAAGTAATCGACAGCAAACGATCAATAAATTTGTATGTAATTTGCTCACCTTTAGGCTTGATAAAGGTAGAAACGAAGAATGAAGAACGTGTTTAAGTCATTAGTGATACGGATTATAATAGGTTAAAGCGTCATGTTTTAAAAAAAAATCAAGATTTTGTTTACTGACAAAAATATGAAAAATATATTTCATCCCAACTGAACAACAACCATCATGCCTAACTTAGTCTATCTTTTTTCCGGTTTATATCCCCGTAGCTAGCATACCAATATAATCGTAGCAAATGTGACTACATTTGTGAATTATTTAACATTGATGCTAAATCTCCGATTTTAGGAATAAGACAATTGTACTGCCTACTTGGCTATTAATATTTCACTTTTTGGAATTATGCAAAAACCTATCTTTTACTATTTTCTTCTCCCAGGCGTAGATTACCCTAGCCGAATTTAGCACAACTTTTTGGAATTTTAAATCCTCAATGCTCTTCAACTTTGTACTTGTTTGGTTTTCTACATATTTTAATATGAGAGTCACTGATGAGTCTTATGTAGACGAAACGTGCGTCTGGCGTACTAAATTATAATCCTGGTGCCTTTGATAACTATTTACGTTGATGCTATCATATACTGTAAGTTTCAATATGCATGTTTAAAATAAATCTAAAATCATTTTGTTTTGCTACAAATTGCATTAAAAAATATTGAATAGATGTATTGTACGCATGAACAAGAACTCAATTATTTCTAATTCAAATGCTTAGAAAAGTACTCTTGCAACCCGAAAATGACATTTATCGATAAATTTAAGCCAATATTATAATTGTATGTTTTTTTTTGGTAAATCATCTAGAGATGTGATTGTTTTTTAAAGACTGTAAAAACTTGCTATAATTTACATTTCTTGTTTAATAGTTCATGATTTATCAGATTAGTTTTGTAAGCATAATTACAATGTATTAGTCATAATTAGTTCTGATTGCATCCAGCGTTATAAAAACAGATCCAATCATAATAATTATTACAGCAAGTTAACATCGTCGACCATAAGCCACAATGGGAATGACAACTTTACTCTTGGTCTCCCTTGTTGGAGCTGTGTATTGCACCGGAACATTGAATCATGGTTATGGTGATAGAATACCAAATGGAGGTGGTGCTGGCGGGGGGTCAGGAAAAGGTGGCGGTGATGCAGTTTTGACAGAAGGTCAATATTTATTTTTTTTTTTTTATTAGTACTCAAGTAGAAACATAACTGACAAACTGTAATAAATATCCGTTATGCAATTTAAATGGTTATCATAATTAATCATCACCAACCTGTAAAAATGTATATGCCATACTCGACCGAGCATCTAAAGAATGACTTTGAAGATTTTGAATACTAACATTGTTTACATCATATATAAGAAATTAATAGACCGTCCAAAAACATTTGTAGAATAAATAATCGAAGAAATCAAATGGAGAAAAATAGTCAACCAGTGACCGACAACACACTCCTTCACGAATGCGTGTAGTGCAGGAGATAATTATCAATGTTGTTCGGTCACCAGTTGAATATTTTTCGATATTTGAATTATTTAATTAGTTATTCTTTTTATTACAGTGTGTGTTTTTTTTTTTTTTTAAGAAATTAATGTAAAACATATAAGGAACTATATCTGTTTTCTACGCATTCACAATTTGTTTTGATCCGCCGTTATCGACATCTTGACATCGTCTATTGTTGTATGACATCAGAGAGTGAAATAATAACGTTTAACTAACTGGGAAATCAATGTAATTCATTTGACCCAATGTAATAATCATTTGTATTAATCTTGCAGTGTCTATATCCAAATTACTTGTACTTGACAACTTGATAATTATGTAGTCGGTACTGATATGACAATGGATGTTTTTCACATCGCAGAGAGGTGAATTAAAATATTGCTGATGTCGCTGTATTAGAAATACACGAATTAACTTTGAAATGTTATTCTATTATATTGTTCATTGTTAATTACAGCTGGGGAGTGTTGGTGTACCTGTCGTCCAGCAAAATGCCTAAAGGGCGAATTTATTCTCAGCAGAGAATGCAGACTTGGACCATTGTTTCCATGGAAGTCGGATTCATGCTGCAAGTGGCTTCCATGTGCAGTTACTAGTCATAGTTACGCTGAAGGAAATGGCGGTGGAAATGGGAATGGCGGTGGAAATGGAAATGGTATAGTTACGCTGAAGGAAATAGCGGTAGAAATGGAAATGGCGGTGGAAATGGAAATGGTGGCGCATATGGTTATTGAGGATCAAATGTAGGATATGACGGTGCAGGTGGAATGAATGGTGGAGTAGCTGGATATGGCGGTGAAAATGGAAATGGAAATGCCGTTGGCAATGAAGATGGAGGTGGAAATTGAAATGGTGGCGGAAATGGTTATGGAGGATCAAAAGTGGGATATGGCGGTGCAGGTGGAAATAATGGTGGAGGAGCTGGAAATGGCGGTGAAAATGGAAATGGTGGCGGATATGGTTATGGAGGAATACAAGTAAGATATAGCGGAGCAGGTGGAAATAATGGTGGTGGAAATGGAAATGGAGGCGGACATGGAAATGGAGGATAAAAAGTAGGATATGCTGCCACAAAAGGAAGTGGGTATTGATTTGGAGGGAAACGTGATACATACTAAAAGTATGTTTCGAATGATAGTTCTAATTTTAATTAACGAATGACGATATGCTATTGGTCAAACTCTTATAAAAACGTTACATATTCACTCATTATTTTCTCAATTTGTTCGTGTACTAAACTAGCCATGAGATTTACGTTTTCACTAAGTATTGGTTCTTATTCCAAATAATTGTTTGAATACGTTGCTTTTTTCCTACTAATTGATAAATATCGGTCCTTACGAATAATACGTTTACTGTTCTGGCTATTTTCGGTGGTATCCATCTGAGACAGCTGTCTACTCATCCATCCCGTCATTTTGTATTGTATTAAGATAAATGTGTGTAGCTCCCTGACTCACGTGGCGTCAGTCGTCTGTCGTCGTCTGTTTACTTTTTACAAAATCTTCTCCTCTGAAACAATTTGGCTAAATTTAACCAAACTCAAACAAAATCAACATTTGGGTAAGAAGTCTACAAAATGTATCCGATGACACAGTCTGCCAATCAGTATGGCCACCATGGTTAAAATCTGCATAGGTTACAAATGCAGTTTCTGACTTATAACTGTGAAACATGAAATCACAAAAAATGTTCATCAAGGCAAGATCTATTAAAACGTTAAATGTTGCCGTCATAGTTAGTAGATAGTCACTCTTCGTGGGATTTTTTGCCCTCTTTTTCGTGTTGTTGAAAAAAATAAAGAAGATAAAGAGAAACTTAAGAGACGGAAAGGTAAGTCATAAACATGAAAAAAATAGACCGCTCTATATGAGTGAATGCCCGTAAGGATCTTCACATCTGAGAAATAAAAAAAAATTAAACTATTTAATTAACCTGATTTTTGGGTGGATATGACTGTAAAAAAATAATTGGACAAGAAAAAATCATATGATGGTGCACTTCTTTTTTTTTGTTGCCACGACCCTTTGAAAATACCCAATTTTAATGAATTTCCCATTTTTCATCAATTTTTACCTATTGTTTGACTATTATCCTAAAAAAAATCACAGTTCCACAATTAAGCTCTTATCATACTTTCAATAAAGATGAAATGGACCAATCTGAATAAATTTAACTTAAAAAAACTATATGTAGGTGTTAACGTAAGAAAGTTTTATCATAGTTTGATGCTTTTTGTGTTAAATTTACCATGTGGCAATTTTGTAAATGTGTGATTTTTCACAAATTTAAGAACAGAATGCATATTATTTCAACTATTGTGTTATAAATGAATTAAAAAATCGAATCTAAGAAAGGAATAGGTCCGGTAAGGGTCTATTTTCGCCTCAAATTTCCGGTTCATCTAAGGAAAGATTTTAGACACTTTTTCAACACTTGAGTGTCTATTTCAATTGATTCGATAAGATTATCTGAAAGATTTCAACTGATTTAGTCATTAACAACGGTCCGATTGAAGCTTAATTATAAAACAATCCATCAAATATGCCAAACAACGTCACTTTTCATATGTTTTTTGTCAAAAATGAAAGTGACCGCATCCGTGTTCATCATCAACCTTTATATATGTTATGTATTATCATCAAATACAACTTAAATTTCAATATTATGAATGAACACGAATGCGGCCACTTTCATTCAAGACCGAAACCGTCTTAAGTTTAATTAAAATGTTAACATTGTGAAGATTTCAGTAAATTAGCATGACTTAATGATGCTAGTACCCGATATCTGTGCATTGTATTGTCACAATCAGCCCATATTTATGTAGCAGAATCATTCTACTTTCCAATAAATAGCTGAAAGATTACATTTTGACAATTTTGTAAAACTGCTTTATTTTGGGTCCAAAAAGGGGTTTTCTGAACCTTCTCCTTTGAAAAGAAAAGACGGATATGGGATGTGCATGAGTCTTGCAAATATCTTGTAAAATCATTTTTTGTATCCCTCACCCATTTTCTCAAAATTTTGGCTTAAGGCCACCCCAATTTGATTTACAGTTCTTTGGATTTTCCCGCTGCTGTTTTTTTTAAATCAAGTTTTCAACAACAAAAAACTACCGCTTCCGTATTTTTTGGTCCGCATGCCGCTCCGAAATTAGTCTTGCCTTGAAATTTCTTTTCTCACTGACGCTTTTTCCCCCTATAATCAAAGCTGGGTTCAAACGCACGTGTGATCAATCAATAAAAAGTGAAAGGAAAAATCAAAATCAAAATGTCCAGCCATCAGTTGTTGTGGTTTCGGTTAAATGCGGAGGACAGGGAATCATTGAACAAACGGCTATCCGTTGTTCGTCATAATTTACATATCTTTTATGAAGCCAAAAGGTTAAAGTTTGTCAATTTTTCGTTTGATGATATTAAACACATACAAGTTCGTCAACAGCCGTCGGCATCACCTCTCAAAGTCCGTGATTACTCTGACGTCCAACGGCTGTTTTACCAGACAATCTGGGGCTTGGGTTTGTCTTGAAAAACAGCCGTTTTATTTCGAACTAAACCTATCAATGTTGGCACTGACATGGATATTTCTGTGTTGCCTGTTGGGAGAGTTAAGGTTCATCATAACAAACGGGAAAATATGGCTGTATTTATGTTATAAAGTTCACCTCACTTTATTACCGTATCATCTGTACAGTAATTAAAATTGACAGATCAATAACTCTCACATGTCTGCACATTCTTAAATAAACATGTAATTAAATAGATCAATTGAAGTTCTTATAGACATGTTGTCATTCTGTAGTCTGACCATCAAACGATGTACTTGTTAATAAACTAGTTATACAAACTGGATTGAATTATTACATAGCAAATATATTATACATTTTGGCGACGAGGAAAAAACTGAATATTAAAATGGATGTGAATTTCTACAAGTGACAATGCCGACTTACGGGAAATTAGACTCTTTAGTTGAATCCGAAGATTGGACACAATATGTAGAACGTATGGAACATTATTTTAATGCTAATGAGATAGATGAAGAAGACCAGAAAAAGGATGTTTTCTTAAGTGTATGTGGGAAGAATACCTACAAATTAATAAGGGATTTATTAGCACCAGCCAAACCAAGAACTAAATCACTGGCCGATTTAACAAAACTAGTGGTGAAAGATCACCGAGATCCAGTACCGTCAGAAATCATTCAGAGATTTAAATTTAACAGTAGGGCAAGACACAGCGATGAGTCAGTGAGGACATTTATTGCAGCACTAAGAAGTCTGACAGAACATTGAATTATGGTGACACGTTACACGCGATGTTACGTGACAGGTTAGTCATCGGGACAAAGAGTGACCGCATACAGAGGAGACTGTTAGCAGAGCCGAATTTAACATTGGAAAAAGCATTGGAAATTGCTACCGCTATGGAGACTGCAGAAAAGAATGCACAGGACATCCAAGCGAGTGGGACAAATGCGACATTTCAGAAAGTCAACAAAGTTTCAAAATCATATACAAGAAACAACTCTGGAAATTTGAAACAAGGACATTGTTACCGTTGTGGAGGAAATCACTTAGCCGCTGAATGCAGGTTCAAGGATGCAAAATGCCACAGTTGTAAAAAGAAAGGACATATAACAATGAAATGCCGTAACAGAGGAGGGTCAGATTCAGCAAGTAGAATTTCTCGACTGAGCCGCTCCGATACTACCTGTAGTTAAGGAGAACGGATCTATTAGAATTTGTGGTGACTACAAGGTAACCGTTAATGCCGTTTCAAAGTTGGATAATTATCCAATTCCTAAAACAGAGGATTTATTCGCAACGCTTGGAGGAGAACAAGAATATACAAAATTGGATTTAAATCAAGCATACCAAAAAATTGAACTTGATGACGAAAGTAAAAGGTATGTGACTGTAAACACGCATAAGGGTTTATCAGATACAATAGACTTCCTTATGGTATAGCGTCCAGCCCAGGTCTTTTTCAAAGAACACTTGAAAATGTAGTTCAAGGTATAGCCAATGTTTTAGTTCGAGTAGATGATACACTGATAACTGTTAAAACAAGGGAGGAACATCTAAATACTCTATCTGAGGTTTTGTCTAGATTTATGAGAATCGGGATTCGGTTAAAGAAACAGAAGTGTGTGTTCATGGCCGAAGAAGTTGTTTAATTGGGATTTAAAATAAACAAACACGGAATCTATCCAGTGGTGAGTAAAGTTGAGGCGATCGATAAAGCACCAAGTCCGACAAACGTGACAGAATTGAAAGCTTATCTTAGAATGCTGAACTATAACAATAGATTCTTAGCGAATTTGTCTCACTTGTTAAAGCCGCTACATGTACTTCTACAAAAAGACACAAAATGGAGTTAGGGGAAAAAGAACAGGAAAAAGCGTTCATAGAGTCAAAACAGCTGTTGAAATCCGCATCAGTACTTGTACATTTCGATCCGAAAAAGAAATTAATCTTAGCATGTGATGCATCTCCGTGAGTTAAAAGCTTATGTGAAATCTGCAAATACTATTGCCCCTCCCAACATTGAATGTGTCTTCATACTCTATAACATTTTGGAATTTTTCTCAAATTAAACTCAATAAATCTATTTTAGCATAACCGATTTGACATTCATAATATTTTTTCGAAGTACCTTCTTTAAAATTTGAGGTGGAATATGTGACAAAAGTTAAACATCTGTATTAAGAAATGAAATTGGATGGTCGTTGTTTAAAAGTAAAGAATAAACTTTGTTAAATATCAACATTAATATACCAGTACTTTATCTCGGATTTTTATAACTAAACATAACACACAAGATAGACCTACGTAACTTTATGCTATACTATGTACATCGACTTTGGAAATAAGCGCTATGTATCTTCGTTTATAAAGATATACACAGCCATGCATTTGGTTTAGAGCACTTTGTAGGCTTATCAAATAATTCAATGCAATAGTATTATCAAATAATTCAATGCAATAGTATATGAAGTATATTTACTTTAAATGACTTTAAAATACTGTTACTTTCCTTGCTCGGTATAGGCATTACGGGTTAAACGGGATTGTATAGCTACATTACAGGCATACAGCACAACTGATTAAAAGTTAAAACAAATATACAAAAACATCGAAAAAAACACACCATGAAATCAGCCATTGTTGCAGACAGCAAACTTGACGAAGACATTAATTCAAACGATTTTGTAGTTGATGATACATACACTACATGTATCTAATCTAATATGTGCTTTCCCGATGAAATGCAAAGAAAGTGAGATAAGCATACAAGACAAAGTAACAACTAGAATACAAAACTGCATGAACAGTTGATTCCGAATTAAAGATGAAAACATTTTGTATTATAAGTGAATTAAACAATGGCAATTATATATTAGATCTGGATCAACATTTGGTGATTTGTGTTATAAGAAAACAGAGATACTCAGAGACAAAACCCTGGCACATCCATATTTTAATCAGACAGTAATGACGTGTTACATAGGACCACGAGAACGACATAACACCTGTATGCCAATAAATTTACGTTTAGATTAATCCTGTAATAAAATACAGTAAAAAAGTAATTTCTACAAAGACGGATTGAAAATAAAGTATTTAGAACAAAAAATTGAGGTACAGATCTTTTTTTTATTTAATAAATTGCTGCTATAAATGTCATACCGAATCACTTATGCTCAATCAAGTTTAATTGTTTAAGTATCATCAATCAAAGTAGTTCTAACTACAACAAAGAGCATATACATATATATAGATCGTAGCCGTCATCACCTAGGGTTAAAATAGTCAATCCTCACTCCCCCATGATACAATGGGTTCTGGAGTGCATATTAACGCGGGTATACGCAAACCACTACGTTTACTATACGACGTTGATTGGTCACTGGGTCGATGCCACTGCTGGTGGACGTTTCGTCCCCGAGGGTATCACCAGCCCAGTAGTCAACACTTCGGTGTTGACATGAATATCAATAATGTGGTGATTTTTATAAATTTCCTGTTTACAAAACTTTGAATTTTTGGAAAAACTAAGGATTTTCTTATCCCAGGCATATATTACCTTAGCATTATTTGGCACAACTTTTTGGAATTTTGGATCCTAATGCTCTTCAACTTTGTACTTGTTTGCATTTATACATATTTTGATATGAGCGTCACTGATGAGTCTTGTGTAGACGAAACGCGCGTCTGGCGTACTAAATTATAATCCTGGTACCTTTGATAACTATTTACACCACTGGGTCGATGCCACTGCTGGTGGACGTTTCGTCCCCGAGGGTATCACCAGCCCAGTAGTCAACACTTCGGTGTTGACATGAATATCAATAATGTGGTGATTTTTATAAATTTCCTGTTTACAAAACTTTGAATTTTTGGAAAAACTAAGGATTTTCTTATCCCAGGCATAGATTACCTTAGCATTATTTGGCACAACTTTTTTGAATTTTGGATCCTAATGTTTTTCAACTTTGTACTTGTTTGGATTTATAAATATTTTGATATGAGCGTCACTGATGAGTCTTGTGTAGACGAAACGCGCGTCTGGCGTACTAAATTATAATCTTGGTACCTTTGATAACTATTATGTCCTCTAAAGTAGTAAGTCATCTAACTGTAAACCCTCATCGAAGATAACGGGTACAGGAGAGCTGGCCCAGCACGTCCGTTCAGCTGTTATGACTGAGACTTGGAATGAGGTCAGAAAATTTATACGTTACATAGGAAGAAATTTTGTTGTTCAATGTTCATGATGTTTACAAAAAAACAATTCTAAAATTTCAAATGTTGGCATACATTAAAAAAAAATCAAAAGTATATTAGAATTAATTTCAGATATAGACCAAGATTTAAAACTGCCCAGAAGTTCTGTAGAATTTCTGAGATTCCAAAAATGGTTAATACCACACCTCGATTAGAATAATTTTAGCGTTTGTCGTTCAACGTATTTTCTAATATATAATAGAACTATAACATAATGATATTTAATAGAAGAATAACATAATGGCGGGATCTTTTAAAGTACAGAGTCACGTTATAAGAACCGAAAGAAACACAAAAAGTCGCATATACAAAACACACAAGAAAAATGAAACATAATACAAACACATTGACGGGATGTATAAGTACCGAGCCACGTCAATGGATATCACAGAAAACAACCCAAAGAGTAAATTGGTATCATTTATAGGCTGACATATGCCTGGGTTTCGTTTACTTTTAAAGTGAGGAAACGAAGATAGTAAATAGTTGGTCAGTCAACCTTTTGTACTCTTTGTAATGCAGTACCAATAACATACTTTTCTATTGTATGGTATTTGACAATGGGTAATGATATTGTGTCGTACAGGATAACAATAGGACTGTTTTATCACAAGACTAGTTTGGGTTGTTTGAGAAAAACAGTTTATCGGTACTTTTTTTCCTTAAATGATATGCTAGCAGAATTAATAAAGATGATATCAAGATTTAAACTAAGTATACGCAATTTATATAGAACTTGTAGTAATTTGATTGCTTTTTATATAGTGCTTTTATGTTTATTATTTATATGTGGTGACATTGAACCGAACCCTGGTCCTGAACGCACACACGAGTATGCCGAGAAAACATTGTCAATTTTCCATTGCAACATTAGAAGCCTTAGAAATAAACTGAACTATATTGCCGATATTATTGAGGATTATGATGTAGTATTTTTCACAGAAACACATTTAAACTCTAATATTACTGATTACGATATATCTATTATGGGGTTTGAAACACCAGTTCGAAAAGACAGAAATTCACATGGTGGTGGTATTATCATGTATTTTAAAAATTACGTTCAAATAATCCGTCGACAAGATTTAGAGCATGATGAAATTGAGAGGATGTGGTTTGAGTTAAAGACAAACCTTCGATCTATTTTGATTAATATAAATTATAGGTGGGAAAGGCAATCTACAGCTTATTTATGGCAATACTTTGATCAAATGTTGAAAAACGCCTTTGATGAAAATAATTGTATAATTTGCTTAGGTGATCTGAATAAAAATTTTATGTCTGATCTACCGTCAAATATTAGAGATATTATCTTTATTAATGGCCTGATTAACATAATTGACAAAGCCACGCACTTTGACACACGAACAAGTAGCTCGTCACTACTTGACCCTATTTTAGTTACAGACTCTATACCAGTTTTAGATAAAGACACAATACCTATTGATAGAGGTTTAAGTGACCATGATGGAACATATGTCACAATTGATTGTGGTTTTAGTAAAAGTCGAACATATATTAGATCTATATGGGATTATAAAAGAGGGGATTATCACTTGATGAAACAAAAAGTACTTAATACTAATTGGGAAAATTTGATTTCTGATGCAAGTGATGTTCATGTTGCTGCTACAAATTTCACTAACACTTTTATTAATATAGCATCTGCATGTATCCCTACAAGGGAAGTAATTATAAGATGTGATGATAAAGTTTGGTTTGATTCAAATTTGAGACGGGAAACGAGAAAACGGGACAGATTTCGAAAAAAATTTCTGCGTTCACATAGTACATCTGCTGAACATAAATATAAGCAACAAAGGAACAAAGTTAATAATTTAAAAAAGCAAGCTAAAAAGCATTTCTACGCAACTATAAACGAGAATTTGGATGAATTTAAAGTTGCAAACTGTAAACAGTATTGGAAGACCATCAATATGCTAATTAAAAGCGGCAGACCAACTCATGATATTCCTCCGCTAAGAGACCCGGATCATAACTTTAATCTTGCGTATGAAGGAACAGAAAAGTCTGAGATTTTAATTTAATATTTTTGTTCTATTTCTAATATAAATGGTGCAAATAAAGATTTACCGGAATTTGATGATCGCTGTCATGATTTTCTTTCGCAGATAATTGTCAGTGAACAAGATGTACTTGATATTATTTCCAAGCTTGAGCCAAATAAAGCGTTAGGACCAGATATTGTTAGCAACAGAATGCTACTTGCTGTTAGAAATGAAATTTCAAAACCATTATGTTTACTTTTTAATAAATCACTTCATGAAAGAGTATTTCCCGATCAATGTAAAATTGCATATGTTATTCCATTATTCAAAAGTGGTGACAAATCACTTCCTTCTAACTACAGGCCTGTCTCCTTATTGTCATGTGTGAGTAAATTATTAGAAAAAAATGTTTTCAAAAATATTTTTAACCATTTACATGAAAATAAACTGTTGTATAAGTATCAATCTGGATTTATTCCAGGATATTCCGCTACATGTACGCACCAATTAATTGAACTTTACAACAAAATTTTATTGGCGCTAAATGATAAGCTAGTTACTAGCATTACATTTGCTGATATAAGTAAAGCTTTTGATACGGTTTGGATTAAGGCTTTACTATACAAACTTGAAAAAAAATATGGTATAAAAGGAGACTTGCTGTGTTGGTTTAAAAGCTACCTATGTAGCCGATCTCAGAAAGTTGTCTTAAAAGATTCACTTTCAAAATTTGGAAAATTAAACGCCGGTGTGCTTCAGGGTTCGGTATTAGGACCGTTATTGTTTTTGATATATATTAATGATATAGCTGGTGGTTTTTCTGGATTTGGAAGGCTTTTTGTAGATGACACTTCAAAAGGTCATACTGCTCCTAATGACTCCATTTTAAGAAATTTAATCAGCACAGATCTTGTTTATTTAAATGCGTGGTCAAACAGATGGCTAGTGAAGTTTAACCCAAATAAAACAGATATTATGATATTCAGTATGAAAACTATACAAAGTAATTTTTCTTTTGATTTTGATGGCACTACATTAGAGCCAGTTCATACGCATAAACATCTTGGTGTCATATTTAGTAGTGATTGTAAATGGAGTTAGCATGTTGATAAGCTGATAGAAAAAACTTCGAAGCAGCTTAATGTTTTACGAAAACTAAAATTTAAACTTAAGAGGGAATATTTGGAAAAAATTGATATGACTTTTATTCGGCTAATTTTGGAGTATTCGTCAGAAGTATGGGATAACTGTGGACAAACAAATTCTGATCGATTGGAAAATATCCAAATCGAGGCTGCTCGAATAGTTACGGGATTAACAAGTTACGCTAGCCGGAACACTATCTATTTAGAGACGGGATGGGAAAAATTAAGCGTCAGACGGTAGGTTAAAAAATTATCTATGTTTTATAAGATTATAAATAACCAAGCGCCAGATTATTTACACGATTTGGTTCCGGATTTTTTTATCAGATATTTGTAATTATAATTTGCGTAACTGTCAAAATATTACTTTTCCCGTAAATCGTTTATCAGCTTATCAACAGTCTTATTTTCCGTCATCTATTGCACTGTGGAACTCTTTAGACTTAAGTATAAGACATATTCCTACATTTTACTTTTTTTTAAATTAAACTTGCATAAACTATACTACAGAAATAATAAATCTCCGAGATGTGGTTCTTTAGGAGATCGTTTGTATTCTGTTTTACACACAAGGCTGCGTAACAGATGTAGCGCACTGCGTGCTGACTTGTTCAAAGAAAATTTGATACAAAATGCAAATTGTTCATGTGGTTTTAATAATGAAAATGTTGAACACTATCTATTATATTGTATTAATTTTTTAGCTCAGAGAAATCTGATGTTTAACGAAATTAATGTCTTAAAATGTAAATATTACTATTGATTTATTATTATTTGGTGATCATGCTTTAAGTACTGAAGAAAATGATAATATTTGTTTATCTGTTCAAAGGTATATAAAAAATACCAAACGTTTTTCCCTGCATTGACAACCATAATTCTGTTTACAACACATGTGATTAAAGATATTTCTAGATACATGTAATGACAATAATCGAATGATCTAGATGAATATTTACTGTTATGTTTTGTTATCAATAACGATTCAATGGATTTTAACGAAAGAATAAAAGAATAATTTTCTAATCTATACTTACCATTGTGCAGCTGACATCCTTTTCGTAAACTTGGATAATATATTAAGATCCCACGCTTTATTATGAGAAAAACACACACACACTTATTTAAGTTATGTCCACAAGAAAAATTTGCTCATATTTAATTCCACTAACTATTCGGTGTGTTTGTGTCGTATTTATATTGTAAAAAGATGCACTCGATTAAAATCCATTGATTCGCTTCAAAAAGTTTCCTTTTGTTTTCATGTCTTTATTCTTAAAGTATTTGTTAGTATGAAATATTTGATGTGTTCATTAATTAATGTGTATATTTTTGTTTTTGTTTTGGAGAAGACGTTACTAGGTTGTAAAACTTGTGTCTGATCCTTTTGTCATTTTGAACAATAAAATATGTTTAAACTAAACTAACATACTACCAATTCATAGAACAAGCAAACAAGCAGTGCACTATTATTATGACAGTTATTATTCATTCGTTTGATTTGTTTGAGCTTTTGATTTTGTCATTTCATAAGGGACTTTCCGTTTTGAATTTTCCTCGGAGTATATTTGAGATTGTTTTTTTTTTTTATTTCAGGTGGTACCTAACACTACAGGGAGATAACTCTGTAAAATCAGCTAAACGTTTTAATTACATTGTGTTGTTAAGGGAATATTAAGCTTCTCAATAATCAAAATATGTGTTTGTCAAATTGCTATATAAACAGTTTAATTTTTCTGATAAAACGGTTGGTTCAAATTTTTTGAAATTTTCATATTTTTGTCAAAAGGGTCAAAGTAAAGACTTTGTCAACATTATATGAAAATTAAACGAGCCAAATTATTTTAGGAAAGGTGTTAGGTACCACCTTAAATAATTTTTAGTTTTATGTTTTTAAGGAAATAGACATATGAAAAACTACAGACAAATTCATATGACCGAAAACTATTTTATCATACTTAGAAACCTCTTAAGTACCAGAAACAATGTGTCTATGGGAAGATGCATTGCATTGACCTTGCTTTAATGTGTTACAGTTATAGGATAGAATCTACGACGCTGGTGTATATAGAAATAAATGAAATTTTTAAATAAATTGATCTATAGCTTTGATGTGTTCCGTATACAAGAGAAAAGATCATTCGGTATGTTTTATATGTAGATATTTCGCGAAATTTATGGCAAGTTAAGATTGATAATAACTAGACTGCATACGAGAGGAGTGAACGATACCAGAGATCTGTGCAAACACACACTAAGACGACGAACTGACAACGTGGCGGCAACCACCGTACAACCTCTACAAATAGGCCAGCTACTTGACTTTGCGAAATGACCGGTTGGACAGTATGTATAATAGGCAAATGAAATATAACAGAGACGCCAAGAATTGTTTTCCTCTGTGTTTTTTTTTTTAATGTGAATATCATATTTTTCCTGACAAAAAGTCAGATGTAATATAGTGTAACCACAGTACAACTTCTATAAACCGGCCAGCTTTAGGGTTTTGAAAAAGTGCCGGTGTGTACAGTATTAATGTTTACTGGCAAATGTAACATTCCAGATCATGGTCACGTGATAAACGTGTATTTATCTTCGTTAGGAAGTACAAGATAAACAATGAGTCTATGACATCATGCATTGACTGACCTTAATTTAATTTGTTATAATTAAAGGTTATAATTTATAGACTTAATTTGAGGGTGAATTATCATTACAACTGATGTATGGTGTGCTTATCGTTCTGCTAGTCAAATGTTAGTGTTACTGATCGTTTAATAGAGGGAAAGGTCATATGTTTTTGTTTAAATATACACTTGTTGTCAATTGTTAGACAAGTAAAGTGTGGTTATTCTTATTTGATCAATCACCAATTATGTGGAATATATTAAAATGAGGGGTAAGACCGGAAACTATCGAAAACTTTCAAATGAAATGTTTTAATAATACAGAATACACGATTAATAAAGGAAACACACTTTCAAGCCCTAGTGAAACATTATACATGTTAGAAGAAAAGGGTTTATATTCGAGGATAACGAGAATTTTCGACAGCTTGAAAGGGTCAGAAATCTATTTGTGGCGTAATTTTACACTCCTGATAACTATGAAAATCAAACTTTTTAATGATTTTCAACTAAATTTTAATATTGAACCGACTGCTAATAGCCGATAGGATATTGAATATCGAATAACAAACCGGCAGCTAACTTCACATACATATTTAAAACGTAATGAAATGCTTTAAAAATCAGTACAAGCCGCGAAATTGTCGAATTCCGCTTATAAATCATACTTAACTAAGATTTAGCTATTTTTGGAACGTTTGAGTCTCATGCATTTTTTTGGTTTTTAGACATATCGTCAAAATTGGCTGCAGAAAAAAAAAAGTAGCTGCTATTTTGATTGGCCGATAAAAGTGGCTGCCAACTTAAGTCTAGTGATATAACGTGTAGTAATCATCATACCAGCAACTACACAACATAACCATATTAGTTGACTGAAAGCAAGTACTGACATGTTTATCAACTATCACATACCAATATACAAGCGGAATTATCTAACTTGAAATTACTATTAGATTGAGTGAATGCATTCTATTTCTAAACATTAAAAATCAGCATGTTGATTATCACAGGGGAGGAAAATCTGGTTTCTCTATCCGGAGCACCTGTGACTCACCTTACTTGGGTTTATGTTGCTCTGTAGTTATTTATGTTGTTTGTCTGTTAACCTTTCTTCTTGTTTATCCATGGCGTTGTCAGCTTATTTTCGAATGATATGTTTGAATGTACATTTGTTATCTCTATCTTATCTTTTTTTTCAAATATTTCGCGTAGACTGAAGCCTGCATTATAAATCAAATTCAAATTAGTTCCAGTTGCAGATCATGGTATAAATACAGAACTAAGCTGTTAGATCACCACATCAGATTAACATTGTCACCTACGCCACCATAAGAACAACAACTTTAATTGTGTTTACCCTTGTCGGGGCTGTATATGGCATATTAGTGATGGATAAAGATTATGGTCATGGATATGGTTTTGGTAGCGAAGGAGAGCATGATATTATGTAGTATGGTGGTGCGGGAGGATTGTCATTCGGTGATGGTTAAGTAGGTCTAATATTAGACATGTGAGTAGGCACTGGTGATGATGCTGAAAAAAGGTCATTTATTCGTTATTGAAAATCGATACTTCAATTTTGCCTTAAAGTAAAAAATGTAGACACTGAACGGTGTGTATAGGTTACATCTTATCCGTATGAAGGAAAATTACGGTGTATAGTTCTTTTAAAAGACTGCTAGCAATAAATGTGCACACTTTTAACAATCTCGTATTTTTTTTAATTTTTTTTTTTGTTGGCTTTTGTTTATTTTTGCATTATCTAGATCATATTTTTGTTTTAAGATTTGAAGGAAACTTATCGTGTATGTTAACTGTAACAATTTTACAGACAGTGTAAGGAGGCTCAAAACATAATTAATAGCAGCATGTTCAAACCTCCAGGACAATCTCGAGAGTTCCCTTGGTCTTCTATATATAATATAATAACTATTTTTGTTTCAGATATTCAAGGACAAATGAACGTATTTACTATAATGTATTATGCATTTGTAAATTGTCTATTGATTATTACAGCTTGGCGCTGGTGGTGTACCTGTAGTCAGGGACATTGTCCTAAAGGCGAACTACCGTAGGACAAAAAAAATGCAGACTTGCACTTTTGTTCCCATTGCATGGGGACACATGCTATATGGTTCCCATGTGGGTTTACCAGTCGAAGTTCTTGAGGCGGTAACAACGGTTGTGTGGGTTTAGGGATAGTAAGCAGTAGTGAGGCTTATGGTAGAGGGGTTGGCAAAAGTGGAAGGAATCGAAATGGATCGAGGCGGACATCAGTATGGAGGATCAAAACAAGTTATGGCGATAAAGTTGCAAATGGCAGTGGGGTTGAAAATGGAGACAACTATGGATATAGGGATTCAAATGAAGGATATGGAATTTCTATCAAAAGATAAACAAATAGGATCTCTTCGTCTACTATTACTTTGTAGAAACTTAAATGAATTGTCTATTATGTTTTGATTTATTCAATATTAAACCTGATATATATATATGCTTTATATAAGAAATAATATTTAACGAATATCACGGCCCAGGCCATGTGTAAATTTCCAACAATATATGGCTTCCATGAATTATTTCGATTCTAATAGGACAAATACGGTCATTAAAAAACTGAAGCGAGGGTGTGTATGATGTGTGTGTGGCTGTTCTTTTTTACTCCCTGCTAGATAAAGCTCAAATATCTTTATAAGTATGTAGCTTGCGTAAGTTAGTTCGTGAATAACTGCTAGAAAAAAAAAAAAACTTTTTAATTCTTTAAATTCTCAAACCCAACATTTCCCATTTTTAATTTACATGTTTTTCTCGTAAGCTTCCGTTAAATCCAAAGTTGACATTTTGTAACTAAGGAACCGCCATGTTGACTTGCTGAAACCAGTAAATATGCGAATAATGCAATAGAATAGAAAATAAAACACAAAGATAACCTCAAAATCAGTTTTAATACAATATCATTCGACAGTTGGAAAGTAAGTCCTTGGAAACGTCCGTTGTCGTCAAGCTTTTTCAGCAACAATAGCAGGGGGAATTAATTAGGTGGCGCTACAGTCGTCCGTAACGTCAAAAAGTCCGCCAAATCAATCGGCTAAAAGATTGACGTTTAAAGTATTTTTTGCAACTTGTCATGCTTTTATTACAATTAAATTTTAAAATTTGTAGGTTTTGTGACCAATATAATTTCTTAACGACATACAAACATTACAAAAAATAGCTTGTTATTGCTATTCCTTTATCCTGTCCGTTCTAAAAAAAAAAATAGCCATCTTTTTTGTTCGCCAAAAAAATCGATTTTTCCTAATTTGGCGTTTGCGTATCCAAATACAGAAAAGAACGGTTATAATCTTAAATGAAACCGGGAAATCTATTTCAAATTTATACACTGTTTTGAAGCCATCATTTTTTACTTTTATACATCAATTTTAGTGACCACCAGCCATGTCAATTTTTATCTGGTTTTAGCTACGTTTCTACTTCAAAACAGTAAAGTTTAGCTTCTTTTCATTGTACCTGTTTCAAAGTGCTCTAAAATACTGATTTTTTTTAAAGACATGAATGAAATTTTGATTAAAAGTTGTGGATTTTCACAATTCCATACGATACTTGTATTTTAAAGTAACTAAAACCCCTTTTGATCCCCTACACAAATTGACGGTGACATTGTTTTCTTTTTTCAACATACGTCATGTAACGTTTATAACAAAATATGTGTCAGGGTCATGTGCATAGTAAAAATGTACACATTGGAAAAGTGAAACAACAAACAAAGATCTTCTTTATTGCGTTTAAAGCTAAACATTTTGGAAAATTCTGACAGATCTGACAAATTATTGATAGCCTACTGTATGGATGGACAAAAGCACAAAAATAGCAATAGAAAATGCATTGCAAAGAAAATTCTGTAGGAAAAAACATATGAAAAAAGAAAATGAAGGTCAGGTAATAAAATCTTGCTTATATTATTATCTCTTTACCTAGTAAGCTATATTTCTATTCTCAATTTTATGGTAATAAGAGCAAAAACTAGCTTATCAAGCCAAGTCAGCCAAACAAGAAGTTTATTCATAGAGATGTGTTCTTACAAAATTGAATTTATTCAAATGGCAAATTCTTGTCAAATTTAAGCATCTTTGATCATTATTGAAGTAAAATGCACAAAATTTGTCCCACCAGTTTCATTTCATTTCCTATTACTAGTATTCAGGTAAAGTATATACACAAAACTTTGTTTATAAATATGTAATTATTTAAAGAAGCTGATACAGCAACATGTTCAAGAGAAGATGCCCCATTTTTTCCAAAAAGTTTACTTTCATAATCCATAAAATACCCTGAGAAATAAGACAAAGGGCTACAGTGCAAGCTAATTTAATAGTTTAATTTTACAATAATAATGATTCTGAAATTCAAAATTGTGTCACTTTCACTTATAATTTAAAGCATATTTTTTTACAGAATTTCTGTCAATATTTTTGGTATAAAACTTATAAATCCCGTTTTTTGTATTTTACTGTTCAACTAAGAAACATAGGCTTGAGTTTAAAGGCTCTCTTAATTTGAAGAAATTTGTTGTGACTCTTGGTCACACTTTATAGAATATAAAATATATATGATCAGTACTATTTATTTAATAATTATATCAATTTTCAGAAAGATTATTGAAATTGTATAAACTATGTTTTATTGCATTAAATATAATCAGAAGTGTTTATAAAAAAATTCTGCTAGGAATGATCCCACATATAAAAATAATATGTAGTATATTTCATCCGCCAGATCTAATTTCTTTCAATATAGCTAGGTTTTTAATTTTACATGTATAGGTGTCATTATCCACATTTCTGAATTGTTTTTTTTTTTAGTAAAATTTTGTCTTTTAATATTTACATTTAGTCCTTCTCTGAAAGATAGGGGGAAATATCTCTTCTTTATATTATCATAACATAGTTATAAATAGAGTTTCGTTTATTTTCTTTCTAATTTTTGTAAAGTAAACTCCTTTTTTTAATTTTTATGCATTTTGCTGGGTTTTTATTTTTGAATAATTCTTTTTTCATTTGCATATCTATAAATACTTGAACTGGATTGGTCAATTACAATATTTATCTTGGTTTACACTTCGATAAACCATGTTTCCGAAACTACTTTGAATTCGTAATCTATTCATGCGCGATACACATTCTTGCTAGGATACTGGGATTTTCAGCAAATTGAGATTATAAAACAATTGCATACCAGTAGTTTCTATTCTAATGCATAATTAACAAAAAAAAGAAGAAATAAAGTAAATGCCCTAAAGCTTCGAAAATGTATAAAAATAAAATTTTACTAAAATTCCGCGAAATTTCATGAAGGATTTGGCGAATTTACGTCAAGGAAAAACTCGACGTCACACGAATGAAAGTTTTCAAGGGAAAGATTATTTCGTAACGTGTACGCTTCAAATTCGGATAATATCTAATTAAAATTAAGTTTTTGAGGTAGGTGCTATTTCATTTTAGATTCTGTTGCATTTATCGGACATTTATGGTTTTTAGAAAGTCAAGATGGCGACGTACTCCTTAGTTACGACATGCCATTGTGCTTTTGATGGTAAATATAGTAGCCGTCAACCAAATAATGTAAATTAATAATGGCGTATGCTTGGCTAAAGAATTATAAGGATTAAACACATTTTTTCTAGAGGTTATTGATGTGTAAACCGGGGCGATTAACTCACAAACTTTACATAAAAGTCCGAAACTTTTATTCAGTTTGTGAGTTAATCGCCCCGGTTTACACATCAATAACCTCTAGAAAAAATGTGTTTAATCCTATACTGGTGATATTAAGGGGAGATAACCACTTGCACAAATCGGCATAAAAACCACCGCTTCGGTTTGAAATCAATTTGACGTTTGCGTATCCAACATTATATTGCCGAGATATTCATATCGAGTGTTTGTCTTAATGAGATGCTTTATTAAATTTAAATTCAGCCCATCATTTTTAGTTTCCTCGTAAATATTTAGATTTTTCGTTCAGGAGACTTGACAATTTTCACCCAAACTCCAAGTTTGCAGATAAAATAAAGAATAAAGGACTTTGATTTGATTTGTGAACTTTGACGAGAATAAACTACGGATACTCAAGATTAGTTAGGTCAATAAGTTTTTATTACGACAATAGTATTCAGTGAGTTAAAATGAGGTTTGTCTCATCCGTTTTTTTTACTGAATTTTCACGGTCACGTGACTCTATTGTTGCTGATAAACTTGGGGTTAAACTTTCCAACTGCGAATTCCGATGGTTCACGCAACAGGAAACTTAACTTTAGCGGTTTCATTTGTATGACGTCATGTATTGAAATGACTTAAATGCGCCAAAAAGATTAATAGACTTTCACGGAATTTTATTTAATTTTTATTTTGTTGATTTCTCCAAGCTCTTGTGCATTACTTCTTTTTATTATGCATACGAATAAGAAAAAAAGTTATTTGTCTTTTATAATTGCCCTTTTTAAAACAATAAAATCGGCAGAGGGTCTGCAAATAGGTTCCTATACATGTAGATTTACGTGGCAAGTATATTGTAACAGCCATTATTATGTATATCTCTGAGTCTGCGCTAAGTATATTTTATCGAGAATTTTATCACAGTGTTGTTTACAAAGCTAAAGAAGCACGTCATATTAGAATTACAATTTTTCTATTAAAACATCTATGTATTTAAAAAATACTAAAGCTTGAACAACCTTAACCCTTTCAGCGCCGAGACGTTGTTTTTTCACATGATTACGTTGCCATACATATTTCAATGACATTACTAAAATGATACGTAACGTAACGTCAACACATTACCGTACAAGCACATGCACGCAATCCTCCGTAATCGATTTTAAAATTGGACATCTCATATATTCGGGGAAATTTCCCATATCTCCGGCCACCTCTGAATTAACTTTCATTTCGCCTTCTTTCGTGTAGTTAGGGGAACATGGTGTAACTCGCACCATAAGAACTATTCAAGCTGATGCATTTTCCCCTCACAACTTTCGTGAAACTTTTTCATGCGATACTTAAGTGTATACAGTGTTCTACAAATACCAAAATCAATTGTATGTTTATACTCTATGATAAGAGCCTACCCCCTCTCTGTACGCCCTCTATAAAGCATCATCAAATTTAACATTTGATATCATCGAATGATTAAAAAAACCGAGCAGTGTTCTCAGTTTTTTCATACTTGGCGCGGGTCTGTTTTTTTCTTAAGCACCATCGATGAAGAGTTCGACTGAACACTTTGCAGATCTTTGCATATCACTACAAAATTAGGGATACCAGTATATAGCATTGTTGTAATTCAACCATCATATAAGTCTCAACTTATTGAGTAATAAATAGTTCAGCGGCAAATATTTCACGAATACACAACACTAACTTATATTTTTTCTGATGTATAATCTGAAATAAGTTTGCTTTAACATTACAATTGTGTGACTTATCTTTCATTTTGATTTGCCGGTTTGGTTTTGAAGAATGTCACTTTTCTGACTAGACCAGTACATGTAGTTGAAAATATTTAGCATTCATTTTGCTTCTTTTTTTATATAGCCTAAAATTATTTTATTTTTTGGTATTCTATAATTCAAGTCAATTAATGTTTTACATGTCAACGGCATGCAAATTTTCATAATTTCACTAAATATTTATTTACGAAGCACTTGGTGTCTAAATTTAATGTATTAATACCTGTGGTTCAAACTGTCTTGACCTTTTTATAGAGTAAGACGATTTTTTTCCAGATACTATTTCTAAAAAGTGTACAATTAAAGGTAGAGTTTTAAGAAATACTTTGCTGTGCTAAATACATGTCTGACCTAACCTCAGTTTTGTCATTAAATGGGGCCTGTCGCTCAAATAATTTTATGTTTCTTGTTGCGATCATTGACATCGAAAATCTGATATGAACCCCTTTTTCATGGGTGAAATTTCGGCAGAAAATGAGGAGAAACTATCTCATCGTAAATACACATTCTTTTGGCAAAGGTTTATTTAGGAATTTCGCTAAAATCGATATAGCCCTAAATGCTTGAACTATTTTCCTTATTAATTCCTACATTAGGATGTATAGTATCTAATTACTAGTACATGTACACAGTTAGTTTGAAGTTTGAAATAAAAGAGGTAAATGTTGGTACCAATAGTTTACTCCAATCATAATAACGGACAACGTACATGTACTTTCCTTTTTACTGAGATTAATTCTTCAAGTAATGAATTTTATTTTAATAAATTATGCACAAATATAATCACAAACTGGTCGACTTACATTAAAAGCCCTTCTCTAAATTTTAAAAAGAGATCCTTGCATGTTAGACGCAGTGAAAATGAGACTTTAACTCCAGTACACAAACAAATTTACAAAGATATATAGAGGTCAACTTACAGTCTAAAAAAAAGATAGTCGGAAATATACATTACACGATATTTCAAACTCTAAAAGCAAAAGTATAAATTGACTGCGAATAAATTATTGGAGGCTACACATATTTGTTGTACCATTCACTTCCTAAATTAAAATTTAGAAGTCTGATATTAACGAACACAACCGCTTAGACAATAAAAACAAAACCAACTCAAATACTATCGAAAACAACGATTGGACTGGGACAATAAAACAACTCTCAGACATGAGTGGAAAACATCGCTGTTGACTGACACAGATAAATGGTCCCGGGTTAAAATGTAGTCATTCATATCCTATCCATAGTTAGATAGAAGATTGGACTTGTGTGAATAATACGTAAATTTAGACGACCCTTTATTTTCAAGTTGACAATTTGATTTTTAAACCAAACGGAAACATTTAAAAACACTGGAATTACAAGAGATGCCTCATTATATGTTATTATATTTTCATCTTTTTTCCTTAGCTCTATTTGATTATATCTTAATCTTTTTCATATTTAGTCATACGAAGTAGCTAGATTGCAGTCGTTTAGTCTTTCTTAGTAACGAAAAAAAAAACCGATTCAAAATTACGACAATAATGTAATAATTTTAATGCTTGAACTATTTTCCTTATTAATTCCTACATGACATGTCGGGTACCAGTTTAATATTAGAACAGATAGAAAAAAACTTTTTAAAAGAGCTTGACTTGTCAAAATTGGACCAAGCACCAAAAAAAAAAACAAAAAACAAAAAAACAACACAGTAACAAAGGACAAAAATAAATCCAAAAATACGCAGTAAGTGATGGGTAAATCAAAACACGATCTTAACTCAAAATTGAATATGTATTCTAATATTGAATTGACAACAAAGTGAGACACATGGACACATAAGGCGGAGTATGCAGATTGTATGCCATAATTAAGTATTAGAATGATAAATACAAAAAATCCGGGTCAAGTTTATTTGGTTTTCGCAGAAATTATTTTAGAAGACCGGCATTGTCAAAATTATTCATTATAAGTTATAACTTAAATATTTGTTGTTTTTAAAACTAGTGAAGTCAACCTATGTTTAAGCCAACCCCAAATGGCTAAATTTCTCAAGAAATATGAGGGGTAAAATAGTGCATTTAAAAAGAGATATTCCCGGATACTATATACCGACTATATTTGCAGAGCTAACCTTCTAAATTTAAACTAACAGTTTTATTGAATAAATTAATAAACAACAAACTATTAAACAAATTATCGAATGATTTCCGATCTGTAACACTTCACATGGTAAAAATCGGTAAAACTCAATGGTTTTACTGAAAAATGTTTCCAGTAATATCAAGTACCTGCCACTTTTATACGCATAAACGTCACGCACAGCATCAGTTTTGATGACGTCATTCAGATAAACGTTACAATTTAAAAATAAAATAACAATTTTTTTTTTTAAGTCAACCATGTGAGCTAATTTCATTCAGTTAATTTAATAAATAAAGGCATACAAAGTTTATAATTGGAGTATAGATTGTGGGAAAAGTTGCACATTATCTCAGACAAAAATAGTTTTCAACCCCAAAATTCAATATATAATTTGAGACTTTTATGTTTATTCTTGAATAACAGAACAAAGTCAATTATTTTTCTTTAAACCTAATATGGTTTCGGCAGTCAAATGAAGTTTTTTATATACGTTTTTAATGCTTCGTATGTTCTACTGAAAAACGACAAAAATGTCGTTTTGGCGTGCTAGCGGTAAACGACAAAAATGTCGTTTTGGCGCCGAAAGGGTTAAGTTGTGTTGATGTGTTCAATCATAAAACTTAACAAGGTTCCATCGGTTGTGCATTGATCTGTTCTAGAACTAATTCAGGTACAACTTTGAACAGGGGAAGAAAAATTGTCAACATTGCAAATTGTATAGTTATTTTCACCATTAAGGCTCACAAGCATTTCGATAAAGAATGGTTGAATGATTTACTTTTTGTGTTTAACGCCACTTTGGTCACTCTTGGCTATATCGTGACGGCCGATATTTATTGGTGGAGGAAGCCGGAGTAACGGGAGAAAACCACAAACCTTTCGCAGGAAAACTGTCAATCATTATTGGCTTATCGTGACGGCCGATATTAATTGGCGGAGGAAGCCGAAGTAACCGGAGATAACCACAAACATTTGGCGGCAAAACTGTCAATCACTCTTGGCTATATGGTGACGGCCGATATTAATGGTAGAGGAAGCCGGAGTAAGCGGAGAAAACCACAAACCTTTGGCGGGAAAACTGTCAATCACTCTAGGCTATATCGTGACGGCTGAAATTTATTGGTAGAGGGAGCCGGAGTAACCGGAGATAACCACAAACCTTTGGCGGGAAAACTGATAATCACTCTTGGCTATATCGTGACGGCCGATATTTATTGGTGGAGAAAGCCGGAGTAACCGGAGAAAACCACAAACTTTTGGCGTGAAAACTGTCAATCACTCTTGGCTATATCGTGACGGCCGGTATTTATTGGTAGAGGGAGCCGGAGTAATCGGAGATAACCACAAACCTTTGGCGGGAAAACTGTCAATCACTCTTGGCTATATCGTGACGGCCGATATTTATTGGTGAAGGAGCCGGAGTAACGGAAGAAAACCACAAACCTTTGGTGGGTAAACTGTCAATCACTCTTGGCTATATCGTGACGGCCGATATTTATTGCTGGAGGAAGCCGGAGTAAACGGAGAAAACCACACACTTTTGGCGGGAAGACTGTCAATTATTCTTGGCTATATCGTGACGGCCGATATTTATTGGTGGAGGAAGCCGGAGTAACCGGAGAAACCACAAACTTTTGACGGGAAAACTGTCAATCATTCTTGGCCTTATCGTGACGGCCGATATTTATTGGTAGAGGAAGTCGGAGTAACCGGAGAAAACCACAAACTTTTGGCGGGAAAACTGTCAATCATTCTTGGCCATATCGTGACGGCCGATATTTATTGGTAGAAGAAGCCGGAGTTACCGGAGAAAACCACAAACCTTTGGCGGGAAAACTGTCAATCACTCTAGGCTATATCGTGACGGCCGAAATTTATTGGTAGAGGGAGCCGGAGTAACCGGAGATAACCACAAACCTTTGGCGGGAAAACTGATAATCACATTTGGCTATATCGTGACGGCCGGTATTTATTGGTAGAGGGAGCCGGAGTAACCGGAGATAACCACAAACCTTTGGCAGGAAAACTGTCAATCACTCTTGGCTATATCGTGACGGCCGATATTTATTGGTGAAGGAGCCGGAGTAACCGAAGAAAACCACAAACCTTTGGCGGGTAAACTGTCAATCACTCTTGGCTATATCGTGACGGCCGATATTTATTGCTGGAGGAAGCCGGAGTAAACGGAGAAAACCACACACTTTTGGCGGGAAGACTGTCAATCATTCTTGGCTATATCGTGACGGCCGATATTTATTGCTGGAGGAAGCCGGAGTAACCGGAGAAACCACAAACTTTTGACGGGAAAACTGTCAATCATTCTTGGCCTTATCGTGACGGCCGATATTTATTGGTAGAGGAAACCGGAGTAACGGGAGAAAACCACAAACTTTTGGCGGGAAAACTGTCAATCATTCTTGGCCATATCGTGACGGCCCATATTTATTGGTAGAAGAATCCGGAGTTACCGGAGAAAACCACAAACCTTTGGCGGGAAAACTGTCAATCACTCTTGGCTATATCGTGACGGTCGATATTTATTGGTGGAGGAAGCCGAAGTAACGGGGGAAAACCACAAACCTTTGGCGGGAAAACTGTCAATCACTCTTGGCTATATCGTGACGGTCGATATTTATTGGTGGAGGAAGCCGGAGTAACGGGGGAAAACCACAAACCTTTGGCGGGAAAAGCTGTCAATCACTCTTGGCTATATCGTGACGGCCGATATTTATTGGTGGAGGAAGCCGGAGTAACCGGAGAAAACCACAAACCTTTGGCGGCAAAACTGTCAATCACTCTTGGCTATATCGTGACGGCCGATATTAATGGTAGAGGAAGCCGGAGTAACCGGAGAAAACCACAAACCTTTGGCGGGAAAAATGTCAATCATAATAAAAGTGACACACAGTCAGTATCAGCGCAGTAAAAGAAACCGAAAGCAAAGGAACAGCGCTGTTATCATGGTTATTGTTGTTCTTCTATAATGATAGAAAATTGCATGTTGCAAAAGGAAAATAAAATAAAGTAAACTTTAGAGAAATAAACTAATAAATAAATACAATTGAATTATATTGCATTGCTAAAGCTCCAAGACAAAGTAGATGACGTAAGATTAAGTTATAAATAGTTGCGCTTTTTTTGTAAATAATATAGTTAATCTCATTTCTAGAGTTCTTTTGATTATAGCTATTAATGTGACGTTAAGAAATAAATTAAATAAACTGTCATCTTTTAAAAGAATAAAAATGTTTGTAATTTGCCGTAGGAAAATAACCCTTAAGTGTTTCTATTGTCCACTAAATAATTCTGTAAAGTAAGTAAAGATTTTGATAATCCTTTAATTGCTTTTACGTAATTAAATAAAATATATGCCAATCATATAAATCTATAACATAAAAAGAGAATAATTGACCAATAAAAACTAACTTTAGAAAATTCAAAATTGACGCTTAAATTTCATAGCTGAATAAAATAATTCCAATCAGCACATGATGTTCAGGTTAAAAAGAGAAGTCCTCAACCTCCCAAAATCACATATCACACTTCAATGTAGACTGTGGTTTGCTGTTTGGAATAAATAATTAAAACATCATTGTATTTTATTCACCAGGTATGTAAATTATTTAAGTGTAAACTATTTTCAATTGAATTTTAAAAGTAAGAATTTCTAATTAAATACTGAACTTTGATATTTATAACTTAACTTAAATTTAATGAAAGATTTCCATTAAGATATATAAGTTAAAACAAAGTTTACTATTTAGATCACAGATGACATATCACACTTCAATGTAGATTGATGTTTGGAATAAATTATTAAAACATCATTGTATTTTATTCATAAGCGCCAGGCCTCGAAAGGAGAAAGTGTCCGAGATGAGGGACACGCCAGACGAAGGCATCACATAGACCTGAATATGAGCGAGCTAGTATTCCCCAAATTACAGAGTGAAGATATTGTACGAAGCCTCATTGTGATTCCTATAGAGACGCTAAACCTTTAAAATGCACCAAAGCGAGAATAGTCCCCAAATGAAAGATGTCAATCCCCCGTTTTCAAGTTTAATAGCGTTTTGGAGGGAAAGGGAGACAACCTGACGGTGCGGCGATTCTTCCCCCATTTCCTGCATTACACTTCATCTCAAAGTCACAGTGAGGCCTTAAACATTTCAATAAAACACTGGCAATGTTTTTGAGCTTATTCTATACATTTTTCCAAGACTCACCACTTTATTACATAAGAGAGCTACCATTTAATTTTCACGAGAACAAATTACATTACAAAAACACATACTATTACAACAGGAAAGTCAAGTAATAGGGGTCGACTGTGATGGAGTTTTGGTCTTCCAATGGATCTCAGGGTAAATTAGATATGCACGGAAATTTAAACAAAAAGGGTTGCTAATATGCAGAGATCCTTGCAATCTCTTTGCATCCTACTTTGTCAAGGGTTTTACTGACGATCGGATGAAGACTAATAGTAATCATATTCATATTCCGTAGTCACCCTTGGGGTTCTTTAACATGAATATAGATTAACTGGTGTAGACATATGCGACAAACAGATACAAGATATTTAAGATATCGATACACCTAACAGCAAGCTATGATAGGACCCAAAATTAACTAGAGAAAAACTAATCAAATGGAAAAACCAACGGTCTGATATGAAAAAAAAAACGAGAAATGAGAAACACCACATCAACAAATGACAACTTTTTTTATTGAACATTATGTTCCAGACTTAAAACAGGTGCGAACAAATGCAGTGCGTTGAAACGTTTCAATAGGTTCAAACCTTGCCCTATATTATATATGTATATTTATGTTGAATCCGTATTTTTCGGAATTGTCAACAACAAAGAACACAGGAAATGCATGGAAGACATTCATTTTTAAAAGAATTGACATTTGAAATGTATAAGGAAACTGCAATATATGCAAGCTAGAAAAGATATAAACAAATAATGAGTAAGATTATGCACTATTGTTGAATTAATTGATTACTAAATGTTTTTGGCAGGCAGATAAAAAATTCATCTTGAATGTGTTAGAAGTAGTATGAAATGGGGTCAGTCCCCCACCAACCCCCACCGGAAGTCACGTCACAGCTAATCCTCTTAACTATGACGTTAAATCCGGTCTATAATCTCTTAATCTTCTTGACTGCTATTTAACATCCGGATTATAATCCTCTTAACTGAAGTGGATTAATCTCGTTATCCTCTTAACTGCTACTTACCATCCGGGTTGTAATCCTCTTAACTGAAGTGGATTAATCTCGTAATCCTCTTAACTGCTACTTAACATCCGGGTTGTAATCCTCTTAACTGAAGTGGATTAATCTCACAATCTTCTAAATGTGTACTTAACATCCTGGTTATAATCCTCTTAACTGAAGTAGATTAATCTTGTAATCCTCTTAACTGCTACTTAACATCCTGGTTAAAATCTGGTGGGGGAAAATTAGCGGAAATGTGTTTAATCCCCTACCCTCCTACGTATGATCTTATAAACGTGGCATACACGTTGACCTATCCACATTTACATCCCGAAGTATATAATGTAATGTGAACTAGTATCAATCATTCATTCAATATGGAAAATTATTACCAACACATGATTGACCAACTGGTAAAAGTTATTCCACAAGATGTGTTACAGAAGTTACAGCAACTGTCAGCGCAGGACTTACAATCAGTTAAGCATCAAAATCTAACTAAAAAACAACTTGAAATTTTGAGTGCCGAACATGCGGTTTGAGGTTTGCAAGACAAGATCATTTAAT
This sequence comes from Mytilus galloprovincialis, assembly GCA_037788925.1. Taxonomy (NCBI): domain Eukaryota; kingdom Metazoa; phylum Mollusca; class Bivalvia; order Mytilida; family Mytilidae; genus Mytilus; species Mytilus galloprovincialis. The sequence goes on from CM075338.1 coordinate 82,399,947, forward strand.
TCGACACCAACAGAACCATTCGAATATAAACTATGAATGTGAACATTGTGGTTTCACCACGAAAAAACAAGATGTTTTGACTAAACATACAAAGAGAAAACATGATGTAAAGAAAAACGTACACAAGGAAGACGACGTAAAACCCCCACGTAAACGTCAGAGGACAGAAGATGTTGACCAACTTCCCGAGGAACGAGTACGCAATGCAAGAGAGAAAAGATCGTTAACAGAAACAGCTCTAAACGATGGTGTGGAAAATATTCAATTACAACCCAACAACAATGAAGAAATATATGACTTAATTACAACTCGATCTGTGCGTCACAAAGTACAAACCGTTAAAAGGAGGCAGTTATTTGGAACTACCAACATCACTCAAAAGATCGAACTGTATACTCAACATTCAGAACTTGGACAACAAATGTTTTTTTTTTATGGACTGTTCTTTCCAGTATGCATAACTTTCAACGAAATCCAGAAAATGTAGAGAATTATTTTCCATTTGTTAACTGGGTTAACATGACTGGTATCGAGCATCCAACTCCGTTATCTCAAATATCGCAATTCGAAAAACAGAATAACACAATCTCAGTTAACATTTTTGGATACGAAGAAGGAGAAATCTACCCGTTATACATCACAAAGAAAACCTTCTGTCATCATGTGAACATGTTATATTTAAAAGAAAACAACAAAAGTCATTATACTGATAAACAACTTTAACAGGTTTTTATCGAGAACAAAGAAACATCGTGAAGAACATTTATATTGTTATCTTTGTTTGCAAGGATTTACCGATAAATGCAAACTAGAGAGGCATAAAGCAGACTGTGGAAATTTTGATTTTCAGAAAATTACACTTCCCAAGGAGGGTGAAGTTTTGGAATTCAAAGAATATGCAAAAACCGCCCGAATTGCATTTGTAATCTATGCTGATTTTGAGTGTTTAACAAGGAAAGTCGATACTTGTCATCCGAATCCGAACATGTCAAGTACAACTACATACTAACAAATGGAACCTTACAGTTTTGGATATCAAAGAGTGTCAATTGATAAACGATACGACAAACTACACGTCATATACCGTGGACCTGATGTTGTGGAGAACTTTATCCGTCATCTTCTTGAAGAGGAGAAAGAAATTAGAGACATACTTAGCCGCATCGAACCAATGATAGTAACTGAATATGGTAAATTAGACTACAAATATGCCAAAAAATGTTATGTATGTAAAAAAGCTTTCAGTAGCAAAAATTACAAAGTCAAGGACCACGACCACGTGTCGGGGTCCATTCGCGGCATGTCTTGTAATAACTGTAATTTACAGATCAAAATACCGAAATTTATACCTGTTGTTATTCATAATTTGAAAGGATTTGATGCAAATCTCATCATGAGTAAAATAGGAAAGTTTAAGGAACAAGACATCACTGTTATTCCACACAACAAAGAAAAAATATATGTCATTTTCTATAGGAAATCTCCGTTTTATCGATTCTTTGCAATTTTTAAACAGTTCACTGGCAACTTTGCGCAAACAGTGTGGGACAAAAAGAAAGTAAAAACATTAGGGGAATACTCCGATGTGTATCTTAAAATGGGTGTAGCTCTTTTGGCGGATGTTTTTGAAAAATTTAGAGACATTTCTTTACACGACTATGATTTGGATCCGTGTCATTATTTCACCACCCCCGAATTTAGTTGGAGTGCCATGCTGAAGAAAACTGGAATTGTACTCGATTTAATCACTGATATAGATATGATGCTGTTTGTAGAGAAGGGAATACGAGGCGGTGTATCTAGTATTTTTCATCGATATGCTAAAGCAAACAATCCATACTTATTCGATACGTGTGAACCAACTAAACCTACTTCCTATCTATCTTATTTAGACGCAAACAATTTATATGGTTGGAGCATGTATCAATGTCTTCCGTATGGTCACTTCAACTGGCTTACCGAGGAGGAGAAAATAAAATTAGATATCACAAAATTAAAAGCTGATGGTTCAGACGGATACATTTTCGAAGTTGACCTTGAATATCCTTCGTCACTTCATTCTTCTCATTCGGATTTTTTTGCTTAGCTCCAGTAAGAAAACATATTCAAGCAGAACATTTTTCTCCATATTCAAAGGAATTATTACAAAATTTAACTGGAAAACAATGTTTAACAAAGATTGAAAAATTCGTTCCTAACCTATACGATAAGGAACAAAAATGTGTCCAAAGTACACGGATGCCCCACTCGCACTATCCTTTTCCATGTTCCATGGACCGTGAAATTGGGTAATTATCTAATTTGGCATATAAAATTAGAAAGATCATATCATAAGCAACAAGTGTACTAAGTTTCAAGTTGATTGGACTTCAGCTTCATCAAGAACTACCTTGACCAAAAACTTTAACCTGAAACTCCCACTTTCATTTTCTATGTTCAGTGGACCGTGAAATTGGGGTGAAAAGTCTTATTTGGCTTAAAAATTAGAAAGATCATCTCATAAGCAACAAGTGTACTAAGTTTCAAGTTGATTGGACTTCAGCTTCATCAAAAACTACCTTGACCAAAAACTTTAACCTTGACGGACGAACGGAACCACAGACGGACGGACGAACGGAGCCACAGACCAGAAAACATAATGCCCCTCTACTATCGTAGGTGGGGCATAAAAATACATAGTGCATTATAGAAACTTACAACTATACGTAGAGTTAGGAATGAAGATCAAAAAGATACATAGAGTACTCAAGTTTAAACAATGTCCCTGGTTAAAGAAGTATATAGACTTTAACACAGAAAAAAAGAAAAATGCAAAGGATGAATTTGCAAAATTTCTATATAAGCAGTTGAATAATTCAATTTTTGGTCGGACTCTCCTCAATTCACCCAAGCATAAAGATGTGAAACTGTGTCACACGGAAGAGAAACTTAATGAAGAAACAGCGAAACCATCCTACGCCTCTTGCAAAATATTTAACGAAAATTTGGTAGCAGTGGAAAAAAAACGTGTGAATGTTTTAATGAAACAACCAATGTATGTAGGTTTTTGCATTTTAGACTTATCCAAGTTTTTGATGTATGATTTTCATTATAATCATATGAAATCTCTTTATGGTGATAAAACCGTGTGTGTTTTTCTGATACTGATACATATATGTAGCTTTTTATATCACGTTGAAACGGAAGATGTGTATGAAGATATGCATCTATATCAATATATGTACGATACGAGTGATTATCCACCAGAACATTTTTTACACTTTTTAGAATTTCACATTAATTTATAAAATTAAACTTGTATACGCCGGGTCAATGATAACAATTGAATAAAATTGGGAGGTTTCTAAACAGTTTTTAAATTCACAGTTTGTATAGCTGACTATGTGGTATGGGCTTTTCTCATTGTTGAAGACCGTACAGTGACCTATTGTGTTAATTTCTGTGTCATGTTTGTCTCTTGTGGAGAATTGTCTCATTGACGATTATACCACATCTTCTTTTTTGTTGTTGTCAGAAAAAAAAAATCTTATAAAGGAAAATCTTCAATATGCTAAAGGAAGATTTTGTCCAGACAGAGAAACTATACCATAATTATTTCAATTTTTGATATGGCAAAAACGATTGAATTAATAGCGAGAGGACTGGACATATTACCTATGCGTATTTTAATTGGTAAATTATAACGTAAGGCCTGTTTTTTAATTCTGAAACATTTTTTTTAACAGTTTTTTACTGGTCAGTCTTAACCATACGGTTAAATGGTTAAAGAACATTTTGACCAAGATGAAAAGCATGTTTAAGATATTTTTTAAATGGTTTATAGCTTAAACATTTTCTTAAACCGTTGCGTTTTTGTTCCCCCTTTTAACATGTTTATGGTTTAAGCTAAAACATGTTTCAGGTTGATTTTAACCAGTAACACATTGAGTATAAAAAAAACCAGGCCTCTAATATATTTGTTTCATCACAGCGCTACGCATTGCGGGGTAAAAGATCGCACGTTCATTCCTCTGTCTGTCCTTCCTGTCCTTGTGGTTAATTATATATTTTTCAAGTGTACAATTCTTGCCAAATTTCTATTGAACTGATATCGTATGGACAAGTTCGAAAATCAGTGCATATCAACTATCCTTTAAAAAACTTAAATGCCATTCGGAAATATTAATTATATTTGAAATTGCATTGTATTTGATGCCAATCCGACATTTCTCTAAAATATTTGTAAAAGAAATAAAAGAACAAAATAAACAGCTGCACTACGAGCGCATGGTACGCTCGTCGTCGTATGAAGAAAAAAACACAATTCGTGTTTTTAAAACAACACGGGGTGGTACAGGAAGTCATGGGAGGTATATCCTGACTCATTCCTTATTCTTGCTCAAAATGAAATATGTATATCACAACAAGTTTTCTATGATACCAAATTGTAGCTCAATTACAATTCACCGAGAACTCAAAAATGAATTAAAGAATCATCACGAAAAAAATATACAGATCTTAAGAATAATTTAACTAACAAGTATGTGAATTGTTTTAAGCAATAATTTTCTATAGTTTCTGAGATACGGCACGACATGTGAAAACCCCCTATTGATCATAAATTCAATAACTCTAAAAATAAAATTTGAATCATCCTCAAAAAGTATACAGATTTTCAGATGCATATAACTAAGAACTATGTAAAACTTTTATCAATAATCATTAATCGTTTTCGAGATACAGCGTGGACTGTGAAAAAAAAACCACCCATGTTTTGGTTACTCAAAAAGTTCACCAAAAAAAATACAGATCGTTTGACCAACATGAAAAAAAAAAAAACAACCATGACATTATATTTGCCACTTTACGTTAAGCAACCAACAATCAATCAATTTATAGGACACAAAATTTAAATGTCACATTTTTAGGCAATATCGCGTGGGACAACTGATTGTGTAGGAGTTCAACTCCACGTACAACAGTAAATGATACATGTATCTCTTCGTTAAAGTATTCACCACACGATCGCATTCTCCGATTTTCAATATATTGATCAGTTAAATAAGAAAATTGCGATTTAGAAATGCACATACCTTTTGAAGCGGTGACAATTACTCCACTCAAGCACAACCGGAAATTTCTCTCACGGTTTTCGTTCTGCGTGTGTAGATTTCCAGCCGTGATTACCACAGGCACTTGTCTCAGACAAAAATACTGGATGCTTTAGGGAGCTACCATTTGATTTTTATGGGGGGGCTAGGATGAAATTTGAAAAAAATAGGCAGGACAGGAGTTTTGAGTAAAAAAAAAGGCAGGATGAGACACTTTGCAAAAAAAAAAAAAAAGGCAGGATGACAATTAAGGTAAAAAAGTCAGGATAAACTAATAAAAAAAAAAAGGCAGGACCGAATAGAGTGAAAAATAAAAAGGCAGGACAGAGATTACAACTAAATAAAAATGCAGGACAAAATTTTTCATCCTAGCCCCCCCATAAAAATCAAATGGTAGCTCCCTTAATATAGCACGCGTTACATTAAGGTATGAAAGACATTTTTTTTCTGAAACAAGTGCCTGTGTATATTACATATTTTGAGCTAGGTGCAGGAATCTTTGTTATAACAATACCAATCAAGTGATTGTTTAAGCATTTTATTTTATTAAGGGCATCCGATACAATGTTTCGATATAATGTCATTTTTATAGTTTTGAAGCTGTGATTAGCGACAATAAGGGAAAAAAAATCTTTACACGAGTGACTATACAATTATTCATGAATTCATTCATAATATTTTGAACTTGCGGACCAGATGCTCAAAGTTGTATTTTTTGTATAAGCATTTTATTTTATTAAGGGCATCCGATACAGTTTTTCAATATAATGTCATTTTTATCATTTTTCTGCATCAACTGCATTTTGTCATGCTTTCTCCAAATCTCAAATAAAAAAATGTATGTCACCGTGCTGGATTCTATGATAAACGCGATTTATCCCAAAAATTGGGTCCCCCCTTTGAAACCTCAACGTTAGCGCTGTTCAGAGTGCACGACGTCGCTGACAGACTTTTTCGACGTTATCGCTGCAAATTACCGGCGACATTTTTCAGATATTGCTTGTAATTAGCTACTTATAAATAGGTCGTATTATTTCGGAAATAAAATCATGTAAATCATAAATAAATACATATCTTTGTGTCTGGTCTAAGTGAGAAATATCTCAAGAAAAATAATTACTGACTGTTGTTAGTTTGTACGGCTTTTTAAATTCAATACTCGGCAATTTACATGTACTGTACACACTCGTGCATTAACGTATGCATTAATTTGTACCATATGTTGACCTCTAGATGTTTTTTGTTCTGTTTTATTTCGCGGGCTGCTGATTCATTACAATACTCCTTTAAATTCCTTTATTCACGTTTTAATCACTTTTTAGAATTTCACATTAATTCATAAAATTAAACTTTTATACGCCGGGTCAATGATAACAATTGAATAAAATTGAGAGGCTCCTAAACAGTTTTTAAATTCACAGTTTTTATAGCTGACTATGTGGTATGGGCTTTTCTCATTGTTGAAGACCGTACGGTGACCTATAATGTTAATTTCTGTGTCATGTTTATCTCTTGTGGAGAGTTGTCTCATTGGCGATTATACCACATCTTCTTTTGTGTTGTTGTCAGAAAACAAAACAAAATCTTATCAAGGAGAATCTTCAATATGTTAAAGGATGCTTTTGTCCAGACATAGAAACTATACCATAATTATTTCAATTTTTGATTTGGCAAAAACGATTGAATTAATAGCGAGACGGGACTGGACATATTACCTATGCGTATTTTAATTGGTAAATTATAACGTAAGGCCTGTTTTTTAATTCTTAAACATGTTTTTTTAAACAGTTTTTTTACTGGTCAGTCTTAACCATACGGTTAAATGGTTAAAGAACATTTTAACCAAGATGAAAAGCATGTTTAAGATATTTTTTAAATGGTTTATAGCTTAAACATTTTCTTTAAGCGTGGCGTTTTTGTTCCCCCTTTTAACATTTTAAGCAACCAACAATCAATCAATTTATAGAACACAAAATTTAAATGTCACTTTTTTTGGCAATATCTCGTGGGGCAACTGATTTTGTAGGAGTTCAACTCCACGTACAACAGTAAATGATACATGTATCTCTTCGTTAAAGTATTCACCACAGCATAGCATTCTCCGATTTTCAATATTTTGATCAGTTAAATAAGAAAATTGCGATTTAGAAATGCACATACCTTTTAAAGCGGTGACAATTACTCCACTCAAGCACAACCGGAAAATTCTCTCACGGTTTTCATTGCAGAACCAAATGTTCTGCGTGTGTAAATTACCAGCCGTGATTACCACAGGCACTTGTCTCAGAAAAAAAAAAAAAATACTTGATGCTTTAATATAGCACGTGTTACATTAAGGTATGAAGGACATTTTTCTGAAACAAGTGCCTGTGTATGTTACATATTTTGAGCTAGGTGCAGGAATCTTTGTTATAACAATACCAATGAAGTGATTGTTTAAGCATTTTATTTTATTAAAATTTGAGTTATCTTCCTTTATCTATGATTATAGTTGAATAATGCTTTATACACTGCATTGTTTAATTTTGCCTCCAACCGATAAATAAAAGCAATCTGTACCTTTAAGTGCTGTCAACAGTGTTCAATCACTTTGATTTGTCTTTAATCTTGAAAACTGTGATAGGTAGGCGCAAAATTTTTCATTTAAGAATTGAATGCTTCTTTTTGTAAATTTATTGGGGTGTAAAAGCGTTGACCGAAGTACATTTTGTATGAAGCGCGCAAGCGCTTCATTCTAAAAATGTACGCACGGTCAACGCGTTTACAACCCTATAAAGTTACAAAAAGAAGCATTCAATACTTATAATTACATTTTTTAGCTATGATCATGAAAACACGAATTGTACATATTTTATTATTTAATTCACCTGTGCACTTTATTGTTGGAGCACGTGTTATCATGAATGAAAAGTTGTATTGAGCAATGCAACTGCTTACGGAATAACACGTGATGTACACGAAAGCACAACCCTTAATACACAAATTTTGCTCAATATTTATTTAAAATATCTGAGTGATCATTTAACAGGGCTCACACTACTTCAGAATTATAGGGAGAAGTGACTTCTCTTTTTGAAACTGATAGGGAGAAGTGGTGAGATTTGAAAGAGAAGTGTTCATTCGCGCGGGTGCGCTACAATGTTTGGATTTTACAATAGTATAAAGGGCCATATGTAAATAATGTTCTTTTTATGTTGTTCAATTCATATGAGTAAAAAATTACAATTAAAGTAACATTTGAAATTAAAAGTTGTTTAAGTTTTACTAAGGTTCTTGTGAGAAACTACCAACTAAATATCTAGTACTAAAAAAAAATAATTTTATTTTAAAAAATGTAAAGAAATTATATCAATTACAATTTAATTAAAAATTATCTTGTGTATGAAATTCAGTGTTTCTCATAAAAAAAATATAAAAGTTATTAAGCTGGGCCATAATATATTGATACACCAATCAATTAAATGTACGCAGCTACATTAAGGACGCAATTTTGTAAATTTGACGAAAAAAGGGGGGTGGAAACGGAATTGTCAGAATCGGCTTAGTGTCAAATATTTCATAGTCGTTCATGGACAATAACGAAAGGCCGTCTGAATTCTCATCACTGAACATAAAAATATGACCCCGTGACCCCAACACTGTCACGTGACATGCCATTTTCATATGTTAAAACTGTCGTCTGTATTTGGCTCGAGCACAACCTTTTACCCTTCACCATTCTCATCCAAATTTTAACAGTAGGTTAAGCAACTATCAGTGTCACTTAAAAGTGCTGGGGGTTAGAACAGTTTGTTAAAAATGTTTATTTAGAATGATTTTACGTCTTTGAAGGTCAAATTCCGTGATTTTGTCAACTTTGCTTACCTCGTATGACTCTCAGAAATAAAGTTCGAGAAACCCCCAGCAAGATTCATGATCGTATTTAAATTCTTAAAATAATTTTCTTCAGTTGGTGGCATTTGTTTGAGATTAAAAGGTAATGCTAGGCCAAAATATTGAAAATTAAACGAAAATTCTATTGTCGGCAATATTTTAAAGCGCAACAAAGATAGCGATTTCGAATCGGTACCGGGGAAAGCGAGGGTTGTTTCCGCGCTTAACGAGAGATGATATAATACGTTTTTTAAATATAAAAGCCGGTGTTTTTAACATTTATAAGAATATTTACACTTTGTGTGAGTGAATAAAAGTACTCAAGATATATACGATGTCTCCGTTTTTATTTAAGGGATCTTACTTAAATCATTTCATATATTTTATATCTGCAGGACACTTAAATAATGGAAGATAAACTATAATTTTAAGATATTGATTTACTAAAAACGGCAAAGCTTTCAATCTACATGTATCTGCAATGATGTTAAATACAATTTTGTCAACATGTGACTTTTCATTTCAAAAGGACCTATAATCTTTAAACTTAAGGGACGGTGCAATATTTATCAAGCAGGGGGGACCGGTGCAAATCGCAAAACCTGTTTGGAAAAAAGTATTGTCCCATGCTGATGTCATAGGGAAAAAAGTAATGTCCCATGACCTCTATTCATTAAAAAAGTATGTGTCCCATGAATATCATGAATATATTGAGTGAATAAAAACACAATCTGTACCTTAAATAATGTAAAGCAACAATATTTATTGTGATATAAATGTTTTCGACAATCATTTTAATATTCTCACTAGTCTTGACCTTCAAATTTAGTTTTGACTGGTGTAAATCAGCCCATCTAACTACATTAAATATTGATCTTACAAAATTCAAGCTTATTAGGTAGTTTGATTTATTGCTGTGAAATGAAAGAATTTAATTTTACAATAGGTAAAAATAAAAATTATTTATATATAAATTCAGATAGGCATCTTTAATTTTTTTTATAACTTTTTCAAATCAACTTGGATTTTCATCAAACTATGCAGCTATCTTAGAGATATATTAAGCTTACTGAATCTTAGGTCATTTTGTTTTTTGTCAAATTTAAGAATTAGATAAATCTAGGTCAAAAAAGCTAGAATTTGCAGTTCGAACAAAATAAAGATAGTACACTTTACAATTTAATTGTTAAATTTGACAGCAATTCAACAAAAAACAAAATGACCTGGGATTCAGTAAGCTTAATATATATCTAAGATAGCTGCTTAGTTTGATGATAATCCAAGTTGATTTGAAAAAGTAATTAAAATAATTAAAGTGTACTATCTGTATTTTGTTCGAACTGCAAATTCTACCTTTCTTTACCTAGATTAATTTAATTGTTAAATTTGACAGCAATACAACAAAAAACAAAATGACCTGGGATTCAGTAAGCTTAATATATATCTAAGATAGCTGCATAGTTTGATGAAAATCCAAGTTGATTTGAAAAAGTTATTAAAATAATTAAAGTGTACTATCTCTATTTTGTTCAAAATGCAAATTCTAGCTTTTTTTACCTAGATTAATTTAATTCTTGAATTTGACAGCAATACAACAAAAAACAAAATGACCTGGGATTCAGTAAGCTTAATATATATCTAAGATAGCTGCATAGTTTGATGAAAATCCAAGTTGATTTGAAAAAGTTATTAAAATAATTAAAGTGTACTATCTCTATTTTGTTCAAAATGCAAATTCTACCTTTTTTACCTAGATTAATTTAATCCTTGAATTTGACAGCAATACAACAGAAAACAAAATGACCTGGGATTCAGTAAGCTTAATATATATCTAAGATAGCTGCATAGTTTGATGAAAATCCAAGTTGATTTGAAAAAGTTATAAAAAAAATTAAAGATGCCTATCTGAATTTATATATTATTTTTTTTTTTTACCTATTGTAAAATTAAATTCTTTCATTTCACAGCAATAAATCAAACTACCTAATAATCTTGAATTTTGTAAGATCAATATTTAATTTAGTTAGATGGGCTGATTTACACCAGTCAAAACTAAAATTGTTTATCATATTCTGTTTCTGTTTGAATGTTTCTTGTTTGTATTTTTGGGCTAATTAAAATAAAATGTTTACTACTTAAGCATTTGAAAAAAGTGTATGTCCCATGCATTAAGATAATGAAAAATCATCAGGTCCCACTACTTTGCACGTTGAAAAAAGTACATGTCCCCTTACCATTTGCACCGGTCCCCCCTGCTTGATAAATAATACACCGTCCCTAACCAGATACATTTAAGTGTATACCATGTATACTCTGATATATCTGAAAAAAATTGCAAGCGTAATATTCCAACAGAAATTAAGGAAGAACTCTACATTTTGTAATGAACATAGACAAAAAATAGATTTTACTTTTACAAACTTATGAGTTTTCAGTCTGTGATAATACATCTAACAAATCCAACAATTTAATGCAATAACAAAATCTCCAAATTTCAGTCATAATATAACCCTTTTTTTGCAACCCCATTTATACCAGTAATCAGTGTCAGATATGCAAGAATAAATTTACAGAAATTCTATTTGTTAAATTGTGACCGCAAAATCAACCATTGACATATTTGCAACATAAAAATACTAAACAAAATATAGAAATAAATATATCTTTAACATCTCTTTAATGTTATAGAATGAATTTTGCATCCATTAATTGTATATTTGATTATTTTAAAATTGCATGGTCAGATTGTTTTCCAAGAATTTAAACAATTAATTTATGAAATAATATTGTTACAAATTTATGCTATATTTAAAGCACAAATTTAACCATCTTTTAAATCATAATGTATCTTTGATATATTGGTGAGAGGGGATAGGAGGGGTCCTGATCCAGAAATCCTGGGCTTAAAAACACGAGATCCAGAAATCCGGGACATAAAAACACGAAATCCTGAAGTCCCGAAAGTCGAAATAAGAATTCCCGGATCCCGAAAGTGTCAATCCCGAAATCCCGCGCTTAAAAACACCCGATCCCAGACTCCCGATAAAGGTCCTATCCCCCCTCATTGGTATAGGGGATCAAAGCAATATGTTTTTTAAGTTTGGATATAAAAAAACTATCATGGTCCTATAATTTGGTTTAAATTAAAACGATATGAACTAACAGTTATCATTAACTGTTACATAGAAAAAATTAATGTACAAATATATTAAATTCAACATCTGTTATCCTTACTTTTAAAATGCAAACGAGTAACCTAGGGATTCTTGTGTTTTGTCATATTGAATAATTTTTTATTGTCAGCAATAAGAACAAATAATTTTCATTCCTCACACATATCTTCTACAGTTTAATTTTAATTTTGAATGTTACTGGTCTGTAGTACAATGTAAAATGTATGATGCTTTCTACGATTGAATACATTTATTACAGTGCTTACAATGAATTACCGTGGTTTCCAAGTGATATAAAATTAATGCGTTGTTCGGTCAGTTGTTGACTACTTTTCTCTATTTAAATTCCTCCATCAGTTTTTTTTTTTTTAGCTTTTGATCATAAACAACCTTCTGTCCCAGTTTCGTACAAATCCAGGATAGTTTAAGAAAGTTATTAAAATTTTAAACTTTAACCACAGAGTAAATGTTATATAAAAAACTATCCACAAAAGACAAAAATGACACAAACATTAACAACTATAGGTCACCATACAGCCTTCAACAATGAGCAAAGCCCATACCGCATAGTCAGCTATAAAAGGCCCTGATAAGACAATGTAAATCAATTCAAACGAGAAAACTAACGGCCTTATTTATGTAAAAAAATGAACGAAAAACAAATATGTAACACATAAACAAACGACAACCACTGAATTACAGGCTCCTGACTTGGGACAGGCACATACATAAATAATGTGGCGGGGTTAAACATGTTAGCAGGTATGTTATGTTTACTAGAAGAAAAACTCCATTTATAAGTAAAATAGGGATAATCAAGTTTCTTTTTTACAAAACTTTAACCGCAGAGTGAATATTTGTGGAAGCTGCTGCCAACACAATGTAGAATCGTGATGTCTCCCTTCTATGACAAAAGTCGGAGACTCAACAAAAATGAGATGTGGTATGATTACCACACATGATCAGACACAAAATGAAGTGGCGATAAGCAATTATATGACTTCATACAGTCTTAAATAAGTTAGTGCTGATAATATAAGTAAAACAGCATATTCCAGATAGTAAAACTTACAAGTTCATGGTCAGTATGGACTTCTTTTACATCAACAATTGAAATAGGCAATGACCCAAGGAACTAATCATTTCAGTTTCATTTTTTCATGCCTCATCTTCTTTATTGCTGCCATGTTCTTAATGCTGAGATATTTTAACCTACCCAGCAACTGTAAAGTGCTACATTTTTAATGTAAATAGCACATGAACAGTTACCAGCCAGGTAATTTGGCATAATGCCAAGAGTTATCCTGCCTGATCTTCTAGGAAGCTATATATAAATGTAAAAATAGCATGTGCATGTTGAATAAAAAAGTTTACATCAGCAAATGCCATTGAATTACAAAACTAAATAACATAATGAATATAAACAAAAGTGGAAAAACTATATAATGCCTATGTACCAGACCATATGAGTAATTGGACCGTACGCGTAGGGTCTGGACTGTATGCATACTTTTTTTAAAAAACTCATATGGTCGACTGTACGCAACTGTCCGACTAGTATTAAGAAGTTAGTCAAGTTTATTGGATACAATGCAAATGCATATAACAGATCAACATAACTTAACTCTCAAATTAATATAAAAAGTTCAATTGTAATTGAAATAAGAAGTTTATATTCAAACTATTTAAAAAAAGTCACGCTTATTAAATCTGTTAATCTCTTATATTTAGCATGTCGATCAGTAATTCATTACTTGAATTATGGCCACTGAAATTGAAGTTATGGGAAGTAAATATAATGTGGGAGGGCAATTATTTTATAATATTTAGCAACTTTACAAAAAGTACAAATGCTTAGGATCATGCATGAACTGCAACATGTTAATATAAAAAAAATATTACGTTACTTGTGGTAGCAAGTGTCACCTTGGGCGAGAGAACAAAAATAGCATTCAGATTTACAATTAATCAAATATCTAATTTCAATTGTTCGCTTGTTCACTTTATCCATCTAATGGTAATAATTTCAACTTTTAAAACTAAAAATAAAGATTTTGATAAATCTTTATTTCAATTTAACCCAAATGCAGCGTAAAGCAACCAACAATCAATCAATAAATTTAACCCATATGATTCAAATACATGTATGGTCAGGTCCAAATACTCATGTGGTCTGGAACACCTATATGGTTTTATAGCTGACTATGAGGTATAGGCTTTGTTCATTGTTGAAGGCAGTAAAGTGACCTATAGCTGTTAATTTCTGTTACATGTGGTCTCTTGTGGAGTGTTGTCTCAATGACAATCATATCACATCTTCTTTTTTGTATATAATATCTTGCTTAAATAACTAGATCATTTTAGTAAGTTGGTAGTCATCCAGAACCGGCTTCAAATTTATTATATTCAAGATGTACAATGTACATACTGTTTATGTAGGTTTCATGTTCGTACAAATGTACGTACATGTACAAATGTACGAACATGTACAATTAATGTATTTAACTCAAAGCTGACATGTCAACATAGCTGGCTAACTTAGCATACATTTGAATTTTAATATTTATTTCTCACTTGCCCCTTTTCTGGCATGCAATTTCTGGATATAGAAAATTGTACCCAGTTATAGTGAAAGGACTGAAGCTCTCATGGCGTCGTTCTAATAGTGACATCATGACATGACAATCAGAGATATGTCCATATTAAAAGTTATTTTAACATAGATGACGGGAAATGTTAATTAATGTAAATGTATATATACAGTGTAGCTGGCACATGACTTCTTTTCTGGCATATACATGTATGTGCCTATGTACAGTATATTGAATTTTTTTATCCAGTATGAAATGAAACGCATTCAAAAATGATGATATGAAAAGCATATCCATGTCCATAGGGTATTATGTGATAATTATTACTCAAACTGACTATATATATATGTTCCGGACCATATGAGTATTTGGACCTTATGAGTATGGTCATGACTATATGGGTATTATTAGTTACATAGTGTGG
Organism: Mytilus galloprovincialis; assembly: GCA_037788925.1. Taxonomy (NCBI): domain Eukaryota; kingdom Metazoa; phylum Mollusca; class Bivalvia; order Mytilida; family Mytilidae; genus Mytilus; species Mytilus galloprovincialis. The sequence continues at coordinate 82,415,098 of CM075338.1, forward strand.
CTGTGCTAGTGACCTAATACGGAATATATAGGGTCAGTAAATTCCATATGGGGTGAGAGCGAGGCTCGACTCCCCATATTGAATTTACTGACCCCATACATGTATATACCGTATCACGTCACTAGCACACTATGTAACGAATTTATCTTACTGACTGTCTTAATGTGTGAAATTTAAACTACTAACAAAATGAGCAAGTCTTCAATACTGTTAGCATTAAGAAGCTTTTCTGGCAATCCTAAAAAAACAGATGCCAATAATAACAACTTGTTAGGTTTAAATGCGTTTCATGAATTTATTTCCATCTTAATCATCAATTTCGTAGCTGTTGAAACCTTTAAGATTTTTTCTTAGTACCGTTTTGTTATTATAAAGGGAAGCAACACCACTACTAACCGTGTATGAAATAAGCCCTGCCTCCCTTTTGCCTAATATAGAATATAAAGGGACAAAACACTACTACTAACCGTGTATGAAATAAGCCACGCCTCCCTACTAACCTGGTATCAAATATACACAGTCTCCACGAGGACGCTTTTAACCAATCATATTCCTAGAAATGTATAGGAGGTAAGATGAATACTCATATGGTCCAACTGTACGCATATGATCTGGGTAATTAACACGTTTTCTAAACTCTTCGTAAGGTATGTCAGACCCTTCTAGTTGTCATGTCATTAAAATGGTAATTTTATTATATTTTTATAAGAATTTTTTTTAACTAAATAAAAAAAAGCAGTTTCACACATTGAAGTTTACTCACTACTTGTAAGAACAATAAGAAGATCTCAAAAATCAATTGCACTTATTGTAAAATGAAGTTTTGTTATGTTGCGTATATCGGTGGTTAACAGGGCGTCTGGTGATTTACCAGGTTTATTGTGTAAAGTAGATGACATCACCGCCAAGGACCATAGTTTAAAGTTAATTTATAAATATTTTTTCTGTGAATATACTAGAAGTGTACTGCAGTCATGTTACGATATTGAAGATCTAGAGCCTCTTAAAGACACTGCAGACACATCGGTATGGCCTGAGACCTTGATATCACTGCACGCATCTGCAAAGAATGCTAGTTTAATTGTCACTTACAAGCAAAACATGCAAAAGATGTTAATGAAAAGATTCGTGCACAACCAAGACGTGCAAATGCAAAAAAGCTAAGATATAAACGTGTGGAAGTAAATGCCATCCTAAACATACAAGCAAAAATACAGTTCGAGATGAAAACTTAGATCAGCTGACTGTGGTATCTATATTTAATGTATATGTATAGCCAATGATTTATAAAAATAATACATTTATAATGTAACAAAGTTTATTGTATTATTGAAATGTTTCTAATGCATATTTGAAAAAATACCTGTACTGAATGGTCCAAATACTCATATGGTCCGGCCCGTTCATAACCAAACGAGTATATACATTTTGTACTCATACAATGTATGGTCCGACCATATAAGTTATATATATAAGCATGTGTGGTCCAAATACTCATATGGCCCAGAACATATATAGAGTGTGTTTACGAATCTGTCTAGTATCAATATTTGAACCATGGTAACAGTGTTACATGTCAACAAGGCTGTCAGAGCACAAGCACAGTGTGTTCACAAATCAGTCATGGGAAAGTGTCACCTATTTACATGTATGTAAAAATAACATCTTTCATGTATCTCAAATATCAGTATTATTATTATTTGGAGTACTGTACAGCTTAACTAACCTTACAAGGTAATGTTTACAAGTAGTTGAAGATAAAGTCCATGTAAAATATTATTACACATAACTACGGTACATATGTGTAACATGTTAACAACGCTGATCAACAAGTGTTTACAAATCAGTTGAAGAAAAGTATCAAACAGACAATAGTGAAAATAACATGTACATGTATCTCAAATTAGCATTATCGTTAGAAACTACTGACTCAATATACTGTACAGCTTTTAAACATATGCTAACTAAACTAATCATTAAGTCTATTCCAATCGGTCATAGGAAAGTGCCAAAGTAAAAATAACAAGTATTGAAAGCGTGACATCACAATTCTTAATGGCAAGAACAACCAAGAGACGAGGATAATATTGAGCTACGCCTATTAAACGATTACTTTTAGAATTTTGAGAGAAGCTTTAAGTTAATTGCTGCATAGCTATCACAAAATGAATGACTGAAAGGGCTTGACCACACATTCAGCAAGATGGTCTGCATAACTGCACCAATTCTGGTATAAATATATCACTTTCCTGGCTTGAAGACTATATAAACATGATAAGGGGGTATAATTTCACCATCTTGTAACAAATGTGCCCCCCCCCCCCTTTTTTGTGTATATCTTCATTTGTAAAGGAAATGCATCAAACATTCATTAAAATCAACAAAAATGTGAAAACAATAGAATGGATATCTTCATTTGTAAAGGAAATGCATCAAACATTCATTAAAATCAACAAAAATGTGAAAACAATAGAATGGATCAGTGCAAATAACTTCTTTTAACCGAGAGAATGCATAAATTAGGCTAGTTATACCCCCGACACTGTCGGAGGCACAACATCACAAGTCGGAGGCCTGAGATTTACAGACTACTCCGTTTTAAACGTACCGTTTCCATTTTTTGTGATGTTGTTGGGTTAATTCTTACTAAATATCTATCTAGATTAACACAAATTCCGCATTTCTGTCCATATTTCCTATTTTTCGTCACATTACAGGTGCTCGAGAAAAATATTGATGCAAGCTTCTAAATGAAGCAGGTATTTTTTGATTGGCTAAATATTCGGAGAGGGCGGGGCTTAATACTCGACAGAAAATCGCCTAAATCATATAATTTATCCATGACTTTTTACAATTTTTCTATAATTACCCTGACTTGGACCATTCCGCATCCTAAGGCAACGATTGCTGCAACGCTGCTTCATCAAAAGATGGTGAACTGGACATTTTTTCTTCTCCATCATGGCGGCGTGTACAACGACGCATGAATATTTAATGAGATTGAACGGAGTTATCTGCCCTTCTCAAAAGTAGTGTGAAAACGGCCTTAATGTAGCTGCGTAACCAAAAGTCTCTTAATGCGTGTGGGATGCGTAATTTTTCCCTTTGGGATCAATATTCTTCTGTCAGCTGTTCCATCCGTGCGTCCGTAGTAATTATTGTAAAAGTACGGATTTCGGTCATAGCTGGTCCGGTTCAGATCCGTAGTTTAGAAATCGGTCAATGGCGGACGAATGCAAGAAAATTTACAAAAATAAACGATGTTTGACAAGTTATTTGGAAAGGAACATGACGGTTTTAATGCAATAAATGGATTAAACATTTACTGGAGGCAACTTTTATCACGTTTAAATGAAGTAACAAACTTACTTTGCCGCCGAAATTTAGGTTGATGTACGTTTTCGAGTAACAAGCACCGGAACTTGCGAAAATGCACGAAGTGATAAAAAGTTGTATTTTTATCAAATAACCTGATACACACTGCGAAGACAATGCTTCAACCTCTTTTCTAAAGATAATGAATAGTTTATGTCTGAATTTCTTTAATTATCAGTAAAAAATTGATGTTTCATCAACTTGGTAAAAATTGAAAATGTCCGATGACGGAAGCGACTGAAAGCGACTTTCGTCAAGAACAGGGCGACTTGTTTTCGCTTTTGGGGGTCGGGGAAAGCGAAGTGGCGGTCGGGAGGGCGACTTCTTCGCCCAAGTCGCCTGGTAGCGTGAGCATCAAAATATAAAACAAAGTTTGCGGTTCGGACACTTCCTACCCCATGTATTCTAATGTCCAACCACTGATTAGAGAAACATATTCAATACGATAAAATTAAAATAAATTTATTTATTAATAGTGAAACTTCAACTTCTTTCTTCTGACACCTTGTCTTTTTGGAGCCAATTTTAGAAAGTTTATTGTTTTGTTAGACACTTGAATTGCTGTTCCGTGATTCCATCTAGGTCTTCATGATGACATCTACAAAATCAAAAGTTGTAACATTGTCAAGTTTAATTCTGTTCAACACATTTAACTATTAATAACTTCATAATGATATTACTTTAAAGTATAAATCAAAAGCATAAGAACCGGTGAAAACTAAAGTAAATAACAGTTGACCTTTGAAGTCTCAACTACATTTCCTTTTAGATAGACTAGAAGCTATAATCTGCAAGAAAATCCTAAATACTACATTTTAATTTGAACAAATTGAAGGTTTATCCACTTATGTCTTTTTCTGTATTACTTGTGCTGCGGCATGGATATCTGTCTAATTGACATATTCAAGGATGGAAAAGGGAGGTTCTTAACACGGAAACATGTGAAATAAAAATTAAAAAAATAACGCTGCAATGAAAATAAAAATTGGGGTAAAGGAAGCACGAAAAATTAACTCGTGAATATTATAATTAAGTAAAAAAGTACTAGAAGTTATTACTCAGTCTTTATTGGAGATCATACAGTCATGATAATGGACACAAAGACCCTGCGGTCACCTTTTCCCTTCCCATGTTGCATCCGAATCGGGGGAACAAATTATTCATAACTTGATCGCAATTTATATTCTGGGAACACATCATTTAAAACAATCTCCCAATTGACCTCGAGTCCTGGTTTACTTTTTTTTAACTTGAATGTTGGACTAGCACAAGAAATTAAGAGTACCCACACAAAATACGAAAAATAAATAAAAGGAAACAAAAATAATGCATGTCGAACCAAATACGAGAAATAAAATGCCAAAACACCTGAAATAAAAAGGCCATAAATGCAAATAACTTTTTACCACCCTCATATACCCTTTACATGTTTGATTACCTTGTCAAAACTCTATTTCAATTTTGACAGTAAAATATTATAGGTCCAACTTGGTGAGTTATATATATAGCTTCTGGTAACAAGACAAATCGGCACCCAGACAAATCGGCACCCAAGTCCGAAGACATTTCGGCATCCATTTTGGACATTTCGGTATCCGCACAAATCGGCATCAAGACAATCCGGCACCTCGTTTTTTAAAATAAATTTATTATCAAAAATTAAAGAATTGTTGCATAGATATTATAATTTGTATATAAAATATGCATTGCAAAAAGAATAATCATCATTTGATTAAGCTCTTAAAGATTATGTACGAATAAACATAATTTAATCAGGGGGGATAGGACCTTTATCGGGACTCCGGGATCGGGTGTTTTTAAGCTCGGGATTTCAGGATTGAACCTTTCGGGATCCGGGAATCCTTTTTTTCGGATTTCGGGACGTCGGGATTTACTTTATTTAAATTCGGGACCTCGGGATTTCGTTTTTTTAAGTCCGGGATTTCGGGATCAGGACCCCTCCTATCCCCCCCTTTAATTAAATCATAATTGATTGTTAGATATGTTGTTGATAGTTGTTGTTTGAATAAACATTATTAAATTGAATCATAATTAAATCATAATTAATTGTAGTTATGCATTAATCAGTATTTTATGTTTAAATCTAACAATTCCTCAATAGAGATCAAAAGTGTATAGCTACATTTTTATAACACAACATGACATAATACATCAGAGAAGCAAAAAAATATTAAGTATTGACCAATAACAGTTTGGTCCCATGATTAAATGCATTAAACAGGAATTTACACAAATTACGCAAATCTTTTACATTTTCAGTGCTGAGAAGTTGCACTAATTTGAACGACGATGGACGTCTATAATAATAAGGTTTAATAAACTGTCTCCTTAAGTCGCTATAACATTCACATTGTAAAACAAAATGGAATTCATCTTCAGTGATATTCAAAGTACAAAGAGTACACTTTGTATCTAACCTATTAACTCCATGATAACGGCCTACTTCAACAAACAAATTATGAGATGACAATCTAAGGCGAGTTAAATACACTCTAAAATTCATATGTTTAGTTAGATAATTCTGTAAACATACATTATTGACAATATATTTACATAAATAACACTTAGATGAAACGTTCAGTTGATCATTCAAAGTCTGTTTTTTAAACTGTTTAATATAATATAATATATAATAGATATAATAAATAAATATTATTAATACTCTACATGTGTTTTATTTTTTTGATACAACGATAACAGAATTATGAATTACATTAAAACTAGTACATGTGTGGTGAAATCTATAAAGTCAGAATGTTCATTGTTTCACTGAACATGCAAAATGCCCTCATACATAAACAGTGCCAGGAAATTTTAATTTTTGGTTCACTATATCAAGGACTTATATTAGAAGGATTTGAATCTCATAACTTTTGGAAAATATGTAGAGAATCGTTGGATTTGAACATATCTTCTATACATTTTTAAATTGCTTATATTTAATCTAATACCTTATTGATAACCATGAAAATTCTTCTGTACATGTAAAAAACATCAAGACTTCAGACAAAATAAATTTCATCAAAATCAATCAAGAACTTTTTCAGTTTTAAGGTGTACAGTGTGGTTTCTCCAATGATTCTCTACATATTTTTTATCGGGACAAGGATTGTTAAGAAGTTACCTATCCCTCTATATACGTCCCTGACTATATATAGATCAAAGATAAATAATTGATAAGGTGCCCATTTATCTATGTCAGGTGCCGATTTGTCTAGGTGCCGATTTGTCTGGATGCCGATTTGTCTTTCACGGGTGCCGATTTGTCTATGGTAGGTGCGGATTTGTCCGGGTACCGATTTGTCTGGGTGCCGAACTGTCTAGAATTCATAGCTTCTGACCTTTCCATCCCAAATTTGTAAACAAGCCCCCCTTTTTATGCGATTAAAATTGCTTTTTACTTTTGATTCATTCATAATGATTTCAAATAGTCAATGATAAAAATTAATGAGTCGTTGCAAGATATCTTGGGAATGGTAACATGCTATCCTGATCCTAAGGTCAATCCTAAACATCCCCCTTTTTCACGTGTAAAATTTCAACTTTTCTGTAGTTTTCATAACAACATGATATGCTCACATTTCTAAAATACGATAACGTAATCACAACATTTAATATAAATACTTACGATAAAAATGTAAAAGCTGTATACAGGAAAGATATTGATAAAAACTCTGCAAATTACTTGTGGTCTCGTTAGCGGATATTCAAACTTTGACAACAAACTGATGCGCATGCGCATATCTGAATAGCCTTAAAATAGAAATGTTACTATGCCGCGAAAATTTAAATCGTTATTTAAATAGATCTATCCGTTGTTTATATTACAAGTTGTCAACCATTGTTTATGTACTGATGTATACGTCTTTCTCTTTGAATCGATAAAACGAATAGAAAAAAAAAAGAATTGAAAACAAGATATTTGATATCAGAAGTCAAGGAAAAGGGGGAGGGATCTTTTAAGGGGAAGTGGTTATTTACGAATATTTAATTTTATATTTACTGTATGATCCTGTATGCATGCTTGTTCTATAATTATGTTTTTGGGTGGGGTGAACTTTTGGAATTTTCTATTATTTCAATATTTGGGGTGCGAAGTTCATGATTATAATCAGTAATGCTTAGATACACTGCGATTGTTTAATGTGTTATCCTATAATCACCACAACAATTAGTGATAATTCTGCTAAATATTTTATTTAATGTGAATATCGTTGTCAATTTAAAAATAATTGTGATGTGTCCAATACTTTTTTTTTACAATTCTGGTATCCACAACTACTGGGTTTTATATATTGATTAGCCAACGTTGATTCAGTGTTGGTATTTCAACACAATGTTAATTCAACGTTGAAACAATGTACTAATTTCAACGTTGCATTGTCAACGTTGAATCAATGTTGAGTATTTGTTGATCAATGTATAACCTAAAATCAACAAAGATTCAACGTTGATTCAACAAAGTGTGCCTGCAGGGTAGCCAATCAGAATAAAATAATATAATGAAACATACATCTAATGTAATTATTATCATCAGATCTACATAATGCCTATTGATATCAAAACTGTCATCCATAAGACATAAGACATACATGCTTTATTTAGAGTATGCAATTCAAGTACAAACATAAGCTCTGTTCAGCTTTTAAAACCAACAATAAAAAAATCTCAAGTCATGCACACATAAATTAAACACATAAAGCAAGAGTTCATATCAGTACATGCAGTATGGAACCATGCAGCACAAACGTTCTTTTAAAAGACGACACCTTATAGGTCGAGTTCTTGCATTTAAACGACGTATATTTCCAGTTTATTTCTGCCTCACGTTGTATCTTGATTATGGAATTTGAAACGCAGAAACTTTACTAACAACAATATAAATCAGAATTTAAGACAAATTTGAAGATCTACAAATGTGTCAACAAGGTTTAAATCGTCAGTCTACATCTTATTGGAGTTATTGCTCTTTAAAGTGGTATGGGAGTAAATATTAAAAAAAAAGATATAACTCGTTTATAATTTTCCAAACGTATTATAATTTGATATATCTTTAAATATAATAAAAATGAAAGGTCAAAGATCACTGCGCATGATTTTCTCAAGCAATAGGTCGTGACATGACACATTTTATATGGCTTATACAGGGAAAATAACCATTATGTGATCAGAAGCTAAATTAAATGATAGAATTGTAAAATAAAATACGAAAAGAGTTTTTCGGAAATGCGTTGAGAATATCAAAAGAAAAAAGATTGGATCAAAGTTTTTTCCCGGCTGAAATACAAATTAAATAGCAAAAAACCTTGAATATTTCTTCAGACAATATAAAAACAAGCAAAAATTATCTACTCTTGTAAAAAAATCATATTTATAAGTGGCCATCTGATAATTTTATAAATTTGTTCTTTTAAATGAAAATTAGCATTAGGTTATCTGCATTCGTGCATACAACTGTGCTACTTTGATCTCCACCTAAGGATCACTGTTTTTTACAATCCAAGATGCCTGTAGCGAAAGACCTCCATCCCACTTTAAAGACGATATTTCCAATGTTGTGAATTTTTGACAATTAATTATGATGAAAACTGTTTTTTTTAAGGGGAAAGTGTTCATCAGGATAAGATAAATCTATAAATACGTCAACATATAAAAAAGAAGATGTGGTATGATTACCAATGAGACAACTCTCCACAAGAGACCAATAACACAGAAGTTGACAACTATAGGTCTTCGTAGACAACAATGTAATGTTTCTTATTTCAAATATCCAAAGAGATTATAGATTTACTATTTTACAACTTAATCCGATGGCTGTCAAAAGTGCTAAACTTACACTCAACTTCAAAAGAAGCAATTATCGCTATTTTGCTAAGTTAAGCCAGAGAACAATAATCCGTTTATTATTACATAAGATTAGACAATGATAGATATATTTCATGAGAACCTTTTATAATGTTTTAATACCCTTATCTTGGACTTAATTTATATGTTTTGTAAACTGTTGCTGGGGCAGTCTTCCCCTAGCTTTTGAACTGTAAACTTCTGTTAATAAATTTGTATATATTTTATACGGTCTTGCGTTTAAAGCAGCCATAGTGTCGATTATAGACCTACAGGCTTTAATGTAACCCGTGCCGAAGTTCACGGACTGATGCCGGAATTTCACGGGGTTATATATATCATAAAGACACTAAGTACTGATCTTTGAGTACCCACAGTTACAGACAGCACTAAGTCACTAACAACTTCTCAACAAAAAAATCATGCATCTAAGACTAAATTATCAATCAATTCACATCCAACTTCCAATGAATTTAGTGTAAAGACGTCATAGACAGTCCGAGGAAAACATGACCTTGTGTCAATTTGCCTGAAATAGAGTTATTCCCCTTTGATTATTATTTTTACTAAACAAAATGGGTGGCTATTGTTGAAGCCGTCCAGGCTTCTAAAGGACCCTTGTTGTGCTTAAAAAAATGTTGAAGAAGGTACTTAACTGAGAACACATAAATGCAAACATTATAAATATAATATAATGTATGTGCTGAAAGTTGGCGAAAGAAGACCTGTGTTTTAAAAGAGACCCAATTATATATATGAGAACACACTGCAATATTATAAACATTTATAAATGACGCATTTTATCACATTTAAACACATTATGATTGAGCAGGATTGAAAATTTTTAAGGAAAATCCAAGGCTCGTCATTTTGAGAAAATGACGAGCCATGGTAAGTTCAACTGTTAGAACAAAATATTGTATTGCAATATATGTTATTATCTAAGTCTCCATGATCTAATTGAGCAATGCAATGACACTAAATTCAGATTACTTTTAAGTTTTTGCTATAAAATGATGTCATGTGTGTTCATTTAATACAAAATATTTCAATCTTGATCCATCTTTGAACTCACCAGTGTTTCATGAGTCCAGGACTCGTGGACTCGCCTTAGTGAGAACCCTAACTGAAGATACGCTTTGAAATGTATTATAAATCCTTGACACACAAACAGTGTGTATACAATAAAAATACTTAAAACAAATTAATATAGCATTTATTGCTGTTGTTCGTCTCTCAAAAAAAAAAAAAAAAAAAATACCGTCCTAGATTATTTCTAAGCGATTAACAAAGACCCCGAACTATATAGGAACATTGGTGGTACAATACAACAGAGAACACACTGTTTAAATCAGTTGCAAAAAAATCAGTAAAGCACAAATAGACCAACGAAAATAAACGTAAAAAATCGACACTAACCACTGATACTCGCAGTTACTAAAGTGAGTTCAAAGTCAACTACAGATGAGAAATAAATTATGTTTCCTAGGATTAAGACGTTTCAATATATACACAATCTGAGAAATGCTTGACTCTATATAAATAAAAGTTACGCATAGCTGAGAGGATGAAAGAGCAGATTGGTAACCCGAGAAAACATTGTCAACCGCGGCGTAGCTAAAGTTTGCAATGCTTTTTAAGGGGTATCAATCTGCTCTATCACCTACCATAGGCGGATCCAGGGGGGGGGGGGGGGGGGGGCGTCCCCCCTTTCGTGGGAAAAATTTGGTTGATTATATAGGGAATCATTGAAGCATGACTGGAGCAGCCCCCCCTTAGGTCAGTCAGCGCCCCCCCCCCCCCCCCCCCCCACCCTTAGGAAAAGTTCTGGATCCGCCACTGCCTTCTCAGCTATGTGTTATTTAATTTATTATACTGAACGTCCTATCATTATTGTCTTTTACAGATTACTTTTATTTTAAAAGTATTTTCTATGACGTCACGTACATTACAACGTTACCTGTATTAGTAAAAACAACCGAAAATTAAAGTTAAGCAAGGTCATGTTTTATTATTTTTATTTTAACAGGCAAATAATACAATCTGAGACAAAACGTAACTTAAGCCTTGTTTGAACAGTTGAACTACTTGATGTAAAATCAATTTATTGTCATTTAAATTGTCGATTTTTGATTTGGTCCGGACGAGAGGGTATATAAACATTAAAAAACAAAAATTGTCACCCGCTCCTGAAGCCGTGTGATAGAGTAAATTAACACCAATTCAATCAAAACTGACGAAAACGATAGAAATACTTCTTGATTTTTTTGCTACTTTTCAGGAAGCGGTAATTATCAGCCTTTCTGTTAGAGGTTATCATTATAACCATTGTATCTGCGCGAGTTGAGATTTTTTCATAAGTGGGGCGAGTTGGTGGAACAGTAGGGCGATTCGGTATGGGGCGATTTTGTAGTTGGGCGAGTTTAGCTTCCCTCGTAATTTATGCTGGTTTCTTTCCCTTGACTTGTTTTATCCTTGTTTATTTTTTCTTGCAGAGAAAAGTAACATTATGTAAGTTTATCAATATACAGCGATTTATTTGTTACAACCTGTATGGCCAAATAACCTCAATACTGGTTATACATGTAACGTGGAAACTTACAAGAAACCTCTAGTTAACAGGGGCGAAATTGCTGTTACATGATAGAAGTTCATAATACACCTTATCGCTAATCCCGGCTGGTCCGGCCACTTGAACTTTTGACGCATACAACAATCACTTTTCCATTGTGGCGTCAGGTGTATACATATAAGTTCCAAAAGGAACAGTCTGATTACAATAAAGCCTCTCAGCTACATTTTATGTGGGAGCGCTGAGAGGTTTGATTATAATCAGACTTCAAAAGGGAAAAAAAACATTCTGGAATAAATATTACTTTACATGTTCATATTCATATAAATACACCTTATCGCTATTTGTCCGCCATTACTGGATATCACACAGGTTCCCATAAAATTTTGACGTCATAAAACAGGCCGGATTAGCGATAAGGTGTATCATGTGCATGGAATAAAATTGGTTCCAACAGGAATAGATATTAGGCACTGGCTACGGTTACATGGAAATGTAACAATAATAAAAATATTATTGTTACATTTGAGACTAAATGCCGGAATGCAAAGTTGGGTAACATGGGTAAAGAACCGATTAATTACGAATGTAACAATAATTATTGAGGCTACAGTTACATTGCGTTATTGTTACATGAAAAACAGCAATGTACGCTAGATTTATTAAACTTAAATCTTCTATATAGTTTTGTTGCTTAATTCATTCATGTCTACTAAATAATACTTGTTATAATAATAAATATTAAATCTTATCATGATTATTATTCAACAAATTGTGTTTAAATAGTTTTAGGTATTAATAGATTTGATGTTCTCAAAGATACTACTTCAAATTAGTAGTGCCAAAGGCGAAAAATAGAGTTCAATGGTTTGTTGTTGAAAACTCGGGCTGAGAAAACTGTTCACTTTTAACATGTTTAAGTATTTAAATGCACACTTACTCGTATTACTGTCATTATACTTTGAACAAAAGATGAAGAGATTCCTATTACCAATTTTGTTTGGGTGAAAAATTTAAAACTTGCATGGGATGCGTTTGAAACGAAACTGAAACAATATCAAGACACAAATTTCATACAGCTATACAAACGCACTTACCAAAAATTGATACATCAAAATCAAAGTTTGCTAACTGTGAACTAACACTGTGAACTTCTGTATATATGTATACAATTGAGAATGGAAATGGGGAATGTGTCAAAGCGACAACAACCCGAACATAGAGCAGACAACAGCCGAAGGTCACCAATGGGTCTTCAATGTAGCGAGAAACTCCCGCACCCGTCGGAGGCGCCCTTCAGCTGGCCCCTAAACAAATATGTATACTAGTTCAGTGATAATGGACGTCATACTAAACTCCGAATTATACACAAGAAACTAACATTAAAAAATCATACAAGACTAACAAAGACCATGCAAAGGCTCCTGACTTGAGAAAGGTGCAAAATTGCGGCGGGGTTAAACATGTTTATGAGATCTCAACCCTCCCCTATACCTCTAGCCAATAAAGAAAAAAACAACACGCAACACTACGCATAGTAAAACTCAGTTTAAGAGATATCCGAGTCCGATTTCAGAATCCATGGAGGACGTACTATAAAAAAATTAAAAAAACTTGTATGTTATACTTGTATGTATTGTAAATATAAGATAATGTCTTCAACTTTTATTATTTAGTACATATTACTAGTCCCATCGAACATTGCTGTTTTTCATGTAACAATAACGCAATGTAACCGTAGCCTCAATAATTATTGTTACATTCATAATTAATTGGTTCCTTATCCAAGCATGCATTTTGGCATTTAGTCCCCAATGTAACAATAATATTTTTATTATTGTTACATTTCCATGTAACCGTAGCCAGTGCCTAGATATTATGACACTGTGTATAACAAAGTTTCCAGTGGAAATTCTGTTCATGTTAGGCTGAACAAATATACATTGACATGTCTATGATATTCATTCATATTTGGAAAAAGTGGCGAGGAATTAAATTGGCAGTGTCTGGCATACATTTGTACATGCATGCCGCCTTTTTTTTTGCGTGTACGCATAGCCAAATTGACCTTAGCATGCTTCACTTACAGGCCTCCGGTTTTATAACTTAATTGCATTGGATCAGAAATACGATTTGAAATAAACCCAGAAATTATCGCAATAAGTACAAAAAAGTGATAACTGACAGAGATTTGAACAGACATGTTTAAGATTTGAGATGTCACAATTTTGACTGAATAATGTAGATTCTAATATGACGTGCTTCTTTAGCTTTGTAAACAACACTGTGATAAAATTCTCGATAAAAAATACTTAGCGCAGACTCAGAGATATACATTATAATGGCTGTTACAATATACTTCCCATGTAAATCTACATGTATTGGAACCTATTTGCAGACCCTTTTCCGATTTTATTGTTTTAAAAAGTGCAATTAAAAAAAGACAAAATAACTTTTATTCTTATTAGTATGCATAATAAAAAGAAGTAATGCACAAGAGCTTGGAGAAATCAACAAAATAAAGATTAAATAAAATTCCGTGAAAGTCTATTAATCTTTTTGGCGCATTTAAGTCATTTCAAAACATGACGTCATACAAATGAAACCGCTAAAGTTGAAAGTTTTCTTTTACGTGAACCATTGGAATTCGTATGATATTGTATTAAAACTGATTTTTTAGGTAGATTTTGTTTTATTTTCTATTCAATTGCATTATTCGCATATATATTTACTCATTTCAGCAGGTCAACATGGCGGCTCTTTAGTTACAAAATGTCAACTTTGGATTTGACCGGAGCTTACGAGAAAAACATGTAAATTAAAAATGGCAAATGTTGGGTTTGAGAATTTAAAGAATTAATTTTTTTTCTAGCAGTTATTCACGAAATAACCTACGCAAGCTACATATTTATAAAGATATTTGAGCTTTATCTAACAGGGAGTAAAAAAGAACAGCCACACACACAGCATACCCACCTTCGCTTCAGTTTGCTTTTGTTGAAACAATCCTGGTTAGTTTTTGAATAATTGTATGCCCCATTTATCATGTTAATGGGCATTTTGTTTTCTGGTCTGTGAGTCCGTCTGTTCGTTTGTCTGTTCATCTGTTCATCTTTGTTTGTCCCGCTTTAAGATTTATTTAGATGGGAGTCAAATAGAAAAAGCATTAGAAACAATCGAGAAAAACAGAAACAAATTAAGAACATATAGCATGTATAGGTAAGGTTTTTAGCATTACTGATCATAAATAAAAAAGATTATATTCATGTACATGATCATGTACAATGATGTATAAAACACATTATTAATTCACATAAATATATTCTTCATACATAATAATAGTCTTTTATCATGTTTATTCAGAAGCAATACAGCTTATTGAATTTACATATATTATACAACATGTACAAATATAATAGCATCAGTGAATAACATATATACATATTAAACACTTAATTTTCATTTTAAAATTGAGAATGGAAATGGGGAATGTGCCAGAGAGACAACAACCCGACCATAGAAAAAAAACAACAGCAGAAGGTCACCAACAGGTCTTCAATGTAGCGAGAAATTCCCACACCCGGAGGCATCCTTCAGCTGGCCCCTAAACAAATATATACTAGTTCAGTGATAATGAACGCCATACTAATTTCCAAATTGTACACAAGAAACTAAAATTAAAATAATACAAGACTAACAAAGGCTCCTGACTTGGGACAGGTGCAAAAATGCGGCGGGTTAAACATGTTTGTGAGATCTCAACCCTCCCCTATACCTCTAGCCAATGTAGAAAAGTAAACGCATAACAATATGCAATAACCTATATATGAAGACCCGAAATATTTTAGGTGCTGCGCAACAGTAGAAGTAGCAATTATAAATCCAGAGTGTTGCATTGATGTATAATTATCAAATGTATCTAGATTTAGACATATATTCATGACATATTGAATTTCATCATTTTTCTTTGTGTATACACCCAAACATGATTTTTAGCGTTTTAGTTATTTTAAAAAATTTTATTGCTGTTTTGAACTTTATATTTATAAGCAGTTAAGGATTTTATACCTCTCACAATGAATTTTAAGTTTTAGGTGGTGATGGGTTTTTGTGGTGGGTGGGTGGGTGGTGGTGGTGGGGGGGGGGGTAAATAAGATTAACCAAGTGTGTCCTGTCCTGTCTGTCTGTTTGTCCATAGATCTTGAAAGTGAGGTACTTGTACACTACAATTAGTGTGTGGATTGATTGATTGTTGGTTGCTGAGTTAACGTCCAGTGGCAAATATTTCATGCATGTTCAGGACGAAAAAACACGTCAAAAGTAAATACTATAGGTAGATCTAGTAATAGAGGCCATCCAAGATGATGGTCAAAGAAAATCAAACTACCCCTAAAAAATGAGGATATATTGGATAGGGACAAAAATTTTGCCTTGCAACAGGCCACCTATGAACCCCTCAAAAAGTTGTTCCAAGTGTTCTTTACGTACATGGAGTGTGGCACTCTCTTACATGTAACACTAGGCATTGGATTTCACGTCCTACACTGTCAGTCAGGGGTAGTACAAGTACTTGTGCAAGTAATTTTATTTACTTAAAGAAGTAATAACAAATATACACATATAAGTTAATTATAATGTTTGAATAATCTCCCCTTAATTTTCTCAAAAATTCACTTGTATAACTATAAGTAAATTTTTCTTACAATCCCACAAAAGTTCTCAAGTTTTGAGATGTAAAATCATGCTTTTAATGAATTTTACCATATGAGCTCTTAATTTTTTATTAGAGTTCAATGTTTCAACAAAAAAAAAAACTGATTGCACAAAGACATTAAAGTATTTGCGCAATGCCTTCAAAAATTGCTCCTTGGGGCTTGTAAATGAGCAGTGTTCTGAAGATAACCATGATAACAGACAAGTTGGATTTTCATTGTCAATGAAATTACGCTTAAATGATTAGTAAGACATCTGCAAAAGGCGGACAATTTTGAATTCTAAGATCAAAGAAATCCTAAGAATTCAAGAAAGGCACTGGCTACGGTTACATGGAAATGTAACAATAATAAAAGTATTATTGTTACATTGGAGACTAATTGCCGGAATGCAAAGTTGGGTGAGGAACCGATTAATTACGAATGTAACAATAATTACTGAGGCTACGGTTACATGACGTTATTGTTACATGAAAAACAGCAATGTACGCTAGATTTATTAAACTTAAATCTTCTATAGTTGTTTTGCTTAATTCTTTCATATGTACTAAACAATACTTGTAATACTGATAAATTTAATATTATTAATCAACAATCAAATGGTGTTTAACTTGAATAGTTTTACGTATTAATGGTTTTGATGTTCTTAAAGATACTACTCAAAATTAGGAGTGTCAAAGGAAAACATATAGTTCAATGGTTTCTCTTTTTTAAAGTATTTAACTGCACACCTACTATTATTACCGTCATTATACTTTGAACCAATTTTGTTTAGGGTGAAAAACTTAAAAAATTGGGATGCGTTTTAAACCGGCGAAACTTAAACAAAATCAAGACATAAATTTCATACAGGTATACAACTTGACCCAAATTGATACATCAAAAGCAAAGTTTGCTAACTGTAACTTAAATACTAAGAACTTCTGTATGTACACGTAACCGTGGCGGACGCAATTTCGTTCATCAAAAATGTGTCGGACTTTCAAAACCACTTACTTGATTTGTAGAAATTGTCATTGTAAATAAAAAAAATTACAGTAAATAAATTGTTTGTAGTAAATGTATGTATTGCAAATATAAAATAAATGTCTTCATTTTTTATTAGTTAGTACATATTACTAGTCCCATCGTACATTGCTGTTTTTCATGTAACAATAACGCTATGTAACCGTAGCCTCAATAATTATTGTTACATTCGTAATTAAACAGATCCTTACCCAACCATGCATTCCGGCATTTAGTCTCCAATGTAACAATAATATTTTTATTATTGTTACATTTCCATGTAACCGTAGCCAGTGCCTTCAAGAAAAGAAGATAGGATGACTTTTTTTCTTATACATTACTCTGACGTCCAACGGCTGTTTTTCCAGACAAGCTGGGGCCGTGGGTCATCATTGCTGCAAGTTTTGTTAATCTAAAATCGATTTTACATATATCCCTATTGGTCAATCAATTTTTTCCCAAATTAAGTTAAGAGGGGGGGGGGGGGGGTCAGTGAAAAAACTATGTGAATTAAGTTTTTTATCCTTCATTGAACTTTTGATGTCGTCCCTAACTGCACTTACGATCATCCCAATATGGCGGACACAAATATAGGGAAATTTTATAAGGCTGATTTCTCCACTTTAACAGCTTATTTTCAGATTTGTTTTATGTCAAGAAACCTCTAAATAAGCATTGCCATTGAAATATTTTTTTGGACAGTTTGGAAAAGCACCAAGAAGAATGAAAATAGAGATACAAAAAATCACGATGATGATCGTAACTTTTATTTATTTTTATCAACGATGATCGTAACTTTTACTTAAGATGATCGTAACTGTCTGTTCCAAAGAAGCATTTTCTGATAAATAAGGACAAATAAAGCTGTCTAGTATGCAAAAAAATTTTTCGTTATCAGCTGATATTATGATAATAATGAGGAACGATCGCTGAGGGGAGGGTTACGTCCTATTGGTAAGTGCACTTCAACTTATGACTTGGCGAGATTTCGTATTTATTTTTATCTAGTTCTATATTGAAATGCATTGGGGGTTAACAACTTTATATTGATTCCATATGTTTTATATAAATAAGGTATTGGACAGATCATATTAATGACCAGTTTTTTTTAAATTGGAGATTTTTTTTTTCATTTTGTTCCCCTACACTTTATAGGGACAATAGTTCCTTTCGAGGATCTAGTATTTTGGGGGAATTCATACTTTATAGTTACTTTTATTAATAGATTTATGATTTTTAAAGGAGATTGAAAAAATAAAGCACTAAGAAGTGTAATCATATCTGTTGAATGAAAAAAAAAACCCAATGCAACCGTCAATAAAGGGAGCTACTATTTGAATTTTATTTGGGGGAGGTGCTAGGCTGAATAATTTTGTCCTGCATTTTTTATGTTGAAATCTCTATCCTTCGTTTTTATTTTTACTCTATTCGGTCCTGCTTTTTTTCATCTTGATTTTTTTTACATAAATTGTCATCCTGCCTTTTTGTTTGGGTAAGATGTTCATCCGGCCTTTTTTACTGAAATCTCCTGTCCTGCCTTTTATTTAATTTCACTCCCCCCTTTTAAAAATCAAATGGTAGATCCCTTATTGACATGTTTGGCTTAAACAACTTCTTCGACTAACTTCAATAATACATGTCATATCCCGTATAAATGTAAGGATCTGTAGCTTTGAAAATTTAATATGAACGTGTATACCATCTATTTTAACTTTTCCTTCTTTACATAAATAGCCAACCCATGGTAAATATAGGCAACAGTAGTCCAGTGGCGTATCCAGAGATTTTCATACAGAGATGGGGGACTGGCAGTCTAAGAGTAGGTCCGCTACAGTCATGCTTCATTGATTCCCTATACAATCAACCAAATTTCCCCCACAAAAAGGTGATGCGAGCACCTTGATCCTCCCTCTAAGTCCACCTCTGTAGTCTACCAATGTTTAATAGTCATAGTTAGATTAAGAAAAAAACCAAGGCCAGGCAACAATTTAAAACCGTTAGAAAGTCATCAAAATAATGTAACTTCAAGCCTTCCTTTACTTTATCATCAGTGAAGTTTTGGCCTATATCCTTAAACTGTATCATAAGAATACTTCATATCAACGTAAATCCATTTTGAATGTTAACTTAATTACTCATAAGAAAAAAAATATTGAGAACATTTCATATAAGTCTGCTAATCCCCCTTATGTCATTTCTTTTTAGAATAGCGATTTTCATTTATTCTTTGTTTAATTTTAAAATCATAATATTTTTTTTTTTTTATCGTGACTGCTAAATAGGGTGTTCATTTAGTGAACAAAACATTTGTAAATTTTGAGTTTACGATCATCTTTTTATAAAAAAAGTCAAAGTTACGATCATCTATAGACGAAGTTACGATCATCATCGTGATTTTTTTAATCTCGATTTTCGTTCTTCTGGTTGTTTTTCTATAATTTATGAAAAACACATTCAATGGCAATGCTTATAAATAATTTTCTTGATATAAATTTAAACAAATCTGAAAATAAGCTGTTAAAATGGAGAAATTAGCCTTATACAATATTCCTATATTTATGTCCGCCTTATTGGGATGATCGTAATTGCAGTTACGATCATCACGTTGACGCCAGTGACAACTTGATGATTAACTTATGTGTTGCATATTTATTTTTACTGCCTCAATTTAATAAAAATTACCTGTATAGGTACATGTAGTACCCCTGACTGACTGTTATCAATGATCTTTTTATACGACAGCAACATTTTTTTGTAGTCATATATTGGTACATGTATCAAGTTGTCGTCGTTGTTGTCATCAGAAGACAGTACATTTCCGGACATTTTTGCTAATTATTTCTTTTATCAAATTAGAGGCCAGATTATTAAAAAAAACTGCACATTTCACCAAAACAGTGTACTGTATTACAACATACATTTTCTGTAAATATATATGTTATAATATTGACAAGGACCCGAGCTAGCAAAAGGTTTTAGTTAACTTTTGTTTGTTTTTTATAGAGTGGCATATGACCCTTATACTGCAGATATATGTAGACCTTACATAGGATGTATGGGCTAGATGATATAGTCACAATCAATGGGGCTCAAGAGAGACACTTAGGTACAGAGGCTGGTCATAAGCCTCAAGACTGTGATTTGTGTGGCAAGCAGTGTAAACAACCTGGTAATTTGCAAAATCACATTAGAACACATACGGGGGATACATGTTATGATTGTGATGTGTGTGGTAAAGGGTTTATTTATGCCAGTAGTTTACAGAATCACATGCGAACACACACAGGGGAGAAACCGTTTGACTGTGATGTATGTGGTAAAGGGTTTAGTCGCATTGGTAATTTACAGAGACACGTTAGAACACATACAGGGGATACACCTTATGACTGTGGTGAATGTGGTAAAGGATTTAGTCACCTTAGCAGTTTACAGAGACACATGAGAACACATACAGTGGATAAATCTCATGAATGTGATGTATGTGGTAAAGTTGTTCGTCACCTTAGTAATTTTAAGAGACACATGAGAACACATACGGATGTTAGAACTCATGATTGTGATGTATGTGGTAAACGGTTTAGACAGCATTTTGATTTAGGGAGACACATGAGTATACATACAGGCGATAAACCTTACGACTGTTGTGAATGTGGCAAAGCGTTTAGTCGGCTCAGTAATTTAAAGAGACACATGAGAACACATCATGTACATACGGAGGATAAAGCAGATGAAGCTCACAATGAACATACTGAGATGTTTGTCGTTGAGGTTCAGTGTGAGTGATATTTACATAGACAAATGATAGATACACAAGAACACATGCCAGTCAAATCAAGGCAAATATATTTTTTGTTCAAAATAACATATCGCACATGTTGGAAGAAATCCATTTGAAGGCTTCTAGAGAACACATACGTGTGACAAACATCATAAATATTATGTACAAGCTTAAAAGTTTTTACAGAAGAAATGCAATGAGGAGATGGGTCTGTTTCCTTTCTCAATTTTATATGTATGTAAAACGTATAGGTTACACGTGTGTATATCGAATATGTTACATGTACATGTGTATATAATGTACATCTGCATATGTTACATGTGTGTGTACTATGGCATATATATATATATATATATATATATATATATATATATATATATATATATTTATGTTAAATGTGCGTATTACGTAAATGTTGCTTGTGTGTACTATATTTACGCATATATATGTTACATGTGTGTATAACATATATTACAAATTTCGTATGTATTACCTAGATAGTTCGAATACTTTATATATACGTTGAATTCGAAATACATGTACATGTATATACGCAATTACAATTTTTGTATAGAGATTTGTTTTTTGATTATGTATGTTCGAACTTTTTGTATTTATGGAATTAAAAATAAACGGATATACACGTATTTGTGTATGGCTAGACTTCAGATTCTATTTACATGTATCATGTTTAATATACGGAGTTTTGACATAAACTTATTTGCATACCACATACGCAAATACAGATACAACAAAATTGTAGTTGCATGCATAGATGCAGAACTAGGACCACGTTATACAGGGAATTACTTCAACAAATTTTTTATAGAACTATTTTCAACAACTTTGTTTAACCCCGCCGCATTTTTGGGCCTGTTCCAAGTCAGGAGCCTCTAGTCCATTTCCATGTAACCGTAGCCAGTGCCTAGATATTATGACACTGTGTATAACAAAGTTTCCAGTGGAAATTCTGTTCATGTTAGGCTGAACAAATATACATTGACATGTCTATGATATTCATTCATATTTGGAAAAAGTGGCGAGGAATTAAATTGGCAGTGTCTGGCATACATTTGTACATGCATGCCGCCTTTTTTTTTGCGTGTACGCATAGCCAAATTGACCTTAGCATGCTTCACTTACAGGCCTCCGGTTTTATAACTTAATTGCATTGGATCAGAAATACGATTTGAAATAAACCCAGAAATTATCGCAATAAGTACAAAAAAGTGATAACTGACAGAGATTTGAACAGACATGTTTAAGATTTGAGATGTCACAATTTTGACTGAATAATGTAGATTCTAATATGACGTGCTTCTTTAGCTTTGTAAACAACACTGTGATAAAATTCTCGATAAAAAATACTTAGCGCAGACTCAGAGATATACATTATAATGGCTGTTACAATATACTTCCCATGTAAATCTACATGTATTGGAACCTATTTGCAGACCCTTTTCCGATTTTATTGTTTTAAAAAGTGCAATTAAAAAAAGACAAAATAACTTTTATTCTTATTAGTATGCATAATAAAAAGAAGTAATGCACAAAAGCTCGGAGAAATCAACAAAATAAAAATTAAATAAAATTCCGTGAAAGTCTATTAATCTTTTTGGCGCATTTAAGTCATTTCAAAACATGACGTCATACAAATGAAACCGCTAAAGTTGAAAGTTTTCTTTTACGTGAACCATTGGAATTCATATGATATTGTAACGTTTTTCGTTTATTACATGCATCACTGGGTTTAATCATCATCATGGTGTAATCAGATTAATTATTCTCATTAAACGTTATCAAGTAATTCCTTACAATCTATTTTTATCGCTTTCAATCAGATTGTACTTGTTAAATGTCAAATCAATCATGTTAATCAGCTGGTGCCCCGTTACGATGTTGATGCAGGTGTCTCAGTTGACCTCAGTTGGCATTTGTCGTCCGTGGCCGTGTGAAACGTAGACACCAAACAACAAAGCACAAACACAAGAACACACACTCTAGTTTAAGTCCCCACACTTAAACACTTTTTCGTCACATTGGTGGCAGCGGTGGGATTTACTGTGTGTGACTTCAACGAACTTGCTAGACATTATACAATGGAAACACCAAGAAGAACAACAAGGACATCAACTCAGGCTCCAACGCTCTCTCAGGTAAGGCAGAATTGCTTTAGAAATCAAGTTTCCCCAGCAGATTCTGGGTTAGGTAATTCGCCTGCCACTGGACGTACTCTTAATGATATTCATACGGAGACTATGCCAGAGGTCCGGTATCGCCGGAACATCGGGCACTGTTACCCAAGAAAAAATCATTATAGAGTTATCCAGGAGATGAGCAATACGGAAAAAGACGGAGGAAATGGTTGGAACACTGAAAAAAATACCTAGTAAATATTACTAGTTTGGCTAGTACTTCATTAAAAGTCCCTAGTAGATTATCAAACAACTAATTAGACTAGTATGTTTACTATCGTGGATGCATCTTATTACCAGGAACCAGCTGTGCAACTGATAACAGGATTTCCCGCCGGACGATATCATATTCGCGTGGCCAAGTTCTGTTGTACATGAAGTGATGGCCGCAATCAAACGAATAAAGAACCCGAGTGATTTTTTGCCTGATTCATTGAAAAGCTGTAAGTATTTTAACTAATTTGTGTTTTATTTTATCGTCTTAACTTGTTTACACACAAAAAAGAACCACGTCATCTCGCCTTTCACGTAAAATAAAATGTACTACAGAAGATGGTCAAGATAAGGCAGCAACCATTTGATTTTCTGGGGGGGCTATGGTTTTTTTTGGAAAAAAAAGTTTGTTTCCAGTTTTTGGAGAAAAAAATAATTTGATTTTGATTCTGAGAAAAAAAAATTGTTTGTTTCACCCTCAGCTGCCACTATATGTAATGCTAAAATTGAAAGAAAAAAATTGTTTTCGACTTGTCGCGAAAAAAATAGATTGTTTTTCGCCGCAGGCGGAAAAAAAAAATTGTCCAGAAAAAAAAACCATAGCCCCCCCCCCCCCATCCCCAGAAAATCAAATGGTTGCTGCCTAACCTTGTGACACGTGGAACAAATTTTATCTATTTAAGTTAAGATTTACAAGATGCAGATTTCGTTATTCTAATATTAACACCTTTTCTTCTTTTTTAATACGAAAACTAATTAATAATCCTTCCATTTCCGACACCACAAGAAAAACGTAACTTAAATCCGAAACGTTTTATGATTATATAATTAAAGTGCGCCTCGTTATGAAATATTAATATGGCTGCGCCCATGCAGTGAAAATATGAACCTGCCAAAACTAACACAGTCAATACATGGTATATCTTCAATATTTTCACATCAAATATGAAATTGAGAAACATTTGAAAGCACCATAGAATGTACTTGATGACATACATGCACCATGTAGGTGTACACTTGCATCGACTCTGAGTGCACAAATGCATTCAATTTCAAACAAGTAATAGCTTTTCTAAAAAGCTAGCCGTCTCTTAGCTTCAGGATGAAAGTAGAAAGTGTTAAAATTCATAAAGGCTAAAACAATTTTTCCTAATTTACTAATGTTTTTTTTGGGATAATTTACCAACACTGGATTAGAAAGGGTGATGCCTTAACTGTTTTTTTTAATCAAATATGAAAATATTTATAAAAGTATATTTTAAACATGGCTCTGGGATAATTATTGTTTTTGTCAGTATTTTAACTCTCTGTAAAGCAGTATAATTGTAGATTTAATATTAATGCATACATATTACACTCGTTAATGTATCAACACTACATGTAGTTTTATTATGGATTTTTGTATAATTTCAGGTTCTGAAAAAATCACAGGGGATGATAAATTGAGACAAGAAGGAGCGATCACCAACATGCTACGCTTACTGGAACTTGAAAAACCTGCAATTCACAAGAACAAGCCAAAGACTAGTATTACCGTACAAAGTGGTTGACGGTATGGTCCCAGCTATTCAAACCTGACAATTTATTGGTAACAAGCAATCTTTACCAAAAAGGAACACCAAGCCGACATGCTTTGCAGACTTTGAAAGTGATAATTTATAAATTTGGTTAAGGCTATTGAAACAACAAACTGTGAAAACGAGCAATTTAAAAACACATTCTTCGTCAAAACTGTGATTCATTGAAAGAATACGTAGTGTGCACCAAGTCAGTTGAGAGCTTCAAAACAAGCTCACCAAGGCTGTCAATAGGAGTCCGCTCTCCCGTCAAGTTCAAGCCAGAATTGGGACCTTCGATGTAACAATGCAGATACATATAGCATGAAAACTTTTATATAATGAACATTTATATTTATATCTAATGATGTTTCAGTACAAGTATGATTATTTGTTTTTGTTGTGATCTATGACATACATGTATAGTATAAACAATTTTGAGAAAGTGTTATCTGTATACATGACAGTTCCGTGAAAATGTTAACCAACTTTTGTTTCAACTTATTTATTCATCTAAAAACTGAAACAAGCCAATATTAGAATTCAATAGATTAAGACTATAAAATCAATTTTGACCTAGGCCTGTTCAAGATTATTAAGGTCAAAATAAGATAAAACAAAGTTTCGTAAATATAAAATATCAATGTAGGAGCAAACGGTGAAATTGATTTAGATCCTAGTGCAATATGAGATGGGTGACATGTATTTAGATCCTGGTGCTCTAGAGGGGTGACATTGAGTTGGATCTGTTTGCTCAAACTAAAATTTACAGTGCTTTAAAAAATGATAAGTGATCATGCTTTATAAAGTTATAAACTGTTAGGTACAATCTGTATACTTACTTCCTGACAATTTTACTTTTACTTCTAAGTGTTTTAAAATGTAAACTTTGAAGTAGGAAGACATAAAATAACTGATAAGTCTTACTTTGTTCTTTTTTTTTAAATAAATATTCAAGGAGTTTATTCATTTTGGTTTTGCAGGGAGAGCTGATTGATTTAAACAGGGGCCGTGCAATAACTAGATGGGTTATAATTTATTAAACTGACCTTTTAAATTTTTTTCATCGAAATAACTTTAGAATTGTAAACTGAATATTCTAAATACATGTATGAAATATTGTTAATATTGATTAGGGTACAGCTTATTAATGGTTTTGAAACATGAATTTAAATGGCCATGGTTACTTTGAAGTAAATTGAGAACATGTTACCTATTTGTTTGTTGTTGGTTGGACACCTTTTTCTATACTTGAAATTAACTACTTTGTATTGTCTACTCAAATGTATTGTAAAGTTCTGATGTTATGCATCTTATGTAAATAAAATATGTAGGATTTATCTTTAAAATTATTTTGCTGAACCTCACACACTGACAAATTCAGTTAGGTAACTGTAAAGCTTTCAGGCCTAACATGGCGAAATTTAAGTGAGAATGTGTGAAAGAGAAAACAACAAGAACAAAGAGTGAATAGAAAAAGTTTTGTCTTTATTGACATTGAAGGTCAATTATCACTACAGATGCAACAAATTTTTATCTGCATTCATTGGCAACCAAAGTATACATTGTAAGTCAATTCATATTGAGGATATTGTGACCTATTGCTGATGTTTTTGCTAGGCTTTTCAGGTCATTGTTGTATATTTATCTTTCACAATTATTGCTATTGTCGTTGTGTTTCTTGAATTGAAAGATCACAAACACATATAACTACCTAGAAGCTTCCTGTTGATTTTACTGAGTGATGGATTTAGGGGCCCTTAGGCCCCTTTCATGGGAAAAATTTAATTGATTATACCATGAAAAATTTAACTATGA
Source organism: Mytilus galloprovincialis (assembly GCA_037788925.1). NCBI lineage: Eukaryota > Metazoa > Mollusca > Bivalvia > Mytilida > Mytilidae > Mytilus > Mytilus galloprovincialis. The sequence goes on from CM075338.1 coordinate 82,442,187, forward strand.
CTTGAGTGAGCCCCCTTTTATGGCAGTCTCCCTTATTAAAACAATTGGATTTATCATTTTGAACTTTGTACCAGTACTATAGAGAAATAGCTATAAGAAATTGCACTGCTATGAAACTATGCATACAAATCAAAATAAAAAAGAATCCTTAATCCAGTAACATTGCTACATGTAGGTACGAAAAAGTACCACAGGAGGGTGACCTGGTACAAGTACTTATAGCCAGTAAAGTTACTAGCTGAAGGAGGTATTCCTACTAGGAAATGTTTGTAGAGTTACTTGAAGCTAGTAGAATCACTAGTCTAACCATGTATTTGCCACTAGGAGGATCTAGTTATGTTACTAAAAGGTAGTAAAATTACTTACTCAGACTAGTAAAGTCACCAAGTAGTCTAGCAAAATTACTAAGGACTCCTAGTGTAATTACTAAGTAGCCTAGTAAATTTACTTTGATGGCCTAGTATAGTTACTAAGTAGGCTAGTAAATATACTTCTGGCCTAGTAATCTCATGGACAGTAAGTTTACTAGTTTACCTAGTAGAGATTACTAGGTATTTTTTTCAGTGAAGAAATTTTGGCAAATATGGGTTATTTTGCTTACACTCAGTAGCGGCCTCGTCGCATCAGCATGGATTTATTTTCCTAACAACCGGGTTGTACAGAAGTCTCAGGAATACGTTATGACTGGACTTATAGTTATAATAGGACTATTAATTTGTACAATTGTTCTAAAATTAATATGGAATTTCGTTCTTAATGGTCAGGAAACAGACAACGCTCCACAAACATGGTCCGAGAAGAGACGAAGACCTGATGACATTCGTAGAAAGTATATTTATAGGACTCCAGCTCACACCATAATGGATGAAAGCGATACGCCCTATGACTCAGATGAAGTGCCCTCTTACTCCTGTCCTAGTCCTAATAGCCCTTTTAACGGGCAAAGGAACACGGAAATGGAGTTATCCGGGCACGAATCGGAAAACATGGGCACATCGACAAAACAAATTCAATCGCCAGATTTTCATAATCGGGCAAATGAATTAACTACGGATATGCCGAAAACTAGGTGTTTTCGTGTGAGAAATATTCGACCAGCAAACGAATACCCTGTCCGTAGAACGTTTTCCGGAGTTAGCGATGACGTTTGGAATGAATTCATCAAATACTTTGAGAATGTATCCGAGCTAAATGTTTGGAATAATGAAAAGGCACGTAGGGTACTACTTAGTACTTTAAGAGGACAAGCTGAGACCTTTGCATACGGGATGCCATTAATTATTCAAAGAGATTTTGAACACCTGAAACGGAAGATGGAAGAGAGATTTGGACATACGGCGATGAAAGAAAGGTATGTGACAGAGGCGACACTGAGAAAAAGAAAACCGGAAGAATCTTTGAGAGATTTCGGTCAGGCCATAGAGGATTTGTACCGTAGAGCGTATCCGGGCAATCCTGAGATTGTAGAGGAGAACTCTATTAAAGCGTTCCTTGACAAGTGCGGACAATCAGAGGATTTTCGTCTTGCTGTCCAGCGAACCAGACCTAATACCCTGCAGGAGGCGGTAAATAATTCAATGCAGGAAGAATGCTTAAGAATTGGAGAGAAGGATCTCGTTAGCAAGAATTTCAAACCAGTTCAGCGGCCGATATTTGAAGTTGAAGACTGGGATAGTGATGAAGATGTAACTACAGAAGCAGAAGGAACACGAAGAGACAATGTCGACAGAAATAATGTTCCTGATAATTACCCACGGAATAACGGTATAGAGTCCCGAGTGCGATTCTATAACCGTGATAGATGGCGTGGAAGAGGCAGATCCCCGATGTTTAAAAATCGTCCACCAGAATTTCCGGAACCGAGAAGGGGACCGTAGAGATTCTCGAGAGACAGATTTACGCAAAGGAGATCGACACCAGAGGCCAGGTGTCGGTCACCCGGGCATGGACGGCCTAATGAAAAAAAAAAAAAAAAACAACACAATGAAACGACGGAAGATGATAGTGAATAAACCAAGTGACTTTATGAACAATTGTTTATTTATTGTGTAAACTATCATGTTGTTTTGTACAGAAGTTTTCTGTGACTGTTTATAGTCGAAATTTAAACTTTATTTGGTGCACGAGACCCTAAACATATTGTTATGGTGTCACGGAGCCCTTTAAAAGTACAAGTTGGTGCACGAGACCCTAAACATATTGTTATGGTGTCACGGAGCCCTTTAAAAAAATGATTAACTACATTTTTTTTTATTCTGTAGTTATAAAGGTTTTAAATCTAAAAAAAAAAAGAAATTGTAGACTTAAATAAATCATTGTCAGCCCTTGTTAGCAAATATATATATTTTTTTATATTTCGTGTTTTGATAGGTGCTTATGTTTTTATTTATATAGACTTTAATTTTATTCGCAAAAATTATTTTAAAGTCGTAATGAAAATTTGGAACCTGTGACCCTACTATTTGCTTGGTGTCAATCGGAACAAATTTTATTTTGTCTTTTAGTTACTCTTGGATCTCAAGTTTTTTTTTTTGTGTTCCAGGAATAGTTAGGATATCACTATAGGATGAGTAATTTTTATAGTTTTATTAATTTTGTTATGGTGCAAAAACTGAACAGTGGAAGTTCAGGGCTAAGAGGGGGCTGTGTAACGTTTTTCGTTTATTACATGCATCACTGGGTTTAATCATCATCATGGTGTAATCAGATTAATTATTCTCATTAAACGTTATCAAGTAATTCCTTACAATAAAGTATTTGTCTTGTCTTGTCTTGTACAATCTATTTTTATCGCTTTCAATCAGATTGTACTTGTTAAATGTCAAATCAATCATGTTAATCAGCTGGTGCCCCGTTACGATGTTGATGCAGGTGTCTCAGTTGACCTCAGTTTCGATTGACCTTAGCTCCGGGCTCCGGGCTCCTGCAATATAGCTCCTGTAGAATATTTCTTTGTTCAGAGTCATTTAACCATATTGTAATCATGTTACTAGAGTAGTATAAAAGAGAGAAATAGATAGTGAGAAGGGATACGAGATACGATATACGAGAGACGATTTTGTGTACGAGAGGTGCGTACGTAGGAGATTTAAGATTATGCCACCGTATTGTTGAGCCTGCAGTTTAGATGTTGTAAACTTATATTACTGTACATGTACTTTGGATTTTGAATATTACAGTATTGAACTTTAAATCGACTTTGTGTTTATTAACTTGCAAGACTTCGTTCAGACTACACCAGGATCCATTTATTTATTTATGTGACCAGGATTCCCTTAATCACGCTACCAGAGATTTTTTAGGGTTACCCTGTTAAGGAGTATACTTGGCATTTGTCGTCCGTGGACGTGTGAAACGTAGACACCAAACAACAAAGCACAAACACAAGAACACACACTCTAGTTTAAGTCCCCACACTTAAACACTTTTTCGTCACAATATTGTATTAAAACTGATTTTTTTAGGTAGATTTTGTTTTATTTTCTATTCAATTGCATTATTCGCATATATATTAACTCATTTCAGCAGGTCAACATGGCGGCTCTTTAGTTACAAAATGTCAACTTTGGATTTGACCGAAGCTTACGAGAAAAACATGTAAATTAAAAATGGCAAATGTTGGGTTTGAGAATTTAAAGAATTAATTTTTTTTTCTAGCAGTTATTCACGAAATAACCTACGCAAGCTACATATTTATAAAGATATTTGAGCTTTATCTAACAGGGAGTAAAAAAGAACAGCCACACACACAGCATACCCACCCTCGCTTCAGTTTGCTTTTGTTGAAACAACCTGGTTAGTTTTTGAATAATTGTATGTCCCATTTATCATGTTAATGGGAATTTTGTTTTCTGGTCTGTGAGTCCGTCTGTTCGTTTGTCCGTTCATCTGTTCATCTTTGTTTGTCCCACTTTAAGATTTATTTAGATGGGAGTCAAATAGAAAAAGCATTACAAACAATCGAGAAAAACAGAAACAAATTAAGAACATATATAGCATGTATAGGTAAGGTTTTTAGCATTACTGATCATAAATAAAAAAGATTATATTCATGTACATGATCATGTACAATGATGTATAAAACACATTATTAATTCACATAAATTTATTCATCATACATAATAATAGTCTTTTATCATGTTTATTCAGAAGCAATACAGCTTATTGAATTTACATATATTATACAACATGTACAAATATAATAGCATCAGTGAATAACATATATACATATTAAACACTTAATTTTCATTTTAAAATTGAGAATGGAAATGTGGAATGTGCCAGAGAGACAACAACCCGACCATAGAAAAAAACAACAGCAGAAGGTCACCAACAGGTCTTCAATGTAGCGAGAAATTCCCGCACCCGGAGGCATCCTTCAGCTGGCCCCTAAACAAATATATACTAGTTCAGTGATAATGAACGCCATACTAATTTCCAAATTGTACACAAGAAACTAAAATTAAAATAATACAAGACTAACAAAGGCCAGAGGCTCCTGACTTGGGACAGGCGCAAAAATGCGGCGGGGTTAAACTTGTTTGTGAGATCTCAACCCTCCCCCCTATACCTCTAGCCAATGTAGAAAAGTAAACGCATAACAATACGCAATAAAATTGAGAATGGAAATGGGGAATGTGTCAAAGAGACAACAACCCGACCAAATAAAAAACAACAGCAGAGGGTCACCAACAGGTCTTCAATGTAGCGAGAAATTCCCGCACCCGGAGGCGTCCTTCAGCTGGCCCCTAAACAAATATATACTAGTCCAGTGATAATGAACGCCATACTAATTTCCAAATTGTACACAAGAAACTAAAATTAAAATAATACAAGACTAACAAAGGCCAGAGGCTCCTGACTTGGGACAGGCGCAAAAATGTGGTGGGGTTAAACATGTTTGTGAGATCTCAACCCTCCCCCTATACCTCTAACCAATGTAGTAAAGTAAACGCATAACAATAAGCACATTAAAATTCAGTTCAAGAGAAATCCTAGTCTGATGTCAGAAGATGTAACCAAAGGACAATGAAGAAAATAAACAAAATGACAATAATACATAAATAACAACAGACTACTAGCAGTTAACTGACATGCCAGCTCCAGACTTCAATTAAACTGACTGAAAGATTATGATTTCATCATATGAACATCAGGCACAATCCTTCCCGTTAGGGGTTTAGTACATACCATCATAACATATATGAGAAGAACATAACCCGTGTCATGCCAACAACTGTTTTTAGAATAAATGTGTTTAGTTCCGATGCAAAGACCTTATCAGTGACTCAATATTAACGCCAAAATATGCAATCTTTAATGACTTGACAACAGTATCGTAATTATATCCCTTCTTAATAAGTCTATTCAAAGGTTTTGTAAGTTTCTGAGGTGAATACTGACACCTTTGTGCTTTATAAAGAATATTACCATAAAAAATTGGATGTGAAATACCTGAACGTATTAGAAGTCTGCATGTTGAGCTATATTTACGAATGATGTCTTTATACCGATGATAAAATTTAGTAAATGTTTTGACTAGTTTGTGATATCGAATACCCTGGTGTAATAATTTTTCAGTAATACATAAATTTCTCTCGTTAAAATCGAAAACATTGTTACATACACAAGCGAATCGTACAAGTTGAGATATATAAACACCGTAAGATGGTGACAAGGGAACGTCACCATCTAAAAACGGATAATTAACGATAGGAAATGAAAAATCATCCCTTTTATCATAAATTTTAGTATTCAGCTTTCCATTAGTGATATAGATATCAAGAGCAATAACCTATATATGAAGACCCGAAATATTTTAGGTGCTGCGCAACAGTAGAAGTAGCAATTATAAATCCAGAGTGTTGCATGGATGTATAATTATCAAATGTATCTGGGGGGTAAATAAGATTAACCAAGTGTGTCCTGTCCTGTCACAATTAGTGTGTGGATTGATTGATTGTTGGTTGCTGAGTTAACGTCCAGTGGCAAATATTTCATGCATGTTCAGGACGAAAAAACACGTCAAAAGTAAATACTATAGGTAGATCTAGTAATAGAGGCCATCCAAGATGATGGTCAAAGAAAATCAAACTACCCCTAGAAAATGAGGATATATTGGATAGGGACAAAAATTTTGCCTTGCAACAGGCCACCTATGAACCCCTCAAAAAGTTGTTCCAAGTGTTCTTTACGTACAAAGAGTGTGGCAATCTCTTACATGTAACACTAGGCATTGGATTTCACCTCCTACACTGTCAGTCAGGGGTAGTACAAGTACTTGTGCAAGTAATTTTATTTACTTAAAGAAGTAATAACAAATATACACATATAAGTTAATTATAATGTTTGAATAATCTCCCCTTAATTTTCTCAAAAAATCACTTGTATAACTATAAGTAAATTTTTCTTACAATCCCACAAAAGTTCTCAAGTTTTGAGATGTAAAATCATGCTTTTAATGAATTTTCCCATGTGAGCTCTTAATTTTTTATTAGAGTTCAATGTTTCAACAAAAAAAAAACTGATTGCACAAAGACATTAAAGTATTTGCGCAAGGTCTTCAAAAATTGCTCCTTGGGGCTTGTAAATGAGCAGTGTTCTGAAGATAACCATGATAACAGACAAGTTGGATTTTCATTGTCAATGAAATTACGCTTAAATGATTAGTAAGACATCTGCAAAAGGCAGACAATTTTGAATTCTATGATCAAAGAAATCCTAGGCTAAGAATTCAAGAAAAGAAGATAGGATGACTTTTTTTCTTAAATACAAGTAGTCCGAGATTACTCTGACGTCCAACGGCTGTTTTGCCAGACAAGCTGGGGCCGTGGGTCATCATTGCTGCAAGTTTTGTTAATCTAAAATCGATTTTACATATATCCCTATTGGTCAATCAATTTTTTCCCAAATTAAGTTAAGGGGGGGGGGGGTCAGTGAAAAAACTATGTGAATTAAGTTTTTTATCCTTCATTGAACTTTTGATGTCGTCCCAAACTGCAATTACGATCATCCCAATATGGCGGACACAAATATAGGGAAATTTTATAAGGCTGATTTCTCCACTTTAACAGCTTATTTTCAGATTTGTTTTATGTCAAGAAACCTCTAAATAAGCATTGCCATTGAAATATTTTTTTGGACAGTTTGGAAAAGCAACAAGAAGAATGAAAATTGAGATACAAAAAATCACGATGATGATCGTAACTTTTATTTATTTTTATCAACGATGATCGTAACTTTTACTTAAGATGATCGTAACTGTCTGTTCCAAAGAAGCATTTTCTGATAAATAAGGACAAATAAAGCTGTCTAGTATGCAAAAAAATTTTTCGTTATCAGCTGATATTATGATAATAATGAGGAACGATCGCTGAGGGGAGGGTTACGTCCTATTGGTAAGTGCACTTCAACTTATGACTTGGCGAGATTTCGTATTTATTTTTATCTAGTTCTATATTGAAATGCATTGGGGGTTAACAACTTTATATTGATTCCATATGTTTTATATAAATAAGGTATTGGACAGATCATATTAATGACCAGTTTTTTTTAAATTGGAGATTTTTTTTTTCATTTTGTTCCCCTACACTTTATAGGGACAATAGTTCCTTTCGAGGATCTAGTATTTTGGGGGAATTCATACTTTATAGTTACTTTTATTAATAGATTTATGATTTTTAAAGGAGATTGAAAAAATAAAGCACTAAGAAGTGTAATCATATCTGTTGAATGAAAAAAAAAACCCAATGCAACCGTCAATAAAGGGAGCTACTATTTGAATTTTATTTGGGGGAGGTGCTAGGCTGAATAATTTTGTCCTGCATTTTTTATATTGAAATCTCTATCCTTCGTTTTTATTTTTACTCTATTCGGTCCTGCTTTTTTTCATCCTGATTTTTTTTTAAATAAATTGTCATCCTGCCTTTTTGTTTGGGTAAGATGTTCATCCGGCCTTTTTTACTGAAATCTCCTGTCCTGCCTTTTATCTTAATTTCACTCCCCCTTTTAAAAATCAAATGGTAGATCCCTTATTGATATGTTTGGCTTAAACAACTTCTTCGACTAACTTCAATAATAAATGTCATATCCCGTATAAATGTAAGGATCTGTAGCTTTGAAAATTTAATATGAACGTGTATACCATCTATTTTAACTTTTCCTTCTTTACATAAATAGCCAACCCATGGTAAATATAGGCAACAGTAGTCCAGTGGCGTACCCAGAGATTTTCATACAGAGATGGGGGACTGACTGTCTAAGAGTAGGTCCGCTGCAGTCATGCTTCATTGATTCCCTATACAATCAACCAAATTTCCCCCACAAAAAGGTGATGCGAGCACCTTGATCCTCCCTCTAAGTCCACCTCTGTAGTCTACCAATGTTTAATAGTCATAGTTAGATTAAGAAAAAAACCAAGGCCAGGCAACCGTTAGAAAGTCATCAAAATAATGTAACTTCAGGCCTTCCTTTACTTTATCATCAGTGAAGTTTTGGCCTATATCCTTAAACTGTATCATGAGAATACTTCATATCAACGTAAATCCATTTTGAATGTTAACTTAATTACTCATAAGAAAAAAATATTGATAACATTTCATATAAGTCTGCTAATCCCCCTTATGTCATTTCTTTTTAGAATAGCGATTTTCATTTATTCTTTGTTTAATTTTAAAATCATAATATTTTTTTTTTATCGTGACTGCTAAATAGGATGTTCATTTAGTGAACAAAAACATTTGTAAATTTTGAGTTACGATCATCTTTTTATAAAAACAAGTCAAAGTTACGATCATCTATAGACGAACTTACGATCATCATCGTGATTTTTTTAATCTCGATTTTCGTTCTTCTGGTTGTTTTTCTATAATTTATGAAAAACACATTCAATGGCAATGCTTATAAATATTTTTCTTGATATAAATTTAAACAAATCTGAAAATAAGCTGTTAAAATGGAGAAATTAGCCTTATACAATATCCCTATATTTATGTCCGCCATATTGGGATGATCGTAATTGCAGTTACGATCATCACGTTGACGCCAGTGACAACTTGATGATTAACTTATGTGTTGCATATTTATTTTTACTGCCTCAATTTAATAAAAATTACCTGTATAGGTACATGTAGTACCCTTGACTGACTGTTATCAATGATCTTTTTATAATCAGAAGACAGTACATTTCCGGACATTTTTGCTGATTATTTCTTTTATCAAATTAGAGGCAAGATTATTAAAAAAAACTGCACATTTCACCAAAACAGTGTACTGTATTACAACATACATTTTCTGTAAATATATATGTTATAATATTGACAAGGACCCGAGCTAGCAAAAGGTTTTAGTTAACTTTTGTTTTGTTTCTTATAGAGTGGCATATGACCCTTATACTGCAGATATATGTAGACCTTACATAGGATGTATGGGCTAGATGATTTAGTCACAATCAATGGGGCCCAAAAGAGACACTTAGGTACAGAGGCTGGTCATAAGCCTCAAGACTGTGATTTGTGTGGCAAGCAGTGTAAACAACCTGGTAATTTGCAAAATCACATTAGAACACATACGGGGGATACATGTTATGATTGTGATGTGTGTGGTAAAGGGTTTATTTATGCCAGTAGTTTACAGAATCACATGCGAACACACACAGGGGAGAAACCGTATGACTGTGATGTATGTGGTAAAGGGTTTAGTCGCATTGGTAATTTACAGAGACACATTAGAACACATACAGGGGATACACCTTATGACTGTGGTGAATGTGGTAAAGGATTTAGTCACCTTAGCAGTTTACAGAGACACATGAGAACACATACAGTGGATAAATCTCATGAATGTGATGTATGTGGTAAAGTTGTTCGTCACCTTAGTAATTTTAAGAGACACATGAGAACACATACGGATGTTAGAACTCATGATTGTGATGTATGCGGTAAACGGTTTAGACAGCATTTTGATTTAGGGAGACACATGAGTATACATACAGGCGATAAACCTTATGACTGTTGTGAATGTGGTAAAGCGTTTAGTCGGCTAAGTAATTTAAAAAGACACATGAGAACACATCATGTACATACGGAGGATAAAGCAGATGAAGCTCACAATGAACATACTGAGATGTTTGTCGTTGAGGTTCAGTGTGAGTGATATTTACATAGATGCACGACAACACATTCTAGTCAAATCAAGGCAAATATAATTTTTGTCGAGCCTGCAACTTTTGTTGCAGAAAGCTCGACATAGGGATAGTGATCCGGCGGCGGCGGTGTTAGCTAACTTCTTAAAAACTTTATATTTTAGAAGGTGGAAGACCTGGATGCTTCAAACTTTGTATATAGATGCCTCATGTTACGAAGTTTCCGTCAGTCACATGTCCAATGTCCTTGACCTCATTTGCATGGTTCAGTGACCACTTGAAAAAAAAGTTCAAATTTTTTGTAATGTTGAATTCTCTCTTATTATAAGTAATAGGATAACTATATTTCATATGTGCGTACCTTGCAAGGTCCTCATGTCTGTCAGACAGTTTTCACTTGACCTCGACCTCATTTCATGAATCAGTGAACAAGGTTAAGTTTTGGTGGTCAAGTCCATATCTCAGATACTATAAGCAATAGGGCTAGTATATTCGGTGCATGGAAGGACTGTAAGGTGTACATGTCCAACTGGCAGGTGTCATCTGACCTTGACCTCATTTTCATGGTTCAGTGGTTATAGTTAAATTTTGTGTTTTGGTCTGTTTTTCTCATACTATATGCAATAGGTCTACTATATTTGTTGTATGGAATGATTGTAAGGTGTACATGTCTAGCGGGCAGATGTCATGTGACCTTGACCTCATTTTCATGGTTCAGTGGTCAATGTTAAGTTTTTGAGTTTTGGTCTTTTTATCTAATACTATAAGCTATAGGTGAACTATATTTGGTGTATGGAAATATTTTATGATCTTTATGTCAGTCCCGCAGGTTTTATTTGACCGTGACCTCATTTTCACGGTTCATTGCCCTGTGTTAAGTTTTTGTGTTTTGGTCTATTTTTCTTAAAACTATAAGTAATAGGTCAACTATATATGTTGTATAGAAGCATTGTTAGCTGTACATGTCTGCCTGGCATGGTTCATCTGACCTTGACCTCATTTTCAAGTTCATTGGTCTTTGTTTAGTTATCTTGGTTAATGTTAAGTTTATGTGACAGTTGTTATAAAGCTTAACTTTATACTTAGGACTATCAACATAATATCAATGATTAGTATAGAAGGCGAGACATTTCAGCGTGTGCACTCTTGTTGTTCAAAATAACATATCGCACATGTTGAAAGAAACCCATTTGAAGGCTTCTAGAGAACACATACGCGTGACAAAACATCATAAATATTATGGGCAAGCTTAAAAGTTTTTACAGACGAAATGCAATGAGGAGATGGGTCTATGTTATAGCGTATTTATATGTTTTCCTTTCTCAATTTTATATGTATGTAAAACGTATATCGAATATGTTACATGTGTATATAATGTACATCTGTATATGTTACATGTGTGTGTACTATGACATATATATATATTTATGTTAAATGTGCGTATTACGTACATGTTGCTTGTGTGTACTATATTTACGCATATATATATGTTACATGTGTGTATAACATATATAACAAATTTCATATGTATTACCTAGATAGTTCGAATACTTTATATATACGTTGAATTCGAAATACATGTACATGCATATACGCAATTACAATTTTTGTATAGAGATTTGTTTTTTGATTATGTATGTTCGAACTTTTTTGTATTTATGGAATTAAAAATAAACGGGTATACACGTATTTGTGTGTGGCTAGACTTCAGATTCTATTTACATATATCATGTTTAATATACGGAGTTTTGACATAAAATTATGTGCATACCACATACGCAAATACAGATACAACAAAATTGTACTTGCATGCATAGATGCAGAACTAGGACCACGTTATACAGGGAATTACTTAAACAAATTTTTTATAGAACTATTTTCAACAACTTTGTTTAACCCCGCCGCATGTTTGGGCCTGTTCCAAGTCAGGAGCCTCTGGTCTTTGTTAGTCTTGTATGATTTGGGTCAGAATATAATTTGCTTTATAAAATACAGAGTTTACTCTGAATATTGGATATAATGTGGACCAATTTGTATAAAACCGCATTGCCAATTAAGGAATTGGGTGGGTGAATCTGCTTCCCATTTAAAACAACCTAGCATTGAAGACCTGTTGGTGAACTTCTTCTGTTGTCTGCTCTTCTATGGTCGGGTTGTTGTGTCTTTGACATATTCTCCATTTCCATTCTCAATTTTAGCTACGACTTAGAAAAAAAATATATTAAAATGTCTTAAAAGTGAGACAAAGTAAGAAATAACAAATCAAGACACAAAAAAAACAAAAAACAAAAAACAAAAAAAAAACACACAACACACAAGGACTAGAACAGCACAGACTAACAATGAAAACGCCAAATATTAAATAAAAATAAAATACCCCGACCCATATAATTAAAACAAAACAGATAGGATATTGATACGGATCGAGTAGCAACAATGGACATGCGTATCAACTTTAAGACACTCAGACAATTTTTCCCGCATGAGAAGAATCATGTGATCGGAATCTAACCGGACAACCACAATTAATATGATGAAAGAAGTTGGTCTTTTTGGAGAAAATTTACCCATAGACTTATGAAAGATGCATTCAGCGAAGGAATAATATGCTGTCGGACTAATGGAAAGTCAAGAGTAATGAGCTATCTGAATGATGGGATGTCGGGATAATGGTTGTCGGACTTGCGGGATGTCACCGTCTCCTTGACACATTTAAACGCTATTTGTATGATAATAATTAGGATAATAATATCAAAATTTGTATACGACCGCAGAACATTTTTTGCGGTCGTATATTGGTATCACGTTGTCGTCGTCCGAAGACTTTTTGTTTCCGGACAATAACTTAAGTAGAAGTTTATAGATATCTATGACATTTAAACACAAGATTTAAAAGGAAGGTTGGGATTGATTTTGGGGTAATGGGCTTAACAGTTCCGGAATTGGGGACCAAAGAGTCCCTTATAAGAATTTTTCTAGTTTCCAGACTATATCTTGTGAATATCACAAAGGGATGGTTAGGATTGGCTTGAGGGGGTTATTGCTCAAACCATTTAGGAATTAGGGTCAAACAAAAGAGGAAAAACAAGGGGTTTACTGGTTAATGGACAATTAAGACAAATTTAAAGCAGTGCAAGGGAGGTAATCCAAACTTATTTGGAATTTAATTTAAACACGGATTCAAAAAGCGAGACATAGGTATAAAAAAGAAGATGGGGTATGATTGCCAATAAGACAACTGTCCACAAGAGACCAAAATGACACATACATTAACATTAACAGTACGCTGTTTCTGGCGTCGGCGACGGCAACAATGTATTAGTTTGTGAATAGGTCTAGTTTATGGTTAACCACTAATGATAAAGTAAAGATATTTGATATGCAGTTGTTATATTGGCACATCGCATTACTGTGGAGATTATTTGGCCCGCTCCCTCAGTTATGGTCGTTGACATTTTTGCTGAGTTTTTTCATGTATTAGTTTGTGATTAGGTCAGTTATTGGGGAAACACTAGTGGTATGTTGATGGTAATTGGTATGCAGCTGTATAAGTATTGGCATATCTCATTTCTATGGAGATGTTTCGTCCCCGCCTCTTTAGTCATGGTATATTGACTTTGAAACTTTTGCTTAATGTTCATGTGTTAGTTTGTGATAAGTTGGTTTATGGGAAACCGCTAGTGGTAGGTCAATTATAGTTGTTATGCTGTTGTGTTAGCATTTGAACATCTCATTACCATGAAGATTATTTGACCCTCCCCCTCAGTTATGGTTTGTTGACTAGGAAATTTTGCTTAGTTTACTTATATGAATTTGTGTTTAGGTTTGTTTAAAAGGAACTCATTCGGATAAGTCAATGGTATTCGGAATGCAGTTGTATTAGCATTCACATTTTGCACATATCATTTCCATAGGATTGTTTAGCAATGTACCTTGAGTCATGGTTCATTGACTTTGAATATTTGCAAAACTTACATGTTATAGTGATGCTATTTTAATTTCAACATTTGCATTATAAAAATTATCAAAAGTATCTCTGTGATAACAGTTTATTTTATAAACAGACACATTCATATGTGAATACAATATTTTGTCAAATAACCAGTTCATATGGCATCAACAGAGTGTGGTAAAGGTCTTCAGAGTTTTTGGAAAGTTTGCTATAGCTTGCTATAGCTTGCTATAGCAAAAAACTTTCTTAAGGCATCGGCCTCTAACCGGAAAAGAGACAGACTATCTTACTTTAGGGAGTGTGTCCTACTTCTAGATAATGTAGTACTGGTGTTAGATGCTAGAAAGATGCTTTTGAAATTTTGAGCTCTTTTATATTAATAGCATACAGCTTGAATTAATATGTACTGAATTTTCATCGATAAATCAAATAATTCAACTTCATTTGAAAATGACGAACAAACACTACTTCGCGGATCTGCGCTTCGTGGAAAGTTAAATCAATACACACACGAGACAGCAGTTTCTGCGTTATGATTTTATCGGTATTCTCCAGACATGTGTCAGATACATATATGTGTGCCTCCAAACGGGATTTCTATAATTCCGGTTTCAAAGGTTTCCACCTTCCTCCGGTTGAAGAGAAAATTAATACCGTGTTAAAATATTTCATAAATGAACATTTTTCGTCGCTTACTACGATTTTTACAAATGTTTATGCAATAGGTAAAAGCCCGAGAGTATCGGAAGTATCATGGTATCTCATCTCATCTCGGCCCAAGATGGGTCAATCACCCTACCCCTTTCTTTTGAAAACTTGTAAAGGGTTGAGATCCCACCCCTAAACCATATATATTTTTGTATGTGGCAACAAAACAAATCAAATGAAATAAAGTAGGTGCCCGTTTGGGTCAGCCCCCACCCCCTCATGTTTGTGAACTTGGAAACGGTCGAGATCCCCACCCATAAACCATATATATTTTTGTATGGGGCAACAAAGCAAATCAAATAAATTAAAGTGGTAGTCCCTTTTGGTCAGCCCCACCCCCTCATGTTTGAGAACTTGGAAACGGTCGAGATCCCCACCCCTAAACCATATATATTTTTGTATGGGGCAACAGAACAAATCAAATGAAATAAAGTGGGGGTCCCTTTAGGTCATCCCCACCCCTGTTGTTTGACAACTTGGAAATGGTCAAGATCCCAACCCCTTAACCATATATATTCTTGTACTGGACAATAAAACAAATCAAATGCAAAAGAAGGCAAGTCCCCAGAGGTCACTCCCGACCCCTTGTTGTTTGAGAACTTGTAAACGGTCGAGATCCCTACCTACAAACCAAATATATTTTTGTATGGGACAATAAAATAAATCAAATGAAATATAGAAGAAGTCCACAGGGGTGACCCAATCCCCTTCTTTTTTAAAACTTGTGAACGGTCGAGACCCCAACCCTAAACCAATGTTATTCTTCTATGGGGCAACAAAACAAAACGAATGAAATATAGTGGGAGTCCTTCTGGGTCAGCCCCACCCCCTCATGGCTGAGAAATTGGAAACAGTCGAGATCCCCACCCCTAAACCATATATATTTTTGTATGGGGCAACAAAACAAATCAAATGAAATAAAGTGGGAGTCCAAACGGACACCCACTTTATTTCATTTGATTTGTTTTGTTGCCCCATACACAGATATATATATGGTTTAGGGGTGGGGATCTCAACAGTGGGAATGACTAATTTTGAGAGCTTTGTTTTGGAGACTTCGAAGCAGCATCCTGTTACAATTATTTCTTGATAAAGTTTTTTTTCTTTTTTTAAGGAAGAATAAAAGTTAACCATGCAATCTACATATTTATAATCTATTTGAAATATTACAATCTACCGTTGCAAACTTTCCACGGGTGCTATCCAACACTTTGCTTTGTCGAGCCTGCAACTTTTGTTGCAGAAAGCTCGACATAGGGATAGTGGTCCGGCGGCGGCGGTGTTAGCTAACTTCTTAAAAGCTTTATATTTTAGAAGGTGGAAGACCTGGATGCTTCATACTTTGTATATATATGCTTCATGTTACCAAGTTTCCGTTAGTCACATGTCCAATGTCCTTGGTCTCATTTTCATGGTTCAGTGACAACTTGAAAAAAAAAGGTTAAGATATTTTGTGATGTGAAATTATCTCTTATTATAAGTAATATGATAACTATATTTGGTATGTCATACAGTTTTCACTTTACCTCGACCTCATTTCATGGATCAGTGAACAAGGTTAAGTTTTGGTGGTCATGTCCATATCTCAAATACTATAAGCAATAGGTCTTTTCGGTGTATGTAAGGAGGACAGGTCAAACTGGCAGGTGTCATATGACCTTGACCTCATTTTCATGGTTCAGTGGTTATAGTTAAGTTGTTTGTGTTTTTGTGTTTTTTACTTATACTATATGCAATAGGTCTACTATATTTGGTGTATGAAATGATTGTTAGGTGTACATGTCCAGCTGACAGGTGTCATCTGACCTTGACCTCATTTTCATGGTTCAGTGGTCAAAGTTAAATTTTTGAGCTTTGGTCTATTTTTTCTAATACTAAATGCAATAGGTCAACTATATTTGGTGTATGAAAATATTTTAAGATCTTTGAGTCAGTCGTTCAGGTTTTTTTTACCTTGACCTCATTTTCACGGTTCATTGCACAGTGTTTTAAAGTATTTGTTTGGTCTGTTTTTTTTTAATTTATAAGGTCAACTATACTTGTTTTATGGAAAAACTGTTAGCTGTACATTTCTGCCTGGCATGGCTTATCTGACCTTGACCTCATTTGCATGGTTCATTGATCAATGTTTAGTTTTTTTGGTTGATGTTGAGTTTATGTGACAGTCGTAATAAAGCTATATATTTAGGACTATCGACATAATATCAATGATTAGTAAAAAAGGCGAGACATGTCAGCGTGTGCACTCTTGTTCATATACTGTATGCAATGGGTCTACTATAGTTAGTGTATGGAATGATTGTAAGGTGTACATGTCTAGCTGGTGTATGTCAACTGACCTTGACCTCATTTTCATGGTTCAGTGGTCAAAGTTTAGTTTTTGTGTGTTGGTCTTTTTATCTAATACTATATGCAATAAGTCAACTATATTTAGTGTATGGAAATATTTTGTGACCTATATGTCAGTCGCTCAGATTGAATTTGACATTGACCTCATTTTCATAGTTTAAGTTCATTGCTCAGTGTTTTCGTGTTTTCGTCCTTTTTTTAAACTTCAAGTTAAGGTCAACTATATTTGTTGTATGGAAGAATTGTTAGCTGTACATGTTTGACTGGCATGGTTCATCTCACCTTGACCTCATTTTCATGGTTCAGTGGTCAATTTTTAGTTTTCTGGGTTAATGTCAAGTTTATGTTTAACTTGTAATAAAGTTTTATATATAGGACTACCAACATAATATCAGTGATTAGTAAAGAAGGCGAAACATTTCATCGTTTGCACTTGTCTTTACAACAAGTTTTTTTTAGTTCTACCCTAGGACTATATAAATGTTGATCGCTTTATTGCGAAAACAATCATAATCGCTATATTACGAAAACAATCATAAAGCAATCGGTGCCTCCTAAAAACATTGTTATTGTGTTTTCTTGCTTTAAAACAGAAAACTGTTGTATGTTTGTCTAATTGTGTTCGTTTCTGCCATATGAGGCTATCTTGTTAATTCACAACATTTTGTTCGTTTCGTCTACATAAGACTCTCAGATCAAAATAGTTAAAAAGACAAACAAGTACAAACGCTCAGATAAAAAAAAAATCCAAATCCAAACAAGTACAAAGTTGAAGAGATAAAATATTCAGTACTTTTCCTGATTTTTTAAATCGATTGCTTTAAGATCACAAGTTTTGTTTTAAAACAACGTCCTGTTGGAGACCATCGTGTAATTAATTTTACTTCCTTGAAATTAACATTTTTAACATGTTTATATACTTATAGTGCATATTGCATTGTGAATTTTTGCATATTTGATATTTAGTATCAAAAGAAATCATTCACTTGCATATACTGATTAAAACTCTAAAAGTTAAGCAACATTAAACTATTTGTTATAAGATAGATATATTCGCCGAGGCGTCTAACGAACAGTGTGCATAACTTTAAACTCTTCCTTGTACACCTAATCAAGTATTAAAACATCGATAATTAAACACTTGTCCTGCTTAGATCGTGTTTGATACAATATAGACCAAAGAGTTTCAGGTTGAGAAAGGACATCCATTGTTCTGTGAATGTAAAAGAATAGACCACTTTCGAGTTCATCCGTCACCGGAAAAAACTCGTCAATTATACGCGCCTTTATGACGTCATTTACCAGATAGAGGGGGTCGCCTGTATCCTTGCACTATTTACGTTCATCAAGCGTCTTGGTGATCGTCATTGTGCAGGATAAACTAGAAATAATGGTTGTTCTGTAAGTACTTAATGACAATTCCCTAATGACATCAATGCTGATTGTCAATTTTGAGAATTCAATTTGTCGTATAATTCGTACAATATAGAATTATAGTTTTCCAACAACTCGCTCAACATTGGAATGGAAGTGACGACGCCCCTAAACGCACAAATGACGTTCACTAAAACCAGAGTTTTTGACGGTGAAGAAAAAGGCGAGAATTTAAGAACAAAATAACGAATCAGTGAAAATCGTTAGAATAAATTACGTTGATATTTAATTTAAATAAACAAAATGCTTCTTTCGATTTATTTGAGTATCATATACAAGTAGGTATTACAACTAAGCTTCATATCTCTGATTGTTTCAGAAGTATTACTGACACATATAAAAACAAAAAATACATTTTATAGCATATAGTAACAAATCAGATAAAAACTTAAAAGCGCAAAGAGTCCAATATCCACAGTGATCAAGTTTGAGAACTGCCTATTTTATTATACTTGCAATTTTACTGTAGCTTGCAATTATCTAGCGTTTATATTTGCTTCATTTCGCTTCTAGAGAAAAAAAAAAATAAACAATTACCGGTACAACAGTTCTGCGTTAGTGTTGTCTGGTCCTCAATGATTTTTCCCGATATGCTGTCTGGTCCTCAATGATACCTCCAGACATGTTGTCTCATCCTCGATGATATTTCACGATATGCTGTCTTGTCCTCGATGATATCTCCAGACATAATGTCTTATCCTCGATGATGTCCCCAGACATGTTGTCTCATCCTCGATGATATCACAGACATGTTTTATCGTCCTCGATGATATCCCAGACATGTTGTCTCGTCCTCGACGATATCCCCAGACATGTTTCCTCGTCCTCGTTGGTATACCCAGACATGTTGTCTCGTCCTCGATGATATACCCAGACATGTTGTCTAATCCTCCATGATATACCCTGACATGTTGTCTCGTCCTCGATGATGTAACCAGACATGTTGTCTCGTCCTCGATGATATCCCCAGATATGTTGTCTCATCCTCAATGATATACCCAGACATGTTGTCTAATCCTCCATGATATCCCCAGACAAGTTGTCTCGTCCTCCATGATATATCCAGACATGTTGTATCGTCCTCGATGATGTACCCAAACATGTTGTCTCGTCCTCAATGATATAACCAGACATGTTGTCTCATCCTCGATGATATACCCTGACATGTTATCTCGCCCTCGATGATATCCCCAGATATGTTATCTCGTCCTCGATGATATACCCAGACATGTTGTCTCGTCCTCAATGATATAACCAGACATGTTGTCTCATCCTCGATGATATACCCAGACATGTTGTCTCGTCTTCGATGATATCCCCAGACATGTTATCTCGTCCTCGATGATATACCCAGACATGTTGTCTCATCCTCGATGATATACCCAGACATGTTGTCTCATCCTAGATGATATCCCCAGACATGTTGTCTCGTTTTCGATGATATCCCCAGACATGTTGTCTCATCCTCAATGATATACCCAGACATGTTGTCTAATCCTCGATGATATACCAAGACATGTTGTCTCGTCTTCAATTATATACTCAGACATGTTGTCTCGTCTTCGATGATATATCCAGACATCTTGTCTCGTCCTCCATGATATACCCAGACATGTTTCCTCGTCCTCGTTGGTATACCCAGACATGTTGTCTCATCCTCGATGATATACTCAGACAAGTTGTCTCGTCTTCGATGATATCCCCAGACATGTTATCTCGTCCTCGATGATATACCCAGACATGTTTTCTCATCCTAGATGATATCCCCAGACATGTTGTCTCATTCTCGATGATATCCCAAGACATGTTGTGTCGTCTTCAATTATATACTCAGACATGTTGTCTCGTCTTCGATGATATATCCAGACATGTTGTCTCGTCCTCCATGATATATCCTGACATGCTGTCTCGTCTTCGATGATGTATCCAGACATGTTGTCTCGTCCTCAATGATATAACCAGACATGTTGTCTTATGCTCGATGATATACCCAGAAATGTTGTCTCGTCTTCGATGATATCCACAGACATGTTGTCTAGTCCTCGCTGATATACCCAGACATGTTGTCTCATGCTCAATGATATACCCAGACATGTTGTCTCATCCTCAATGATATACCCAGACATGCTGTCTCATCCTCGATGATTTACTCAGACATGTTGTCTCATCCTCGATGATATACCCAGACATGTTGTCTCATCCTCAATGATATACCCTGACATGTTGTCTCATCCCCGATGATATCCACAGACATGTTGTCTCATCCTCGATGATATACCCTGACATGTTGTCTCATCCTAGATGATATCCCCAGACATGTTGTCTCATCCTAGATGATATCCCCAGACATGTTGTCTCATCCTCAATGATATACCCTGACATGTTGTCTCATCCCCGATGATATCCACAGACATGTTGTCTCGTCCTCGATGATATCCACAGACATGTTGTCTCATCCTAGATGATATCCCCAGACATGTTGTCTCATCCTAGATGATATCCCCAGACATGTTGTCTCATCCTCAATGATATACCCAGACATGCTGTCTCATTCTCGATGATTTACTCAGACATGTTGTCTCATCCTCGATGATATCCACAGACATGTTGTCTCGTCCTCGATGATATCCCCAGATATGTTGTCTCATCCTAGATGATATCCCCAGACATGTTGTCTCATTCTCGATGATATCCCAAGACATGTTGTCTCGTCTTCAATTATATACTCAGACATGTTGTCTTGTCCTCGATGATATAACCAGACATGTTGTCTTATCCTCGATGATATCCACAGACATGTTGTCTCGTCTTCGATGATTTACTCAGACATGTTGTCTTATCCTCGATGATATCCACAGACATGTTGTCTCGTCCTCGATGATATCCCCAGACATGTTGTCTAATCCTCCATGATATCCCAAGACATGTTGTCTCATCCTCAATGATATACCCTGACATGTTGTCTCATCCCCGATGATATCCACAGACATGTTGTCTCATCCTCGATGATATACCCTGACATGTTGTCTCATCCTAGATGATATCCCCAGACATGTTGTCTCATCCTAGATGATATCCCCAGACATGTTGTCTCATCCTCAATGATATACCCTGACATGTTGTCTCATTCCCGATGATATCCACAGACATGTTGTCTCGTCCTCGATGATATCCACAGACATGTTGTCTCATCCTAGATGATATCCCCAGACATGTTGTCTCATCCTAGATGATATCCCCAGACATGTTGTCTCATCCTCAATGATATACCCAGACATGCTGTCTCATTCTCGATGATTTACTCAGACATGTTGTCTCATCCTCGATGATATCCACAGATATGTTGTCTCGTCCTCGATGATATCCCCAGATATGTTGTCTCATCCTAGATGATATCCCCAGACATGTTGTCTCATTCTCGATGATATCCCAAGACATGTTGTCTCGTCTTCAATTATATACTCAGACATGTTGTCTTGTCCTCGATGATATAACCAGACATGTTGTCTTATCCTCGATGATATCCACAGACATGTTGTCTCGTCTTCGATGATTTACTCAGACATGTTGTCTTATCCTCGATGATATCCACAGACATGTTGTCTCGTCCTCGATGATATCCCCAGACATGTTGTCTAATCCTCCATGATATCCCAAGACATGTTGTCTCGTCTTCAATTATATACTCAGACATGTAGTCTCGTCTTTGATGATGCATCCAGACATCTTGTCTCGTTCTCGATGATATACTCAGACATGTTGTCTCATCCTCGATGCTATACCCAAACATGTTGTCTCATCCTCCATGATATACTCAGACATGTTGTCTCATCTTCAATGATATACTCAGACATGTTGTCTCGTCTTTGATGATATATCCAGACATGTTGTCTCATCCTCGATGATTTACCCAGACATGTTGTCTCATCTTCGATGATATACCCAGACATGTTGTCTAGTCCTCGCTGATATACCCAGACATGTTGTCTAGTCCTCGCTGATATACCCAGACATGTTGTCTCGTCCTTCATGATATCCCAAGACATACTAAGGGTTGTATTGTGTCGTCCTCCATGATATCTCCAGACGTACTATTGGTTGTATTGGGTCGTCCTCGATGATATTCCCAGACATACTAATGGTTGTATTGTGTCGTCCTATATGATATCCCCAAACATATTTAGGATTGTATTGTATCGTCCTTCATGATATCCCAAGACATACTAATGGTTGTATTGTGTGGTCCTCTATGACATCCCCAGAAATACTTATGGTTATATTGAGTCGTCCTCTATGATATTCCCAGACATACTAATGGTTGTAGTGTGTCGTCCTATATGATATCCTCAGACATACTAATAGTTGTATTGTGTCGTCCTCCATGATATCTCCAGACTTGCTAAATGTTGTAATGTGTCGTCCTCTATGACATCCCCAGAAATACTCACGGTTATATTGAGTCGTCCTACATGATATCCCAAGACATACTAAAGGTTGTATTGTGTCGTCATCCATGACATCCCCAGACATACTAATGGTTGTATTGTGTTGTCATCCATGACATCCCCAGACATACTAATGGTTGTATTGTGTCGTCATCCATGATATCTCCAGACATACAAATGGTTGTATTGTGTCGTCCTCGGTGATACTCCCAGACATACTAATGGTTGTATTGTGTCGTCCTCCATGATATCACCAGACATACTAATGGTTGTGTTGTGTCGTCCTCTATGCTATCCCCGGACATACTAATGGTTGTGTTGTGTCGTCCTCTATGATATTCCCAGACATACTAATGGTTGTGTTGTGTCGTCATATATGATATCCCTGGACATACTAATGGTTGTATTGTATCGACCTTCATGATATCCCAAGACATACTAATGGTTGTATTGTGTCGTACTCCATGATATTTCCAGACATACAAATGGTTGTATTGTGTGGTCCTCTATGACATCTCCAGACTCGCTAAATGTTGTAATGTGTCGTCCTCTATGACATCCCCAGAAATACTTATGGTTACATTGAGTCGTCCTACATGATATGGCAAGACATACTAATGGTTGAATTGTGACGTCATCCGTGATATCTCCAGACATACAAATGGTTGTATTGTGTCGCCCTCCATGATATCACCAGACATACTAATGGTTGTATTGTGTCGTCCTCCATGACATCCCCAGACATACTTATGGTTGTAATGTGTCGTCCTCCATGATATCTCCAGACTCGCTAAATGTTGTAATGTGTCGTCCTCTATGACATCCCCAGACATACTAATGGTCGTATTGTGTCGTCCTATATGATATCCCCAGACATATTTATGATTGTATTGTCTCGTCCTTTGTGATTTCCTCAGACATACTAATGGTTGCATTGTGTCGTCCTCGATGATATATCTCCAGACATACTATTAGTTGTGTTGTGTCGTCCTCTATGATATTCCCAGACATACTAATGGTTGTAGTATGTCGTCCTATATGATATCTCCAGACTCGCTAAATGTTGTAATGTGTCGTCCGCCATGATATCTCCAGACTCGCTAAATGTTGTAATGTGTCGTCCTCTATGACATCCCCAGACATACTAATGGTTGTAGTGTGTCGTCCTATATGATATCCTCAGACATACTCATGGTTGTAGTGTGTCGTCCTATATGATATCCTCAGACATACTAATAGTTGTATTGTGTCGTCCTCCATGATATCGCCAAACATACTATTGGTTGTGTTATGTTGTCCTCTATGATATCCCCAGACATACTAAGGTTTGTATTGTAACGTGCTCGATGATCTCTCCAGACATACTATTGGTTGTAATGTGTCGTCCTCATGATATCTCAAGACATACTAATGGTTGTATTGTGACGTCCTCCGTGATATCTCCAGACATACAAATGGTTGTATTGTGTCGTCATCCATGATATCCCCAGACATACTAATGGTGGTATTGTGTCGTCCTCGGTGATATTCCCAGACATACTAATAGTTGTATTTTGTCGTCCTCCATGACATCCCCAGACATACTAATGGTGATATTGTGACGTCACCCGGGATATCTCCAGACATACTAATTGTTGTATTTTGTTGTCCTCTATTATATCCCCAGACATGCTAATGGTTGTATTATTTCGTCGTCCATAATATCACTAAAAATACAATTGGTTGTAATGTGTCGTTCTCGGTGATATCTTCAGACAATTTTAAAAGAAAACTGACAGACGTCAGCGGAAAATGTTATTAAGCTGGCTACCATGCAACAACATATCTTTTGATAAACTGTTAGTACAATTGATGTTTATTTGTCCACAATTTTGCTACAGAGTTATTATATTTTTTCCTGTTTATCAAGTTAAATCATTAAAGAAAACATATTCCAGTAAAGTGTTAGACGGACACTATATTTTTGTCAAAATTCTTTTATCGTATCACAAATAAAGTCAGTTCTTATAAGATTTCTTACTACTGTCCATCATCGGAAAAGGTCGTCAATTATGAGTGCCTTTATTACGCCATTTAAACATTACAGGGACTCTAATGCGGTGATATAATGTAATAGGAAGAGTCGGCTATGCATAAACCAATTTTGAAACCCTTTCAGGAAAAATAAATCCTGGGTAGATGCTTCATTCTTTTGTTTACAATCTCATAACATTGTGTAACAAACAATACCGAACTTCACGCGAATATTAAAAAAGGGGCACTTAATAAAGGCTGAGAAGTTTAAGTTTATACTGTATACATTTGTTTTTCGTTTAAATTTTATAAACCAAGTGGTACATATCGGCTGATTTCATTCGAAGAAATTTAAGTCAATATATCTAGCTGTTAAAAGATGAGAAGGTCACTATGAGATCAGTCTGAATACCCATCCAATGATAAAAGGAAACATATTAAACTTATAAATTTATCTGCTGATCTTTTCAATGGTATTACGGGATCAGCCGAAACTTATTGATCCTTGTACTTATCGTTCCAATGTTACTACAGGACATTCAAAACTCACAATTCTTTCTGCTTATCCGTTCAATGATATACGGGATCATTCGAGCCACATAAGTCCATCTGTTTACCCTGACGATGCCCATGGGGTCACCTGTAGTATATGGTTGATATCGTATTATTCACTTTTCATTTGCATGCCCAACCTACGATAGTCTACTAATAATAAGTATAGCTCTAATAAATCAAATAATATGAGACGCTCACGAAAAGAAATTGTTAAGGAAGTTCGTTTGTCATGTTTTTGAATTTTGGCCGATTTTCGGAATCATCTGGTTTTATCTATTTGAATAAAATCATTTTTTTATCAATCTTTTTGCATGCATAATTATAAGCCATCTGTTAAAGTCTTAATTTTTTTTTAATTGTTTTTGAAAATTTAAACATGTCAATGATAAATATATTAAAAATTTCAATGGCTAGTATCTCGAAAACAGCACATTGACCTATATTTCATTTTTGCTCTTTTTGTTCCTTAATTAATTCCCTTTCAATATAAACTAGTGTTATGAAAAGATGAGCGAAGTTGAAGTCCACACAACTTGAAACTTAGTACACATGTCCCTTACGATGTGATCTTTTATATTTTATGCCAAAATTTTTACCCCTATTTCAAGGTCCAATGCTTATATAAATTGATTGTGCGAGTGTCAGAGGCATTCGTGTACTGGTGACACATTCTTGTTTAATTTATTTCTGACTGGCAAGTTATTGATTTTCTCAGTCTTATCTCCCGAACCAGATAGGTATGTGTTTCCATTTACAAACCCACAAAATAGATTGAAGACAGTTAAAGGTATAATACCACCAAATCATGGTACGTCTCATCTGGTTGTATACGAAAGAAGGCCAAAAAAAATATTCCCTTGAATTTGACAGTTGTAGGTAATTAATTCTACATTTTATTACAGTTAAACATTTCTGTGTCATAAACATAACTATGTCTTGTGTATTTCAAAACACCATTATTTTTTATTTGGAATTTCTATGAAATAGCTTTTAATCTTGAGGTTACAATAAGGGGATACATTTGATTGGTTAACTTCCAATGATGGTTATTTTCTTAAATGCAATGAAATGTTATGTGATTTTTTTTCTATAGTACTGGACAGGATAAAACTTTACTCATGCCAAGTATTTCTTTATTTGAACAAAGATAAATTCTGCACATTTAAAAAAAAATATATTTCATCTTTGCTCTTTTTGTTCCTTTATTAATCCCCGTCAATATATGTTATGAAAAGATGAGTAGCGAACATCCTTAACTTATACATGTTGTATTTGTGATTATTATATATCTAGAGCATAACTTCAACTGTGAAATATTCAGCACTTTTCCTGACATTTGGCAATCGATTGTTAAGAAACACCTTGCCGTAGGAGAACATGAAATGTGATAAATTGTACTTCCTTGACATTAACATTTTTGAAATGCTTATATACTTATAGTGCATAATGCATTGTTAATTTTTGCATATCTAATATTTTAAAGTATCAATAGAAATCATGCACTTGCATATAACGATAAAAGTAAAGCATCATTAAACTATGTATTATAACAAAAATATATTCGTCGAGGCGTCAAACTAACAGTGTGCATAACTTTAAATCCTCCCGTATAAACCTAATCAAGTATACAAACATCAGTGACTGTGGACTTGTCCTTCTTAAATATTGTTTATACTTATATAGCCTAAAGATTTTCGGTTTGAGAAAAGACATATATTGTCCTGTTTTTGCAAAAGAATTCATTTTAAATTTGAATAGAGAGGAGTGATAAAATCAGTAAAAATGGGCAGGCTAAATTACGTTCAACTTGACAAACAACTAAAATATACAAAAAGTTCTTTTCTATATATATATATTATCATATACATGTAGGTATTTCAACTAAACTTCATATCTCTGATACATCACATGTAAAAACCAAACACACATTTTAATTCATATAGTAAAAAAACAAAACCTCAAAAAATACACAAAGATTCAAATATCCTCAGTCCTGAAGTATAAGACCTGCTTATTTCGACAAATTATGTTTTATTTCGATAAATTATGTTTTCTGTTTCCAAACACCACTTTAAGCATTTACTTGATTCATAGAAGTAATACCCATGGGTTTTACATCTATGCTTGATTCTATCAAATAATAGTAAGTTTTAAAACCAGGAGTGCCAAGTGGTGAAGTTTAAAGTAGCATTTCATAAATTTTACGGACGTCATGCTACCATAAACATCACGACAAAAGAGGGGCGAATATACCAGAGGAACACTCAAACTCATAGATAAGAAATAAACTGACAACGTCAGGGCTTGAACAGAAATTCGACAAACCAACGAATAAAAGTACATAAAACTCAACACAGAAAACATTCAAATAAGAAACCCGAACCCCACCAAAATCTGGAATCGATCTCAAGGATCCAAAAGGGTAAACACATTTTGCTGTGCGAAAATATTGATCAATTTAAATACCATATCTTAAGAAAACCCTTTGGTGTTGATATCGTTTGTTTTATTTGAAAGATTTAGACATAACGATATATACTGTTTTGTTAACAATTATGGAAGCATAATCTATAAATTATAAAATGAGTGTACGTCAACTTGTCCATGTCGCAATTCTTGATTCAGTCGCTGTCCAGTTTGACAGTCTCCCAAATGATAAAAAAAAAAATGTTTCGATAAATATAACCGCGCAGTTCAACTCTACGATAATATAATGTGACAGTTTGAAAGAGATCATATGGCAAAATTTGGAGTAATTTTGGTAATTTGCACAGCGGCCATTTCGCCTTACATTGACGGCAGTCATTAGAATCGGATTATATAAGCCTCTTAAAAAAATCAAATATGCCAAAAGCAATGTCGAATGAACAATTTGTTCGCATATAGGTGAATTGTACTTGTTTTAGGCTTCCATTTTGTACAAATGGATATTGTCTACTTTGAAATCTTTCGGCCTTTTTAGTTTAAAAATCGGAAGCGTAACCGTAGTATAATTGTAATATAAGATCATATAAAATAACGAAAAATCGTAAAATAGCAAGATTCAAAACAGAAATACATATGCGAGAAGATATTGTTCATTATTTGTTCGCATATAGAGAAACACCTTGTAGGTTGAATTTTAAAGTTAAATAACTTTTAAATTACCTGCTTTCTTAAGTTTTCGGCCAAATCCTTTTAAAACATGATGATTTTTAACTTCCCATTTCGTAAAAAGTCAAATTTTAAGCATTTTCCCTTAGAATTACACAGCATACTTTAAAATATCGGCCAAAGGAAGTTTTTAAAGACACATTATTTTTAGATGCATGACAGAAAAGTACTGAATTATCCGCACATCTTAAATAAATAATATTTTCAATCTTAAGCTAAGGGAAATAATTTGATAAAATGAACTTAACATAGATACCAGGATTAAATTTTATATTTACGTCATTCGTCTACAAAAGACTAATCAGTGACGCTCGAATAAAAAAAATTGCTTACAAAGCAAAATAAAGTCATAAGTTGAAGAGCATTGAGGACCAAAAATTCCTAAAGTTGTTTCAAATACAGCTAAGGTTATCTATTCCTGAGACCAAAGGGGACAAAGTCACGAGTTGCAAATCAGTTGAATAAAGTACCTTTGTTTTTGCCATATGTTTTACTCACACAATTCCGTAATAGTTTACCTTTCGTTTGATTTTCCAATAATACAAATACTACATACGGATAGTTTTAATTGGTTGTTTTGAAGCCATATTTTAATTGGTTTTTAGAGTAAAATAAAATGCAGCGATCGAAAATTTTATTTGAGAAATTATCAAGTAAGAAAATGAAGGAATCTTCTCGTATTTGATCATTTGTTTCTGAACATATTCTAAAATATTTGCTGATTAATAACTGTAATCTGTCTATTGGACTTGATAATTCAAACAATGCTTAATGTTCTCAGATTGATATTCGCTTGCATTTTACTTGCCGATTTTGTTGTCACAAATCCAAATAAACGAGTTAAAGCAGGAAAAAGGAATAGATTGTTTGACAATATTTATAAGACAGGCAACGCATTAAGGCAGTTCACAAATACCAATGCATTTAGTTGTCTAGCTTTGTGTTCAGACGACATAGATTGTAGATCCGTTGCGTATAATTTGAATGATGGTAGATGCCAGGAGTTTAATAGGGATTTTACGAATCAGCCTGTTGATGGAATTTATCAAGTCGGATGGAGACATTTTGACGTTTCAAAAGGTATGTTGATATGGTAACGAATTATTTTAACGATATAAATCATGTTCTTCGCATTGAATTGTCTTTAGATGGGAGTCTGACATATTTACAGTAATTCTTATAATCTTACATTGACGTGGAACCCACAGAACTATCGCAATTAACATGTTCTTTCTAGATGACTGCCTTCAAATTGTTATCCTTACTGTGTGTGTCTCGGATTATCTTAAATAAGGAAAGTATTGCGAAAAATAAGACAGGGTTGTAATCGCAATAAAGAAAAATCTCATTTTGAAATTTTTATATAAATAAAAAAGGATTTACCCGAATATCACAATATTTCAGTTCGTATCATAATCTAAAATGACAAAATTGCAATAATAAATGCAGGGAATATTTATTGACCTGACAGTAGTTTACATGTTGTACAGTTGTAATTGTCAACACTTAATGTACTTTATACACGTGTATTATTTTTTCTTGCAACTGATGGCAAATTGAAATTTTAACCTCTTTGTTACATTTGTAACAACATATTGCTATTCCGACACTAGATTAAAATTTGAAATGTATGTCACTATCAATAAAGGAAACAGTAATATACCGATGTTCAAAACTTATAAATCGATAGAAATAAACAAATCCGGGTCACAAACCAAAACCGAGGGAACGCATTTAATATAAGAGGATAATGACAACACAGAAACACAACATTAAAATGTAAACACACAGAAACGAACTTAGCATTAGAAAAAATCCGATGAGAATAACAAATATAACATCAAAACTAAATACTTGAATTTGGGAAAAGTACCGTGACACGTCTTATAATAATGTGAATTAACACTCAAATATAAGAGGAAACAAACGACACAAAAAAAAACTAACATGTTAAATTGTAACAGACACAGAAACGAACTATGTGAGAGCTTCGTAAATATTTTACATGTAAGTAATGAAATCAATGACGTAATGATTCACAAGCTATAGATATAATAACAAACTTTGTGTCACATATTTTCTTAATTATGGTTTGTTTAAATGATGTCTAACACATTTAAGGAATGACTGTAATATTTTTTCTGTTCATGAAGAAATAACATTAAAAATTTGGTGCACACTGAATAACGCGCGTAGCGGGTTATTTAACAGTGTGCACCACATTTTTTATTTTATTTCGAATAGACAGAAAAAATATTAGTCATTTCTTATAATTTAATTCTAAATTCCATTTTAAACCGTAGAAACCCATGAAAAAACGTTGATGACGTCACGGTCACATGACTAAATTATGTCTATGGGTGCATAACAAAATAACGTCAGCCAATCAGAAGACGCGTTACATCCAAAATTAAATTATTCAACTGTAAAAGACGTGTTTTTTTCGATACATATTCAAGAAATATCAAATATCAATTTATTAAGTGATTCGCTATTGTAATCAATTTCAAGTCATGGCTATCATTTTGGCATTTTATCTTTTATCTTATGTAGAAATTACCACCAACTCATGTACGTCGTGTGTCTACCTTCAAAAGATTTTGATAAATTGTTAGTTTTCTCTTAGTTATGGCTTTCAAACTTTGTTCATCTGAGCAGAATTTTGTGTGAACGTAGCGCGCGTCTGGCGTATAAAATATTTTTCACCCTGTTACCCTTTGACGGCTATTATTCGTTTGTTTTTCTGTCCTATATTTTCTCCCATTTATCTGTTTATTAATTGTAACCCTGTCGTGTAAGGTTGTCATTTTAATGCCATAATTAACACGGCCATTAAAGCGAGAGGTTTGGCATGCCACAAAACCAGGTTCAACCACATTTTTGTCATCAAATGTCCTGTACCCAGTCAGGAAAATTGCAATTGCTACATTATAGTTCGTTTCTGTGTGTTTTACATTTCGGTGTTGTGTCTCTGTTGTGTCGTAGTTGTCTTATATTTGATACGTTTCCCACAGTTGTAGTTTGTAAACCGGATATATTTTTCTCTATCGATTTATGAATTTTGAACAGCGGTATACTACTTTTGTCTTTACTTAAGATCCAGGATACGATTGTAACTAAAAGATGAATGTACTCATCCTTTGTGAATCCTGACAGCACAGTATGTCCGTGTTAACTAAATTACGTAATGCTTATCGAAATCTTAAATACATTTGAAAAAAAGCTATGATACCTTTTCAGGGGCTGCATGCAAAGATAGACCTCCTACTGCAAGAGATTGTGATGACGTACAGTCCCAGGGTTATACATGTAGTGGTGTGTATACCATCTCACTAGTGCCAGGGAAATCAGTTAATGTTTTGTGTGATCTCCAAACAGCCGGTGGCCGCTGGACTGTAAGTTAGTCGTTGTAACAATCAAACATTATTTTATATCTTATTTGCGATAAGTTGATATGTTTAGAGTTTTAACATGAACACAGTTGTATGTTTTTCTTATCATTAAGTAAGTAGTTTTTTTTCAAAGCTGTGAGTATCGAACTAAGAGTACATTGTTAAGCAGGATGTGATATAAAATTAATACCGAACTCAGAGAAAAATTCATAACGTGAAAACCTTTATCATGTTTATCAAATGACAAATGACCGTTTGGTAATTATGTACGATGTAGTGTTTACTTCCGGTGGTCTCTCAATTAGTACAATCCACTGATCAAACTGTTTTAAAC
Source organism: Mytilus galloprovincialis (assembly GCA_037788925.1). Classification (NCBI taxonomy): domain Eukaryota; kingdom Metazoa; phylum Mollusca; class Bivalvia; order Mytilida; family Mytilidae; genus Mytilus; species Mytilus galloprovincialis. The sequence goes on from CM075338.1 coordinate 82,474,663, forward strand.
GTGTTCTCTACGTTGCTACCAATCCACTGATCATACTGTTTTAACATGTTCTCCACGTTGCTACCAATCCACTGATCATACTATTTTAAACATGTCCTCCACGTGGCTACCAATCCACTGATCATACCGTTTTAAACATGTCCTCCACGTTAATACCGATCCACTGATCATATTGTTTTAAACATGTCCTCCACGTGGCTACCAATCCACTGATCATACTGTTTTAAACATGTCCTCCACGTGGCTACAAATCCACTGATCATACTGTTTTAAATATGTCCTCCACGTTGCTACCAATCCAATGATCATACTGTTTTAAACATGTCCTCCACGTGGCTACCAATCCACTGACCATACTGTTTTAAATATGTCCTCCACGTTGCTACCAATCCAATGATCATACTGTTTTAAACATGTCCTCCACGTGGCTACCAATCCACTGATCATACTGTTTTAAATATGTCCTCCACGTTGCTACCAATTTACTGATCATACTGTTTTAAACATGTCCTCCACGTTAATACCAATCCACTGGTCATACCGTTTAAACCATGTCCTCCACGTGGCTACCAATCCACTGATCCTACTGTTTTAAACATGTCAAGTTTATAGATAACAAGTTGCAATATGATCCAATATAACAACATACATGTATAAACAGTACTGTATATGATCTTGGTTTTCATTGTACTTGTTTTTTATTTGTTTGTTTGAAGATATTCCAGCACAGAAAAGACGGTTCTGTAAATTTTGATATGAATTGGTTTAGTTATAAAATTGGCTTTGGAGACCCTCACACTGAAGGCTGGCTAGGTATGCTTATTTTCTATGTTTATTATGACTAATTATTAATCTGACACTAAATCCTAGTACAATCCGAGTTATAATTATTTCAATAAATGTTATGACTGTATATCTATATATGAGTGATATAACAAGATACGGTATGAGTTCCACTGAAACAACTATCAGTTCCAATTTGTAAAAGTAAACCTGTAGAGTTCAAACTACGGGTTTCAATACTTCACAACTGAACATCAGGTTCCACGCGTAGGACCATTGCAAACAAATGTTGTTTTTCTAATACATTCCCTTGCATTGCAAAACATCTATCACTGAGTTCAGTGTTTGGTATTTTGAAAGTTAATTAAAAATGAACAGTGACAACTTATTTACATCAAAATCGATAAGATAGATAGTTAAAACGATACAAAAGATTGCTGCTAATGACGAAATGGAACAGAAACATTTACTTTCAAAAAGACAAATACAAAACTTAAAATAGTCAAATACATGTCTACTTATTGCATCGCTTGTAAGAGCTTCGTTGTATATGGTGAGTGTTTCTAATGAAAATTAATTATAAAGTTCTGTTTACAAACTCTAGCATGATTAAAAACCAGACGACAACTACCCACCATTGACCGACTGACGAGAACACACACAACTACAGGTTTTCGTTAAACCATTATATAATAACTATATGAATCATATTAGTTTAAAACAAGAATGTGTCCTCAGTACACGAATGCCCCACTCGCACTATCATTTTCTATGTTCAGTGGACCGTGAAATTGGGGTAAAATCTCTAATTTGGCATTAAAATTAGAAAGATCATATCATAGTGAACATGTGTACCAAGTTTGAAGTCGATTGGACTTCAACTTCATCAAAAACTATCTCGACCAAAAACTTTAACCTGAAGCGGGACAGACGGACGAACGAACGAACGAACGAACGGACGAACGGACGCACAGACCAGAAAACATAATGCCCTCTACTATCGTAGGTGGGGCATAAAAATAAAAAAACACATAACTATATAAATTGATGTTTGCCACTACCAACACAGGTGACTCCACTTTTTTATTGTACACTACGATTTGTTGATAAATTGTAGTTTACGATGCTATATATCTAAATTATCTTGTTTAGGAAATGACAATTTATACAGGCTAACTTCATCCCGTAAAACTGAGCTGTTGATTTTAATGGAGGCGTGGGATGGAGTGTGGAAATATGCCAGTTATTCTGAGTTCTATATCAATCCTGAGGCTGATAAATACCGTTTAAGAGTTTCAGGTTTCAGTGGAACAGCAGGTATATTTCCAACCGTTATTTCAATTATACCTTTTATATATTACAAACAATTCTTTTTGGTTAACACCTTATCACGTGACATGGAATAATTGAAATAATTTCCATTTACTTGCAAGAAAGGACGAATAACCCTTAAAATTTACAGCAGCGGTGAACAACCCTTATCACCGGCGAGTCACCTTTTGAGTTTCTAGATTTGCAATCGAGTTATCTCCCATGAAAATGACGACACTTAAGTAAATAAATAAAATGGCAGCCTTAACGTTACACTAGAAGCTGATGAAATAAGGCTTTGGACATGAATTATAGAATAGAGTGTCATCAGCCGATGAAATCTCTGATGACCAGTCCTTTTCAGGGCCATCAATATCGACCTCGACAAATTTTAGAACAAAAATGTATTGTCAAACGTCAGCTTGTGTGTGTTATGTAAAGACTATAGTAAGTCTTCAAAAACCCTTTCACTGTTAGTTCAGTATAATCAAACAATTGTGGCACCTCAGAATCGATGAATATTCAAAATTGTCAACACTTAAAAGTTCTTTTACTTCGTGTTGCCTCCATTTATAATCTAGAATTTTTAATAGATATAATCATGTTAAATTAACAGAGTATGGAATGATTAATATTGACCCTATTTAGTATCTCAATCGATTTCAATGATAAATACTATTGTCATACACAAGTTCCTGCAATGTATCTGAAATCAATCAAGTAATATCTACCAGGAATGAACAAATCTAATTTTACGCGTCACTTGTATGTCAGTATTGTTTGTTATTTTTTTAGATATATTTTAATAGACATGCACTTGTAATAATTATTTCAGGTGATAGTCTGATGCACATGATGTCCTTTACCTCGCCACAGGGAGGCCAACAGTTCAGTACTCGTGATAGTGATAATGACGCATGGCCTCTTCGTTGTAACCCTACTCATCACCGAGGCGGATTCTGGTTCAACAAATGTGGAGCATCAGACCTAAACGGGATTTATTATAGTTCTGCTATAGATATACCCGCATCCTGTAACTGGTACACTTTTTCAAAGAATCGACAGTCGCTTAAAACAATTTTTATGATGGTCAGAAAAGTATGAATACAGTTGTGTTTTATTTTTCTTTATTCGGTCTGAGTATGTTATATGTCGTTCTGCAGGTAAATTGTCAAAACCCAAATTAATAAAACTGTAACATTTTAAGGTAAGACAGAATAATTGAAGACAATTAATGTCAAGTACACTGGTTTGATGCTGTTGCATGTCTACTATCAGACAATTCGCAAATGGTCAAATTACATATATTCCTAGTATTTGTAAGAGTGTATTAATCTTAAATTGTGTACAGTTCAGCTATAATTTAGACAGATACATTTTTGTTAACAGGATGGATATGTGTTCTGTCATTACCGTTTTGTTGTAAATGTCATATGCTTTTTTTTTTAAATTGAAATGGTTCCAGTTGAATTTTTTAAAGACCTGAAACAGTTCAGATCTGATTGCTATGAATTTTAAAAGGATGTTTGCTGTATCGTTTTTAAATAAGAAATAAATATACATGTATATATGTTTCTCTGTCATTGCCCTTCTGGTATTTACTAATATATGTCATGGACTCGGATATTTACCTCGTCGGTAGGTCGCTAGCAATTTTATATCTCATATATTTTGACATACTTTATAGAAATCAGGCTGAGTAATACCGAATGGATAGACACGAAGAATTAGACTGATAATCTAACATGTCTTTAAACCCGAACACGTAAAACCAAAACACTAAAGATGAAGTGTTTATTTTTTGAGAATTTAAGAATATATAAAAAAAACAATTAATATTGCCTTTTAATTGGACAATTGTTTTAAACTTCATGTTGGTCAGCTGAAGGACGTCTTCTGTTGAGGGAAAATCGCTGCATTGAAGACCTGTTGGTGACCTTCTGCTGTCATTTGTTCTATGGTCGGGGTGTTGTCTCTTTGACACATTCCTTATTTCCATTCTCAATTTCTTATATTGGCTCGGTATGATTACATTTGCGTTTTGATTGGACAATTCGTTTAAGCTACATGTTGGTCATATATCGACTGACCAATGACAGTGTGCATGGTAGGCACTTTTTTTTTAATCTGTTTTGAACCTTGATAATAAATTAAATCAACAATGACCTTACTGCTACACGTTCATAAATTTTATTTGATATAGTTTGTGTGTTTAAACGCTGCTTTTAAGCACCACTATCATTTTCTTTTTGACTTTACGTTTTAAGCCATGGTGTTGTTAGTTTATTTTCGTTCGATTTATGAATTTTACTGTTCCTCTGGACGTGGTATCTGTTGTCAATCTTTTGGGATATTTCGTGGCAGCCAGTTTGTATTGGTGGAGGAAGCCGGAGTACCAACAGAAAATCACCAACTTTCGTCAAGGAAACATTACCAGTCAATTAGGATTGGAGTCGAGTGTAACTGCAGGAGCTCACAACCTCAGTGTTGACTGGCGAGGAATTACAGGAATACTATCTCAGACCATTCGTCCACCAAGGCTCCACCTACAGCGTCATCGATAAGACAACCTAGAACTATTTTAATACAAAATATATATGAAAATAATGCGTCATATAGATAATCATTCTTGTCCTTGTTTTATATTTTTGGACATTTATATACATTAAAATGCAACACACAATAGTCCAAATATATTATTCATCGTTCACTCATTAGTTTTGTTTGAAACTTTTAGTTATTTCCTGATTTACCTGTTCGGGTTATTTCATACAATAGTTATGCAGGTATTGGGAAATGTTTTTTTCACTGATATTGATTTTGACATTCAGGTTTTTTAAATGTACTTGTGCAAGTCAACCATACATGTTTTTGGGAGGTCTTATACCTGTCATTTAATTTTCAGCATTGTATCGTTTTTCTACATAATACTGTATAGCCAATCCGATATTGAACGAACACTGCGTAAATAAACTAAGTGTAACATTTAATAAGTTGAGTGTCTTTAAAGAAGTATGAACCGATTGGTTATTTATATAGTCTGATTGTAGTCTGACTAAATTAGTATTCTGAACAAGAAAAGGGCAAAATTCTAGCAACATACTAAGCCTGGGCTAGATTGAAAATAGTTATCAAAGGTACCAGGATTATAATTTAGTACGCCAGACGCACGTTTCGTCTTCATAAGACTCACCAGTGACGTTCATATCAAATTATTTATAAAGCCATACACGTACGAAGTTGAAGAGCATTGAGGAGCCAAAGTTTCAAAAAATTGTACCAAATACGGCTGAGGTAATCTACTCCCGGGATAAGAAAATCCTTAATTTTTCGAAAAATTCACAGAAAAGTTTTAGAAATACAAGACCTATACTCTTTCACTGTAACAAACTGTGACTAGGAAGTTGGGCTGTCTCATTTTCACTTTTATCATATCTATATATCAAATGCGTCGGCCTTTTTTTATACATTACAGCATTTTATTTCAGATTCAAGAGGAAATTAATTTAACACGTATTGTGAGAGCGAATACAGGAAATTGTATGAGGATTTGAAAGCAAATTTTCGGAGTATTAACTTTTAATTGCATGTATATTTGAAAGCAAAAGGACTTGCTAAGCTGATTTCGCAGCGAAGATTACACATGGAAATAATTCTCATTTAACTTAATCTCATAAATTAAGTAAATAAAAAAGCTGAATTGAAATAAAACACCGATACTTTATATTGTCTTTAAAACATAGTTTTAATGACATTCGAAATTCAAAATAAGCCACATTATAGAGTGTTAATGTCAACATCCAATATATCTCAAAGTATTGTTTTTCAAGTACACATTATATTTCAAGAGATGAGAGTTATTCTCTTTTTTTTATCTGCTTTTAACTGGACGTGTTGCATTTTGGATACTGTTATTGGCAAGTAATAGTAATTTCTATCATTTTGTAACAGCAAATTTTAATAACACCAAAAAATCCGTATTTTCAAGTACTGGCTACTGGGCTGGTGATACACTCGTGGACCAATAGTCCACCAGCAGAGGCATCGACCCAGTGGTAGTAATAAAATTAACGGTACCAATTTTCATGCATCAGATGCGCATTTCGATAATACATATCTCTTCAGTGATGCTCGTGGCCAAAATATTTGAAATCCAAAGCTTATATAAAAGATGAAGAGCTATAATCCAAAAGGTCAAAAAAGTATAGCCAAATCCGTGAAAAGCACCTGAGCTTTGCATGAGGGAGAAACATTCCTTAATTTTTAATAATTTCTATCATTTGGTAACAGCAAATTTTAATAACACAAAACAAAATCCGTATTTTCATGAAATCGGGATTGTGCCAAAGAGACAACAGCCCGACAACACCATCAAGTATAGGACAAAGATATGGTAAAAAAAGGCAATATGTCGCGGTTTTTTTACATTTGGATACGAATTGACCATGATAGATTCGGATAGAAAGGCTTTTTTTAATGTAGATCTGCTTACCCTTCCGGAGCACCTGAGTTCACCCCTAGTTTTTGTGGGGTTGTTGTTACTTATGCTTTAGTTGTATATGTTGTGTCATGTGTACTTTTGTTTGTCTGTGTTTTTTTTTTAATTTTAACCATTGCCACTTTTTTTTCGATTTATGGGTTTGGCTGTCTCTTTAGTATCTTTCATCATTCCTTATCAACTGCGGCTTGAAATACAGTTCAAGATGTTAACTAATACGTTATGGTATCCGTACACACTTTGAATCATAATTGGATCTTATGATTGTGTGTTTTTAACAGCATCATTCTATCAAGGAAACGTTAACCATAATCAGAAATGCAAGCAAAGGAATATTGTATCAACTGAAACATATACACACAATATGCAGGCGCTGTTATAATGGTGTTACTGATATATGAACATTAATTGTAATGTTGATAAAGTACGTCTCTGTTGAAGTAGTTTTACATTCCTGTGATAATTTTTTAATGTTCTTTGTTTGGAGATTATTTATCAAAATGATTAATGTCATTTTATCCCTCTATCTTACCGGATATTTTAACAATAGATTTTATTTTATATGAATAACAGCTTAACAATGTAAACCGTTTTATTAATATAGAAACAGTTGCCAATATTTCAATTAACAATATATTTCTGGGCTAATAAATGATTTGGAACGTTTCGCTTTACGGCTGTCGAAAATAAACAAAATCCTTTTCGTATAGAAATCTATAGAAGGCCTTGTAAGTAAATAAAAACTAGCAATATGTGTGTCGACTAATTCAGTTTTCTGTTGAATGTGTACAGGTAAATACCATAATGTAACACATTAGTTGTATTGTTTAGATGTTGTCATTAATATAATGTTTGACCATTGTATGTATTTTATCTAAGTAATATATCCCGTGATCTACAGTTTACACCATTGATTATTTAAATAATTGTGTTTGGGAATGATCGATTATTACATGTATGTTTGGTGCTACATTTTCTGAAACCCGGAGTGTGACCATTTTAAGACCATTTTAAGAACTAGTTGCAGATACACGATGTATTTGCTTTTTGAAGCTGACATAGTGTTATGCTTAGCAAGAGATTTTCTGGATTTCTTGAAGTAATCACTTGTTATTTTTTCATAGCTTTGTTTACAGCTATGTTAGTTTTCCTAAGGTTAATAGAAAAACATATGCTGTTATAATTCAATACAGACAGTCAGTCTGGGGTCTCACTGGCAGAAGTCAATTTCATTTACCTATTTCCGTAAAGACAATTTACGGTTATGCGTAATCTGTATTTTAATGCATTTCCGAGATCGGTAATATTTTTGAATTTACCGCCGTATGACACGAGAACGCTATCCCATGATGCTTTTGTACGTTGTTCAGCTTATGGTCGTGTGATTGTGCGGGTCAGAGATCAATGAACACAGGTGAATATTATAGTATTTATCGATTTCCAGGTAAAAATTGTGTTATTATAAGCCAACTACGATTGGCCAACTGTGGAAAACACAATTTATGCAGTGATAGGGTATATTTTTACCGTGATTTTCGATCTTTTCTGCGTTGTTTTTTCCAACTTTTGGAAAGGGGCACGAAACATTTCAAGTGGCGCACGTGGCTTCAAAAGTTGAGCCATTTTAAGAAGTTTACGTGTATGCGTAAACAAAAAAAAACTAGTGAATTGTGGAAGATAACTCTGTCAGTCTTATAAGATTTAGGTGTTGGGACCATTGAGTCCGTATACGATATGAAAAAAAAACCTCCGTGGAGAATCGACCCGAAGCCCGAGAAATTAAATGAAAATAAGAATTCCGTCGTCATTTTGTTTAACATTTTCAAAGGGTAAACATAGGGCCTACTGAACTGAGCAAGTTAAAATTGAAAAATATTTTGTCATGGTCAGATCTAATCATCTAATTTCTAAAGGGGGAGGGGGCTACATATTTTTGTTGGTTTTTTTTGGGGTGGGGGTGGGGTTGCAGGCCAAATTTTCCTGTCAATTAAATAATAATAAGTCCAAATGATAAATGTTGTTTTGCAAAAGTTAGGTGGGGGAAAACGGGGGAGGGGGGAGGAGGTTTTTTTTGGGGGGGACGGGCGGCTATATGTTTTTTTCTTGTCCGAGTCAGATTTTTTTTCCACAATTCATGCAAACCATTTAATTTAATTTTTCAACGCTTTCAATCAAATTTGTTTTATGAGGGTCATCAAGGTATGGGGAACATCTGAAATATTTCTTTCGTCATCTGCTTGAACAGAATTTTTTTTAAGAAAAAAACATAGATATATATGCTAAAAGTCCCTATCAGTAAGAAAATTGAAGAAACTGCAATATCTTTGCCTGACTAGAGAAAGAAAATAAACACACGTTAAATTAACTCTAAAGAGAAAGATTTTTTTTACTTACATAGGTAAATGAAATGAGAACCTGGACAAATATTCTAATTTTATATCATCACAGTTTCATTTAAAATTTGGTTTATACAGATAAGATAAACATTTGTATTCTGCTTCAGCTGCTGTTTATGTGACAATCAAATTTTATTTAAAAGCATTCATTTTATTCAAAATATTGATACGTAACAAAATTTCAGTAGTTTTGATACCTCCAGCTGACTTGTACAACAAAATTATTTGACCACATTACCAAAACTGACCATATGTGAACTTTAAATTGTAAATCTATATACCCGCATAGTTAATCAGCCATATTTTTTATGTCAGGATTCAATGTATAATACAATCATGACAATGGACAGCAATATTGCAATATAATAACAACAAATTTCTGTTCGCCTAAATTAAGGGTACCAGCATGTCCTCTTTTTACTTAAAATACTGATACGTAACAAAATTTCAGTAGTTTTGATGCCTCCAGTTGACTTGTACAACAAAATTATTTGACCGCATCCACCAAAACTGACCATATATGCACTTTAATTTGTAAATCTATATACCCGCATAGTAAATCAGCCATATTTTTTATGTCAGGATTCAATGTATAATACACTTTAATTTGTAAATCTATATACCCGCATAGTAAATCAGCCATATTTTTTATGTCAGGATTCAATGTATAATACAATCATGACAATGGACAGCAATATTGCAATATAATAACAACAAATTTTTGTTCGCATAAATTTAGGATACCAGCATGTCCTCATTTTATTCAAAATATTGATACGTAACAAAATTTCAGTAGTTTTGATACCTCCAGTTGACTTGTACAACAAAATTATTTGACCGCATCCACCAAAACTGACCATATGTGCACTTTAATTTGTAAATCTATATACCCGCATAGTTAATCAGCCATATTTTTTATGTCAGGATTCAATGTATAATACAATCATGACAATGGACAGCAAAATTGCAATATAATAACAAAAAATTTTGGTTCGCATAAATTTAGGATACCAGCATGTCCTCATTTTATTCAAAATATTGATACGTAACAAAATTTCAGTAGTTTTGATACCTCCAGCTGACTTGTACAACAAAATTATTTGACCACATTACCAAAACTGACCATATGTGAACTTTAAATTGTAAATCTATATACCCGCATAGTTAATCAGCCATATTTTTTATGTCAGGATTCAATGTATAATACAATCATGACAATGGACAGCAATATTGCAATATAATAACAACAAATTTTTGTTCGCCTAAATTAAGGGTACCCGCATGTCCTCTTTTTACTTAAAATACTGATACGTAACAAAATTTCAGTAGTTTTGATACCTCCAGTTGACTTGTACAACAAAATTATTTGACCGCATCCACCAAAAGTTCAAAACTGACCATATGTGCACTTTAATTTGTAAATCTATATACCCGCATAGTAAATCAGCCACATTTTTGATGTCAGGATTCAATGTATAATACAATCATGACAATGGACAGCAATATTGCAAAATAATAACAACAAATTTTTGTTCGCATAAATTTAGGATACCAGCATGTCCTCATTTTATTCAAAATATTGATCATAACAAAATTTCAGTAGTTTTGATACCTCCAGTTGACTTGTACAACAAAATTATTTGACCGCATCCACCAAAACTGACCATATGTGCACTTTAATTTGTAAATCTATATACCCGCATAGTTAATCAGCCATATTTTTTATGTCAGGATTCAATGTATAATACAATCATGACAATGGACAGCAAAATTGCAATATAATAACAAAAAATTTTGGTTCGCATAAATTTAGGATACCAGCATGTCCTCATTTTATTCAAAATATTGATACGTAACAAAATTTCAGTAGTTTTGATACCTCCAGCTGACTTGTACAACAAAATTATTTGACCACATTACCAAAACTGACCATATGTGAACTTTAAATTGTAAATCTATATACCCGCATAGTTAATCAGCTATATTTTTTATGTCAGGATTCAATGTATAATACAATCATGACAATGGACAGCAATATTGCAATATAATAACAACAAATTTTTGTTCGCCTAAATTAAGGGTACCAGCATGTCCTCTTTTTACTTAAAATACTGATACGTAACAAAATTTCAGTAGTTTTGATACCTCCAGTTGACTTGTACAACAAAATTATTTGACCGCATCCACCAAAAGTTCAAAACTGACCATATGTGCACTTTAATTTGTAAATCTATATACCCGCATAGTAAATCAGCCACATTTTTGATGTCAGGATTCAATGTATAATACAATCATGACAATGGACAGCAATATTGCAAAATAATAACAACAAATTTTTGTTCGCATAAATTTAGGATACCAGCATGTCCTCATTTTATTCAAAATATTGATCATAACAAAATTTCAGTAGTTTTGATACCTCCAGTTGACTTGTACAACAAAATTATTTGACCGCATCCACCAAAACTGACCATTTGTGCACTTTAATTTGTAAATCTATATACCCGCATAGTTAATCAGCCATATTTTTTATGCCAGAATCAATGTATAATACAATCATGACAATGGACAGCAATATTGCAATATAATAACAAAAATTTTTGTTCACATAAATTTAGGATACCAGCATGTCCTCATTTTATTCAAAATATTGATACGCAACAAAATTTCAGTAGTTTTGATACCTCCAGCTGACTTGTACAACAAAATTATTTGACCGCATTACCAAAACTGACCATATGTGCACTTTGATTTGTAAATCTATATACACCATGATGTACCCGCATAGTATTAATCAGCCATATTTTTTATGTCAGGAATCATTGTATAATATAATCATGACAATGGACAGCAATATTGCAATTTAATAACAACAAATTTTTGTTCGCATAAATTTAGGATACCAGCGTGTCCTCCTTTTATTCAAAATATTGATACGTAACAAAATTTCAGTAGTTTTAAGACCTCATGCTGACTTGGAAAACAAAACTATTTGACCAAAACTGATCATATGTGCACTTTTATTTGCAAATCTATATACCCGCATACCATTGTACCGAGGGCCTTAATGTCTTCTCCTGGCGCTCCTGTTCACATTTTAGTAGGACCGTAAATGTACACGTAATCAATAATATTGGAAAACCATTAATGCAAAAAATATTCTGAATAAATTGAGAATGTCAGAATTTCATCTCTTTATTTATAATAACAGTCACATCATATATAGGAGTTCATGATGGTGTACGTGTAAAACAAAACTATTATGCCACATCATCAAAGTACCAACACTGACATGTCTGAATTCATTTGTACTGTTTACAATGATTTAATAAAAAAAAGTATACGAGGTTCTCTTCTTGGAATCTATTATGTCGGTTGATTGATTTTGTTTATAGTTAAACGTCAAGTGGCAACTATTTCATTAAAGTGCGCATTGAGTATAATTTTAGGACGTCCCATATAAATATCGGCAATGACAAATCTCTCGATAAATCTGACGAATATGACGAGATTGTTGATAGTTTTACCACATCGTATGCTTACGGACACTGTACAATTTCTGTTAGAATATTCTGCGGGAAATAGAATAGTAAATCCAATGCAAACAAGTTGAATATCAATGAAATATCCATGCAAGTATAAATTTATGCATAAAGTAAAATTTAGGAAGGGACAGGTAAACAACGGGGAACGAAGTAACGTAGACAATGTTGCCGATATCCCGTGATATAAGAATATTGTTCCGATGCGTTGGATAACCTTTCTATCCGCCTTCTAATAAAAAAAAACTCTGTGTGATCGTATAGCCATTTTTTATTTATATAAAAATACATGTATATCAAATAAAAGAGAGCATTTGTATAATATCTAGTAGAGTCTAGCGAGTAAATAATAAATGATATCTGTGGAAAAACAATGCGAATGTTGTTTACATATTTTAATGAAAGCTCAAGTCTGATATGAAAACTCTTATAACGATAATCTGTCATAAGCAGACCTGTCCTCAGGTCTGGTCAATAGCAGACGTGTCCACAGGTCTGGTCAAAAGCAGACCTGTCCTCAGGTCTGGTCAGGAGCAGACCTGTCCACAGGTCTGGTCTGAGGCAGACCTGTCCTTAGGACTGGTCAAAAGCAGACTTGTCCACAGGTCTGGTCTGGGGCAGACCTGTCCTCAGGACTGGTCAAAAGCAGACTTGTCCACAGGTCTGGTCTGGAGCAGACTTGTCGATAGGTCTGCAGCAGTCCTAAAAAAGCAGACCGTAGGTCTGGTCCACCAACAACGAAGTTAACTTGCCTGACTGCTTAAAAATTCTCACGTTAACTTAGAAAGCAGTCAACAAGTTAACTCTAAGTTAACTTTTGTCAAGGTTAGGACCGCACCCATCTGTACGGGTACCTTTTTCGAGATGGGTGCGGTTAGGACCGCACCCATCTCGAAAAAGGTACGTTGACCCATCACTCAAGTATAAGGTTTGACGTCTTCCAACATGACAACAATTTGTATATAACATGTTAAATTTACTTGAAAAAGAAAGAAAAAGGGGAGCCAAAAACCAAAGGGACGTTAAATCTCATAAGTAAAAAATAATAAACTGATAAAGTCATGGCTAAAAAAGAAACAGATAAACAGACAAACAACGGAACACAAAATACAACACAGAAAAACAAAGACTAAGAAACACGAACCCCACCAAAAACTGGGGGTGATCTCAGGTGCTCTGGAAGGGTAAGCAGGGTAAAAGAAGTGTTTACTTAAATAGGTAAATGAAATATAAAAACTTTGACCATTGTTATATTTTATATAATTGCAGTTTCTTTTATTTGATTACATTTTATTTGTTTTCTGCTTCAACCGCTGTAATTGTGACAGTCAAATTTTATTAGAAACCATTCATCTGATGAAACATTAAATGCAATTGCCCTAAAACAAGGAATTATTTGAATCTGGAATAATTTTGAATTCTGGAAAATTGATCAGAAATTTATGATGAAAACTAACCCAACTAAATAGGGTTAGCCATGCACCTGACTTAAAAGCATGTATAATTCTCTCTAAATCATTGAATGACCTTTGATGAAATTTTATATATGAAGGTTGAGCACCATATGTATGTGTCAAACTTTCACAAATCTGCATATATTTAGTACATTTACAATAAAATGATACAAACAGTTTATTCTTTATCAAGAAAGACATTGTGTTAGAGTTTGCCATGATATATGTATAGATATTGTAGCAAGAATATGAGTGTTTTCAGAGTATCAGTATGAAACTTGATGAAACTGGAATATTTTTAACTGACTAGAGAGTAAAAATAAACACATGTTAAATTTACTTGAAAAAGAAAGAAGTATTTACTTAAATAGGTAAATGAAATAAAAGAACTTTGACCATTCTTATATTTTATATCATGGCAGTTTCTTTTATTTGGTTACAGTTTATTTGTTTTCTGCTTCAAACACTGTAATTGTGACAGTCAAATTTTATTAGAAACCATTCATCTGATGAAATAATATGCAATTGCCATAAATTCTACCTACCCATATTGTTGTCTTATATTTATGCCATTTGATATGAAATCTTTACCTAAACAGGTAAAAAATTCTAAACCTGTGTAGGTAAAGAAAGAAATAAATAAATTAAATACATGTTTAAATTGAAAATTTTTTGGATGAAATATTTCAGTTTTTAACAAATTTTTTTTGTCAAGACAAAAAAATTTGTTTTATTACACCCATCCTTTTTCTCATACTCTAAAGGGGTAACATCTGGATAAATAAACTTTTTCAAGTCACTCAGTCTGTCCATTCGTCCATGTTCCTTGAAAGCATGTAACTCTCTCTAAATCATTGAATGTATTTATACATGTATGTGTCAAACTTTCACAGATCTGCATACATTTATAGTACATCTACAATAAAATGATACAAAGTTTATTCTTTATCAAGAAAGACATTGTGTTAGAGTTTGCCATGATAAATGTATAGATTGATATTGTAGCAAGAAAATGAGTGTTTTCAGAGTATCGATATGAAATTTGATGAAACTGGAATATCTTTAACTGACTAGAGAGAAAATATAAACACACGTTAAATTTACTTGAAAAAGAAAGAAGTATTTACTTAAAAAGGGAACTGAAATATAAAAACTTTGACCATTCTTATATTTTATATCATGGCAGTTTCTTTTATTTGGTTACAGTTTATTTGTTTTCTGCTTCAAGCGCTGTAATTGTGACAGTTAAATTTTATTAGAAACCATTCATCTGATGAAATAATATGCAATTGCCATAAATTCTACCTACCCATATTGTTGTCTTATATTTATGCCATTTGGTATGAAATCTTTACCTAAACAGGTAAACAAATCTAAACCTGTGTAGGTAAAGAAATAAATAAATTTAATACATGTTTAAATTGAAAGTTTTTTGGAGGAAATATGTCAGTTTCTAACAGATTTTGTTTGTTAAGAAAAAAAAATCTGTTTTAATTACACCCATCCTTTTTCTCATACTCTAAAGGGGGAACACCTGGATGAATAAGTTTTTCCAAGTCACTCAGTCTGTCCATTCGTCCATGTTCCTTGAAAGCACGTACATGTAACTCTCTCTAAATCATTGAATGTATTTATACATGTATGTGTCAAAGCTTCACAAATCTGCATACATTTATAGTACATCTACAATAAAATAATACAAAGTTTATTCTTTATCAAGAAAGACACTGTGTTAGAGTTTGCCATGATAAATGTATAGATTGATATTGTAGCAAGAAAATGAGTGTTTTCAGAGTATCGATATGAAATTTGATGAAACTGGAATATCTTGAACTGACTAGAGAGAAAAAATAAACACACGTTAAATTTACTTGAAAAAGAAAGAAGTATTTACTTAAATAGGTAAATGAAATATAAGAACTTTGACCATTCTTATATTTTATATCATTGCAGTTTCTTTTATTTGGTTACAGTTTATTTGTTTTCTTCTTCAAGCGCTGTAATTGTGACAGTCAAATTTTATTAGAAACCATTCATCTGATGAAATAATATGCAATTGCCATAAATTCTACCTACCCATATTGTTGTCTTATATTTATGCCATTTGGTATGAAATCTTTACCTAAACAGGTAAACAAATCTAAACCTGTGTAGGTAAAGAAATAAATAATTTAATACATGTTTAAATTGAAAATTTTTTGAATGAAATATTTCAGTTTCTAACAAATTTTGTTTGTCAAGAAAAAAAAATGTTTTATTACCCCCATCCTTTTTCTCATACTCTAAAAGGGGAACACCTGGATGAATAAGTTTTTTCAAGTCACTCAGTCTGTCCATTCGTCCATGTTCCTTGAAAGCATGTAACTCTCTCTAAATCATTGAATGTATTTATACATGTATGTGTCAAACTTTCACAAATCTGCATACATTTATAGTACATCTACAATAAAATGATACAAAGTTTATTCTTTATCAAGAAAGACACTGTGTTAGAGTTTGCCATGATAAATGCATAGATTGATATTGTAGCAAGAAAATGAGTGTTTTCAGAGTATCGATATGAAATTTGATGAAACTGGAATATCTTTAACTGACTAGAGAGAAAAAATAAACACACGTTAAATTTACTTGAAAAAGAAAGAAGTATTTACTTAAATAGGTAAATGAAATATAAGAACTTTGACCATTCTTATATTTTATATCATGGCAGTTTCTTTTATTTGGTAACAGTTTATTTGTTTTCTTCTTCAAGCGCTGTAATTGTGACGGTCAAATTTTATTAGAAACCATTCATCTGATGAAATAATATGCAATTGCCATAAATTCTACCTACCCATATTGTTGTCTTATATTTATGCCATTTGATATGAAATCTTTACCTAAACAGGTAAAAAATTCTAAACCTGTGTAGGTAAAGAAAGAAATAAATAAATTAAATACATGTTTAAATTGAAAATTTTTTGGATGAAATATTTCAGTTTTTAACAAATTTTTTTTGTCAAGACAAAAAAAATCTGTTTTATTACACCCATCCTTTTTCTCATACTCTAAAGGGGTAACATCTGGATAAATAAACTTTTTCAAGTCACTCAGTCTGTCCATTCGTCCATGTTCCTTGAAAGCATGTAACTCTCTCTAAATCATTGAATGTATTTATACATGTATGTGTCAAACTTTCACAGATCTGCATACATTTATAGTACATCTACAATAAAATGATACAAAGTTTATTCTTTATCAAGAAAGACATTGTGTTAGAGTTTGCCATGATAAATGTATAGATTGATATTGTAGCAAGAAAATGAGTGTTTTCAGAGTATCGATATGAAATTTGATGAAACTGGAATATCTTTAACTGACTAGAGAGAAAAAATAAACACACGTTAAATTTACTTGAAAAAGAAAGAAGTATTTACTTAAAAAGGGAAATGAAATATAAAAACTTTGACCATTCATATATTTTATATCATGGCAGTTTCTTTTATTTGGTTACAGTTTATTTGTTTTCTGCTTCAAGCGCTGTAATTGTGACAGTTAAATTCTATTAGAAACCATTCATCTGATGAAATAATATGCAATTGCCATAAATTCTACCTACCCATATTGTTGTCTTATATTTATGCCATTTGGTATGAAATCTTTACCTAAACAGGTAAACAAATCTAAACCTGTGTAGGTAAAGAAATAAATAAATTTAATACATGTTTAAATTGAAAATTTTTTGGATGAAATATTTCAGTTTCTAACAAATTTTGTTTGTCAAGAAAAAAAAATGTTTTATTACCCCCATCCTTTTTCTCATACTCTAAAAGGGGAACACCTGGATGAATAAGTTTTTTCAAGTCACTCAATCTGTCCATTCGTCAATGTTCCTTGAAAGCATGTAACTCTCTCTAAATCATTGAATGTATTTATACATGTTTGTGTCAAACTTTCACAAATCTGCATACATTTATAGTACATCTACAATAAAATGATACAAAGTTTATTCTTTATCAAGAAAGACACTGTGTTAGAGTTTGCCATGATAAATGTATAGATTGATATTGTAGCAAGAAAATGAGTGTTTTCAGAGTATCGATATGAAATTTGATGAAACTGGAATATCTTTAACTGACTAGAGAGAAAAAATAAACACACGTTAAATTTACTTGAAAAAGAAAGAAGTATTTACTTAAATAGGTAAATGAAATATAAGAACTTTGACCATTCTTATATCTTATATCATGGCAGTTTCTTTTATTTGGTTACAGTTTATTTGTTTTCTGCTTCAAGCACTGTAATTGTGACAGTCACATTTTATTAGAAACCATTCATCTGATGAAATAATATGCAATTGCCATAAATTCTACCTACCCATATTGTTGTCTTATATTTATGCCATTTGATATGAAATCTTTACCTAAACAGGTAAAAAATTCTAAACCTGTGTAGGTAAAGAAAGAAATAAATAAATTAAATACATGTTTAAATTGAAAATTTTTTGGATGAAATATTTCAGTTTTTAACAAATTTTTTTTGTCAAGACAAAAAAATCTGTTTTATTACACCCATCCTTTTTCTCATACTCTAAAGGGGTAACACCTGGATAAATAAACTTTTTCAAGTCACTCAGTCTGTCCATTCGTCCATGTTCCTTGAAAGCATGTAACTCTCTCTAAATCATTGAATGTATTTATACATGTATGTGTCAAACTTTCACAGATCTGCATACATTTATAGTACATCTACAATAAAATGATACAAAGAATATTCTTTATCAAGAAAGACATTGTGTTAGAGTTTGCCATGATAAATGTATAGATTGATATTGTAGCAAGAAAATGAGTGTTTTCAGAGTATCGATATGAAATTTGATGAAACTGGAATATCTTTAACTGACTAGAGAGAAAAAATAAACACACGTTAAATTTACTTGAAAAAGAAAGAAGTATTTACTTAAAAAGGGAAATGAAATATAAAAACTTTGACCATTCTTATATTTTATATCATGGCAGTTTCTTTTATTTGGTTACAGTTTATTTGTTTTCTGCTTCAAGCGCTGTAATTGTGACAGTTAAATTTTATTAGAAACCATTCATCTGATGAAATAATATGCAATTGCCATAAATTCTACCTACCCATATTGTTGTCTGATATTTATGCCATTTGGTATGAAATCTTTACCTAAACAGGTAAACAAATCTAAACCTGTGTAGGTAAAGAAATAAATAAATTTAATACATGTTTAAATTGAAAATTTTTTGGATGAAATATTTCAGTTTCTAACAAAGTTTGTTTGTCAAGAAAAAAAAATGTTTTATTACCCCCATCCTTTTTCTCATACTCTAAAAGGGGAACACCTGGATGAATAAGTTTTTTCAAGTCACTCAGTCTGTCCATTCGTCCATGTTCCTTGAAAGCATGTAACTCTCTCTAAATCATTGAATGTATTTATACATGTTTGTGTCAAACTTTCACAAATCTGCATACATTTATAGTACATCTACAATAAAATGATACAAAGTTTATTCTTTATCAAGAAAGACACTGTGTTAGAGTTTGCCATGATAAATGTATAGATTGATATTGTAGCAAGAAAATGAGTGTTTTCAGAGTATCGATATGAAATTTGATGAAACTGGAATATCTTTAACTGACTAGAGAGAAAAAATAAACACACGTTAAATTTACTTGAAAAAGAAAGAAGTATTTACTTAAATAGGTAAATGAAATATAAGAACTTTGACCATTCTTATATCTTATATCATGGCAGTTTCTTTTATTTGGTTACAGTTTATTTGTTTTCTGCTTCAAGCACTGTAATTGTGACAGTCACATTTTATTAGAAACCATTCATCTGATGAAATAATATGCAATTGCCATAAATTCTACCTACCCATATTGTTGTCTTATATTTATGCCATTTGATATGAAATCTTTACCTAAACAGGTAAAAAATTCTAAACCTGTGTAGGTAAAGAAAGAAATAAATAAATTAAATACATGTTTAAATTGAAAATTTTTTGGATGAAATATTTCAGTTTTTAACAAATTTTTTTTGTCAAGACAAAAAAATCTGTTTTATTACACCCATCCTTTTTCTCATACTCTAAAGGGGTAACATCTGGATAAATAAACTTTTTCAAGTCACTCAGTCTGTCCATTCGTCCATGTTCCTTGAAAGCATGTAACTCTCTCTAAATCATTGAATGTATTTATACATGTTTGTGTCAAACTTTCACAAATCTGCATACATTTATAGTACATCTACAATAAAATGATACAAAGTTTATTCTTTATCAAGAAAGACACTGTGTTAGAGTTTGCCATGATAAATGTATAGATTGATATTGTAGCAAGAAAATGAGTGTTTTCAGAGTATCGATATGAAATTTGATGAAACTGGAATATCTTTAACTGACTAGAGAGAAAAAATAAACACACGTTAAATTTACTTGAAAAAGAAAGAAGTATTTACTTAAATAGGTAAATGAAATATAAGAACTTTGACCATTCTTATATTTTATATCATGGCAGTTTCTTTTATTTGGTAACAGTTTATTTGTTTTCTGCTTCAAGCGCTGTAATTGTGACAGTTAAATTCTATTAGAAACCATTCATCTGATGAAATAATATGCAATTGCCATAAATTCTACAAACCCATATTGTTGTCTTATATTTATGCCATTTGGTATGAAATCTTTACCTAAACAGGTAAACAAATCTAAACCTGTGTAGGTAAAGAAATAAATAAATTTAATACATGTTTAAATTGAAAGTTTTTTGGAGGAAATATTTCAGTTTCTAACAAATTTTGTTTGTCAAGAAAAAAAAAATGTTTTATTACCGCCATCCTTTTTCTCATACTCTAAAAGGGGAACACCTGGATGAATAAGTTTTTTCATGTCACTCAGTCTGTCCATTCGTCCATGTTCCTTGAAAGCATGTAACTCTCTCTAAATCATTGAATGTATTTATACATGTTTGTGTCAAACTTTCACAAATCTGCATACGTTTATAGTACATCTACAATAAAATGATACAAAGTTTATTCTTTATCAAGAAAGACACTGTGTTAGAGTTTGCCATGATAAATGTATAGATTGATATTGTAGCAAGAAAATGAGTGTTTTCAGAGTATCGATATGAAATTTGATGAAACTGGAATATCTTTAACTGACTAGAGAGAAAAAATAAACACACGTTAAATTTACTTGAAAAAGAAAGAAGTATTTACTTAAATAGGTAAATGAAATATAAGAACTTTGACCATTCTTATATCTTATATCATGGCAGTTTCTTTTATTTGGTTACAGTTTATTTGTTTTCTGCTTCAAGCACTGTAATTGTGACAGTCACATTTTATTAGAAACCATTCATCTGATGAAATAATATGCAATTGCCATAAATTCTACCTACCCATATTGTTGTCTTATATTTATGCCATTTGATATGAAATCTTTACCTAAACAGGTAAAAAATTCTAAACCTGTGTAGGTAAAGAAAGAAATAAATAAATTAAATACATGTTTAAATTGAAAATTTTTTGGATGAAATATTTCAGTTTTTAACAAATTTTTTTTGTCAAGACAAAAAAAATCTGTTTTATTACACCCATCCTTTTTCTCATACTCTAAAGGGGTAACATCTGGATAAATAAACTTTTTCAAGTCACTCAGTCTGTCCATTCGTCCATGTTCCTTGAAAGCATGTAACTCTCTCTAAATCATTGAATGTATTTATACATGTATGTGTCAAACTTTCACAGATCTGCATACATTTATAGTACATCTACAATAAAATGATACAAAGTTTATTCTTTATCAAGAAAGACATTGTGTTAGAGTTTGCCATGATAAATGTATAGATTGATATTGTAGCAAGAAAATGAGTGTTTTCAGAGTATCGATATGAAATTTGATGAAACTGGAATATCTTTAACTGACTAGAGAGAAAAAATAAACACACGTTAAATTTACTTGAAAAAGAAAGAAGTATTTACTTAAAAAGGGAAATGAAATATAAAAACTTTGACCATTCATATATTTTATATCATGGCAGTTTCTTTTATTTGGTTACAGTTTATTTGTTTTCTGCTTCAAGCGCTGTAATTGTGACAGTTAAATTCTATTAGAAACCATTCATCTGATGAAATAATATGCAATTGCCATAAATTCTACCTACCCATATTGTTGTCTTATATTTATGCCATTTGGTATGAAATCTTTACCTAAACAGGTAAACAAATCTAAACCTGTGTAGGTAAAGAAATAAATAAATTTAATACATGTTTAAATTGAAAATTTTTTGGATGAAATATTTCAGTTTCTAACAAATTTTGTTTGTCAAGAAAAAAAAATGTTTTATTACCCCCATCCTTTTTCTCATACTCTAAAAGGGGAACACCTGGATGAATAAGTTTTTTCAAGTCACTCAGTCTGTCCATTCGTCCATGTTCCTTGAAAGCATGTAACTCTCTCTAAATCATTGAATGTATTTATACATGTTTGTGTCAAACTTTCACAAATCTGCATACATTTATAGTACATCTACAATAAAATGATACAAAGTTTATTCTTTATCAAGAAAGACACTGTGTTAGAGTTTGCCATGATAAATGTATAGATTGATATTGTAGCAAGAAAATGAGTGTTTTCAGAGTATCGATATGAAATTTGATGAAACTGGAATATCTTTAACTGACTAGAGAGAAAAAATAAACACACGTTAAATTTACTTGAAAAAGAAAGAAGTATTTACTTAAATAGGTAAATGAAATATAAGAACTTTGACCATTCTTATATCTTATATCATGGCAGTTTCTTTTATTTGGTTACAGTTTATTTGTTTTCTGCTTCAAGCACTGTAATTGTGACAGTCACATTTTATTAGAAACCATTCATCTGATGAAATAATATGCAATTGCCATAAATTCTACCTACCCATATTGTTGTCTTATATTTATGCCATTTGATATGAAATCTTTACCTAAACAGGTAAAAAATTCTAAACCTGTGTAGGTAAAGAAAGAAATAAATAAATTAAATACATGTTTAAATTGAAAATTTTTTGGATGAAATATTTCAGTTTTTAACAAATTTTTTTTGTCAAGACAAAAAAATCTGTTTTATTACACCCATCCTTTTTCTCATACTCTAAAGGGGTAACACCTGGATAAATAAACTTTTTCAAGTCACTCAGTCTGTCCATTCGTCCATGTTCCTTGAAAGCATGTAACTCTCTCTAAATCATTGAATGTATTTATACATGTATGTGTCAAACTTTCACAGATCTGCATACATTTATAGTACATCTACAATAAAATGATACAAAGTTTATTCTTTATCAAGAAAGACATTGTGTTAGAGTTTGCCATGATAAATGTATAGATTGATATTGTAGCAAGAAAATGAGTGTTTTCAGAGTATCGATATGAAATTTGATGAAACTGGAATATCTTTAACTGACTAGAGAGAAAAAATAAACACACGTTAAATTTACTTGAAAAAGAAAGAAGTATTTACTTAAAAAGGGAAATGAAATATAAAAACTTTGACCATTCTTATATTTTATATCATGGCAGTTTCTTTTATTTGGTTACAGTTTATTTGTTTTCTGCTTCAAGCGCTGTAATTGTGACAGTTAAATTTTATTAGAAACCATTCATCTGATGAAATAATATGCAATTGCCATAAATTCTACCTACCCATATTGTTGTCTGATATTTATGCCATTTGGTATGAAATCTTTACCTAAACAGGTAAACAAATCTAAACCTGTGTAGGTAAAGAAATAAATAAATTTAATACATGTTTAAATTGAAAATTTTTTGGATGAAATATTTCAGTTTCTAACAAAGTTTGTTTGTCAAGAAAAAAAAAATGTTTTATTACCCCCATCCTTTTTCTCATACTCTAAAAGGGGAACACCTGGATGAATAAGTTTTTTCAAGTCACTCAGTCTGTCCATTCGTCCATGTTCCTTGAAAGCATGTAACTCTCTCTAAATCATTGAATGTATTTATACATGTTTGTGTCAAACTTTCACAAATCTGCATACATTTATAGTACATCTACAATAAAATGATACAAAGTTTATTCTTTATCAAGAAAGACACTGTGTTAGAGTTTGCCATGATAAATGTATAGATTGATATTGTAGCAAGAAAATGAGTGTTTTCAGAGTATCGATATGAAATTTGATGAAACTGGAATATCTTTAACTGACTAGAGAGAAAAAATAAACACACGTTAAATTTACTTGAAAAAGAAAGAAGTATTTACTTAAATAGGTAAATGAAATATAAGAACTTTGACCATTCTTATATCTTATATCATGGCAGTTTCTTTTATTTGGTTACAGTTTATTTGTTTTCTGCTTCAAGCACTGTAATTGTGACAGTCACATTTTATTAGAAACCATTCATCTGATGAAATAATATGCAATTGCCATAAATTCTACCTACCCATATTGTTGTCTTATATTTATGCCATTTGATATGAAATCTTTACCTAAACAGGTAAAAAATTCTAAACCTGTGTAGGTAAAGAAAGAAATAAATAAATTAAATACATGTTTAAATTGAAAATTTTTTGGATGAAATATTTCAGTTTTTAACAAATTTTTTTTGTCAAGACAAAAAAATCTGTTTTATTACACCCATCCTTTTTCTCATACTCTAAAGGGGTAACACCTGGATAAATAAACTTTTTCAAGTCACTCAGTCTGTCCATTCGTCCATGTTCCTTGAAAGCATGTAACTCTCTCTAAATCATTGAATGTATTTATACATGTTTGTGTCAAACTTTCACAAATCTGCATACATTTATAGTACATCTACAATAAAATGATACAAAGTTTATTCTTTATCAAGAAAGACACTGTGTTAGAGTTTGCCATGATAAATGTATAGATTGATATTGTAGCAAGAAAATGAGTGTTTTCAGAGTATCGATATGAAATTTGATGAAACTGGAATATCTTTAACTGACTAGAGAGAAAAAATAAACACACGTTAAATTTACTTGAAAAAGAAAGAAGTATTTACTTAAAAAGGGAAATGAAATATAAAAACTTTGACCATTCATATATTTTATATCATGGCAGTTTCTTTTATTTGGTTACAGTTTATTTGTTTTCTGCTTCAAGCGCTGTAATTGTGACAGTTAAATTCTATTAGAAACCATTCATCTGATGAAATAATATGCAATTGCCATAAATTCTACCTACCCATATTGTTGTCTTATATTTATGCCATTTGGTATGAAATCTTTACCTAAACAGGTAAACAAATCTAAACCTGTGTAGGTAAAGAAATAAATAAATTTAATACATGTTTAAATTGAAAATTTTTTGGATGAAATATTTCAGTTTCTAACAAATTTTGTTTGTCAAGAAAAAAAAATGTTTTATTACCCCCATCCTTTTTCTCATACTCTAAAAGGGGAACACCTGGATGAATAAGTTTTTTCAAGTCACTCAGTCTGTCCATTCGTCCATGTTCCTTGAAAGCATGTAACTCTCTCTAAATCATTGAATGTATTTATACATGTTTGTGTCAAACTTTCACAAATCTGCATACATTTATAGTACATCTACAATAAAATGATACAAAGTTTATTCTTTATCAAGAAAGACACTGTGTTAGAGTTTGCCATGATAAATGTATAGATTGATATTGTAGCAAGAAAATGAGTGTTTTCAGAGTATCGATATGAAATTTGATGAAACTGGAATATCTTTAACTGACTAGAGAGAAAAAATAAACACACGTTAAATTTACTTGAAAAAGAAAGAAGTATTTACTTAAATAGGTAAATGAAATATAAGAACTTTGACCATTCTTATATCTTATATCATGGCAGTTTCTTTTATTTGGTTACAGTTTATTTGTTTTCTGCTTCAAGCACTGTAATTGTGACAGTCACATTTTATTAGAAACCATTCATCTGATGAAATAATATGCAATTGCCATAAATTCTACCTACCCATATTGTTGTCTTATATTTATGCCATTTGATATGAAATCTTTACCTAAACAGGTAAAAAATTCTAA
This sequence comes from Mytilus galloprovincialis, assembly GCA_037788925.1. Lineage (NCBI taxonomy): Eukaryota > Metazoa > Mollusca > Bivalvia > Mytilida > Mytilidae > Mytilus > Mytilus galloprovincialis. The sequence goes on from CM075338.1 coordinate 82,500,684, forward strand.
ACCTGTGTAGGTAAAGAAAGAAATAAATAAATTAAATACATGTTTAAATTGAAAATTTTTTGGATGAAATATTTCAGTTTTTAACAAATTTTTTTTGTCAAGACAAAAAAATCTGTTTTATTACACCCATCCTTTTTCTCATACTCTAAAGGGGTAACACCTGGATAAATAAACTTTTTCAAGTCACTCAGTCTGTCCATTCGTCCATGTTCCTTGAAAGCATGTAACTCTCTCTAAATCATTGAATGTATTTATACATGTATGTGTCAAACTTTCACAGATCTGCATACATTTATAGTACATCTACAATAAAATGATACAAAGAATATTCTTTATCAAGAAAGACATTGTGTTAGAGTTTGCCATGATAAATGTATAGATTGATATTGTAGCAAGAAAATGAGTGTTTTCAGAGTATCGATATGAAATTTGATGAAACTGGAATATCTTTAACTGACTAGAGAGAAAAAATAAACACACGTTAAATTTACTTGAAAAAGAAAGAAGTATTTACTTAAAAAGGGAAATGAAATATAAAAACTTTGACCATTCTTATATTTTATATCATGGCAGTTTCTTTTATTTGGTTACAGTTTATTTGTTTTCTGCTTCAAGCGCTGTAATTGTGACAGTTAAATTTTATTAGAAACCATTCATCTGATGAAATAATATGCAATTGCCATAAATTCTACCTACCCATATTGTTGTCTTATATTTATGCCATTTGGTATGAAATCTTTACCTAAACAGGTAAACAAATCTAAACCTGTGTAGGTAAAGAAATAAATAAATTTAATACATGTTTAAATTGAAAATTTTTTGGATGAAATATTTCAGTTTCTAACAAAGTTTGTTTGTCAAGAAAAAAAAATGTTTTATTACCCCCATCCTTTTTCTCATACTCTAAAAGGGGAACACCTGGATGAATAAGTTTTTTCAAGTCACCCAGTCTGTCCATTCGTCCATGTTCCTTGAAAGCATGTAACTCTCTCTAAATCATTGAATGTATTTATACATGTTTGTGTCAAACTTTCACAAATCTGCATACATTTATAGTACATCTACAATAAAATGATACAAAGTTTATTCTTTATCAAGAAAGACACTGTGTTAGAGTTTGCCATGATAAATGTATAGATTGATATTGTAGCAAGAAAATGAGTGTTTTCAGAGTATCGATATGAAATTTGATGAAACTGGAATATCTTTAACTGACTAGAGAGAAAAAATAAACACACGTTAAATTTACTTGAAAAAGAAAGAAGTATTTACTTAAATAGGTAAATGAAATATAAGAACTTTGACCATTCTTATATCTTATATCATGGCAGTTTCTTTTATTTGGTTACAGTTTATTTGTTTTCTGCTTCAAGCACTGTAATTGTGACAGTCACATTTTATTAGAAACCATTCATCTGATGAAATAATATGCAATTGCCATAAATTCTACCTACCCATATTGTTGTCTTATATTTATGCCATTTGATATGAAATCTTTACCTAAACAGGTAAAAAATTCTAAACCTGTGTAGGTAAAGAAAGAAATAAATAAATTAAATACATGTTTAAATTGAAAATTTTTTGGATGAAATATTTCAGTTTTTAACAAATTTTTTTTGTCAAGACAAAAAAATCTGTTTTATTACACCCATCCTTTTTCTCATACTCTAAAGGGGTAACACCTGGATAAATAAACTTTTTCAAGTCACTCAGTCTGTCCATTCGTCCATGTTCCTTGAAAGCATGTAACTCTCTCTAAATCATTGAATGTATTTATACATGTATGTGTCAAACTTTCACAGATCTGCATACATTTATAGTACATCTACAATAAAATGATACAAAGTTTATTCTTTATCAAGAAAGACATTGTGTTAGAGTTTGCCATGATAAATGTATAGATTGATATTGTAGCAAGAAAATGAGTGTTTTCAGAGTATCGATATGAAATTTGATGAAACTGGAATATCTTTAACTGACTAGAGAGAAAAAATAAACACACGTTAAATTTACTTGAAAAAGAAAGAAGTATTTACTTAAAAAGGGAAATGAAATATAAAAACTTTGACCATTCTTATATTTTATATCATGGCAGTTTCTTTTATTTGGTTACAGTTTATTTGTTTTCTGCTTCAAGCGCTGTAATTGTGACAGTTAAATTTTATTAGAAACCATTCATTTGACATGTCTGATGAAATAATATGCAATTGCCATAAATTCTACCTACCCATATTGTTGTCTTATATTTATGCCATTTGGTATGAAATCTTTACCTAAACAGGTAAACAAATCTAAACCTGTGTAGGTAAATAAATAAATAAATAAATTAAATACATGTTTAAATTGAAAATTTTTTGGATGAAATATTTCAGTTTTTAACAATTTTTTTTTGTCAAGACAAAAAAATCTGTTTTATTACACCCATCCTTTTTCTCATACTCTAAAGGGGGAACAGACCTGCATGCATTTAGTACATGAACAAATAAATGATACAAAGTTATAATTCTTTATCAAGAAAGACACTGTGTTAGAGTTTGCCATAATAAATGTATAGATATTGTAGCAAGAATATGAGTGTTTTCAGAGAATCAGTATTCAATTTGAAGGAACTGTAATATCTTTAATTGACCAGAGAGAGAAAATGAACACATGTTAAATTTACTTGAAAAGGAAAGAAGTATTTACTTAAAGAGGTAAATAAAATTAAATCTTTGACCATTCTGATATTTTATATCATGGCAGTTTCTTTAAATTGGTTTCATGATCGTATTCTGGTAGTGTCATTCTAAACTAGTCATTGCATTAAATTAATGTACACTATGTTAAATTTTTCAGTTTAACAATGGACTCCCCAGGATTACAAGGTACAGACATGAAAGGCATGACAAGGATCACACCTGACAACTTTGGTATGTATAGGGCAGTTACTTTATTGGAGCCTATTGTCAAAGGACAGTACAAGTCCAGTTTTTCTTTAGTTCTTACATATGTACCTATGACTGATTGCAGTGTCCACTAAGGCCATTCTATATTGACTCAGTAATTATTATTGAAAAATCATGGGGTTGTCTCTGTTGTCATTAAAAACAGACAGTTGTCTATCATGCCTGTGAGTGCCAAAGATCCATTGCATTTGTTTATCATAATACATGTACATGTAAAGTACCCACAAAATTGAATGAATAACTGTTTAAATTCCTGTCCTGAGCTTATCCTTTGTCTGATTACTTTCTGTTTGCATTATTTTTATACATATTAACACTTTATTAACCGCACCATTTCTGTGATTTCACAAAAAAAAACAATCATAGTTTTAATACCATTTCAGACACTGAGAGTTTTAGTTGTTTTGTTTCCCTCAAGATTGCTTTCATTTGACTTTATCCTGCAGAAAAGACTTTCATTTTTTATTTATTCAGATAATAGAAAATTTAAAATGGCTGGACTGCAGTCTGCTGTCATTGTTGAATGTTCAGATGAGCTAAAAAAACATATTGATAAACTTAATACCTTTTGTCGCTTATGTCATAAAGTAATTTCCAAGCAGTATAACAAACTGTCTTTTGCAAGGGAAATTTTAGCTTTATTTGGCATAAAAGTTGAGGGTGAACCAAATGAAATCTTCCCATTATATGTGTGCCACACATGTTCAAGACATTTATACAGATACAGAAGTGGGACAGACATTTCATCTTTACAAACATTACAAGCAATTAAGTTGAAAGTTTACCTTCCTCACAGTAAAGATTGTGTGATATGTTTTATAAATGAGCCATCTGTCAAAGGTAGACCAAAGAAAAGAAAGTTGAAGCATGTCAACAATGAAAATCAAGATTCCATTGACTATGTACAAGAGTGTGATATATCTGAGAATATGAGCCAAGATTGGGATCCGACAGACAAGGGAGTAATTACTGTAAATTTTGGGAATGCAAACCAAACAACTGATATTATGCTTCTTTTAAAACATATTCAACATGTCATATCAAGCACTAGCAAAGAACAGCATGACGATTTCTTTTCCAAATTTTTAGATTTATTACCAACAAACAGTTTATCAGTTTTGTGTGAATGCTTAGGTAGGAAGCAAAAACAATCTATTTCCAGAGATGCTGATTCTTTTTTTCTTCTGTACAAAGACATGGAAGCAATGTCCAGTTTTAACATCTTTGATTGGGTGAAGAAAAGAGACCAAAGTGTCACAGCATATTTACTTGGCCTAGCTGGTTGTGATGTCAATGCTCTTGAAAAAAATCCCAGAGATGCTCTCATAGTATCACGTGCAGTAGAACACATATATTATTTATGCAGCAGACATTTTATTTCCCCAGTATCATTCTTAGCAAACCTCACATCCTATGCCATGACAGGTAGCAAGGTTGTTGTTAATATCTTTGGAAACTCAAGTCCTGCAGGTCATTATAAAACTGTCACAAACTGGCTGAAAGATCAGGGAAGTCAACCAGTACAACTTCCATCTAATGATTTAATGAATGTATTTGACAATGAACAGGTAGTTGGCAAAACTTATTCAATTAAACCTGGCAATAAGGTACCAGTTTCTGTTATAACCAACAAAGGATTTTTAGAATTAAACATGCAATCTAGTGGTAAAACCCTGCAAAATGAGCTTGCTCTTAAACCTGAAGTGAAACTGAATCTTCAGGGCCATAATCTCATGACGAAAAAATCATTATCTGAGGAAAAAAGTGAAAATGGAGAAAGAAGTTCATATCCTAATGATAAGGAAGTCAAGCTAAGATCTGTGATAAATTGTATGATTGATCAAGTCAGTCAACTGTATGTTAAAATGGAAACTGACCATAATGAACAGCTTTATCATTTTATAGATCATGCTATTGAAGTTGTACTTGCTGAACAGCAAGACATGGACGGTTATTTTGAAGATCCAATTGACTTAAAAGTTAGACAGGATATTGTTGATGAAAATTACATCAAATGTGCCTCATGTGGCACCCTCAATTCAAAAAGAAAACAGAAATGCACTGGCTGTGATGAAAGGGAAGGTATCAAAAAGGCTAAACTTGACCAGAAAAACACAAAACCTGATCAAAAGAAAAAAGAAAAGATTCCAAAACTAGTATTCATTCATGATGAAGACCAAAGCAAAGTAAGCACTGTCACAACTGAATTTACTCAATATGACCATATCACTACAAACCATAAAGGAAAACATGAATTAGTTTTGACAGACCCAGTGTACTGCAACCCAAATAGTATAAAGTCAGTCGCACTTGTCTTGAGGAAAATTGGGGAGGAGAATGGAATTCATAGATATGGTGGGAATAAACGTCATTGGACGTTTGTTTGTTGTGATGGTTTGCCTTACTTAATTATTAAAAAACTAAAAGAAGAAGCATTAGTTTGTGGCATAACAGGCTGCCATGAATCATTTCTTTCCAGAGATTTGTATGAAAGGCATTGTGAGCAAACTCATCAAGGATCACAGAAACAGTTTATGCATGAGTTTGACTGGATGTATCTTAGAATTGGTGCTGGCCATTATGAAATGAATCTTGTTAAGTCCTTTTTTGAACTGAACTGGACACCATTCTTAGAAACTTTATGTGAAATTATGGGTTTCTGTACAGATTCCTCTAAGCAGTTTGCTAAATCCTGTAAGGACCATCATAAAAGTTGGCGCCTGCTACTCATATTCCATCTGAGTTCTTTACAGGAGCTTGTCCTTCCATATGTAAGAAATTGCTTGTCTTCTAGATGTCCCCAAACAGCTAAAGGATTCTTAACATCAAGCATAGAGAAATATTCATATGGAAATTATCAAAACTTCAAATACATGTTAGATCAAGTTTGCAAATTCTCACAGGGAATAGTCAATTTTCGAATGGCAACTCGTAGGAACAATGCAAGTTTAATGAAAAGTTCCAAATACATGACCAAGGAACTATTCCATGGCAGAAACCATCCTAAGTACCAGAAGATTGAACTATATGATACAATACAGGACCGAATGATGCCAGACAATGTCAGGGAACTGAATGACCTTTATGCATCTATTACAACAAGTGGTAACCCCTCTGCAGGTGAAGATTTAGACTTTGTTTTAGAGGAAAAAAATAAACAGCTTAAGGCATGGATACCAAAAGGCATGCCAACAGATATCATTTGGCAAACAGTCTGCAGAAACAATCGTGCATTAGAAAAAATTAAAGACCACTCTCTTTCCCTTTTTGGTATACAGTCCACCAAAAATGTATCAAGACCATTAGGTATTGAGGATGCAATAACAGCATATAGAACTTGTCTCCGTAGGAGCCATTATTTGGATAAAGAAAAAGATCACACTTCCATCTCCGGAATTGCCCTTGATGAAGGACTTGTAAACTTTGTACAAGAGTCAACAAAGAAAAGAATAGTTATGCTAAGAACAGAATTTCTTGGAGAGATATTTGAAGAACAATCAACATTCAAGCACCCATTACCAATAACCCCGAGTGAAAGAGAGAAATTGGAAAGCTTTGGAAATATGACTATAAAGCAAATCCAAAAAGAAATACATAAAATGTTGAACAAAATTCCGGACCCCTTTCAGTTTGACTACCACAATTATATCTATGAGCAGGAGGTTAAAACCAAGGGGAAAACAAAACTACTAAACTTCTTGGAAGAATTGAAGAAAGTCATGGAAACTCTTGACACAGAATTTGAAGATCAAACAAGGTACAATTTGCATGGTTACGCATGCCAAGATATAAATTCAGGCATATTATTTGGTGGCATGTGACACTGTCAATTCAACATAATTTCTCTGGTACCTTGACCCATAACTATTAATAATTCCTACTGTCATGAATGTACATCACTTGATTATTCTTACAAAGTCATGAACATGATGAATGAAATGTGAATCAGCATGATATTTTTTACAATGCTAGTCTGTAAAATATTGCATGATGTATGTTGTAATTGTTATATAACTTTATCTTTTTTAGATCGCATGTATATCTTAGTGTATCCAATAAGTACAGCCATAATGATTGTTGGTGTGTTAATCTTACTGATATTTTTTATTAGGAAGACAAGAATTAGAATACATGCAAGGTATTCATATATTCATTAGTTTTACTTTTCACTTTTTTTATATCCCCAAAAATTTATTTTTTTTTGGGGGGGGGGGGTATATAGGAATCACCCTGACAGTCTGTCTGTCTCTCTGTCTATCTGTCTGTCCATATTTCTTGTCAGCACAACTCCTCCAAAACAAATGGACAGAAACTAATGAAACTTTACACAGTTGCCGTACAGAACCCGAGAATGTGCATGAAGGAAATAATCTTGGTCCAAAATATTTCAAGGGAGATAATTGAACTACTTAGTTAAATATTGCAATTTGTGGTAACAAGTCTAATAAGTGCAGCTCCTTTTGAAGGGCTTAATTTATCGATATTGTTGAAACTTTTCACACATACAAAAACACAACCTAAGAATTTGCAAGTAGGAAAATAATCCTTGTCCAAAATATTTCAAAGGAGATAATTGACCTTATATATTGCATATATGCGGTAACAGGTCTCATAAGGTCATATAAGCTCAGGACAGGAATTTAAACAGTTATTCATTCAATTTTGTGGGTACTTTACATGTACATGTATTGTGATAAACAAATGCAATGGATCTTTGGCACTCACTGTCTGTTTTTAATGACAACAGAGACAACCCCATGATTTTTCAATAATAATTACTGAGTCAATATAGAATGGCCTTAGTATACCTATATATAAAAAAACGTGCAATATCATTTTTAAATCTACCGTTTTCAGTCTACCTTAGAAAATATAGTTTAACACATGACTATCCCTGAACTAATCAAATTAGTAAGAATATACAAATTAATATATATTTTTTTTGGTTTCAGGTGATTTTGTTCTGGTGGAACTTAGAATTGAAAAGACGTTAAGAACAAAGCAGTTCATTGGAAAGGTTTGTAAACAATAGAATTCTGTCAAATGTTAGACTACTCTTGTTCTGACTTTATGTATCAGCCTTATATTTTATTTAAATTGATCCATAGCTAAAACATGATTGAAGAGTGTAGATTAATTGAAATAAATATAAAAGTATTAATAATAGAGTAGAATAATGCTTTAGAAAAATATTTTAAAAGTAACAAATCCAAGTAGCCAACTTGACTCTTCAAATACTTTTTTGTTAAAAGCTGTGTCCGTTAACCAATTCCAGCAAGCATAATACTTGTACCCTTCTGTAAATACTTTTAAATCCTTGATGTGTATATTATATACATATCAATTGTACTTACTTCTATTTGAACCTGATTTATTTTGATCTTTCATAAATATAGAAAAAATATTGCATTTTAAAGTGTTTTTTTTTCTATTTATTTATTACAATCTTAATTTCATAAAATGAATTTTAAGATCCAACAAAATCCATTATATTTTTTTTCCAGGTAATAAGTATAGCAGCAGACGATGTTGATGTTACTTTCATGAAAAAGACTCAAAATGGACTGTTCATTTGGCCGGAAATCCCAGATAAAAGTATCGTAGACAGAAAAAGGATTATAAAGAAATTGAACCATCCAAAAGAAATAAGAAAAAGGCGTTCTATTGAGATGTTTTTTCAAGACACCTGATATTGATCTTTACAATGACATTAACTGGCTTATTCTTACTTTAATATTATATATAATGTATACACTTTCCCCCTGATTTTAGCCCACATTTAGGAAATGTGAGCTTTTGCCATCATTTGGCATCCGTCATTGTCGTCCATCTGGTGTAAACTATTTCAAAGATCTTCTCCTCTGAAACTACTGAACCAATTCTAATCAAACTTAAGATGAATGATCGTTAGGGTATCTAGAATTAAATTTGTGTTTTATTTTCAGTTTCTTAAAAACTCATGACTGCCTTGACTAAAAATAGAACATAGGGGTCTAAGTTTGTGTTTTATTTTCAATTACCTCAAGAAAAATTGCCACTTTGGCTCAATAAGAACTTAGGGGTAAATTGCATTTTATTGTTTGCCTTTGAAGACAATAAATTACAGATACAAAGAATATTCATTTTTAAGCACACATTTATATATACATTGAAAAGCTAAATAATCATTGAGAAAAGATTTAAACAAAGAATTACAGGTGAGCAATTCAGGCTCTTGAGAGCCTCTGTTTTTTTAACGATATCTATGTGGATGTTTTATTAGCAATATGAATAGTGTAACATAATTGTATATATGTTTTTTGCCTAGGCTTTATTTTTGAACATTATTACAAACATTTTGTACTTTGTTTTACAATATTCTTGTAACATGTCAAGTCAGTTTTAAAACTTTATGCTATAGGACAAAATTTGTTTACATTTTTTATTTCAGCTTAGTGATATTATCCAGAATAATCCATTACCCATATGAATATGTTGTGACTGAACTATCCAATACTTTTTATGATCTGTTTGAGCATGCACATCCCATTTTAAAATGTGTATTGCTGATGAAAAATGTTGAAATATACCATATATATGTAGGGCCTTTTTTCAAATATTGTTACTTTTGTATTTAGGTATATGATATTTTTTTTATGATGTTCATTGTTACTGAATATATCAATGTTCACTGTCATGACTGTTTTGAAAGCAATCGTTTTATAAGCTATTGTTTTGATAAGTTTTATTTGGAAGGCCCATGTGGTGCTTTTATTTTTCTCCATTTAGCTTTCTTGGCTCTATTGGCCAAGTGAGCTATTGTTGTTACTATTTTGTGATTTTTTTTTCACAAAAAATCTCAGGGATGTTATCAAAATTCCAGAGGAATAATCTTTTTAAAAAGGAATATGACGGCTAAAGCGTTTTAGTAATCTCAGGAATATAAAATTTTACTATTCACATTGTCATGATTGTACATGTATGTAAATAGTATTCATGGTAGATAGAGGTTGTATTTTATTTCTACAATGTTTTTATTTTCTGTACTTATGTATTTCCTATTTTATCTTTGTGTTAAGCAAGTATTTCCTATTTTATCTTTGTGTGAAGCAAGTATTTCCTATTTTATCTTTGTGTTAAGCAAGTATTTCCTATTTTATCTTTGTGTTAAGCAAGTATTTCCTATTTTATCTTTGTGTTAAGCAAGTATGTACAAGTTTTTACAATACTTAGTTTTTTATGAGGTATTTTTTGCCCACAATGTTTCACCAGAAATGACACAAATGTTGAAATCATTGATGCATTCCCCATTTTCTATTCTCAATTTTATTTCAGATCTAAACAACAAAACTAACAGCATTTTTTTTATATGGCATAATTTGGTTTTGCGAAATTTCTGTAACTGCATAGTATCATTACAGCCATTGTTTCCTTGTACAATAACCTACATTTGTTATTTCAGCATAACTCGTGAAAGGAGATTATCTCATTAGAATTCACACAATAACAGTATACATTATTTTCTTGTGTTAAATTATTCCATTGACTGAAGATAATGAATCTCTATGTACCCATCCGTGTATCAGTTTTACATGTAGAACAACCTTTAGTAGAAAATTTAATTTAGCTACTGATAGCTTTTGCTAGTCAAGAAAGTGGTTAAACAAATGATTACAAACTTCTTTTGTTATTTGAACATTTAATAAGATGCATGTATATGGACTGTGTCCACACTTAATGCACTTGTTTCTATATTTTATGAATGATTTCTGTTCAAAAACACATATTCATTTAGCTGTCAGTTGTTTAGATATATGTTGATTAATAAACCATATTTTTACACTGTATTATTTCTTTTCATTGTTTCAACAATTACAATCTCCCCCTAAAATTCAAAATAGAATTTGTGAAAGTCTTTTTAATTTAAATTAATTATAGTGTTTACTTAAAAAAGTAAACAAAAATAAGGGAGGTAATCAAAAAATCTAGTGGACTCAGAATATATCTGTATTAAGTTGATTAAATAAAGAAAAAGATCATTTGTCAAAGGGAGATAATCCAAAGTTTTTTTTTTTTTACCTATTTAGGTAAATTCAGCATATTTGCATAGGTAAAAGAATTTTACCTGTGGAAGCTATAGGAAGTTTACACAATCAGGTAAATAATATTAACTTCTGCCAGTGAGACCCCAGACTGACAGTGAAAATAATCCTTTGTGTTGTCCTAATTCAAAGTTATTATCCCCCTTTCTTATAGTTTTAAAGAGCATCTCGTTTTGCATTCATCAAGGTTTTTTCAACCACTTGTAACATCTGTCATTGTAAGCTGTATTTATGTTTCTAAGCGTAAGTCCAGGGGACTCGGAATACAGTGTTCACAAATGGCAAAATACCTCATTATGATTATATAAAAAAAAAGATGTGGTATGATTGCCAATGAGACAACTATCCACAAAAGATCAAAACGACACAGACACCAACAACTATAGGTCACCGTAAGGCCTTCAACAATGAGCAAATCCCATACCGCATAGTCAGCTATAAAAGGCCCCGATAAGACAATGTAAAACAATTCAAACGAGAAAACTAACGGCCTTATTTACGTAAAGAAAAGGAGCGAAAACAAATATCTAACACATAAACAAACGACAACCACTGAATTACAGGCTCCTGACTTGGGACAGGTACATACATAAATAATATGGCGGGGTTAAACATGTTAGCAGGATCCCAACCCTCCCCCAACCTGGGACAGTGGTATAACAGTACAACATAAGAACAAACTATAAAAATCAGTTGAAAAAGGCTGAACTCATCAAATGGACAAAAATACAATCGGACGTGGCCCGGTACTTATACATCCCGACACAAAAAGACACAATGAACAGATCTGAGAGTACTCGCAGTTATCTGACAGCTAGTTCAAAGCCACTAACAACTAATAAAAAAATCATGCAACTAAGACTCAACTATCAATCCGTACACATACAACATCCAATGGATTTAGTGTAAAGACGTCATAAACAGCCAGAGAAAAACATGACCTTGTGCAATGCCAAGTTACAGGTATCGACAGATTGTAGATCCATGAATATGTATATGCATATAACATATTAGTAATATTTAGTTAGCTTTTAATTTACTGATAACAAAATCAATATTTATACCAATAAAAACAATATTCAATGATCTTATTACAATGTTGAATAGGTAACCTTTTAGAATAAGTTATTTAAAGGAGCGACAAGTTTACATGGATCATTTCTAAATTTCCGGGCACGGTTAACAACATTTCCATAAAAATGAGGATGTGCTATACCGTTTAATTTTATATTTACTATATTTATAGCTACATACTAATCGAACACAGCATGGTCTTTCATTAATTCTATTTTTTGTCATTTAGGTTGAAGCCAGTTTTGATATAGGGTGGCAAAAGCGGGGTACTGGTTGGAATTATGATAGTAATACAGGTAAATTAAAACAATTTAGGCTTTAACTTGATTAATAAAAAAGATGTTCCCTATACCTGTTATAAATCACACACACACATAAGAATAAAGCAATAATGAATATAAATTGCAATAGAAACATATGTATAATAAAAAAAATAGCAGGCTATGGAGTAAATGTTGCAAACTATACAGAGACAAAACAAAAACATATTATCAAAAAACAGGGCTTTTTTTCCTGTTCTTCATCTTGACAGTTCAGTAATAGAACATTAACCTTCAAAATTGTAATGCAACAATATCATACATATGACTATAAGAGCTGTCATCACAAAGAATTATAGAAAACTACTGGGTCATTAGGGAAATAAAATCTAAAGGTCACATTGGAGCTTGTAAGTTCGGAACAAAATAACATTAGAAGCATTCGCCTTTGATCATGGGATGCTTCACTTTGCTTTTTTTTGTAATTTTCTTATTATAAGAAATCTGAATTTTATTCAGTGTATAGGTTAATTTATCAGAAGAAATTTTAATCGATAGATACATTCAAGTAACTGTTGATATGCAAATCATATTACAATAATTGTAATATTGCATACATGTATCTAAGAATAATCTTTATATTGTAAAATTTAGGACATACCAGTATGATCAGTACAATGACGGGTAAAGTCATAGACTTCTCTCATAGAAGCCGGATTGCAAAGTCTGTGCATACAATATGGGTAGAAAAGAAACAGTCCCGTCACATGATTGCAGCAAGAATTGGCAGGGTACAAGTAATGGCATGGAACCTGATATGGCTTTAGAGATGACCCACAATCTGAAGGATAATAGATGTCCTATTCGTGTTCTCCATGCTGATAATGATTCGACCACAACAGCAAGATTAAAGGTTGATTTTAAAGAACTGCAAAAGAAAGATGACCAGAACCATATCAAGAAAGGTTTTTTTCTAAGAAACTGTATGATTTGTCTAAAACGTTTAAGGAATTGAAACACCCAGAAGTCATACCTTACCTTGTACGCTGCTTTATGTATGCCATAACAGAAAATAACGATTCCTCAGATAACATAAATAGTGCCTTCAGCAGATTAGTTCAACACATTTTTGGAGACCACACTTCATGCACAGATGCTGAATGGTGTACATATAAGAATGACCCAGAAAATTATAGGTACATGAAAGACATAATAAATAACATCTTAAAATTGGTATGTAACAATGTTTTAGATTTTAACGAGAGAAATTTATGTATTACTGAAAAATTATTACACCAGGGTTTTCGATATCACAAACTAGTCAAAACATTTACTAAATTTTATCATCGGTATAAAGACATCATTCGTAAATATAGTTCAACATGCAGACTTCTAATACGTTCAGGTATTTCACATCCAATTTTTAATGGAAATATTCTTTATAAAGCACAAGGGTGTCAGTATTCACCTCAGAAACTTACAAAACCTTTGAATAGACTTATTAAGAAGGGATATAATTACGATACTGTTGTCAAGTCATTAAAGATTGCATATTTTGGCGTTAATATTGAATCACTGATAAGGTCTTTGCATCGGAACTAAACACATTTAATCTAAAAACAGTTGTTGGCATGACACGGGTTATGTTCTTCTCATATAGGTTATGATGGTATGATACTAAACCCCTAACGGGAAGGATTGTGCCTGATGTTCATATGATGAAATCATAATCTTTCAGTCAGTTTAATTGAAGTCTGGAGCTGGCATGTCAGTTAACTGCTAGTAGTCTGTTGTTATTTATGTATTATTGTCATTGTTTATTTTCTTTGGTTACATCTTCTGACATCAGACTCGGACTTCTCTTGAACTGAATTTTAATGTGCGTATTGTTATACGTTTACTTTTCTACATTGGTTAGAGGTATAGGGGGAGGGTTGAGATCTCTGAGATCTCACAAACATGTTTAACCCCGCCGCATTTTTGCGCCTGTCCCAAGTCAGGAGCCTCTGGCCTTTGTTAGTCTTGTATTATTTTAATTTTAGTTTCTTGTGTACCATTTGGAAATTAGTATGGCGTTCATTATCACTGGACTAGTATATATTTGTTCAGGGGCCAGCTGAAGGACGCCTCCGGGTGCGGGAATTTCTCGCTACATTGAAGACCTGTTGGTGACCCTCTGCTGTTGTTTTTTTATTTGGTCGGGTTGTTGTCTCTTTGACACATTCCCCATTTCCATTCTCAATTTTATGCATATGAAAATAAAAAGGTGCGGTAAGATTGCCATACAAAGAGACAACTCAGTCTTCCTTAGAAAAATTGCAGACATTATGTCAGCGATAATTGGTTACTGTAAATGTATACACCTTCATCAATGAGCAAAAGAATACATCTCATAGAAAAGGATATTGTGTTTGTTAAGTAATGTATACATGTAAATACTTGATTAAATCCAATTTATGTAAAAAAATGTATATATAAATGTAAATAACATACAAAATATCAATGGAAATGTTTGTTATAGTATAATCAGGACTGAATAAATAGTTAACGATAAATCTTACAGGGTGATGGATCATATACATATGATACAGTACACTGCAAATATATATAAAGTGTTGTATATAAATATTTAAAAAATATTTCATATATTATTGTTTACTTTTAGATATAAGACTTTGCCAAATGGTGAATCTCTCTCTAATGATGCCCTGAAAAAAGAGATATCTACTATGATGGAGAAATATAATAATAGAGCTGGAACATTGCAGAATATGGGATCAACACAGAGAAACGAAAATTTAAACCAGATTGTGGTAAGCAAAGCCCCAAAGTCACAGCAAATATTTGATAAAAAACTTGTAACCAGACTGATTTATTTTAATATTTTTTTTTCAATTATTGCTCACCTAAACAAAATGGTGAAGTGAACTTTTCTCATAATTATTTTCTGTTAACTTTTTAAGATTTTGATTATATAAATCTTCTCTTCTGAATCTAAAGTTTACTTAGAACAGTTATCTTAAAAACAGTTATGAGTATATTTAAACTATTTGATCAACTTCTTATTACAGAAAATCTCTTACATGTACATCAGTGAAGAAATCATGTTGACCCATTATAAGAGTTATTGCCCCTTAGTTTCAATTTGTATGGCTATGTTTTATTTGAAATTTTGGCCAAGATTTGATAACAATGAGAACATTTGAAATGTGAGCACTCTATTGTGGCCTGTAACTTTTGACAATCCCCACCACGACTGTGAATAAGATGCATTCAATTCTATAGGGGTTGCACTTTATACATATTGATGAAAAGGATTATTTTGTTTCAACACACTAGTTTATAGTAAAAATTGTTTTGAGATTTCTATTGTACTTGTCTTAATCCAAAGAAGGAAGAAGATGTGGTATGATTGCCTATGAGACATTTCTACTCAAGAGACCAAATAACACATAAATTAACAGCTATAGGTTACCATATGAGCAAACTATTGGCCTTATTTTTGTAAAAAAGATTTATATTTTTAAACTCAATTATACATAATAACCTTGATTTAAAACCATGCTTTTATTATATATGTGTTATTTATAGGTTTTATGGTGGATTATCATCATTAAGCAATAGGTTATCTGCCTCAGTATTACAGAAGAATAAACGCTATGCATGGCTGTCAAAGGTAAATGAATAAATTAAACAAGTTATTAGAAAGAAATGGTAATAACAAATATTTACCCAGAACAAAAAAAAGGTCATTCCATTTTAAATGCAATCTGAAACAGGTTCTTGAATAGTAGTGAAACTGTTCATATGAAATAAAGAACATGGAATAAACTAATTTTACCATTTTTGAATGTGTCTCGCATGCATACACTTCAATGTTGTTTCCAGAGACCATGTAAGACATTTTGGCAACATGTTTTATCAAAGTGTAAACCTAAAAAAGATACTATTAAGGAATAATCACATTCAAGTGTGTGTTGATATGCTTATCATATAAGAATGTTATGTCTACAAAAGTAATTGCTTGTTTTTAGATAAAATATTTCAAATTGCTTGACATTATATCTCTATGCTAACAAATCTTAAAATATTTCAGGTAAATGAGGCTTCTTTATTGTCTCCAGGACAACATACACTGAGTATTGGTAAAAAAAATGGATAAGAAATTAAAAAGAGAAAGAGAAAGGCAAAATACAAAGGAATTTTAAGGAAGGCGTATTCAATTGAAAAAAACAAAAGAAGAAATCTGAGTTTAGGTCAAAAGTAAAAGAAGGCACAGCATATGAAAACAATGAAGAAGTTAATGAACCTATGCCAGATATTCAGGAAATACCCTCACCATTAACCATAAATGATTTTGACAACCTTGTATTTTTTTATTTGGAAACTACTGGTTTGTCAAGGAGCAGTGACATAACTCAAATTGCTGCAGCCTGTGGTTAAAATACATTTCAACGCTATGTTATTCCAAGAATGGAAATTACTCAGGAAGCAAGTGCAATAACTGGCATAACATTTTCACATTCTACAAACAAAATGTATGTAAATGGAACACTTGTTGAAACATGTTCCGTTGAGCAGTCATTGCTAGGTTTTATTTATTTTTTAACACTCAATGACAGACCTATATTAGTTTGACATAAATTAGTGGTGTACTTCCTTAAGAGGTGGGTGGTCCACAGGAGGAACACTGAATTCTGTATATAAATTCATGTTGTATGGTCAGTTTTTGTATAAATGTAACCATGGCAAGACATATGTATGCTTCATCAAACAAAAATTGTTAATTTATGACAGGGGAAAAAATCTTGATTTTTTTTATCCGTTTGCATGCTTGACTTGTACTTATAAATCAATATTTGAATAAAAAAAAATCAATAGGATCTGAATTTTCCTTCGTCTTACCTGGTTGCCATGGTAACTATTGTTCCTAGAAACAAAACAACAGCTTGATTTTGATTCTCATGTCAAACTATGTTATTGTGTTAAGGTTTTACAAAAGATAGGACAATATTTGCCACACTTTGTATACATAAAATTAGAATTTTACTTCTTCTTGCCCTTTTTACATGGTAACCATTGTACATAAAAACAAAAAAAAAAAAAATGCCTTCCTTTTGATTCATATGTGAAACTTTATTGATATGTGTAGGATTGACAAGAGATATTGAAACATGTGCAACACTTTGTTTACACAAATTTTGAAAAAAATACAAAGAATTGCTGTTGATTACTGTGTCGGCATGGGTAACAAAAATGTTTTTTCGATGAAAAAATAGTCTGGTGACATATATTTTTTAAATTTTTTTTTCAAAGCTCATTGTTTAGATTATATTATGTCAAATTTAAAAAAAAATCATTGGTCCAATTTTTGAGAAATTTAAGAAAAATAGAAAATTTTAAAAAAATCTTTGTTTTTCATTTGCACTATTGTTGACGAAATAGGGGCGGGATTTAATAAACATGTGTAAAACTAATATTATTGGTGTTTTATTTACATTTTCAACATTATTTATGTACTAAATGAAGAATAATACCTTTCAAAACACTTTCAAAGGCCTGAAAAAATCCAGGATTTTTTACTTCAGATATGTATTCATTCACATATGTGGTGTGCCAACTTTGGTGGCCGTTACTATGGAAACGAATCTGGTGATATCATATTTTTAACTCAAATTTTGATAGAGGCCATTGCGTAGTATATGTAAGCAAATTTTAAGAAAAATTCATTGGTGAAAAAAAAATTGCCTTATCTGTAGGGATCCATCTTAAATAAAGTCATAATTTGTGTAGAAGAAGGCAATAACCTGCAATATGTTGAACAATATGAATTTGCATTAGTTGCATAAGAAATAGTAACACAAAGCATGATTCATATCGTGCCTTCCATTGAGAATTCGAAAATAGCTGGGTTTTATTTTCGGAAGTTATTGACATAAGTCCTATGGAGAATCTGTAGTCACCATTTTTACAATTGACAGAGTTAAAAAACCTTTAGAATATAAACATGTTCAATATGACTAAAGGCACAACAGAAAGGAAAATATGCAACGTTTTTAAATTAAATCATATCAGGAATAGACTGTTGGTCGTTTTCAAGATCATGAAGTAAATATTTCATTAACTTCTTAACACAAGATAATCAGTAGATATAATGGTTAGCAATATCAGAATGATGAATTGTGCGATGAAATGCCAAATGCATGACGCAATCATGATTAAACCATAATTTTCATCAGATAGCATTATATTATTGTAAACTCATTAGCCTATTCAGTGTTGCTTGATAAAGGATGAAACAAGAAATTGAATAAAAGGTATGCATTTAGATTGCATATTAAAGCAAGGTCGACTGGTTTATGTAAAGAATGTCAACATTTAGAACTCTTGGTTTAATAGTTGTCTTACGAGCAGCAATTCATTGTCAAAGGAAGTATGATAGGTATACAAGACCGGGAATAGCATATCAATTGGAGATATATACTCTGTGTGCAGGGTCTGCTCGAAAGCTTATAATTAGAAAGCTAAAATCATCCATTCGTCGTAAAATATAGTTTTTAACGAAACCACATGTACAGTTGCATGTTCTACATGCACACGTATAAAAATTGCGGTTTTTATTCACCGCAACCATAGGTTTGAACGTAGTTTTCAATTTAGACTCGTTTATATTTTTTCGTTTTGGCTTGTATCATATTTTCCCTCCGGTTTATTTGATCCGTTCATCCTATATTGACTCTTAAAATTCAAGAGTTTATCTAAAAATGAGAGTACTCTTATATGGCCTTCCAAATACTGTTTCGATCTCTAACATCACTGAAGAGACATTTATTGTCAAAATCCGGATCTGGTGTACTAAGAAAAAATTGACAACGTATGTTTGTGGCATAACGTCGTGGCCACAAGTTAATTTTTTTTTCTGTTAAGTATTAAATTTATATAAAGATCCATTTTGTTACATCTTGTGATCAATTTTATTTGGCAATCGCCAATGGCAGTCCGCAGGGTTACAGAACATCAAATTAGTCAAATGCGTTTTGTTTAAATATACTTTTTCACCTTTTTGGTCTTTTGGAAAATGTTGCTTGTGCTATTTTTAGACAACGAAATTTGTTTTACATGCACACGTATAAAAATTGCGGTTTTTATCCAACGCAATCATAGGTTTGAACGTAGTTTTCAATTCAGACTCGTATATATATAAGTTCAGGGGACTCGGAATACATTGTTCACAAATAGCAAAATACCTCATTATCATTATGTCATGTATGTTTTGTTTGTCGAAAATCGATTCCTAAGAGTGAATTTTTTATTATAGTAGAAATAATGAACCATAAAAAACAATGCAAATACAGAAAGTTGATTTGAAAGGACCGATTGTTGTGTGCTGATATTACAGTGCAGTATGGACTTTTGTTCTTGTTAAATAAAGTCATAATTTATGTAGAAGAAGGCAATAACCTATAATATGATGAACAATATGAATTTGCATTTTTTGCTAAGAAATAAGAACACAAAACAAGATGCATTTTCTATTAACAGTTCGAACATATCTTGGTTTTTTTTCCGGAAGTCATTGACATCAGTCATACGGAGTAATACAAGCTTATAATATAAACATCTTCAATATTACTTAAGGCACAACAGAAAGGAAATACTAACACAAAACAAGATGCATATCGTGGCTTCTATTAACAATTCGATAATCTCTTGGTTTTTTTTTCAGGAAGTGCTTGACATAAGTCCTATGGAGTAATACAAGCTTAGAATATGAGCACATTCAATATTACTTAAGGCACAAAAGAAAGGAAAATATGCGACTTTATTTAGATTTAATCATATAATGAATAGACTCTTGGTCGATTTCATGATCATGGAGTTAATTTATCATTAACTTCTTAACACAAGATACTCAGTAGATATAATGGTTAGCAATATCAGAATGATGAACTGTGCGATGAAATGTCATACATGTCAAAATGCATGACACAATCATGATAACTAAAGGGCATACGATACAGTTTTGATCCCATATTGAAATATAACTGACAATTTGCATATAGGATATTTTTTGCTTGATTAAATCAAATCTAATAAAAAATAGACATTCATGTGCTACTTTTTTGAGTAAAATGGGGTCATCTACCCATTAAATATTGCTTGATAAAGGTTGAAACAGGAAAGAAATAAAAGGTGTGAATTTAGATTTCATATAAAACCAAAGCCAATTAGTTTGTGTAAATATTTAAATTCATTTATAGAAAATACTTTTGTATTCCAATATTTTCAAAATGAAAGTGGTGTTTTAATTGTTGAGTTTTTTTTTCAAGTTTGTATGTTCAATTATGTAAAAACGAATATTCATCAATAAACACTTTTTTTTCAAATATTAAAAAAATATTGTAATAAGGTAAACTTTACATTGTCATGATAATAAAGGAAATCAATGTAAATAGTCTGATCAGAAAAATCAATAATTGGAACAGTTAAATCAGGAATTTGCTAACAGTTTTAAACAAATGTAATGAGTGAACGACGGTTCATTATATTTAGAAATTGTGTGTCGTATTTTAATGTATATGAATGTCCAAAAATATATCAATCAATGACAAGAATGATTATCTATATGACGCATTATTTTCATACATATTTTATATCAAACTATTTCTAAGTTGTCCTATCTATGACGCTGTAGACGGGGCCAAGATGTATAAGATGGTACTACTGTACACCTTAGCTAGTCAACACTGAGGATGTGAGTTCGAACACAGCTGGTGTAGATATTGACTCCAATCTCAATTGACTAGAAATGTTTTCTTGAAGAAGGTTGGTGATTTTCTCTTGGCGTTCAGGCTTCCTCCACCAATAAAAACTGGCCGCCACGAAATATTCAAAAAGAGCTAGGGGCGAAAGATACTTGAGGAAGAGTTAAACTCATAAATCGAAAATAAACTGACACACCATGGCTATCAATGTAAAAAAAAAAACAGACAAATAAAAGCTGTTTTTAAAAGTAACGTTTAAACACGCAAGATATAAAACCAAATCCATGAAGTTGTAGCAGTAAGGTTATTACTGGGTGGGTCTGTCGGTGCCCATGCTACATCGGTCTTTAAAGACCCAAATGTTGCAAAACACCTATCCTACCTCCATGACAAATATGTTGTTGTCCCCGCAGATAAAGCCCCAAACAACATCGTTTTTGTGTGTAAAACTCATTATATTAACTGCTTGATAAACAATTAGGTATTGACAATTCACTTGGAAACTCAACATATACCATCACGACACTTACCAAAGAGGAAATCCTGGATAATCATAGGTCTGTTCTGTGTTCCTTTGGAATTTCAACTAAAGATGAAGAACTGGATCTTCCATCACTGTATTGGATACCTAAACTACATAAGTGTCCTTACAAACAACGGTATATTGCTGGGTCTTCCAAGTGCTCCACTAAACCTCTTTCTAAATTATTAACATCCATTTTATCAGCAATCAAAGACGGGCTTCAAAGTTATTGTGAAACTGTCTATTCTAGAGGGGGCGTAAATCAGATGTGGATACTTAAAAATTCCAAAGACCTTTTAGAGTACATACAATCTAACTCTCTTTCATATTGTAACGGTATTAAAACATTTGACTTTTCTACCCTTTACACTAGTATTCCACATTCCAAACTAAGAGACTAATCGAAAGAGTTGGTATTGCTTTGCTTTATAAAAAAGAATGGCCAACGTAGATACAAGTATCTTGTATTAGGGAGGGATAAATCCTTCTTTGTAAAGGACCACTCAAATGAAAAATTCTCTGAAACTGATATTATCAAGATGCTTGATTTCTTTAATGCGAACATATCTGTTACGTTCGGGGGACGTGTTTTTCAACAGACTGTTGGCATTCCAATGGGAAAAAAAAACTGTGCCCCTCTACTTGCCGACTTGTTTCTTTATTATTATGAGGCTGACTTCATGCAGGAACTTCTTAGGAAGAAAGATAAGGAGTTAGCAATATCCTTTAACTCTGATTTCCGCTATACAGATGATGTTCTTTCACTAAGTAATTCAAAATTTGGTGACTGTGGAACGCATCTATCCCATCGAGCTAGAGATAAAGGATACCACATATACAGTTAAGTCGGCCTCATATCTTGTATTACATCTAGAAATTGACAATGAGGGTAGGTTGAAAACAAAACTTTACGACAAAAGAGATGATTTCAGCTTTCCAATTGTGAACTTTCCATTTCTAAGTAGCAACATTCCAGCAGCACCTGCATACGGGGTAGACATCTCCCAATTGATACGATATTCCCGTGCTTGCATTTCCTATCATGATTTTCTTGATAATGTGTTGCTCTCACGGAAGTTATTAAACCAAGCGTTCCAAATGGTGAAGTTGAAATCATCCCTTCGTAAATTTTACGGACGTCATCACGAGTTGGTTGACCGTTATGGAATAACCGTTTCACAAATGATATCTGATATGTTCCTTACGTCGAAACTACAACCCCCTTCCCTTTCATGAATGTGACCTACCGAATTAGACCATTTACCGGATTTGTAATCACATAAGCAACACGAAGGGTGCCACATGTGGAGCAGAATCTGTTTACCCTTCCGTAGCACCTGAGATCACCCCAAGTTTTTTTTGGGGGGTGGGGGGGGGGGTTCATGTTGTTTATTCTTTAGTTTTCTATGTTGTGTCATGTGTGCTGTTTTTTTTTTTTTTTTTGTCTTTTTTTCATTTTTAGCCATGGCGTTGTCAGTTTGTTTTAGATTTATGAGTTTGACTGTCCCTTTGGTATCTTTCGTCCCTCTTTTATTATTGATATAAATTATGATCAAGTTTCAAAACAATTTAAAAACGTGCCTTCCATGCACATTGTCATTGTTCAGTCGATATATGATCAAAATGGAGATTAAACTAATTGTCCAATTAAAAGGCAAAAATGATCATACCAAGCCAATATTATTGTTTCTTTTTTTTTTTGTATTTAGCGTAAATTCTCTAAACATATACACGTCATCTTTAGTGTTTCAGCGCAAGATAATATCATGTTTGGTTTTACATAAGCTGTTTTAAAGACATGTTAGATTGTCAGTCTAATTATTCGTGTCTATCCAATCGGTTATATTCAACCTAATTTCTATAAAATAGGAGAAACATGCAGAAACATATCTAATTGTTTTTCTATTAAAAAAATATACAACAAACATCCTTATAGAATTGATAGTAAGCTTATGGTTAACTAGCATGTAATCAGATTTAAAGTCTTTCGTGTCTTTACAGAATTCAAATAAAACCATATTAATTCAGAAAAAAAGCATATAGCATTTGGCAACTTAAAGGTACTGACAGCTTTATTTGAGAACACACATGCATCCTTTTAACCAAAAGCTATTGTCTAAAATGTGGCTGAACTGTACACAATTAAAGATTAATATAAAAAAGAAGATGTGGTATGATTGCCAATGAGACAACTCTGCACAAGAGACCAAACTGACAACTACATGTCACCGTACAGCCCTCAACAATGATCAAAGCTTATACTGCACAGTCAGCTATAAAAGGCCTGAAATGACAGGTTGTAGGTATCCCCATGGGCACTAATTATGCCCCTTTATTAGCAGACTTGTTTTTGTACTGTTACGAATAACAGTTTATGACTAAACTCAGTAAAGACCCGTCGACATTGCATTTAATTGATCAATTCAACAACACTTACCGTTATCTTGATGATATTTTTTCGTTAAATAATCAAGAATTTTCTCAATATACTGCTGAAATTTACCCCAAGGAACTTACTTTAAATAAATAAAATTTATTCGGTAATAACTGTCCTTTCCTGGATTTAGATATTTCGGTTTTAAATGGGAAACTCAACACTAAAATTTACGACAAAAGAGACGATTTTTCGTTCCCTATTGTTAATTTTTCATTTTAAGAAGGTGATGTTCCTTTGGCACCATCTTACGGTGTTTATATTTCACAACTTGTTCGCTATGCCCGTGTCTGTTGTGACGTTTTTGATTTTAACGAACGCAACCTATGTATTACTGGTAAATTATTAAACCAGGGATACCGTTACCATAAATTACTGAAAACCTTTACTAAATTTTTCCATTGATATAAAGATTTGGTTTTGAAGTTTGGATGTACCTGTAGAAAACTTATTTCAAACGGGATAGCACATCTTCATTTTTACGGAAATGTTGTTAACCGTGCCCGGAAAATTAGAAAGATCCATGTAAACTTGTCGCTCCTTTAAAAAAACTTATTCTAAAAGGTTACCTATTCAACACCGTAATAAGATCATTGAATATTGTTTTTATTGGCATAAATATTGATTTTGTTATCAGTAGATTAAAAGCTAACTAAATTTTACTAGTATGCTATATATATACATATTCATGGATCTACAATCTGTCGATACCTGTAACTTGGCATTGCACAAGGTCATGTTTTTCTCTGGCTGTTTATGAGGTCTTTACACTAAATCCATTGGATGTTGGATTTGTACGGATTGATAGTTTTGTCTTAGATGCATTATTTTTTTATTAGTTGTTAGTGGCTTTCAGTATTTTTGTGTTTTTACTTTTTTCAACTAGCTGTCAGATAACAGCGAGTACTCTCAGATCTGTTCATTGCGTCTTTTTGTGTCGGGGTGTATAAGTACCCGGCCACATCCACTTATATTTTTGTCCATCTGATGAGTTAAGCCTTTTTCAACTGATTTTTGTAGTTCGTCTTTATGTTGTACTGTTATACCACTGTCCCAGGTTAGGGAGGGGGTTGGGATCCCGCTAACATGTTTAACCCCGCCACATTATTTATGTATGTGTCTGTCCCAAGTCAGGAGCCTGTATATTCAGTGGTTGTCGTTTGTTTATGTGTTACATATTTGTTTTTCAGTCATTTTTTTTACATAAATAAGGCCGTTAGTTTTCTCGTTTGAATTGTTTTGCATTGTCTTATCGGAGCCTTTTATAGCTGACTATGCGGTATGGGCTTTGTTCAATGTTGAAGGCCGTACGGTGACCTATAGGTGTTAATGTCTGTGTCATTTTGGTCTTTTGTGGATAGTTGTCTCATTGGCAATCATATCACATCTTCATTTTTATATACACTCCAGGATTCAGAAAATGTAGCACCAAAAATACATGTAATAATCGATCAATCCCAAACAAAATTATCTAAAATAATCAATGGTGTAAACTGTAGATCACGGGAAAATATATTACCTAAATAAAATACATACAGTAGTCAAACATTATATTAACGACGACATCTAAACAATACAATTAATGTTTTATATTATGGTATTGATATGTACCCATTAAACAAAATTTAATATTCCATCTTACAAAAGTAAATTTCCAGTACAAATTTTAGGTTACAACATAGAACCTATGCAAAAAAGTGTTTACTACCTCTTTGACACGTGTGCTAGTGTTTTTTTTTTTGGATTGTGATTGATGTTCGACACACTCCTAAAAGCAGTCAGTAACTGCTAGTAGTCTTTTGTTAATTTATGTAAAATTATAACTTTCTTCTGTTACCTATTCTATCCATTGGACTTGACCTTCTTTTATACTGAGTTTGACTATGTGGATAACTGTGAATGTGTTCATTATACGTTGGCTAGAGGTATAGGAGAGGTTGGCTATCTCACAATACATGTATAACTCGCCACTTTGAATGTCTGGCTGTGCTAAAGCCATGGAATCTTGTATGTTTTTGTTTTATTTTGAGTTCATGCATATAATACACTGTAACGTTTAACTGAACTAGTATACATTGTACACTGTTGTTTATGAAGTATACCTCCGGTAGCAAGATTTGCGCAAAGTTTCGAATATCAACTTGACATGAGGGTTAGTTAAAACTATACTTTACGACAACTTGGTGAATTCAGCTTTCTAATTATAAACGTTCCAGCAGCATTTGCAAACGGAGTATATATCTCCCAATTGATTTGATATTTCCAGGCTTGTATTTCCATCATGATTCCTTTAATAGAAACTTGCTACTCGTAAGGAAACTATTAAACCAAGAGTTCCAAATGTTGACATTATTAACATAAACCAGTCGACTTTGGATTGATCTGCAAATTATGATTAAACCATGATTGTGTCATGCATTTTGGCATTTCATCGGACAGTTCGTCACTCTAATATTGCTAACCATTATATTTACTGATTATCGTGTGTTAAGAAGTTAATGGTAAATTTACTTCAATACCATGAAATCTACCAAGGGTCTATTCATTATATGATTAAGTCTAAAAAAAAAGTTGCATATTTTTCCTTCTGTTGTACCTTAAGTCATAGTGGCATGTATTAACCTAGAAACATCTTATCAATAGAAATATTGAAAACTGTTTCTTTTTTAATGAAAACAATTTACATTGTGAAGTTGTTGTTCATACGGTGTCACAGAGGATTAGAATGACGTTAATAATGTTTACAGTCCAGTGATAATTATTTAAGTCCGAAGTAACCTAGTATCACATGTTAATGTATCTGTTACAGTCCAGTGATAATTATGTAAGTCGGAAGTAACCTAGTATCACATGTTAATGTATCTGTTACAGTCCAGTGATAATTATGTAAGTCGGAAGTAACCTAGTATCACATGTTAATGTATCTGTTACAGTCCAGTGATAATTATGTAAGTCGGAAGTAACCTAGTATCACATGTTAATGTATCTGTTACAGTCCAGTGATAATTATGTAAGTCGGAAGTAACCTAGTATCACATGTTAATGTATCTGTTACAGTCCAGTGATAATTATGTAAGTCGGAAGTAACCTAGTATCACATGTTAATGTATCTGTTACAGTCCAGTGATAATTATGTAAGTCGGAAGTAACCTAGTATCATATGTTAATGTATCTGTTACAGTCCAGTGATAATTATGTAAGTCGGAAGTAACCTAGTATCATATGTTAATGTTCGTTGTTCGCTTTTAAATACATCAACAGTTTAAAGTTAATTCTCCGGAAGTCTAATTTCAAATCCTCATACAATTTCCTGTATTAGCACGAACAATACGTGTTGAATTAATTTTATTTTAAATCTGAAATAAAATGCTTTTAAATTAAAGTATAAATAAAAAACAAAGCCAGGTACTTCCTGACTGTACTGTATTTTATCTTAGACTGCCTAACTGTACTGTATTTTATCTTAGACTGCCTAACTGTACTGTATTTTATCCTTAACTGAATTACTGTACTCTTAGTACGTGACATGTACTTTTCGTCGAAACAAAAATGTCTATACAATTTTAAGCATCAGACAAAAAGTCTATTTATCTTAGACTGTCTGACTGTACTGTATTTTATATTTAACTACCTGACTGTACTGTATTTATCTTGAACTTCCTGACTGTACTGTATTTATCTTGAACTTCCTGACTGTACTGTATTTTATCTTTAACTGCCTGACTGTACTGTATTTATCTTGAACTTCCTGACTGTACTGTATTTTATCTTAGACTGCCTAACTGTACTGTATTTTATCTTTAACTGCCTGACTGTACTGTATTTATCTTGAACTTCCTGACTGTACTGTATTTTATCTTAGACTGCCTGACTGTACTGTATTGTATTTTATCTTTAACTGCCTGACTGTACTGTATTTTATCTTGAACTTCCTGACTGTACTGTATTTTATCTTTGACTACCTGACTGTATTGTATTTTATCTTAGACTGCCTAACTGTACTGTATTTTATCTTTGACTACCTGACTGTACTGTATTTTATATTTGGCTGCCTAACTGTACTGTATTTTATCTTGAACTTCCTGACTGTACTGTATTTTATCTTTGACTACCTGACTGTATTGTATTTTATCTTAGACTGCCTAACTGTACTGTATTTTATCTTTGACTACCTGACTGTACTGTATTTTATATTTGACTGCCTAACTGTACTGTATTTTATCTTGAACTTCCTGACTGTACTGTATTTTATCTTTGACTACCTGACTGTACTGTATTTTATCTTAGACTGCCTAACTGTATTGTATTTTATCTTAGACAACCTAACTGTACTGTATTTTATCTTGAACTTCCTGACTGTACTTTATTTTATCTTTAACTTCCTAACTGTACTGTATTTTATCCTTAACTGAATTACTGTACTCTTAGTACGTGACATGTACTTTTCGTCGAAACAAAAATGTCTATACAATTTTAAGCATCAGACAAAAAGAAGAAAAACATTGTTCCCCGTTTTAAATGTCCTATTTGTCATCATTTGTTTCGATTATCGATTTTAAATGACCAAGAAAACTAACTCATATCAATTTAGTCATCATCAATCAATGTAATGGTCCTTTTTTAAAAGTTCGAATACAATAAATAGCACCAATCATATCCTTGTCTTTACTACAGTTCGTATCGATTCAAAATGACTATTGTAGTTGTGACTGTACTATTGGTATCCATTGTTGAACATGTGTACGGACAGCCATATTTTGGAAGATATAGAGGTTACGGAGCCTTTAGTGGATTCGGAGGATCTGGAAGGGGTACAGGAGGAATATTTGGTGGAGGTTCTAGGGGAAGTTTGGCTGGAAGACTTGGTGGAGGTTCACATGGAGGAGGTTCTGGATTTGTTGGAGGTATAACTATGGGTGGTCCTGGATTTGGAGTTGGATCATTTAGAGATAGAGGAAGTTCTGGTATAGATATGGGCGGAGGGGGTGGAGGACTTAGTATGATGAGAGGAGGTGTGTATTATTGATATTGATATCATAGCTTAATTAGTTCATGTACCACGTCAGGTATATGACAGTTGTTGTCCATTCGTTTGATGTGTTTTATCATTTGATTTTGTCATTTGATTATGGACTTTTCATTGTGAATTTCCCTCGGAGTTCAGTATTATTGTTATTTAACTTTTCATGAACTGACAATGACAGGATGACAGACACATTATGCTCTAACGATTTATTTACATCATTTTATCTGGGTTGTATCTGTCATGTTCTTGACCAAGTCATCCTACGTTTTAATGTTGATCATTTTTTGTTTACTAATAATTGTCTTACATTCATGGGATACATATAGTGTGGATTTGAATGATATATGAGACACACGAACTAAAAAGAGAGGTATTATCAAACGGTTGTGTTATCTATACAACAAAGTAAACCTTTTATAAATGGCTTTAATGTCCAGAAAATGGGGTAATGTCACATGTTTGGCTAAAAAGTTATTTGTCTCTTCTACGTGTAAAAATATCAATGCAAATCATAATAAAAATAATTGATCTCTGTATCATCTGATTCGCGATGTCATGTTCTCAAAATTCTTTATACGGCAGTACATTTGATAATTTCGCACACTTGAATATAAATCAGTTGACATAAAACCAAAACTACCATACTACATGTACTATAGTTTTAAAATTTACAAAATGTGTTGGTGGCTTTTTTAAAATATGATAATAATTCCTTCTATATTATTGTCGACAATCACATTTAGTGTTCTAATTAGTGCTGTGTATACTGTGTTTCACGTTCTGATATGTGTGTCGAGGAGTGTGTTGGCATTGTTTCTTCCACATTCTGAGTTTGATGGTTCCTGTTGGTATTTTTCTTATTTTGTTTTTAAATGAACAAAGTCCTATTGATTTTGTTATGGAATCCAATGTTTTGTGCCAAAATTATGCCATATCGGTCTCCTAAGAAGGATCGTGATATTCTTGTAAATAAAATTAGAGTAATGGGGCACAATTTTTTTTTCTGAATGACTGTCAGTTAAGAAGTTGCAGTTTTGGTATCCCTCTGTTATTGTTCGACCCGCTTCTAAAGCTTTTTTTAAATAATGTACCGTTTTAATAAAGTTTAATACTGTCCAACATATCATTCTTGATAATCAATACATGAAAGTGTAAAATTTTATCGAACGTTACAGCTGGTCGATGGTGGTGTACCTGTCGGTCCAAAGTGTGTCGTAAATGGGAGCTTACTGTAGATAAAAATTGCAAATTACCTGTGATCCCATGGTATTGGAGGACCTGCTGTCAATGGTTCCCATGGTGGGTTACCAATCGTAATTATGTCGGATTAAGTGGTGCATCTAATGTTGGTGGTGGATCGTTCGAAGGCCCAATCGTTAATGGTGGATCTGGTAGTAGTGGATCAAACAGTGGGTCTAGCGGATTTGGCAGTAAATCTAGTGGTGGATCCAGTGGTGGATCAGGAGCTGGATCCAGAGATGGCGCTGTTAAAGGCACTGTATCGGGTAGAACTGGTTTTAAAGGTGGAAATGGAGGAGGAAAACCATCCTATTAAATGTGAATGCATGTGTTTAAGTCTTGGAAAATGTGAATAAATAAAAATAAAAAACTGAAGTAGATAAAAACGTACCGACACTTTAACAATTTTTTTTTGGAAATTTAACGGTTAGCATAATGTGTTCAACAAAAACAATGTATTAATACACATATATATATATAAATGTCTAAGAATATAACTTAAACACGCTAATTAATACAATAAAAGTTCTATTAAATTTTAAATAGAAATACGCAATATTTCGCTAAACAAATTAGCTTCATCAGGCGTGTGCATCTCTCAAGGTGAAATCGGATGCATGACAAAAAAATATTTGTGTAGCTTAATCTATACAAGATTTGAGGAAAAGTGTGACAGATTGATTGATGCTGCAGAAAATATGTTTGTAGCTACAACTACATGAAGTTGGAATAAAAGTTTAACACATTTATAGATGTTTGATTAGTTGTATGAATTTCTATAAATTAATTTGTATGATTTCAAGTTAATTATGGGTTTGATTTGCTTTTACATCTGTTTTCGTCTCTCTCATTGAGTCCATCAGGTTCAAGAGTTCGTAACTGGTGCATCCAAAATCTCTCTCTTTTTTGTCTTCCTTGTGTATCCCAATTTTGATTTTTCTCAGTGATTTGAAATGAAACGTTTTCAAAATCATGTCCTGCTCTTAAAAGGTGTCTTGCAATTGGGCAGTTCCTTTCTTTTGTATAAAATGACCGATGGTTATTTAGTCGGATGTTAAATGGTGTTTCTGTTTCACCAACATATTGTAATTTGCAAGTTCCACACGTTAGAACATAAATGCAATTTTGCGTTTTGCAATTTGATGTTATAAATATGTTGTATTTTTTCTTTGTGACTGTGCTGACGAATTGGGTTTCGATGTTGGCGACTTTGCAGCACTTACAATTGCCCCTTCCACATGGTTTATATCCTCCGATTGTTGATATCTCCTGTTTTGATACTTTGGATGTTACTAGAATATCTTTGAGGTTTTTGGGTCTTCGGTAAGCCATAACGGGAGGTGATGGAGAAATCTCTTTTAAGGAAGGATCATTTTCAATAAGACGCCAGTGTTTGTGGACAATTGATGAAAGATTTGTCAGGTGAGGATGAAAGCCATCCTATTAAATGTGAATGCATGTGTTTAAGTCTTGGAAAATGTGAATAAATAAAAATAAAAAAACTGAAGTAGATAAAAACGTACCGACACTTTAATAATTTTTTTTTGGAAATTTAACGGTTAGCATAATGTGTTCAACAAAAACAATGTATTAATACACATATATATATAAATGTCTAAGAATATAACTTAAACACGCTAATTAATACATTAAAAGTTCTATTAAATTTTAAATAGCAATACGCAATATTTCGCTAAACAAATTTACTTCATCAGGCGTGTGCATCTCTCAAGGTGAAATCGGATGCATGACAAAAAAATATTTGTGTAGCTTAATCTATACAAGATTTGAGGAAAAGTGTGACAGATTGATTGATGCTGCAGAAAATATGTTTGTAGCTACAACTACATGAAGTTGGAATAAAAGGTTAACACATTTATAGATGTTTGATTAGGTGTATGAATATCTATAAATTAATTTGTATGATTTCAAGTTAATTATGGGTTTGATATGCTTTTACATCTGTTTTCGTCTCTCTCATTGAGTCCATCAGGTTCAAGAGTTCGTAACTGGTGCATCCAAAATCTCTCTCTTTTTTGTCTTCCTTGTGTATCCCAATTTTGATTTTTCTCAGTGATTTGAAATGTGACGTTTTCAAAATCATGTCCTGCTCTTAAAAGGTGTCTTGCAATTGGGCAGTTCCTTTCTTTTGTATAAAATGACCGATGGTTATTTAGTCGGATGTTAAATGGTGTTTCTGTTTCACCAACATATTGTAATTTGCAAGTTCCACACGTTAGAACATAAATGCAATTTTGCGTTTTGCAATTTGATGTTATAAATATGTTGTATTTTTTCTTTGTGACTGTGCTGACGAATTGGGTTTCGATGTTGGCGACTTTGCAGCACTTACAATTGCCCCTTCCACATGGTTTATATCCTCCGATTGTTGATATCTCCTGTTTCGATACTTTGGATGTTACTAGAATATCTTTGAGGTTTTTGGGTCTTCGGTAAGCCATAACGGGAGGTGATGGAAAAATCTCTTTTAAGGAAGGATCATTTTCAATATGACGCCAGTGTTTGTGGACAATTGATGAAAGATTTGTCAGGTGAGGATGAAAGCTAACAACAAACGGGATTTTATTTTTCTGGGCCGTCTTTTCTTTGTATTCAAGTAGGTTTGTTCGGTCTTTTTCTTTTGCTTTAATATTTTTGTTCTTATAACCTCTTTATTTGAGTTGCTGTCTGAGCTGCCCCAAACGATGGTTTAATTTTGATTCCGATGAACAAATCCGTTTTAACCTGATGGCTTGGCTGTACAGAATACTCCGGGAGCAGTGTTTCGGGTGACAACTCTTCGGAGAGAGAAATTGGTGTTTATCAGTTTTTTTGGTGTGAAGGTTGGTTGTCATGACTCCGTTTTCTAAAATTATGGTGGTGTCGAGAAACGTAATTTTCTCATTTGAAACTTCAGATGTGAACTTTATCGATTGATGAAAGTCGTTACAGAAATCGAGAAATTCTTGCAGACGTTCTGCAGTTTCGTTCCATTTGATGTCGATGTCATCAATGTAACGGAGCCGAGACAAGGGTTTGTATGGTACATTCGAAAAAAAGTAAAAACACAAAAATACTGAACTCCGAGGAAAATTCAAAAAGGAAGATCAAAAATCAAAAGGCAAAATCAAAAGTCCAAGCACATCAAACGAATGGATAACAACTGTCATATTCCTGACTTGGTACAGGCATTTTCTAATGTAGAAAATGGTGGATTGAACCTGGTTTTATAGCTAGCTAAACCTCTCACTTGTATGACAGTCGCATCAAATTCCATTACATTGTCAACGATGCATGAACAAAACAAACATACTCAAAGAGTAAAAATGTCAAAAATAGGAGTACAACAGTCAATATTGTGTTATCATCTTAATATCACTACATAAACAACAAATGTAACAAAGTAGCACAAAAAGGCATACATCAAATTCAACATTCTCATTTTGCTTTTCCTATACGGCTGAATAAATAAAAATAATTTTGTCGTATGACGGCATACATAAATGCAGACTCACGTAAAGTAGATATAACAAAAAACAGACTTACAGTAAAAATAATAAATAAAATAATGGTGTGGTTCAAAGTATGACGGGATACATAAGTACAGTTTCACGTCAAATAATGCTGAATTTATCTATGTAAAGTCTACCCATAAATGATAGAAGGTTTTCATTACTGGTGTAAAATTGCGCGTTTGAAATTCGCACAGGTAGACATAAAAATAATTTTGTCGTATGACGGCATACATAAATGCAGACTCACGTAAAGTAGATATAACAAAAACCAGATTTAACAGTACAAGTAATAATAATAAATAAAACAATGGTGTGGTTCAAAGTATGACGGAATACATAAGTACAGTTTCACGTCAAATGTATATCATAAAAAACAGACTAAACAGACAAAGTAGTCTTATTGAATAAAATAGTGGTGTCATTCATAGTATGTCAAGATCCTTAAGTAAAAGTAATATCAATAAATGAAATAATTTTGCCGTTCAAAGTATGTGGTTTTACATAACCCCAGAGTCACTTCAAATGAATATCTAAAAAAGACATTTAAAGGATACGTTCTTCGAGACTTCCCATGAAAATGTTGGCAAAAGAAGGTGCCATTTTGGTTCCCATACTGGTACCGTCAATCTGCAAGTAGTGCTGGTCGTTGAATACAAAACTGTTGTTTTTTTATATATATATTATATTACTGTAACTATAATTAAGAATTATATGAAACTGAATAATTCATTTTCATGAATAAAATAAAAGTTAAATAGTTATTGTCGATTGTCGTCAGGTTTATTATCTTTTACTACAACTAGTTTTAACGGAAATACGAACAAGAAACGACCCTTTGCAGTATATCGCTACACAAATACTAGCGTACTGCTTTATTTTAATCATTATTGAAATGTAATAAATAGAAATTTTGCAATTCTATCAACACAAAACTTAAAATGCTGTCTAATTAAGATACAATCCTTATCTCCTTTTACTCATTTTTGCACAAAAACTGTGAATTAGATTTCCAAATTTCAACCTTTAAAATAAATGTATTCCGGCCTTTAATTTGGAATTAAAATTAGAAAGATCATATCGTAGGGAACAAGTGTACTAAATTGCAAGCTGATTGGACTTCAACTTCATCAAAAACTACCTTGACCAAAAACGTTAACCTGAAGCGAACAAACGGACGGACGAAGGCAAAGACCAGAAAACATAATGCCCCTGTACTATCATCGGTGGGGCATAAAAAAACTGATTATATGACATGTTTCAGTGGATCAGACCAGAACAAAATTTGTACTTGATCTGCAAACTGTCATTTAAAAGAAAATACATACATATATGTACATGTACATGTACCAATTATAAAAAAAGGTAGAACACGGATTATCTGGGTGAATTTTTTAAGTCCAAGGAACATTATTCGGGACAATATCATCAGATCATTACAAAATTCTAACTTGATTTCTAACTTGTCAATATAACACTATATACCATTTATAAAATCAATATTTTCATGGAAGAATAAAACATGTGCGAAAACCTGAATATTTGATTTAATTATGAAGTCTATTGACCATAAATCTGGACAAAATCATCGGATTAAAACGAAATTCTAACTAGATCTGTAACTCAATTAATCATATCAATATTTTCTAGCATATGGAAAAAAGGTGTAGAAAACTGATTTCCTGAACTGAAGGACAGACAGACAGACAGACAGACAGAAAATTCAATATTGCATCATAGAGAGAGTAGTTAGTACAAATGTACAAAACATCAAGGTCTCATACCTACATTTAAGAAAAATATGGATAATTTAAAAAAAAAAAAGTGTAAATTTTGACAATTGTAAATTAGGGATTATTAGCATATTGTTATAAAATAATAAGGAGATGTGGTATGATTGCCAATGGGACAACTTTCCACCAAAATTCAAATGAAGTGCATGTTAGCAATAATAGACAACCATTTGGCCTTCAAGAATGAGAAAAAACCCATACTAATACAGAATAGCTAGTTCTTCGAAATGAAGAATTAATGTCAACTGAGAAAACTAACAGCATATTTTCACATCAAAACAATTGATGAAAAACCAAAACATGTATATTGACAGACAAGACCCAACGACAACCACTGTTTCTGTTGAAGGAGTAGGTCCGGTAAGGGCCAATTTTGGCCTCAATTTTCAAGTTCATCTAACGAAAGATTTTAAACACTTTTTAACACTTAAGTGTATATTTCAATTGATTCAATTAGTTTACGTGAAAGATTTTAACTGAGTAAGTCAATAAAAACGCTCCGATGCAAGCTTAAATATGAAAAATCTATCAAATATGCCAAAAATCGTCACTTTTCAAATGGCTTTTGTCAAAAATGAAAGTGGCCGCATCCGTGTTCATCCCCCATCTTTATATATATTATGTGTTATCATCAAATACAACTTACATTTCAATATCATGAATGAACACGAATGCGGCCACTTTCATTTAAGACGGAAACCGTCTAATATTTTACTAAAATTCTAAAATTAAGAAGATTTCAGTATTTTAGCATGACTTAATGATACTATTACCCGGTTTTGGTACATATGGAATGTGTGTTTGCAATGTAACAGACGAATGATCAGCTTTGCCATGAGCGTCTTTTGCTACAAAATGGCGTATGGACTTACGGGCAAAGTTATATCATAATAAGTCCAATAACAAGCATTTAAAAAAGTATTGCCTATTGGAAATGTATGTACAATTTAAATTTACATGTATTATTATACATCTTGCTAAAATTACATTCATTACATTAATATGATGGTATATGTATTTGTCACTAAATGTCTAGCATGTCTAGTATAATATATACTTCCCTGGGGATTGTTACACAGGAAATCCCCCATGGACATATTTTCTTAATTTGGTTCGTCAGAGACTCTGGACTTGGAATCCCAAACTGTAAAAGGATAATAGTTGCGACTATATTTCTTTTTAACTATAAATAGTGTATCACAGTCCCTGCACCGTAACCAGGAATTCCCACGGAGAGGTTACATTCGATTCACGATACAATCATCCATGGGGGAGGGGGTATGATTACTTTTGTACGAACCCCTTGAACCCTTGGCTATGACGGGTGTTTATTGTCATACTCTTCTTAAGTTCTTACAAATACTAGATATGCAGATATAAATTTGTTATATTTTATATGTTATTATGGACCTGTTGTACAAGCTGTCTGCGACTGTTCAGTTTTCTGTACGGAAGTTCAAGACCTGCTTTAAACTTGACGTTCGTTGTTTTCATAATAGCATCAACAAACTAAATTCCTTTGCCACTTCACCTCAACATAATCTCTCGGTGTCAGCTCTACGTTTCTGTAATATCCCATCTGACACTCAATGGCAGGAAATTTTCATACAGAAGCACTAAGCTGATAAAATGTGAGAAAACTCCAGACTTGTTTCTTCGTATATTGCAACATTGACATCAATACAAAGTGTGATGTATCTTTATGACATTCAAAGAGCTTATGTAAGGTCCTACTATCACAAAAAGGCTTAGTTGCTAGTTTCAGGGAAGTCAGCATCTGAGCAGTTACCTTCTTTCTAGTAGCGTGGAGAAAAAATTAAAGGGAGATAACTATTGATGATAATTATTTAGTGAAAGTTACAATGTCTAATTTATTCAGATGTTATACATTTGCAAAGTTGTTTTATCTGAATACAATATTTAAAATGTTCAAAATTGAACATTTAAAGTGATTCAAACATCATATTTTGTTCGATATATACCTAAAAATATATCAAATGTATCAAATAATAAATTGTTTTAAGAAATTGATTTCAGGTATATATGTGCTCACCTTTTCGAAAACCAGTGGCTTTAACTTGGCTTGTAAATGCTAGTAAATGACAGTAACAAAATGAGGCATTAAAGAGGGCACCCTTTAAGTGTGCGAACAAAAAAAGAAAATGCTATACAAATGCACCAATTTATTTTCATAAAAAGAAGATGTGGTATGATTGTCATTGAGACAACACTTTACAAGAGACCAACACGTCCTAGAAATTAACAGCTATAGGTCACTGTACGACTTCAAACAATCAGCGAAGTCCATTACGCAAAGTAAGCTAAAAAGGCCCCGACATCATAAATGTAAAACAATTGAAATGATTTTATAACGAACTAGAAAATGTACAAACAAATGTACGGAAAACAATTGTGTAACACAGCAACAAACGTCTACCACTGAAAAACAGGTTCCTGACGTGGGATAGTCACATGCATACAGAATATAGCCTATTTATAATTGTGTATTTAAAAAAAGTGCACGAGTTCTCCAATGCATCACAGAATTGCAATCATGTCATAAAGTAGACGAACGTTATACTAGGTTCAATGACTTAACTTAAAATATAAGTAGACACTTCTGTTGTTGTGTTTACAATATTTCAGACGTTTAAATACCGATATAAATGCGGATTATTTTCAGCTATCAAAGAAGCTTAATTTTGAAGTATATCAGATAAATAATTCCTGCTATATTTAATGTTTTATATATGAGTTTACCGGATATATTGGATGTTGATTCTAACCTTCTATAATGTGGTTTATTTTGAGTGTCATTGAAAATATGTTTTAAAAACAATATATAGCAGAGGTGTTTTATTTTAATTCAGCTTTTTTTTATTTCCTTAATTTTATGAGATTAAATTAACTAAGAATTATTTCAATGTTTATTCTTCTCTCTGAAATAAGCTTAGCAGGTCCGTTTGCTTTTAGATATATCAACAGTTTAAAGTTAATACTCCAGAAGTTTAATTTCAAATCCTCATACAATTTCCTGTATTAGCACGTACAATACGTGTAGAATTAATTTTATTTTAAATCTGAAATAAAATGCTTTTAAATTAAAGTATAAATAAAACAAAGCCAGGTACTTCCTGACTGTACTGTATTTTATCTTTGGCTGCCTAACTGTACTGTATTTTATCTTAGACTGCCTTACAGTACTTTATTTTATCTTTAACTTCCTGACTGTACTGTATTTTATCTTAGACTGCCTAACTGTACTGTATTTTATCTTTAACTTCCTGACTGTACTGTATTTTATCTTAGACTGCCTTACAGTACTTTATTTTATCTTTAACTTCCTGACTGTACTGTATTTTATCTTAGACTGCCTAACTGTACTGTATTTTATCTTTAACTTCCTGACTATACTGTATTTTATCTTAGACTGCCTTACAGTACTTTATTTTATCTTTAACTTCCTGACTGTACTGTATTTTATCTTTGACTGCCTGACTGTACTGTATTTTATCTTAGACTGCCTTACTGTACTGTATTCTATCTTAAACTGCCTTACTGTACTGTATTTTATCTTTAACTTCCTGACTGTACTGTATTTTATCTTTAACTTCCTGACTGTACTGTATTCTATCTTTGACTTCCTGACTGTACTGTATTTTATCTTTGACTTCCTGACTGTACTGTATTTTATCTTAGACTGCCTGACTGTACTGTATTCTATCTTAGACTGCCTGACTGTACTGTATTTTATCTTTAACTTCCTGACTGTACTGTATTCTATCTTTAACTTCCTGACTGTACTGTATTTTATCTTTAACTTCCTAACTGTACTGTATTTTATCTTAGACTGCCTTACTGTACTTTATTTTATCTTAGACTGCCTGACTGTACTGTATTTTATCTTTAACTGCCTAACTGTACTGTATTTTATCTTTGGCTGCCTTACTGTACTGTATTTTATCTTTGGCTGCCTAACTGTACTGTATTTTATCTTAGGCTGCCTTACTGTGCTGTATTTTATCTTTGACTGCCTGACTGTACCGTATTTTATCTTTGACTTCCTGACTGTACTGTATTTTATCTTTAACTTCCTGACTGTACTGTATTTTATCTTTGACTTCCTGACTGTACTGTATTTTATCTTTGACTTCCTGACTGTACTGTATTCTATCTTAGACTGCCTGACTGTACTGTATTTTATCTTTGACTTCCTAACTGTACTGTATTTTATCTTTGACTGCCTGACAGTACCGTATTTTATCTTAGACTTCCTAACTGTACTGTATTTTATCTTTAACTTCCTGACTGTACTGTATTTTATCTTAGACTGCCTTACAGTACTTTATTTTATCTTTAACTTCCTGACTGTACTGTATTTTATCTTAGACTGCCTAACTGTACTGTATTTTATCTTTAACTTCCTGACTGTACTGTATTTTATCTTAGACTGCCTTACAGTACTTTATTTTATCTTTAACTTTCTGACTGTACTGTATTTTATCTTTGACTGCCTGACTGTACTGTATTTTATCTTAGACTGCCTTACTGTACTGTATTCTATCTTAAACTGCCTTACTGTACTGTATTTTATCTTTAACTTCCTGACTGTACTGTATTTTATCTTTAACTTCCTGACTGTACTGTATTCTATCTTTGACTTCCTGACTGTACTGTATTTTATCTTTAACTTCCTGACTGTACTGTATTTTATCTTAGACTGCCTGACTGTACTGTATTCTATCTTAGACTGCCTGACTGTACTGTATTTTATCTTTAACTTCCTGACTGTACTGTATTCAATCTTTGACTTCCTGACTGTACTGTATTTTATCTTTAACTTCCTGACTGTACTGTATTTTATCTTAGACTGCCTTACAGTACTTTATTTTATCTTAGACTGCCTGACTGTCCTGTATTTTATCTTTAACTTCCTGACTGTACTGTATTTTATCTTAGACTGCCTTACTGTACTTTATTTTGTCTTAGACTTCCTGACTGTACTGTATTTTATCTTTGACTTCCTGACTGTACTGTATTTTATCTTTAACTTCCTGACTGTACTGTATTTTATCTTAGACTGCCTTACAGTACTTTATTTTATCTTAGACTGCCTGACTGTACTGTATTTTATCTTTAACTTCCTGACTGTACTGTATTTTATCTTAGACTGCCTTACAGTACTTTATTTTATCTTAGACTGCCTGACTGTACTTTATTTTATCTTTAACTTCCTGACTGTACTGTATTTTATCTTAGACTGCCTTACTGTACTTTATTTTATCTTAGACTTCCTGACTGTACTGTAATTTATCTTTGACTTCCTGACTGTACTGTATTTTATCTTTAACTTCCTGACTGTACTGTATTCTATCTTAGACTTCCTGACTGTACTGTATTTTATCTTTGACTTCCTGACTGTACTGTATTTTATCTTTAACTTCCTGACTGTACTGTATTCTATCTTAGACTTCCTGACTGTACTGTATTTTATCTTTGACTTCCTGACTGTACTGTATTTTATCTTTAACTTCCTGACTGTACTGTATTTTATCTTTAACTTCCTAACTGTACTGTATTTTATCTTAGACTGCCTGACTGTACTGTATTTTATCTTAGACTGCCTGACTGTACTGTATTTTATCTTTGACTTCCTGACTGTACTGTATTCTATCTTAGACTGCCTGACTATACTGTATTTTATCTTTGACTTCCTGACTGTACTGTATTCTATCTTTGACTTCCTGACTGTACTGTATTTTATCTTTAACTTCCTGACTGTACTGTATTCTATCTTTGACTTCCTGACTGTACTGTATTCTATCTTTGACTTCCTGACTGTACTGTATTTTATCTTTGACTGCCTGACTGTACCGTATTTTATCTTAGACTGCCTGACTGTACTGTATTTTATCTTTGACTTCCTGACTGTACTGTATTCTATCTAAGACTGCCTGACTGTACTGTATTTTATCTTTGAGTGCCTGACTGTACTGTATTTTATCTTTGACTTCCTGACTGTACTGTATTCTATCTTAGACTGCCTGACTGTACTGTATTTTATCTTTGACTGCCTGACTGTACCGTATTTTATCTTTGACTTCCTAACTGTACTGTATTTTATCTTTAACTTCCTGACTGTACGGTATTTTATCTTTGACTTCCTGACTGTACTGTATTCTATCTTAGACTGCCTGACTGTACTGTATTTTATCTTTGACTGCCTAACTGTACTGTATTTTATCTTTGACTGCCTGACTGTACCGTATTTTATCTTAGACTGCCTGACTGTACTGTATTTTATCTTTGACTTCCTGACTGTACTGTATTTTATCTTAGACTGCCTAACTGTACTGTATTTTATCTTTAACTTCCTGACTGTATTGTATTTTATCTTAGACTGCCTTACAGTACTTTATTTTATCTTTAACTTCCTGACTGTACTGTATTTTATCTTAGACTGCCTAACTGTACTGTATTTTATCTTTAACTTCCTGACTGTACTGTATTTTATCTTAGACTGCCTTACAGTACTTTATTTTATCTTTAACTTCCTGACTGTACTGTATTTTATCTTTGACTGCCTGACTGTACTGTATTTTATCTTAGACTGCCTTACTGTACTGTATTTTATCTTTGACTGCCTGACTGTACTGTAT
The DNA here is from genome assembly GCA_037788925.1 of Mytilus galloprovincialis. Classification (NCBI taxonomy): domain Eukaryota; kingdom Metazoa; phylum Mollusca; class Bivalvia; order Mytilida; family Mytilidae; genus Mytilus; species Mytilus galloprovincialis. The sequence continues at coordinate 82,542,995 of CM075338.1, forward strand.
TTTATCTTAGACTGCCTTACTGTACTGTATTCTATCTTAAACTGCCTTACTGTACTGTATTTTATCTTTAACTTCCTGACTGTACTGTATTCTATCTTTGACTTCCTGACTGTACTGTATTTTATCTTTAACTTCCTGACTGTACTGTATTTTATCTCAGACTGCCTGACTGTACTGTATTCTATCTTAGACTGCCTGACTGTACTGTATTTTATCTTTAACTTCCTGACTGTACTGTATTCTATCTTTGACTTCCTGACTGTACTGTATTTTATCTTTAACTTCCTGACTGTACTGTATTTTATCTTAGACTGCCTTACAGTACTTTATTTTATCTTTAACTTCCTGACTGTACTGTATTTTATCTTTGACTGCCTGACTGTACTGTATTTTATCTTAGACTGCCTTACTGTACTGTATTCTATCTTAAACTGCCTTACTGTACTGTATTTTATCTTTAACTTCCTGACTGTACTGTATTTTATCTTTAACTTCCTGACTGTACTGTATTTTATCTTAGACTACCTTACTGTACTTTATTTTATCTTAGACTTCCTGACTGTACTGTATTTTATCTTTGACTTCCTGACTGTACTGTATTTTATCTTTAACTTCCTGACTGAACTGTATTTTATCTTAAACTGCCTTACAGTACTTTATTTTATCTTAGACTGCCTTACAGTACTTTATTTTATCTTAGACTGCCTTACAGTACTTTATTTTATCTTAGACTGCCTGACTGTACTATATTTTATCTTTAACTTCCTGACTGTACTGTATTTTATCTTAGACTGCCTTACAGTACTTTATTTTATCTTAGACTGCCTGACTGTCCTGTATTTTATCTTTAACTTCCTGACTGTACTGTATTTTATCTTAGACTGCCTAACTGTACTTTATTTTATCTTAGACTTCCTGACTGTACTGTATTTTATCTTTGACTTCCTGACTGTACTGTATTTTATCTTTAACTTCCTGACTGTACTGTATTCTATCTTAGACTTCCTGACTGTACTGTATTTTATCTTTGACTTCCTGACTGTACTGTATTTTATCTTTAACTTCCTGACTGTGCTGTATTCTATCTTAGACTTCCTGACTGTACTGTAGTTTATCTTTGACTTCCTGACTGTACTGTATTTTATCTTTAACTTCCTGACTGTACTGTATTTTATCTTTAACTTCCTAACTGTACTGTATTTTATCTTAGACTGCCTTACTGTACTTTATTTTATCTTAGACTGCCTGACTGTACTGTATTTTATCTTTAACTGCCTAACTGTACTGTATTTTATCTTTGGCTGCCTTACTGTACTGTATTTTATCTTTGGCTGCCTAACTGTACTGTATTTTATCTTAGGCTGCCTTACTGTGCTGTATTTTATCTTTGACTGCCTGACTGTACCGTATTTTATCTTTGACTTCCTGACTGTACTGTATTTTATCTTTAACTTCCTGACTGTACTGTATTTTATCTTTAACTTCCTGACTGTACTGTATTTTATCTTTGACTTCCTGACTGTACTGTATTCTATCTTTGACTGCCTGACTGTACTGTATTTTATCTTTGACTTCCTAACTGTACTGTATTTTATCTTTGACTGCCTGACTGTACCGTATTTTATCTTAGACTGCCTGACTGTACTGTTTTTTATCTTTGACTTCCTGACTGTACTGTATTCTATCTTAGACTGCCTGACTGTACTGTATTTTATCTTTAACTTCCTGACTGTACTGTATTTTATCTTTGACTGCCTAACTGTACTGTATTTTATCTTAGACTGCCTGACTGTACTGTATTTTATCTTTAACTTCCTGACTGTACTGTATTCTATCTTTAACTGCCTAACTGTACTGTATTTTATCTTTGGCTGCCTTACTGTACTGTATTTTATCTTTGGCTGCCTAACTGTACTGTATTTTATCTTAGGCTGCCTTACTGTACTGTATTTTATCTTTGACTGCCTGACTGTACCGTGTTTTATCTTTGACTTCCTGACTGTACTGTATTTTATCTTTAACTTCCTGACTGTACTGTATTTTATCTTTGACTTCCTGACTGTACTGTATTTTATCTTTGACTTCCTGACTGTACTGTATTCTATCTTAGACTTCCTGACTGTACTGTATTTTATCTTTGACTTCCTAACTGTACTGTATTTTATCTTAGACTGCCTTACAGTACTGTATTCTATCTTTGACTTCCTGACTGTACTGTATTTTATCTTTGACTTCCTGACTGTACTGTGTTTTATCTTTGACTTCCTAACTGTACTGTATTTTATCTTTAACTGCCTGACTGTACTGTATTTTATCTTTAACTTCCTGACTGTACTGTATTTTATCTTTGACTTCCTGACTGTACTGTATTTTATCTTAGACTGCCTGACTGTACTGTATTTTATCTTTGACTTCCTGACTGTACTGTATTCTATCTTAGACTGCCTGACTGTACTGTATTTTATCTTTGACTTCCTGACTGTACTGTATTCTATCTTTGACTTCCTGACTGTACTGTATTTTGTCTTTAACTTCCTGACTGTACTGTATTCTATCTTTGACTTCCTGACTGTACTGTATTCTATCTTTGACTTCCTGACTGTACTGTATTCTATCTAAGACTGCCTGACTGTACTGTATTTTATCTTAGACTGCCTTACAGTACTTTATTTTATCTTAGACTGCCTGACTGTACTGTATTTTATCTTTAACTTCCTGACTGTACTGTATTTTATCTTAGACTGCCTTACAGTACTTTATTTTATCTTAGACTGCCTGACTGTACTGTATTTTATCTTTAACTTCCTGACTGTACTGTATTTTATCTTAGACTGCCTAACTGTACTTTATTTTATCTTAGACTTCCTGACTGTACAGTATTTTATCTTTGACTTCCTGACTGTACTGTATTTTATCTTTAACTGCCTAACTGTACTGTATTTTATCTTTGGCTGCCTTACTGTACTGTATTTTATCTTTGGCTGCCTAACTGTACTGTATTTTATCTTAGGCTGCCTTACTGTGCTGTATTTTATCTTTGAGTGCCTGACTGTACCGTATTTTATCTTTGACTTCCTGACTGTACTGTATTTTATCTTTAACTTCCTGACTGTACTTTATTTTATCTTTAACTTCCTGACTGTACTGTATTTTATCTTAGACTGCCTAACTGTACTGTATTTTATCTTTAACTTCCTGACTGTACTGTATTTTATCTTAGACTGCCTTACAGTACTTTATTTTATCTTTAACTTCCTGACTGTACTGTATTTTATCTTTGACTGCCTGACTGTACTGTATTTTATCTTAGACTGCCTTACTGTACTGTATTCTATCTTAAACTGCCTTACTGTACTGTATTTTATCTTTAACTTCCTGACTGTACTGTATTTTATCTTTAACTTCCTGACTGTACTGTATTCTATCTTTGACTTCCTGACTGTACTGTATTTTATCTTTAACTTCCTGACTGTACTGTATTTTATCTTAGACTGCCTGACTGTACTGTATTCTATCTTAGACTGCCTGACTGTACTGTATTTTATCTTTAACTTCCTGACTGTACTGTATTCAATCTTTGACTTCCTGACTGTACTGTATTTTATCTTTAACTTCCTGACTGTACTGTATTTTATCTTAGACTGCCTTACAGTACTTTATTTTATCTAAGACTGCCTGACTGTCCTGTATTTTATCTTTAACTTCCTGACTGTACTGTATTTTATCTTAGACTGCCTTACTGTACTTTATTTTATCTTAGACTTCCTGACTGTACTGTATTTTATCTTTGACTTCCTGACTGTACTGTATTTTATCTTTAACTTCCTGACTGTACTGTATTTTATCTTAGACTGCCTTACAGTACTTTATTTTATCTTAGACTGCCTGACTGTACTGTATTTTATCTTTAACTTCCTGACTGTACTGTATTTTATCTTAGACTGCCTTACAGTACTTTATTTTATCTTAGACTGCCTGACTGTACTGTATTTTATCTTTAACTTCCTGACTGTACTGTATTTTATCTTAGACTGCCTTACTGTACTTTATTTTATCTTAGACTTCCTGACTGTACTGTAATTTATCTTTGACTTCCTGACTGTACTGTATTTTATCTTTAACTTCCTGACTGTACTGTATTCTATCTTAGACTTCCTGACTGTACTGTATTTTATCTTTGACTTCCTGACTGTACTGTATTTTATCTTTAACTTCCTGACTGTACTGTATTCTATCTTAGACTTCCTGACTGTACTGTATTTTATCTTTGACTTCCTGACTGTACTGTATTTTATCTTTAACTTCCTGACTGTACTGTATTTTATCTTTAACTTCCTAACTGTACTGTATTTTATCTTAGACTGCCTGACTGTACTGTATTTTATCTTAGACTGCCTGACTGTACTGTATTTTATCTTTGACTTCCTGACTGTACTGTATTCTATCTTAGACTGCCTGACTATACTGTAATTTATCTTTGACTTCCTGACTGTACTGTATTCTATCTTTGACTTCCTGACTGTACTGTATTTTATCTTTAACTTCCTGACTGTACTGTATTCTATCTTTGACTTCCTGACTGTACTGTATTCTATCTTTGACTTCCTGACTGTACTGTATTTTATCTTTGACTGCCTGACTGTACCGTATTTTATCTTAGACTGCCTGACTGTACTGTATTTTATCTTTGACTTCCTGACTGTACTGTATTCTATCTAAGACTGCCTGACTGTACTGTATTTTATCTTTGAGTGCCTGACTGTACTGTATTTTATCTTTGACTTCCTGACTGTACTGTATTCTATCTTAGACTGCCTGACTGTACTGTATTTTATCTTTGACTGCCTGACTGTACCGTATTTTATCTTTGACTTCCTAACTGTACTGTATTTTATCTTTAACTTCCTGACTGTACGGTATTTTATCTTTGACTTCCTGACTGTACTGTATTCTATCTTAGACTGTCTGACTGTACTGTATTTTATCTTTGACTGCCTAACTGTACTGTATTTTATCTTTGACTGCCTGACTGTACCGTATTTTATCTTAGACTGCCTGACTGTACTGTATTTTATCTTTGACTTCCTGACTGTACTGTATTTTATCTTAGACTGCCTAACTGTACTGTATTTTATCTTTAACTTCCTGACTGTATTGTATTTTATCTTAGACTGCCTTACAGTACTTTATTTTATCTTTAACTTCCTGACTGTACTGTATTTTATCTTAGACTGCCTAACTGTACTGTATTTTATCTTTAACTTCCTGACTGTACTGTATTTTATCTTAGACTGCCTTACAGTACTTTATTTTATCTTTAACTTCCTGACTGTACTGTATTTTATCTTTGACTGCCTGACTGTACTGTATTTTATCTTAGACTGCCTTACTGTACTGTATTTTATCTTTGACTGCCTGACTGTACTGTATTTTATCTTAGACTGCCTTACTGTACTGTATTCTATCTTAAACTGCCTTACTGTACTGTATTTTATCTTTAACTTCCTGACTGTACTGTATTCTATCTTTGACTTCCTGACTGTACTGTATTTTATCTTTAACTTCCTGACTGTACTGTATTTTATCTCAGACTGCCTGACTGTACTGTATTCTATCTTAGACTGCCTGACTGTACTGTATTTTATCTTTAACTTCCTGACTGTACTGTATTCTATCTTTGACTTCCTGACTGTACTGTATTTTATCTTTAACTTCCTGACTGTACTGTATTTTATCTTAGACTGCCTTACAGTACTTTATTTTATCTTTAACTTCCTGACTGTACTGTATTTTATCTTTGACTGCCTGACTGTACTGTATTTTATCTTAGACTGCCTTACTGTACTGTATTCTATCTTAAACTGCCTTACTGTACTGTATTTTATCTTTAACTTCCTGACTGTACTGTATTTTATCTTTAACTTCCTGACTGTACTGTATTTTATCTTAGACTACCTTACTGTACTTTATTTTATCTTAGACTTCCTGACTGTACTGTATTTTATCTTTGACTTCCTGACTGTACTGTATTTTATCTTTAACTTCCTGACTGAACTGTATTCTATCTTTGACTTCCTGACTGTACTGTATTCTATCTTTGACTTCCTGACTGTACTGTATTTTATCTTTGACTGCCTGACTGTACCGTATTTTATCTTAGACTGCCTGACTGTACTGTATTTTATCTTTGACTTCCTGACTGTACTGTATTCTATCTAAGACTGCCTGACTGTACTGTATTTTATCTTTGAGTGCCTGACTGTACTGTATTTTATCTTTGACTTCCTGACTGTACTGTATTCTATCTTAGACTGCCTGACTGTACTGTATTTTATCTTTGACTGCCTGACTGTACCGTATTTTATCTTTGACTTCCTAACTGTACTGTATTTTATCTTTAACTTCCTGACTGTACGGTATTTTATCTTTGACTTCCTGACTGTACTGTATTCTATCTTAGACTGCCTGACTGTACTGTATTTTATCTTTGACTGCCTAACTGTACTGTATTTTATCTTTGACTGCCTGACTGTACCGTATTTTATCTTAGACTGCCTGACTGTACTGTATTTTATCTTTGACTTCCTGACTGTACTGTATTTTATCTTAGACTGCCTAACTGTACTGTATTTTATCTTTAACTTCCTGACTGTATTGTATTTTATCTTAGACTGCCTTACAGTACTTTATTTTATCTTTAACTTCCTGACTGTACTGTATTTTATCTTAGACTGCCTAACTGTACTGTATTTTATCTTTAACTTCCTGACTGTACTGTATTTTATCTTAGACTGCCTTACAGTACTTTATTTTATCTTTAACTTCCTGACTGTACTGTATTTTATCTTTGACTGCCTGACTGTACTGTATTTTATCTTAGACTGCCTTACTGTACTGTATTTTATCTTTGACTGCCTGACTGTACTGTATTTTATCTTAGACTGCCTTACTGTACTGTATTCTATCTTAAACTGCCTTACTGTACTGTATTTTATCTTTAACTTCCTGACTGTACTGTATTCTATCTTTGACTTCCTGACTGTACTGTATTTTATCTTTAACTTCCTGACTGTACTGTATTTTATCTCAGACTGCCTGACTGTACTGTATTCTATCTTAGACTGCCTGACTGTACTGTATTTTATCTTTAACTTCCTGACTGTACTGTATTCTATCTTTGACTTCCTGACTGTACTGTATTTTATCTTTAACTTCCTGACTGTACTGTATTTTATCTTAGACTGCCTTACAGTACTTTATTTTATCTTTAACTTCCTGACTGTACTGTATTTTATCTTTGACTGCCTGACTGTACTGTATTTTATCTTAGACTGCCTTACTGTACTGTATTCTATCTTAAACTGCCTTACTGTACTGTATTTTATCTTTAACTTCCTGACTGTACTGTATTTTATCTTTAACTTCCTGACTGTACTGTATTTTATCTTAGACTACCTTACTGTACTTTATTTTATCTTAGACTTCCTGACTGTACTGTATTTTATCTTTGACTTCCTGACTGTACTGTATTTTATCTTTAACTTCCTGACTGAACTGTATTTTATCTTAAACTGCCTTACAGTACTTTATTTTATCTTAGACTGCCTTACAGTACTTTATTTTATCTTAGACTGCCTGACTGTACTTTATTTTATCTTTAACTTCCTGACTGTACTGTATTTTATCTTAGACTGCCTTACAGTACTTTATTTTATCTTAGACTGCCTGACTGTACTGTATTTTATCTTTAACTTCCTGACTGTACTGTATTTTATCTTAGACTGCCTAACTGTACTTTATTTTATCTTAGACTTCCTGACTGTACTGTATTTTATCTTTGACTTCCTGACTGTACTGTATTTTATCTTTAACTTCCTGACTGTACTGTATTCTATCTTAGACTTCCTGACTGTACTGTATTTTATCTTTGACTTCCTGACTGTACTGTATTTTATCTTTAACTTCCTGACTGTGCTGTATTCTATCTTAGACTTCCTGACTGTACTGTAGTTTATCTTTGACTTCCTGACTGTACTGTATTTTATCTTTAACTTCCTGACTGTACTGTGTTTTATCTTTAACTTCCTAACTGTACTGTATTTTATCTTAGACTGCCTTACTGTACTTTATTTTATCTTAGACTGCCTGACTGTACTGTATTTTATCTTTAACTGCCTAACTGTACTGTATTTTATCTTTGGCTGCCTTACTGTACTGTATTTTATCTTTGGCTGCCTAACTGTACTGTATTTTATCTTAGGGTGCCTTACTGTGCTGTATTTTATCTTTGACTGCCTGACTGTACCGTATTTTATCTTTGACTTCCTGACTGTACTGTATTTTATCTTTAACTTCCTGACTGTACTGTATTTTATCTTTAACTTCCTGACTGTACTGTATTTTATCTTTGACTTCCTGACTGTACTGTATTCTATCTTTGACTGCCTGACTGTACTGTATTTTATCTTTGACTTCCTAACTGTACTGTATTTTATCTTTGACTGCCTGACTGTACCGTATTTTATCTTAGACTGCCTGACTGTACTGTTTTTTATCTTTGACTTCCTGACTGTACTGTATTCTATCTTAGACTGCCTGACTGTACTGTATTTTATCTTTAACTTCCTGACTGTACTGTATTTTATCTTTGACTGCCTAACTGTACTGTATTTTATCTTAGACTGCCTGACTGTACTGTATTTTATCTTTAACTTCCTGACTGTACTGTATTCTATCTTTAACTGCCTAACTGTACTGTATTTTATCTTTGGCTGCCTTACTGTACTGTATTTTATCTTTGGCTGCCTAACTGTACTGTATTTTATCTTAGGCTGCCTTACTGTACTGTATTTTATCTTTGACTGCCTGACTGTACCGTGTTTTATCTTTGACTTCCTGACTGTACTGTATTTTATCTTTAACTTCCTGACTGTACTGTATTTTATCTTTGACTTCCTGACTGTACTGTATTTTATCTTTGACTTCCTGACTGTACTGTATTCTATCTTAGACTTCCTGACTGTACTGTATTTTATCTTTGACTTCCTAACTGTACTGTATTTTATCTTAGACTGCCTTACAGTACTGTATTCTATCTTTGACTTCCTGACTGTACTGTATTTTATCTTTGACTTCCTGACTGTACTGTGTTTTATCTTTGACTTCCTAACTGTACTGTATTTTATCTTTAACTGCCTGACTGTACTGTATTTTATCTTTAACTTCCTGACTGTACTGTATTTTATCTTTGACTTCCTGACTGTACTGTATTTTATCTTAGACTGCCTGACTGTACTGTATTTTATCTTTGACTTCCTGACTGTACTGTATTCTATCTTAGACTGCCTGACTGTACTGTATTTTATCTTTGACTTCCTGACTGTACTGTATTCTATCTTTGACTTCCTGACTGTACTGTATTTTGTCTTTAACTTCCTGACTGTACTGTATTCTATCTTTGACTTCCTGACTGTACTGTATTCTATCTTTGACTTCCTGACTGTACTGTATTTTATCTTTGACTGCCTGACTGTACCATATTTTATCTTAGACTGCCTGACTGTACTGTATTTTATCTTTGACTTCCTGACTGTACTGTATTCTATCTAAGACTGCCTGACTGTACTGTATTTTATCTTTGACTGCCTGACTGTACTGTATTTTATCTCTGACTTCCTAACTGTACTGTATTTTATCTTTGACTTCCTGACTGTACTGTATTTTATATTTGACTTCCTGACTGTACTGTATTCTATCTTAGACTGCCTGACTGTACTGTATTTTATCTTTGACTTCCTGACTGTACTGTATTCTATCTTAGACTGCCTGACTGTACTGTATTTTATCTTTGACTTCCTGACTGTACTGTATTCTATCTTTGACTTCCTGACTGTACTGTATTTTATCTTTAACTTCCTGACTGTACTGTATTCTATCTTTGACTTCCTGACTGTACTTTATTCTATCTTTGACTTCCTGACTGTACTGTATTTTATCTTTGACTGCCTGTCTGTACCATTTCTAATCTTAGACTGCCTGACTGTACTGTATTTTATCTTTGACTTCCTGACTGTACTGTATTCTATCTAAGACTGCCTGACTGTACTGTATTTTATTTTTGACTGCCTGACTGTACTGTATTTTATCTTTGACTTCCTAACTGTACTGTATTTTATCTTTGACTTCCTGACTGTACTGTATTTTATCTTTGACTTCCTGACTGTACTGTATTTTATCTTAGACTGCCTTACAGTACTTTATTTTATCTTTAACTTCCTGACTGTACTGTATTTTATCTTTGACTGCCTGACTGTACTGTATTTTATCTTAGACTGCCTTACTGTACTGTATTTTATCTTTGACTGCCTGACTGTACTGTATTTTATCTTAGACTGCCTTACTGTACTGTATTCTATCTTAAACTGCCTTACTGTACTGTATTTTATCTTTAACTTCCTGACTGTACTGTATTTTATCTTTAACTTCCTGACTGTACTGTATTTTATCTTAGACTGCCTGACTGTACTGTATTCTATCTTAGACTGCCTGACTGTACTGTATTTTATCTTTAACTTCCTGACTGTACTGTATTCTATCTTTGACTTCCTGACTGTACTGTATTTTATCTTTAACTTCCTGACTGTACTGTATTTTATCTTTGACTGCCTGACTGTACTGTATTTTATCTTAGACTGCCTTACTGTACTGTATTCTATCTTAAACTGCCTTACTGTACTGTATTCTATGTTTGACTTCCTGACTGTACTGTATTTTATCTTTAACTTCCTGACTGTACTGTATTTTATCTTAGACTGCCTTACAGTACTTTATTTTATCTTTAACTTCCTGACTGAACTGTATTTTATCTTAGACTGCCTTACAGTACTTTATTTTATCTTAGACTGCCTGACTGTACTGTATTTTATCTTTAACTTCCTGACTGTACTGTATTTTATCTTAGACTGCCTTACAGTACTTTATTTTATCTTAGACTGCCTGACTGTACTGTATTTTATCTTTAACTTCCTGACTGTACTGTATTTTATCTTAGACTGCCTAACTGTACTTTATTTTATCTTAGACTTCCTGACTGTACAGTATTTTATCTTTGACTTCCTGACTGTACTGTATTTTATCTTTAACTGCCTAACTGTACTGTATTTTATCTTTGGCTGCCTTACTGTACTGTATTTTATCTTTGGCTGCCTAACTGTACTGTATTTTATCTTAGGCTGCCTTACTGTGCTGTATTTTATCTTTGAGTGCCTGACTGTACCGTATTTTATCTTTGACTTCCTGACTGTACTGTATTTTATCTTTAACTTCCTGACTGTACTGTATTTTATCTTTAACTTCCTGACTGTACTGTATTTTATCTTTGACTTCCTGACTGTACTGTATTCTATCTTTGACTGCCTGACTGTACTGTATTTTATCTTTGACTTCCTAACTGTACTGTATTTTATCTTTGACTGCCTGACTGTACCGTATTTTATCTTAGACTGCCTGACTGTACTGTATTTTATCTTTGACTTCCTGACTGTACTGTATTCTATCTTAGACTTCCTGACTGTACTGTATTTTATCTTTAACTTCCTGACTGTACTGTATTTTATCTTTGACTGCCTAACTGTACTGTATTTTATCTTAGACTGCCTGACTGTACTGTATTTTATCTTTAACTTCCTGACTGTACTGTATTCTATCTTTAACTGCCTTACTGTACTGTATTTTATCTTTGGCTGCCTTACTGTACTGTATTCTATCTTTGGCTGCCTAACTGTACTGTATTTTATCTTAGGCTGCCTTACTGTACTGTATTTTATCTTTGACTGCCTGACTGTACCGTGTTTTATCTTTGACTTCCTGACTGTACTGTATTTTATCTTTAACTTCCTGACTGTACTGTATTTTATCTTTGACTTCCTGACTGTACTGTATTTTATCTTTGACTTCCTGACTGTACTGTATTTTATCTTTGACTTCCTGACTGTACTGTATTTTATCTTTGACTTCCTGACTGTACTGTATTCTATGTTAGACTTCCTGACTGTACTGTATTTTATCTTTGACTTCCTAACTGTACTGTATTTTATCTTAGACTGCCTTACAGTACTGTATTCTATCTTTGACTTCCTGACTGTACTGTATTTTATCTTTGACTTCCTGACTGTACTGTATTTTATCTTTGACTGCCTGACTGTACCGTATTTTATCTTTGACTTCCTAACTGTACTGTATTTTATCTTTAACTGCCTGCCTGTACTGTATTTTATCTTTAACTTCCTGACTGTACTGTATTTTATCTTTGACTTCCTGACTGTACTGTATTTTATCTTAGACTGCCTGACTGTACTGTATTTTATCTTTGACTTCCTGACTGTACTGTATTCTATCTTAGACTGCCTGACTGTACTGTATTTTATCTTTGACTTCCTGACTGTACTGTATTCTATCTTTGACTTCCTGACTGTACTGTATTTTATCTTTAACTTCCTGACTGTACTGTATTCTATCTTTGACTTCCTGACTGTACTGTATTCTATCTTTGACTTCCTGACTGTACTGTATTTTATCTTTGACTGCCTGACTGTACCATATTTTATCTTAGACTGCCTGACTGTACTGTATTTTATCTTTGACTTCCTGACTGTACTGTATTCTATCTAAGACTGCCTGACTGTACTGTATTTTATCTTTGACTGCCTGACTGTACTGTATTTTATCTTTGACTTCCTAACTGTACTGTATTTTATCTTTGACTTCCTGACTGTACTGTATTTTATCTTTGACTTCCTGACTGTACTGTATTCTATCTTAGACTGCCTGACTGTACTGTATTTTATCTTTGACTTCCTGACTGTACTGTATTCTATCTTAGACTGCCTGACTGTACTGTATTTTATCTTTGACTTCCTGACTGTACTGTATTCTATCTTTGACTTCCTGACTGTACTGTATTTTATCTTTAACTTCCTGACTGTACTGTATTTTATCTTAGACTGCCTGACTGTACTGTATTTTATCTTTAACTGCCTGACTGTACTGTATTTTATCTTAGACTGCCTAACTGTTCTGTATTTTATCTTTGGCTGCCTAACTGTACTGTATTTTATCTTAGACTGCCTTACAGTACTGTATTTTATCTTTAACTTCCTGACTGTACTGTATTTTATCTTTAACTGCCTGACTGTACTGTATTTTATCTTTGACTTCCTGACTGTACTGTATTTTATCTTTGGCTGCCTAACTGTACTGTATTTTATCTTAGACTGCCTTACAGTACTGTATTTTATCTTTAACTTCCTGACTGTACTGTATTTTATCTTAGACTGCCTTACAGTACTTTATTTTATCTTTAACTTCCTGTCTGTACTGTATTTTATCTTTGGTTGCCTTATAGTACTTTATTTTATCTTTAACTTCCTGACTGTACTGTATTTTATCCTTAACTGATTTACTGTACTCTTAGTACGTGACATGTACTTTTTCGCCGAAACAAAAATGTCTCTACAATTTTAAGCATCAGACAAAAAGAAGAAAAACATTGTTCCCCGTTTTTAATGTCCTATTTGTCATCATTTTGTTTCGATTATCGATTTTAAATGACCAAGAAAACTAACTCATATCAATTTAGTCATCATCAATCAATGTAATGGTCCTTTTTTAAAAGTTCGAATACAATAAATAGCACCAATCATATCCTTGTCTTTACTACAGTTCGTATCGATTCAAAATGACTATTGAAGTTGTGACTGTACTATTGGTATCCATTGTTGAACATGTGTACGGACAGCCAAATTTTGGAAGATTTAGAGGTTACGGAGCCTTTAGTGGATTCGGAGGATCTGGAAGGGGTACAGGAGGAATATTTGGTGGAGGTTCTAGGGGAAGTTTGGCTGGAAGACTTGGTGGAGGTTCACATGGAGGAGGTTCTGGATTTGCTGGAAGTATAACTATGGGTGGTCCTGGATTTGGAGTTGGATCATTTAGAGATAGAGGAAGTTCTGGTATAGATATGGGCGGAGGGGGTGGAGGACTTAGTATGATGGGAGGAGGTATGTATTATTGATATTGATATCATAGTTTAATTAGTTCATGTACCACGTTAGGTATATGACAGTTGTTGTCCATTTGATAATTTCGCACACTTGAATATAAATCAGTTGACATAAAACCAAAACTACCATACTACATGTACTATAGTTGTAAAATTTACAAAATGTGTTGGTGGCTTCTTTAAAATATGATAATAATTCCTTCTATATTATTGTTGACAATCACATTTAGTGTTCTAATTAGTGTTGTGTATACTGTGTTTCACTTTATGATATGTGTGTCGAGGAGTGTGTTGGCATTGTTTCTTCCACATTCTGAGTTTGATTGTTCCTGTTGGTATTTTTCTTATTTTGTTTTTAAATGAACAAAGTCCTATTGATTTTTTTATGGAATCCAATGTTTTGTGCCAAAATTATGCCATATCGGTCTCCTAAGAAGGATCGTGATATTCTTGTAAATAAAATCAGAGTAATGGGCACAATTTTTTTTACTGAATGACTGTCAGTTAAGAAGTTGCAGTTTTGGTATCCCTCTGTTATTGTTCGACCCGCTTTTAAAGCTTTTTTTAAATAATGTACCGTTTTAATAAAGTTTAATACTGTCCAACATATCATTCTTGATAATCAATACATGAAAGTGTAAAATTTTATCGAACGTTACAGCTGGTCGATGGTGGTGTACCTGTCGGTCCAAAGTGTGCCGTAAATGGGAGCTTACTGTAGATAAAAATTGCAAATTACCTGTGATCCCATGGTATTGGAGGACCTGCTGTCAATGGTTCCCATGGTGGGTTACCAATCGTAATTATGTCGGATTAAGTGGTGCATCTAATGTTGGTGGTGGATCGTTTGAAGGTCCAATCGTTAATGGTGGATCTGGTAGTAGTGGATCAAACAGTGGGTCTAGTGGATTTGGCAGTAAATCTAGTGGTGGGTCCAGTGGTGGATCAGGAGCTGGATCCAGAGATGGCGCTGTTAAAGGCACTGTATCGGGTAGAACTGGTTTTAAAGGTGGAAATGGAGGAGGAAAACCATCCTATTAAATGTGAATGCATGTGTTTAAGTCTTGGAAAATGTGAATAAATAAAAATAAAAAAAACTGAAGTAGATAAAAACATACCGACTCTTTAACAATTTTGTTTTGGAAATTTAACGGTTAGCATAATGTGTTCAACAAAAACAATGTATTAATACACATATATATATATAAATGTCTAAGAATATAACTTAAACACGCTAATTAATACAAAAAAAAGTTCTATTAGATTTTAAATAGAAATACGCAATATTTCGCTAAACAAATTAGCTTCATCAGGCGTGTGCATCTCTCAAGGTGAAATCGGATGCATGACAAAAAAATATTTTTGTAGCTTAATCTATACAAGATTTGAGGAAAAGTGTGACAGATTGATTGATGTTGCAGAAAATATGTTTGTAGCTACAACTACATGAAGTTGGAATAAAAGTTTAACACATTTACACATGCGCATCTGGTGCAAGAAAATTGGTACCGTTAATTTTATTACTACCACTGGTACCGTTAATTTTTTTACTACCACTGGGTCGATGCCTCTGCTGATGGACTATTAGTCCCCAAGGGTATCACCACCTCAGTAGCCAGTACTTCGGTACTGGCATGAAAATACGGATTTTTTGTGTTATTAAAATTTACTGTTACAAAATGATAGAAATTATTATAAATGAAGGAATGTATCTCCCTTGTGCAAAGCTCTGGTTCCTTTCACGGATTTGACTATACTTTTTGGACTTTTTGGATTATAGCTCTTCATCTTTTATATAAGCTTTGGATTTCAAATATTTTGGCCACGAGCATCACTGAAGAGACATGTATTGTCGAAATGCGCATCTGGTGCAAGAAAATTGGTACCGTTAATTTTATTACAGATGTTCGATTAGTTGTATGAATTTCTATAAATTAATTTGTAAGATTTCAAGATAATTATGGGTTTGATTTGCTTTTACATCTGATTTCGTCTCTCTCATTGAGTCCATCAGGTTCAAGAGTTCGTAACTGGTGCATCCAAAATCTCTTTTTTTTTGTCTTCCCTGTGTATCCCAATTTTGATTTTTCTCAGTGATTTGAAATGTGACGTTTTCAAAATCATGTCCTGCTCTTAAAAGGTGTCTTGTAATTGGGCAGTTCCTTTCTTTTGTATAAAATGACCGATGGTTATTTAGTCGGATGTTAAATGGTGTTTCTGTTATTTGATGTTATAAATATGTTGTATTTTTTCTTTGTGACTGTCCTGACGAATTGGGTTTCGATGTTGGCGACTTTGCAGCACTTACAATTGCCCCTTCCGCATGGTTTATATCCTCCGATTGTTGATATCTCCTGTTTCGATACTTTGGATGTTACTAGAATATCTTTGAGGTTTTTGGGTCTGCGGTAAGCCATAACGGGAGGTGATGGAAAAATCTCTTTTAAGGAAGGATCATTTTCAATAAGACGCCAGTGTTTGTGGACAATTGATGAAAGATTTGTCAGGTGAGGATGAAAGCTAACAACAAACGAGATTTTATTTTTCTGGGCCGTCTTTTCTTTGTATTCAAGTAGGTTTGTTCGGTCTTTTTCTTTTGCTTTACCGAAAGCTTCTGAAATATTTTTGTTCTTATAACCTCTTGATTTGAGTTGCTGTCTGAGCTGCCGCAAACGATGGTTTAATTTTGATTCCGATGAACAAATCCGTTTTAACTTGATGGCTTGGCTGTACAGAATACTCCGGGAGCAGTGTTTCGGGTGACAACTCTTCGGAGAGAGAAATTGGTGTTTATCAGTTTTTTTGGTGTGAAGGTCGGTTGTCATGACTCCGTTTTCTAAAGTTATGGTGGTGTCGAGAAACGTAATTTTCTCATTTGAAACTTCAGATGTGAACTTTATCGATTGATGAAAGTCGTTACAGAAATCGGGAAATTCTTGCAGACGTTCTGCAGTTTCGTTCCATTTGATGTCGATGTCATCAATGTAACGGAGCCAAGACAAGGGTTTGTATGGTACATTCGAAAGGATACGTTCTTCGAGACTCAACATGAAAAAGTTGGCAAAAGAAGGTGCCATTTTGGTTCCCATACTGGTACCGTCAATCTGCAAGTAGTGCTGGTCGTTGAATACAAAATTGTTGTTTTTATATATATATATATTATATTACTGTAACTATAATTAAGAATTATATGAAACTGAGTAATTCATTTTCATGAATAAAATAAAAGTTAAATAGTTATTGTCGATTGTCGTCAGGTTTATTATCTTTTACTACATCTAGTTTTAACGGAAATACGAACAAGAAACGACCCTTTGCAGTATATCGCTACACAAATACTAGCGTACTGCTCTATTTTAATCATTATTGAAATGTAATAAATAGAAATTTTGCAATTCTATCAACACAAAACTTAAAATGCTGTCTAATTAAGATATAATCCTTATCTCCTTTTACTCATGTGCACAAAAACTGTAAATTAGATTTCCAAATTGCAACCTTTAAAATAAATGTATTCCGGCCTATAATTTGGAATTAAAATAAGAAAGATCATATCGTAGGGAACAAGTGTACAAAGTTGCAAGCTGATTGGACTTCAACTTCATCAAAAACTACCTCGACCAAAAACGTTAACCTGAAGCGAACGGACGGACGGACGAAGGCAAAGACCAGAAAATATAATGCCCCTGTACTATCATCGGTGGGGCATAAAAAACTGATTATATGACATAATTCAGTGGATCAGACCAGAACAAAATTTGTACTTGATCTGCAAACTGTCATTTAAAAGAAAATACATACATATATGTACATGTACATGTACCAATTATAAAAAAGGTAGAACACGGATTATCTGGGTGAATTTTTAAAGTCCAAGGAACATTATTCGGGACAATATCATCAGATCATTACAAAATTCTAACTTGATTTCTAACTTGTCAATATAACACTATATACCATTTATAAAATCAATATTTTCATGGAAGAATAAAACATGTGCGAAAACCTGAATATTTGATTTTATTATGAAGTCTATTGACCATAAATCTGGACAAAATCATCGGATTAGAACGAAATTCTAACTAGATCTGTAACTCAAGTAATCATATCAATATTTTCTAGCATATGGAAAAAAGGTCTAGAAAACTGATTTCCTGAACTGAAGGACAGACAGACAGACAGACAGAAAATTCAATATTGCATCATAGAGAGAGTAGTTAGTACAAATGTACAAAACATCAAGGTCTCATACCTACATTTAAGAAAAATATGGATAATTTAAAAAAAAAAGTGTAAATTTTGACAATTGTAAATGAGGGATTATTAGCATATTGTTATAAAATAATAAGGAGATGTGGTATGATTGCCAATGGAACAACTTTCCACCAAAATTCAAATGAAGTGCATGTTAGCAATAATAGACAACCATTTGGCCTTCAAGAATGAGAAAAAAAAACCCATACTAATACAGAATAGCTAGTTCTTCGAAATGAAGAATTAATGTCAACTGAGAAAACTAACAGCATATTTTCACATCAAAACAATTGATGAAAAACCAAAACATGTATATTGACAGACAAGACCCAACGACAACCACTGTTTCTGTTGAAGGAGTAGGTCCGGTAAGGGCCAATTTTGGCCTCAATTTTCAAGTTTATCTAACGAAAGATTTTAAACACTTTTTAACACTTAAGTGTATATTTCAATTGATTCAATTAGTTTACGTGAAAGATTTTAACTGAGTAAGTCAATAAAAACGCTCCGATGCAAGCTTAAATATGAAAAATCTATCAAATATGCCAAAAATCGTCACTTTTCAAATGGCTTTTGTCAAAAATGA
This sequence comes from Mytilus galloprovincialis, assembly GCA_037788925.1. Classification (NCBI taxonomy): domain Eukaryota; kingdom Metazoa; phylum Mollusca; class Bivalvia; order Mytilida; family Mytilidae; genus Mytilus; species Mytilus galloprovincialis. The sequence goes on from CM075338.1 coordinate 82,561,894, forward strand.
AAGTGGCCGCATCCGTGTTCATCCCCCATCTTTATATATATTATGTATTATCATCAAATACAACTTACATTTCAATATTATGAATGAACACGAATGCGGCCACTTTCATTTAAGACGGAAACCGTCTAAACTCTTACTAAAATTCTAAAATTAAGAAGATTTCAGTATTTTAGCATGACTTAATGATACTATTACCCGGTTTTGGTACATATGGAATGTATGTTTGCAATGTAACAGACGAATGATCAGCTTTGCCATGAGCGTCTTTTGCTCAAAAATGGCGTATGGACTTACAGGCGAAATTATATCATAATAAGTCCAATTACAAGCATTTAAAAAAGTATTGCCTATTGGAAATGTATGTACAATTTAAATTAAAATGTATTACTATATATCTTGCTAAAATTACATTCATTACATTAATATGGTGGTATATGTATTTGTCACTAAATGTCTAGCATGTCTAGTATAAAATATACTTCTCTGGGGATTGTTACGCAGGAAATCCCCCATGGACATATTTTCTTAATTTGGTTCGTCAGATTCTGGACTTGGAATCCCAAACTGTAAAAGGATAATAGTTGCGGCTATATTTCTTTCAAACTATAAATAGTATATCACAGTCCCCGCACCGTAACCAGGAATTACCACGGAGAGGTTACAATCGCATACAATCATCCATTGGGGAGGGGAAGGGTTACTTTTGTACGAACCCCTTGAACCCCTGGCTATGACGGGTGTGTATTGTCATATCCTTCTTAAGTTCTTATAAATATTAGATATGCAGATTTTAATTTGTTATATGTTATATATTATTATGGACCTGTTGTACAAGCTGTATGCGACTGTTCAGTTTTCTGTACGGAAGTTCAAGACCTGCTTTAAACTTGACCTTCTTTATTAATATTACTTTTACTGTCAAGTCTGGTTTTTTTTAGATATCCTTTTTGACTTAACTCTGTGCTTATGTATCCCATCATACTTTGAACGACAAAATTATTTTATGAAGTAACTCTGTACCTATGTATCTTGTCATACTTTGAATGACAACATTATTTTATTTATTAATAGTACTTTAACTGTTAACCCACTTTTTTGTGATATACATTTGACGTGACTCTGTACTTATGTATCCCGTCATAATTTGAACCACACTATTATTTTATTTATTATTACTTTATACTGTTTAGTCAGTTGTTGTTATATCTTTTTATATTTTGCGTGACTGTATTTATGCATCCCGTCATACTTTTAACGACAAAATTATTTCATGTCTACCTGTGCGAATTTCAAACGCGCAATTTTACACTAGTACTCAAAACCCTCCTTCCTGGATGGGTGCATTTTACATAGACAAATAAAATCGTATAATATAATCAAAATGAGGATGTTAATTTGAAGTGTGCTTCTTCGTTACATTTGTTGTTTTTATAGTGATTAATATGATAACACAATAATGACTGCTGTACCCCTATTTTTGACATTTTTAACTATTGTGTCTGTTTGTTTTGTTCAAGCATCGGTGACAATTTAATGGAATGTGATACGACTGTCGTACAAGTGAGAGGTTTAGCTAGCTATAAAACCAGGTTCAATCCACCATTTTCTACATTTGAAAATGCCTGTACCAAGTCAGGAATATGACAGTTCTTGTCCATTCGTTTTGTTGTGTTTTGTTATTTGATTTTGCCATGTGATTATGGACTTTCCGAATTGATTTTCCTCTGAGTTCAGTATTTTTGTGATTTTACTTTTCCTTTCCCCCTTCACCTCAACATAATCTCTTGGTGTCAGCTCTACGTTTCTGTAATATCCCATCTGACACTCAATGGCATGACATTTTCATGCAGAAGCACTGAGCTGATAAAATGTGAGATAACTCCAGACTTGTCTCTTCGTATATTGCAACATCGATATCAATACAAAGTGTGATGTATCTGTATGCCAATCAAAGAGCTTAGGTAAGGTCCTACTATCACAAAAAGGCTTAGTTGCTAGTTTCAGGGAAGTCAGCATCTGAGCAGTTACCTTCTTTCTAGTAGCGTGGAGAAAAAATTAAAGGGAGATAACTCTTGATGACAATTATTCAGTGAAAGTTACAATGTCTAATTTATTCAGATGTTATATATTTGCAAAGTTGTTTTATCTGAATACAATATTTAAAATGTTCAAAATTGGGGAGAAATTGAATGTGCATTAAATACTGCTACTGTTTACATAGTTGTTGCCATGGATGCAAAGTATTTTTTTTTTTTAATTAAGACTTGATTAATGGATATAAATAAAAATGTCTATTTATTTAACTTATTTTTCAGGAGGACTGGAAGACATTTGGGTGTTGAGTCAAATTTAATGGAAAAATTCAGTGCGAACCTGCAATGTTTATAAATGGAGGGCAGTAAAACTTGAAAATATGCCGCACAGCTATATGTTTTTATTAGTGCAAAAAAAGTAGTGCATGTCTCCTTTCCAGGGAAATATAACATTCTCCTCAAAACTTCCTGAATGAAGAGTGACTGCATATGCAATTTAGGCAGTTCCTATGGAAAACTGCATTGCTGGTTTTACACAAGTGCAACCTATAAGGTAAATAATGGGAATTCACCCCTCAGCCTCCCTGGGATCCCAATTTCGGACCCCTTTTGGGTTTTCATTTTACAGAAACAACATGGAATCATTTTGGAATGCATTGGCTTTAGCTTTGTCTAAGAAAAGTGAAAAAAAATTATGGAAATTATGACTGTACAGTGTGGGTTGGAGCTTTGGAGCATGGGGTCTATGGGAAAAAAGTTATGAATTGGCCTGATGGCACTAGAACTCTTGAAAGAGCTCACAGATTATCTTATATGCTAGATAAAAGAATATTAAAAGAAAATCTTCCCCGTTTCTCTCCAAACGGTGATCCTTTAGATATTGCACACCTTTGCCATAACCCCAAATGTATTAAACCGGAGCACCTGATTTTAGAGTCGCACAGTATAAACATAGAGAATTTTCTGTAGACGGACAAAACAGTGTACAAATAATCATTTACCGTGTTGTCTTATCTGATGCTGGTAATTTATTTATTTTTAACATGTCTTGATCGGAGTTTTTTGGCAAACGAATACTCTTGAGGCTGTTTTGCGGCCAGCCGTTTTGTCGGTAAAAGTTTGTTTTTCTCATAGTCTTTTTCCTCTTGATACTCATCATATATTTTATATAGTTCATGCTTTTTTGAGCATCTCTTATCTGTGTAATGCTTTGACTGCTTATATAATTTATGTTTTTCATTGTGTTGTTGAATATTTTTCAGACCTCGGGCAGCACGACTTCCTGGTTCGATGGGAACCTCAGCCGCTTTACAGAGTTTAACGATGGATTCTCCAGGGCCATTATTTACATTGTGTATAGCTGTATGTACCCTTCCTTTATTGTTTCTGGTAAATGTTACATTGTTAGGTACAGTTGCACGTATTTCACGGTTAGTTGCTTCAGCTTTTTATGTGTTAGTGTTTTTGCATGTACGGTTTAGCATGGTAGGTCCAAGGCGATATTTTACGCATTCACGTAACAATACTGCTGTGTTCTCTGATTTATTTAATTTAAAGTTATTTTTCAGATAAGCTGATTTTTCAGTCCATGTCTTCAAACTGTTCCTATTTGAACAAGCAAGGGAATATTTTGTACACCCGTTATGATCACCCTGATAGCAAGAAACTATAGCATGACATGCATATGATGGGTGAACTTTTACCCGTACATATTGAATTTATCAAAGGCAGTATTGTACTCTGCCTGACAACGTGCTGCCATATCTAATCCAAACCTTTTTAGCATTTTATCTTTCTCTGAAACTAATCGCGCCGGCATTATTTCCTTCAGACCTGACATTTTTTTAATAAAATTTCTATGATTTGCGGACACATGTCTTGTATCTAGAAAATGAATTTGCTGAGTATTGGTTGTACCAGAAAAAGAGACTCTGCAGCTCTAAATGCACTGCTGTCAGGGTCAGTGGTAATTTCTTGAACTTCCAGACCATCATTTTTCAGGTCTAACAAGCAGTCTTTAGCCCATCGCTCCTCACTGCCTATGCTGTCATGCATTTCAATGTTTGCGGAACAGTGACCTTTGTGAGATTTAACTTTTGTTTTTGTTTTATGTTCACTCTTATTTGAGCAAAGCTTAGACACTTGTCTTGTGCTTACAATACTGTGCTTATAAGTATTATTTTCTAACATGTTATATAGGTACATTGGGTAGCTGGTTGAAATGGTGTTTTACCCATTCCGGAATAAATAGGGTTATTATACATTCCGTCGGCCTGAATGTTAATAATATTAGGATTATCACCTCTTAATATGTTTATTTCCTTAATTAATTTTCTTTTCTGAACCAAATCCGTTTGATTGTACTCTTCTATAATTTCAGAAACAACATTAGCACTATGTTGCATACTTGAAGTGGAAGGAGCTGGTATATTAGAACCAAGAAATAATTTCTGTAGACCAGTTGTGCTGATAGCTATGTGATTAAGTGCGACTTGTATGGATAGATTAATAGCTGCTGTTCGACGACCACGTTTCTTAGCGATCACTTCATTGTAAAGGTTGAACATTTTTGAATGGTAAGAACACTCATTGCAGCTTGCCTTTTCCCTGCAGGCAGCCCCTCTTTGCTGCTTTGCACTTAAATCCCATGATATGAACCCTGTACACATAGGGGATATTTGTCTGTGTTCTATGAAAACCTCATTCCACATCTGTTCAAGTTCATTGATCCGAAGGAGTCGAAAACTATTTTTCTCTGACCTGAAGTTGAAAAATGTTGCCAAAATTGAAGTGAATTATTTTTTATTTGTTAAACTAAGTTTGGAAAATGTGAAAATAATTCTATTTTGAATTACCTCCCTTACAATAGTGTTTTCTTTAGATAAGCTTTTTGATCAAATGTACTCTCAAAAGTGCATATTTTTTTCTTTGCCTGTGTTTTTATATATTTTATATATAAAAACCATGCACTATTTAGCTCTTGAAAATATATATAGGACTAGAAATTTTGAAATAAGTATAATCCTAGCTTGCATTTTCTTCAGATGTCACATTTAAAGAATTGGCATATAAGACACATGCCTTTTTCTTCATAGTTGTTTATAAATGGCTTTTTTAAGCAAGTTTAATTATTTTTGAAAGCTTAATAACAAAAAAAGTATTCTTACCCTGTTTTTGTTTCATTTTCAGCACATTTTTCAACTTCTGTTTTTGAAAGCGAGCTGACTTTGTAGAGGCAGGAATTAGTTGAACATTCTTTTTTATGAACAGATTTAGTCACTAAGTCATACAAGTCTTTTGGTAGTCTCACAAATTTGCCTTTTTTAGCAGGTAAAGTCTTATTTCTGTATTTTTTCCCCTTATTATATGGCTTGTTTCCTTTCTGAAATGTGTATTTCCTTAGACGCCATGGGATTAGACACATTGCTATTGTAAGAATTGTTTGAAATGCACTTTATTCCAGTATTTTAATATTTAAACATCAAATATAGGACCTTACAACTAAACAATCATGAATGACTAAGTTTTTTGTTTATATCTGATGGAACTGAAGGTGACCCCAGATGTAAGATTTTTTTATATAAATCATATAAAAATCATCATGATGGCTAATCTCATTATTTTGTAATTTGACAAGTTCATATAATTTGACCTCTCTTCATTTAATTTTTTTATCAGTGCTGACAGACTTGCTATAACATAAACAGAAAGTAAAGATAAGGTGTATGTTTTTGTGATAGGGATAGTTTTTTGAAGCTTGTATGACAACTTTTTATGCATTTTATGGTATAGTACATAAAGAAGACAAAAATTCTACAAAATGAACAGATTGTAGTAAAACTAACCATGATTCAAATAGCTATTACACAAAGGCACAAGAAAAACACAAATATATAATGAGTTTGTTAAGTAGACAAAAATAATAGTAATTTGAATAAAAAAAAAAAAAATAGTGAACAGGAAAAAAACACATCTTGCCGCAAACAGGGTATAGTTACTAGAAGTACTATAAAAATACAATAATGAAAAAACCACCATTGTAACTTATTATTTTCTATTACTTACATAAATAACAACAAGAATATAAGAATATTTTGATACTAAAAGGGGTTTGAAAGTACAGTATAGGTTTCACTTTGTAAATCACGTGTGATTTGTAAGTCACGCCTCTTTTGGGGAGAAATTGAATGTGCATTAAATACTGCTACTGTTTACATAGTTGTTGCCATGGATGCAAAGTAATTTTTTTTTAATTAAGACTTGATTGGAGAATTAAATGGATATAAACAAAAATGTCTATTTATTTAACTTATTTTTCAGGAGGACTGGAAGACATTTGGGTGTTGAGTCAAATTTAATGGAAACATTCAGTGCGAACCTGCAATGTTTATAAATGGAGGGCAGTAAAACTTGAAAATATGCCGCACAGCTATATGTTTTTATAAGTGCAAAAAAAAGTAGTGCATGTCTCCTTTCCAGGGAAATATAACATTCTCCTCAAAACTTCCTGCATGAAGAGTGACTGCATATGCAATTTAGGCAGTTCCTATGAAAAACTGCATTGCTGGTGGTTTTACACAAGTGCAACCTCCAGGACGATTTTTTCAGATTTTCTGCGAGACAAGCTCTAAAATTGCTACCAACTAAATGCCCGTTTAGTACTTAACTACTAACTTAACGGACACAGCGTAAACGCCCGTTTACTACTAACTAAATAGACACAGAGTAAACGCACGTTTACTTGGAGATCATTAGACATTCTAATTTTGACAACGTTAACGTAAATATAGTAGACGCACGTTTACTAGTCAACGCAAAAAATCAAATTAACTAAAGAATAATGTGCAATTGGCATTAACGTGTTTGTACTTTCTGTAATACTTGGTCTGCACCCAACTATGTTTATCGATCTAAAACAGTAATTTCTAGCACCCAAACAAACAAAAAAAGGTGATAAAGATGCCTGATCCCATTTGATTTTTTAACTGAATGAAACCCATCAATTATTCATGACACATCTTTGAACGTCGGTATATGTAGTTTTACTCCACTTAATAATTGTTTCAATAATATTAAAATGCTTCAAAGTATGTTGTGAAATTAAATGTTTTTATCTTTGTTTAAACCGTTTCTATCATACACATTCTTTTTTGTTAAATAGTTTATCCTTTCCGAAATTATTTCCCCATTATCCTATTAGTTTACGCATCAACTTTTCCTCTTGTTTTCGTTTTTCTGACCCAAAGAATTAAGAAATATTTTTTTTACCAAACTCTACCCTTTTTTCTCTAGATCTCACTTGATTTCTTGTCACCTTTTCTTTATATATTTTGTCTAGTTCTTCTTCAATATATATCATATATTTCCTTTTTTATTTCATTGTTATCTATGTGCGTCTCATCGCTTGGTTTTATACTTTTTCCCTTCTCTTGCCAAAGTACGGCTAAAACCTTTGTATAATTTGATTTACCTTTACAATAAGTTGTGGTTACTTCCCTTTCTGCAATTAAACTAAATTAAATCAAACATGACAAAATGTTGGAACGTGTTTCCTAACTATAACTAACGAAAACGAACAGTACAATTTACACTCATTAAACTAATATATCATCGTTAGAAATATATTAATATGAAAGGAATACTTTAAAAACAAAACACAAAATATGATAAAAGCCTGCAGAATACATAATGGATTGATACAATTCAATTTTACGTTTAGTCACGTGTGGGTGTCATTTACGATGTCATTATAAACTATTCCGTCATCATAAATAGTTAAAAGAATTGTAGGAGAGATATATCTAAACATGACATTGTCAATCACAATACATCTTGTTTTTATATTCAAGGATTAATATAATCAGTTGGTCTACTTGAATATATACACGTAGTCTGTAAACATTGGTCATTATTGTGTCAGCGGGTAATTTCAAACCCCTTTATTGCTAAGTGTGTGTTTGCCTCATAACTTAGTGTAGCGCTTTTAACTGAGGAACCGGCCTGGTCCGAACTCACTACCTTAATGTTAACATTAAGAGAGGGACGAAAAATACCAAAGGGACAGTCAAATTCGTAAATTAATCTTATAATAGATACTAAAATAATTTACGCCCAAAACGCGTACACAGGCCAGTTACACCTGAAGAATATCTGATTAGCCATTGTTTTAGTGAATACATTGGTGAACGTTTATATGTCAGGTGTTTGATGGAAAACATTACATTAATTTCATGTATTTTAACCGTTAACATTACTTAGTTTATCAATACTTATTCTAATAATGTACCCGAAATCAGCCATTCACCTCCGTGTTGATGACCGTACTTTGACCTATAATTGTTTACAATTTTATTAATGTTGACTTGGATGGAGAATTGTCTCATTGACACTCATATGACATATTTGTATATCTATATTAATACTCCGGTTTATTAGATTACAAAAAAAATAAAATAATTAGAAATGCATCTACTAACAAAAAACTGTAAAAGTGCTGTTACTGTTCCTTAATCTAGCAGCACTAGTATCGATTCTAACATGACTAATTTACAAATAAATTCCCTTTTACAATTATACATGTAATTGATGTGTCTTTATTAATATACAACAGTTTTTAATCTAATTTATCATTGTCGTTATTAATTTCAATCACTAAAAACTTGTACATATTATGGAGTACTGCCTGTAAACTAGTGATGTATTTCTTGTCATCATGAATGTTTATGCAATGTAGTTGATATTTTATTGGTTTCACTGCTAATTGACATGTGTTTTTTTTTAGATATCACTGATGAATTTGTGGCTTTAGTTGTGATAATGATCGAGTAAGACATTTAACAATACTACAATTTATACGGTGATATATTTGAAAAGTAAGCAAACTCTGTTATGTATATTATATAAAAGCCATTAGGCTAGTAATAGCATTACCGGTACCAATTTGCCTACACTAGATGCGCATTTTGACAAACATGTCTCTTTAGTGATGCTCGTGGCCAAAATATTTGAAACCCAAAGCTTCTAAAAAAAATGAAGAGCTATTATCCAAAAGGTCCAAAAAGTATACCCAAATCCGTAAAAGGAATCAGAGCTTTATTGAAATAAATTCCTAAATTTATATTGATTTCTAATATTTTGTTACAGCAAATTTTAATAACACAAAAAATCCGTATTTCCATGCCAGTACCGCAGTAGTGGCTTTTGTGCCGGTGTACGTTGGAGGTATCTCGTTTTTGTACATCGTTTATATGTACATGCGTTGACTTACAGGGTGATGGAGAAAAGCTCAACTAAAAAGTATTAAATTTATAAAAAAATATTTTAAGGATTACAGGTTTAATACATTTTGTAATCCACAAACGTATGTAAAAATATGACAACTAATATAATTATGATCAACTTATTTCTAAATGATTGTGGCTTGATATGAGTTCAAAAAATATTCGACTACATCTTGTACGATTTAACGTTTTGTACCTTAAAATATTCTTTTAAAGTATTAATCCTCCAAATCTGGCAACGATTTTTTCGATTGAAACAATGCATTTTAAGATATTATTTTTCAGTTACAAAAAGTATTGATATGACAGCATCAGTTGCATTCATCTTTTATATAAGCTTTGGATTTCAAATATTTTGGCCACGAGCATCACTGAAGAGACATGTGTTGTCGAAATGCGCATCTGGTGCAGAATAATTGGTACCGTAAATGTTGTTACAGGACTTTGATTTGAGAATTTGTGGTCAATCAAAATTAATGTTCCCTGATTTTACAACCATACTGATGTTTAATCTATAACATACACAGACAGATATCCAAAATTATACATCTATTTTTACCATAAACAATGGAAGGACTAGAAAATATGTATCAGCATTGCGTGTGAATCTTATGATAGACAACGAACACATGCAAGTTTAGATTATGTATTATGCCATTATGCTTGATGCTATAGTAAAGGTTACAACATTTTTTAATATTTTTTTACTGTATGCTAATGAGTAGTGCTTGATCAAATCAGTCAACGAAAAGATATATCCTCATTTCAATTTCAATCATTACAATATTTTTAAGACGCGAAAACTCTTAGTTAATGCGTCATCTATTTCAAGCTGAGGGGTCCAATTTAAAGTAGCTTATATTGACAAAGTTATACAAAAGCAGCCTGTAAAAGTGAATTATCTCTAAACTTTTTTACGTTCATTTATATTTAAAAAAAAAAATATTTCTGCTGTTTTTTTTTTTTTATTGTTTTTTTTTTTATCTCATATTTAATTTAAAAAGTACACCAATTATTCTTGTGCCCAATACTGTCAGTGATTAACTCTTGAATTTTATTCAGGCCAAGCTCTTTTGTTTAAACCTGTTAAAGTTCAAATAAAATGACAATCAATGCATGTGAAAGCAACACTTCATTTTGTCTTCCACCGAAAGAAATCATAAAATTGAGAATAGAAATCAACATACTTTTAATGGCATATAAGAAAGAACACGAAACTAAAGATATACCAACATAGGAATTTCAAATAACAATCAAAACCATGGAGTAAACAAAGACTCATAAACATCATAAGTCATTGACATCAACAGTTATAACTAATAAATCAAAAACAACACGAACTCCACGAGAAAAACCGGGAGTGAAAGCAGGTGCTCAGGAAGGGTAAGCATCTATATGCGCCCTCTTTTGAAAAGTTCATGTATTATTGCATTAATCAAAATTATAAATCCATTTTTTTTTTCAATTAGTACCAATCATTAACTTTTCATTTGAATCTCACGTTACCTTAATGATGTTGATATTCGACATATTTTACAAATTAAACCAATGTGTAAGAACTGGTTTGTATTAAAACTGTTCCACTTTCTGTTATGTTCTTTCTGGCCGTGCCCGAATTCGCGGTGGTAAACATTTGATCATTCATATACAAATAATAACGCAGGTTGAATAATAAATCCAATTAACAGATATTTCTTCAAAAGAACTATAAAAGATGGGACCAATTAAGAAACGATAGTTAACAAATAAAGGCCGCCCTACGACTTAACATTGAGTAAAACAAATATACCTAGGTGTACTGTGTGGAATAAACTGTGGAATAAACTGCAATAACAATTTTAGAAAGTTGTGCAGTTTATAATCTGGACATCATTATTAGTTATTGTTCTTTTTTGTAAATTTGTGTATGTATCCAGTATAAATACGAGGTATTTGCATTGTCCTGTTAAAAGAAACTCAAATGAGCAAAAAACATTTGAAGGATTTCACATAAATCCTCTTTTTAAATGGTCTAGCTGTAATTATCATCTTTGATGTACCGAGATGCCAACTTTAAATATGATTTGTATGTCTCACTTACAATGTAAAAGCATATTCTGCTTAACAAAAACTGTTTATGCATTGTACAATCGAAAAAGCATCACAATCTCATATTTTTGTTATATATATCGTCGTTGATTTTAAATGCACTTTGTATCGATGACCAGGTAGCTTTGATCATCTTAGATTTTTTTATTCATCCGGTTATTGTTGTGGTTCGATGTCATTGGTGATTGCAGTTTTTCATCCCGAGGTATCATCAGTGTATTAGTCAGTACCAGTCAACACAGGGACTATTTTAATTTATAGTTATTAGGACATCTTTAGAAAGTGTGTTGTCCTCCGACCTTTGCACTTTATATATCTTTTTTTTTAAATTTCTGATGTAAGTTAACACATGCGTCTTTTGCAGACGAAATGGGCAAATACATACACAAGGTGAATCCTTTTATCTATGATTAATTATTTAACCACTGCTCGTATTACATCTATTGTAAATGTTGAGGGCGTCAAATTTTATATAGAAGGCCGATTGATCAAATGTTAAATAAGTTCTTAGAACGTAAAATGTAACAACTGACGGAAACTGTATTTTATTGTTACGAAGTGATATTTACCATGACAGAACCCGAGTATTGCAACAAAGGTACAAGTTTTCTGCTTGTGTGGTTAGGCAATAACTCATATATCTTTGTTAATATCTGAAAAAAAGAAGTAGATAATTTAACTTTACAATTAAGTAATTGTGAATGATAAAGCTTACGGACAATCTTAAATAATCAGGTTCCTGTATTAGTCACTAAACAGCCTATTGTGTATGTGCGTTGCTAGCACAGCACGTTTTGTTTGCTATTCTGCGTTGTCATTTCAGTCCAAAAAATGACAGACTATCGCGTTCAATTTCGCGCAGTAGAGGATTTTAATATGGCGTCTCGACCCATATAAAAACATTCACCAAAGATAGTAATGTAGGTTAAGTATGTTTTGCTTGTATTATATCGATCTGAACTTATAATTAGTTGTATGCATTTCTATCCTCGTGTTTCCTTTCGTTGATACATATATTCTGTAGATTGACGTTATTTGATATGGACTGCTGTTATTGCCTTTGTACATTAATTGCCCACTGTTGTTCAAGTTTCAATTCATGCTTTGTACTTGAGTTTAATATTCGACCAGCTGTGTTGTGTGAACATTGTTTAGTTTTATCTATACTGGCCGGTATTATCATTTATTTCCTAAGCTCTCTGTGATAGAACTTCAATGTTGTACTCGGAGTACATATTTGTGATCGATTAATACAATGTCAATTGTTGTACTGAAAACAAACATATATGTGTGACTGCTTATGTAATCTTAACTTGTTTTCCAAGATTTACGAAAACACGTGTAAAATTTGATTTACTGTTTTAATCTGTCATATTTTGATAAACATATTTACATAGAAAATAATGTTTTCTGTCAAAATATCCTTGGAAATTATGGATTTACTTTACATTTGTCTCAATATCATTCAATAAACATCATCACATCATTACCTAGATATGTTTCTGTTAATTCTAATATGACGTTCTTCTTTAGCTTTGGGTACAAAGCCATGTTCTAATTCGAATAGAACATGTGCTGCACGTGATTGACGTCACAATTGAAATTGCAACGTCAGATGAATTTTGAACAACACCAGAGATCAAAATGGACATTTTTTTGGTGTTGTTCGCTAGGAAATTAAAAAAAAAAAAAATTCTAAAAGTAAGTTTAAATGTTTCTGATCTTTTTTTATTGACAAACTGTTGATTTTTCTATAACGTTTTTGTTCATCAAATCAAAATGGCGACATTTCGAGCGTCTACTATAGGTCCGCTTCGAAGTACAAAAGTTCAAAATATTCCTATTAGAATCGAAATAATTCTATCATGCCATGCTCTATGCTCATTTTAACATGGGTAAGCATTATATTTGTAAACATTTAATACCTCGCTAACGCTCTGTATTAAGATATTAACAAATATAATGCCTACCCATGTTAAAATGAGCATAGAGCAAGGTATGAAAGAATTATTTCTTAAACAATCAACGGAATCAAAAGCAAGAACAGTGTTCATGAAACGCATCATATGTGACCGATTCCAAAACAATAACAAACTCTTTTACAAGGTAATAAAAGGGGATTGACAGTTTAAAATACCAACAAATGTATTTGTTTGTTTGCAGTTATCTTATATGCAATGGTTGGACAACCACTGTTTATTTACTTATAACAATATATAAAGTGATTCGTCTATTTATACAACCAAGAATAAAGACAAACATTTCTCCATTTTAAATATTTAACAGTCCAATTCCGCGCAATACATCAATTATATATAATTCTTTGGATTTTTTGATCTTCAATGCTCTTAAACTATGTACTGATTTGGCTTTTAAAATATTTTGATATGAGCGTCACTGATGAGTCTTATGTAGACGAAACGCGCGTCTGGCGTACTAAATTATAATGCTGGTACATTTGATAACTATTATCACCAGGTATTTGAGTATTGTTTAACTGTAAAAGATAATTCAATATTATACAATAACTGTCTTTTGATGAGGCACTTATGCGGTTTTATTGACTTTTGAAAAACTAATATTCACAAAACATACTAAGGGACCGACAACTAAAGTGAATATCAGTGTTTCAAAGTCAATGAAACCACATATTTACAAAAAAAGTATTTTCTTTTATTCCATATATCGCGAAATGGACCTATATTTAACGACAAATTTGTACCAAGACACATTTTTCATGTAAAATTTTACCATTACGTTGCATGTAAAAGCGCGTAATGCTAAGTGCCATGTATAAATCTTTCCTACATATGCATATTCTTTTTTATTCAAAAATTTATATAGAGAAGCCGTCTAGATAGTGTCAATGCTGATTAGTTCAATGTATCTATCATTAAATATCAGACGCGTTTTACAGTTTGTGTACACACATATTTGAGCTGTGTCGGATATACATTGACCTTATACAACCCATTTCATTAAAACAAAAACTGTTTTTTATATTTGAGTTTTGAAATTTTTTTTGTAAAGTATTCAACTGTTATATATGTATAAGGACCTTACAGAACAAACGAAAATTCATATTTTATACTTTAATTTGAATATTCGAAAATCAATGATGGTAATCATCCCTTCGTATATTTTACGGAAGCCATCACGAGTTGGTTGACCGTTATGGAATAACCGTTTCACAAATGATATCGGATATGTTCCTTACGTCGTAACTACAATCTCCTTCCCTTTCATGAATGTGACCTACTGAATTAGACTATTTACCGGATTTGTTATCACATAAGCAACACGACGGGTGCCACATGTGGAGCAGGATCTGCTTACCCTTCCGGAGCACCTGAGATCACCCCTAGTGTTTGGGGGGTTCGTGTTGTTTATTCTTTAGTTTTCTATGTTGTGTCATGTATGCTGTTTTTTGTTTGTCTTTTTCATTTTTAGCAATGGCGTTGTCAGTTTGTTTTAGATTTATGATTTTGACTGTCCCTTTGGTATCTTTCGTCCTTCTTTTATAAGTACATGCATATTTATATGTTTACTTGCATTCAGGTCGATTTCTATACGACACAACACAGTCATTGATTACATAATTCCAATTAAACTGCATAATAAGCGTAAAAAAATCCGGAAAATTGCCAGTGTTTACAATACGTTTCAAATGTGTGTTGTTTCTGTCATGTTTCTATTATTTCATTGGAATTCAAATGCATTTTTCGTTTACACTAGGAAAGACATTTATAAATATTTAATGAAATTAACTGTTCTCTGTCTAGAAAACTGCATTACCTAATAGTTTGGTCTGATAAAACCGTACATAATTCGTAGTTTTCGTCTATTAATAAATAGAAATGCACGGAATGAATCATATTGTGTCTCATAAACAAAAACGGGGAACATATTTTAGTTGCAGCAATACATTAATACTCCGTCACATTTTTTGCTTAAATCGTCGAATTTAACACAACATAAAAAAACCAAAAGTACTCAATTATTCATCATTAATCAATGGTCATTTTTCCCTCAAACATTAGTGTTATAAATAGAGCTGTCCAAAGGCGTATCATATCAGGTTGAATAAATCCTAAGTAAGTAACCATGGGAGTTTTAACTATACTGTTGGTAGCTGTTGTTGGAACTGTTTACGGATATGGCTATGGAGACAGTTATGGTGGCGGTAGAGACGGAGGTGGAGGTGGAGATTTTGTTGCTCTAGGTGGAGGCGGCGGTGGCGGAGGAGGAGGAGTTAATCTTGGTGGAGTTGGTGGTTCTGGCGGCCTTAGAGGAGGAGGAGGGGTTGCTGGAGGTTTAATCGGAGAAAGAGGTGGTGCTGGAGGTTTAATCGGAGGTAGAAGTGGATACGGAGGTTGGGTCGGAGGAGGTTAGTGAGTGTCAACATTGGGCTCATTGATTGTTGAATGACATTTATAAAGTTACAAGTCCCTAAGGCTTAGTTGAACTAAAATATATTTGGAAATTTTGTTAATTTCTTCTTTTTTTTATATATCTACTCAACTGTTTTATGTTGTATTTACCTTTCTCACTATTTAAATATGGATGGTTGACTAACATGTCTTGCATCCATTGTATTTGAATATTGGCTGATGGTTTTCGGATTGGGAATGACACACAGTTTTACATCAATGTGTTGTGTAATATTTGGTCTTAACTAAACTGAACACTCATACCATAAGTGCGATTTGTTATTAATAATCCTTAATTTTAGTGCGATGACAGAAGTGTAAAAATTCGTCTAGATCGCGAGTTTAATCTCCCCACATAACACACGGATAAAAATTGTCTTAACTTAAAGACAAATATTTTTTTCTTTAGTTTTTGCCCTGTCGTCAGAATTTCGTACGGTCATATTTTTTCTAAAAAGTCGTTTTAATGACTGGTAGTATATTGGAGAGATTCAACACCACTTTTTTCAAAATAAAAAAAATGTGTATGTTTTCTTACATTTAATTGAAATAGTTTTTCCTAAAACTATTTATATATTTCAAAATATTTTATTCGGTATTTTATTTTCTGCTAATCTATAAAATTTGCCAAGTTTAGATTATTTAAAACTGAGGTAATTTTGATTGCAAATTCGGACTCAAACTTTAGTTTCTTTTTCATAGTAGTAATAAAAACTATCCAATAATATTGTAAGCATATAGTATATAATAAAAGTAATAAGTGATAAAAATTTCGGAATCAAAATATGAAAAAAACCTTAAGAAATAAATGGAAAAGGAATGGAGTAAAAATCTTCAATTTCAACACGAAACTCAATCACTTGCATTCCGTCACATTTTGTGTATTAGTCAATATTTTGCTCTCAATGATATATGAAATTACTACCTATTTCGCTATTATATACACATATTTTCAATTAAAATCCACTGATATATGCCACATACTTTGTTTGTATATGTTTATAATCTATGTTTTTTTCGCTATAAAGCATCAAATATCCTTTGTCAGAAAAGTCCTATTGTAAAATCAAAATAATTGACGGATAGTTTCAGTAAATATTCCGTGATATGTCAAGTCCTTTGCAACTTACTCCATTAAGTCTAAAGAAAAGACAAAAGTCGTTAAATTTTATGCAATGCATTATATGCCAAAAAAAACCTCGATTGAAATTTTGAGTCAATTTACCAGTGTAGAGAAGTCGATTTTTGCATCTGCATTGCATAAAAGATTGGATGAGGTGAACATCAAGATGTTTCCTGCGATAGCTGTTAATTTAAAGAACTCCGTGCAGGCAGTTTATCATCGTTCATGCTTCAAAACTTACACAAGTAAACATATGTGTTCCCCCTTTTAGAGCGAGGATGCTTCTAGTCTGATATTTAATGACGACGTACAATTATCTGACTGTTGTCCCTCAGTTTGGGGTATTTGTACGCGTTTTAGAATGCAGTCGTTCAACTGGAGCGCTTGTATATTTTGTTGCAACAAAACATTTTAGAAAGATAAAACAATTACTCAAGTTTGAATCAGATGAGCGTATTAAAAATGTTTTATCCGTGTCAGATAAAGTTAAAGTTGTCTCTTCCTTCTTAATTCAGTCAATACCTTCGTATTTATTGCAATTCGTTCTATGGTTACTCAATGGAACTGCAAACAGCCAGCACTATTCTCAGGAAATAGCATTAGAGAAATTGTGAAAATGCTAAGCAGTTGTTGAGGCAATCGTTTTTGTTTTACTCCTTTTCATTTAGGATTTGCTTTACAAATGTACCATGAGTTTGGTTAAAAACACCTTGTTGAAACATTGAATGCCAATAGATTTTATGCTTCTTAAAGTAAAGTGCGACGCTTTCTAATGTGTTGCCAACCATGAAATTGAGCGAATTCAAGATAGTGTGTACGTCTCGTATAATGTTTCCCCAGCAACTTTGCAGACAAGCATATAGATGTCATCACACCTTCCTAAACCCCCTTGTTGATCTCTGTTAAATCTTGGATGAATTGATAGGGATGGTTTGAAGCTGGTATTTTTTTTTTAGGAACAAATGTCTTCGGACTTCCTACAATAACTTGTCTGTACTTCTAAAGAAAAACTCGAGATAACGTGTTTGCTTTGAGCAGAACCTTTCATGTGCAGACCTGGGGCCATGAGTGAAATGTGTAGAAATATTAAAACATGTCTTTTGACGGTTGATGAAAATGAAGATGATTGAGATAACGGTTGATTTGATATAAAGCTTGTTGCACGGGTACATACGGTTCCAGCCCCGAGTTTAGAAGAGTGTCGGTGTGCCCTTAAAAAAGTTAAACTGCGCCTCTATCTGTATGTGTCTGTTTCAAGTCACGAGACGGTAATACAGTGTTTGTCGTTTGTTTCTATATACTATATTTGTTTCTTTCTTATTTATTTTGTACATTAATCAGGCTGTTAGATGTTTTGTTTGTTTTACATTATTTATTTCGGGAATTGAAGACTATGCAGTATGATTTTTACTTATTGTTGAAGCTCGTACGGGACCTATAATTGTTTTACGTCTCATTTGGAGAGTTGTCTCATGTGCAATCATATCACATCTTCTTTTTTTATATGTAATACTTTTGAAGTTTGTGATACGTTGCAAGAGAAAAAAGGGGGGATATAGTTACAAACGCTATAATTTAATAGATATTAACCAGAGTTAAATACACAACAAAAGATAATACTTTGGTAGCAGTAATAATTGCGAAAAAAAAACAAAAGCAACGAGTAATCTATAAAAAAAACAGAAGTATCCACAAATTCAATTTGAGGTCATGTTTGACTGTAGTGTTCTATGGCTTTGGTTTGATACCTCACTCAATATGATAGTTTAACAAATAATTTTAAAGTATTGTCCTGCATGACAATTGATTTTTACCTGAAATTGATATTTTTCATAAGGTTAAGGTGCTCTAAACATTTTATAGGTTAAAAACTTAATTTTTAAAGTTTTACTTATAAAACGTCGTTTTAGGATTTGTTTTAATAAAATCTCAATGATTAAGGTTTATATATAACAACAAACATAACTAAAGCCAAAACAGTATCATTTGCATTTAGGTAGAGTTTAGTATTTCAGTTGTTTCCTGTAATTAGTTAATACTTCAGCTTTATCATGTACATCTTTTGAATATTCATTTTATTACATTTACTGTTTGCAAAAGTATAAATTACTCTAAATTATAGGGATTTTCTGGTAACTTAACAGAAAACCCTTGCCGTTTTTGGCACAACCTTTTTGATCTTTTGGTCCTCGATGCTGTTCAACTTTGTACTCGTTTCGGCTTTCAAACTTTTGTATCTGTGCGTCACACATAGGTCTTGTGTGGACAAAATACACTTCTGGCGTATTAAAATTTTGGTTGCCTTTTGTTGGCTGTTGTTCGTGTGATTCTTTGTCAATTGTGTTCTCCAATTTATTTATATTGTAGTCCTGTGTTGTCATTTTGATGTTATATTTCACATGGCCATAAAAGTGCGAGGTTTGGCATGCCACAAAACCAGGTTCAACCCACCATTTTTTCCTTTAAAAATGCCCTGTACCAAGTCAGGAATATGGTCATTGTTATATTATAGTTCGTTTCTGTGTGTATTACATTATAACGTTGTGTCGTTTGTTTTCTCTTATTTTTGAGTGTAAATTCACATTGCGATAAGACGTGTCACGGTACTTGTCTATCCCAAATTCATGTATTTGGTTTTGATGTTATATATATTATTGTCGTGGGATTTTGTCTATGTGTGTTACATTTTAGTGTTATGTCGTTGTTCTCCTCTTATATTTAATGCGTTTCCCTCGGTTTTAGTTTGTTATCCCGATTTTGTTTTTTGTCCATGGATTTATGAGTTTTGAACAGCGGTATACTACTGTTGCCTTTATTTAGAAATAGAAAAAAAATGTCAAAATTGAAACCCTCCCAAATTTGCACAGATTTTTACATATGACCTTTGACCTCAATTAAAAAAAAAATGTGATCATATCAAGTCCTGACGACGGGCATGTTATTATAGCACACGATTTCTTCTTTCCAATGATGTATTATGTAGATGTGTGTTCGGTGGGGAAATTAAATTTTTAAAAATCTGCCTTCAGTCACCGCACTATTTGCTAAATTCGATCAAATCATTCCGGGCGTTTGAAACAAAAATGTTAATTTAAAAAGTTAATTTGTCTAATCGTTTCAACTGTATGCATAGTGATATGTTATTGATAGTAAGTTTATTTTTGTTTTAATAGAACAATTTGGTTGTTGTATGTATTCCCATTGATATCCATAGGTTAACAGCACACCCACTGATAAATTATATGATTAAAACATGATCAAAGAAACCATGTAATAGCTTCATTAAAGTTTTAACACTATCTTATACAAACACATTGGATAGGCCAATAAAGGCCATGTATGCCCTCTCCATGAATGACTTTGGTACGTTATATTTAACAAATTGGCAAATAGACGGCGTAAAGGCATAACATAGTACTTTATTGTTGCTACGACAACAGAGACACGTGTACAGTTTTCTTAGAAACAGACAATAATTAAAGTTAAGCCAAAAACAAGGTAACGCCATATAAACAAACTTAAAATTACGAATCTAAAGGGTCAATTTACAACAAATTCGTTTTCTATATACAATAAACAAATGTGAGTTTGGTGTATTTGAAATGATTAATCTGCAATTTTTTAACGTCATCGAATTTTCCCGTTCTAGACATAATTGTCACTTTTAACAAACTGAACATTGATTTCTAATATTGTTTGTTACATTATAGCTGGTAGTTGGTGGTGTACCTGCCGTCCAGGTCTTTGTCGTAAAGGGGAGCTTACTTTGGAAAAAAATGCAGACTTTCACCATTGTTCCATGGCAATGGAATACATGTTGTCAATGGTTCCCATGGTTGACAACAAGCCGTAACTACGGTGTTTGCATCGGAGGTGGCATTGGTGGTGGCATCGGTGGTGGAATTGGCGGTAGAATCGTCGGCGGGATCGGTGGAAGAGTTGTTGTAGGAGGTGGAATAGGAGAAGGATTGGGCGGTGGATTAGGCGGTAGATTAGGTGGAGGATTAGGCGTTGCATTAGGCAGAGGATATGGTGGCGGATATGGTGGAGGAAACAAATCATATTAAGTTAAATGGTATGTACAATTTTATTTTGTTGGGATACTTTATTCCTTGTATTATATACGTGATTTTGTAAAACATATTTGTCTATCGAACATACCGAGTACAAGTCAATTGATACTTTTATATGCTTAGCTGTAAACCAAAATACGTCTTCCATAATAAAGTAATAAAAAATATGCACTAGTAACGTATCACCAACTCAGACGGGAATGTGCTATATTTTGAAAAAAAATTGGTAAACATAACGCCGCCATATTATTAATGTATGTGCCTGTTATTCAGTGGTAGTCGTTTATGTGTTACATATTTGTTTTTCTATCGTTCATTTTTTTTATATAAATAAGGCCGTTAGTTTTCTCGTTTGAATTGTTTTACATTGTCTTATCGGGGCCTTTTATAGCTGACTATGCGGTTTGGGCTTTGCTCATTGTTGAAGGTCGTACGGTGACCTATAGTTGTTAATGTCTGTGTTATTTTGGTCTCTTGTGGACAGTTTTCTCATCGGCAATCATACCACATCTTCTTTTTTATAGTTTCTTTAAAATGTAACAATGAGTATTTACATAATATACATAAAACGTCATTTAAATTGTTTTTGTGTTTCTTGAACTATGTATGTATACATTGTAATCATACTTCCAATGTTTTTCAAATCAAGATTCAATGTCTTTTATCTTTACCATGGTAATCAGACCACTGACCATAGAGACAAGAAACAATATATTAGTGTATAATTAGGAATTTGTAGATCCCTATTGTATAGGACTTTATAGAGTGAAATCTTTTCAGAGAATACAACATATGTGTACATTGTATAAATATTTTAAAAAGAATTCTTTATTTATATATCTAAAAGGGTTTTTACAGAAATGAATTACTAAATTAATAAAGGATTTTGAAAAGGGGATGCAACAAGACACCGTTACATTTGAGTATGACCCTGTTTAAGTCTTGAATTAAAATTATTAGAAAACATTTTTTTTATAAATATCGTTATTTAGAAAATAATTCAAAATTATCAAAAAAGCTTAGGGTTCAATCTCTTGATTATGTAGAAGCATTGATCAAATTTTTGTACAATTCCATGATCGACTGTTTGGCAAAGTTATTCAAAATCTTTAACAACAGGGGTGTCGATGGCCGATAGGTCTGAGTAGTTACTTCTGTATTTACTAGCCAGTCAACTATGATGTTGTGAGTTTGAACCCCACTCGTGTGGGTGCTCTCGACTCCAATCTTAATTGACTAGGGTTGACAGTTTCCCTATTTAAAAGCGGCGGTTTTCTCCGGCACTCCGGCTTCCTTAACCAAAAAGAAAAAGGCCAACATTTGCGCTTAAAAATGACGTTAAAACATTAACAATTAATAAATCAATCTTTCACAACAAAAAAAAAAGTTGACTGCAAAAAACAACTCAATTTATTTGTTTATTTAATACTAAAGAAAGGATGGAAAATTCTTAATTTTACTCTACATGTAAGATACTCATTGAGTATTATGAAACGTCCTAGCATTCTTTCAAAAATTGTGTGGAAAAGCTATATACTCATAATGAGACAGTCGGACAGAAAGATGGAAGGGAGCAGGACTTACAGACGGACAGGGGTAAAACAATATGCCCCCTCCCAACTTTCAGTTGATGGGTCATTAAAACAAACTCTTGTTTTCTTAAATTGCAATTTTTTAGTCATGATGAAAATCCTGTCCCTGTTAATATAATTCTATAAAGTTATCGATATTTAGAGAATTTAACCCAAGACTAAATAACAGTAAAATATTGAAAAAAATAAAAAAATAATTATCTGCATGCTTAAATTGTTTAGAAGATATGTTTGTCAGTAAAAAAAAAAAAATAAGGTGAAGGTTTAACAAAAATATTGACCTTTTAAAGAGAAAAATATCTGAAGAATGAATCTAAATGTTGTGACATGACTAGCGGAGAAGGATTAGTTTAGTTTTAAAACAATATTTGGTTTTCAAAAGTACACAAATTACAATAATACAATAGAAATGTAGGGATTTGGAAACAATAAGAACGTATATAAATTCGTTCTCCATAGAAGGATTGTTTTGTCTAGATTTGACCACTTTTTTTGCAGGCTTGACAAATAGCAAATTGTAAAACTGGAACTATTAAAAATGTCAAAACTTGTGTTGGATTTTTGACACAGTTTAAGAGAAAACATTTTCAAAGTGTGCCTCTGGTGCTAGAACATTACATTCGATAACTTGTCATGTTTCGTTCCAGTATACAAAAAAATATTTTACAAAATCAGTCATTTCTTTTCATAATTACAATGTAGATTTAGTTATACGCTTGAATATAAACAAAATAAAATATTGATATATATTGCAAACCGTCATTGAGTTTCAATTGGTGACCCATCTTTTAGTTCAGAAGACAATATCAATCAAAACCAAGGAGTAAACAAAGACTCTTCAAACCAAAAGACATTTACATCAACAGTTACAAATAATAGATAAGAAACAACACGAACTCCACTAAAAACCGGGAGTGAAATCAGGTGCTCCAGAAGGTTAAGCATCTCCTGCGCCGTATACGGCATCCGTCGTGTTATTTTCTTGTTCTGTTCGGTAATGATGGACGGGTTGTATGACTGAGGAAGAATATTAGATATTCAAACAAGCATATAAGGTCCCAGCGTATTATTATATAGGACATCGTTTTGATCAATTTCTTCATACTCGCTTAAGAATGTATTCAAGTTCATTAAATTCTCATCTTTTCATTCGTAATTTAGTAGATTCTGCTAATTGTCGTTGTGGTGATGTAGAAACAAATTCTCACTTCCTGTTATCTTGTCTTAGATACACTAATTTAAGACATGAACTATTTGATTCCGTTTCAGTTCGTCCTGTCCAAGTTAATACACAAAGTTTGCTTTTTGGATCAACGATACTCTCAAATGAGCAAAATAGTCTTTTTTTTAAGTTTGGTGCAGAAATATATTATTAAAAGTAACGTTTTGACCCTTGATTTTAATGCTTCATCACGCAATAGAAACCCAAGCATTTCAGACTGTACACATTTCAGACTGTACACATTTCAGACTGTACACATTTCAGACTGTACACATTACAATAATTCGTGTTTATTTATTATTTGTTTTTGTCATTAATTAATGTTTTTTCCTCTTTCACCTTTTTCATATTCATATATTTAGTTCAGAGCATGTAAGTATTTACATCTATGTATTGTTCAGTAAGTGTATTATTTTTGTAAAGGAAGACATATTTGTAAAAGCATTTCAGAGCAGCCGTATTGAATTTTTGAATTGGGTGCATATATATATAGCTATTAATGTTAACACTGACCTTAACTAAAAATCTGCAAAGTTTGATGCTTTTGCCACAATCTATTGTGTTAATAACAATTCGACTGGACTGGTAGACAGGATTTCGGAACGTCTATTGATTTTAGATCAAAAATCACGATAAACACAAACTGAAAGTAAACAGTTGTTTGGAAGACGAAGTTTTCATCCACTCACCATAAACATGTTGAAACGTTCATAATGGCATATATGTCATGCTAAAGACGGTCACATAATGTACATATAAAAGGCATTTTGAAAGCAGACAATAGAATTGTTTCAAGTTTAGGTAACGAGTAGATTATCACAAGGTTTATATCTTGTCGACCTTATTTTATGATGGTACAAAATCGGTAAAAAATGATTTACTGTTTACTTTTACTTATCAGTTTTGTAAACTCATTTTTTCAGGCATAATCATTCTGTAATTGTTCAAAAATTTGTTCTTTGGTCATTTGGATCATGGATAGTTGCATCATTTTCAACTCCTACATTATAATTTTTTTTAGATATATTCATTTTTTTACTGCATAACACATACAATGGCAGTACCTTTCCAATTACTATTTATGAAATGCGTCTAAATTTAAGTTGTAACACTTTGTAGTGACTGGAAAGGATAGAAAAAATCATCAGATGAGAAAATGCTGAAGAAACCTGGAAACAGCACCAGATCATTTGATATTGCATCTGATAAAAAAACTGAGATTTGGATTGTTCCACTTCAAGGTAAAAATGTTTATCTCTAGTGAAATATAAAAAAATATATATAACACTGTATTTAATTGATAAAGATACTATTACGTGTATTTCTGTATTGGCCTTGTTATTGGTCCTCGGCAAGCTGTACTGGCCTTCGCCTTCGCCTCAAGCCAAAACAGCAAGCCTCGGACCAATATCAAGGCCAATACAGAAATACTTACGTAATGATATCCTTTCATTTCCTTACTAGTTAAGCTTAAAAGAAAACACACGCAAACGTTATATCCTTTGAAGATCCAATGTCTTGCAAGTCGAACATTTTTGTTAAACAAAACATCAAAGATGATTCGCCGACGTTGCGTATAACACTTTTTGTTTACCTTAGATAATTTATAACAAAAGCTGTTGTATTTCTGACATACTATAATCTAGACCGTCTTGTTCTGTTCTAAATATTTTTTAAGGAGTATAACTATCTTTTACTGTGTAAAGTCTGTCTCAGTGTATTTGTAGCAACACGTTTATGTGTAAAGTGCATTTCCTTGTATATATTCTAGTATAAACAATTTGTTCCGTTATTCACCTTTAGATAGTTTAAAACACTAAATGTTGTTTTTTTTTTATTTTACATACTTTACTATATATTGTTTGCTAGAGCGTTTTGAACTGTTCTAAATATCTTTATGGAGTTTTAATATCCATTGCAGTATGAAGACTGTCTCAGCTGATCTATAGCAACGGTTTGTACCTTGTTTGAGTATACAGTATATTTTCTTGTATTTTTATTCAGTATACAACATTTGTTCTAAGAAATATAAATTTAATATTTAAGCAATAAAATTCCTCCAAAGAGCTTGTTTTGTTTGTCTTTAGTGCCGAAAAATTGCAAGCCAATGATGTATAAAACAGTTGAAGAGCTATACGAGCAGGTGGGTCTAACAACAGCCACATTAACTGAAACCTTATTGTTTACATATTTTAAAAAATCATCAACTGACAATTTAAGATGGTTTATGTTTTTCCACAAAGAGGTAAAACGAAATGTTGCGATGTCATAATAGGTTTTCATCATTTAGATAGTTTTTTTTACATGCGACAAAGTTAAAGTTGTCGATTTCAATCACTCTAACCTTGTCCTCATAATGTTATATTACCAGTAAACTAGTGATGTATTACTTGTCATTATCAATAAACATCCAATGTAATTGATATTTAATTGTTTTCTCTGCTAATTTACATGTTTTGTGTTATATAAAACTGATGACTTGTGGTTTTTGTGGTTAAAGTGATCGAGTAAGACTCTAAACCTCGATAGACGTTTATACGGTGATATATTATAAACATTACAAACCCACTAAATATGTTAATTATGTAAATACGCTCAGTTAAAATAATTTTAAGGTATATCACTTATTTTAATCTGCTATAGGCGTATGCAAAAAAATTTAGTACACTTTGAATAAAAGCATCATGGAAGAGAGCTCAAATTATCAATCCCAAGTTCCTACTAAATCTAAAACAGGCTTTTGTGGATTACAGAGTGAATTGATATATAGTCCCTTAACTATTTCTGACAGACGTTAATCTGAATTCATGTTCTTTATACGAGCACAAAAACAATTCAATTTGTACGGTCTAATAATTTGTTTCCCTTCGGACACCACCTTTCTAATATTTCTCTTAAAATAATAATCCACCAAATGTAACAACTATGTTTTCGATAAAAACAATGCATTTTATGATATCATCTAATTTTTTTCTAAATACAGTTACCAAACGATTTCATATGACAGCAACATGTAAGGACTGTTAATACATTTTTATTTAGTCAATATCTGTCAAATTCCCTGATTTTACTAAATTTATCATATTTAATTCTTTCACAACAAATATCTAATTAATAAACAACCAAAAAGAGACAATACACGAGGGGTGGAATGAAAATGTGTATCAACGTTTCGTGTGCTTGATCTACTTACCCTTCCGGAGCACCTGAGATCACCACCAGTTTTTGATGGGGTTTGTGTTGTTTTTTCTTCAGTTTTCGATGTTGTGTCATGTGTACTATTGTTTGTCTGTTTGTCCTTTTCATTTTTAGCCATGACGTTGTCAGTTTATTTTCGATTTATGAGTTTGGCTGTCTCTCTGGTGTCTTTTGTCCCTCTTTTATAAATATCTAAAAAAACGCGTGCAAAAGTATTTTCTTTTAGATCTGTTGAATAGGTTTCATTTTTTTCTTTAATCAACGTTTTTATTGTATATAAATGATTATTTATGGATTTAATAAGTCCACCGAATGATTAACCTGTGTTTTATTTCTATTAATATCCGACCACTCTTAGTTGATGAACATCCATTACAAACTATTAGGTAAATTGAAGGTCATATGGCAAAGGATTTAATAATTATGTATTGTTCACTGTACATTATTAATTAATCAGCGATGTATCAGACCTTACATTGACTAAGTTAAAGGAAACATGACTGTAAAAGTAAATTTTGTTTGTTTTCTGTATCACTTTCATTAATGATTAAAGATTAAATAAATATCTATTTTTGCTATTTCTTATCTTATCTAATACCCTAAATATATCTCATCGGAACAATTTTCCGAATAAACCAAAAAATGGATGTGACCACATACGACACAAATTAAAAAATATAGGCCATAGTACGGATTTCAACTTTAATAAAGACCAATATTGTAAAATATATGTTTCCAGTATGAACGAAACATTTTGCATTGTTCTGTTTTTTTTTGTGTTAAATATATCCGTTTTGGAATTTTTAAAAACATACTATTTCTAATATTCTTTAGCATAAGGGACAAAAAGACAAATCATAAAAATAAACTCCGAGGAAAATTCAAAACGGAAAGTCATTAATATTTGTACTGTACTTTAAGATGTATGTGTTTAACTGTTCCTCTTGAATCTTTCGCCCTTCTTTTAAAGTTAAGAGAAGCTGAATTTGATTACTAGAAGATAATTTTAAAGCATGTCACCTTTCTCTCAATCTTAAAGGAGAGGGGCGAAAGATTTAATAGGAACAGTCAGACACATAGATTGACAATAAACTTACAACGCCATGGCTAATCATGAAAAAGACAAACAGACAAATACACAAGAAAAAAAAATAGCAAACTTAAGACTGAGCAACACCAACCCCACCAAAAACTAATCTATCCATTTTTTTGTCAGGAATAAATGATGGAATACCTGTATTTGTCAACATCAAATTGCCAAAGAATTTAAAAAAAACTCCATTTTTTTTCTAAAACAGAAATAAAAGTGATTTTAACATAAAATAACTCGATAATAACACGATCTTACATTGGATGGATTTGCTTTGAATTATATGATATTATTTTAAACAAATATGTGTAAAATAATTAATGCAACTTAGATTAAATATCTTAAAGTGTGTTTTTTGTTTGATAGCGAGCCGTATTTATACATAAGTGGCTGGTTTTCCATCATTGATGCTCTATTGTATATATTGTGGAATGGTGTCCGTCTTCTCTTCCGTCTTTTCTTTCCAATACTTTGCTTTTTTTTTTTTTTTATTTTGGTTGGTGTTTTTTTACTTATTTTTTGTATATATTTGGCTTATAAATCGATAATTCATTCTGTAATATAAGTTGACAATTTAACACAAATTATACCCGACCCAAGCAAATTGAAAACAAATATACTACAAAGCATATTGATGCGTTTCCAATTCATGTTAAACAAATTATTTAATTACAATACAATTAGATGATATAATTAAGGAATGAATAAAACACATATAATTAAATATGGCATTTTTGTCTTTACTAGTTTGAGTACATAATCAAACTTCTTTCAAGATTCATCGCATAGTACTTCATACATGTTTGTATGACACGTTAGCTACTTAAAGATGATTTGCTGACTTTGCGTTACACACATTTTGTATTTTATCTTTAGATAATGTATAACATTTAACGTTGTTTTTTTTTACATGCAATTCTAAATAGGTTTCAAGAACATCTTGTTTGGTTCTAAATAGTATTCACTGCGTATTACAATCCATTACAGTGTAATCGCTGTCTCAGCTTATTTATAGCAACGTTTTTTGACATGTTCGAGTATAAAGTACATGTCCTTGTATTTGATTGAGTATACACATCTTGTTCCAATATAATATGAAAATAACACGTAATGAAT
The DNA here is from genome assembly GCA_037788925.1 of Mytilus galloprovincialis. Taxonomy (NCBI): domain Eukaryota; kingdom Metazoa; phylum Mollusca; class Bivalvia; order Mytilida; family Mytilidae; genus Mytilus; species Mytilus galloprovincialis. The sequence continues at coordinate 82,591,139 of CM075338.1, forward strand.
GCAATATGCGGTTCAAATCGCTTTTTTTATTTGCCTTTATAAGGAACGCTCAGTGCAATCAACTTGTAAGCGAAAATCAAAACAGTTGAAGGATATACGATCAACTGGACCTAACAATAACAAAATCAATTGAAACCTTCGGATTTAAAATAATTTAAAAAATTAGATAGTTGAGAAAGCCTTTGTCATAATGTATAACCAACATTATATATAATGTATCTTGTGAAATATACAGTCATATACATGTATATGAAATTGATATCTATAAACAGTGTAGTCCAGTTAAATATTAGCATGCAAATATTTAACGGTGATCATTATTGTGGCAACACAGTAAGTGTAAACCTCTGTTTTGGTTAAGATAGTTCAATTCATAACTTCGAATCAAAAAGCAAACCCACTATGAGACAGGAAAAGTTATCGATTGTAGAATTATAACAAATAGGTCAAGCAACGTCAAACAACAGATCGGTATTTTATTATGATTTTTGTTTTCATATCAACATACAAATAATGAAAAATTAACCAACTAAGGTGTTTAATTCCCTAATGCAAACTTAACCTTATGTTGGTATGAACAAAAAACAAATCTTAGTAACATACTGATCAGCATTTGGTAGATTATCATTTTCAAGAGAAATATATAAAGGTGGGGTCCCAATGAAAACAAATTATTTCACCGTACTTATCAAATTGTTTTTTGTGCTCTTTTACAGAAAGCACATTCAATTTAACGTCTGTCAGAAATAGTTGTTATAGTTTACATGCGTTTAGGAAATATAAATTTATTCACTTGTTATCCCTGTTTTAGATTGTATAAGGGACTCGAGATTCGTTGTTTGAGCTCTCCTCCATGATGCTTTTATTCAAAGCGTACCAAGTTGAATCAGCATACGCCTATAAAAGACAAAAGAAAGTGATATACCTTCAACTTATTTCGATGAGCGTATTTACATACTTAACATATCAAGCGGGTTTGTAATGTTTATAATATATCACCCTATAAACGTTAAGTTAGAGTCTTACTCGATCAGTTTAATCACTAAAACCCCAAGTCATCAGTTTAATAAACAAAACAAAAAAACATGTCAACTTGCAGTGAAAACAAATAAATATCAATTACTTTGAATGCTCATTGATAATGCCAATGATGTAAAAAGCATAATGTGTAAAAGGTTGAAATGATAACGACATATAAAGGCAACAGTAAAACACTGCTGTTCGAAACTCATAAATCCATGGACAAAAACAAAATCGATGTAACAAACTAAAACTGAGGAAAACGCAACAAATATAAGAGGAGAACACCGACACAACATTAAAATGTAACACACAGAGCAACGGACTAAGCATTAGACAAAATCCTATGAGAATAACAAATATAACATCAAGACCAAATACATGAATTTGGGATAGATAAGTACCGTGACACGTCTTATAGTAATGTGAATTCACACTCAAAAATAAGAGAAAACAAACGACACAACGGAAACACAACGTTAAAATGTAACACACACAGAAACGAACTATAGTAAAGCAATGGCCATATTCCTGACTTGGTACAGGACATTTTTAAAGGAAAAAAATGGTGGGTTGAACCTGGATGTGTGGCATGCCAAACCTCCCTCTTGTATTGCCATGTGAAATATATCATTAAAAGGACAACACAACATTACAGGACTACAATATAAATAAATATGAGAACACAATTGACAAAGAAACACACGAATAATAGCTAACAGAAGGCAACAGCTTTAAAATTGTAATACGCCAGAAGTGCATTTTGTCCACACAAGACTTACTAGTGACGCCCAGATACAGAAGTTTAATATTGTCGTATGTCATATTTAAAAAAAAAACTTGTTATGATGAAGACCTATCTGTAACGTGTAAATCAATAATAAATAAACACCAAATGCAGCAACTTTATTATCGATAAAAACAATGCATTCTATGATATCATCTTAATTTTTTTTAAATACAATTACAAAACGCTCTGCTCTGTTGAATTCATAGTATAGGTTTCAATTTTTCTCAATCGACGTGTTTACTTGTATATAAATGATTATTTGTGGATATAATCAGTCAACTGAATGGTTAACCTTTGTTTTATTATTTTTTAATATCCGAAAACATGTATTTTTTTTTTTAAATGTTTGTAAAGTATGTGTTTTCAGTACAAATATGAGACATTTGCATGGTTCTGTTTTGTTTGTGTGTTCAATATATCTCTTTTGCAATTTAAAAAAAAAAACAAAAAACTTGAGCATATGGGTTAAAAATATTTGTATGGTCATAATCATGAATAACTGTTAACACAACTTAACATGTTTCAAAATATTAATAATTGTGTATCCGAGGTTAACATTACCTTAGACGAATTATGCCTCTGCCGGGGTAGTAAACTCTCAAACTTTGTACTGATGATATCGGTTTTATTTCGAATGTCGTAACTACAATCCCGTTTACTTTTTATCAATCTGACCTACCGAATCAGACTATTTCCGAGTTAATACTAACATGAACAACATCACGTATGTCAACCGTGGAGCAGGATCGGCTTACCCTTTCGGAGCATCTGTGATCCCCCAAAGTTTTTCGTGGGGCTGTGTTGCCTTATCCTTTGTCTTTTCTATGTTACGCTTTGTGTAATTTTGTTTGTCTGTAGGTCTTTTTCTTCTGCAGCCATCGCGTTGTCAGTGTTGGATATATGAGTTTGAATGTCCTTCTGGTATATTTAGCCCCTGTTTTGGAAATAAAATGGTTTTTAGTATGTCTATAGAACACAATGTGATTCTTGTTATCTTTCTTGACGTTTTAGAACCATCGATGTTGTTTTTCATTCGTGTGATGTGTTTTAGCTTTTGATTTTGCCATTGTTCCACTACCATAACTCTAAATCACACTAAACGTTTGTACGGTAATACAAAATATACATGAATGTGACCTACCGAATTAGACTACCGGATTTGTTATCACATAAGCAACACGACTGGTGCACATGTGGAGCAGGATCTGCTTACCCTTCCGGAGCACCGGAGATCACCCCTATTTTTTATTTTTTTTTTTTTTTTGGGGGGGGGGGGGAGGTCGTGTTGTTTATTCTTTAATTTTCTATGTTGTGTCATGTGTGCTGGTTTTTGTTTGTCTTTTTCATTTTTAGCCATGGCGTTGTCAGTTTGTTTTAAATTTATGAGTTTGACTGTCCCTTTGGTATCTTTTGTCCCTCTTTTAAGGGCGTCATTTTTTATAAAAACGAAAGTTAATGAAATGTCAGCTATGTTCTTAGTGCATAAAATGCAACAACTGTAAAATTCCACAATTACTTGTTATGTACTGATATTTGACGTGACACTATCCGGATTAAGTAACACAGTCACTCATTTTTCGCTTGTGTGGCCAGGTTATCAGTTATAAATAACATTTTCTTTACATAAAAAACAACAACATTGAACTATACTTAAAAAGTCATGTGCTTGATACAATTAAAGGATAACTTAGGAACAGAAAAGTCAGTTGGTCGTGGAGAAATTTTTGGGAGAGGTGATGAAAGGCACTACAGCCATTTGTTTGAAGACTTTTCTTGATAATGAAAACAAATATCTCAGAACAGTTGTGAAATTTAAGAAAAATGCCTTTTCAATGGTATACTTAAAAATGTACAAACTCATTTTTGGTGTCAATTCTGCAATTTTTAAGGTTCAACAGATAATGGTTTCAATATAACACTAATATTGTAAAGGCATTATCTGGACATTATTTTAAATAACTGTTTAAACAATTTGAATTATTTCAAAACACTGAAAATTATTTACCCCAAGATTATTTTATCTGAGACATATTTAGCACACCTTTTGGAGTTGTGTTGTCTTTAATGTTTACTTTTTTTTGGTCTTTTTAAATTTTTGACTGATGTTACGTATGAGAATTTTCGGTCAAAAGGAAGCTATTAAACCAAGAGTTCCAAATAAGAAGTTGATATAATCCATTTCTAAATTTAAAAACGCATTCACGAATTATGAAATACCCGCTTCAAAGATAGTATCAGTTATTTGACTATTTACCGGATTTATAATAACATAAGCAACATGATTGGCTCTACAGGTGGAGCCGTATCTGCTAACCCTTTCCTAGCACCGGTTTCTGGTAGGGTTAGTGTTGCTTGCTCTTTGTTTTTCTATTTTGTGTTTTTTTGGTACTTTTGTTTGTCTGTCGGTCTTTTTCTATTTTAGCCATGGCGTTGTCAGTTTTGATCTCTGAGTTTGCATATTTCTCTGGTATCTGTTGTCCTTCTAGCTATCATAATTAGAATCATTATTTTTGTTTTATCATCGATGGCAATACTGTCATTAATAGTGTTGAGGGTGTAAACCTTATACAAATATAATTATTCAAATGTCATATATAAGTTCTTAGTGCATAAAATGTAACAACTGTCGAATGCCACATTTAATTGCTACGTAGTGATTTTTTACGTGACATAACCTGTGTAAAGTAACACAGTTACAAATTTCTCGCATGTGTGGTTTAGCTAAACATTATCTATCTTTATCAATTATAACATATATTCAACAAAAACACTATATAACTTTAAAAATTATGTATTTGTTCTCTATTAAATTAACGGATAATGTCAGAAAAATATCATGTTCCATTTTGTTACTCAAAACGTGCGTCATCAATAAAAATGTCAGTAGTTGTTGGACGGACGTTTGGGTGTGGTGAAAGTCATAACAGTCATGCTTGAATACTTTTCTTGATACTAACTCTGTTAATTTAACATGCAAAAATGTCTATACAATGCAAATATAAATAGAACAATACAAAAATGAAGCAGTATACTACTGTTGCCTTTATGTAAAATATGACAAAAGCTGACTGAAACACATCAATCGAATGGATGAAAACTGTAATATTCTTGACTTTGTAAGGACATTTTGTTAAGGTAGAATATGGTAGATTAACCTTGATTTTATCCCTAGCAAACTTTCATTTTTATGACAGTCGTATTATGTGTCCATTATATTAACATACAATTGAGAATAGAAACGGGGAATGTGTCAAGGAGACAACAACCCGACAATAGACCAAAAAACACCAATGAGTCTTCAATGAAGCGAGAAACTCCCAGACCCAGAGGCAACCTTCAGATGGCCCCTAAACAAATATGTTTACAAGTTCAGTGATAATAGACATCATACTAAACTCCGAATTATACACAAGAAACTAAAATTAAAAAATCGACAAGACTCACAAGAGCAAGAGGCTTCTGACTTAGGACAGGCTAAAAAAATAGCGACGGGTTAAACATTTTTTGAGTTCTCAACCCACCTCCAATACCTCTAGCTAATATAGAAATAACAATCGCATAACAATACTACGTACATAATAGGTAAAATTATTATGTACTAAAACGATATTGCACAGGAAAAGGCTGAGAGATCTCCACTTCCATATCACATGGATGACTATAAAAAAGGTGCAATGCTATTCATTTTCTACTCTAGATTACATCCAATGAGTTTGCTGCAGTTTGAAGGATTGATCCATTTCTTTTTTCATTTTTTTTTTCAAGCATAATTTATGGGATACCATAATGAATGACAATGACAAGTAAACAAATAAAACAAGCTCGTTTTTTCTGATTTGATACAACATTTAAAACGACTTTTCGTTTTATTTATTCTTCCATGAAACCAACCTTGTCAATTTGTGTACCAGATGCAGTAGTAGTAATGCACGAGTCACATAGGTCAAAAGGGCAACATAGTGGGAGTTTGAAAATATTAAGAAACCATAGTTCGACAAGGTTCTGCATAATGCATCTAAGATGATTTAGTTATAGTCCTTGCATGAATAGCCCATAATGATGAAAATCCTTCTGAGCACCTGCGATCAGAAAGGATGTAATGGTTTTGTGTGTTTAATGATTTTGTGTTGCTTAGTCTTTTTTCTATGTTGTGTTTTTCCGTTCTTGCCTTTTTCTATTTTTGCCATAGAGCTGTCAGTTAATTTTCTATTTATGAGTTTGAATGTCCACTCGTATATGTTGCCCCTCTTTTTAAGATTTTCTGCGGCATTGATATGTCTATTACATCGATCTTCCCGCTATTTGGAAACACCATCACGCTTTGAGCACTAAAAACATTTTAAAAATCTCATTGAATATATTCGTTTCATAGTAAAAAAAAGCCGAAACATGATATGAGTAAATTTTAACTACCATAACCCTAACCCTGAGCCTAAAATTGTTTTACATAGTCTTATAGGACCTTTTATAGCTGACTATGCGGTATGGGTTTTGCTTATTGTTGAAGGCCGTACGGTGACCTATAGTTGCTAATGTCTGTGTCATTTTGGTCGCTTGTAAACAGTTGTCACATTGGCAATCATACCACATCTTCTTTTTTATATAATCGGATAATTAAAGATATCTAATCGAAGAACTCAAACAGAGGAACATATTCAAAGAGTTACCAAACAACAAATAAATTCACGAATGCGCATAGAGCATGAGTAAATTATCAGTGTTGTTCGATCACGAGTTGATTATTTTCGATATTTGAATTCTTTAATTAGTTATTCTTTTTATTACATTGGCAATTGGCTTTTTAAAAAGAAATTAGGACTTTTACCTGTTTCTCTACGCATTCACAATTTGTTTTGATCCGTTGTTATCGACGTCTGGACAACGCCTTTTGTTGTATGACGTCAGAGAGTGAACTAACCATGTCTATTTCACATGTGAAATTATCGTGTTTTTTAACTAGGAGATCAATGCAATAATGAAATATAATTTATCTCATTGAATATATTCTCTTCATAGTCAAAGAGGGCCTTAACATATAAGTGAATTTTAATTAATTGGATAATAACATGTGGTTTGGTTGGAGATGTTGATCCAAAAGAACAACAGTGTCTTAACTATATAGCATTTGCAAACAGATCGGTTGGTGTGTCGAAGATGAAACGTTTGTATCCAAAATTTACAAAACTTTCTAAAATACGTTTGTAACTTATGATAACTAGATAATTACGTTATCGAATATTAGTTTGACGTGCTTCGAATTGTGATATATCGAACACCTATTTGTCAATAACAAATTCATCTTAAATTCAAATATAAATTCAGGTATGCAGGTTTATTTTTATAGGAGTCCGTACTAATATTAAGTTGTCTTCAGGTATGCAGTTTGTTTTATAGGGGTCCGTACTAATATTAAGTTGTCTCAGGTATGCAGTTTATTTGATAGGGGTCCGTACTAATATTAAGTTGTCTTCAGGTATGCAGTTTATTTTATAGAGGTCCGTACTAATATTAAGTTGTCTTCAGGTATGCAGTTTGTTTTATAAGGGTCCGTACTAATATTAAGTTGTCTTCAGGTATGCAGTTCGTTTTATAGGGGTCCGTACTAATATTAAGTTGTCTTCAGGTATGCAGTTTATGTTATAGGGGTCCGTACTAATATTAAGTTGTCTTCAGGTATGCAGTTTGTTTTATAGGGTTCCGTACTAATATTAAGTTGTCTGTTTTCCACCCTCTTGTTTTCCTTCACTCGATGCGTTATTTATGTATAATAATTGTATATATTGTGGACTGCTGTTCATCTTCTTTAAGGTTCATGTTACTCTTTGGTTGTTTCACTTAATGTGTTTGTATATCCGCCTTCCTTACCTAACTCATTGTATGTGTATTAATATAGCATTACTTCAATTCTCACGTTATGTCCAATTAATGTTTAACATGCTGTGTTGTTTTGACATTGTAAAAATATTACATTTGTACTTGTACAGGCAGATGATATTATTTGTATTTTTAATAAGATTTTGGTCTTCTTACTATGATTTTTTTTTATCGAAGTATACAATTCGTTTTCTAGACACCAAATACAGCATTGCTGACTGGGCTCTCAGTCATAGAATTTTATGTTTTACTCAGAGTGCTTTAAGCACTAATCAAAGCATTTTAATTGTTGGAATATTTAGTTCGAGTACGATAATTGTATCGGACAATTTTGATGACCTGGAATTAAATTCAATTGGTACATTGAGAACAACAAACTTTATTTGAAAATCACTTTTCACTGTATATTGCTGGATGGTAACTGATTTACTGCTTGTAAGTGCAGTTATATACGTTTTTCTAAGACATATATACACTCTTTATGTATCATCGACATTTTTTTTTAAATAGTTATGAATGTGGTGGAATTTGAATAGATGTTTGTCATCTTTAAACAAACACAAGTATATGAAAAAATAAAACGCACACCATTCATATTATGATTGGTGAGAAAACGGTACCAACATACACTCTTTATGTATCATCGCATGTTGTTTTTTTTAAATAATTATGAATGTGGTGGAATTTGATTAGATGTTTTAATTTGTCATCTTTAAACAAACACAAGTATATGAAAAAATAAAACGCACACCATTCATATTATGATTGGTGAGAAAACGGTACCAACATACACTCTTTATGTATCATCGCATGTTGTTTTTTAAATAATTATGAATGTGGTGGAATTTGATTAGACGTTTTAATTTGTCATCTTTAAACAAACACAAGTATATGAAAAAATAAAACGCACATCATTCATATTATGATTGGTGAGAAAACGGTACCAACATACACTCTTTATGTATCATCGCATGTTGTTTTTTTAAATAATTATGAATGTGGTGGAATTTGATTAGATGTTTTAATTTGTCATCTTTAAACAAACACAAGTATATGAAAAAATAAAACGCACACCATTCATATTATGATTGGTGAGAAAACGGTACCAACATACACTCTTTATGTATCATCGCATGTTGTTTTTTAAATAATTATGAATGTGGTGGAATTTGATTAGACGTTTTAATTTGTCATCTTTAAACAAACACAAGTATATGAAAAAATAAAACGCACACCATTCATATTATGATTGGTGAGAAAACGGTACCAACATACACTCTTTATGTATCATCGCATGTTGTTTTTTAAATAGTTATGAATGTGGTGGAATTTGAATAGATGTTTGTCATCTTTAAACAAACACAAGTATATGAAAAAATAAAACGCACACCATTCATATTATGATTGGTGAGAAAACGGTACCAACATACACTCTTTATGTATCATCGCATGTTGTTTTTTTTAAATAATTATGAATGTGGTGGAATTTGATTAGATGTTTTAATTTGTCATCTTTAAACAAACACAAGTATATGAAAAAATAAAACGCACACCATTCATATTATGATTGGTGAGAAAACGGTACCAACATACACTCTTTATGTATCATCGCATGTTGTTTTTTAAATAATTATGAATGTGGTGGAATTTGATTAGATGTTTTAATTTGTCATCTTTAAACAAACACAAGTATATGAAAAAATAAAACGCACACCATTCATATTATGATTGGTGAGAAAACGGTACCAACATACACTCTTTATGTATCATCGCATGTTGTTTTTTAAATAATTATGAATGTGGTGGAATTTGATTAGATGTTTTAATTTGTCATCTTTAAACAAACACAAGTATATGAAAAAATAAAACGCACACCATTCATATTATGATTGGTGAGAAAACGGTTAGAAAATTATGGATTTTATTTACCTTTGTCAATAAGTTATATCATATACATGTACACTAAAAACTAGTTATATCATATACATGTACACCAAAAACTAGTTATATCATATACATGTACACTAAAAACTAGTTATATCATATACATGTACACCACAAACTAGTTATATCATATACATGTACACTAAAAACTAGTTATATCATATACATGTACACCACAAACTAGTTATATCATATACATGTACACCAAAAACTAGTTATATCATATACATGTACACTAAAAACTAGTTATATCATATACATGTACACCACAAACTAGTTATATCATATACATGTACACTAAAAACTAGTTATATCATATACATGTACACTAAAAACTAGTTATATCATATACAGGTACACTAAAAACTAGTTATCGTTCTTGGAAAAAAATTAAAATAGAAGAATTACAGTCTACATAAAAAAAGGTAGCAATAGAAGTCGATTCAAAACAACAACAAAATAACACATTCTGTTACAGTCGAAATAATGAACAGTAAAATCATAAAAACACTGAACTCCGAAGAAAATTTAAATCGGTGTTTCCCTATCACATTTCAGAATCAAAAGCACAAAGACATCAAACGGATAGATAACAACTGTCAAGTTCTAGACTTAGAACACGCATTTTCTTATGAAGAAAATGGTGGATTAAACCTGGTTTTATATCGAGCTAAATATTTCTGCTGTATTACAGTTGCATCAAATTCAAATTAATTGACAACGATGTGTGAACAGGGTCCGTAGGTGGCCTGTTGCAAGGCAACATTTCTGTCCCTATCCAATATACCCTCATTTTCCAGTGGCAGTCCAAATTTCCCCGACCATCATCCTAGATGGCCTCTATTACAACAACCTACCTTTTGTATTTATTGTGAACTTGTTCTCGTCCTGAATATGCATGAAATATTTGCCACTGGACGTTAAACAACCAACAATCAATCAATCAATGTGTGAACAAAGCACACAAACATAATAGGTGAACATTGTATTATAGCCTTAACCACTATAAACACAAGTGAACATGTAACGCAAAAGCTCTAAAAGGCATATAGACATAGCACACAAGCAAACATGAAGGATCAGAATACATTCATTTACCATAACAATATGAAACAATGACGGAATGTATAAGTACATAGCCACGTCGTGTTAAAAAAAAAAAAATACAAAACAGGCATATAGACAAGGAAATTTAGTAAAAATGAAAATAAAAAGATGAGGATTTACAATCTAAAATATGTTTATTTTGGTTGGAATATTCTCACTTTTCAGAATAATAGAATGTAATAAATGAGTGTCCTTATGAAGTTCTCTATCCTCTGTAAAACATACCAAACTGTGATAATTGACAGTGGTCACTGTATGTATCACATGACTTTCCTTTCTATCTTTCATATTTCTGTTTTCCCATTGCAATTCAAATGCGTTCTTTTTCTAAATCTGGAATACAATTTATGAAATGCATCTTATTCAAATTAACTTTTCTTTGTCTAAGAAACTGTGCTATTTTGTAGTTCGTTCTGATAAAACCGTTCACAATTCGTAGTTGTCGCCTATTAAAAAAGTGCTTTTAATGAATCGTTTTGTGCAACATAAAAACAAACCTGGAAATAGATGTTGGTTACGGCAATAAATTACAATTCTGTCACATTGTTTGCTTTAATCATCGAATTTAAAACCACAAACAAAAGAAAAGTGCATAATTATTCATAATTTATCAGTGGTTTATTACAATGCATGGTCATTTTTTTTCAAACATTGGTAGTATAAATAGAGCTGTTCAAAGGCGTATCATATCAGGTTGAAGAAATCCAAAGTAAGTAACCATGGGAGTTTTAACTATACTGTTGGTCGCTGTTGTTGGAACTGTCTACGGATATGGCTATGGAGGCAGTTATGGTGGTGGTAGAGGCGGAGGTGGAGGTGGGGGAGTCATCGCTCTAGGCGGAGGCGGTGGTGCTGGAGGTCTTATAGGAGGAGGAGGCGGTGCAGGAGGGCTCATTGGAGGAGGAGGTGTTGTTGGAGGTTTAATTGGTGGAGGAGGTGGTGTTGGAGGTTTAATCGGAGGAGGAGGCGGATATGGAGGTTGGGTCGGAGGAGGTTAGTGAATGATAATGATTGGCTCTTTAGTTGATCATGCATATTATGTTTTACAAGAAACTAAAGTAACACTATTTCTGAGTTAAGCTTACCTTAGGTGAGATTTAGTTCTGTTTTCATGTCTTTTTGATGATATCTATAATACTTGAGTATGTGGTATTACGAAAGAAAAGTAAAAAAAAAAAAATTTGAACGCATGCCAATTATACAAGATCATTTTCGTCGTTCATGCTAAATGGAATGATCAAACTAACATTCTGTTATTTTTTTTTATCCTGAATCGTGCAGTGTGTATAAAATATCGCAGACTTATATTCAACATTTTTACACAAATTTGAATGTTTCAAATTGTATCAAATTGTTTATGTCTGGCCATTTATAGTCGAATATATAATAAAGGTTTTTGTTTAGCTCCACGGTTACCTACACTTACTTACACCTATTTCATTAAGCATTTGGTGGATAATTGTATCATAGGCATTGATAAGACATCTCCTTTTTTACATCGGTATGCATTGTCATATTTTATCAGAGTTTCTGTCTCAGGCAAACCTATAAACTATTTTGTTACATTATAGCTGGTCGTTGGTGGTGTACCTGCCGTCCAGGTCTTTGCCGTAAAGGGGAGCTTACTTTGGACAAAAAATGCAGACTAACACCATTGTTCCCATGGCAATGGAATACCTGTTGCCAATGGTTCCCATGGTGGGTAACCAGCCGTAACTACGGAGTTGGAATTGGCGGTGGTATTGGCGGCGGTATTGGTGGTGGCATCGGTGGAGGAATCATCGGCGGTGGTGGCATCATCGGTGGTGGAATCGGTGGTGGATTAGGAGGTGGAAGCGGTGGTGGATTAGGACTAGGAATCGGAGGTGGATATGGCAGTGGAAAAAAGTCATATTAAGCTGAATGGTATGTACAATACAAATTATACAGATTATTCATTCATATCATATATTTTTTTTCATTTGTTGCAGATATGAAGTTATGGTACACAAAAGACAAGTCACGTACTAATATCTAGTATTCAAATATATTGTTGACTTATCTTAATCTATATTAAAGAGGGAAAGCAGAATTGCGCATAACTGTTTAGAATCGGAAGGTCAACATACAACTTTTTTTCAAAAAAACATTTATTATTTGAAAATACCATTGAATTGATTTGTTATAAATGATTGTTGTTTGGAGCAAGTCTCTAATATTAGCGTCTAACTAAACTTTCCAAAAAAAGAAATTTCAAGAGATTGGAACTTTTTTTTAAACTTGACATACAATATATTATGTGTAATGTGTATAGAAATAAAAGGGACAACGTCGTAAGGTATCAAAAAATTGTGGGTCAGTTTTTTTTTCTCTTGAAATCATTTATTTTAACATAACACAACAACAAAACAGAATATTGCTCATACAAGACTCGATTTATTATATCTGTCAAAGCTTTTTATTCACGCCTTTGATAACTTGACATTGTAGAAGTATAAGAACAACAACCAAAAGCGCGCACAATGTGACGTTGCATTTATATAACTGATGTCACAAATCTTTGGAAAAATGTGACACGTGATGATCGTAGTTATATGATTGTTATACGTTGTGTTTCTATATCGAATGTTAAAATGATACGTGTTTTCTAAACCAGGACATAGTGTTTATATTTAGCTTTCACGCGTTAAAATGCACAGAAATAAGAACTGCATCTTTCTAAGGGACAATTTGTATACGAAATGATAAATAAGCATGTGGTAGTGGAATATCTTCGGACAACGGTATTGAAGCTTTAACACACATATGCCTTGAGCAGAAATAAATATGCAACTCTTGACCTCATAGTTAACTTGGTTTAGAAGTGCATTAGCTTATGTAACGACATGATTTAGCAGGCAAGCAAATACTTGTTGAAAGCTAGTTATTTGTCTCTTTCTTTTTGTAGGACACCCAACGAAGAATACAGTATATAGAATTTTCAGCAATAAAATTTAGTTTGCCTATTCACTTTGTCAAGCGTTATCTGTATTACGGGTGTGTTAATTATCACCAGTTGCACGTATTATATTTGTTTTCACTTTTGTTGATTAATAACTTTCCTACAGATGTTAAATGAAACTTCATCCTGATGCACGAAACTTTTCTTAAGGGTCACCAGGGGTCGATTTTATCTGACAGTTAGTTTGAAACTTTGAATTATGTCCCTTAGTTTTAACTCTTTAACTTTTTTCAATCAAAACCACTGTTACGACTCATTTAAACGGCCATTTAAACAACGAGGAACCCATGTGATATTTAATTATACAATATAGCATTGCTGGATATATTTTTCTATTTACATGTACCTATATAGACTGAAAAAGGGTTTTGACTATACGCATCGCAATGTTGTTATATCTTTATCTACGTGTCCTCGTTGAGGTATGGATATCCAGCATAGACAAAAGAATAATAAAAGAAAACACTATAAATAGAAGAAATAACCACACACACTCTTAAACATCCGCAATTTTGTAATGCACCATCTTATAACAGCTGAATATATACAAATAAAAATACTCAAATCTTCTGTGTCAGATAATCGTCAAACATTTAGTACTTAAACATATATATAGATTCTAACACGTCATCAAGTGTGTAACGATATGTATCTACTCGGAGACAGTTAAATTTCAACATTTAAAACGCAAGGCTCCCCTCAAATATTTAAACTGTCGAGAGTGAAAAATTATCAAAGTACACGAGATTTGACTGTAGAATCTATTTCTCTTATGAGTGTTAAACCAATACGCAGGCACACTTATTCCTTTTTTTTCAATGATCTGCAAAAAAGATGTGTTCTTTCTAAGTGACACCATCAGGCATGGTCACCTTTTTTCATGCTGTCACAATAGGAAATTCAGAGAAAAACAAGAAAATTTGACGTCATAATCGGATTTTTACAGATGAAGAATTGAGTTAAAATGCACCGCAAGTTGATTTATGTTTCATACAATGGGTGCAGAAAAGAATAAATTGACAAAACAATAGAGAATGGTACATACTGTTCGTGCGCAATAAAGTATCGCATTATCTTAAAAAGAAAGCCTAGTTATCAGCCTATGCAGGATTATTAAAATAAACAATGCTATGATGTTTCAGCATGTCTCCGTAGTATCGTTGTGTGTAAGGTAACATAAATAAGATCTACACCAAGCGTGCAGTCATCGGTTAAAGATTGTATTCCTGAATTATTTTCCAGTAGCGGTAAGGCCGAATGCGTTGATCCGAGGCCTTTTAACATACTACTCTAGAGTAATTAGTGTTTGTTTTCTAGCTTAAGATCCCATAAACGTGCACTGTTTCTCTTTTAAACAAGAACGTGAAAACGTGAAAGACATGTTTCTTAATAAATTTTAAGGCAAGTGAAGTATACTGCGGTTACAAATTGATAGTTCGATTGAGAAAAAAATATATCATGGATACAAACAAAACATGGGGTAAACAAATCAACTGTAAGAGGAAAATAACGAAACAACAGAAACATTGAAATGCAACAAAAAACAAAAACAGACAACGCAACACACACAAACACAAATTATAAGAAAACAACTGCCATTTTCCTGAGTTGCTACATGATATTTTATGAAAACAATGTTGGGTTGCACTTGATTTTGCGGTTAGCCATACCTCACGCTTTTATGGAACTACATTAAATTTTGTTGTATTGGTAACAGTTTTAGTACAAAGTATATTTTTACTATAATTATCCATTTAGGACAAACAAGATATTTTAAAATATAATTGCGTGATGCTTAACTCGTGGAGGAGTGTATATACAGATACATGTATGATTTTGTAACTGTTCTTCGTTCAAAGTTTTTGGCGTTCTTGACATAAAACTGTTCCAAAAACAGGTTCGCTTCTAACGCGGTGTGAAATACTCTCTTTAAATCAATAATTTAGTATAAAGTATTCATTTGACGTAGTATTATATGGTTGTCATCAATGATGTTCAGCTTAACTGTGTACAAATCATGCAATATCATTTTAACCATTTGTGTATCACATGTCATTTTGAAAACACATTTATAAAAACTAATATATTATTGTCTCTATAGTTAGTTGTCATGTTTTAAAATGTAAAAGATATGATTGTTTGGGTTCTTTGGTTTACATTATTTATTCTCCGACTTAGTCACATTTGATGGATACCGGGATATACTTAAAGTTTGAAATATGACTCTACTCTTAACGATCACACCATGAATAGACATTAACTGTAAAATATTTTGAAGTTGAATGTTTTTTTTTTTGTGTTATATTTTCATTCAAATTTATAGAAAATTATAAAATGACATTTATCTGGTATTAAATTTTTGGATATTTGGATGATCAATTTTTGTTTTAATTAAAACATCACTATAACATGTATAAGAAGAATATTTAAGAAACTAACATCAGGAAATTGTACAAATATATATCAGCCGTCTCCATCTTTACCAGTATATGGATAAAGAAAAGCATGGAAAATATGTATCTTCAACCGACACATTTTATACTGCACGTTTTTGACGTGTTTTGTCATTTAATTGTGCCATGTGATTATGGACTTTCCTATTGGATTCTCCTCTGAGTTCAGTATTATTGTGATTTTACTATTTCATCAATCCAATGATTATATCTTGTTTATAAGTTCTCTTTTTTTTTTCTGATAATAGTTTGATTTTAAAATATTTTGTCCTCAAGCATCACGGAAGGGATATTGATTGTCGAAATGCAGAAACATCGGGACCGATTATGTTTTTAAAAATACTGAAGTTAATTTCAAAAACACATTATCTCTTTGGTTACATCTTCTGACATCAGACTCGGACTTATTTTGAACTGAATTTTAATGTGCGTATTGTTATGCGTTTACTTTTCTACATTGACTAGAAGTATAGGGGGAGGGTTGAGATCTCACAAACATGTTTAATAACACCGCATTATTGCGCCTGGCCCAAGTTAAAAGCCTCTGGCCTTTGTTAGTCTTGTATTATTTTAACTTCTAGTTTCTTGTGTACAATTTGGAGTTTAATATGGCGGGTGTGGGAATTTTTCGCTGCATTGAAGACTTGTTGGTGACCTTGTGCTGTTGTCTGCTCTATGATGGGGTTGTTGTCTCTTTGACACATTCCCCATTTCCCTTCTCAATTTTAGGATATCAGGATCCAATTATTCGATTATGGAAAAATAAAGATAAACATATAAATTCAAGATGACAAAAGACAATATAAAGAAGAAATCGAAACCCTTGATATGTATATTTTATTATTGGTTTAATAATAGTGTGTATTTCTGTAACACATCAGTCAAACACTTGCTAATACCTTTGTTAGCAGTGAACCCTTTTATACAAAGAGGTGACTGTATTATTTAAAACACAACATAATAATGTGTGTTGGATTATTATTATGATTTTCTTTTTTATTTGTACCATAATGAAAGACGATAACACTATAAAACAAAGTTTATACCAATTGACACGTTTGGCATGAGGTTGTCACATGCCCGACTGTTTGGTATTTCTGTATCGTTTTGTTGGTTACGATATCTTTACTTGGTTAATAAAGCTTGAACATAATATGCTGGATGTGTTCTATACAATATGCAAGTTCAGATCACTTGCCTATATGGTTCACCCTGATCAACGTTGACCTAAACATGAGAAAGCTTAAAAAATAGTATAAGCCTAACTATTTAAAAGATCAAAATAATTTCAATGATCAGTGAATATACAAATTGTCTTGTTCATTAAAATGTAAACCATATTTAATAGTTGCTGTCTTGAAAAATCTTGACATTCAAGGTAAGGCCAAAACTGGTAGATCTCCGATTTCATAATTCAGTGACAACTTTCAAGGCAGACATAATATGCATCACTTTAACCATAATGCAAGTAATGTCATATAAAAATTATATGATTTTATGCTCTCAATTATCAAACAAAGAAAGAGTTATGCAATCATGTTTTGTCAAACCACACAATAACTGTTTCTGACTATTATATTATATCAATGTTCCCCCAACATTTATACAGAATGGTAAAACCTTTACAATTTGCATGGTCCTTTACAACCTTTTTATCTTGTACATTATCATAGTATTGAAACTGAGAATAAAAATGTGGAGTATATAAAAAAAACAACAACTCGACCAAAGAGCAGACAACAATAGAAGGACAGCAACTGGTCTCCCATACAGTCCCATATCGCTGTTAGTTTTCTCGTTTGAATTGTTTTACATTGTCATGACGGGGCATTTTGTTGTTAATTTATGTGTCATTTTGTTCTTTTGTGGAGTTGTCTCAATGACAATCGTACCACATTGTTTTATATACAACACCAGAGGCGTGCTTCAACTGGTCCCTAAGCAAAATGTATGCTTGTTTAGTGATAATGGACGTCAAACAAATATCAACCAGAGTGGTATACAGATGAAATCTGTAAATCAGCTCACCAGAGAGATTATTATCCAGGTGGTAACCCAGTTGAAATAGAACAAAAGAATCGAAAATCTTTGTCAGAAAAGGCGATACATACCTACTGTAATGTTTACTATAGTAACAAAAAATTTAAAAGTTAATAGAAAACAAATAACACAATTTTCTTCTCAATCACGAAGTGTTTTATTTTAAAAACACCATTTGCATAAGTTTTCAATCTATTTATAATATAGTAATGCAGAACAATTATATATCTTTATATATTATATATCGGGGTATATATCTCCCAATTGATACGATATTCCCATGCTTGCATTTCCTATCATGATTTTCTTCATAGAGGGTTGCTGCTCACAAGGAAGCTATTAAACCAAGAGTTCCAAATGGTGAAGTTGAAATCATCCCTTCGTAAATTTTACGGACGCCATGACGAGTTGGTTGACCGTTATAGAATAACCGTTTCACAAATGATATCGGATATGTTCCTTACGTCGTAACTACAATCCCCTTCCCTTTCATAAATGTGACCTACCGAATTAGACCATTTACCGGATTTGTTATCACATAAGGAACAGGACGGGTGCCGCATGTGGAGCAGGATCTGCTTACCCTTTCGGAGCACCTGAGATCACCCCTAGTGTTTTGGTGGGGTTCGTGTTGTTTATTCTTTAGTTTTCTATGTTGTGTCGGATGTGCTGTTGTTTGTTTGTCTTTTTCATTTTTAGCCATGGCGTTGTCAGTTTGTTTTAAATTTATGAGTTTGACTGTCCCTTTGGTATCTTTCGTCCCTCTTTTAGATATCAAGTCGACGACATGGGTATATATCAAGTTGGATGTAGAAAATGATTTAAAAAAAAAAATACCAAACATAAAAAAGAAGATGGTATGATTGCCAATGAGACAACTATCCACAAAAGACCAAAATGAAAGACGGATAACATATCAATCTATTAGTTCAGTAATTTTTGAGTCTGCCCTTCCATTATGTGACTCAAGAAAAAAAACCCAAAAATGGGTAATAATTGTATCGAAAAGAGAAAATTGAGTGCATCTTTTTATGTTAGGGTGTGTTTGAGGTGTAGATTTTGTATTTAAAACGTACAAAGCAAGAGTATTTGATATATTATCTCGCTTTAGATTCTATCATTTCTATATATCAAAGCTACAGGTTTACTTTATAACATAAAAAAATCACAGTACGAAAAGATGAAATATATGGGTCAAGTGAAATACCAATCAAAGAATCAGAATAACATAGAAGGTCTGTTCGAATAGCTATTTTTTACTTAAAGTACTTGACGACAGTCTTTTAAGTTGGATGATGAAAATTCATATCTTCGAAAAAATACACGTGTGGTTCAAATACTCATATGGTCCATGGAACATGTATTTAATTCTTTGTGTTTATACAATTTTGTGTATCCTATTGAAACACGAAAGAGGATTTCAATGAGGACATCTGGATTGAAAGTTTGCAAACATTCCGACCAATACAATTTATTTTAGTATGTATCACAAATTTCAAGTAGAGCATCTGGATAAATTTCTTGATTGAAAATAGCCAATACTTTTTTATATTTAGTAAATGCCTGCTAAAATACACCTTATACAATTGTATGACAGCAACTTTGCGGAAATGATTGATTTTTTTTCTTTACATTATGTATGATAACTTTTGGTCTGTATAATATAATCAAATACCGAAAACATGAAAACATCCGTTTTTAAGATGCACCACCAGGCGTAAGCCAGACCTGTTTTTTCCACAACCATTGCACGTTTTGAACCAGTGTATTACAATTTTAAACAGTTTTAAAAGTTTATTGAGCTGTTACTTTATTTACATTTTTTAGCAAGACTTATATAAATATACCAGAGGGAAAGTGAAACTCATAGATAGAAAATATCCTGACAACGCTATGGCTACAAATAAAAAGACAAACTGATACAATGAAAACAACATAGAAAACTAAAGACTAATCAACACGAACCCACCAACAACTTACGGTTATATCAGGTACTCCGGATGGGTAAGCATATCCTGATCCACATGTGGCACCCGTCGTGTTGCTTATGTTATTACAAAGCATAATAACAAAGCCGGTACATAGTCTGATTCGGTAGGTCATATTCATTAAAAGGCAAGGGGATTGTAGATACAACGTGTGGAACATATCCGATATCATCTGATAAACGGTTATTCCATAACGGATAACCAACTTGGGATGGCGTCCGTAAAACATACAAATGGATGATTTCAACTTCACCATTTTGGAACTCATGGTTTAATACCTTTCTTGTGAGCAGCAACTCCCTTTCAATGACAGAAAATACAAGCACGGAAATATTGTACCAATTGGGAGATATATACTCAATATACAGGTGCTGCTGGAATGTTGTTATTAAAAAAATGGAAATTTCACAATTGGAATGCTGAAATCATATCTTTTGTCGAAAACTTTTGTATTTAACCGACCTTCATTGTCAATTCATAGATGTAAGGCAAGATATTAAGCTGAATTAACTGTATTTGTTCTATCCTTTATATCTAGTTCAAAGGGATAGTCGCGTTCAACATAGTCTCCAAATTTTGAATTATTTCGTGAGAGATCATCATCTATATAACGCAAAGTAAACTTAAAGGATTTACTAACGTGTTAACTTTCTGCATATAAAGTTCATGTATGATGTAAGCCTCATAATAATAAGGAAACAAGTGTCAAACGTGTCAATTGATAGAACTTTATTATACTGTTATTGTCTCCAGTTCCTACAAAAAAAAAAGAAAAATCTTAAAAATAATCCAACACATATTATTCTGTTGAGGTTTTTTTTTAATAATATAACATGATTCACTTTTAACAAAGTTAGTAGCAAGTGTTTGTCTGATGTGTTACGGGAATATACACTTATAAAATGTTATCAAACTAAAAAATATGCATATCAAGGTCTCGATTTTATTTTTTATATTGTCTTCTCTATCAAATACATTTGTTTTTATTTTTAATATACGAATAATTATATCCTGATATCATGTTTCAGATTAAGTATTTGTGAAATAAATGCTAATCGATATTAGAATTTGTAAAAAAAACATAAACGGTTGCGATGTTTCTTCATTTCGACGTTTGAGGTTGATACGATATTCGTCCTTCTCCATATTGGCCAACAAATCTACCGCAGCAATATCCGCAACCGAATCATCCGCCCATTCCGAAACCTTATCCATCCCCGATTCCTCCTGAGTCTCTTGCAATGCCACTGCCTTCTCCCCAAACATCGCTACCGCTGGTCACCCACCACGGGAACCATTGACAACATGTATTCCATTGTGATGGAAACAATGGTGTTAGGTTGCATTTTTTGTCCAAAGTAAGCTCCCATTTACGGCAAAGACATGAACGACAGGTACACCACCAACGACCAGCTTCAGATAACATATACATATGGGTTTATTATTAAGTTAAGCTTGTCACCGTATGTTATAAATTGACCAAGTTTGGCCTACAGAGAAAATACCCCATATTAAATGTAAATAGGGCTGTATGCATCAAATATTATAGATGAGCTTCGTATTATAAATACTCAAATCTATCGCACTCAAATTTATAAAATGTGTGCCATAACAGTTGTTTTAGAGTGACCCAGTACATTTAAATTTACTTGTAGCTTGGGTCATGGTAATGGGGAATAACCATTATCGATTTATTGTTTAGAAGACGACATATATACTGTGTTCATGTCGTAACAACAATGACATTATTATCGAGTATATATGATTATAACCGATATTAGCATGTGTAAAAACATAAATGGTACCGATGCTTTTGCATTTCGCCAAGAATATCTCTTCGGTGATAAGCTTGAGGCCAAAACTACTCAAAAGTCCAAGTCTCAATAGATGTATTAGGAACTATAAAAAACAGAACAAAAAGAAGTATAGCCAGAACTGGACTAGGAATCAGATCTTTTCATGAGGCAGAAACCTTTCCGTTTCTTGATTTTGAACAAATCCGGGTTTCAAACTAAAACTGAGGTGAAACACATCATGTATAAAGTGTATAAGAGGACAACAACAGGCAACAGAAACAATGAAGTTCAACAAAAAGCAGAAAACACAATGCAACATACACAGAAAAAAACTACAAGACACCAAATGCCGTTTTCCTGACGTGGTACAGGACATTGTAAGAAAACAAATGGTGGATTGAACCTGGTTTGGCGGCTCGTCAAATTTCTCACTTTTATACGCATAAAAGTTGTTACAGATTCACCATGTACACTTAAATTTACTAGTAGCTTGCGACATGGAAACTGGGGATAATCTTATTGATTATTTGTTTCTTATACAACATATATACTGTTTTCATGTCGTTACCACAACAACATTATCTCTTCTGGCCCAACCTCTGTATCCTCTGCCACCTCCAATTATACCTACACCACCACCTCCTCCGCCTAAAATAATTCCACCTCCTCTGCCACCAAAACTGCCGTCACAAGCACCATAGCCAACATACGTACCTAACTGTCCGAAAACGGATCCGACAAGGGTTATTAACAGTTTAGATAGATTCAACCAGCCAAAAATCTAAGAGGTTTATATAACAGTTGCACAGAGTCCGTGTACCTTTATATAGTTATTACAAGGCAACGTCACTGACGTAGGTTTTGGACGTGAAGGGAATTCCCATTTTTTTGTTCTCGCAGTTCTTTTCTTTTTTTGTTTGGTTTTCAGTGTAGTTTTCTCTTTTCTCTTTTTATGTTTGTTTTTAATTTGCTTTTATTATCGGCTATTTTAAGCTCAATAGTCAGGCAAAGTTGGCTTTAGATGAATTTGACTATTTTTTTGTGTCGGATTGACTTTGAGCGTTCCTGATGGAGGTAAATCCAGAAACGCGCTTCAGACGCAAACAAATTTTAAACGTCTTGTTTTCCATTTTGTAACTTAGTAACTGAAAAAGCATATACTATATTTAATATAAAAACAGGGAGTAGTTTTAAAAGTATCTTGAACAAATACTAGAAAGTTGGAGAAGGATAAAAAGTCATTTAATAAAACCATAGTAAACTTTTTAATTCAGTTGATATAGTGATTTATCAACGCCAGAGATATGACATTCACTCTCAACCTTTGGCCTTGATAAAAAATATTACTTTCAGCAAAGGAGTAAATAAAGGATTCTTTTTATATTTAAGATAGATGCTTTTTTTCGCTATTGGAATTTTCTTAAATGTTTTTTTTTTTATCCTGAAACAATTATTACTATTGAATACTATTAGAAATTTCTTATGTTCATGCTATTTAAAGAATAAATAAATTTCTAGTGTAACGAATAGCAATGGACTTTGTATGCGGGATGTAGAAGCAGGGTTTCCAGAAAACCTGTTCGTCACACCCTGTTGTCAAAATCCATTGTTATTCGTAACAATAGATCTATTCAATTTACACGTGTTTCAAAAATAGAAACTGCGAAGTATAACAAAAGAACTGGGGTGTAAGCTCATATATTTGATATATAAAATGTACGCACATATTGAGAGTGTATACCTTTAGGCTAAGTAAAGAATTATTTGTTAAAAGGGAAACGATTTGTTGTGAACTTCAAAAAGGCCGAGGTAAAATAATAATGTGTACGAGTTATTATCTTTTAAAAAAAAAAACAATGTACTAGTAATTACTTGTACAATTGTATTTGTACAAGTAATAACTTGTAGCATGGCATCAACTTTTTGTACAGGGAATAACTTGTACAAAATAATAACAAGTACACGACACATATATCATGTATATAGCTCTTTATAATTCTAACGAAACATTTAACAAGGGTTCTACAGTGCTCCTTAGTCCCTAAGCGTTGATCTGATACAAAACAACCCGAAAATTAGAAGGAACTATTTTGTTTGAAATATATACAATGTACCTTTGTATTCTCATGTATCTTTTGCTTACACATATTCTGTTTAAAGCGTCCTGGTGATGGTTAATTCGGAAAAGTGCGTCAGACAAATGCAATTCATCAAACGGTATGTATACAGTATATACATTTCTCTAATTTTAGTCAATTTATCGCTTCCTGCGCCCATTGTATGAACATTTAATCAACGTTTGATCTCAGTTTTTCATTGGTAAAAATCCAATTATGACGTCGAATGTTCTTGTTTTTCTCTGAATTTCCTATTGTGACAGTATGAAAAAGACGACCATGCCTGATGATGTCACATAGAAGGAACAAATCTTTCTGCAGATCATTCATAAAGAAGGAATTTGTTTGTCTGCGTATTGTTTTAAAACTCATAAGAGAAACAAATTCTACCATCAATTCTCGTGTAATACAATATTTGTCCACTCTCGACAGTTCCATTTTAAATATGTAAATCTCTCGGCAAGCCTGGCGTTTAAAATTTGAAAATACACTGTCTCCGAGTGGATAAATGTCGTTTCACACTCGATGAAATGTTAAAATCTATATATGTATATATAAGTACATGTTTGATGAATATTTGATTATAGTTATCAAAAGTACCAGGATTATAATTTAGTACACCAGACGCGCGTTTCGTCTACATAAGACTCATCAGTGACGCTCATATAGAAATATTTATAAAGCCAAACAAGTACAAAATTGAAGAGCATTTGAAACAGACGATTGGAGTATAATGGTTTTTTTTTTGGTATATATGGATCTGTATACAAGAAGGTGCATTACAGAAGTGCTGGTTTTTAAGTGTTTGTGTGTGGTTATTTCTTTTATCATTCTTATGTCTATGATGTATATTCACGCCTCGACGAGGACACGGTGTTAACGATATTATAACATTGCGATGTTTTTAATCAAAACAAAATTTTCAGTCTGCATTGGTACATATAAAAAGAAAACATACCCTGCGATGTTATATTGTACAATTAAATAGCACATGGGTTCCTCATTGTTTAAACAACGGGTCGTAACAACGGTTTTGATGGAAAAATGTGAACGAATTAAAACTAAGAGACATTATTTTAAGATTCAAACTATCTGTCAGATTGAAGCGACCCTTGGTGACTGTTACTAAAAGTTTAACTCATCAGTATGAAGTTTCATCTAACATCTGTAGGAAAGTTATTAATCAACAAAAGTAAAACAAATATAATACGTGGAACTAGTAAACAATAAGATACCTGTTATGCAGGGAAAGCTTGAAAAAGTGCATTTGCAAACTAAATTTTATTGAAGAAAATTCCTGATACTGTATTCTTGTTGGATTTCCTACAAAATGATAGAGAACAATTAACAAACGTTTCAACAGGTATTTGAATGCCTCTTAAAATCATGTTGCTACATAAGTTAATGCACTTTTGAACCATGTTATCAAAGCCGTCAAATATTACAATAGTAATTGTCTTTGTATTTTTATCAAGGCATATGTTCGTTAAAGTTCCAATACTGTAGTCAGAAAATATTCCGCTACCACATGCTCATTTCTGACTTACAGACAATTTAGTCTAAAAAATGCCTTGAGAAAGATGCAGTTTTTATTTCTGTGCATATTAATAATATTCTTAAGGTATTCAATTTCGTAAATAAAAACAATATGTCGTGGCCTCGTAAGACGCTTATGTTGAAAACTTGTTCCAAACAATAATCATTTAGAAAATGATGGACTTGTATGTTGACCTTCTGATTATAAACAGTAATGCATATGGCGATTGGCATATGTTTTTCCTCTTTCATAAAGTTTAAGATATATTACAAAATCATTTAAAACAAGATATTTGGTACATGATTTGTCTTTTGTGTACAATAACATCATATCTGTTGCAAATACAAAAAATGAAGAAGGAATAATATGAATTGTACATACCATTCAGCTTAATATGACTTCTTTCCACCTCCATATCCGCTGCCATATCCACCATATCCACCACCGATTCCACCTCCAACTCCACCAACGATTCCACCACCGATGCCACCGCCGATGATTCCTCCACCTATACCACCACCAATACCGCCGCCAATAACACCACCGATTCCAACTCCATAGTTACGGCTGGTTACCCACCATGGGAACCATTGGCAACAGGTATTCCATTGCCATGGGAACAATGGTCTTAGTCTGCATTTTTTGTCCAAAGTAAGCTCCCCTTTACGGCAAAGACCTGGACGGCAGGTACACCACGAACGACCAACTATAATATAACAAATAAGATGTTATATATTTGCATCCGACGGAAAGCATGATAAAATATGAATATGCAGACAAATAAAAAATTAGGAAATGTCTTATTGTACGATAAAAAAAAATAAACAGAATTCTAGTTTGATGATTCGATTTAACATCAACGACAATCATGTTATTTTATAATTAGCATGTGTTTAAATATATTTTCTAATTTTCTTTCATAAGACCACATATTCGGCTAGAATAATTATTACCAAAAACAGCATGAAAAAAATACTAAAATTGATCTAAGGTAAATTTAACATGGAAATGGTGTTACCTTAGATTCTTGCAAAAAATCATATACATGCTCGACTAAGTAGCCCAATTAATTAGTAGTAACTAACCTCCACCGACCAAACCTCCATATCCGCCTCCTCCTCCGATTAAACCTCCAGCAACACCTCCTCCTCCAATGAGGCCTCCAGCACCGCCTCCTCCAATGAGGCCTCCAATACCACCGCCTCCACCTAAAGCGATGACTCCTCCACCTCCACCTCCGCCTCTACCACCACCATAACTGCCTCCATAGCCATATCCGTAGACAGTTCCAACAACAGCGACCAACAGTATAGTTAAAACTCCCATGGTTACTTACTTTGGATTTATTCAACCTGATATGATGATCCTTTGAACAGCTCTATTTATACCACCAAAGTTTAGAAAAAAATGACCATACAGTGTAACAAAGCATTGATAAATCATGAATAATTGTGTACTTTTTCTTTGTTTGTGGTTTTAAATTCGATGATTCAAGCAAAACATGTGACATAATTGTAATGTATTGCCGTAACCAAAATATGCTTCCCGGTGTTTTTTTATGATGCACAATCCGATTCATTATATGAAAATATATTTGTTTAATAGGCGAAAACTACGAATTGTGTACGGTTTCTCAGACCAAGCTATGAAGCAGACATAGAAAACTTACTTTGAATAAAAAGTATTTAATAAGTTGTATTCTTAATTTCAAAAAAGAATGCATTTGGATTGCAATATAATTACAGAAATTGTAAGACAGAAAGGAAAATTATTTGATACTTACAATGATCACTGTATATACTATTCAAGTTTTATAAGTGTAACAGAGGATATATAATAACATACTGACACACATTTGTTTAAAAATTGACTTGCATCTATAGATAATCAATAAGAAAAGTGGGAATATTCGGTCCAAAATCTTATGGATTATTTTCAATCATTAATTACCAATGTTCGTGGGTTTCGAAAATTTAAATTCATGTCTTCAAAGAAATATACATATAATTATTTTATCTTGTACTTGATATACTTGAATTCGAATTTATAATTGTTCCCTTGGTTTACACTTAAACATATCATCTTTCTGGAACTACTTTTGTAACCTTCACTGTAATCTATTCAAAACTGATACACAGACATGCAGGGTTTTTGGTAATTTTTAGGAAATTGAGATTAAAAATAAACAGTTTTTCCTATTAGAATGCATATATAACAAAACAGAAACCAGACATTAACTCTTCGAAAATGTATAAAACTACAACTTGAATAAAATGCATCAAAATTTCATTTTGCGAATTCACCTTATTGCAAAACAAAACAAGTGTTTGTCAAAATCCTAGGCAATTTAGATTAAGAATACAAATACAGTTTTAAGTATCTGAACGAATCGCATGAATTGACAAAGAAACGAGAGCGTAATGTTATCCTGCGTTGCATATTATACTCAAAGGCAGTCTCTTCTCAGTGAAAACTTGTAAACTCAGGAACAAACAATCAGCAGGATAGTACAGCTTAGATGATTTTTTTTTGTACTACAGCAGGGCACCTGTTAGTATGCGTTATTGCTCTAATTTTTTTTTATAAATCTATTTTATCAATATTCTTCAGTGAATCGTAAATGAAATATGCAAAACATACGAATTAAATTATAAAGAAATATCTCATTAAAATGAAGTTTTTGGGGTAGGTTCTATTTCTTTTTTTAGATTATGGTGAACTTATCGAAATTGTATTCAACTTCTTAGTTACGAACTGTCAGTTTGCATTTGATGGTAATCATAGTGATCCTACTTTTCACACCAATAACCCCTAGAAAACATTAAAATCATATGATAATTCTAAGCATATCTAACTAATGTTGAATCATGTATTTATCTATTTATCATAAATTACAGTCATATTTTAGTGTGACTTGTAAATTTTCTTACTCGGGTAAAAATGTTTCATCTTCGACAAAAAAAACAAACATATATATAAAAGAAAATATATGTGTTTCTTATAAATGAACATCTGAAACTAAATTGTATGTTTTATCCACTTTAATAACATTTTCTCAGATTATGTTGAGGACCTCTGTGACTATGAAGAGAGTATGTTAAATGAGATGTGTTAATGTCTTTTATTCTAGTCTTGGAAACATGAAGTGTTCGTCAACATCCTAGACAATTTAGATTAAGAACACACATACAGTTATTAGTATCTGAACGATATTATACTCAAAGGCAGTCTGTTCTCAGTGAAAACTGGTAAACTCAGGAACAAACAATCGGCAGGATATTACAGATTAGATGATTTTGTTTGTACTAAAGCAGGGCACCTGCTAGTGTGCGTTTCTGCTCCGTCACCGAATCTATGTTATCAATATTCTTCAGTGAATCGTAAATGAAATATGCAATCTCACGTGATAGAAAGTAAATACAAGAAAACCGGAAAAGCATGTCCTGTAATATTATGTTGTCATTTCAATGTTATATTTAACTTTGCCATTAAGGTGCGAGGTTTGGCATGTCACAAAACCAGGTTCAACCCACCACTTTTATTCCCCTTTAAAGGTGTCCTGTACCGGGTCAGGAAGGTGGCCGTTGTTGTGTTATTGTTCGTTTCTGTGTGTGTTGCATTTTGACGTTGAGTCGTTTGTGTTTTCTCTTATTTTTGAGAAATTGAGATAAGACGTGGCACGGTGCTTGTCTGTCCCAAATTCATGTATTTGGTTTTCATGTTATATTTGTTATTCTCGTGGTGTTTTGTCTGATGCTTGGTCCGTTTCTGTGTGTGTTACGTTTCGGTGTTATGTCGTTGTTCTCCTCTTATATTTAATGCGTTTCCCTCGGTTTTAGTTTGCTACCCCGATTTTGTTTTTTGTCCATGGATTTATGAGTTTTGAACAGCGGTATACTACTGTTGCCTTTATTTAGGTATTAATTACATGTATACGTTCAACATTGAGTTGCAAAGAAAAGCAACCTTAAATCAATGTCTTTAAATACAACAAAGGCATGCACCCCACACAAAAATATTGTACCTGTATTATGCAAAACTTTAATTAGTTATGGTTCTTGATGTTTTCATCGTCCTGAATATGCATGAAATATTTGCCACTGGACGTTAAGCAACCAACAATCAATCAATCAATTGATGTCTTCAACCTTGAACTATTTTTGGCCTTTTGAACTCTTTTATTCGAGCATCGTTGATGATACATCTGGAATACAACATAACAATAAAATTGACAATGGAAATGGGGAATGTGCCAAAGAGACAACAACCCGACCATAGAGCAGACAATAGCAGAAGGTCACCAACAGGTCTTCAATGCAACGAGAAATTCTCGCACCCGGAGGCGTCCTTCAGCTGGCCCCTAAACAAATATATACTGATTCAGAGATAATGAACAGCATACTAAACTCCAAATTGTACACAAGAAACTCAAAGTTAAAATAATACAAGACTAACAAAGGCCAGAGGCTCTTGATTTGGGACAGGCGCAAAACTGCGGCGGGGTTAAACATGTTTGTGAGATATCAACCCTCCCCCTATACCTCTAGCCAATGCAGAAAAGTAAACGCATAACAATACGCACATTAAAATTCAGTTCAAGAGAAGTCCGAGTCTGATGTCAGAAAATGTAACCAAAGAAAATAAACAGAATGACAATAATACATAAATAACATCAGACTTCTAGTAGTTAACTGACATGCCAGCTCCGAACCTCAATTAAACTGATTGAAAAATTATGTCTTCATCATATGAATATCAGGCACAATCCTCCCCGCGAGGGGTTTAGTATCATACCATCATAACATATATGAGAAGAACATAACTCGTACCATGCCAACAACTGGTTTATTAATATTGAATTTGGCTAGTTCCGATGCAAAGACCCTATAAGTGTATCAATATTAACGCCAAAATATGCAATCTTTAATGACCTGACAACAGTATCGTAACTATATCCCTTCTTAATAAGTCTTTAAAGGTTTTGTAAGCTTCTGAGGTGAATACTGACATTTTTGTGCTTTATAAACAATATTTCCATAAAATATTTGGTGTGGAAATACCTGAACGTATAAGAAGTCTGCATGTTGAGCTATATTTACGAATAATGTCCTTATACCGATGATAAAATTTAGTAAATGTTTTGACTAGTTTGTGATATCGAAAACCCTGGTGTAATAATTTTTCAGTAATACATCAATTTCTCTCGTTTAAATCTTAAACATTGTTACATACACGAGCGAATCGTACAAGTTGAGATATAACAACACCGTAAGATGGTGACATGGGAACGTCACCTTCTAAAAATGGATAATTAACGATAGAAAATGAGAAATCATCTCTTTTATCATAGATTTTAGTATTAAGCTTTCCGTTAATGATATACATATCAAGATCGAGGAAAGGGCAGTGGTCATTGTTGGTATAAGCTTTATCTAAAGTGATTTCAACAGGATAAATGTCTTTAGTATACATACAGAAGTCGTCATTATTGAGAGCTAAAATATCATCCAAATATCTAAAAGTATTATTAGATTTGTGTATCAGATGTTGTTTCGATGGGTCTTTGTTGATTTTTGTCCTCAATTGTAACTCATAGCAATACAAAAACAGGTCCGCAATAAGTGGTGTACAGTGGTTTCACGGAAGAATAAATAAAAAGAAAAATCATTTTAAATGTAGTATCAAATCGAAAAAAAAAAAAACGTGTTTGTTTTCTTTGTTTACGTCATTGTAAATCATGGTGGCATCTCATCAATAATGTTTGAAAAAAATGAAGAAAAAAAGAATCGATCCTTCAAACCGCAGCGAACTCATTTTGTTTAATCTAGAGGAGAAAGTATGTCATTTTTTGAATAGTCATCCATATGATAATCAAATGGTGATTTTTGGTATTTTTCTTCGAAATATAGATATAATACATGTAACTACGCCATTTAAAACAATAATATTAATATTAATAATACATTCTGTATTTAAAGAGGGTAAAATCTGTACAATACTATCTCTCCTGATGCCCTCTGAATAATTAAAAATATAACAATAATATAATATATAGATTTGCATGCATACAACTTTATTCAAAACAATGGCAAAAACATGCAGGAAAAGGTTCGTAAACATATGCTGTTAATGTTAGATAGACAAGACAAATATATGGATTTTTTAAAATATAATTGATAAATTTCATTTGATAATTACATTTAGTTTACAAAAAAAGAATTATAAGAACTTTTTTTAACGGTTTTTATTATTTTTATCTTTTCTTTATAAATCTACTGGTAAAAGAACCGTATCGAAATATTGGAATGTTTTTTTTTCTTTAATTTGTTATCAGACGTTGTATGAAAAGCCAAATATTGTCCGATGAACGCAAATAATATCTTGCATTAACATTTATGCTTTTTGTTAAATAATTAACAAACATAATCAGGTGCAAGACTATTTACACATTTATACATTATTTCTCCTTTGTGTTATGTGATTCTTGTTTAAATATTTGACCATCCTAATTGTTTGAATAAAGTAATGTTTTGTTTTGACGGTGTGTCATATGCTTTGTTAAGAATAATTCTGGCTGCTTTTTTCTGCAATGTTAACCTTTTTGTCATATTTCGAATACATTATCGATCATATTGTACAGCAATAATCAAAGAGAGGAAGTACATATCCATAAAACACTCTGTGCCTTAGTTTGTTTGTTATCGTCTATTATATCGGATACATTCCTTACGTCGTAACTACAACCCCCTTCTCTTTCGTGAATGTGACCTACCGAATTATACTATTTATCGGATTTGTTATCACATAAGCAACACGACGGGTGCCACATGTGGAGCAGGATCTGCTGACCCTTCCGGAGCACCTGAGATCATCCCTAGTTTTTTATTGGAGTTCGTATTGTTTATTCTTTAGTTTTCTATGTTGTGTCGTGTGCTGTTGTTTGTTTTGTCCTTTTCATTTTTAGCCATGGCGTTGTCAGTTTGTTTTACATTTATGAGTTTGACTCTTCCTTTGGTATCTTTCGTCCCTCTTTTATCATAGGAGCATTTATGAGCATTGGTGCAAGAGATTCATTTACTGTAGTTGAAGCATGTCAACAATTGGTGGTCAACAGTACCAAATAGTTATCAAAGGTACCAGGATTATAATTTTTTACGCCAGACGCCAAAACGATTCTCTGATCCCCATTACTAACATGCTTAAAGAGGTTATCCGTTAACTTGATCAAGCGCACATACCTATTGTGTATAGTCAAATGTTGTTTTTTATTTATAGAAGATGTTTACTTTAATATATATATATATATATATATTTATAGACAACCTAACCACACATGTGAAGGGCTATTTAATGGTACTATATCACCGTGTATCATTTAGCGGGTTTGTAATGTTTATAATATATCACCGTAAAACGTCTATCGAGGATTAGAGTCGATCACTTTAACCACTAAAACCACAATTCATCATTTTTTTTTAAAACAAACTTGTAATTTATCAGTGAAAACACTTAAATATTAATTCAGTTGATGTTAATTGATATTGACAACTAATACATCACTACCTTACTGGTAATATAACATTATGTGGACAAGGGTAGAGTGAATGCAATTGGTAACGACGAGATTGTCGCATGTCAAGTTACAAAAAAAAACTCGTTATCACGAAGACCTGTAATATACCTTTAACTCTACTTTCCGCTATAAAGATGATGTTCTTTCACTAAATAATTAAAAATTTGGTGACTATGTGGAACGCATCTATCCCATCGAGCTAGAGATAAAGGATACCACAGATACAGTTAAGTCGGCCTCATATCTTGACTTGCATCTAGAAATTGACAATGAGGGTCGGTTGAAAACAAACCTTTACGACAAAAGAGATGATTTCAGCTTTCCAATTGTGAACTTTCCATTTCTAAGTAGCAACATACCAGCAGCACCTGCATACGGGGTATATATCTCCCAATTGATACGATATAATCCCGTGCTTGCATTTCCTATCATGATTTTCTTAATAGAGGATTACTGTTCACAGGGAAGCTATTAAACCAAGAGTTCCAAATGGTGAAGTTGAAATCATCCCTTCGTAAATTTTACGGCCGCCATCACGAGTTGGTTGACGTTATGGAATAACTGTTTCACAAATGATATCGGATATGTTCTTTACGTCGTAACTACAATCCCCTTCCCTTTCATGAATGTGACCTACTGAATTAGACTATTTACCGGATTTTTTATCACATAAGCAACACGACGGGTGCCACATGTGGAGCAGGATCTGCTTACCCTTCCGGAGCACCTGAGATCACCCCTGGTTTTTTGGGGGGTTCGTAATGTTTATTCTTTAGTTTTCTATGTTGCGTCATGTGTGCTGTTTTTTGTTTGTCATTTTTAATTTTTAGCAATGGCGTTGTCAGTTTGTTTTAGATTTATGAGTTTGACTGTCCCTTTGGTATCTTCCGTCCCTCTTTTATAGGAATACATATTGTTTAATGATACAGAGAATGTATGAGATCACGCTACTTTCAATTCCACTGGGCCTCTATTTTATCATCCCGAAATTTTGTTTTACTTTTTTTTGAAACAAAAACATAAGCCCATCTAAAATAGTCAGTTGATGATTTTTTTAAATATTTAACACTAATGTTTCAATTGATGTGGTTATTGTTAAATATCGTTGTTCGTTTACATTTGTAGCTCTGCAACTAATTTTTTTATACATCATTGGCTATCAAATATTTTGCACTGAGCGTTATTTATGGAGAAAAATATAGAAAAGCACTTTGGACGCGTTTTATTTATTGAGTTCTGATTTCATATGTGTTGGAACAATATGTGTATACTAAATTAAAATACAAGGAAATGCACTCTATATATAACATGTTCAAAAATGGTGCCACAAATACGCTGAGTGACCTATAGTTGTTAATGTCTGTGTAATTTTGGTCTCTCGTGGACAGTTGTCTCATTGGCAATCACACCACATCTTCTTTTTTATATTAGATGTAGTCGGGAAAGATAAAATTATTACTGACTGTTCCTGTCGTTCGTGACGTTCCACACAAAGGGTACACGAACTATACTGTACGAAATATCTCTACATATTTGTTTTTCGTTCATTTTTGTCATAAATAAGGCCGCCAGTTTTCTTGTCTCAATTGTTTTACACTGTCATTTCGGGGTTTTATAGCTGACTATGTGGTATGGGCTTTACTCATTGATGAAGGCCGTACGGTGACCCAAGGTAGTTAATTTATGTGTCATGTTGGTCTCTTATGGAGAGTTGTCTCATTGGCAATGATACCACATCTTCTTTTTTATATTTGTATGTAAATTGTGTTGCTCAATGGCGTTTATTGTGTACTAGTGTGAACTTTATTTTTGTTTTCATATTCTAGACCGGTATTTGTATCTGAAAACAAAAAGAATCTACAATTTTTTTCGCATCCAAAATGGCAGACACAACTGATCATGGTCAAGTCACTATCAAATATGAAATTATTCTCTTCAGCAGCTTTACCAATAAAAGTAATGAAATATTTGAGAACATTGAACATTTCGAAAAACACTACATCAACCAAACAGAAACAGGTGCCAGATACAAAAAACGTTCACACATCACAGTTCATCACTATTAAGCAGCTCATCAAATGTGAACTCATCTTGACCAGCAGTTTTGGGAAAAAACAGTAATTATAATATTTGTTTGGCAAAATCTGAAAAGCGACAGACAGTGCAAGCAATGCCACATTCTTATCACAATGGTATAATGATTAGTTTTTCACTCTCAACTTGTATTACCTATCGTATACACATCATGCATATATCAACCTGAACATGCATGTACAATATTTGCAATTGGACATTTTGCAAATTTTATACACATTTTTAAAACCTGTGTCCCAAATTCAGATTTTTAATGTGAATTATCTTTCTTCACTAAAATGTTACATGTCAAATAGGATTACATCTTAAATCAATAATTATTGATAATTTAGATGAATAAGAATTGAGAACAAAACACCATCTTACAACTAGCCGACAGTATAATTTCGATTTTTTTGTTCATTTACTCCTATGAATTGTTATAAAAAAAAGTTTTAAATGATGAGGATAGACAGGTTTCTTCACACATTATATGTTTTACTTTAAATAACCATACACATCTATTCACGTGCTATCTATCTCAAGTTAATAGGTTTAATTGAATGGAGGATTACACATGGATACGGATTAAATGAGGTTGAATTTTTCACTTGCAAGTAAATAAGTTGTAATCAATATTTGTTACCTTAGTTTGACAAAATTGAACCATAATGGCTGCTAAAAGCTAATGATTATTTCACTATTTGCATTTCATTATTGATTGAGCAAAAAAATAAGATATTAAATTTGTATACATCTCCTAGCTAGTGCCCCTTTGACAACTTTTATCTTTTGGGTTTGTATACAGACAAACGATTGATTGATTGTTGGTTGATTTACGCCGCATGAGCACAAAAAAGCTATATCGCGGCGAGAGCCAATTCGAATATTTTTACAATTTAAAGCATATTTTTAAAATAAGACAAAAAATCCAAAATACTAAAATTCTAGACTAAAGCAAATTGATTATTTACAAATAAAAATCAACAGTAAGACAACGTGATAAAAATTAAAAACGACTTAAATATAATAACATTTTTATATTCTATAATAAATTCCAATTTCTTTAAAAATGCAACAATATTTGTAAATGGAACATTATTAAATAAATCATACATATTATTGACATTGAAATGCTTCTTACGAATATCAGCAAAGTCAATACAATTAATTAAAACATGTTTAATGGTATACTTGCAGTTGCAAGGTATACATTGTGGTTCATCTTCATTTTTTAAAAGATACTCGTGTGTTATTCTAGTATGACCAATACGACATCTAGAAATAACACACTGATCTTTTCTGCACATAAAATTATTAAAAGGTTAACCTAAATTAGGTTTAATTTCATGTAATTTATTATCATCTTTTTCAGGAGGACATATGCTGGCACCCTAAATTTATGCAAACAAAAAATCATTCATTTTTCAATAAATTAAAAACATATTCTCTAATATTAGATTCAAAATCAGTATATGGTATATCACAGTTAGATAAAGGGTCACCCAGGGCATTCTTTGCCTCAAGGTCTACAGCTGTGTTTCCGAGGATTCCAACATGACTCGGAACCCATAGAAATATTATTACTTTCAGAAGAATTTTTAAATTCCTCATAACATATAAAATTTAGGAATTGTTGGGTTTTTAATTTTAGTATTTTGTATAGCTTGTAAGCATGAAAGTGAATCAGAACATAAAACAAATTTGGATTTATCTGAAAAGCAATACATTTCAAAGCCAAAATTATTACTTCTGCTTCTGCAGTAAAAATGGATGCATCAGATGGCAAATGGAGAGAAGCAGCTCTGTCTTTGAAGAC
The DNA here is from genome assembly GCA_037788925.1 of Mytilus galloprovincialis. NCBI lineage: Eukaryota > Metazoa > Mollusca > Bivalvia > Mytilida > Mytilidae > Mytilus > Mytilus galloprovincialis. The sequence goes on from CM075338.1 coordinate 82,628,250, forward strand.
AGCAGCAGATGCAACTCTGTCACCATCTTTCGATCCATCAGTATAGACAGTTGAAAAATCTGAATAATTGGCTTTAATTTCAGCATAGTGTTGCTGAATTAAAAGAGGATTTGTTTTATTTTTATTGTGTTCACGGAGATCAAATATCATTTTTGGTTTGGGAAGTTCCCATGGAGGACATTTGATAGTCTCAACTTTAGCAACAGATTTTAAATCAAAAGAAGCTAAATGTGGTTTTAAACGTATACCTAACGGAGGAATTTTGTTTTCATGTTTTGCAAAAACATCTTCATAAATTGGATTAAAAACACAGCTGTAGGCAGGATTATCTGGGTATGCTTTTAGTTTGACAGCATATTGAAGTCCAAGCTTCAAACGTCTGTTTGAGAGTGAGTGCTCATCAGCCTCTACATACAGACTCTCAACTGGTGAGGTTTTAAATGTGCCAAGACAGAGACGCAAACCGTGGTGATGCACAGCATCGAGAATCTGTATGTAGGACTTCCGTGCAGAGCCATACACTATAGAGCCATAATCTAGTTTCGATCTTTCTAGATATCTATATAAATTAGGTAAAATGTTGCGATCAGCACCCCAGTCACTACTGCCGACACCTTTTAAAATATCTAATGCTTTTAAACATCTTGATTTAAACATTTTGATATGGGGTAGAAAGGTTAACTTTTTATCAAAAATTAACCCGAGAAATCTGGTTTCATCAACCATTTTAATTGGGTTTCCATATAAAGTGAGTTCTAGGTCAAGATGCATCTTCCTTTTGTTACAGAAATGCATCCCTACCGCTTTAGATGAGGAAAATTTAAAGCCATTTTGTAAGGCTATTTTTCGATTCTTCCGATACATAATTGTAATTGGCGTTCTATGATATTCATATTTTTGCCTCTATAACATATTAAAAAATCATCAACGTACAATGAGCCTTCAATATTACTTTTTAAAACTTCAACAAGGCTGTTAATTTTAAGACTAAATAATGTCACAGATAAAATACTGCCCTCAGGGACACCCATCTCTTGATCATACAGATCAGACATGGTTGAATTAACTCTAACATTAAATTGTCTGTTAGAGAGAAAATTAAAAATAAAATTTGGCATATTGCCTTTCAACCCCATATCAAAAAGATCTTTTAAAATACCATACTTCATCGTAGTGTCATAGGCCTGTTGAAGATCGAAAAAGACCGACACCACATTTTTCGCAAAACCACTATGGACAAATGATTCGAATCGAACAAGATGATCAAGAGTACTGCATCCCTATCGAAATCCACACTGGATATTGGCTAATAGCCCATTTGATTCAAAGAACCAAACAAGGCGATCATTGACCATCTGTTCGAGTGTTTTACAGACACAACTGTTAAGAGGCAATTGGTTGATAATTAATAGGATCCGTGTGATCTTTACTTGGTTTTGGAATAGGCACGACGGTTGCAAGCTTCAAGATTGATGGTAAATCACCAGATTCCCAGATGTTATTCATAAGCTGCAAGAGAGGACTCTGGCAAGTGTTTTAACAGTTGATAATGGATGTTATCAGGCCCACAAGCTGTGTCATGGACTTTAGAAAGAGATGTTTTAAGTTCTTCCAAAGAGAAAAGTTTATTATAATTTTCTCCATTTTTTTATTTAAAGTTAAGCTTAATTTTTCCTTTTTTTTCTTTAACTTTTTTAAAATCTTCTTTGTAGTTGTTAGAAGAAGAAGATTTCGCAAAAGTTTCAACAAGCTTGTTGGCAATATCTTTTTCAGATGTTGATAAAGCGTTGCCGTTTTTCAAATTTTTAACAGTGGCTTTAGAATTTTTATCTTTTATTTTTTGTATCATATTCCAAACTTTTGTCATCGGAGTGCGAGATGTTATCCCCGAGACAATTTTTTTCCAAGATGTTCGTCGGGCTTGCCTGAAAGTCCGCCTTGCCTTAACGCGAAAAATACGAAAATTATTTAAAATGTCTTGTGTAGGATGTTAAACCGTCTTTCAGATTTTTTACGGTCATCAATGGCTTGATCACAAGCGTCGTCATACCATGGTTTGCCAAGGTGTTTTGGATTTGCCAAGGTCTTTGGAATTGTGCGGTCAGCAATAGACGTTAAAACAGTATTAAAGGTTAAAATTGGATCTTGTACATCCTCAAACATCTTTGATTGAAAAATACATAACCCTCTCGAGAGACAAAGTCTTCAATGATTTTACCTTTGGCATTATTAGACTTGCTTCCCCACAAGGGATTGTGGGCATTGAAGTCTCCCATAAGTATAAAAGGTGTAGGTATTGATCAGTTAAGTTTTTTAGTTTAGCTTTATCTATATTTGAATTAGGTGGAATATATATCGAACATAATGTAATTGTTTTATCTAATAATAAACGAACAGCAACTGTATGCAGATCTGTAGTGAGTTGGACTGTACTATGAATGACATTGTCCTTCACAAAAATGGATGATCCACCTGCAGCTCTTTCGTCTTCCTTAGAAAATGTGCTGTAGATGTTGTATCCTTTTAAAATTACTTTGTCATTTTCTTTCAAATGAGTTTCTTGAAGACAAAATGCAACAGGTAAGAAAGACTGAACTAAAAGTGTTAATTCAAGAAGGTTTATTTTAAGACCTCGGCAATTCAATTGAATGATATTGGTCATGATTGGTTAATTGGAGGACGAATGTGATTGAGCTTACGACCATTTTAACTACGATCAACCTGAGATTGTGATCTTTCAGGTGGCAAATCACTTTCGCAATCCATCGCTGAATCATCACTAAGCGTGGAATATCTATTTTGTGAGGAGAGTCCTCGGTCTTCATGACCAGACCCAGCTGATGTACTTCCGCCTCGATGTCTACCTCGTGATCTTCTCGGAGGAGACTTCGTAGGGGAAGTTTGCGTGTTCCTTCTTTCATCTCGCTCCAATGAACGAAGAGGAGAGGGAGTTTTTGATGGTTTTTACTTGCATCAGCTGAGGAACCAGAAGATTGATTATTTGATGCAGAAGGACGATTTTTTGGAACAGATGATTTACCTACGTTTTTGGGAAGACCCCAGTCCCAGATTAAATCTTCGCCCCAATCGCCTGATTTTTTTTTAATCATTTTTATTTGATTTGTTTTTTTTTTTTTCATTTTGTTTTGGTGATGAGATTGAGCTCTCTGCATTGAAGATTGAGTCGACTGTGTACTGGTGTTAGAATGTGGTTTTCTTGCTATTATTATTCTGTCAGATGGTTGAGTTTGAACTGGCAACATCGTAAACGTTTCAGCATTAATGGGCCAGTTCATTCGAGTCTGTGTAACTTTTCTGGCATACGATGGCTTTTTCGAAGTTGTAAGTTGGAAATCACTCGAAACAGAAGCTATCTGTTTAGCTTCTGTGTAACTGATGTTTCTTTCTGTTTTAATTTTAATTATATTTTGTTCTTTTATGTAAACTGAACAGTCCCGAGAAGATGACAAATGGGATCCGTCAGAATTTGAGCATTTTAAAGAATTAGGTTGACAAGTTATTCCCTCGTGTCCTTCTCCAGAACACTTGAAGCATTTCTGCTTATCATGACATTGTTTGGTCCCATGACCAAACTTTTGACATTTGAAACATCTAATTGGGTTAGGGATGTAAATGTCAACCTTGATGCCAAAGCATCCCAATTTCAAAGACGAAGGAGGAGTTGGATTTTTGAAAGTTAAAAGATAAGTATTTATCTTAATTATTTGGTCATTCTTTTTAATTTGAAATCTTATTACATCAGTTACACCTTGATTTGAAAGTTCTTCACAAATTTCTTCAGAAGTCAGATCAGACAGATATTGACTTCTGTCTCGAATGATTCCTTTGCTACTGTTTAAGCTAGCATGTGCTGAAGCTGAAACAGCAAAGCCATTTATTGCTTTTATTTTCAGCAAATTTGCTGATTGACTTTTGTTGTTACATTCAACCAGCAAATTTCCTGATCTCATTTTAGAAACATTTTTATCAGTTCCAGCAATGCTCTGGATACTTTTTTGGATACCAAAAAGGGGAAATTTTAGCTATAGGTTTGTCAACAGTACCAGTTAAGACAATAATTCGGAGCCAACTGTCATCTTCCTGACAGGGCTCAGTGTCATCACATTTTCTTTTTTTATGTATTAAAGCTGATTTTTGGTTTTGGTTTTGTAGTGCCCTAATAAGGGTAAGAAAAGTTCAACATTCTTGTCATCCACCCATCTCGGAGTGCCTACAAGGGCGATGCTGTGTTTCCGCGGTTATCCGGGGTCAAGAGCTGCTAATGTAAAATTAGCACCCTAGATCTACTGCAAAAGCACCAAATGCTCTAAGAATGCTATACTCAAGCAGAGCGTATCCACAAAGCAAATAGAAAGCGTACTACTTGATTGACCAATAAGCCACCGCCTTCTTCAGTTATCCTCGTTTAAAAAGCTAATATTTAATATTCAATACAACATAGTTATAAGGAAAGCTAAATTGAAGGATAGACTAAAGGACTCCACTTGACCAGGCGATTGATAAGACCGGGCCAATCTGACCTCCCGTCTAGATGATATCGGAGCCAAAGCAGAGTATTGAGTCTGACGCTTCTCCTAACAGCAATCTCTCATCCACCAGGATCTCGTCAACCACCGACACGGGTAGCAACCCACAGCAAACGGGTTGGAGAGCCTATTTTATTCAAAACATCGAGCATCTCACGATGTTCGGATCACTTTAGTCTGGTATCTACCCTTCGACCTGTCCAGCGTGGGTAACCTACCAGGAGACAAAGCTCCAGCTGGCATAGCTCTTGGGGTCAGTGAGACACGCAAGCCCCCTGACCACGGCAAGGTTAGCGATCCTCCGAGGGGTATAGACAAACGAAGGCTGCAAAGTAATAACATCAGTTAATATGACACCTTGTGCAAATTTGGCTAATCAGCTTGATGCTACATACATGACATCAATACGAACTTTTGGTGCAACGTGACATAGTTGTTACACACAAAAATAAATTGTTACCCTTCAACCATTTATTTTCAAGCATACATCATTACGAAAAGTTGCATACATCATATCATATATTGGAAACAAAAATCAAGCCTATTAGATTAAAAAAACCTATTTGCTTGCACAAGAAAAGGAAGCATGGCATCTTGTTTTACACAATAAGTTCAATTATGGTCAAGCAACATTGAAGTAATAAGCAATGCTGCTGTCCATCAGATTCAGTTTGGTAAGCCACATCAGCTGCTCTTTTTTTATTTTAACGTGCGCAATCCACTGAGTTTGGTTAAGTGGTACTTGTAGTGAAAGATAAACTTATATTCTACATCTGGACATGACTGATAGTAAACAAGGTTTACTTGACAACGGAAATTAAAGTCTGTAGATGTAATAGGACGAACAACTAATTTGGTGTTCTCAGAGCGACTTATATAAAAAGAAGATTTTGGTTTGATTGCCAGTGAGAAAAAGGTCCACAAGAGACCAAAATGACACAGACATTAAGAACTATAAATCACCGTACGGCCTTCAACAATGAGCAAAGCCAATACAGCGTAGTCAGCTATAAAAAGGCCCCGATATGACAATTTAAAACAATTCAAACGTAAAAACTAACAAACTGTTCACACACCTGTATAAAAAGTCTGATAACTTCTCTGCTGAAATATGCCAATTGTATTTTTAACTCCTTACATATTTTATGGACGCCTCCATGACCAACTCCATAATGTGCAGTTCTAATCAAAAGGGTAAATTTCATCTCCTGTACAATAATATTTTTTTCGATTCCTATTACACTCAAAACACCATACTGCCTTCCGAAATATCTTTGAAGAGCAATGTTTTTGGAACTTAATTTTGCTTCCTTTACATAACCAATAGCCCCTCTGTATCTTTCACGTGTAAACATTTAATCATTAAAAGTTTTATAGTCATCACACAATCATTAAATTATTTTATCGTGAAATTTTTATGTATACTGTTTCCCATCTCTACATGTTAGTTTTACTACTAAACTGAACATTTTTTGTAATAGTTATACACCGAGGGAGGTGTGTGTCTGAATAAGAAACCCCGTCGCCGTATCCCGAGTTGTAAAACTATCTTACATCCCATTCTTAACTCTATATTGTTAACATTGATTAATAAATGAAAGAAAAAAAAACGATACCATATATTTTATCGACAATATCAAACCATGATTTATAAGATTATATTTTTGTTACATACATGAAACCCCACAAGTAGCATTTTTTTTGGTTATCTTCGTTCAACCTTTGACAAGTGAGTATATTTTACCATTGTCAAGGTTGTTTTGCATATTCGAATTAAATCAATTGGGTTAATATGGATCGTCATGTCAAGGTTGAACCTATCGTGCATTCTTATTCACCAACAAAAAATACGTCATGCTCCTTGTATGTAGTTGGCAATATGGAAGGGTATGAGACGGACGACATTATATGGCAAGCGTTGGATTTGGTAGAAGAGACTATCGATAAAGGCAATAATATAACCCAAAGTACTTACCTGTATCCGTTTAATAAAAGTAATCATAACTATATTTTTTATTTTACAGTTTTATAGGAAAAAAATCCCCCTCTTCTCGAGAATAAATAAAAATTCATATTTGGACTTACAAAGGGATAAGTGTGTCTGCAATACAAAACAGACAACTAGACTCCGGCGATCAGCAAACAAAGATACAGATTTAATATTTCAAAACTCTATGTTTCGTGGGCAGGGCAGGGGCGGATCTAGCCATTTAAAAAGGAGAGGGTCCTAACCAAGAACAAAGTGGGGTTCCTACTACATGTCACCATTTAAATCCACTAATTGTCCCAAAAAGGGGAGTTCTTAACCCCAGACCCCCCTTGATCCGTCAATAATATAATTATTCAATTAAATATCACATGGGTTCCTCATTGTTTAAATGACCGTTACAATGGGTCGTAACACGGGTTTTGATGGAAAAAATACGAGTTAAAACTAAGAGACATTATTTTAAGTTTCAAACTAACTGTCAGATTGAAGCGACCCTTGGTGACTGTTACGAAGTTTAACTCATTAGTATGAAGTTTCATCTAACATCTGTAGGAAAGTTATTAATCAACAAAAGTAAAACAAATATAATACGTGCAACTAGTAAACAATTAAGATACCCGTTATGCAAGGAAAGCTTGAAAAAGTGAATATGCAAACTAATTTTTATTGAAGAAAATTCCTGATACTGTATTCTTCGTTGGGTTTCCTATAAAAAGATAGAGAACAATTAACAAACGTTTCAACAGGTATTTGAATGCCCTTAAAATCATGTCGCTACATAAGTTAATGCACTTTTGAACCATGTTATCAAAGCCGTCAAGTATTGCGATAGTAATTGTCTTTGTATTTTTATCAAGGCATATGTTCGTTATATTTCCAATACTGTAGTCAGAAAATATTCCGCTACCACATGCTCATTTCTTACTTACAGACAATTTCGTATAAAAAATGTCTTGAGAATGATGCAGTTTTTATTTCTGTGCATATTAATAATATTCCTAATGTATTCAATTTCGTAAAAAAAAATATGTCTTGGCCTCGTTAGACGCTTATGTTGAAGACTTGTTCCAAACAACAATCATTTACAAAAAGAATGACTTGTATGTTGACCTTTTGATTATAAACAGTAATGCATATGGCGATTGGCATATTATCCTTTGTTTTTCCTCTTTCATATAGTTTAAGATATATTACAAAATCATTTAAAACAAGATATTTAGTACATGATTTGTCTCTTGTGTACAATAACATCATATCTGTGGCAAATACAAAAAAAGAGGAATGAATAATATCTATTGTACATACAATTCAGCTTAATATGACTTCTTTCCACCTCCATATCCGCTGCCATATCCACCATATCCACCACTGATTCCACCTCCAACTCCACCAACGATTCCACCACCGATGATTCCACCACCACCGATGCCACCGCCGATGATTCCTCCACCTATACCACCACCAATACCGCCGCCAATACCACCACCGATTCCACCTCCATAGTTACGGCTGGTTACCCACCATGGGAACCATTGGCAACAGGTATTCCATTGCCATGGGAACAATGGTGTTAGTCTGCATTTTTTGTCCAAAGTAAGCTCCCCTTTACGGCAAAGACCTGGACGGCAGGTACACCACCAACGACCAGCTATAATATAACAAATAATATGTTATATGTTTGCCTCCGACGGAAAGCATGATAAAATATGAATATGCAGACAAATAAAAAATTTGGAAATGTCTTATTGTAGGATAAAAAAATAAACAGAATTCTATTTAACATCAACGACAATCATGTTGTTTTATAATTAGCATGTGTTTAAATACATTTTCTAATTTACTTTCATAAGACCACATATTCGGCTATAATAATTATTACCAAAAACAGCATGGAAAAAATACTAAAATTGATCTAAGGTAAATTTAACATGGAAATGGTGTTACCTTCGATTCTTGCAAAAAATAATATACATGCTCGACTAAGTAGCCCAATTAATTAGTATAAACTAACCTCCACCGACAAAACCTCCATATCCGCCTCCTCCTCCAATTAAACCTCCAGCAACACCTCCTCCTCCAATGAGGCCTCCAATACCACCGCCTCCACCTAAAGCGATGACTCCTCCTCCTCCACCTCCGCCTCTACCACCACCATAACTGCCTCCATAGCCATATCCGTAGACAGTTCCAACAACAGCGACCAACAGTATAGTTAAAACTCCCATGGTTACTTACTTTGGATTTATTCAACCTGATATGATACGCCTTTGAACAGCTCTATTTATACCACCAAAGTTTAGAAAAAAATGACCATACAGTGTAACAAAGCATTGATAAATCATGAATAATTGTGTACTTTTTCTTTGTTTGTGGTTTTAAATTCGATGATTCAAGCAAAACATGTGACATAATTGTAATGTATTGCCGTAACCAAAATATGCTTCCCGGTGTTTTTTTATGATGCACAATCCGATTCATTTTATGCAAATATATTTGTTAAATAGGCGAAAACTACGAATTGTGTACGGTGTCTCAGACCAAGCTATAACGCAGACATAGAAAATTTACTTTGAATAAAAAGTACTTTATAAGTTGTAGTCTTAATATCAAAAAAGAATGCATTTGGATTCAACAGGTCTTCAATGCAACGAGAAATTCTCGCACCCGGAGGCGTCCTTCAGCTGGCCCCTAAACAAATATATACTGATTCAGAAATAATGAACATCATACTAAACTCCAAATTGTACACAAGAAACTCAAAGTTAAAATAATACAAGACTAGCAAACGTCAGAGGCTCCTGACTTGGGACAGGCGCAAAAATGCGGCGGGGTTAAACATGTTTGTGAGATCTCAACCCTCCCCTTATACCTCTAGCCAATGCAGAAAAGTAAACGCATAACAATACGCACATTAAAATTCAGTTCAAGAGAAGTCCGAGTCTGATGTCAGAAAATGTAACCAAAGAAAATAAACAGAATGACAATAATACATAAATAACATCAGACTACTAGTAGTTAACTGACATGCCAGCTCCGAACCTCAATTAAACTGATTGAAAAATTAATTATGTCTTCATCATATGAATATCAGGCACAATCCTCCCCGCGAGGGGTTTAGTATCATACCATCATAACATATATGAGAAGAACATAACCCGTACCAGTCCAACAGTCTGGTTTATTAATATTGAATTTGGTTAGTTCCGATGCAAAGACCCTATAAATGATTCAATATTAACGCCAAAATATGCAATCTTTAATGACCTGACAACAGTATCGTAACTATATCCCTTCTTAATAAGTCTTAAAAGGTTTTGTAAGCTTCTGAGGTGAATACTGACATTTTTGTGCTTTATAAACAATATTTCCATAAAATATTTGATGTGGAAATACCTGAACGTATAAGAAGTCTGCATGTTGAGCTATATTTACGAATAATGTCCTTATACCGATGATAAAATTTAGTAAACGTTTTGACTAGTTTGTGATATCGAAAACCCTGGTGTAATAATTTTTCAGTAATACATAAATTTCTCTCGATAAAATCTTAAACATTGTTACATACACGAGCGAATCGTAAAAGTTGAGATATATCAACACCGTAAGATGGTGACATGGGAACGTCACCATCTAAAAATGGATAATTAACGATAGAAAATGAGAAATCATCTCTTTTATCATAGATTTTAGTATTAAGCTTTCCGTTAATGATATACATAACAAGATCGAGGAAAGGGCAGTGGTCATTGTTGGTATAAGCTTGATCTTAAGTGAGTTCAACAGGATAAATGTCTTTAGTATACATACAGAAGTCGTCATTATTGAGAGCTAAAATATCATCCAAATATCTAAAAGTATTATTAGATTTGTGTATCAGATGTTGTTTCGATGGGTCTTTGCTGATTTTTGTCATAAATTGTAACTCATAGCAATACAGAAACAGGTCCGCAATAAGTGGTGCACAGTGGTTTCACGGAAGAATAAATAAAAAGAAAAATCATTTTAAATGTAGTATCAAATCGGAAAAAAAAACGTGTTTGTTTTCTTTGTTTACGTCATTGTAAATCATGGTGGTATCTCATCAATAATGTTTGAAAAAAATGAAGAAAAAAAGAATCGATCCTTCAAACCGCAGCGAACTCATTTTGTTTAATTTAAAGGAGAAAGTATGTCATCTTTTGAATAGTCATCCATGTGACATTCAAATGGTGATCTTTTGGTATTTTTCTTCGAAATATAGATATAGTACATGTAACTACGCCATTTAAAACAATTATATTAATATTAATAATACATTCTTTATTTTAAGAGGGTAAAATCTGTACAATACTATCTCTCCCGATGCCCTCTGAATAATTAAAAATATAACAAAATTATAATATATAGATTTGCATGCATACAACTTTATGCAAAACAGGGGAAAAAACATACAGGAAAAGGTTCATGAACATATGCTGTTAATGTTAGATAGACAAGATAAATATATGACCTTTTTAAAATATAATTGATAAATTTCATTTGATAATTACATTTAGTTTATTTCTACAGGAATACTGTTCAATAGAACCGTATCGGAATATTAAAATGTTTTTTTTTCTTTTTTCTTTAATTTGTTATCAGACGTTGTATGAAAAGCCAAATATTGTCCGATGAACGCAAATAATATCTTGCATTCACATTTATGCTTTTTGTTAAATAATTAACAAAGATAATCAGGTGCAAGACTATTTACACATTTATACATTATTTCTCCTTTGTGTTATGTGATTCTTGTTTAAAAATTTGACCATCCTAATTGTTTGAATAAAGTAGTTTTTTGTTTTGACGGTAGGTCATATGCTTTGTTAAGAATGATTCTGGCTGCTCTTGTTTGTAATTTTAATCTTTTTATCATATTTCGAATACATTATCGATCATATTGTACAGCAATAATCAAAGAGAGGAAGTACATATCCACAAAACACTTTGTGCATTAGTTTGTATTTAATCTTCTATTATCATAGGAACATTTATGAACATTGGTGCAAGAGGTTCATTTACTGTAGTAGAAGCATGTCAACAATTGGTGGTCAACAGTACCAAATAGTTATCAAAGGTACCAGGATTATAATTTAGTACGCAAGACGCCAAAATGATTCTCTGATACCCAATACTAACATGCTTAAGGATGTTATCCGCTAACTTGATCAAGCGCACATACCTATTTGGTATAGTCAGATGTTGGTTTTTTTTCTTTTTTATTTATAGAAGATGTTTACATTAATAAAGATATATATATATATATATATTATATATTTATAGATAACCTAACCACACAAGCGGAAAATGTGTAACTTTGTTACTTTAAACAGATTGATTCACGTCAATTATCACTACGAAACAATAAACTATGGTACATTTTATGCAATAAAAACTTAAATAAAATTTGATGTAGCATCTTGTTTAACACTTGAGGCTCTCTACAGTGAAGATAGTGACGTTACGCACGGTATTCGGTCTATTTTTCATTTAAACATTTCTTGATGCATAAGTATGACAAAAACAAATCAAATCTACTCATTATTGAATAGTAACTTGTCTTGATTTTTCATTTGAATCGAAATTAAATAAAACCAGATTTTTTAAAATTTAATTTTATGTCTCATTATATGATTAAACAATGATTTCGTGTTCATAATTTGCCGTATTTGCCGTGTAAAACGTTACAACAAGCGCCAACCATCCAAATATAAACGAAGAAAAAATACTTACTACTGAATGGATTTCGATAAAATTTGTACAGATGGGATATGATATATATTCACATTTATTATGTTAAACGGTCACGATAAATATCCTGTCAGTTCGAAATCTAGCAGCCATTTTCGAAATTCCATATAGCTGTAAGATTTGAAAATTCGAGTACACAAAAATGAAAGCTAACACTTCAATATTATAATATTTTTATATAAATAATAGGAAACGTTCGCCACCTCTACATAAAAAATGTGATTTTATTGAATTTTACAAAACTATTTTTATTTTTAACATAGCTTCTCCCATTTTATTTTTTTTCAGTATTTTCCGTGTCTCCCGTAAATGTTACCATAGAGCCATTGTTCAAGATTTTTGAGTACGATGATAATTTAGGGTATTTCAGATTTGTGACAGACAAATTAACTATGCAAACAAATTTTATTACTGAAATGTATTTTTTTTTAAATTTGGTTAAGCCTTCAAGGTTAAGGACACGCCAAATTTTTCATCAATTTCCATTAACTTGTCTGTGTCTCCCGTAAATGTTACCACGTCCAAATTGAACGATTTTTGCATGGAACGTGAATGTAACGTTATAATATGTAATTGTATTTCCCATCTACTGAAAGTGTAGCATGTTGTGTCTTTAGCATTTGACACGTTCTGTGTGATGATATTATTTTGGGAGATATTTTTTTGAACAATTATTTAAATCAACAAGAAAATTTGACTTCTATCAAAAATTGTTAAGCCATTTGCTGATCGTAAAAGCGTCGGATAAATAAAAGTATCATGCAAAAGAATTGCATTTTAAACCAAGCGACACAGAAATTAACAACTGTAGGTCACCATACGGCCTTCAACAATGAGCAAAGCCCATACCCCATAGACAGCTCTAAAAGCATGATTCAATCATGATTTTCTTGATATGATCCAGCGATTTTCATATGTTAATTTACATGTAAATTTATCAATATATTACTCTAAATTTTCGGATGAATATATATGTAGCACAAGCTTTAAACATGCCGAAGCTTTCGTTTTTGGATTCTAGTAACATAGATGTGTCTGCTAGTACGATTGTATATGTTGTATACACTAAAAGTCATTTCCACGCATCCGACAAACAGACGCATTTGAAATTACTCATTATATTTCAAGGACTGTAGATGACATTTTAATTTTAAATAAAATCAACAATTCTAAACTTCCGTTTTCATTTTAAAATCTGGGGATGAAACTATAATTATATATAAAGCAAACAGAGGATAAATAGACATTTGCGGAAACTAGGTCTATACCTAGGATTATTGTTAGACTTACGATTACAGTTGACGAAAAACAAGGGGTCCTCTCAAAATAAAAATAAAAAATAAACCCAAATGAGATACATAGTAAAATGAAATTATATTCTTTTTATCATGTAAATAAGTCTTCACATGCAGAAACTTATTGTTACAACAAATGTGAACCGCCACAAAGTCCCCATAACGTTATGTGTTTTTTTTTATTCTCCGATGGCGTGGTCAACCTCTACTCTATAGTGTGTAATATGTCCATTTAATTTTCTACACTTCCTTTGCATATTCTGGGATTTGTCTTAGGTAATTAGGTGTCAATAATGGATATCTGATCGGATATATTTTGTCGCCTAGCAAAAACATCTCAGTCGGAAAAGATCATTCTTTTCCTATATTCCTCATCAACAAATATTGCTGATGCCAAAGAAATCTGCACTCAACATAACATATCGGATCCTATCTTCGTTCAATATTACAACTTGAGTGTGAATGCAGTGACAATGTCTGAGTGTGAATGCAGTGACAATGTCTGAGTGTGAATGCAGTGACAATGTCTGTGTCCTGAGAAATACTGCTCCTGTGGTTCCATTATCGGCCACAAACTTTCAGTAGATAGCCACCTGCAAGCGGAAGTTTTGGCCCATAAATAATTATATTTGTTTCTTGAAATAGGTATACATGTATGTGTTTCATCTTTGGTAATCGAAACACTAAAGTCAGATATTCAAGTAGACGGGTGCGATTGTAACCATAACATAAAAGACGAATTCTGTTTCCCGGGGAAAGCTTATGTTCCCGATCGGTTCTCTGTAAGAAGAGACCATTGACATCGGCTACAATTTGAAGTAACGTTTCATGAGTTTCAACTGTGAAAGGAATATCGGTTGCTTGCAAAACAAGTGACCAACACATCTCTCCCATTCCAAAAGTGTACATCATTGCCTATAATATTTCCCTGATTGTAAAAGATTGGTTTGTCGGTGGTCAAGCTAGGACTATAAGGGTTAGAATCAGACGACGAATAAAATGTGTACAATAACATGTAATGAGTCTGCATCAGGGCAGGTAAAGCTGCCATGATGGTTAATCTGTGTTCTTCACAACGGGGAAAATAAAATAAATGCACGAAATACACTTATGATTTATTCATTTTTTTTTCTGTATTAATAATTCCACTCGCTTTACTAAAGCGGGCGGTTTATTGTAATTGGGAGTCGTTCATCTTTTATACAAGTACACTTTTGTATCCACAACTGCTCCCTAAACGACTTAAATAGTGTAACTGTATGATATTTTTAACAATAAAGTTTAAATCTTGCCAAATAATATAAATGGTATTTTTCTACTGTTTGACGTTAACGATACATACATGTAGTAAATATCGCGTTGGCGATTTTTTTTTAAATATCCGTTTATAATTTATTCTTAATGAAATATGAAAATATCTCGTTATAAATGATGTGTCATGTGTTTGATTAAGATCCGGATCCACTTAATATTCGTGTGCATTAAAATACCTATATGAAGTAATATAATTTTATTTGATAACATATAACTACTTTATTTCTAAAGAAATATAAAAATAAAAATCCTCGTTTAAAAAAATTGTTTATTGGGTTCTCAGATACCGTGTACTTCAAAAGACAATTTGATTGCTTTGACTTGCAATAAATATAAAATTGGGTTCTCAGACATCCGTGTACTTTAAAAGCAAATTGAGTGATTTGACTTGCAATAAATCTAAAATTGGGTTCACAGATATCCGTGTACTTCAAAAGACAACTTGAGAGCTTTAAGAATATTTAAACGAAATTCTTGGGGGTCTATAATACTTTGAAATGCTTGATTTAATTAAAAATGTAATGCATACATGTCACATGATATGTTTAATGCAACTTAAGTTACTTTTCTTGTTTTTTAAAGGGGAAACGATGAAAAAAAGCATTTAGAACCCACATGTCGACGAAATTGACTCCACCATGGACATAAGAAAAACGACGACAATACAAATAAAACTCCACAAAGAAACATAGTGTTCAATTCTACATAACGATAAAAAAAAAACAACTGATTTTGACGGATCATGGTATATGTTTTCCAATTATAATGGTAACGTTTAAATAATTGAGACCTCTGACAAATACGGATAATTTGACAAACCACAATATGAATTGAAACAAGTTGACGCTTACGATAGTCGAAAATTACCATTTGGCGCCTGACGGTAAAAGGCATTTCAACCAAACTTGAAAGATGTCTAGGATCACTTATTACAACAGGGGCCCGTATATGTAAAGACGAATATATATCTGGTTGATATTTTCATTACATTGAATAAAATTTGTTGTTTTATATTTCTAATTGATCTCGTTAGGCCGTCATAAAACAGTTTATAGTAACAACTCATTAAAAAAAGTACTTCTAACTGGTTCGAGTTGTCTTCAAACTGGTCCGAGCTGTCTTTAAAAGTGGTCCGAGTTGTCTTTAAATTGGCACGCGATTCCACCTCAAGTTGAAAAGAATCCATTTTTTACCGATATTTCCTTGAAATCCCGTTGTTCAACTATAGAAAAACGTCATAGGAGTTAGTTTGTTTTAAACCGACGGTTTATATTTACACTTTGAAACGACCCAAGCTTTAAATGCTACCTGTAAGTGTAATTGTAATCCTAATCGTAGGTGTATAACTGTTTCCGCAAATGTCTAGTAGTAGCCGTTGACCTGAACAAGGATTATTTTCCATTATAATCTTCTTGAAAGACACATATGTAAGCGTTACTTATGAAGACAAATAGAGAAAAGCGCTTTGGACGCGTTGCATTTATTAAGTTCTGATTTTATATGTGTTGGAACAATATGTGTTCACTAAATAAAAATACAAGGAAATGCACTCTATATATAACATGTTCAAATAGGCTGAGAGAGTCTCCATAATGTAATGAATCGTAATATTCCGTAAACAAATATTTAGAACAAATCAAGACGCTCTAGCAACCTATATATAGTATAGCATGTAACATAAAACACACCATTTAGTGTGGATCAAGACGATCTAGCAACCTATACATATAGTAAAGTATGTAAAATAAAACACAACATTTAGCGTGGATCAAGACGCTCTAGCAACCTTTATATATAGTATAGCATGTAAAATAAAACACAATACTTAGAATGGATCAAGACGTTCTAGCAACCTATATATATAGTACAGCATGTATGATAGAACACAACATTTAGAATGGATCAAAGCGTTCTAGCAACCTATATATAGTATAGCATGTAAAATGAAACACAATATTTAGTGTTATGAATTATCTAAAGGGGAATTAGTTGTTATTTTCATATTTTATTGGGTAAATTGTGTATACTATATCGAATACAAGAAAATGCACTTGACACTCAAACGTGTCATAAAACATTTACAGATACAAATACGCCGAGACAGCCTTTAAACAGTAATGGATGGTTATACTCCTTAAAAAATATTTAAAACAGAAAAGGCGGTCTGGCATTTAGGAAGTCAAAAATTACAACAGTTTGTGTTATAAATTATCTAAAGTTGAAACATAAATGTGTGTAACGCAACTCCGGCACATTATCTGTAAGTTACTAAAGTTTCACACAACAATGTTCGAATTGCAGGACAAAAAGTTTGTGTTTTTAATGTTAAGGTGAAGTGTATGTAATTGCACGCCTCTAGCGGAATACGGGATTAATAACGTTTGTCGTTAGCTACGCAAGTTATCTCCCTTACTAGTAGGGACATACATTGTCAAATGTATATAACAGGTTGTGTTCTTACTCTACTTATATTTTATACTTATATTTCAAATTAAATAGTTTTGTTTAACACGAAACTTGAAATGTATCAACATGGTTTGCTTGTATATCATTCTTTATTATTATTTTACTGGGGCGGGTATGTATTTATTCAATTGCTCACCTAATATTACGTTATGAATACTCCCTCCAAAATGAACAACCAACAAAACAAAATCATATAATTCTATTTTGGGTTTAGAAATTCTTTGTGCATTTGATATGAAATTAAATACTATGTCATGTATATTGAATTCTAAATTTTAAAAAAAATATAAGCATTTACTTCACTGGAAAATTTCTTATTTGATTTAATAATGCAAATAAATTGCCACATTTCAACCAAATTAGGATTTTGATGTTTTACTAAATAAATAATTGAAAGTTTAACTTAATATTATTCTCATCAGTGCAATACATACTTATAAAAAATAAATTCAAAAAAGTAATTTGATAAAAAAAAAATTATTAAATAAAATTCAGAAAAGGTCAGTATTTTGAATTTCAAATGGTTTAATTGACTCACTTGAGGCGGAGCCTCCTAATATTGTAAACACAACAGCATGCGCATCATACAGTCTAAAAATAAATGTGAAATCCATACCGTTTTACTAATCACAGACATGATTCAATCCTCACAAAGATCTAAGAATATTTGAAACTAGATTAATTCCTTCATATTTACAATGGTCACTCCTCAGAATATTTACAGTTTAAAAAAAAAACCGAAAATGTTTTGAAAATGTGTCATTTGGATGATTGATATTATTCACAATCTAATATGTATATATATATAGATATGTTACGGATTACAAATGTGTCGAGGTTTGTAATTGGATAACAACATAGAGATGTCAGCATATATTAAGGAAACTGCCGGGTATATACGACGTTTTCATCCCCAATTGTAACCTCAAAAACGTCATCATAACACTATGTGACGTAGTCAAATGATATACCGAACACTTATGCCAGAGGCCCACAGAGGGAAAATAATGACGTGCTTCAGTCAATAATACATTTTTAATACAAAATCACGCAATTTATACTTTTAATACTAAAATTTAATGTTAAAAGTGTTATAATAAATTATTACATACACGATAAAATTATGTTCACAACAAATTAGAAAATCCGTCACATATGCCGAACATATCAGGTTGGGGTTTTCAATATATGTGTTGTAAAAAACAAAACCACAAACACACATTAAAACACAAACAAAAAATATGATATATAAAAACATTATTGAAACTATTGAAAAAAATTGTCAAGAAAAAAAGGCACATTTTAATGTATTACTCAAAATATTAAAGAAACAATAAACATGTAATGAATATACATGCTGCATTGTGAATGTTCAACAAATATCTGCACTCGATAATAACATTTAGTGAGGGTTAATCCGTAATATATGTGTAATTCAGGTTTTCGGCTCAGGGAATGTCGCAGTATATACCTTGTCTGAAACCTAAATAACATTTAATGAATAATTATTCCCCATGAGCCCAATATATTGCACATTTGGTTAATTGGATAACCAAGATCTAAATAATTCAGTGACACATTTTGGCAGCAAGTCTCGCCTATGATACAGATAGTTCATTCTTCTGGGATCCTGACGGAGAGCTGCGAGTTTTCGTTCTATAGATATCTGGGATCCTGCCATACTGTTCTATGAAAGAGATAAGTCCAGAAATATTTAAATTGATAAAACGTAATGGGCCCCAAGTTCTAATACCTCCTTTACTTCGTTTAAAGAACTGATTATTAACTTTTGTAATACAGCTTATGAAAATAATGGCATTAAATATTTTTGGAGTGTTACAAATTCTTTAGAGGGTTGAGATAAAAATACATGCTTTTGATGGTCATTGTTATTCTGTTGACAGTTATGATTTTTTCCATTATGCACCCTACACTTCCACACAATCTTATAAAGAAAAAGTGTTTTTGTTGTAAACAAAACCCACACACCACATAAAAACACAAACAAACTAATCTCTTATTTGGAATATATACTAATTTTCACTTTTTCGTACGGCATTTGTATGGACATCAAGATTGTTTTCCTTAAATCAGGGAAGTTTTAGTTAGCTGTTATTGTATAGTTTTATTGTTGATATTTACCCCTTATATATCTGGTGTTAAATATTTATATTTATATGAGAGACCTTGTTTGGTATTCCTAATTATTAGAAGATTTTATATAGATATAAGTAGTATACCTAAAACAACAAAGTTGTTTTCATTTACCTGTATATATTATGTAAACCGATATTTTATCGTGTGTTTTTCTATGTTGTGATATAATATTATTGTTTCAGAAAAAAGGAGAAGGTTTCGTACCACTAAAACGTGTAATCCCGCTACAAATGTTTGGACCTGTCCCAAGTCAGGAACCTGATGTACAGTAGTTGTCGCTTATTTGTGTAAATTATACGTATTTCTCGTTTCTTGTTTTTTATATAGACTAGATCGTTGGTTTCCCCGTTTGAATGGTTTTACACAAGTTATTTTTGGGACCTTTATAGCCTGTTGTTCGGTGTGAGCCGATGCACCGTGTTGAAGGCCTTACATTGACCTATAATGATTTACTTTTATAAATTGTTATTTGGATGGAGAGTTGTCTCATTGGCGCTCACACAACATCTTCCTATATCTAATTATGGATTTATGTTCTTCTTCGCTATACTAAAACGAACATAAAACGTATCTTAATAGAATTAAAAAAAACAAGGTTATGCCAAAACGGGACATAAGTAAGTGCACAAGATGGTATAAACACGATTGCATCTCTAAAAATGCATATTTAATGCAATTCCAATTTAGATTATGCTCAACAAGTGCGTGCCGCAAAATATTTTTTTTTATATATATATAAATGCCATGCCAAAATGAGATTTATCGCAAACTACTAGTATAACACCGACACAAAGTACAGACAAAAATAATAAAAAATAAATAAATATATAAATAGATATTGAGTGATAAACTAACGTGTTTAACTACAATCAAGTTTAATACGAGAACTTTGAATGTTAATGGAAAATGGAGGGAAATGCTGTTTTTTTCTGAACCTTGACCAAAAAAATACAGATGGTTTGACATACCCTAACAAATCCTTTACAAAAGATTTGTATTGGTTGATCGAAGATGACCATAATATAGGCCAAAAACATGACGAAGCCCATTTCAGAACACAAAAGTACCCTTTCCGTCACAAATTAAAATATAATTTAATGCTCTACCTACAAGATGGACAGGAGGCACTAACCAACCGTTATAAGTATTCCACGAAAACCTGAAGGCATCAACACCACTTGTATCTGGACACCAATACGCCGAAAAGAAAATAGGTAATTTGTGATTGTTATAGTCGGCAAAAACATCACAATCTAACGGACCCTATAAAGAATGAAAATACTTAAAATACACATCATTCACGTACCAGTCATTAAGGTCAAACAATTTCCTGTTAAAATCTACAGTGGTGTTAAGCTCTCAGGGAACCCATTCTACTTCAAGAGACATGCATTTGCGAATACAAAGATTAACATTTTTCAAAGCGATTTCTTGTAATTCTGATCTCATGCTCCCAGCCTGCACAGTTTTAACTATATTTTGATTGTCTGTATAAAATTTCACCAAACGACTTTGAAAGTCGGGCAATAAGGAAAATAGGGTTATAAATACTGCTGAAAGTTCTCTGAATGTAGAGCTTTTCTTCGCCTCGTCGGGAGTCCACATTTTATATAAAAAAATGTTGACGTTTGAACAGCAAACCCCGCATAAGCGAAGCCGCTTGAATCAGTAAAGACAATTATATCTGGCATAACTGAAACGGGGAAGAAAGATTTCCTGGGAAGTGATGGGCAATTATTTTTCCAAAATTGCTTCGTCGGTTACTAGTAACTGAATATGAAAATCCCAATAATCGCTAGCGGCGATAAGGATGAGCTAATTGTCTAGGGGTTATATTATTGATAATACAATGGACTACGTAGTCACGTATTCTCTGCAAGTAATGAAACCGTATTGAATTTGAATAACAGTGAAAAGTTAAATTAATCATTGTCAGAATATCCTCGAAAAACAGCTCGAACAGTCATCAACAAAACAAAGACAAGACTTAAATTTAAATAATTAACATGTATATATGAAATTCCGGATGGCAATCCTTTACTATATTATCTATATGAAGTGACTAACATGTCTATTTGGCCGGGTGTAATTTAATTGAAATATTTCACTATTGTACATAGTTTGTTATACACAATGTCACTATAATAAATGTATTTTTATTGCATTGTATATATGAAATTGTTCATTGTGCATACACATAAAGTCGAGAACACATACATTGTATGCAGACATAGAACAGAAAGTTACATTTTGATAAATATATAGCAACACATATTTGCAACGAGGATCATGCATTGGCACAATTTATTGACTTTCATACAATTATATGCAAAACTTTATTTTAGGAACCGTTTCAAATCTTTTATATATAGTTTATAACGCAAAAAAACCTTGATATAGAGAAGAAATCGTTACAAAAAGAAAATAAAGCTGTGGTTAAATTAATATTCTGACCGTTGTTAGTTTTGTATTATTTTAATTTTAGTTTCTTGTGTATAATTTGGAGTTTAGTATGGCTTTCATTATGACTGAACTAGTATATATATATATATATATATATATATATATATATATATATATATATATATATATATATATATATATATATATATATATATATATATATATGTTAAGGGGCCAGCTGAAGGACGCTGCTGGTGCACTGAGTTTCTTGCTGCATTGAAGACCGGTTGGTGACATTCTGCTGTTGTCTATGGTCGGGTTGTTGTCTCTTTGATACATTCACCATTTCCAGTCTCAATTTTATCGATATTTGAATATTGAAATTTGACAAAATTTCCTAGAGACACTTAAAACCAAGTCATATTTCCGGATCAAACATACATCAAGACGCACATATTCTGAAGAAGTTTTTATGAATTCATCATATCGGCAAAGTAACAGAAACAAACTCGTTTTTGTTATTATTTAAGCATTCCGAAGGGACAAAAAATATTAAAAGTGACAAGTGCAAGAGTAAATTTATCAGTACAATCTGGTGATAAACTAAATTTAGCCAATTTTAATAGAAAAAAATACATAATTAGAGAAAGTTGTCATATTTTAATCAGATTGACAAAAAATGCTCTGGATCTTTGGCATTCTTGGCATCCTTGACAGTATGTTCGGTTCAAATTCCTTCCTGTATTTAAAATTATCTATTTTTTTAGAAAACATGCTCAAAATCACTGTACATTTAAAAAAATCTTATTTGGCTTTATAAATATTTTGATATGAGCGTCACTGATGAGTCTTATGTAGACGAAACCCGTGTCAGGCGTACTAAATTATAATCCTGGTACCTTTGATAACTACTATCAATAATTCTTGTCTCATTTTTTTAACATCTTTTAAAAGGATGAAACCACATATACAGAAGAAATTTGAAATAAACATACATGTATGTTCCAAATATTTTCACACAAAATTATTCGATTATTAGTTTTATCAATCTAATAAAATGAAGGCATAAGACTTATGTGCGCGGGTACACCGGACTGCTCCGTAAGTAAAAGTAGAGATACAATTAAAATTCAAGACAGGCAACTAATATTTCAATTATATGCGACTGTCATACAAGTGATTGATTTTACTAGCTATAAAACCAATGTAAAATTTACCATTTTCTACATAAAAAGATGCCTGTATCAGACCATTTAATTTTCATTCGTTGAACAAACCTACGCTAAAAAAAAAAGAAATTGGATATACATACAGGCCCAGTCCGACTTCACCACGAATGCACCACGCTCACCACCATCTTAAATAATTTCAGATTGTTGTTAGTCCGCAGTATGAGCGGCATGAAGATATAAATTTCCGTTGCAATCACGTTGCTTCTACGTCCTCATTAACCTTCTACAACGATCCCGCTACGATTATACCACATCTCACCACGTTTATACTGCGACCTCACTACAATTATCACGATCTTTCTGCGTTAATCACGTCCCAATACGACCATACCAAGATTTATCAGATGGCAACACGATCTTTCCACGCTTCTAATGCGATTATAGCAAGCTTTTAACACTTCCATACTACGTTCATAACGCGTTCATACATCGATCTTACTACGCACCTAGCATAAAGTCAATATCGTGTTCCATATGAGTACTGTATTATTCCTTCTATTTTTCGTTGATATGTAGATGTTGTCTGAAACAACACAGTCATGCTACCAACAACTACGTAAATAAAAAAAAAGGTAGAGGTAGAGGCAGAGGAAGATCTGATAGTAACGAATCTTAATCCAGAAGATATATGTCGAACCGATCAATCCAACCTGAATCACAACTTATTGCTGGTCCATTAAGATCAATTGACGATGCTTTTGTGAACGATAGTAAGGATGACACAGATGTGTCAAGAATGATTGAGTCGTTGCCGTTAAAGTTCAAGAGGTCTAAATTACATTAAGACTAACAAATGCTAGAGAGCTTTAAAACATTTATATGACATTGACAATGAGCATGATGATCGTAGTTTGAACTTAAGAACAACGTGATTAGGATGACATGGACGTACTAAAATCGTACTGTAAACGTGATATAGTCGTCGTAGAAGCATGTTTGGATCGCGGTAAGAACGGATGGTCGTTGTGACGTCGTATAAAAATGCCCTGAGATCATAGCACAGTCTCCCCGACTAGAATCGTGATGTCGCTACGATGATAAATGTTTTAAACATGTTCAAAGTTGGCCACGCTCATCAAGATCATGAAGACCTAAAATCAACCCTATCAACACCTTACTTCGAAATGCACGACCGCACTTCGATCGTCAAATTGCACAAATATTAATGCGATCGTGGCCTAGTATGACGGCGACAGACTTACGATAAAAAATAATATGATACTGCTGAAATAAAATCATACTTATATTCAAGTATAATAAAATCGATTGGGGAAGTATGCTGGATCCAAGAACTGAATAGACAAAACGACAACCAGAATTGAAAAATATAAAACACGGGTCACATCCAGATTAAATTGTTTTTGAAATAATAGATATCTGTTTCTTTATCTTAACATATACACTGGAAAAATGCTGTTGTTAATACTTTGTTCATATCTTTTTAGGCTTTCCACTTTTTCGTGTATAGACATATTAGTTTTTTTCTGATCATTATTCTTTTCTTCATCCGCCACTTTTTTCTGACGGTGCTTATTCGTTTTGCAAGATGTCACTCAGATTTTTTTGCATATGATATCGAACAGTTATTGCGACATTAAAACTGACCCTAATCAACCGAACACTTATTACTTTAAGAGTTATTTCCCCAAACACTATTTTTCTTGTGTACGCATTTCCGTCTCAACCGTAAAATATAACGAGAAATTCAATGTTACAAATTTTCTCGTTATATCCTCAGAATCTTAGGAATAACTTTTACCGAAGCGGTCCGGAAACTCCATATGAGAGTTATTTTTCCTGCTAAAATTGTAATTGGTAAACCATAAGTGATAGAGATCTAGGTTTCCGATTTGTCAATACTTAAAATTTTGCGTTCCATTTCTTAGTTTTTAAAACTAGGCATTGAGCAACCCTCAAAATGCCGCTTTGTAAAGTGAAAATTATAATACTTAACAATTGAAAAACTAGTTTTATTCTAAAGATAATTTGAATTATATTTTATCCTTTTAAAAGTGTTCTAACGAATACAGTATAATTTGGCTGTGTTTAGTAATTAGTATCCATACTGTGGATTTATTATTATTCGTTGGATATCAATGTTATGAGTTCCGTGGCTACATTTGAACCTCAAGATCAAATGTTCAACGAATAACATGTGTTCAATAGACTTTGTAAACAGAGGTGTACAGAACCTAGAACTCAAGTATTTATGAAAATGCAAGTTTGCAGGAATTTATAAAAATTAATACCCACAAAGGTAAGTAAATCCACAGTATATACACGATGGTATCTTTATACAAGGTTTTCAACTGTTGAAAATATGACAGATATTAACAATTCGCTTGATGTGTTTAAGATTTTAATTTTATCATTTGCTGAGGAACTTTCATTTTGGATTTTTCTAAGAGTTCGTTATTTTTTTTTTGTTTTTACTTTTAAGACAGATAAACAAAACTTGACCAATTTCTAAAGCTACAACCGTTTCAACTAAATACATCAACATTATACGAATACATTGTGTGAGTGAACCATGTACCCTAACATAAGTGTTATTCTCTTCTGTATATCTCAAACATTCCTTTGGCCCTGCAACAGTAAATTCTATCAATATCAATGCTATTGACTGAAACAGAACGATTGTTTTCGCATGTAAAAGAGGAACGAAGGATACCAGATGGAGAGTCAAACTCATAGATAGAAAATAAACTGACAACGCAATTGCTAAAAAGAAAAAGACAAACAGACAAATAATAGTATACCTGATCTAACAAAGAAAACTAAACGCTAAGCAACAAGTACACCACCCAAAACTTGGGGTTATCTCATATGCTCCGGAAGGGTAAGCAGATCCTGCTCTACATGTGGCACCCGTCGTGTTGCTTATGTTATTACAAATCCGGGAAATAGTCGAATTCGGTAGGTGTAACTTACGAAATTAACTTTTATTTAGCACAAAATATTAATAATAATGCGTCATTGAAAATATATATTTTTAATAAAAAATCTCCTATTGTCATATATTTGCTTATCATCACTTTTAAAACGACACAACAACAATCATTTACAATTAATCATCATCCATCAATGCAGTATGTATGCATGTGGTCATTTTTTTGTACACCATGACAATATAAATAGTGGTTAACATTTTTGTATACTCACTACTAGTCAGATCAATCTAAAGAAAGCAGCCATAGGATGTTTTACTGTACTTTTGGTCACCATTGTTGGAACTGTCTACGAATATGGAGGAGGTTTAGGTTATGGCATTGCTGTTCGGAATGGTGGTGGTAGATGACACTTATTTGAGTTTCTGGTACGGCGGAGCTGGAGGGATTCGCGGAGGTGCAGTTATTGGCGGACTGCATGTATTAACATAGGTGCAGTTATTGGCGGAGGTGCAGGTATCGGTGAAGCAACCTATGGTGGTTCGTTATGTGGAGGTATGTACATATAATAGCCTAGTGTTCGAAGAGAGGTTTTAATAGTTATCATAAGAATTCATCAAAAAAAAAAATATATGGGAACATAATAGTTTAGATTTGTATGACATTTTTGCTTAACGATTTTGAACAAAAAAAAGTCATTACTTTGATGTTTCTGTTTAGAGCATTTAATATAGTAATTTAGAGAGGTCGACCCATACTCTTTAGTTAAAGTGCGTCTTCAATGTTCAGTTATAACAAAAAAAAGATATGCGAATGTATCATTTCAGTTGGTCGTCAAATATACAGCCAATATGGTAATTTAGCGTAATCATTGAGATAAATCATGTTACCTATATATAACGTTATGATTTCGATCCGGTTTGAATGGCTGACCACGGTTTTCCAAAGCTCCGGGAATAACACATAAATAGTTATGTACAAATGTGAAAGTCACTCCAACCATTTAAACAATAAACAAAACGCTAATTAACATCCAGAAACTGTCGGATAATCTTTAGAGAACAAAACACAGAAATTTTATACTTTGCAACATGAGTAATCAAAACAGTGAAAGTCCGGACAATGACAAGATGGTCGGCTCCTATGTCTCGGCACTGAAACAAAACATCAATAACTTTTCCAAAGATAATGCAGAACCTGATGCTGAATACTTCAACATCAAGTCTGTATTCATTATAGAATCAGACATTTTTGGTAGCTTAAAACCCGATAAAAACAACTACCTAACACACACAGAATTGTTTAGATGTATTGATCTCACCATACCAGATAACCATCTAAACGGGCATCAGAGAGTCATTGGAGGTGTATGGTGCATATAGCCAGACAATGAGGAAGACAGAGATACACTTGTGGCGAATTCGATTACAGTGAGGAAAAAACGAATTGAGGTTTACCGTAGAAACCCAAAATATGTAGAAAAAGAGAGTCCAACTACTGCGAGAATAAGGATGAAAAATATACCACTATCAGCCGATGATGGCCAATTGTTAAGATACCTGCAAAATTGGCACCTCAACGTACTCAATTATCACAAAAAACATTAAGGATCGATGGGTTGGTGAGAAACTGTCAAACAGGTGACACAATTTTTCATTGCGAACCCTTTCTACATACAATTCCTAGAAACGTAAAAATTTGCAAGTACCGTGGGCTCATTTTTTATAAGGGACAAATAGATGAGAACAACACAGACATTGAATGCACCAAATGCTTGCAAAAAGGTCAAAAAAACAAACTGTAGCAATGATTGGAAATGAATGTGGTGCAAATGGACACATCTCAAAGAACTGCACTTCTGAATTTGATAAAAACTGTCAAAGTGTCTCAGAGGATTCGACAGAAGAGTCGGATGAAGAAAATGAAAATGAATCGGAGAAAGATGAGGAGATTGTTCCATATCAATCGACTGAAAATATCTTACATACTGATGATACCCCACACAATGAACAAACCAGTAAGATCAACGAACTTACCAAATTTACCAGTAAAGTAGATGAACCAAAACAAAACCTATATAATTCGAAGTCAGAGGCACCCATAGAACAGTCACCTGAACAAGATTCAAAATAAAAAAAAAAAGAAAAAG
Source organism: Mytilus galloprovincialis (assembly GCA_037788925.1). Classification (NCBI taxonomy): domain Eukaryota; kingdom Metazoa; phylum Mollusca; class Bivalvia; order Mytilida; family Mytilidae; genus Mytilus; species Mytilus galloprovincialis. Next base: position 82,656,460 of record CM075338.1, read on the forward strand.
AAAAAAGTATCCAAATCCCAGGAAACAACTCAGGGTCCAATAGACAAATATCTTGGGACAACCCCGCAGCAAAAAACAACAAAACGATCAGCCACCACACAAACCGATACTTTGCATGACCGTGAGATTGGCTTAAAAAAAACCAAGAACATTCGAAAACTCCTAACTGCCACAAATTAAAATACAACCATGAATAATTGTAAATATTGTATTATATTTTTACTTGTTTGTCTATATCTCTTTTTATGCAAAAATAAAATACAAAAAAAAAAAATAAGAGAGGGTGATATAATTCTAGATTATATACACCTTGAAATTAGTATTAAAATAAATATTAATGAAAATGTATATATATGTAATGAACTGTGTATAATATTGTTTATTTTGGAAAAGGACGATTCTCAAATAACCCCATTCCTTAAATCAATGAATAAATATTTCTGTTCTAAATATGCGATCCAACAAACAAGAGATGAGAACAAGTCAAGTTGTGATAAAACAATCACAAAAATAGTTTTCCCTGTTTTAGAAAAATACATACGAAAAATTGTATTGATAATCAAATTTATGAAGACGCAAATAATAAAGAATCACAATACAATAAACATATTAAATTAATATATTTTTGAACTGTTTATAAAAAAAAGAATAGCTGTCATAAATAAAAATAAAATGAATAAAATAGATCCAACAAAATTAAAGTTCATAAAGAAACTATCCTTGATAACTATCAATTCATTAATCCACATATATCTGAATTCAATTTCTCTGTTTATCTCAATAGCTACCGAAACAACCTCTCCATGATACATCCTTGCTCTATAATAAATCATCCGTCTATTTTAATCCTTATATAAGTAGAACTTATACATAGTCCTATTTTACATCATGTAAACAACATTTGGATATGTCATGTAATCCACAAATTAGGAATATTTCAAATGTTCCATTTAAAAAGTAAAATCACAAAAATACTGAACTCAGAGGAAAATCAATTCGGAAAGTCCATAATCACATGGCAAAATCAAATAACAAAACGCATCAAAAATGAATGGACAAGAACTGTCATATTCCTGACTTGGTACAGGCATTTTCAAATGTAGAAAATGGTGGATTGAACCTGGTTTTATAGCTAGCTAAACCTCTCACTTGTATGACAGTCGCATCAAATTCCATTATATTGTAACCGATGCGTGAACAAAACAAACAGACACAATAGGTAAAAATGTCAAAAATAGGGGTACAGCAGTCAACATTGTGTTATCATCTTAATCACTATAAAAACAACAAATGTACCGAAGAAGCACAAAAAGGCATACATCAAATTAACATCCTCATTTTGATTATATTATACGATTATATTTGTCTATGTAAAATGCACCCATCAAGGAAGGAGGGTTTTGAGTACTGGTGAAAATTGCGCGTTTGAAATTCGCACAGGTAGACATGAAATAATTTTGTCGTTCAAAGTATGACGGGATGCATAAATACAGAGGCACGTCAAATGTATATCACAAAAACAGTGGGTTATCAGTAAAAGTAATATTAATAAATAAAATAATTTTGTCATTCAAGGTATGACAAGATACATAGGTACAGAGTCACATCATGAAATAATTTTGTCGTTCAAAGTATGATGGGATACATCAGCACAGAGTTACGTCAAAAGGATATCTAAAAAAAACCAGACTTAACAGTAAAAGTTATATTAATAAAGACAAATAAAAGAATAATATAACACGTTATTAAGATGATAAACAACGTCAGTACGCAAAATCTATACTTCAAGACCATCGTCCACAATATAAAATTTTTTTGTCAATCCTTCACAAGTCAAATATCATCATCCAACATGCTCCTCTGTATAAAAATGCAAGTACTGATTCTGCAAACTATAATTACTTTGATTGTTTCCGTAATTATTATAAGCATGGTAAACTCCTACATCATGTACATGATCCTACAATCTCATTATACAGTTGAAATAACAGACCTAAAAATAAATAAAAATGAAATTATTATACATGATATAAACAAAATATATCTGTTTTTTTATTATATATTTATAGTCTCAAATTATGGCAAAAAAGCAATAGTAAAATCTAATGTATGAGAACAAATAAATGAAAATATGTGTTTAAAATACAAGTATGTATGCTAATATATATTTGTGTTGTTATATCTCAATTTCTTTCTTGAACATTGTGAAGTATATTGTGTATATATTTTGTTTACCAGTACTGTATGTATTTAAATCACAAATAATGATGTACATGTACTAATGTTTTTATCGTATAACGTGTAACTTTAAAACCAAACATTTAATGAAAGTACTATGTGAATATGAGGTGAAACAAATATATCTCCTTCTAAATGTAGTTTTGATATTAACTACACATTTAAACTCCAAACTAAACAATGGGTGAACATCTTCATATAATATCACTAAACTGTCAAGGTTTAGGCAAAAAAGGCAAAAGAGAAAGATTACAATTATAGACAAAAAATCAAAAAAGTCACATTCTTTTCATTCAAGACTCACATTTTGTAGAAAATATTGAACAAACATTAAAAAGTGAGTTTATTGGCAAAACGTTTCATAGTTATGGTAATACACAATCAAGAGGTGTTTCAATCTTTGTCAAAAATAATTTAAAATGTAAAACAATAAACGAAATAAAGGATAATGAAGGTAGAATAATTTTGAAAAACATAGAAATAAATGACAATATTTTTACTCTAATAAATGTATATGCTCCAAATCTACACAAAAACAGAAACACATTTTTCAAAAGGTTCAAAATATAATTGAAAATAATCGTTTGGGTATCCTTATATTATGAGATGACATGAACGAAACTCTCTCAATTAATGATAGAAGAACTAATATCATCCCTAGAAACTACAAACCAGTAAATAGCTTTAAAAAAAAATAATTTAACAGAAAAATGGAGAGAACTTAATCCAAACACTAGTCAATTCACATGGAGAAGGAAAAATGATACAAACATAGCAAGCATAATTGACTTCTTCTTGATTAGTCCTGATATAAGACCGCATGTTATGAAAGCAGATATTCGACCTGCAATTGTCTCATACACTGATCACCAAGCCATTTTTTTACAAGTTAGACAAAATTCAGAAGAAAGAGGCAGGGGTTTCTTTAAAATAAATAATTGTATACTTAAAAAAGCAAAAATATATTGACCTCATAAATAACTTAATCAAAAACTATCAAAAAAACAAATACTCACCAAAAATTTAAAAACACTCTGGGATATGTTTAAATCAGAGGTAAGAACGGCAACTCTTACTTACTGCAAACAAAGATCATCTGAAAATAAAAATGTTTTAACAAATTTGGAAATAAAATTAAGAAAAGTAAAATGAGAAAACAAATGCAAGCTAAATTATAAAAAAGAAATCAAAACCATTGAAAATGAACTTGAACACCTCTATTTAAATAAAGTTAAAGGTGCACAAATAAGATCCAGAGTACAATGGATAGAAGAAGGAGAGAAAAATACTAAATATTTCCTAGGCTTTGAAAAATCAAGACAAACAAAAAAAAGCATTACAGCGCTCAAAAATAAACAAGGGAAAATAGTAACAGATTCCGCAGAAATCCTAAACATAGAAAGATCATACTATGAAAATTTATATACAAACACTTCTCCAAATTTAAATGATATCAAAAATTATATAAATGAAACCAACATTGATCACAAACTATCAGAAAAAGAAAGTGATTCATTGGGAGACCCCTTAACAATAGAAGATTGCACTAATTAAAAAAATCTCCAGGAATAAATGGGCTAATTTTATCGCACTTTTTGGAGTAATTTAAAAGAATTTACTGTTGAAGTTTTTAATAAATGCTATAAAGAAGGAGAACTAACAACCATACAAAAGATAGGTATAATCTCTTTATTTACAAAAAAAGACCCTTAGTCACTGGATAACTAAAGACCAATTACGCTATTAAATGTAGATACTAAACTCCTTGCATATGCAATAGCCCAGCGCTTAAACCAATACTGCTGAAAATAATTCATGGAGATCAAAATGGATATATCAAAAATAGATATATTGGTTTTAATATACGCCAAAATCCAAGACATTATAGACTATGCTGAAATTTTTAACATAGATGGTACATTACTCTTTATTGACTTTTCAAAAGCTTTTGATTCATTAGAATGGAATTTTATGTATAAAGCCCTTATAGAATTTGGTCTACCAAATTCATTTATTAAATGGGATAAAACATTATATAAGAATATTAAAGGCTACATGCTAAATAATGGGTGGATTTCAGAAACTTATAATGTATCTCGTGGGATACGTCAAGGTTGTCCTTGCAGCTCTCTAATTTTTACAATAGCAGCAGAAATTCCTGCATGCAAAATAAGACAAAATACTGGTATTAAGGGATTTGAAACAATATTAGATTCTAAAACACATAGTCTGAAAATCTCACAATTGGCCGATGACACAACTCTTTTTTTTTTAAATGCAAGCAGGAAATTAGCTATGCTTTAAATATTATTGAAATATTTGGAACACTCTCAGGTCTTAAACTCAACCGATCGAAAACAGAAGGAATATGGCTAGGCAGACTTAAAAGTTGTAAAGATAAATATGAAAATATCAACTGGAATAAAGAACGTATTAAAAGCCTAGGTGTATACTTTGGACTTAACAAAAATTAATGTGACAAATTAAATACTGAAATAATTCTAAGGAAGTCTCAAAATACAATTAATAGCTTGAACAGAAGAAATCTCACAATGATAGATAGAATAACAGTAATTAAATCTCTCATCTTACCAAATCAATTCTTGGCATCAGTTACAACTATTTGCAAAGAATTTTTAAATGAATTTAAAAACTTGATTTACAACTTCATCTGGGGTAACATCCCCAAGGGTGACTGGGGAATAGAAATATGGTCACTTAGTCTTCTCCCGACCGGCAGTAAAACGTTTGCCGAAGTGGGGCGTCCGTTCGCAGTCGCGACCGGTCAGAATGGGGACGTTAAATCCAATGTCTCGTGTAAAGAGAGTGCCACGCTCTTTTCACGTTAAGAACCCTTGCAACAACTCTCTGAGGGGTTCGTAGGTGGCCTGTTGCAAGGCAAAATTTCTTGTTCTATCCAATATACCCTTATTTTCCAGTGGCAATCCAAATTTCCCTGACCATCATCCCAAATGGCCTTTATTATGACAAGACCTACCTATTGTATTTATTGTGAACTTGTTCTCGTCCTGAATATGCATGAAATATTTGCCACTGGACGTTAAGTAACCAACAATCAATCAATCAATCAATCATCTGGAGTAACAAAAAAGAAAAAAGGTAAACGGATCACGCTCTAATAAGATTACTTGGAAGGAGGCCTTAAAACGATCAATATTGATGATTTTATATCAGCTATACAATTATCCTGGGTCAAACGTTTAACATCAACAAACTTTGCAAACTGGAAAGTCATTCCCCTTTTCTTTTTAAATAAATTTGGAGAAAACTTTTCTTTATTTAATATGAATCCAGGTAGCATAAAAGCAATCCAAAAACTTAGTAAAACACTCCCTCTTTTCTATTTAGAAATAGTCAAAAGTTGGTTTAAGAGAAACAAAAAATCTCTGAAATAAAAACCAACAGTACAAATTTTATTAATATAAGACAACAATACATGTGGGGCAATAAACATATTAAATTTCAAAACAAATATTTAATATTTTCACATTGGATAACAAATGGAATACTATTTATTAATGGCATAATAGATGAAGCAGGAAATATATCACAAAAGGCAGTATTAGATAAATTGACCCTTAAATCTAACTGGATATCAGAACTATCTAGAATAAGAGCTGCAATACCAAACAAATGGCAATTGATAATGAAATAAGATAACTCATGCTATACTCAAGTTAAAACAGATAAAAAGCTATACTTAAAAACACAAAATAATACAAAATTGATCAGCATTGAAAACCTTCCATCAAAAGAAATTTATAAAAGCATTAACTTATGTTATATACAGGAAAAAACACCAATTGGCTTTCTAAAATGGAAAACATTATGACATCAATCTTTTTCTCACTGTATTATTATTCTCTATTCATAAAGCTACAAATCAATCAGAGTATAAACAAAAAAATGTTGATGTCTATAGAATATTTAAATTAAAATTTAAACAACATTAAGAAAATATGAAACTTCTTGATAAGACAACAGGTAGATGTTTGAATGATGTTTATAAAAAAATATAATAACCATATTGATGATTGCGCATGATCATTCTTCTGTATTACTATATATATATATAGCATGTAGAAAAACTCAAATGTAAACAAAAGTTTAATTTTAAAATGTTTAAATGTGACGAATGGTCAATATTTACCTGTAGAATATGATTTTTGACCCCGTACTGTCTACTGTCTAATTACTGGAAAATTATCTAATATTTCAGGATAAAAAAGATTCCTTCTTGATCAATATATCATAAGTCAATGTTCGGCGGTAGATATGAAAGTGGATATGGTAGTGGATATGGCAGTGGAATATTCGGTAGATTAGTTGGTTGATATGGATTAGGAGTAAGTGGTAGAATAGGTTGAGGATTTGGCAGAGGAATCGGTGGAGGATACGGCGGTCGATACGGAGGTCAATACGGAAAGGGAAAGAAATGTTATTAAGTATGTATCTATTTCTATATGTGATTTTATTGCTTTTAAACAAACAAAAAATAACACCAACACTTTTTTTATGATTCTATGCTATACTTCTGTACTGTTGTTTGTGCAAAGAGATTAGTTTACTGCATTTATTATTTCAAATGATGAATGAAAGGGACAAAGTCCGAAAATTACCAAGACTACACACAGATAGTTGTAGTTCGAAAGCTAAGAACAACTTGTTAAAAGACGAGTTTGATTGTGTAATATCATCGGCAACTGTTACACGCATATCTATACTACTGAAAGAAGAAAATGATTTCATTGAGGCGCAAATCTATACAAAGTAGGAAATATTTGTAATATGACGAATACATTTGTGCTTTTTAGTTCCTCAATTTGTTTTTGAATATTATATTTTCCTTCGAAAACGCCCATTTTTATGCAAGTGGTCCAATATGGATACCGTTATCAATCCATGTCGTGTACGCTTATGCGCTCACTCAGTCGGAAAAAACTCATAGTTTCAAAATTTTCCCATTTGTACCGGCATTTCACAGGCATCTTCTAGTACACTATTTTTACAGTTACAACAGTTATAACGTTTCACAAATAATATCATTCCTTTGGTAACCCTGGAAAAAAAAATTTCTTAAATGATATACTAGTATATACACATTACTTCGCCATATTTCACTCCTCTAATAATTAGCCAATCATTGAGGCTGCAATGACATTTGTTACGTCGTCGTAAATGTGACTTGTTATAATCCATTACATGTTTTACATTGCGCTTCATAATAGGCTTGCTCAGGAAACAAAACGTATGAGTTTCAACATATACTGTTTTACAATTTCAGAATAAAATAATATGGATATAAAAGTGTGTTTTATCATATGTTACCCAACATAGTTCAAGTATGTGGTCAACGGGTTTAAGTCAAGAGAGTCATATCGACCACAGTTTAATTTCTGTCGTTAAATTATGAATTTAGAACTTCATGTGCTTTTGGTAGTACGCTCATTTCACGAATCAGATATCGTACTATAGTTTTTAGGTGGGGTGCGTGTTGTTTAATCTTTAGTTTTCTATGTTGTGTCGTGTGTGCTGTTGTTTGTTTATCTTTTTCATTTTTAGCCATGGCGTTGTCAGTTTGTTTTAGATTTATGAGTTGTCCCTTTGGTATCTTTCGTCCCTCTTTTACAAGCAGATTTATGAGTTTGACTGTCCCTTTGGTATCTTGCGTCCCTCTTTTAACGAATATCCCTCCTTTTGCTAACAAATATAGGGCAGCTAAAGGTGGCATAATTGTTCAAGAATTAAAGAATAATCAATTAAAAGTCATGCTCCATTACAATAATTCTGTAACTCATCAAACTGTTTTTGAGATTACAAAATCACCTTCGTATTGATATAAACAGTACCTATGTTAATGTCAAACCCGTTTTTCTCAGGCTTTGGGTTTTCTCCTTAAGTACTAATTTGGTTGGCAATGCTCATTGTAAATCTTACTTTTTTTGTTGCTTTTAGGTATTTCAATTTCTAAAATACTTATCTTCGTTCGTCTTTGAATATCAACATGAACCTCTGCTGAGGTTTTTTGTCTCTCTTTACATCTTTTTTGTCAGCTAAAACTGAAATGGGAAGATAATTTATAGTTCATTTCGCAATGGACCATATTGTATAATTATAAACAATTTAAATGTACTTGTCAAGTTAAAGTTTATCAAGGTCGATGTGCAAGCCATATGTTGTACCATGGACAAAACAGCTAATACATAATTGTATTATCAATTTATCTACAAAGTACAAATCGCGAAAATTTAGATTTTGAAGAACTATACTACTTTGTTATAATCGATGTCTATGTGCAAAGTTAAAAATGGTACATACTCTTTCATAAATAAAATATGCTATTATTCTTCATCAACCAATAAGACGATGCAGTATATTTGATAAACAACAAATCTTGACTTTTATGTATTCTGATATATATCCAGGACTTGTCGGTGGAGGTCAACCATGGTACACATGTAGTTTGAAATGTGCTCCAGTACAGATCAAACTGAACAAGAACTGTAACTTGGCACCTCTTCTTCCTGGCGGTTTGAATACTTGTTGTTCTGTATTGCCATGGTGGGTCACCAACCAAAATTACGGTGCTTCCATTTGAGGAGCTGGTATAATTGGTGGTGGAGATATCATTGGTGATGGAGGTATCATCGGTGGTGTAAGTGGTCTTGTTGGAGGTGGTAGTGGACTTCTTGGTCCAATCGGAGGTATTTGAGGACCAATTGGGGGTGTTGTTACAGAACCAGTTAGTGTAGTAAGCGGAGGTAGCAATGTTGTCAGTGGATACGGATCAACTGGTAGAGGATATTATTAGGTATTCAAAAGGTTAGTTTAAATATATCTAGTGTATGCTGTATAACTTCCATCATTCAATGTAGGTGTATTACCGTTGTATGCACATTGTTAGCTTCAATTAGAAATAAGCTTGGCAAAGTATTGTTTTTTTTTTCTTGCAGAAAAATGCAGTCTTTAGCTGTCTGATACCTATCAGCACATAGTTGATCGAGTTGCCAGATCCTATCACTTGAAAAATAAGAACTGTTGGACACATAATTTACTTCTGGATTAAGGAAATGACCTACTGAAATGCATATTGCTTCCTGAATATATAAGACGTAATATGTAGTTTCATGCTTTCTTGGTGTTTTACTGGTTTGTCTTATCAAATAGAGGTTTTTGAGAAAACAAGTTACACACACACCCATACACACCTTCATTCATACAACAGTGTATGGATAAACCACACTTTGTTGGACAACCAGGGATCAAAACTTGTAACCCATAAAATAGAATTACGAAAAGTACAACATCTCTTTTGTCATAAATATATGTGTGAATTTCTGTTTTTGCCAATCTAATTTTTTTATTAGTAATAAAGGTTATACGCAAAAATTATGAAACAATTTGATTCGTGTAATTTCTTATTGTAGGTAGTCAAAGAAGACCGGATAGGAAATGCTTGAAAACTGTAATCTTATAGAATAAATACTTTGCCAGATAAAGTTGTATGTTCTTTTGTCTAAAGTATTTTATTAATATTAGCCGCAACAGTTTTTCACGGCATTGATAAAAGGAAGACACCACTACGAAAAGAAGACACTATCTTATAAAAAAACATTTAAGTAATTTAAACTCGGTTTTACCAAAACGCTACCACAAACCTCGATATGAATTTTGTGTTGCTGACATACAAGTATAGATTGCACTGCTAGATCTAATCTTTTTGCACTGAACATCAAACTAACTGTGACAAACTAATAGCTTAAGTACTTTTTAATAATGAAGTAATAAAAAATGTACAAAATTAAAAATTAATTTAACAAAAAACGATCATTTCAAAAAGTAAGATAAACCGGGAAACTGACATGCCAGTTACTAGTATAGTTATAGCATTCTGGAAAACAAACTAACAATACAAATATTGTTAATATAATAAATGATCAGGTCTTATATGACAGGTCTTAGACAAGGTAATCGGTCATACGCAGACCTGTTCCCATATCTGGTCAGTAGCAGACCTGTCCACATGTCAAAACTAGAACAGACCTGTCAACAGGTCTGTAGTAGTCCTGAAAAAAAACCGTAGGTCTGCTATCGACAAAGTTAACTTACGTGTCTGCTTAAATTTTCTCAAATTAACATAGAAAAAAGTAAATCACCAAAATACTGAACTCCGACAAAAATATATATAGCAAGATGTGATATAAGTGCCTATGAAACAATCTCCGTCCAAGTAACAATTCATAAAAATCCAAATAATTTAATATTTTTGATTTATCCTGAAATTTTAAATTCTGCTTTAACTGATGCTTATACAATCTGTGAAAGATATATGGTATGTGAAAAAAGAATGCTATGTAATGCAATGTGACGCATCAAATCACACAACCTTTTACTCAGGTGATGCCTAAAATTACAACAACATGAAATGCCAAAATTGCTCCCTTACATATTTCATGCAGTTACTTGGAAAAATGTAATGCATCCTCACTAAGTTATTATTCATATGTGTATTGAAATGTTAGCCTTCGATACAAACCTTCTATCATTATTTGTTAACAGCTTCTAACTAGCTGTCAGTACTTGCAGGAACTCTCAGATATGTACATAATGGTTGGTTTTGTTTTGGTTGATTGGATGTATACGTACCTTTTTACGTCCACTGTGTTTTTTTGCTGGATGTACATTTTATTTCTATATGAAGTCGTCTGAGTGCTGCTTTAATGGTTTGTTCTCGTGTTGAATGTTTTCACGATTCTTTTAGATTGGAGAAGGGGGGATCCACCATTTTCTACATTTGAAAATGATTTAATTTTGGATGTAACGCGTCTTCTGATTGGCTGACGTTATTTTATTATGAGCCCATAGACATAATTTAGTCATGTGGCCATGACGTCTTAACGTTTTTTCATGGTTTTCTACGGTTTAAAATGGAACTTAGAATTAAATTATAAGAAATGACTGTAATATTTTTTTCTGTCTATTCGAAATGAATTCGAAATAGAATGAGGTTTTTATTTTGCCATTTTTTTAGTTTGAGTTGATCAGAGTATATATAACTATAAAGTGTTTTAAAGAATGATATTCGTCTTGTCGTCGTGTTAAGTTCTTTTGACAACAATGTTTGTGTAAAAAATAGTTAAACATAATCAATACACAGCAAATAGCCCAGTAAGTCTGTAAACCAAAAAAAAAAAACATGGAATTTGGCCAGACATTTTTTTATTTTTCAAATGTATAGTTCTAAATCATATTATATCGGTTCTTCTTCGTGTTATCTACAACGAAACAATATACTTATAATAGTGATTCAAAGATTTTCTGTATAATATTTTTTGTATTGATTATGTATATCAAAACCTAACATTGGCACGAACAGAAAGATATACTTCTATTTGTTACACAAGACATGCTGTTGTTTTTATAACTCTAGTTGATGTAAATTTGGATCCTTAGTTGTCTGTACCAAGGTGTGGTTTATGTATTATTTTTGTATGCTTGTCGTTCTGCGTGTGTTTCTGTAGCCTTTTTATTTTCATAAATTAGTATATGGTAAGAAAACACATAAGAAGCATCGACCTTCAAATGACCTCATATAAACTCAGGATGTAGTATAACTGGTTATGTATCAATAAAGTTCTTCTTATCAAACATGCAACGATAGATTATTTCTGTTTCTGATTATGAATAAGTAAGATTTGACAACTCGATCATCATAATACTGTATGACATCTTAAAACTTCAAGTCACCTGAAAAGTATGTTCTAATGCAAGACCAGAACAATACTTTGTCTAAATTATTTGTTATTGAAGCGGTCGATGTGCATACACCGCTAATACAGACAAACTAAATGATAAGCAGAAACTTACCTTTAAAAATATCTAATAGTATCCTTTACCAGTTGATCCGTATCCACCGACAACTTTGCTGCCTCCCCTAACTACACTGACTGGACCTGCAACAACACCACCAATTGGACCTCCAATAACACCGATTGGACCTAGAAATCCACTACCACCTCCAATAAGACCACTAACACCACCGATGATACCTCCACCACCAATTATTCCTCCACAACCAATAATACCAGCTCTTCCAAGGGAAGCACCGGTTACCCACCATGGCAATACAGAACAACAAGTATTCAAACTACCTGGCAGGAGAGGTGCCAAGTTACAGTTCTTGTTGAGTTTGATCTGTCCTGGGGCACATTTCAAACTGCATGTGCACCATGGTTGACCTCCACCGACAAGTCCTGTTCAGACATCAAAATATATAAATTACATGATATCATATTGTCATGTATATAACATGGTCCACCATAGTTGATGACATTCAGTAGATTTAAACAAAAAATATGTGGTATGATTGCCACTGCGAGAACCTATTATGTACCAAATAGCACATGCGTGGGCAACTGTATGTCACCTAACGGCTTCAACCATAAGGTTTATTAAAAAAAAAAAGATGCATGCATATACGAAATATTTTATTATGCTATTTTTAGGAACCATTAGTTAACGGCTTGTGGATATTTTCCTTGCCGTAATAAAAAAATGTAATTTAGAAAATACCTGTATTTATTCCTCCGATCAATCCTCCTAATCAACCATTGTTAAGCAGAAGTCCACCACCATTGAGAATTCCACCTACCCCACCAATAATTCCATCGCCGCCAATGAGTGGACCACGTGTGACAACTCCACCACCAACAAGTCCTCCTAATAATGGACCTCCTTTGCCATATGCCGATACAGAAGCGACAAGCGAAACTAGAAGTAGAGACAACATTATAATGGATTACTTTGATCTGTAGAAGATGTGAAATATACTCAGATATGAATGTTCTTTTATACTTTGATCATTGTAAGACACGTGATACATTTCTTAAAACAGTGATTTGATGTATTATGAAAAAGGAGATTTACAACATTATGGTTTTAAATATTGCAATTTATGTAAATTAAGCATGTTTTTTGTTTTTTTATCCTGTGGACACAGTCCGATACATAGCATGCAACTATCACGAACATACAATATGATATTTTTAGAATTAGAAAAAATAACATACTTTGCTGGTGTCAGCTAGTTGGAAAGAAGAAAAGTATAAATCGATCAATATTAAATTTTGCAATTCATGCATATGTTGATTAAGCAGGGTTTTTTTTGTGGACACATTCCGATACATAGCATGCAACTAACACGCATGTCAACAAATGACCTTAATAGATATGACAAAAAAATACTTTGCTGATGTCAGCCAGTTGTAAATGAGAAAAGTATAAATCTATCAACGTTAAATATTGCATCATATTATAGTGCATTGCAGACGAACGTAAAAGGTTTCATTAGTGCAATAAGTTGACAGAACAGATTGATCCAAAGACACAATAGCTTTAAATCTTACTGAGATTTGTACGAATAATGAAGTTGAAATGTAGAAATTATATCGTCTTGAATGAAATGGAATATTTTACAAAGCACAAGTGTTTCTTTCCATTACTTGATAAATCATAGCCTAAGAAAGAACTGTCAAATACTTTGTCAGACAATACAACAATAGCATTGATTGTTAAAAAGAATACTGTTCCATGAGGCTAATGTTTTACTCATCCATAGTATTTACAAAGTGTGATCTATAATTTTTTGACTTTTCAAATTTTCAAAACGAGTAGGTTCAGTAAGACCCCTTTTTGGCCCCAACATATAGCAGTTTTACAAAATTGATAAATGTATACCCTTATTTATTTATTGGACATTAGAATGCTTCTGCTAAATAGATATGGGCTGTGTTTGACAGTAAGTTGTATTTGATGCTAATGATTAACATATATAAGGTTTGACGATAAACACCGATGCGGCCACTTTTATTTTTGACAAAAAACATCTGAAAAGTGACAATTTTTGGCATATTTGATAGATTTTGCATATTTGAGCTAGAATCGGGGGGTTTTTATTGAGTAAATCAGTTAAAATCTTTTACATATTGTCATTAGTTTGGGTAGCGTGTACGTGACACATTTAACTCTACTAATCAAGATGAGGTTTTTGTTCTTCATGGGACGGGGAAAATATACGTTAATCAAAGCGAGGACTATATAATACATGTATATGTATAGATGATTTATAAAACTTCTAATGTTATTTTTATGACAGGATTTCCAAGAGTTACAATAAAGATAATTTGTTCTTAAGTTGTCCTTTTCTTTACTTTAACTTAATAAACTAATCTTTTCAAACGGATTACTTTGCCTTGTACCAAATATTCGAGTATTGATAAATCAGTATATCGGGATTAACCCCGTATATGGACATACGCAAATGTTCTCTTTTCGGAATTATGTCCGACTAGAACTTATTCTAAATGTTGAAATTATAACTATTTCTTCCTGAATAGCTTGTTTCTCCTTAATATTTGCAATAAATTGTGAGAATGACATCAGTAATGCAATTGTAAAGCTTGAATAATTATAAAATGTATATATATCTTTCGTTTAAATTAAATAAAATAAATTTTCTCTATACCTTTTCTTTTTGTGAATATCTGTGTTTTTTTTTTTCGTATGTCCTTTCCCCTTTGACTGTCGAATCCCAGAACCTTGAATGAGCCAAACGCTCTTGTTTTTATATGATACTGCTATGTAGCTATAGCAATTGGTAAAATTCAGCTATTCCTTTGATGTCCCCATAGTTACAGCTAAAAGTGACGCAAAATTCGCCATCTCTTAGTTAACGATTAGAATCTCGTATTTTCATCTCAAAAACATGTTACTTCTTTCTACTATAAGAATTATTCAGCTTCCGTTAAATAAACCTCAAATAAACTTTATGTCATTGAAAACTATTTCCGAATATAGAACCAGGATATATTTACCCATATCGAGCCTCTGAAAGTTTCCTTCTATTTTCAAGTATGCACATGCATAGAGTCAACTCTCGAATACACATCCTCGATGGAATTTTGTACATCAGGAGTTTGTAAACATTCATCGATAAGACAACAATTTGAAACAGAATGAATTGTTGGCATGATAAAAAGGTAGGAAAAGAAGAAGTCCAACCGACGTATAACCTCTGAAACAGCTGTCATGTGCTTAAACGAAAGAAATCCTCTAAAACCAGACGTCCCACTTCGTACACAAAAACTGTATGTTGACTTCTCCACATGTGCTTCAATTTACCAACCTTTTATACCAAATATTTATATGTAAATGAACTAAACCATTAACTATAACATATGTTACGTTGATATAAGTAATAGGCAAATTTAATAACTTACACAACCTCTTTTAATAAAAAAAGGGAGGGGTCAGTTTGTAGATCATTAAAATATACTTAAGTGTTTAAAAAGTGTCTAAAACCTTTCGTCAGATGAACTTCAAATTTGAGGCTAAATTCCGCCCTTAGTGGACCTACTCCTTTAACGAGTGCCTTATATAGACCAGGATCTGTTACCCTTTCAGGGCACCGGATAAAAGCCTCTATTTCTTTTGGTTCGTGTTTCTCTTAAATTTTCTATTTTGTTTTTTGTGTACTATTGTTTGTCTGTTGGTCCTTATCTCGTTAAGCTATTGTGGTGTCAGTTTATTTCCACTTATGACTTTGAATGTCAAGCTTGCATCGTGTGCCGCTCTTTTAAAGAACGTAAAGTTCCGATTTCCTTAAACAAAATATGCATAAGAACGACTTGACCATATTATTAAGTGACTATCGTCTATTACTGAGCTCTTATTTTATTATTGATGCATCCTTGATGTACAACATTTTATTTGAACTACAGGGGGTTTTAATTTAGCAATCAATAGGGACATCAGTCAATTCGACTTTGAGCTTTTGCCCATTGATAAAATAATGCATTATTTCAACGATTCAGATTATATTATAATTGGTATAATTGATTTAAATAAAAATGAACAGTTCATTTTCTATAAATGGTCAATATGTTGATTGTTTAGAAATAGTTATTTGAAAACCTACTTGTTTTACTTTAAACAATCTAATTTTCTGTGTAGCACATATTGATGTTATATAAGCCTGGGGTATCAAGAGTACTGATATTTTTACGATGAAAATACAAGCTACTGGTATACTATGCGATGTATAAAGCGCAGATATGATCAGTTTTGGTTGACAAATGGTTAATGCGGAGAAATATTTTTTTTTATTATTCAATATTTTGAATAAAAAAGAGGACAAACTGGCATTTTTAATTGATGCGGAAAAAATTTGTAGTCATTGTGTTCCATTATCGCTGTCATTTGTATTAAAGAATCAAACCTTACATAAAAATATTACTGATTTACTGTGCCACTATAAGCATGAAAAGATAAACATAATGAAGTGCAAATATTTTCAGTTTTGGTTGACGCGGTCAAATAATTTAGTTATACGTGTCGGTCTGAGGTATCCAAACTACTGATATTTTTTACGATGAATATGAAATTGATGTGGACAAACTGTTGTAGCCATTGTGTTTAGATATTGTTATCATCTTTATTATACAATCCATCCTGACATTGAAATATTACAGATTTACTTTGCGACTGAAAAAATTACATAATAAAGTGCAAATATTTTCAGTTTTTGGTTGATGCAGTCAAATAATTTGGTTAAACTAGTTCGTCTGAGGTATTGAAACTACTGATATTTTTTTACGATATTTTGAATAAAAAGAGGACGTGCTGGCACTCTAATTTGATGTTGACAACATTGTGTAGTCATGTGTTCCAATATTGCTATCGTTTTTATCTGAAATCCAGTACTAGACGAGGTGTGCAAACTGTACCAAATAGTAAGGCGATCACGATTTTGCCTTCTTTCAGTTGAAAGCCCCATCGATGGTTTTATACAATCAATCCTGACATAGAAATATTAATAATTTACTATGATGCACGATAGATAAAGTGCAAATATGGTCAGTTTGGGTTGATGCGCTCGAACTGTTTTGTTATATTTTAGTTAGTTTGAGATGTGAAGACTGCTGGATTTTGGTAAAGGTCTAATGTTAATTATATAAATCAAAGACATGCTTGTCTGTTTTTTTTTATGTACAGAGAAAGAAATATTTTATTATTAATTTTTATTTATTTGAAGGAGTCGTCAATATGTCAATCGAACAATGTTGATGTACCTTATCATTTGATATGTAAGGTCAGTGTAATCGAATACGATAAAAGTCTGCGTTAACACGCGTGTACAACAAACAACAAAAGTGCATTTACATTTTACGAAAATAAAATACGTACCCTATGTCACGTTAATATAAATAAGATGATGTGGTATGATTGCCAATGAGACAATTGTCTACAATATACCAATATATGTACACAGAAATTTACAACTATCGGTCACCGTACGGTCTTAAACAATAAACAAAGCCCATACCGCATAGTCAGCTATTAAAAGCCCTACAATGGCAATGTAAATAAATAAACGCGGAAGTAAACGCGAACGTAAAACGTCGTCCGTTTACTCTTAACAAACTAAGAAGACGACCCATTCTCCTGTAAACACAGAGGTAAACGCGAAAGTAAAATGTTTAATTTGATTGTTTACTGAAATCTCGGTATTTACGCACAGAAAATGCACGCGAGTAAACTCCTCGTTTACTTTTCTACGCAGGTCTACATGTAATGCTTGATCTGCATCAAACTGTATATTTTGTATCTATGACGCGTCTGACGTATTAAATGTTTACCCTGTTACATTTGATGACTAATTATACCCTGCATTAGAAATTTTGACAAAGAGCACTTTCACAAACATATCATAGTACAGCTATCATACAGGAACTGAAGCAAAATGCTCAAGAGATATATGTATGTTGTTAAAATAGCCAGCACATATCAAATACTAGGTAAATCTGTGCCTATAGAAAAGAAGATGTGGTATGGTTGTCAATAAGAAAATTATCCACAAAAAACCAAAAATGACACAAAAATTAACAACTATAGGTCACCGAACGGCCTTCAACATGCACAAAGCCCATACCGCATAGTCAGCTATAAACAGCCCCGATAAGACAATGTAAAACAATTCAAACGAGAAAACTATCGGCCTTATTTATATAAAAAATGAACGAAAAACAAATTATATGTTACACATAAACAAACGACAACCACTAAAATACAGGCTCCTGACTTGGAACAGGCACATACATAATTAATGTGGCAGGGTTAAACATCTTAGCGGGGTCCCGACCATCCCCCTAAGCTGGGACAGTGGTATAATAGTACAACATAAGAACTATGTTCTGTTCGGAATAACATCAGCAAAGTGTACGTAATCATGATACATATCCGTGATAACGACATGAACTGTACTATGGCGTTAAAACAAGATGTATCATTTAATGTGTGCGGTTAGTCAGTGTTAACCATATTTATTAAACATTGTCAACATACATCAATTTTGCAGTGATTTTTTTACGATCTGATGATCAGCCAACGACATCAATAACTTCTGAAAGATATGAGTTAAACACATAAAACAATCATATTTAGGGAGCTCGCGGATATATATCTTTTTTTATTGATATAGGATGTCACTATTTTTTCTATAAATAAACTTCTTATGTTGTACTGTTATACCACTGTCCAAGGTTAGGGGAAGGTTGGGTCCTATTTATCTTAGCCACATTATGTATGTATGTGCCTGTCCCAAGTCAGGAGCCTGTAATTCGGTGGTTGTTGTTTGTTTATGTGTTTTTCGTCCTTTTTTCTACATAAATAAGACAGTTTTCTCACTTCAATCGTTTTACATTGTCATTTTGGATCTCTTGTGGAGAGCTTTTTCATTGGCAATCATACAACATCTGCTGTTTGTATAATTATCCCTTACTTAACAGAAAAAAATACGGGGTCACCGTTTATTTCAGCTCACAATCCGCCTTTAAAAGAAGCAAGCATTTTTATTAAGTTACTTTTTTTTTCTGTTGAACTAAAACATGTAAAAGAAGAAAAACGGTTATATCGAAATGAAAAAAGAACTTAATTACAGAAATCGCTTAGGTTAAACAACAATCTATTTTAAATGCAGCTTTTTTGAAAGTGTAAATGATGAGTTTAAAAAGATATTTCAATTTTAAGAAATATAAAAATTGCATTTTCTCAGTAAAGGGAGATAATGTGGAGCTTTTTCGATGATGTAAACAACTTAAACGTCATTTGGGGCCAAAACGCATTGATTTGTTTGGTTGAATTGTGTACCATAGCATACCATAACAACTAATTGTGTTATAAATAAAATTTGTATTGAAAAAAAAGTTCAAATTTTTGCTGATTTTATTGTACCGTCGATCTTTCTTATATTTTAGTTAATTATATAAGGGATTCCACTGTATCCGTATGCTTTCCTGGTGAATGGATATCAAGAAAAGCGTGACAGAGGCATACATTGTTTAAATTGCTTTTTTATATATTCATGATTTGAAACATTGCACTTTAGAATAAAGCTTCTTAACAAAAAATATATTCAGTGGTGATTGCAATTCGATTTAAACGGGATGTTCTATAAAGTTGACGTATGGTGTTGATAAATAAAGGCAACAGTAGTATACCGCTGTTCAAAATTCATAAATCAATAGAGAAAAAACAAATCCGGGTTACAGACTAAACTTGAGGGAAATGTATCAAATATAAGAGTACAACGACACAACAGACACACAACACCGAACTATAAAACACACAGAAACATACTATAATATAATATGGCCATTTTTCTGACTTGGTACAGGGCATCTTATGAAAAAAATGGTGGGTTGAACCTGGTTTTGTGGCATGCCAAACCTCCAGCTTTAATGGCAGTGTTAAGTATAACATTAAAATGACAACATTACACAACAGGGTTAAAATAAATAAACAAATACATTGGAGACAAATATAGGACAGAGAAATGAACGAATAATAGCCATCAAAAGGTAAATGAGAAGTTATTGCCAATCTCAAAAACGTTTGTACTTTCTACGAACATAGTATTTGGAAAGGTAACGTAGAAGCACAAAAAGGCATACATCAAACTTAACATCCTCATTTTGTTTATATTATACGATTTAATTTATCTATGTAAAATGCACCCATAAAGGAGGGAGGGTTTTAAGTACTGGTGTAAAATTGCGCGTTTGAAATTCGCACAGGTAGACATGAAATAATTTTGTCGTTCAAAGTATGAACGGATTACATAAATACAGTTACGTAAAATAGATATAACAAAAACAGACTTAACAGTAAAAGTAATAATAATAAATAAAATAATAGTGTGGTTCAAAGTATGATGAGATACATAAGTACAGAGTCACGTCAAATGTGTATCACAGAAAACAGACATAACAGTAAGTAATATTAATAAATAAATCATTTTGTCATTCAAAATATGGCAAGATACATAGGTACAGAGTCACATCATAAAATAATTTTGTCGTTCAAAGTATGATGGGATACATAAGCACAGATTTACGTCAAAGGGATATAACAAAAAAAAAACAGACTTAACAGTAAAAGTAATATGAATAAAGACAAGTAAAAGAATAGAACAAGGACAAATGAAAGAACTATGAAACACGTAGTTAAGATGATAAACAACATCAGTACGCAGAATCTATACATCAAGACCATTATTTGTGAAGTTGAAACAGAATATTTATCAACAAGGTCTTGGTACCTTCCGATGAACATTTTTTAGAAAAAAAGGACGAGACGTTCTTTGACATACCCCTGGTTCATCAACTTTCTACTCAGACACTGATGACGTTTTACAAAGTCTGAGTAGGAGCTGCAAGCTCTTGAATATCGTTGGGAAATATATATCCCATTTGCAGGTGAAGTTGATATTTTACTACTAAGGTGGGGGAAAATTATAGTTTCAAAATTAAAATCGTCTCGTTTGTCATAGATTCTGGTACTGGGATGACTGTGTAAGTCAAATTCGAGATGTAAGTCTAAAAATGAGGCGGAGGAAGCCGTGTCTGTTGTTTCTTTAATCTCTAGTTCTGGGGGATATATTAATGGAACCCAATCAGAAAAGTTCGGATTATTTATAGAAAGAACATCATCGAAATATCTGAAAATGAAATTAAATAATCTGGCTTCTTTGATCTTCTTGTTTTTGACAAGTGTGTGGAGGAAATCCGATTCATATGAAAATAAGAAGAGGTCGACAAGAAGAGGCGCACAGTTTGTTCCCATAGAAATGCCGACAATTTGTCGGAAAAGTCTACCTCCAAACTCAACAAATATGTTGTCGATAAGAAACTCCAGCATACTGACCACTTGTTCTTCTGTGCAGCAGGTTTTACCTTTTTGTTTGTCACTATTTACGAAATTTGTCTTATGAAATTCTAAAGTAATAAATTTATAGCGTATGCTACAATTTTTATGTTGCAAGGCATTGTGGATTATTTCTTTTCGGCGATTTTTCATTTTCACATGGGGAATGGTGGTTAACAGTGTTGAAAAATCAAAATTTTGATAGAACTAAATTCAGAAAAAGATCGAGATTTAAAATTGTCTAGAAAAAAGTTCTTTAGAATTTATAAGAATCCATATATTGTTAATACCACTACGCGAGTTAACAGCTTTACAGTATTTCTGAAGACCCTCTTTCACTGCGCATAGAATTTTAGCCAATCTAATGGACAATTCGTTAGTGGAACATGAAGATGAGCCAGCAATATACCGTTGTGTGTACGGAATTTTATGAAGCTTTGATATCCAATACAAACAAGGTAAGTCAATGTAATGTTTATTGATGCCATGTCAAATGATATGTTTTGTATGTGGGATTACCTGAGTGCTTCTTCATACCCAATTATTTTACAAGACATTCGTAGTAATACGATTTACATACAGACAAAATTGTTTGAGGCTTTGTCCGCAGGAACAACAACATACTTATCACGAAGAGATGATAGACATTTCATGGCCTCTTTGTCTCTGAAAACGGACTTTGGTCGATCGTTCACACAGTTTTCAACTTGTGAATGCGACGTTTTATCAGAGACCTGATAGTTTAAATCCATTCTGACAAAGTGTCCAGTTCAACTTCTTCTCGCTTAGCCCATGCTCTGACGTAGTCCTTAATGGAACCCATAATTATTTTAGAGTTATGGTTCCAATTGATGTGTTGGGGTTCTCTAAACTTAGGACCATGAGAAATCTCCTTTCAGAAATTGTCATGTTGAATTATGTTTAGATCCCCAGTTATAACATGACCAGAGGGGCTGTATTTATAAGGCGAGTGGGAACAGTCACATGTCGGTTTTTTAGATGTAATTCCAAGTCAAGGTTCTGCAATGCTTGTTTATAGTTAAACGATGGCCTTTAAATGTTCTATCTGGTGAGATATATTTCGCAAGTGGTGTCAACCAGATATGGTTTATCAAAATTTTTAAAAGGCCTATTGTTTAATCTAAGAACACAATCCTTACAATTTTGAAACAACATTTTGAATGTTCATCGTTCTACGCTTAACACTACTATCACCCATGCTCAATTAAAAGGTCGACTTCAACATCTCACCATACAGAGCTCTTTCTATGAAAATTGGAATTCTAGATATACATTTCTTGTTTTGGATCATAATAATTATGATTTTGTGACGAACCAGACTGAACATACTAGAAAATATCATGCATACGATATTATGAAAATGCTGGATTTTTTAATCGACAATATAGAGTTTGGAGGATTGATATTTCAACAGATTTTCAGTGTTCCAATGGGTACTAAGTGTGCACCACCACTGACATATTTGTGGTTGGACATGTATGAAGCAAATATCATTCAGACGTTTCTCAAAGCCAAAAAGGAAAAGCACCATGCAAAATTCTTTTACTTTTAGATATATTGAAAATATCCTATCACTGAAAATCAATACTTCAGCCAATACTTGTATCTTATCTATCAGGTATATCTCATGTTTACATATATCAATATCTCAGTTAATACTCTATGCTCGTGCCGTTCACACAATACAGACTGTACATAAAGGAGTGTGCTTCTAACGTAGGAGGAGGAAAGATTGAATATAACTCTCTTCACATTTCATGGACACCATAATAAATTGGCTGATCATTCAATATATCTTTGTCTAAATAAACTAAGGAGATTTTATTACGTCTTCTATTGTGGTTGATTCATTCGATGTATCTGTGTCTAAATTAACTTAAGACATTTTATCACGTCTTATATTGTGGTTGATTCATTCGATGTGTCTGCGTGTTAATTAACTAAGGCAATTTTATCACGTCTGCTATGGTAGTTTATAAATTACGTCGTCTTATCTTTCAGTACCGAACATGAATTATTCCCGAATATGAGTCTTTTGCTAATTGTGAAAACGCATTGTAAAAAGAAACATCACGGTATTTGTTAATCCAACATTCCTGTATCTAGTTATGATGTAGTATTTGTTATTCTGATCGGACAGTGTTAAATGCTTATCGTTTGTAGTTGTAATGTCATCGCCCAGTTAATTTTATAATTTTAATCTTAAAAGCATAAATATGTGCACTATTTATTTGTTTAACATTGTGTTTTATACAAAATACCGACAAAACTGGATTTTACAAATATTGTTCTATTACTAACACAATTTTGCTTTAATATTATTGTAATTTTTATAAAATAGTAGGGATGTCAACTCGGTGAAGATTTACTAATTGATTACTTGTTGAATTTACCGTGCGATTGATTAATTATATCTGTAGAAAAAATATTACTCAAACAACAGTAAACGGTAAAAATAACTAATTGAAGGTTAATCAAAGGGGTCACTACTTACTTATCCCGTTAATCATTTCCCCCCCAAGGGTGACTGGGGAATAGAAATATGTTCACTTGGTCTTCTTCCGACCGGCAGTAAAACGCTTGTCGAAGTGGGGCGTCCGTTTGGCTGTGCGGGATGTATCAAGTTCGCAGTCACGTCAGGTCAGATTGGGGACATTAAATCCGATGCCTCGTGTAAAGAGAGTGCCACGCTCTTTGCACGTTAAGAACCCTTGCAACAACTCTTTGAGGGGTCCGTAGGTGGCCTGTTGCAATGCAAAATTTCTGGCTCTATCCAATAAACCCTCATTTTACAGTGGCAGTCAAAATTTCCCCGACCATCATCCCAGATGGCCTCTATTGGCACAAGACCTACCTATTTTATTTATTGTGAACTTGTTCTCGTCCTGAATATGCATGTTCGCTCTTTGGTTCACTTGGGGAATACATAATGTTTGCTCTTCGGTTCATTTAGGAAATACATAATGTTTGCTCTTCGGTTCATTTGGGGAATACATAATGTTTGCTCTTTGGTTCACTTGGGGAATAAAGGATGTTCGCTCTTTGGTTCATTTTGGCAATACATAATGTTTGCTCTCCGGTTTGTTTGGGGAATACATAATGTTCGCTCTTTTGTGCATTCGGGGAATAAAGAATGTTTGCTCTTCAGTTCATTTGGGGAATACAGAATGTTCGCTCTTCGGTTCATTTGGGGAATATATAATGTTTGCTCTTTGGTTCATTGGGGGAATACAGAATGTTCGCTCTTCAGTTTATTTGGGCAATACATAATGTTTGCTCTTCGGTTCATTTGGGGAATACATAATGTTCGCTTTTCGGTTTGTTTGGGCAATACATAATGTTTGCTCTTTGGTTCATTTGGGGAAAACATAATGTGTGATCTCTGGTTTGTTTGGGGAATACATAATGTTCGCTCTTTTGTGCATTCGGGGAATAAAGAATGTTTGCTCTTCGGTTCATTTGGGGAATACATAATGTTTGCTCTTCGGTTTATTTGGGCAATACATAATGTTTGCTCTTCGGTTCATTTGGGGAATACATAATGTTTGCTCTTCAGTTTATTTGGGGAATACATAATGTTTGCTCTTTGGTTCATTTGGGGAATAAAGGATGTTTGCTCTTCTGTTCCTTTTTGGGGATTACAGAATGTTTCCTCTTCTGTTCATTTGGGGACTTTATAATGTTTACTGTTCTGTTTAATATAGGAATAATGGATGTTCGTTCTTCCATTGATTTCAGTTGCAGCACTTTGTCTATGAAAAAAAATAGTTATCTTTCAAAGTTTAACAGAATATCTTCAGGAAGAAGAGCATAGAATATTGAGGTTTGTTTTGGAAAAGATGACTCCTTTCAATAACTGCCTTGCAGTTTTAAAGAATTTAATATAAATAGTAGTTCTAAATTATACACTAGTTAAACATGTAGTTCAAAGTGTATCAGCGCAATCACAAACTTGAAGTGCGCTTAGATATACTAGTCATTTCTTACAGTATTTACTTTTAAAATGTGACAAACACCGTTAAAATATCCTGCAATGTTTGCCATGTTTTGAGCGAAAGTGGAAAAAAAATGTAACAAACATTTTATCGTAAGTGTTGAAAAGTGCAAAGTTAAAACCCCGTTTGTTTAGATGAAGGAACAGGTATATGGCAATACAAAAATGACAGACTACGGTTGGGATTACTCCTATATTTAAGCGTTAAATCATGAATTTGGCAACAAAAATATACATGATAAATATACATGGTAAATAATTTCTTTTAAAAAAACAAGCATGATGATGGTTTTCTTTCATGTCTCGAGTAGTAGAATTAACAAATGAAATTTATTAATTTTCTAAGGATGTCAATAGCGCAGGGGATCGTTGAACCAACCCACCCAAACAGCGGGAAAATGCGTGTTCAAATCTCACTGCCGGAGATAAAAAGAAATATTTCTAATATAAGATATAAATCAACATGACTTTCAATTTCAAAAAGACTACATACTGAAATATTTATGCTTGTTTTTAAAAGAATTTGTGATTACAATTGCACCCCAACACCTCTTTACTCTATCTCACTCGGTCTCGGATGCGCCACATACGATATCATTTGTAATTTAATGTTTTTTTTTCAAAGATTAATTTAGACAAAATGACAAGATTTCTGTCTCTGATCATGCTGATAGACATGTGACATTGATTTTTCACACAACTCTCCCCATTGGATTTGTTTTTTCAATTTGTTCCCACAATTGAATTTACTTTTTGAAAGATACCATATGATCTTCTAAAGACAAATTATCCTAAAAAACAAGTTTAAATTGTAATCTTCGATCAATTGGCTTTCATATGAGTGACATATGGCCAGCGTATGACTGTTGGTGCACATGTAGTTGTCAATTTGACGTTTATCCGTTTTTTTCGACAAGTAATATATGATGAGTTTCTTTACACTATTTTAAACTGTCCTTTAACATGTTTAATCAATTGAATTAATCAATACAAGGTTTGCAACATCTGAAACGATTCTTTGAAGAGCAACACATAGATAATGACACTATTATTAAACATTATTTTATATAATATATATTAAATACTAAAGATAATCAAGGTTCGCATGCATGATAATAAAACAAAAGAGCACACGTGATCACATACTAGTTTGTCCCCACCCTAATTATTATCTTGAACGACATTTAATTTTGAAAGACATATGATTTATAAATTATGTACGGGTCTAGATTTATTTCGAGTTAACATTATTACCACTCGCAAGTTTAATGAACGACTTTTAGAAAAAGAAAACAAGCAAAGCTAGACAAATATTTAACCCTTTTTTTTAGCGAGTATCAATGAACTATACACATGTAGTTTATACATATTGGACTTAGCTTTTATACTATTAAAAATTATAGACTTTTACCCTATATTGTATTTTAACTAAATTTCTAATGTTCTTTTTTTATTTTTTTAATTAATTGTAGTGAAGTGGACATTTTGAATCGCGCTTATTATTAAATGTCAATCAGTAATTACTATTACTTTTGATTTGGGACTTTCCAATTGAATTTTCCAAGGAGTTCATTTTTTTTTGTGATTTAACCTTTTACTTAATAATTGTATCTCTCTAATTTATCAAACACTTCCGTAAGAGCATTTCAGATATTTCTCCTATTTATCAAAGACATGTATCTCTCTCATTTATCAAACACGTCTGTAAATACATATTAGCTATGCCTACTATACATCAAAGACATTTATCTCTCTTAATAGGTTGATGCTCGATCACAACGTCCATTATCATCAGTAAGAATGGTGTCTATTATCTAGAGACAGTTTCAGCCAATTCTTAACCGACTATCTGAACAGTTAGTAACTTTCCTCTAACGTTGATTGAATAAAACTGATGTCTACTAATCTAGTGATTCCATCAGAAACGACTTGTCCAACTACAGTGACAGTGTATAGTCTATTACTGCTTGTAATTCATTTAATTACGTATTCAAAACGATTATCGTATCAAACTAAAAAAACTGGAACTGTAAAAATGTTAGATATATTACAGATATAAAGTTACTGCATATGTGTACTTTCAATTGATTGTAAATGAATGGAATTGTTTTCCTATATTATTTTTTTTTTATAATTTGTTTAAATAAAAAGAACAATGTTTGATTGAAAAAAGTATTTTGTTAGTCCTGATGAATAAGAGGTTTAACTACGGATTTGTTCACAACAACACTGGTTATTTCATTGGAGATGTTATTGTTTGAGAACAATAATACCTCACATCAATTCCGAATTGTATCTGTATTTTGATCTTTCACGGTCATTGTGTGTCATTCATTATAGAATAAAATTGGAAGCATACCAGCGTAGATAGATCCTTTACTTATAACCCATAAGTTATGGTATTATATTTTTCGATGTGTATCAGTCGAGTGACCCAAAGTTCAATATAAATTTAAATTTCTCGTTACTACCAATGAATACACGCAACAGTCAATGTAGATATGCCCTTGACCACATATTTATTTTCTGGAACTACATACAGCTGTAATAGTAAATGTGTCTTCGCATCATACTGTTCAGCCATCGTTCTGATGATGCTTCTGTATGATAACTTTCTCGCTCTGAGGTATAACTTAGGGCACATACAATTGAGAAAGGAAATGGGGAATGCATCAAAGCGACAACAACCCGACCATAGAGCAGACAACAGCCGAAGGCCACCAATGGGTCTTCAATGTAGCGAGAATTTACAGTTAAAATTCGGAAAATATACCTGAACTTTTTACAAACAGTGTCCATCGGGCAAAGATAAAATTAGAATGTTACTTTGAATATCATCTATGTCATTGATTTATCGCATACAAAATCGCTGTAGAGACATTTATATCACACTGTTTATACTAATACCTAATGTCGCATCACAAACGAGGAAGCACGAAATACAAATTTGCAACTGTATGCGCCGGTCGAGGAAATATTTGTTGAAAGAGCGTTTAATTACTTAACAATAGTATAATTTAAAATGACCATATGTTGTTTGCATAACAAGATATTATTACTCTGTTGACGCACTTGGATGAACTCTTGTTATCAATAAAATCCTTCGTTTTCATTCTCTTTACATATATTTAAAAATAACATTAAAACTATAAAGTACCTTCTTGTGTGTACTCTAACATATTCTTATTTGATTTCATGCACTGTACATGCATCTCAAAATACCAATAAAAGTACCTTCATGTTTGTACTCTAACATATCTTTAATTATTCAGTGGTATTGTGCTGAATTTTGTTAATTCTACATGAATCTTTTGTAATTTGAAAAGCATAGTATTTGTCAAAATGAATTAGATGTTTAAATTTTGACCAGTGTAGTTATTTGAATTTGATCTGTTTGAGCTTTTGATTTTGCCATTTATTTCAGGACATTCTGTTTTGAATTTTCCACTGAGTTCGGTTTTTTGTTATTGTTATTTTACTTTTTATTGCATATAATTGTTGGTGGTAAGTGAAATTTGACATTCCATGAGTCAGCCTCTAGCTCAATTGGGCAAGATCAATTCTGTGGAATCGGCATTATGGTCCGTGTTTTATTTCATGGCAAATTACCATTTGTCAGCAATGAGATGCTGGTTGTTATGTTGGCTACAAACAAAGAACCTCTGGGATATTGAAAGAAAAACCGAATTGACAATGGCCAACAGCTCCGCCATGGTTGCAAGGACCTCTTCTCATCCTGGACTTGCAATAGTTCTGCGTCTATGGTCTATATCAGATGCATCAATATATAATATGCAAGGGGCTGCTGCATTGGACAACGATAGAATGGTTCTACAATAGTATAAATGTTTTCCTGAAAAGTCTTTTAAGGGTAAGGCCATGTTATTATACCCTTTAATGATATGTCGGTGTTAATTTGCAAACCTTAGAAACCACCTTTAAGTCTCGAGGTTGATGTAATTTTTTTTTATCTTTGACACATCCTGGGGATCAGACACAGCAACATAGGTAAACTACACACTTAGTGTATAAAGCTCGTCAGAATTTGATACCAAACCTTTGAAGCCGTTTCGTCAATCTTGCAGATTGCATAGATTGTCTCAGGAATGACAATCCTTTAGTACAAGAATAAGAACCCAGGCTTAAGTAGATGAGGCATGACAAAACGGCGATTTGGACAAACTCAAATGACCAATACTTATGGATGACAACCTGTTTGCTTATATAGGTAGATAGTGCTAGTTATAGCTTCACACCTATTCAGTTGATCCACCTTCACTCCTTGCAAGGCAAACCGATGAATATTTTGGGCTTTGGATGAGTATACACTCAATCAACCGTGAAGCAGGATACGTTTATCGCCCTTTGGCTTAATAATGAGTTGTTAAGAACTCGTTGTATAAAACAGAAATTCTCAAGAAAGCATTGGCTAAAGAATATGAGTTTATTTTTAATTGTTTAATTATTGTAAGTAGGCACCACTTTTCTGCAAAAAAAGAAAGAATAGCATTGTTAAGTATTGTCCTGTTTGTAGTTACCACGACCTTAGAATAAACAAACAATTAATAAATCTTATATCTGCTGTCATAAAATGCATCAATTTTCTCACGACTACCATTAAAAGTCAAAAGCGCATAATGAGCAGAACAATTAGCATCGGCAATTATATAACTACCGCTCGGGAGATAATGTTGTCAGTGGATTAAAAGTTCCTGTGTATATCACTTGCACAGTGATCTCTTCTTTTAATGTGTCATAAACTACGGTGAATTGAAATCACGAGTTGGTTGATAGATAAACGTGGATATGCTCTTTATGTCCTGACGCGTTTAGCAACACGACGGGTTCCACATCTTGAGCAGGATCTTTTTTTTTTCTTCCTGAGTACCTATTAACATCTCCAATTTTGGTGGGGTTTGTGTTGTGTATTGTGTAGTATTGTTTGTCTGTTTTTTTTTTTTTTAATTATTTTTTAGTCATAGCTCTGACAGTATATTTTCGAGTTATGAGTTTGAATGTCCATCTCATACCTTTAGCATCTCTTTTTTATAAGCCTAGTAATTATGTATGCATATTTGGCCTTCAAATTGCTTTGTTTTGAGTGCCCCTAATGAAAGTAAATTCGCTAAAAGTGCAAACAAATTTAACAAGAAATTATATGTGTATATTTGAACATTATACGTTTACTTATAGCGCTGCTATTTGCAAATAGAATGTACTTTACTGCTCTATGTTTACCTATTACACTGATTGTCAATATATTGATACGAATATATTTACTAGTTGATACGAATGACATAGCTCATTTCACGGACAACATTATAATTATCATATAGCGTATTTACCTGACGGTATCAGGATATAGGTATTTAGTCGGATCTTTACAAGTACTTGTGATTTGTTTATAATCGGTATTGATAAAGGTAAACAAACTACATTTGTATGTCGAAATGTTCAGGACTTAATTAAATCTTTATTTGGGTAAGTTGATGCAAGCATACGATTTTGATTGCGTCTTACACCTTGCGAAGCAAATAATCTTTAACCACTTTCTTAAAATAGTGTGTACAAACGTTAATGATGAGCTATGCAAGTCAAGTGGCTCGAGCATTTTTCGGAATAAGTTTTAAAAATTTCAAAGAAATATATTTTACATTGAGTTAGCTTACATTATTCTTCACTATCTATAGATTAACAACGTTTGGTTAAATTAATAAATCTAGAATCTGCACTGAAGGTTGAGCACGAATGCACAGTTAAATGATTATATGCATGTGCCATTTGTATGCAAGAGTGACATTCCTTTGTATTATGCTTAGATTCGAAAAAGTCAATCTGGGATTGTCTCCCTTTAACAGGTTCATTATTTTAAATTAATTATAGGTTTCTGATTCAATTTTGAATAATTACAAAATGTATCAATTCAATATATTTCAGTTTTTGTTATTGGTGTATCAAAGACGTTGATGTACGAATATAATTTCATAAATTTGTAACGTTTAAAATTATTACATACAAATATAAAGAACCGTTCATCATTATTGAAAAAGACTATAAATAAAAGTTGAAATATATATTTTTTTGTCTGCAAGTCGTAGTGCGGCGCTGTCTTCCTGCGGATAGCTTTCCAGTGTACCAGCACTATAAAGTCCTGCAACTACGGTAGGCTAGCACAGAGCAGTCAACATTTACATACATTCTTTGGTTTTTTATTTAACTTAATTTATTTTATTTTACTCCTCTTTTTTTTAGTACAAACAAAACATCTCACTAACTATTTTTGCAAACTCACGTTCACAAATTTAGGCTTATTTCGGTTTATACAAAATATTTGGCATATAAATTCACATACACAATTTGGCATATCAAAATTATCCGCTCTTTACTTGGCTGCTGGTGTACCAGGACAACGTTGCTGCCGTTCGGCCTAGCTTCCCCCCTGTTCCTACTTCTGCTGGCTCCGTGTTTATTAATTATTTATTTTTACGTATATATTGGTTTTTTTTTTCTTTTTTTTTTCACTATTTATTTATTAAAAAAGTAAAATCACAAAAATACTAAACTTAGAGGAAAATCAATTCGGAAAGTCCATAATCACATGGCAAAATCAAATAACATTTATTAATTTATTTAATGTTTTATTTAAACAATTTTTTTTATATTATTTTATTATATCTATGTCTATATTCTTTTCTTTTATTTATTTATTTACTTATTCGTCAATTTATTTATTCATATAGTTATTCAAATGTTTGCTCTTTAAATTTTATTAAATTTTATTTATCATTCTCAATTATGTCAAATACCACATTGTAAAAAATAAATTATTTAATGCCCAAAAAGGAGCAAGCCAGGGCCAACCGTGCAAGGACTGTATAGTCAGTCAAGGTCGTTAAAAACTTCCATTTGTTGAAATATTTATCTCCCCTTCATGATAGATTGATTGGGAAATTAACCTGAGTTATCAAGTATTAATCACAGAGAGTGACTAGCAAGCAATTTTTAATCTAGCTTATCTAACTTTAAAACATTTTTCCACGATAAACGAACGTTACTTTATACAAATATAAGGACTTTGTTAGCTAAATCTACAAATTTTTTTTAGATATTATTTTTTTTATTACAATAGATAAAAATGTTATATCATATTCCCTTTCAATATACTAAAACATCAATCTAATTGTAATTGCTATATCATATTCCCTTTCAATATACTAAAACATCAATCTAATTGTAATTGCTATTTCACAGCATTGCTGAGCTTTTGATGTCTATTTGAAATCACCAATACGTTGGATCTTATTTTGATATAATTATTTCATGTGTAATTAAATTTCCAATGATAAAATGAAAAAAGAAAAAGTGTAAATATTTGAACCAGTTTGACGTTCATTTAATATTCAGTTCTGGATTTCATGTGAAGAAATAAAATTTTAGCTTATATTGTGTTGAGTTTAAATTCATTTTTGTCATTATCGTCATTGTACATATTTTTGTATTGATTATATTTGCATATATGTTAACAATCTTAATGTGTCCCTAAACAAATCATGACCTATATTTTGAGATCAACAACTGCTATGTTGTATAATGTCTTCACATAGATAATCTTGGTAATTATTAATTGTATCCAAACATGCACTCTATTCGAAACATACACAATGACACACGTTTCCACAATAAATTGCACAGGTAAATAAAAAAAAAACATGATAGTAATTGTGTCTTCATGATCATAGCGAAACAAATGTTACTATATGTATTGAATACTTCTTTTAGAAATTTAAAAGTGTTGTAAAACGTTGACCGTGCGTACATTTTTAAATGAAATGCTTCCGTGCTTCATACAAAATATAATGCGGTCAAACGCTTTAAAACTCCAATGAATTTACCAAAAGAAGTATTCAATTGGTCCGAGTACTCAGTTATTTCGTAGTGCATTTCTTTTAGACAATGAATGGCAAATTATATCAAAATTATAGAAAACTTCATCAGCTCTAACTCAAAATATGGACAATTTTATGTTCAGGGGGTCTTGAAATCTTTTGACAGCTTCCGCAATACTTAATTTTAACCTTTTTTTCAGGTGGACCAAATCACTACTTTACTTTAAAATTCATATATCAATTTTTTTCACAGTGTAATTTTATCCCCCTACTTGCTAGTTTAGGCATAAAACATGAAGAAATAAATTTTGAAGGGGTATAAAAAAGATTGGCAAGTAACACACTGTCCACACTAGGGACTATATTCGTGGACAACGAAAATCAAGGGACGATAACTGTGTACTCTGACCAATTCTTAAATGACTATGTTACCTCTGGTCACTTTTCAAATATATGGGTAAGGACTACACATGGTCAACATACGCATGTTTTGATTTTGGTGACCTCTGATAACCTTACGCAGACATTGATGTTGGTAACCTCTCACCCCATATGGAATTTACTGACCCCATATATACCGTATTAGGTCGCTAGCACACTATGTAACTAATAATATCGAGGTAAATACAGTGAAAATATGACATTTTAACGGATAACTATATATTAAACATGTTAAATGATATGTTTTGGAAGTTTCGAATGACATAGCTCCTTTTCACGGACAAGATTATCTTTTACATATTCCCTTTCAATATACTAAAACATCAATCAAATTGTTATTGCTATTTGACAGCATTGCTGTGTTTTTCATGTCTATTTAAAATTACCAATACCTTGTATCTTATTTTGATTTAGCTTTAACTTATTTCATGCGTAATCAAACTTCCAATGATAAATTGAAAAAAAAGGAAAATTGTAAATGTTTGAACCAGTATGACGTTAATTCAAAATTCACTTTTCAAATTTCATGTGAAGAAAAATAAACTTTTATGTTTTTGTATATATTTTTGTATTGATTATATTTGTATGTATGTTTACAAAAATTAATGTGTTAAAAAATATAATTCAAGTCGAAGTGTTCACCAAAATCATTAACTTTATTACACCTTTACGTGCTTGCATTTCCTATCATGATTTTCTTGATAGAGGGTTGCTGCTCACAAGGAAGCTATTAAACCAAGAGTTCCAAATGGTGAAGTTGAAATCATCCCTTCGTAAATTTTAAGGACGCCATCACGAGTTGGTTGACCGTTATGGATTAACCGTTACACAAATGATATCGGATATGTTCCTTACGTCGTAACTACATCCCCCTTCCCTTTCATTAATGTGACCTACCGCATTAAACTATTTACCGGATTTGTTATCACATAAGATGAAAGATACCAGAGGGACAGTCAAACTCATAAATCGAAAATAAACTGACAACGCCATGGCTAAAAATGAAAAAGACAAACAGACAAACAATAGTTCACATGACCCAACATAGAAAACTAAAGAATAAGCAACACGATCCCCACCAAAAACTTGGGGTGATCTCAGGTGCTTCGGACGGGTAAGAATATCCTGCTCCACATGTGGCACCCGTCGTGTTGCTCATGATATAACAAATCCGGGAAATAGTCTTAATTCGGTAGGTCACATTCATGAAAGGGAAGGGAATTGTAGTTACGATGTAAGGAACATATCCGATATCATTTGTGAAACGGTTATTCCATAACGGTCATAACCTATAGGCATTGAAAATAAAACTAAAACTAACTGATAGCCGGACAGAAAAAAACACATAAATAAAACGCAAGTTACTTGAAGAGGAAACAAATTAACCGACTTTTCAATAATTGATTATTTTCTAGTAAGTGATGAAGTTAATAAAATTTGTATACCATGCGATATACGACTTGTAATTATACAATACACTGACCATTATGTCGACTAATTGAAAATCAAAATAAATAGAAACTCAAAAGGGTGAGGATACTGAAATTAAACAGTAGAATTCTAGATGATAACCAGTATCTAAAAATCATTTCAAAGTTGATTGATATATATAAAACAAAATCTATGTACCGAGATATTGTATCGGATATTTTTAAAATTGAGGTTAGGGATTATATCATTCAATACGTATACTTTGAATCTAAAATAAAAATATAAAAAAAAATTGAAATTTTAGAAAACACAGTCAAAACATTATACATGTATGCTTTAATTGATTGTGACAACAATACACATGATAGAACAATTAACCTTAGAGAAAACATAAAAAAAATTATCAATCTTATATTATCAAAAACTGAAAGGAAATGAAATTATATCAAGTTTGAAATGACTAAAACCAGGAGAAAAAAAGCACATCTTATGTTTTTGGTGTAGAAAAAACAAGGCAAAAAAAGAAAAAGACCATAACACAATGTTATGATAAAATAAATAAGTAACATGATGAACACAAAAAGTACATCAGGAAGCTAATTATTATACTAAATTAAATACTTCAACAAAACCTGACATAGAAGAGGTTAAACATACTTTGAAAGTAATAAAAGATGTAATCAAATTATGAATATTGAGCAAAACATGTCAGAAAAATTAATTTAAGTGAATTCACAGAGGCTTAATTTAAAATGAGACTGAACAAAGGTTTGGATGCTATAAATTTTGAGTTTTACAGAAATTTAAAGAACACATTAAAGATTGGTTAGTACCGATTGTAAAACAGAAATATTAACCAACTCCCAAAAATTTAATGATGAAAAATTATTAGCCTATGCCTTAGCGCAAAGATTATAATCAGTACTTTCGAAAATCATTTACTCAGATCAAAATTGTTACATAACAAACAGACATTCGTCTCAACTCGGCCGATTCCGTACCCTCGGATAGAAGGAGAGTAGCAGATTCTACCGAGGATTGCCGAATGAACAAACAGATTCATAGGATTTAATATAAGACATTATAGATTACTCTGCAAAATACAAAGTGGATGGTGTCATTTTACTTTTAGTTTTAAAAAAATATATTAGACCGTTGGTTTTCCCATTTGTATGGTTTCACAATAGTCAGTTTTGGGGCCCTGTAAAGTTGTTCGGTGTTAGCCAGGCTCCGCGTTGAAGACCGTATTATAATTTGAACCTGGTATCTTTTGTTAGCTATTATTAGTGTGTTTTTCTGTCCTATATGATCTTCCATTTATTTGTATTGTAGTCCTGTCATGCAATGTTGTCATTTTAATGTTATATTTAACATTGCAATAAAAGCGGTTGGTTTGGCATGACCATAGGTTCAACCTACCATTTTTTTTCTTAAAATGACCTGTACCAAGTCAGGAAAATGGCCATTGTTATATTATAGTTCGTGTCTATGTGTGTTACATTTTAATGTTGTGTTTCTGTTGTGTCGTTGTTTTCCTCTTATATTTGATGCGTTTTCCTCAGTTTTAGTTTGTAACCCGTATTTGTTTTTTTCTCAATCGATTTATGAGTTTTGAACAGCGGTATACTACTATTGCCTTTATTTATGACAAAAAATGGGTTACGTTTACAAATTGTGACTTGGATGGAAAGTTGTCTCATTGGCACTCAAGCCATAACTTCTCATATATATTTACAAAGGCTTTCGACTCACTTGAGTGGTGTTTTATGTTTTCATTTTGAAAACAATTCGGTTTTAAAAAGTATTCATAAAATGGGTTGAAATTATGTAAACAGTTATAAAAGGGTGTACATTGAATAAGGGATGGGTGTCTGTCCTCTTCAGCACATTTTGTATGATTAGACAAGGGTGTCCGTTACCTTCCTTAATTTTAATCTGATGAAATAATGGCAATTTAATTAAGGGAAAAAAGCAACTAAAAGGATTTGAAATCAACCTAGATAGAAAATCTGGATCGCTAACAATATGCCAATTGACAGATGATACTCAATGATTTGAAAATACGCAAGGATATTACTATAGACATTAATATTATTGAAACTGTTGGAAGTCCTTCTGGACTGAAGCTAATTAACAGAAATAAAACGGAAGGTTTGTGGCTTAGGAAACTTAAACATTTAAAAGATTAATTTGAAAATATCAACTGAAAATAAGACCACATTAAAAGTTTAGGAATATATTTCAAATACATTTATCAAGAGTGTCATCACTTAAACACAGAGAAGCAAATATATAAAAAAATTCAAAAACAAATCAATGATGGAACAAACAAAACGTAATATTGATGGACAAATAACTGTTAGTAGTAAAGTCTGTAATTGTACCAAACCTAACATATAATGTGATGGACAAATAACTGTTAGTAGTAAAGTCTGTAATTGTACCAGACCTAACATATATTGTGATGGACAAATAACTGTTAGTAGTAAAGTCTGTAATTGTACCAGACCTAACATATATTGTGATGGACAAATAACTGTAAGTAGTAAAGTCTGTAATTGTACCAGATCTAACATATATTGTGATGGACAAATAATTGTTAGTAGTAAAGTCTGTAATTGTACCAGACCTAACATATATTCTGATGGTCAAATAACTGTTAGTAGTAAAGTCTGTAATTGTACCAGACCTAACATATATTGTGATGGACAAATAACTGTTAGTAGTAAAGTCTGTAAGTGTACCAGACCTAACATATATTGTGATGGACAAATAACTGTTAGTAGTAAAGTCTGTAATTGTACCAGACCTAACATATATTGTGATGGACAAATAACTGTTAGTAGTAAAGTCTGTAATTGTACCAGACCTAACATATATTGTGATGGACAAATAACTGTTAGTAGTAAAGTCTGTAATTGTACCAGACCTAACATATATTGTGATGGACAAATAACTGTTAGTAGTAAAGTCTGTAAGTGTACTAGATCTAACATATATTGTAATGGACAAATAACTGTTAGTAGTAAAGTCTGTAATTGTACCAGACCTAACATATATTGTGATTGACAAATAACTGTTAGTAGTAAAGTCTGTAAGTGTACCAGACCTAACATATATTGTGATGGACAAATAACTGTTAGTAGTAAAGTCTGTAATTGTACCAGACCTAACATATATTGTGATGGACAAATAACTGTTAGTAGTAAAGTCTGTAATTGTACCAGACCTAACATATATTGTGATGGACAAATAACTGTTAGTAGTAAAGTCTGTAATTGTACCAGACCTAACATATATTGTGATGGACAAATAACTGTTAGTAGTAAAGTCTGTAATTGTACCAGACCTAACATATATTGTGATGGACAAATAACTGTTAGTAGTAAAGTCTGTAATTGTACCAGACCTAACATATATTGTGATGGACAAATAACTGTTAGTAGTAAAGTCTGTAAGTGTACTAGATCTAACATATATTGTAATGGACAAATAACTGTTAGTAGTAAAGTCTGTAATTGTACCAGACCTAACATATATTGTGATTGACAAATAACTGTTAGTAGTAAAGTCTGTAAGTGTACCAGACCTAACATATATTGTGATGGACAAATAACTGTTAGTAGTAAAGTCTGTAATTGTACCAGACCTAACATATATTGTGATGGACAAATAACTGTTAGTAGTAAAGTCTGTAATTGTACCAGACCTAACATATATTGTGATGGACAAATAACTGTTAGTAGTAAAGTCTGTAATTGTACCAGACCTAACATATATTGTGATGGACAAATAACTGTTAGTAGTAAAGTCTGTAATTGTACCAGACCTAACATATATTGTGATGGACAAATAACTGTTAGTAGTAAAGTCTGTAATTGTACCAGACCTAACATATATTGTGATGGACAAATAACTGTTAGTAGTAAAGTCTGTAATTGTATCAGACCTAACATATATTGTGATGGACAAATAACTGTTAGTAGTAAAGTCTGTAATTGTACCAGACCTAACATATATTGTGATGGACAAATAACTGTTAGTAGTAAAGTCTGTAATTGTACCAGACCTAACATATATTGTGATGGACAAATAACTCTTAGTAGTAAAGTCTGTAATTGTACCAAACCTAACATATATTGTGATGGACAAATAACTGTTAGTAGTAAAGTCTGTAATTGTACCAGACCTTACATATATTGTGATGGACAAATAACTGTTAGTAGTAAAGTCTGTAATTGTACCAGACCTAACATATATTGTGATGGACAAATAACTGTTAGTAGTAAAGTCTGTAATTGTACCAGACCTAACATATATTGTGATGGACAAATAACTGTTAGTAGTAAAGTCTGTAATTGTATCAGACCTAACATATATTGTGATGGACAAATAACTGTAAGTAGTAAAGTCTGTAAGTGTACCAGATCTAACATATATTGTGATGGACAAATAACTGTTAGTAGTAAAGTCTGTAATTGTATCAGACCTAACATATATTGTGATGGACAAATAACTGTTAGTAGTAAAGTCTGTAATTGTACCAGACCTAACATATATTGTGATGGACAAATAACTGTTAGTAGTAAAGTCTGTAATTGTACCAGACCTAACATATATTGTGATGGACAAATAACTGTTAGTAGTAAAGTCTGTAATTGTACCAGACCTAACATATATTGTGATGGACAAATAACTGTTAGTAGTAAAGTCTGTAATTGTACCAGACCTAACATATATTGTGATGGACAAATAACTGTTAGTAGTAAAGTCTGTAAGTGTACCAGATCTAACATATATTGTAATGGACAAATAACTGTTAGTAGTAAAGTCTGTAATTGTACCAGACCTAACATATATTGTGATGGACAAATAACTGTTAGTAGTAAAGTCTGTAAGTGTACCAGATCTAACATATATTGTAATGGACAAATAACTGTTAGTAGTAAAGTCTGTAATTGTACCAGACCTAACATATATTCTGATTGAAAAATAACTGTTAGTAGTAAAGTCTGTAATTGTACCAGACCTAACATATATTCTGACGGACAAATAACTGTTAGTAGTAAAGTCTGTAATTGTACCAGACCTAACATATATTGTGATGGACAAATAACTGTTAGTAGTAAAGTCTGTAATTGTACCAGACCAAACATATATTCTGATGGACAAATAACTGTTAGTAGTAAAGTCTGTAATTGTACCAGACCTAACATATATTGTGATGGACAAATAACTGTTAGTAGTAAAGTCTGTAATTGTACCAGACCTAACATATATTGTGATGGACAAATAACTGTTAGTAGTAAAGTCTGTAATTGTACCAGACCTAACATATATTGTGATGGACAAATAACTGTTAGTAGTAAAGTCTGTAATTGTACCAGACCTAACATATATTGTGATGGACAAATAACTGTTAGTAGTAAGGTCTGTAATTGTACCAGACCTAACATATATTGTGATGGACAAATAACTGTTAGTAGTAAAGTCTGTAATTGTACCAGACCTAACATATATTGTGATGGACAAATAACTGTTAGTAGTAAAGTCTGTAAGTGTACCAGACCTAACATATATTGTGATGGACAAATAACTGCTAGTAGTAAAGTCTGTAATTGTACCAGACATAACATACATTGTGATGGACAAATAACTGTTAGTAGTAAAGTCTATAATTGTACCAGACCTAACATATACTGCATCAAGTATGATAATAACAAATGAAATAAAGCAATAGTCCCAAAAAATAATATATAATTCTATATGGAGTGAAAATCTAAAGGCCTATTGTTAATCTCATTGTTGTGTACAACAAAATATTTCCATTGATTGGAACGTTTTAAACCAATCACAACGTTTTGGGGTACACTTTTGAAAATATAACCCATATAATAATAGTATAGGCGAATTATCCAAAAATATAATATATAATTATATATAGAGTGGAAAAAGTAGAAAGTAATGCCTAGTTCACACGTACATTTAATTCGAATTGAATTCGCTATTCGCGTTCACACACTCTTCTTTTTTAATTCGAATTCATTCGAATTGGCGTATTCGAATTATCCAATTCGCATTAGAAATACATTTTTGTTAATACGAATAAAAAGTTAACGGCGTTAGGACAGTAAAGCGAATTTGTCGCGCATTGCAATATGAATTATAATTGACGTTAGAACGTAAAACGTTTCGAATGCGAATTAAACTAATTCGAATTAGTCAATACGAATCGAATTCGAATTACATGTGAACTCAGCATTATACATACTTTATTATGTAAACCATATGTTGATGGAGGACAACAAATAAAAATTCTTAAAAATCTGATGGGTTTTTAAGACTAGTAAAAAAGGCAAATGATAACTGGGAAAATATTCCAAGATTTCACTCTGATAAATTTTGCAAATATTTTCTTTTATTCAGAATGATTTTATCAAATGTTACCATGCTTAACAAAATGAATCTTTAAAAATCTTTAACCAGAATGCTTTAGATAAATGATTCAAACATGGGTAGAAGTGAAAGAAGGTTAAACAATAAACTTATATGGGAACAGCATCCTATAAAAAATGGGAAATGTCTGTTCTTTCCATAGATATAAAAGATTTGGTATGAGTGCCAAAGGAAAAACATCTTCATCCAAGTCACAATTTGTGAAAGTTAACATGTACATGTCAAAGTACGGTCTTCAACAGTGAAAACAGAGCATTGGTCCATACTAAACAGCAAGCTAGAAAGGGCTCCAAAAAATAACTAGTGTTAAACCATTCAAACAGAAAAACCAACAATCAAATTGAAATGTTTAGGCATGTTTAGGCGTACAATGACGTACTATTGACATTGTTATGATTATCATCAGGTGGCACGGAAGTAATTACGTCAGGTTGTGTGAACCCTACTTAGGTCAATATAATCTGAACAGTGTGAGTGGACAAAAAATATTTACCGAAAATACTTTCCAAGACTAAGTGGGAGTAGAAAAATATAAAATAATTTTACATGCATGTCAAAAAATTAAATAAATGAAAATTTTGTATTCGCTGCATGATAAAGGTCTTAAAAGCACTAGTGGCGCCCTTATGTATATGAAGACAGCAACAAAAGTAAACGGTCATGATACATATTCCAATTCATTTCCTAATATTAAATTTGAAGTACTTCAGTTTAATGTGTATGTAGAGTTTGAAAATGGTGAAAATCCAAAAATGGCTATCATTATTCCTATGGACTAGGAAACAATACCATGCCCCTTTTAACCTATATAATTATAATGTATTACATAGGTAAATATTAAATGTTTTCTATATGAATCAACAGTATATATCTATAGAAAACGTATATACATTTAAAACTTTATATCCAACTTTACATTAGATGGTGAGCAGAATTTCATTAGTTTTTAAATGCCAATTGCAATATTTTGTTGACCAAGTGATTTACTGATTGTATTGATTATTCATTATTGAAGGTGGCCTACTTGATTATTCATTATTTAAGGTGGCCTTCTTGATTATTCATTATTTAAGGTGGCCTACTTGATTATTCATTATTTAAGGTGGCCTACTTGATTATTCATTATTTAAAGTGGCCTACTTGATTATTCATTATTTAAGGTGGCCTACTTTATTATTCATTATTTAAGGGGGCCTACTTGATTATTCATTATTTAAGGTGGCCTACTTGATTATTCATTATTTAAGGTGGCCTACTTGATTATTCTATTTAAGGTGGCCTACTTGATTATTCTATTTAAGGTGGCCTACTTGATTATTCATTATTTAAGGTGGCCTACTTGATTATTCATTATTTAAGGTGGCCTACTTGATTATTTTATTTAAGGTGGCCTACTTGATTATTCATTATTTAAGGTGGCCTACTTGATTATTCATTATTTAAGGTGGCCTACTTCATTATTCATTATTTAAGGTGGCCTACTTGATTATTCATTATTTAAGGTGACCTACTTGATTATTCATTATTTAAGGTGGCCTACTTGATTATTCATTATTAAAGGTGGCCTACTTTATTATTCATTATTTAAGGTGGCCTTCTTGATTATTCATTATTTAAGGTGGCCTACTTGATTATTCATTATTTAAGGTGGCCTACTTTATTATTCATTATTTAAGGTGACCTACTTGATTATTCATTATTTAAGGTGGCCTACTTGATTATTCTATTTAAGGTGGCCTACTTGATTATTCTATTTAAGGTGGCCTACTTGATTATTCATTATTTAAGGTGGCCTACTTGATTATTCATTATTTAAGGTGGCCTACTTGATTATTCTATTTAAGGTGGCCTACTTGATTATTCATTATTTAAGGTGGCCTACTTGATTATTCATTATTTAAGGTGGCCTACTTGATTATTCATTATTTAAGGTGGCCTACTTGATTATTTATTATTTAAGGTGGCCTACTTGATTATTCATTATTTAAGGTGGCCTACTTGATTATTTATTATTTAAATTGGCCTACTTGATTATTCATTATTTAAGGTGGCCTACTTGATTATTCATTATTTAAGGTGGCCTACTTGATTATTCATTATTTAAGGTGGCCTACTTGATTATTCATTATTTAAGGTGGCCTTCTTGATTATTCATTATTTAAGGTGGCCTACTTGATTATTTATTATTTAAATTGGCCTACTTGATTATTTATTATTTAAATTGGCCTACTTGATTATTCATTATTTAAGGTGGCCTACTTGATTATTCATTATTTAAGGTGGCCTACTTGATTATTTATTATTTAAATTGGCCTACTTGATTATTTATTATTTAAATTGGCCTACTTGATTATTTATTATTTAAATTGGCCTACTTGATTATTCATTATTTAAGGTGGCCTACTTGATTATTCATTATTGAAGGTGGCCTACTTGATTATTCATTATTGAAGGTGGCCTACTTGATTATTCATTATTGAAGGTGGCCTACTTGATTATTCATTATTGAAGGAGGCCTACTTGATTATTCATTATTGAAGGAGGCCTACTTGATTATTCATTATTGAAGGTGGCCTACTTGATTATTCATTATTTAAGGTGACCTACTTGATTATTCATTATTTAAGGTGGCCTACTTGATTATTTATTATTTAAGGTGGCCTACTTGATTATTCATTATTTAAGGTGGCCTACTTGATTATTTATTATTTAAATTGGCCTACTTGATTATTCATTATTTAAGGTGGCCTACTTGATTATTCATTATTTAAGGTGGCCTACTTGATTATTCATTATTTAAGGTGGCCTACTTGATTATTCATTATTTAAGGTGGCCTTCTTGATTATTCATTATTTAAGGTGGCCTACTTGATTATTTATTATTTAAATTGGCCTACTTGATTATTTATTATTTAAATTGGCCTACTTGATTATTCATTATTTAAGGTGGCCTACTTGATTATTCATTATTTAAGGTGGCCTACTTGATTATTTATTATTTAAATTGGCCTACTTGATTATTTATTATTTAAATTGGCCTACTTGATTATTTATTATTTAAATTGGCCTACTTGATTAT
The DNA here is from genome assembly GCA_037788925.1 of Mytilus galloprovincialis. Classification (NCBI taxonomy): domain Eukaryota; kingdom Metazoa; phylum Mollusca; class Bivalvia; order Mytilida; family Mytilidae; genus Mytilus; species Mytilus galloprovincialis. The sequence goes on from CM075338.1 coordinate 82,701,287, forward strand.
TCATTATTTAAGGTGGCCTACTTGATTATTCATTATTGAAGGTGGCCTACTTGATTATTCATTATTGAAGGTGGCCTACTTGATTATTCATTATTGAAGGTGGCCTACTTGATTATTCATTATTGAAGGAGGCCTACTTGATTATTCATTATTGAAGGAGGCCTACTTGATTATTCATTATTGAAGGTGGCCTACTTGATTATTCATTATTTAAGGTGACCTACTTGATTATTCATTATTTAAGGTGGCCTACTTTATTATTCATTATTGAAGATGGCCTACTTTCTATTTTATAGAATGTCTAATCTATTTATAGAATTCTAGTCTTTGAAGTTTTCTTTTGAATTTTTTCTATAGACTGTCAATTAAAACGATGAGTTTATACGGACTGCTTTTAATCTGAGTTTTGTTTTTGAGTTGAAAACTAAAATAAGCAATGAAATGCTAAAATTCAAATGAGAAAATTTGAGTATTTTTATAGAATAACTATGAATTACAGAATAATTTCTAATTATGATATTGACAACAAAAATTTAAAACATTTTTGGTGTAAATGTACACGGTCTTATAAAAACTTGAGGTTCAACATACTTGTTTCACCAAAAAGGCAACAAGAAAGAACAGCCAAAAGATATCTAAGCTCAATATGTTTGTGACTATGATATAAACGAGTCGAAATTGAAAACTACGTTCAAACCTATGATTGCGTTGGATAAAAACCGCAATTTTTATACCTGTGAATGTAAAACAAATTTCGTTATAGAAGGGTCTAAATACAGCACAAACAACATTTTCCAAAAGACCAAAAAAGTGAAAAAGTATATTTAAACAAAACGCATTTGACTAACAGGTCGAACAACTGATGTTCTTTAACCCTGCTGACTGCCATTGGCGATTGCCATAAAAAAAAATGGTTATATACACATCACTAGAAAAAAAATATACCACCTACTATAAGTGTTATGGTTTGCTACTGACCCCGTTCTGATCCATAGAGGTTATGAAAATCAATAGGGGTGAGGCGTAAGGCCGAATCTCATTTGGATTTCACTTACCCTCTATGGTCCTTATGAGTTGAGAAGTGAACCATTTAACTAATTTATCGCACGAGGGACTTTTTTGCTGCGATTTGAAGAAAACAAATTATGAAATACACCAGCATCAATAGATGAAGCCACCATAAACAGTAGACGCGACGGCATGAACCATATATGAACTTTATTAACCCCAAACGGATCCATAGAGGGGTCACCACGTGACGGCGTTAAATTAAGTGTTATAATCCATTGTTTATAAAACTTGAAATTAAACTGTTTATCACAAAGTCATAATTTACCGTTTAATATAATTCTTTATTTTTTGTATTTATCGTTCCTTTCAAGGGTATTTCATTTATATAATGAATATCAGTCTTAGCCTTTTTAGTTTGGAAAACCACTTCTGACCTTCCGCATGTGGTTGATAAATTAAACTTTCTCCTGATCCGTTACACCTATGATTCTATAAAGAGTCTTAGACGCATCTGAAAACAAATAACATGACTTGTGAGGGTGCAATTTGCAAAACGTATAGTATATTTAAACATTAATATCATCAAAGTGTGTTAAAAAAAGTTTATTTAGAATACTGGTTATTAAAAAGTGTTCACCATATTTTTTAGGTTGTTTTGAATAGACAGACACAAGTATTACATACATATGATATATTTAAATCCACAAATGAAGGTGACCTTAAGTCAATGAACAGGAACTAACATATGAGAAAACCAATAACCACAGCTTCATGCCAATGTTTTTATTACATATAATGTTCTGAAAAAAATGGTATATGGGTGAACGTTGATCGATGCATGTGAATAGTGCTGGTGAATATTAAAAACTGTAGTTTTATTAAATATGATTGACATGGTCCAGACAAATGGCCAGTCACATATTTATACCATCAAAATAAAAAGATGTGGTATTATAACGAATGTTGTAAGTATCCACTAGAGACATGAATGAAATAGACGCAAATATACATCACACCAATGGCATTTCACTATAAGAAAAAACTCATATCACATTACAAGCTATGACAGGATCCGACATGACAAATGGAAACAATCTCAAACGACCAAATCAACGTCTTGTCATTGATTTATGTACAAAATAAACGAAAAGCAAATATCGTACACAACAAGAAAACGACAAGCAATGGAATCATGCTAATGATGTTTTTACAGCCACACGTCGAACCATGCAGGATTGGACATATTTGTGAATGTCCAATCCCCTCTTTACAATCTTTTACTTTCTTTCCCGTCATTCCCATATCCCCTTACCCCTGTCCAACTCCTCATTATTTAGTCCCGATAAAATCAGTAGACAAAGATTCGGATGAAATGGGATTTGGCAGAAAATAATGCTTTAAAAGTATAAAGTTTTGTTTGAGATTTATTATAACGATTTGTTCTTCTTGTCTTTTCATTATCGTCATGGTGATTAGGCAAACCTGCAATGAACGAAATAAGATATGAGTTATATGTATGGAGATGCTATAATTTTCATAAATTTAAATCAACAAATTAAGTTTTAGGACATATTAAGCTTTAGGACATATTAAGTTTTAGGACATATTAAGTTTTAGGACATATTAAGTTTTAGGACATATTAAGTGTTACTGGTAAAGGACTGGATTTACTCTTTGAATGCATATAGAAAACAAAGTCGGATAGATGTATTCAAAGAAGGTGTATGATCATGATTTGTTTTGTTAACAACAAGGCAGTTTAAGTCCGTAACCGTTAAGGAAATCGATAAATTCATTTTCACAAATTGTTCGTTAAATTTTCCAATTGTTTTTATCAAATTTTAGTGGAAACGATAACGAGACTCTATATGACAGTTATTTTTTAGTATTTGACATGAGTGGTATATACACCCATGAAGCGTAAGTGATAGAGATCTGGGTCAGTATGCTTAATGAATTTTCCATAGGCGTTAATGTTAACATTTTCTTCTGTTAGCTCAGTCCATATTGTAAACTTGGATATGTATGATAGCTCGTTTCGAAGCTGAGACATTTTCACATGTGTGGTCAAATTTTCGGGGTACGAAGTGTGATTTGTTTTTCTGTAAATTACCACATCCCGAAAATCGTTTCGTGATGCGGTTCCTCGCGGTAAAGAGTCCCTTTTTTCACACAATAAGTTCTTTGAAAATTTAATATTTTTTTATACATTTAATAACTCCATAGTTTTTACACATTTATTCTATGGTCCTCTACTTTAATTTAATATTTTTTATACATTTAATAACTCCATAGTTTGATTTGGGGTCATTGGTCCACCTAAAGAATAATGGTGTCAAGGTCAAATGACAAGGTCATTTTCTAAATTTTGATCCTTGCTTTCATGTGTGTGCATATTATCTTCTACAAAAAGTAATAGTAATTACTGGTAATTGTGAATCCTTGTACAATGTATTCATATGGATATTTTATTTAATTGTACAATTTAAATGAATTTAATTTTAATGTTTCGTCCCCCATTCTTTATGTAAAATTCCTGCAGCATTTCCCTGAAGACTTCATCCTAAACCGCCTCCTAATTAACCTCCCAAACTAACTCCTCCTGTATGTATATAACTATGTTTAAAAATATGAGATTTGGATGTGTCTTAAGGTATTTGTTCATGTGAAATATATTTCTAATTTTGTTGATCGTTAGTTTTTATTATAAAATTCTTCTCGCACAGATGCAACTATTTGTTTAAAAGGCATGATGAAGGTCTCGTGTTGCTCAGCCATATGCATTGTGTTAAGAATGTTGGTGGCCTTCGGCCTTTTGCTCTTTGGTCGGGTTGTTGTCTCTTTGAGACATTCCCCATTTCCATTATCAATTGTACGATTCGAATATTATGTAAATAAACATACCTTGAACACCAGCTTAAATTCTTGTTCCACAAAAAGCTTCAAATAGAAATGTTCAAATATCATTCTTACAACGTCAATCATTTTTCATTAAATCTATAGAGATTTTATGAAGATTTAGCTATTTGTCTAACAATTTTATTATGTTACCAATAGAAATATAACATTCCAAACATAATTCTAATAGGGCAAACATGTTAGCATTGCAATTATAAAGATTGAACTAGTATTGTAACAATTTTAAAATGTTATTGCAAGAAACAGTACGATTCAAATATCATTTTAATATTCATACCTTGAGCACGTAAATCGGCTGCGGCACAGGCAGCGGTTACTGCCAACGCATTTGGAAGACAAACACCTTCAAAGAGAATATTTTAAATATCAGTCTTACAATATCAAATATTTTGTCATTAAATCTATGAAGATTAAACTATTGTTCACACAATTTCAAAATGTTATCATTATAAAAATATTAAATTTCAAAAATAATTCTAGTAGAGTGAAAGTTTTAGCATTGAAGTTATTAAGATTAAACTATTATTGTACCAATTTCAAAATGTTATTAAAACAAATATTACGATTTAGATATCATTTTACTAATCATACTTTGAGCAGCAGTAGCGGCTGCGACACAGGCTGCAGCTAAAGTTCTTCTTCTACCATTTCCTTGAAATAGAAAAATGCCATTAATTTTTTCACAATGACAAAAAAATTTCATTAAACTGTAAAGATTGTATCAAGATTGAACTCTTATTTTAACAATTTCAAAATGTTACCATTTGAAAAAAATATAATATTTCTAACAAAACTCTAATTGGGCAAATAAATTGCCATCAAAATAATACAGATTGAACAATTATTCTAACAATTTAAAATATTAACACTACAAATACTATTATATGAATATCATTTTAATAAACATACTAAGGAAGGCGGCAGCAGCTGCGGCAGGGTTTGCGGCAGGGGTTGCTGTTGGCCAACGGGTTCCTCGATAATATCTTCTTCCACCCCAACCTTGAAATATAATAATTCAAATATCATTATTTCAATGTCAAATATTTTTCTATTTAAATTAGTAAGATTGTATTAAGATAAAATTATCATTATAACAATTTTAAAATTTCACCAATACAGGTATAATGAGCCAAATAAAATTCTAACGAGCAAACATTTTAGAGAAGTTCCAAAATGTTACCATTACAATTTAATTTAATTCTTTATTTATTTAAAGAGGATTGCCAACAGCCAGAGGCTACGCGTGGATCTCCTCAACATAGATATATACAGATTCACAATTATCAAAGTTTTGAATACAAACATGTTAAACACAAGACAAGACAATATGTACAGGACAAGACATACAAATACTACACACCCATCCAATCACTCGCTCATTCTTACTCACATGCACACGAATTAACAAACATGTATGATTCAGTAATATAAAATAGTGATTATGGAAAGACAATTTTGAGCACAATCAGGTCAAAAAAAAGTTTTTAAGCTATCGAGAAAATCTGTTCGAAGATTTAATAAATCGAAACACACACTCAAACATCTCTAAATTAGTATCATCAGACAAATCATCACTACCTTCTATTAATATTTTGCTCAGATAGTTGGGACATAGATCCCGCAACATTGCTATATTTATATCTGGACAAAGCAGATTCTTAATTCCAAGTAGAAGAGTAATCCGATAGTTCGTGTAACGGGCGCAATGAATTAAATAGTGCTCAGTGTTTTTAATGCAGTTACCTGGGCAGAAATCGCAAAACCTATTTAATGTTAGATTATATTTATACAAGTGGTCATTAAGAGCACTAAGCCCTAAGCGTAATCTAGTATGAATCTTTTTCTCATAACCATGTCCTCGTGAATATATTTTTTTACTACACAAATTGAGATTCTTCTTTAACAACCTTTTGAAACTTGCCAAAGATGTTGCTGTAATTAGTTCAGCTGACAAACTATTCCAGTCTCTAATCGTAGCTAGAAGAAAAGAGTTATAGTATGCTACTGTTCTTGACCTGATGGGTATCAGGTTAGCATGTCGTCTTAAGTTATAGTTTTCAGTATTATGATGGAACAATGGATGAAAATTACAAAGATAATCTGGGACAAGATGATTTTTAATTTTGTACAAGTATGTAAGTCTATGAACTTGACGGCGTGTTTTGAGAAGCTCAAGACCAACCTCTTTCAATAAAGTGACATGTTTTGTGACCCTGATTGCCCCAGTAGATATAATGCAGGCACGTCTCTGTACATGTTCAATGTTTGCAGAATCGGCGCTAGTGCAGTTATCATAGATGACATCTGCATAATCTAGCAATGAACGAACAAATGTTTTATATAATTTTTCAATGCATAATCTAGGTAATATATGTCGCATCCTCAAGATAGTGTTCAGTTTATTATGACATTTCTTACAAATATCAGCAATATGATCGGTCCAAGAAAGTTTATCATTCAAGATAAGACCTAAATGTTTATGGCATGTAACTCTCTTTATATTTACATTATTTAAGATCAATGGAGGGTAGTGTGGTATTTGCTTCTTCTTAGAAATAATAAGATACTCCGTTTTTTCTGCATTGAATGTTACACACCATTGCTGGGCCCATGTGTTCAACGTGACGAGGTCACTGTTCAGAGTTTGGAAACAATCAGAGATGTCATCAATTTGTTTGACAAGGGACGTATCATCAGCAAACAGTTTGATATTGCTGACAATTCCATCTTTAATATCATTCACATATATAAGAAAAAGCAAAGGACCGAGTATAGAGCCCTGGGGTACACCAGCATAGGTGTTTTGACTCGATGATGTCTGACCATTAATAACGACTCTTTGAGTACGACCTGAGAGGTAATTCTCTACAAGAGACAAAAGTGAGCCACATATGCCAAATTGTTTAAGTTTGAAAATCAGGCCTTTGTGCCAAACCTTATCAAAGGCCTTTGAAACATCTAAAAAGATTGTACATACATCTTTACCGCTATCTAATGACTTGTAAATTTCATGAGTAATAGTAATTAGTTGATTCACTGTTGAATCGTTTTTCTTAAAGCCCGAATTTTCACTGATGAGTAAGTCATTAAATTCACAGAACTCATAGATAGCCTTGTAGATGACTTTTTCAAGGATCTTGGACACAGATGATAGTAGAGCAATTGGTCGATAATTAGACATGATATTTTTATCGCCTTTATTTTTGTACACTGGGCACACATTAGATACTTTCCAGAGAGATGGATATACTCCACCTAGAGATTAAATGAAATGGATGTAAGCAATTATAGGCAATCGTATGGCCTTCAACAAAGAGAAAAAAAAAGATACCGTAGGGTCAGCTATAAAAGGGCCTGAGATAAAAAATATGAAACAATTCAATTGAATAGTATAAACGGCCTAATTTTAACAAAAAAAACAAACAAAAACAAATATTACAAACATTAACCAACGACAACCACTGAACTACAGGCTCCTGAATTTAGAGAGGCTCATAGAAAATGTGGCGGGGTTTAACATGTTTGTGAGTCCTCCACCCTCCCCTTACCACTGCCTGTAAGTTCGTGAGCAGACATTCGCATGTACATAGAATTCTACCATGTAATTTATTTTTATTTATATGCAAGACTATGCACTGTTTGTTTAGAAATCAGAGAAAAAATATTTTACATGTTTTTGGAATATAATGTTCTGGCTATCCATAACAGACTGGGTTAGATTAGAAATAATTATATGGCTGTCTTTTATCACAAATGAAATAAATGTTTGCTGTGTCTGGTAGTAAAACAAATATTGTGCTTCCATTAAAATACTTTATATTCAAAAGTAGATCTAACAACTCATTGCCTCAAAAGCACTGTTGGATAGAATATTCTAGATATTGGAAACAATGAAAACACGCTGTTTAACTTATGTACAAAAACTTTAGCAACATTTCATTAAGTATGTTTGGTACTCTGTTTTAATTTAACAAGCTTTTTTAAAGACTGTTATGAATTAATAGAATTAAAATAAAGGAATTAAAAATAAGAAAAAATGAAGGGTCATTGTGCTTGTTTTCGAGATATTAACCTTTGAATTTGGCTGGAAATGATTTTCTTTAAATGTTTAATACATTTCCCATTGGCACCTTTTTTCTTTCAAAAACTATGAAAAAAAAAAAAAGAATTTTATAAGATTTTCAAATATGGATTTTAAACTATATGTTATAAACCTATGAAGACTAAAGTAGGGGCATTTTTTTTAAAAGCACTACATAGACATAACAAGAGAATTTGGAATACAAGGCAAAAACTCAAAATCAAGTACAGCGAACATTCTTAACCATATCAATTGTAATATATTTTCTTATTTCATTATAACTTCATAAATTTAAAAAGTGTTTCTTAATATTTATAATATCTGATTCTGTATTTTGTAATGTCTCATGTTTCATAAAAATTAAAACACCAAAAATACCGAAATCCAAGCAAATTCAAAAAGGAAAGTCCCTGTACAATTGGCAAAATCCACATGTCATATAAGGAGGAAACAACTGCCATATTCCTGACTTGTTGCAGGCATATTTGGATAGAAAGCTTTTCCTCCGGCTATCCATCTTTATACAAAACTTACAAGCTTCTTACGTTGAGTTGATTTTAAATCTTTGCCTTTACCATGTTTTCCGTGATTTTTCTGGAAATGTATACGAACAGATTAAAAACTTACTTTCTATCGCTGGAACAAATAACATCCCAATAAGAACTGCTATGATAAGAATTAATGACTTCATCGTTAACGCTTTTACTTATTCAATTTAAAACATTTATGATATGTATCAACTGACAGCAGTATATATATGTATAGTTAAATCATGTGGTTTATGACGTATTGTTTAAGAAACATTAAAATATAATACATCACGACCAATCAGATAATTACATTCATATTGACAGAGCTTGACAATCTTATTTGTTGTTGAGTTAAAAACGATTTTCGGTTTTTGTTCATTGTTTATTCAAGTGGAACACTACTCTTTCTCTCGTTAACAATGCTACATATGTTTACAAAACGAAAGTAGACAAAGTAAAAGTAAAAGTATCTCGTTAACAATGCTACATATGTTTACAAAACAAAAGTAGACAATGTAAAAGTTAGGTGACAGTTTTAAACGTAACTGAAAATATAGGAAAACAACACAATTATAATAAAATCTTGGAATGAAATTGGAAACTTCAGATCATAGGTTTCAGTCACCATACAAAAGAAGGATACATAGTATGATTGTCAATGAGACAACTCTCCATACAAATTCCGTGTGATTTACTTACGACTTCACATATTTCTTGATTTATTGATGTTTAACGCCTCTCAGCACTATTGTGATATTTCATGATGGTCAATTATTATGGGTTGCGGTTGCCAGGGTGCTCGGAGAGAACCAACGACCTTCCGCAGGAAAATGACAACCATAGTCAATAATTAAGATTTTAGTCGAGCGTACTTGCCACGTTCGGGGTTAGAAATCAGAACCTCAGTGTTAACAGTAATTGCAAAAGATCAAAGGTTAATTAAACAGCAAAAGAAAAAAAAAATGTTTATTACAATATGGTAGCTGTCATCTTTTCAATGTGTTTCTCTATATATAATAATAGTTATAGTTACATATTACTTCGGTAGACTAAGAACACATGATAATGTCATCATTTTCATTATATTTTGCTATTTTTAAGCAAATATTAGATATTTTTTTCAGTAACATATATGTAAAATATAGCTTTTGATCAGATACTCTTCAAAATGTTCAAGTGTTTTACGTTTATTATTGTATCATTTTCAAATTTATGATACTGGTACATACTTTTATAAGGTTTCAATAATCTTACTTGAAATGAAATTTCAACCAGTTTAGCCGTTTGTCTACCTGCAGATACAAACATTTCTATTGTATATCCATATTGTACCACGTATGAATGGTTTAAATAACATATCAGACAATATTCTCGCAAAACAGGGGCATATCTTAACTCTGATTAAGATCACAAAAACATGTTTTGTTAAATTACACGTCCAGGGAACCAGTGTGAAATAGTATGCAAAGGATTGTTTAATATTTTATCACATACATGGAAAATGTATAGATTTGAAAGGAAGTTAATGTCAATGTATCATGTTTATATAAAAGTTAAAACATCTTACTACATAACTACTTTTGCATTAGTACTATTTCTGTACTAAAAATATGTAGTACTGGAAATTTACTTTTAATATTTAGTACTATTTCTTTACTTTAAAATTATTGTAATATTTAGGTACTTGTATTTTACAGTACTTGATTTGTACTACAAACGATGAGACCTAACATATTATCCAACCGAAACCATAACAGAAACATAAAAAAAATTACATCAATGTTCAAAATACCGAGACACGTCGTATAGCAATGCAAATTCATACTCTTTTAAGCGTCCCTGATGGGTCTTATGTAGACGAAACGCGCATCTGACGATCTTTGATAGGTTTATTCATATGTCTGATAAAAGTAATTAAAGAATGGTGTATACAGAAATGGTAAATAATTTTAAATATAGACACACAGGCTTCATGGTAAAGATTCACGTTTTCAAGTCATGTTTGTGACAATTTCATTTTTTCTTTTCTTGAGCTACTTTTTTAACGCAATCTATATAATCATGATAATCATCACAAGAAAAATAAACATCTAAGACTGATTGACAGTTTTGGTGTTTTGCACAAAATGTAAGACGTTTGAAGCCTTTATGGTAATATGTTAGACTAAATGCACAAATATAGATACTGATATTTGACAGATTTATATCTAATGAACATATGAAGGATGCCATTGCAATGTATTAGCAAGATTTATATCTAATGAACATACGAAGGATGCCATTGCAATGTATTAGCAAGATTTATATCTAATGAACATATGAAGGATGCCATTGCAATGTATTAGCAAGATTTATATCTAATGAACATACGAAGGATGCCATTGCAATGTATTAGCAAGATTTATATCTAATGAACATATGAAGGATGCCATTGCAATGTATTAGCAAGATTTATATCTAATGAACATATGAAGGATGCCATTGCAATGTATTAGCAAGATTTATATCTAATGAACATACGAAGGATGCCATTGCAATGTATTAGCAAGATTTATATCTAATGAACATATGAAGGATGCCATTGCAATGTATTAGCAAGATTTATATCTAATGAACATATGAAGGATGCCATTGCAATGTATTAGCAAGATTTATATCTAATGAACATATGAAGGATGCCATTGCAATGTATTAGCAAGATTTATATCTAATGAACATACGAAGGATGCCATTGCAATGTATTAGCAAGATTTATATCTAATGAACATACGAAGGATGCCATTGCAATGTATTAGCAAGATTTATATCTAATGAACATATGAAGGATGCCATTGCAATGTATTAGCAAGATTTATATCTAATGAACATATGAAGGATGCCATTGCATTGTATAAGCAAGATTTATATCTAATGAACATACGAAGGATGCAATTGCAATGTATTAGCAAGATTTATATCTAATGAACATATGAAGGATGCCCTTGCATTGTATAAGCAAGATTTATATCTAATGAACATATGAAGGATGCCATTGCAATGTATTAGCAAGATTTATATCTAATGAACAAATGAAGGATGCCATTGCATTGTATAAGCAAGATTTATATCTAATGAACATATGAAGGATGCCATTGCATTGTATAAGCAAGATTTATATCTAATGAACATATAAAGGATGCCATTGCAATGTATTAACAAGATTTATATCTAATGAACATATGAAGGATGCCATTGCAATGTATTAACAAGATTTATATCTAATGAACATATGAAGGATGCCATTGCAATGTATTAGCAAGATTTATATCTAATGAACATATGAAGGATGCCATTGCAATGTATTAACAAGATTTATATCTAATGAACATATGAAGGATGTCATTGCAATGTATTAACAAGATTTATATCTAATGAACATATGAAGGATGCCATTGCAATGTATTAGCAAGATTTATAATACATTTTGAGTTTAACTTCAAGGGGTCACAGAATGGTGTTATCTCAACTTTCCCTTCGGTATTTGACTTTAACAGAATCGGAGCACCCATGATTTTGAATGCCTACGATAAACCTTTTTTGGTATGTTTCATGTATTTTAATCTATGTCCTTGTCCCGCTACTTTTCGAGGTAATTTCATATTATTCTATATTTCTTTTTGAAGGGGGTGATATTTTTTACAGTCTTTATTTGCGTTGATTTTGTAATGAAATACTATTCACAGAGCCAAATTAATTGACGTGTATCTTCGTGATTTTGTCATATATTCATTGATTCGTTGTAGCATAACTTCCATTGTGTCAAATGAGAGAAAAACACAAGTATAAATCTCAAAATATAGCTTGTATGTATTTGGAGAGAATGATGTATGTACGTAGTAACAGATGCATACATATAAGTTGAATAACTTACCAATAGGTTGAAGGTGCCTTGTACTTTTAATGATTTTATTAGTGAATTTAAATACATTCCAGACACTTGTGTTACAACAACTTATTCCTTGAACATTTAATCAATAAGAACTTTAATATATACTGTCTGATGTGTAATAGTTAGATGCATATATAAAAGTTGAGTAACTAATCATTAGTTCGTTGCCCCCTTGGACTTTTAGACAATTTTTAAACTTCATACGTACTTTTGAAGCAACTGTTTGAAAATTACTTTATCATTTATACCATAATAAGATGTTGTTAGACACAAAAATTGACAAAGGTGATCAAGGTACGTCAAACTTCATGATCGAAAGAGTTTCACGTGAAAATGTTTTCCGATTGAGTAGATATAAAACAAATGATAATCGAGTATATAATGACAGAGTCAATACAATTTGATGCATGACTAAAACATAATTTGCTTATCTATGGATTAGCCCGGGTTGTTTTAAAAAACAAACAGACCCATCGTTCAGAAAATAGCTACAGATAGGAATATCTATGGATTTTAATGTTAATGCCTAGATCGAACCGTTGTTGCATGTTAACTGTCTAAATATGCATTCGAAATTTTACAGCACGTACAAATCTAAGTATTCATGACAAGAAATAAATACAAGACTTTGTTTTCAGGTTTTGATGTTTTGCACAAAATATCAGAATGTGAAACCTTAATGTAGTATTATCTTTCTCCATCTTGGATTTTAAATAACAGAGAACCTAAGGTCCAGATATTCAATCAAATTAGCAAAATGTGATGAGGAATGCAGATAACTGATGTGAATTTTCATTTAAAAGAATAAATTTTTAAGATTTTAACTTATAAATATTAATTTTTTTACAAGCGTAGATTATTTTTGATTGATTTTTAATGTTTTTAAATTGGTATTTAAAACCCTTTCACGTTCCGCCAAATTGGACGTAACCTTATGAAAAGACACTATCAAAGTTCAATCGCATATAGAATTCGCACTGAAGCTCACACAAAGATCGTTTTGGGTCAATTTGAAAAATAATTGATCAAGTATTTCAAAAAATATAATATATCAGAAATTTTGTCTTTATAAGTCACGTGTTATCTGTCCAAAAGTCACGTGACTTGCGGAAAAAAGATAAAAAAAAATAGAAAATTCTTGCGAAAAAGGTCGTGTGGAGACTTTTTAAATGGGCTAATAGGATGTAAAAGAGGGACGAAAGATACCAAAGGGACAGTCAAACTCATAAATCTAGAACAAACTGACAACGCCATGGCTAAAAATGAAAAAGACAAACAGAAAAACAATAGTACACATGACACAACATAGAAAACTAAAGAATAAACAACACGAACTCCACCAAAAACTAGGGGTGATCTCAGGTGCTCCGGAAGGGTAAGCAGATCCTGCTCCACGTGCGGCACCCGTCGTGTTGCTTATGTGATAACAAATCCGGTAAATAGTCTAATTCGGTAAATCACATTCAGGAAAGGGAAGGGGATTGTAGTAACGACGTAAGGAACATATCCGATATCATTTGTGATACTAATTTTGGTGTTGGAGGAAATACGTGTTATTTGCCTTCCAAAAGTTGATGCCCGCAACATGCAAAAAAAGAAGGATTTCAGTCGTTTTTTCGTCCAAATATAATCCTAGACACAAATTTCAGGCTAAATTATATTTATTCAAGCAGCACATAGAATTTTGACTTTAAAAGTAAAGATTCAATGAATTACCATTAATAATTTTGGTGTTTTGGGTCTATGATGTTTTTGTTTGGAAGGGGGTTCAAGTATTGTTTTTAATTTGAGTTTTGTATGTATCCATGACTCGTTTTGAAATTGAAAGTAAAGTTAAGTTACATTTAATATAGGAAATTATTTTTTCACCTCCGGCTTTGAGGTTCGAAAATGCAATATTCCTGCTGTGGGCTAGTACAGCTTCCCACTGAACCACTGGAGTATCAGTTTAAAGTATCGAAATTTTAGTAAACAAATAATCAGCCCGTTTTCGTTTAGAAATTAAGTCTCGATATAACAAATATTTTGAGCAAATATAGGATGATATCATAATTTAGTCTGCCATGTTTTTATAAACTTTTACCGGTTCCTTTATTTCAAACAATGTTCTGTTATATCTATTTCAACTTCGCAAAAACAAATCATGATTTTTTGTCTTTTTTGTCTCTTTTTCAATTAGTTTGGTAAGAATTGACCACACATTGAAAGTGCATTTCAAGTTAATGATTGCGATGGTACACTTTAAATCAATTATTTAACTTCAAGTACAAGCTTCAATCATACTATGAATATTTTCCCTCAAAAATACACGGCGAAGTTAATAAAAAAAAACGTTATATTGCCCCCAAAATCAACAGTATATTTTACCATACTCTATGGAAATATTGTGTTCAAATTAAAAAAAAAAACTGTTTTCACAGGAGAAAATGTTGTCCGTTAGGGGCGATTTGATATCAAACCGTACTCGGGAAAAGTTTAAGGCACCATGAAACACACAGCTGTGATATAGGGGATTGATTCAAGCCCTCAACCACTTCTGTACGTAAACACATGTCAAAGATTCAATACTTTACGCAAGCTAGTTGCCCAAAACCATAGCCTATCGGTACCAGAGTACCGATGGGAACGCGAAAGGGTTAAGTGGAGGTAACTCTGAACTAGTGCATTTTCTGAAGGTATCTACATTATATTTTAGTCGGGAAAAAAACGTACGGTGACCCTATCTTTTCTTTGATATTCACAAAACATTTTCTAAAAGTTATCTTTTCGTATTTTATTTTACGATTCTATCATTTAGTTTAGTTCTAATCACATAATGATGTTTTTCCTGTATAATCCATACAAAATGTGTCACTTTGTCACAACCTGTAGCTTGAGAATATGCTCGGTGACCTATCTTTTTTATTATATTTATGAGCAAAGTATGAACAAATTCTTTCATTTCATAGACAATAACTGTTCAGTGTCTTTAAATATCAGCTGTATTTGTACGAGGCTAGGAAACAAGGTGTATGCGAGCTTTTAGCGAGCTACTACACCTGTTTCGAGCCGAGTACACATACAGCTGATATTTAAAGACACTAAACAGTTATTGTCTTTATCCTGCAATTAATTCTGTATATATTGTTTGTGTTTTGAAAGACACAAAAACTAACATATTTAGCATTTATTTTCGATTTGTAATCCCTTGAGGCCCGCGTAGTAATATCAAAATCACACATTACGCTGAAGACGGGTTCGCAAAAAAGAATCTCGAATGGTCAACAATAATACATCGCTCAAGGTGAATAATTATCTATTTTAACATAACAACTAATTTCAACAGTAAAAACAAATAACAAAACATTGTCAAATTTGAAACAGAAGTGTACGAGTTGTCCTACGATTCAGACTTGACATTCACTAAACATGCATGCTGAAATTGACATGGTTGATTTTGTAATACAATCATACACATTCAAGTTTTGAAATCGACAATTGTCATCGTCATTGGAATGCAACTGGAATACACATTCTGAGGTCACACAGGTTCAAACAATACTCAGTCCGGCAGTGGGCGGAACTTTAAAGCGATATCTGTATAGTATACAGATACAGCATAGCGATATCTGTAGGGCTGTATCTGTATAGTAGGACACCCAATTGCAGGATAAAAATGTATATTCCCATACCAACTTAAAGGCGATTTGTAAGACAGAAATCAATAATATATACTGATGTTCGAGACTTATGTCTTATGAATAACGAAGAATGGCGTTGCAGTGTATTAACTAGACTGATAAAATATACTAATTTTTGACTTCAAGGGGTCAAAACAAGACCTAATCATAACGTCTCCTATAGTTTACCGGTATGACTTAAACAGAAGCTTATAACCCATGATCTTGAATGCATAGGATAAACTTTTCTTTGTAAGCTTACTGTCTTGAAGTATATGTTGTTGTCGAGCTATATTTCTCTGTAAATTAATATTATTCGAATTTTTATTTTTACTGAGGAGTATTTTTAAACAGTTTGTATTTACATTGATTTCAAATGAACCTCTTATTCACAGACCACAATTAATTGACGTGATTCTATGTAATTTTGTCTTATATCCGTCGATTCTTGGTAGCAATACCTCCCTGGTGTCAAAGAAGAGAACAAGACTAGTATAAAACTGAAATATGGATTTTA
Organism: Mytilus galloprovincialis; assembly: GCA_037788925.1. Lineage (NCBI taxonomy): Eukaryota > Metazoa > Mollusca > Bivalvia > Mytilida > Mytilidae > Mytilus > Mytilus galloprovincialis. The sequence goes on from CM075338.1 coordinate 82,717,932, forward strand.
TGTATTGTGAAATATGTTATCCACTGTTTCATGTTTATAGTGACAGATGCATACGTTAATGCTGAATAAATTACGAAAATGGCATTGCTTCCTTGTAATTTTAATGAATTAATTAGTCAATCTTTAAACGTTCTACGTACTTTTGTAACAACTGTTTGAAAATAATTTTGCCATGTATACAATTATAAGTTGTCTAGACACAAACATGACAAAAGTGCGCAACGTACGTCAACCATTATGCCCGAAAGAGTTAAAAGTGAAAATGTTTTCATAGAAAACAAATGATAATCGAGTATATAATAACAGAGTTAAATACCAATTTGTCTAATAATCAGGCAGTGGTGAAAACAAGACAAACAAAAATCCACTCAAGTTGACACACAGTCACGTCTCAGTCCTTACAGCTGAAAGGACGTGCTGGATCAGCTCCTGATTACCCGTTGGCTACAACATGTTACGCTGCTCAGATGGTTCAACGACAAACTAACTTATGATGTTACCTTACTAGTAGACCCGCGTTAGGGACACTCTGACACCCATTGTGGATGGGTGAGTGTCATATGTTGTCAAGACGTCCGAGGGCTATGTGTATTTAGCTTCTGGCAGGTTGCAGTCATCTACTACAGAGTCAATGATTCATCTACCAACAACACATCGTCGTGGTTATTGGGCTGCCCAGCTGGTTAACGTGGCCCTGAAAACAGCCGTTGTGAAGTAAAGGAAACAGCAAAATAGTCAACAAAAGAAAAACAACTCACCAAAGTCAAGATGGTGGCCTATATATTGCGTCCACATCTGTTCCTGACCCTACGCATCAAAATATGACAGAGCTCACCAAACGCCTTCCGGCACCGAGCCGACCGTGCGAGGGCTGAAAAGCCAGTCAAGGTCGTTAAATTCTTCCAGCGGTATGGGCTTTGCTCATTGTTAAAGGCCGTACCGTGACCTATAGTTGTTAATTTCTGTGTCATTTTGGTCTATTGTGGGGAGAAGTCTCATTGACAATAATACCACATCTTCTTGTTCATACAAGCGCTAAAACGGTGATTTCACCTCTTCGAACCAAGAACCATCTTCAAACATACAGATATAAAGCAGTTAAAAGGTAGAACGTATAAAAATCAAAACAGGAACAAATAAGTATCGAACATAAAGTAAAAGGATCGGTTGAGCACAAACACATATAAATAGGTCATAAAAAGGTCATTTTACCTCAACAAATTTAGAACTATTACCAGAGGTAAGAATATAAACAATTAAAAAGGGGGAAGGATATTTAAAATCGAATAAGTAACGAATAAGGAATGAGGAATAAAAAACGAATAAGTAACGAATAAGGAATAAGTAACGAATAAGGAATAAGTAACGAAAAAGGCATAAGGAATAAGTAACGAATAAGGAATAAAGAATAAGTAACCAACTTGACGTCCATATAAGGAACGAATAAGTAACAGGGTATCAGTGTAGCGGTGAAACGGGTACATATGAGGTAATAGAGTTTTGTCAACTCAGAGAACACATAATTATCGCCAGAGACATGAACACAAATTGAAGGTGCAACGTATACCACGCGCATTAAAAGCGAACAAGGAACGAATGAGTAACAGTGTATCAGTGTATAGTGTGGAAACGGGTACATAAGCGCTAATATGGTTTTTTCACCTCAGAGAACACATAATTACCGCCAGAGACATAAAAATAATTGATTATCGATTTATTTCAAGGTGCAACGTATACCACGCGTATAAAAAGCGAATAAGGAACAAATAAGTAACAGGGTATCAGTATAGCGGTGAAACGGGTACATGTGCGTTAATAGTTTTTTTTTTTTATCTCAGATAACACATAATTACCGCCAGAGACATGAAAGCAATCGATAATCGATTTATTTCAAGGTGCAACGTATACCACGTGTATTAGAAGCAAATAAGGAATGAATAAGCAACAGGGTATCAGTCGAGCAATGAAACGGGTACATATGTTCTATTAGGGTTATTTCACCTCTAATAACTGACAGTTGCCACTAGAGACACAAAAATATTCCTTTTTTAAAGTGCAATACATAACACACGTTTTATAAGCGAATAAGTAACAGGGTATAAGTGTAGCGCTGAAACGGGTACATATGCGCTATTAGGTTTTTTTTAACCTCAGAGAACACATAATTAACGCCAGAGACATGAACACAATCGATAATCGATGTTTATCAAGGTGCAACGTATACCAAGCGCATTAAAAGCAAATAAGGAATGAATAAGTAACAGGGTATCAGTCGAGCGCTGGAACGGGTACATATGTTCTATTAGAGTTATTTCACCTCTAAAAACCGGCAGTAACCACCAGAGACACGACAATATTTCTTTTTAAAATTGGAACGTATACCACACGTTTTATAAGTGAATAAGGAACGAATAAGTACCGGATAACCGTGTAGCGCTGAAACGGGTACATAGGCGCTAATAGGGGTGTTTCCCCTCTTAAAACACAAAGGTACTGCCAGAGACAATAAAACAATTGACAATCATTTTCTAAAAGGTGCAACGTATGAGAAACGAATAAGTAACAGGGTAATTATCGAGCGCCGAAACGGGTACAAACGCGCTTAAAGTGTTAAATCATCCCTTAGAACCCACATTTACCACCAGTGACAAGAAAACAATTGTAAATCATTTTTTTTAAATGTGCAACGTATAACACACGTATTATACGCGAATAAGGAACGAATTGGTAACAGGGTATCAGTCGAGCGCTGAAACTGCAACATACGCGCTGATAGGGTTATATCATCTCTTAGAAACGAAATCTACCACTAGAAACAAGAAAACAATTTAAATCCTTTTTTTAAAAGGTGCATTGTATACCACGCGTATTAAAAGCGATTAAGCAACGAATAAGTAACAGGGTATAAACCGAGCGCTGGAACAGGTACATACGCGCTCATAGGGTTATTTCATCTCTAAGAACACATAGTTACCGCCAGAGACAAGAACACAATTGAAAATCCTTTTCTAAAAGGTGCAACGTATAATACGCGTGTTATAAACAAGGTATTAGTCAAGCTCCGAAACGATGTACACCCCGCTAACATGTTTATAGCTGATCATGCGGTATGGGCTTTGTTTATTGTTCAAGGCCGTATCGTAACCTATAGTTGTTAATTTCTGTGTCATTTTGGTCTATTGTGGGGAGTTGTCTAATTGGCGAGCATACCACATCTTCATTTTTATATAAGCGCTAAAAGGTGATTTCACCTCTTCGAACCAAGAACCAGATTTTTAAACATACGAATATAAAACATTTTAAAAGGTAGAACGTATAAAAATCAAATAAGAAATAAATAAGTATCTAACATAAAGCAGCAGGATCGGTTGGGCACAAACACATATAAATAGGTCACAAAAAGGTCATTTTACCTCAACAAATTTAGAACTATAACCAGAGATAAGAATATAAACAATTAAAAAGGGGGAGGATACCAAAAATCGAATAAGTAACGAACAAGGAATAAGTAATAAGTAACGAATAGGTAACGAATAGATAACGAATAGGTAATAAGGAATAAGTAAAGAATAGGTAACGAATAAGGAATAAGTAACGAATAGGTCACGACTAGCTATAGGGAATAAAGAATAAGTAACGAATATGTCACGAATAAGGAATAGGGAATAAGTAACGAATAGGTCACGAATAGGGAATAGGGAATAAGTAACGAATAGGTAACGAATAAGGAATAGGGAATAAGTAACGAATAAGAAATAAAGAATAAGTAACCAACTTGACGTCCATGTTTCATTCCCAGAACAATTATTGACTGGAACCAACTACCTGAAAGTGCCATCCAAGCCCCCACAACAGACGCCTTCCGGGTCTGTGTGTGACAGTTCCTGGCGTAACTGTTGATACCTGATTTTAACCCTGTTCAGTTGCTGCACACATCACATTATTTTATTTGTTTTTCTTCCTGAAAATACAAAAGTTTCTGTTTATTTTTTACTTGGCGTGTGCTGGTTGACACACGCGCACAAATTATCTGCGTTATGGACATTTCGACTGCAGATTAACCACGTAGAAGAGGTAGAATAAATGTTCCAAGGTAACGTCAATGGCGTCGATTTATGACATTTGTGGTACGATTAAAAACCTATTTTATTAATTCAAGTTGCAGTACAAAAACAATATAAGGTTAATGTCATAAAAATGTTAACTTTTTTTGTACTGGGCGCAAAACTGGGGAAGGGCTCAGTTTAGTCATTATGCAACTTTAATTAGTGGTTTATAACATCGTCATTTTAAGCGCTTATATAATCAAGCTTATAAGTTCAATCTACTTGCATGCACCCAAACAAAAAAATAAATAAACAAATTGCTTTCAAATCGTATTCAAATCTCTTTCAGATCGTGATTCTGCGATTTGTTAGTGCCATTTGCTTACGATTCATTAAACAAATCATAAACAAATCAGAATTTTCCAAATTGCCTTAAACTGGTTTCTTTGTGATTTCTTTCTATTGTATGATTTGTAAGCAATTTGTTTCTGTTTTTGTGTGATTTCTTTTTAATTTGTTTACTTAGAATATCGTATGCAATGATTTGAAAGAGATTTGTTAACTTTGTTTGCTAGAATGGTGTGATTTTGTTATGATTTGTTAACTTTAAATATCCAAAGAAATGATTTGAAAATGATTTGTTAACTTTGTTAGCTATCATGATGTGATTCATTGATGATTTGCTACAATGAATAAAATGTTAATGCATTCCAATTTTCTTTGTTTATCTATCTCTCTAAATTCCGGTTGAGGCTAAATTCAAATTTCAAATACTGTTTTATATTAACTGAACGAGGAAGATTGCAAGATGAGGAGTCTTATTAAGTCTATGAAAGATGACGGCGGTAAGGAATCTGAGTTATTTATTTATAATTTCACATATTCAACTAATACTATTCAAACGATAATCTTTAAAATCTAAAAACTGTGCATTTCAGTATCTCGTTATAACCATGATGATTTTGTGCTGTATGGATTAATTTTCAAAATAAAAATGTGTAAAAGATGTGTAAACAGATCGAAACATTCATTTAAAGACTAGCTTCCCGAGCCAGCAGACAAAATTCACTGGCAAGTTTAAAGTTTTAATTGTTCATGATGTTTACTGACCAGGTCCCGGGAAAAATGGGCAAAGCTATATTACAATGTAGCAGATTTGGAGCAAGACTAAGAGCCATCACCTATTTGACATCATTTTACTAAGAACACGTGGTTGTCAATGTTTTTGTTTAATTTCGTTATAGTCAAATTCGGGAGAGAAGTAAGAGAAACCTACACAGAGCGAACAACTCGTCCCTCGTCGCAACCAAAGATAGTAGTCCTTTTTACAATTAAAGGAGTAGCTATTTAAGGTTAAATGAAGACATTTGTGCTTCAAAGTTTGAGGGTTTCAGGGGCAGAACATATTTTTGATCTGGATGTAAACCATTAATTAGTGATTTGATGATTGATGCCAAATTATTTACGATTTGCTTATGATTTGATTAATGTAGAAATATATGATTTACTTCTGATTTGTTAAAGATTTCATAATAATTTGTTTATAATTTCTTCATAATTTGAAAACAATTTGTTTACGATTTGCTTGCGGTAGGAATATGATTTACTTCTGATTTGTTTAAGATTTGGTAACAACTTCTTTACAATTTCTTTACGATTTGAAAACAATTTGTTTGTGATTTGCTTTAAGCAGGAAAGCAATACTTCTGATTTGTTAATGATTTCAAAACAATTTCTTGACAATTTGTTTATGATTTGCTGATGAATTGTAAGCAATTTGTTCGTGATTTGTTATTGTGATTTGTTAGCTCATTTGCATGTAAAATTTTATCACTTTTAAATCACAAAGAAATCATACGATTTGTTTATCATTTGTTAGCATGATTTGTTCTTCAATCTGTTTGTTTGGGTGCATGTCTGTCAAAGCAACTACCCTCCGCCTTTGCACGTGAAATCAAACATTGATTGACGTGAAAATCAAGTCTATCGCATCAGCAATGCATACTATTTTCGCATAGTGCAATTAACGTTATATATTTCTTTGAAAAACTATGCAAATATAGAGCAATTTTACTATAGAAGAACTTTCTTACAATTATGTGTAATGTTTTTCTTTATTTGGAACTTTTTTCTCATTAATGCATGCCATTGGACGTTAACCAAGTCATAACTAATCAATCATAATGTAACAGGGTTCTTGGACAGAATAAAAGGATTCGTCAAGTTTAAGATGTTTCATTCATACGACATAAATAAATTAACCCTGAGAGTACACAAATAACAAAACGAAATACATAGACAGTACAGTGTACAAAGGGATATAACTCTAAATAGTAAAACGGAAATTACATGTATAAAATACGATAAACTAGCTTTTGTCTGTAAGAATACAATCAATACTGTTTAAATGTATATATTATAAATATATGAGTTCAATCAACATCAGTTATAAATCAAGTCAGGATTCAGTACTACATTGTATTATGTCCAATATATTACGCTACTCATTCATAGATTTATGAATGAACTATTTGTTACTATAATGTTTACATGTAATAATTGACATTACAGGTAACTACTATTCACAAGACACAAACAATACATATACTGAAATAAAGTTAGATAGAAAAACACAGACAATACAGTACACTAAAATTGAAACACTGATCTTACCATGAATATTATCATCAGATCATAATAACATCAAGATATTCTGCACCTGTAAAAAATACAAATAAAACCTACATAAGTTAAATGGAGTAAATTATATCTGCATAACATTTATAAACAATATAATGTTAAAAAATCATCCTTTAGACCTTTTATAATAATAGTATTACTGTACATGTAAGAATTGAGAATGGAAATGGGGAATGTGTCAAAAAAACAACAACCCGACCATAGAAAAAAAAAAAAAAACAGCAGAAGGTCACCAAGTAGCGAGAAATTCCCCCACCCGGAGGCGTCCTTCAGCTGGCCCCTAAACAAATATATACTAGTTCAGTGATAATGAACGCCATACTAATTTCCAAATTGTACCCAAGAAACTAAAATTAAAATAATACAAGACTAACAAAGGCCAGAGGCTCCTGACTTGGGACAGGTGCAAAAGTGTATCATTAATATATCTATGATATATTATTTCTCTGAATTCATGAAAATACTTCTTCAAAATGAAATATCTATCATTCTTACACAATCATTCTGACTAATTCAAATAACATTTTCTCTCAGATTCAAACTAAAGAAAAACTGTGAAAATATTAAAGACTTAGAAAAATTAGTAATTGACCTGATCAATATGGAATTATTGTCAAGAATATTTAACTATGCAACTATTTTAAATATGGTAGCCATCATGTAAAAAGTTCTCTTAAGATATTAAAAAAGTGTTGTAAAAATATAAGCTCAGTGAATATGACCAATAGAAGATAAGATAATATGACACTTGACTGACTGACTAACGAACCAGAAAAAATAGAGTAGACTACAGTTGAAGACGATATAAGAGAATAGACGAATTGATGATCTCTAAACAAACATATAATAACACTAATTATTAATATAAATTATTCTGAAAGAAAATAAATATTAATGTAAAACATTATACCACAAGCTACCTCCTAAGAATGTTTAAAGGTACACATGTCAATACCTGTAGAAATAGCTCGACATGGATTTTATACAACTGCAGGTGAAAAACTGCTGTTGAATATGTAACTTGTTTGAAAATTTCCAATAAACAAGTATGTAGGATAAACTATTTCAAAAGCATGAACGAGTTCAGTTCAAACATCAAGTGCATGTAATATATGAAAACATGATTGGTCTATAAAACACGGATGCACTATCATTTTCTATGTTTAGTGAACTAGGATACTGGGATCAAAACTTAATTTGGCATTGCAATTTGAAAGATCATATCATAGGCAACATGTTTACCAAGTGTCAAGTTGATTGGACTTCAACTTCAGCATAAACTGTTTTGACTACAAAACTCAAACTGAAGCGGGACAGATGGACAAATGGTCGAACAGACGGACGAACAAATTAATTGTTTTTTTTTTTATTTTCTCCGGAGTTCAGTATATTTGTGTTTTTACTTTTGACAGAAGAAGAGATGGATGCAAGAACTCACGCACATACCAACAAAACATAATTCCCCTCTATTATTGTAGGTTTTGGCATACACAAAATTAGTTTAGCCAGCGTATTACTCTGTCAGTACACGTGTTGTATGTTCAAAGGTTAAACATAACAGGAAAAGAAATCAAAAATATGTTTTCGAACCTCACGTACACAGGCAAATGTCACTCACATCAATTTCACGTGAATTTAAATTCCTGTGAATCTCACGTGAAATTCACATCAATATCACCTTAAACGAGCTTATACGTGAAACTCACGTGAAATCAATGTTGTGAGTTTCACATCATTCTCATGTGAAACTCATGTGAAATTCACATGAATTTTTAAAATAGAGTAGTTCAAATAACATCTAAATTTTCAAATTTAATTAAAATGATGAAAAATATAAAAAAAATTGTAAATTTCACGTGAAATTCATGTGAAAAATTTCACATCAGATTCAAGTGAAACTAAATTCACGTGAAATTCATATGAAAACTTTTACGTGAGTTTCATGTATAGCCTCGATTGAGGTGAATCTCATGTGAAATGTTTCTTGTGAATTTCACGTGAGATTGATGTGAAATTCATGTGAGCAAATTTTGCCTGTGTTGTTTATTACTGATTTAACTTAAAATGGTGGAACTTTTGTAAATTGTAAGATTTACAAACAACGTATTATTACCCAAAAAAGTAAGGTTCCAAAGTACTGAACTCCAAGGAAAATTAAAAAAAAGTAAAGTCCCTGATGAAATGACAAAATCAAAAGCTCTGCATTCTGTTCTCCCAAGTGTGGAAAATTATTAATGTTAGGACCATAGTGGTTGGGTTAGACTTCCGTATATATAAGTAGGGGTATCTAGTATAGCTACTACTGGTGAGATTTACAGCCACAAGTTAAGATTGACTAATGGATTGTATATCTGTGTATGACACATTGATGAGTCTTTTTTTTTAGTGTGTATGTTAGTATATCTTTAATTTTGGTAAAGTGTGTACAGAGTTAATTGGTTATACCGTTAAAAGGACTTGGGGAAAATAGTACCGATACCAAGGTTAGCTGTGTGATTATTTTCAAACACTGTACAACAATTTAGCAGTATGAACATTATGTGAATGTTTTTGTTTGAATTGACTTTTAAGTATAGTTTTCTCATGTATACATTCTACTTTCAGAAAATTAACTTGCTTAACATTTACGTATTCACAGCTTACATGTTATGGGGATCAAACGTCTTCCACATACTAGTTAAATCAGATATCATGCTACAGACACTGTAAAAAAAGCGATATGCTGTATTTCGAGTTTCAAGAAGGGAGGAATGTAACGGAGATTATGTGAAATAATCTCCCTTTGCTAAATCGGGATGAGGCAAAATGAACTATTTCACTGACTGTCAGAGAAAAGAATAACAAAGTGTATATTTAGATAAAATATATGGTAATGATTTTGTAGACGTTTCATTCAACTTACTGAATATTTAAGAGAATATTTTGCTATTCTCACGGAAAAATTATACCTTGTTGAATTGACTTATGAAAAGTAAAGACTTATTAAACAAATATGTATTACGGGAACTAAGATAGACCACTTGGATTTATCATTAATCCGCCTTACAATTTTTACTACATGGGTTTATCATTAATCTAACTAATGCATTTTGCTTTACTCAACAAATCATTTGTTTCACTGTTCATTTGTTAATTATATGTTAACATATGTTCTGTATTTTGTTTCATTTGCCAGAGCTCAGTCAGGAAACGAACCATTAATCGATGAGAGGGAACAGTGACGCATAGCCACCGGACCGTCCTGTTACATATGTATTGATTGACATACATGTACAGATACTAACTACTCTTCACAAGAAACAAACAATACACATTCTGGACTAAAATTAACTAGACAAAGAAAGACAATACATTAACCTAAAAATACACTGAAACACTGATCTTACCATGAATATGGTACAATGGTCCATCTCCTATTTGGAAACATCACCAGATCATAATAACATCAAGATATATAATAAAAAAAAAATATCTATCATTCTTGCTTATTCAAAACAATTTTCTCTCAGATTCAAACTAAGGAAAAACTGTGCAAATATTGAAGACTTGGAAATATTATTAATTGACCTAATTAATATGGAATGAGTGTTCATAATATTTTACTATGTAACTATTTTATCATGTATAAGTTTCTCTCAAGATATTAAAAAGGTATGGCAAAACTATGAACTTAGTGACTATGACCAATATAAGATAATATATTATGACACTTGACTGACTGACTAATGAATCAGATAAAATAGAATACTAAGAGAATAGAAAAATTGATGAACTTTTAATAAACATATAATAAAAATACTTATTCATATTAATTATTCTGAAAGAAAATAAATAGTAATGTTCAACAATACACCACAAGCTACCCCAAAAGAATGTTGCAATAAAAAGATTCAACAAAACTGTGACAAACTGATATTGAATATGTAACTTGTTTGAAAATAACCAATACACAATAGTATAGGATAAAATAGTTCCGATCAAACATCAAGTGCATGTATTATAGAAAAACAAGAATTTGACCATAGTACACGGATGTTCCATTCGCACTATTATTTTCTATGTTCAGTGGACTACGATACTGGGATCCAAACTTAATTTGGCATTGCAATTTGAAGGATCATATCATAAGCAACATGTTTGCTAAGTGTCAAGTTGATTGGATTTCAACTCATCCATAAACTGCTTTCATTAAAAACTTAAACTGAAGCGGAGCAGAGAGACAAATGGTCTCACAGACGGACAGACAAATTGACTGACGGAAGAACAGATGGATGTAAGAACTGACGCACATACACAAAACCTTGCAAATAGGATGATAACACATCCCATATGTAAAATAGAAACTTAAACAATCGCAGACCCTTGTATATAAATGTGAAATTGTGTCCCTTCCATGTTTTTTTTTATCAGGAAAAAGAAGTTGTGGCCAAATATCTATTTGTATATTGATTGTTTTTGTTTAAAATGAGAAAATGAAGGCTCACGACTAGACATTTAAAATGTTTAGTACTACAAAAATGTATCATTTGTACAAACAATCTAAAGTGATCACCTTTCACATTACTGCTTGACAAATACTATTCATCTCCTTAATAATATTTCAACGCCTCTCGAGTCTTTGTTAATATGACACTAAACTAAACAAAGACAATTGATTTAAAGATAATGTATATGAACACAGATTGTTTATCTAAATTTCTAGAGATGTGTTTTAATGAAATACTTTGAAAAGCTTAATGTAGTCTGGTTATCTATTGATTTTACTGAAAATGGCGGAAATGTAGTCAATGGCAGGTTTTACAAAAAATGTATTGGTTCCAAAAAAAGTAGAATAACAAAAATACTGAACTCCTAGGAAAAATAATTTGATTTTGGATGTAACGCGTCTTATGATTGGCTGACGTTATTTTATTATCAGCCCATAAACATAATTAAGTCATGTGACCGTGACGTCATCACCGTTTTTGCATGGTTTTCTATGGTTACAAATAGAATTTAGAATTAAATTATAAGAAATGACTGTAATATTTTTTCTGTCTATTCGAAAAACCATAACAGATGCGGTGCACACTGTTAACTAACCCGCTACGCGCGTTATCCAGTGTGCACCTACTTTTAATGTTATGTCTTCATAGACAGATAAAATATTACAGTCATTCCTTAATTCAAAATAAGTAAAGTCCCTAAAGAAATGACAAAATAAAGAGCCCAAAAACATCAAACGAATGGATACCAACTGCCATATTCCTGACTTGGTACAGACTTTTCTTTGTAGTAAATGGCGCATTAAACGTTATATATCAGGGTATAAGTTCAGCAGTTACCTCATATATGATCAGTATTGGTATTGAATGAAGCCAGATTGCTAAGCTTTATGGGCAAAGTATACCAAATACTTTTATAAATATTTTTAAAATCTACACAAGGATCCAAAGACATGTATGGCATTTTCTAAAATAAAATAACAAATTTCAAATCATCAGGAAAGTGATCATCAATCCTAATTATAAATAGTGGCATCTGGAGTATATGTATAAGCATAGAAAATACAATTTGTTATATTACTAAAAAATCCAAACAACAGTGACCCACATGCAATACTTTCTGTTTAAGACAAAAACACATATTCTAGCCTTGTCTAAAATGAGTCGACAAATGATTATAAGGATCTGTTAGGACAGGTTAACAACAATGGATCTGGCAGTACCTCGTAGTATAGGTAACAGATATGAACCAGTAGTACATGTAACAAATATGAATCTTTAAGTATATGTTGAAAATATGGATCTGGTAGTACATGTAACAAATATGGACCTGTTAGTATATGTAACAAATATGGATCTGAATATAAAAGCATCAAATATATAACTGTTAGTGCAAGTAAAAAAATGGATCTGTAAGAAACAATGGAGAAACTTCTTACTTCAAGGTATCTGCATCAGATATTAATGGTCAGGTTACAATTAAAAAAATCATCAATGGCATCCAAAGTTTATATCGTTCATTACTTTAAAATGTGTCCGTGTTACTTAATGAAAGATGAATAGTTTTTTCTGTATCTGATTGTTTTGCGCATTTGTATATATAATTGTAATTTCGTCAACTGGGATATTACAAATAGTTTATTATAATAGAATAGTATTCTGCGTTTAAACAAAAGTAGACAAATTGTATATGTCTACCTTCACCATTCATGCGGAAAGATTTAAACGTTCAACACGAAAAATTTAAATGTCGATCTTTAAGAATTTTACCTTAAAATGAACACAAATACGTTTAAAAAAAAGATAAAAGTACACCCATGGATTTAAATAAAAACTGTATAATAATTTTATGATAGTAATTTTAAGGTGATACGTTGTGTCGGTTTCAAATTTGTTAAATGTAAAATCGAAACATTAATAGTAGCACTATGCTATATGATCATCAATACTAGTTATAATTAGTGGCATATGGAGTATATGTATAAGTATTGAATAGTAGTATATGTATAAGTATTGAAAATATTATAGGAATTCCAATGGGGACTAACTGTGCACCACTTATTGCGGACCTGTTTTTGCATTGTTATGAGTTACAATTTATGACAAAAATAAGCAAAGACCCATCGAAACAACATCTGATAAACAAATTTAATAATACTTTTAGATATTTGAATGATATTTTGGCTCTCAATAATGACGACTTCAGTACGTATATTAATGAAATTTATCCTGTTGAACTTACTTTAAATAAAGCTAATACTAACAATGACCACTGCCCTTTTCTCGATCTTGATATCTATATCACTAATGGAAAGCTGAATACTAAAATTTATGATAAAAGGGATGATTTTTCATTTCCTATCGTTAATTATCCGTTTTTAGATGGTGACGTTCCCTTGTCACCATCTTACGGTGTTTATATATCTCAACTTGTACGATTCGCTCGTGTATGTAACAATGTTTTAGATTTTAACGAGAGAAATTTATGTATTACTGAAAAATTATTACACCAGGGTTTTCGATATCACAAACTAGTCAAAACATTCACTATATTTTATCATCGGTATAAAGACATCATTCCTAAATATAGCTCAACATGCAGACTTCTAATACGTTCAGGTATTTCACATCCATTTTTTATGGAAATATTCTTTATCAAGCACAAAGGTGTCAGTATTCACCTCAGAAACTTACAAAACCTTTGAATAGACTTATTAAGAAGGGATATAATTACGATACTGTTGTCAAGTCATTAAAGATTGCATATTTTGGCGTTAATATTGAGTCACTGATAAGGTCTTTGCATCGGAACTAAACACATTTATTCTAAAAACAGTTGTTGGCATGACACGAGTTATGTTCTTCTCATATATGTTTTGATGGTATGATACTAAACCCCTAATGTAAAGGATTGTGCCTGATGTTCATATGGTGACATCATAATCTTTCAGTCAGTTTAATTGAAATCTGGAGCTGGCATGTCAGTTAACTGCTAGTAGTCTGTTGTTATTTATGTATTATTGTCATTTTGTTTATTTTCTTTGGTTACATCTTCTGACATCAGACTCGGACTTCTCTTGAACTGAATTTTAATGTGCGTATTGTTATGCGTTTACTTTTCTACATTGGTTAGAGTTATAGGGGGAGGGTTGAGATCTCACAAACATGTTTAACCCCGCCGCATTTTTGCGCCTGTCCCAAGTCAGGAGCCTCTGGCCTTTGTTAGTCTTGTATTATTTTAATTTTAGTTTCTTGTGTACAATTTGGAAATTAGTATGGCGTTCATTATCACTGGACTAGTATATATTTGTTTAGTGGCCAGCTTAAGGACGCCTCCGGGTGCGGGAATTTCTCGCTACATTGAAGACCTGTTGGTGACCCTCTGCTGTTAATCGGGTTGTTGTCTCTTTGACACATTCCCTATTTCCATTCTCAATTTTATCTAGTGACGATACGATATATATGGGTTCAATTAACTCCATATGGGTTGAGATTCGTACCAATCAACTCCACCCAACTTTTGCAAGAACAGTAATTAACAATATTTAGTATTTAGATAGCCTTATCACTTCAATGTTCAATATATACTCATATAAAATTCATATCAAATGTGTAAAAATACTTATTCAAACATATGTCTTGGGAAAGATATATTGGGAGTGCTATATGATTAATGATTTAAGTATTAATTAAGTATTTTATGACAATTCAATAGTGCTATTTTCAAAGAAATCGTTTTTTATCGTTATTGATTAATGTATTTTAATGATGCATTGTATGTGCATAATAGTTGATTATGCATTCATCAAAAGAATAAAACTCGTCCACCGTACAGATTGGGTCATAAATGCTTGTAAATGATAGTTGAAACCATTTACTATTTTTTCCAACGTGCATCGTTACTACTCATTATTACTGATTGTGTATGTTTTAAAATATAAAATTTTAACCAGTTACCTTGTATGAAACAGAAAAAATATCAAATATCAAATAAACTTGCAATCATCTTATTTAGTTTTTATCGCATAAGACAGGTTATCACGAATTAATATACAGGTTGTCAAAAGGGAAGAAATCCAGACAATTCAAAAAAAAAAATGCTAACTAAATAAACAATTATGGTACACATAAGTCTGCGTTTTTTATCACATTGTTTGGAAAATCCATAGTGGTCACACCCACGAATTTCACCTTTTCCGGGTTTTTTCAAATACATACTGGGTCGTCAAATAACCCGAGAATTCGAAAATGACCCGTTTCCACCCGGATTCTTGCTAGCTATACTTATTTCATGAGTTATTTTCATTTGAAACACCTGCATATTCGTAATTTTTCGTTGACGAGCAGTTCAAAGTAGACCCATAAATATCAATTAAATGTAAAATGACCTCGATGTTTCGAAGTTAGATTGTAAGAATTTTGCAAAATAGAGACCTAATGATAACATTTATAACTGATGTTTTTCTTATGTAATAAAAGAGATTAAGCTGACTTAACAAACTTCTTTGTAGAATAATTAAATGAGATGTTTATGACCTGTAATAAACACCAATCAACACCTTTGTTGATCGTTCAAAGAGACCGTTAGTGTGTTGAACTTATTTCACCTGACATAAAAACAAAACAAATTTAAATACCCAACCAAGATTTAAGGAATCGTTTGAATTATAACTCATTAATTAAATCAACAATACACGAAAGCCAATTACGATAAATTCATAATAACTTAATGTAAAGGAGTCTTGCACTCAAAACAGAGTCATATAGTAAACAGACATATTCTGTGTTATAAAAACATGGACCAATCCTTCCTCCCTTTGACAGTGGTGTTTTAACACTGCCCCTTTTTAGCCTCCCTGCCAACGCTTGATGTGGTATGACTTATAATAACGTCCAACATGGATGTTGAATACACCCGAAGGATTCAGCGGCCAAGTACAGCATAATGCAGTGTTGCTTTTATTTCAAACAAAGACAGGTTTGGGAAAAATAGCCACAGTTTATTAAGTATGCAAGTAATTAATATCCAATTATTATATTTTCTATACAATAATTGAACATAATGCTAGATGATTTAAGGCAAATACAAAATGTATGTAATGTATGCATACAAAAGATGAATAATGTGTAATTAAAACTATGGTTCTTCAAAACAGTGGTAGGGAAATTATATTTATAAATTCATTGGTATATCGAAATAAAAAACATAAACAAAATATATTCGGAAGTGCTTTTGCAAAGACATTCAGAACAGCCTGTCGGCGAGTGAAAAAAAGGTGTTCCTTTTTTCATTTTTGAAGGGACGTCAAATCCTAATGCTAAATATGCGAATAGGTAGTATTTCTGTCAATATCCACAACTGCCCATATGAACATCTCATTTTTCGGCTACATCTGTACTACTTGTAAAGGAAAGTTTGGAAAACAATTCTATCCTTGAATGGACACTGTGTTTTCAAAGGTCAAAGAATAGGACTTTGTGGCATATTTTGAACGTTTAAATGCCCCGAACATTAAACATTTACCATGACACTAAATTTCTTAGCTACCCCTACCTTGAATTAAAGATAACATATACTTCAAAATGACCAATATGCATAATATGTAAATTTACTGGTAACATTCCTAAGATATGTATCTATGAAATAAAACATAGATATCATAACTTGGAACCAATATGTAAACAAATATTCATCTCTGAATATTATATTTCTCCTCAAAAAGGTATGATTTGAAAGAAAAACAGCAGTATTTACAAAGTGTAACCTATAAAAACATTTTTTTCAAATATAAAACTCTCGAAAACACTTTTTCTCACATAAATACTTATTTATCAGAATTTTAGCCTGAAAGAAATCACTGCATATACTTTAAGTTATTATTTACTATACATTTACAAAAGAAATGATTTCAGCTTCTAAATTGTGAATTTTCCATTTCTATGTAGAAACATTTCTGCTGCGCCTGTATACATAGTACATATATTTCCCAATTCATACGATATTCTAGGGCTTGTATTTACTATTATGATTTCCTTGATAGAGGGTTGCTGCTAACAAGGAAGGTTTTTAACCAAGAGTTTCATATGATGAAGTTGAAATCATTCCTTCGAAAGTTTTACTGGCACCATCACGACTTGATTGACCGTTATGGAATAACCGTTTCACAGATTGTATCGGATATGTTCCTATGCAACTACAGCCACTTTCTTTTTTCAAGAATGTGACCTACAGAGCTATACTGTTTACTGGATTTGTAATAACTTGAGCAACTCGACGGGTGTCACATGATGAGCAGGATATGCTTACCCTTCTGGAGCACCTGCGACCACCCCCAGTTTTTTGTGGATTTGTGTTGCTTAGTCTATGCTGTGTTTTATGTACTGTTATTTTGTCTGTTTGTCTTTTTCTTGTTTTGGCCATTGCGTTGTCAGTTTAATTTCTATTTATGAGTTTGACTGTCCGTCCCTAATTTTATACACTCTCCCCTGCTACAGTTGTTTGAAGAATTCGAGAACAAGATTTAAAATATAGTCAGATTACCGTATATGCATGTTTTCTGACATGAAATATCCAGAACTAGTTTAAAACTATTCTGATAACAAGTGGCAAGTATTTCAGAAAAGTATCTATACTAAAACATCTAAAGACCACTCTTTTGTTCACCTAATAAAGGTATAACCGAGGAATCAAATTGAAAATGGAAATAGGGAATGTGTCAAAGAGAGAACAATCCGACCAAAGGACAGTCAAGCTACAAGTCAAACAAGCATTGCAGGACCTTGACTTAGAACAATACTTAAAAGGCCCTGCGACATGTGACTGTTCCCACTCACCGTATAATTACAGCCCCTCTGGTCATGTTATAACTGAAGATCTAAACATAATTCAACATGAAAATCTCCGAAAGGTGATTTCTCATGGTCCTAAGTTTAGAGACCCCAACTTCAAAATAATTATGGATTCCATTGAGGACTACGCCAGAGCATGGGCTAAGCGAGAAGAAGTTGAACTGGACACTTTGTCAGAATGGGTTAAAACTATCAGGTCTCTGATAAAACGTCGCATTCACAAGTTGAAAAACTGTGTGAACGATCGACCAAAGTCCATTTCAGAGACAAAGAGGCCATGAAATGTCTATCATCTCTCCATGATAAGTCTGTTGTTTTTCCTGCGGACAAAGCTTCAAATAATATTGTCTTTGTATGTAAATCGTATTACTACGAATGTCTTGTAAAAGAATTGGGTATAAAGGAGCACTCAGGTAATCCCACATACAGAGACATATCATTTGACAAGGATGAGATGTTACCAAGTCATAAGTCCTTCATGGCTTCAATGAACATTACATTGAACACCAAATCGGAGGACTTACCTTGTATGTATTGGATACCAAAGCTTCACAAAATTCCGTACAAACAACGGTATATTGCTGGCTCTTCTTCATGTTCCACTAAAGAATTGTCCATTAGATTGACTAAAATTTTATCTGCAGTGAAAGAGGGTCTTCAGAAATACTGTGAAACTGTTTACTCGCGTAGTGGTATTAACCATATGTGGATTCTTAAAAATTCTGAAGAACTTCTAGACAATTTTAAATCTCGGTCTATTTCTGAAATTAGTTCTATCAAAACTTTTGATTTTTCAACCCTGTATACCACCATTCCCCATGTGAAATTGAAAAAATCGCCTAAAAGAAAAAAATCCACAATGCCTTTCAACATAAAAATGGTAGCATACGCTATAAATTTATTACGTTGGGTTTTCATAGGGCATATTTCGTTAAAAGTGACAACCAAAAAGGTAAAACATGCTACACAAAAGAACAAGTGGTCAGTATGCTGGAGTTTCTTATCGACAACATATTTGTTGAGTTTGGAGGTAGACTTTTTCAACAAATTGTCGGCATTCCTATGGGAACGAACTGCGCGCCTCTCCTTGCTGTCCTCTTCTTGTTTTCATATGAATCGGAGTTTCTTCAGACATTTGTCAAAAACAAGAAGATCAAAGAAGCAAGGTTATTTAATTTCACTTTCAGATATATTGATGATGTTCTTTCCATTAACAATCCGAACTTTTCTGATTGTCTTCCATTAATATATCCACCAGAACTAGAGACAACAGACACGGCTTCATCCGCCTCATTTTTAGACTTATACCTCGAATTTGAAATACACAGTCATCTTAGTACCAGAATTTATGACAAACGAGATGATTTTGATCTTGAAATTATCAATCTCCCCCACCTTAGTAGCAATATACCAACTTCACCTGTATATGAAATATACATTTCCCAACTTATTCGGTATTCAAGAGCTTGGAGCTCCTACTCAGACTTTGTTAAACGTCACCAGTGTCTGAGCAGAAAGTTGATGAACCAGGGGTATGTCAAAGAACGTCTCGTCCTTTTTCTAAACAAGTTCATCGAAAGGTACCCAGAACTTGTTGATATATATTCCGTATCAACTTTGCAAATAATACACGATGGTCTTGAAGTATAGATTTTGCGTACTGACGTTGTTTATTATCTTAATAACGTGTTATATTGTTCTTTTATTTGTCTTTATTAACATTACCTTTACTGTCAAAAAGTGGGAATATTAAATTCAATTTGGATGGGAATGAAATTTTATGTGACACTGAGGTAAAGCTCCTGGGGGTGACAATAGATTATCAACTCAAGTTTAAAACTCATATCTCTGATATTTGTAAAAAAGCATCAAGGCAGTTAAATGTTCTTAAAAGAATTGGAAAACATCTATCTAAATTGGGAAGGTTAACTATTTATCATTCATATATTATGTCTAATTTCAATTATTGTCCTGTGGTTTGGCATTTTTGTGGGGAGGGTAATACTAAAAAGATGGAAAAAATACAAGAACGTGCCTTGAGGTTCATATATGAAGATTTTGATAGTGATTATGAAACTCTGTTGTTAAAATCTGGTTTACCTTCTTTAAAAATAAGACGCCTAAGAATGATGGCAATAGAAACTTTCAAAATATTACATAAAGAATCACCGGTGTATCTCCATGATATCATTAATTTTAAAAATGTATCTTATACTTTTAGAAAACAACAAACTGTTGAAATTCCACAGGTGAGAACCACACATTTTGGCCTTCATTCATTAAGATATGCTGGAGCTACACTATGGAATGAGTTGTCTGACACAATCCGTGCACAGACAAACCTAAACCAGTTTAAAAGTATGATCAACAACTGGAATGGCAACTCATGCAGGTGTGGCTCCTGCAGATCTTAATACCTTTATTTTATTTTGTGTTAAATGTTTGTTCCATGCAGCTTATAGAAATTAGTTTGCTTTATTTATTTCATTCTGCTTTGCATGTGCTTATGTTACAGTTTTAGTGCTTTGCTTGCATGTGCTATGCTTTTTATTTATGAACTTTTTACTTGCAATATAGCTATCTTTTGTATGTCTCATATGTGTGTTTTATGTATCTTAATATGTGTGTTGTTATTGTTATTAATGTCGGCAAAAAGCTCTACAGAGCTTATGTTTGTATTTAATGTAACCCGACTTAAAATAAAATTTCTTATCTTATCTTATCTTATCTAAGTCTGTTTTTTGAGATATCCTTTTGACGTAACTCTGTGCCTATGTATCCCATCATACTTTGAACGACATAATTATTTTATGATGTGACTCTGTACCTATGTATCTTGTCATACTTTGAATGACAAAATTATTTTATTTATTAATATTACTTTTACTGTTAACCAACTTTTTTTGTGACATACCTTTGATGTGACTCTGTACTAATGTATCCCGTCATACTTTGAACCACACTATTATTTTATTTATTATTATTACTTTAACTGTTAAGTTAGTTTTTGTTATATTATTTTGCGTGACTGTATTTATGCATCCCGTCATACTTTGAACGACAAAATTATTTCATGTCTACCTGTGCGAATTTCAAACGCGCAATTTTACTCCAGTACTCAAAACCCTCCTTCCTTGATTGGTGCATTTTACATAGACACATAAAATCGTATAATATAATCAAAATGAGGATGTTAATTTGATGTATGCCTTTTTTGTGCTTCTAAGTTACATTTGTTGTTTTTATATTGATTAAGATAATAACACAATGTTGACTGCTGTACCCCTATTTTTAACATTTTTACATAATTGAATTTGATGCGACTGTCATACAAGTGAGAGGTTTAGCTAGCTATAAAACCAGGTTCAATCCACCATTTTCTACATTTGAAAATGCCTGCATTACCAAGTCAGGAATATGGCAGTTCTTATCCATTCGTTTTTTATGCGTTTTGTTATTTGATTTTGCTATATGATTATTGACTTTCCGAATTGATTTTCCTCTGAGTTCAGTATTTTTGTGATTTTACTTTTTATGTAAAAATATATAATACTTGATAAGGTACACTGAAATTTTACCGGTTTACATCGATTACTGTTTCAAACAATAAACAATAAGACAAATTAATAAGTTCCGGAACTATCTAATGCGATTTCCTTTTAGTAATGTCATTATATGTTACATGTTACCTATTACCTTATATGTACGTTCCGCATCTGTCAGGCCCACCACCAAACGGTGTATTTCAAATTTTCTATATACACGGGTCATGATCACAGACTTCAGCCTACTAAATTCATCATAGTTACATTGTTTCCCATTGTAGTATTTGAAGTAGCATGACTTTATAAAATACAAACATTTCAATTTTTTTCAAAGGTCAAAATATAGGGTTGTTGTTATTATTGTCAACGTGTATATGCCCGAACCTTTCACAGTTTAAACTAGCACTTGTCGTAACCTTAACCACCCCTACATTTAATTTAGAATTACCACAGATAACAATATGATCAATATGCATATATATATTTTCTCTGACCTATTTTCGTATGCAACCGGATGCGACGTACCATGATTTGGTAGTATTCCACCTCTACGAAAACTGTGACCGGAGTACTTAGAACTGCCATATCCAAGAAATTTTAAAGACTGTTTTAATCTGGTAAGAAACCCATTAGACAGGAACATATCTCTATTGATACATAATAAACACACCCCTCTCATTTAATCTTTCCAGGAGCATGTCTCTATTTTGATCATAATTAGCTCAAGCCTCTGATTAAAGCTTTCCAGGAGCATGTTTATATTTATACAGAATTATCTCACTCCTCTGATTGATATAGAAATGCTAACGCTCAGAATAAATTTCGAATATCACGGCCAAGACCATGTGAAAATTTCCAACAAAAATATGGCCTCTATGAACTATTTCTTAATAAACACATGGATTACACTAAACGAAACCATTCTTTTAATAAAGAAAGAAATCAACAAAAGATAAAACTCTCGGAAATGTTTTGTTCTTTGTTTTCTTCTATAATACTGGCACCTTTTACAACTTATTCAATATATTTGGTTTTGCTCATTGTTGAAGGATACATTTACATTTAGTTTTAGACATACATTGTATTTAATGGGGAAATTCAGGAATCGAGAAGAAACAGGTTGAACAAATTAACTCCAAATGTTATAAATATTGCTTAGTAAAGGATGTACATCTGTGTTGACGACTGCATGCGAAAAACAACATTTCCCTATCCATGCTATCGAAGCATGAAAGAACCCTCCTCTGTTTTTTCAGAAAAGATCTGAAATTGATAGGATAACAGTATCTTCCTTCGCAATGAGTGTACATTTTTGTCATTAGGATTCTGTAAGTTATTTGTCTCTTTAAGGCGAGGTTTGGCTAGCCACAAAACCAGGTTCAACCCACCATTTTGTTCTATAAATGTCCTGTACCAAGTCAGGAAAATGGTTGTTGTTATCTTCTTATTCGTTTCTATGTGTGTCGGTTCTTTTTTTTTGTCGCACCTAAGTGTTTCTGTTGTTTCTTTATTTTCCTGTTTTTTTAGTTAGTAACCCGGATTTCTTTTATCTCAATCAATGTATTACTTTCGAACAGCGGTATATATACTGTTGCCTTTATTTGCAATCACTCGACATTGTCTTTTTTATAGTAATAAAAACATGAATAAATTAGAGAAGTTAACAAAAAATAACACTAGATAATTTTTATTCTGATTAAATTGCTGATATTAATTGTTATCACAAGACTATTCCTTGAAGTACAATATCTACAACATTTCATTGATACCATTACAAAACAATTAGTATGTAGATAGTTACTTCCATTGATAATTAACTATCTCTTAATTACACAAACTTTCAAACTCCATTGCATTTCTATTGATCGCAATATTAAAAAAACATGTTGTTTGATAAATTTCTATCAAATTTAATTATAAATCATAAAGTGTAAATCAATGTCGCGCAAATGGCAACTCTAAATACTAATTATATCAAAAGTTAAGCGATTACAGGGGGAACATGCATTTATGAAAAGGAAAGACGCTTCATGGAAATGGTCTCAATACAATGCAATATTTAGAAAAATTTCATTACAGGAGAATCTGAGGGTATTTCGTTTACATTGCTGATATATAAATTGTTATCACAAACCTATTCTTTGAATTACAATATATACAACATTTCATTCAAACCATTGCAAAATAAGTAGCATACAGTATATATAGATAATAACTTCAATTGATAACTACATATCTCTTTATCATATAAAAATTTCAGACGCCATTGAATTCTTATTGAGCACATTATTGATAAAATAATTGTTTGATAAATGTACAACTAATTTAATTTGAAGCTTTAAAGTTTACATCAATTTTAATCTCATGACAATTCTAAATACTATTTACTGTGGATTCATTTATTTTCGTGGACAACAATTTTCGTTGATGAAGGAAAAATTGGATGTTCGTGGACATTTCATTTCGTGGTTCTGCCAAAGTTATTCTTCAAGCCCTTGGAAAATTTGTCATTAGTGAACATTTAATTTCGTGGTTCACCAGTGTTCATCTTTCCCTACAAAATCCACATAAATTGGTATCCAACGAATAATAAGGAATCCAAAGTAGAACACGTGTAAACAAAAAATGTATTAATGAAAATAAATAATGGTAAACATATGTAGAAAATAATTTTACAGAAGAATGTGAGGATATTTCTTTTTTGTTCAATAATGTTATAATCACAAAAGAATTGAGTAATACTTGAAAGTACACATTAATGAAATTGAGTTATATAAAAAAAAATATTGGATGTAAATAAAATTTAAAAAAAATGTGAATGAACAATGATGAACATGTCAATGTAAAGGTATACACCTTTTTTCATGTGTTGGTATTCTATGTATTAGTCATACTTGGGTTTGATTGCTGCCTAACATAGATATACCTCTATTTAATGTTCAGTCTATAGAACTATAGAGTCGAGAATCTTAATTTACAGGTATTATGTTACAAAAACCTACAAATCAGAAAAACAAAAAATAAACATCAGCACAACACATGACATAGCATACCAATCACAGAAATATAGTAGCTTATAATTATATACAGTGTTATTTGGTAAAAAATATTCAGTAAAATATGGAATTTAATGGATGGAAACCATAAAAATACAGAAACAGTCCTCTCATTTGTATCACAGTCACACATAGGTTCGCACTATTAACAATAATGATCCAGTAAGACCACTTTTTGGCCCCAAAATATAGCAGTTTTACAAAATTGTTAAAATGTAAACTTTTAGTTATTTATTTGACAGTAGAATGCTTCTGTTACATAAATATGGGCTGTTTTTGACAATACAATGCACACATATCGGGTATTAGCACCATACAGTCATGCTAAATTACTAAAATCTTCACAATTCTAGCATTTTAGTTAAATTTTAGACGGTTTTCGTGTAAAACGAAAGTGACCGCATTCGTGTTCATCCTTAACATTGAAATGTAAGTTGTATTTGATGATAATACAAAACATATATAAAGGTTGAGGATGAACACGAATGCGGCCACGTTCGTTGACAAAAAAAAACTGAAAAGTGACATTTTTCGGCATATTTGATAGATTTTTCATATTTGAACTTGAAGTGGATCGTTTTTAATGACTAAATCTGTTTAAATCTTTCACATAAACTAATTTATTCAAATGAAATAGACACTTAAGTGTTTAAAAAGTGGTCAAAATTTTTCGTCAGATGAACCTGAAATTTGAGGCCAAAATCGGTCCTTACCGGACCTACTCCTTTTGGGTTTTGATAGAAATCACAATTAAAAAACAATAACAAAATAACAGGCATATAGACAAAGCACATAAGCAAATGTGAAAGACAAGAATACAAAAAAAAAGGAACATACAACCAAACTATTCAAATAATATGAAAGTATTGCATTACATTTATATAAAAAATGATAAACATGGAAGATGCATTTTCAATATAAGGGTAAAACAAAAAACTGTAAACATGGAAAAAACAGCATGAAAATTACAATCAGTCAAAAACTACAATATTGACGATGTTACATGAATATTTATATAAAACTGAGACTCTTAAACATGATAAGAAACAACCCAACATATGTAATCAAATACTACTGCAAAATATGGTAAAATAACATAAAAAAAAGAACAATAAATATACAAAATAACCATCATAAGTAGACAAAATATTTAAAATATTGGAGTATGAAAATCATAATTTTGATAGTTATGTAAATTTTTCATAACTGACAAGACAATTTGATAGCCTGAAAATAAGAATTAAGCAAAAACTGTGATAAAGTACCAAACCAATAATGAGTCAAAAATGTAAAATGAAAAAGAACCACCATGAAAATCATCATAAGTCACAAATGTAAACTATGAAAGATACAGCACTATAATCAGAATAACAAAATCTATCAAAAAAAGGAAGATACAGAATAAACACTTTAATAGTAAAAGAAGTACTGATCAGACTATAATGGTCTGGTAGAAACATATTGTTTATTTAGAAAACACTGACATAATTAAAAGTTATGGTAGAAATAAAAAACAATGTTTACCTACTATTGTACAGTCATTATAATAATAAGTTTTAGTTGTTCGCAAAACATTTTACAGAATATTTACATTTAACAAAACACAAACATAAGTTTCATGCACATAATATTTAGAGTGGTACTGTTGTATGTATTGGTATCAACACACTAGTTTTATTACGCATCGACTATGTCTCTACTGTTTATGGTGCAAAACACATAAAAAAAGTAATATTAGGTAAAGCTATGGGGTATGTGTCTTGTATACATGATAGCATTAAAACCAGAAGTAATGAATAACAGCATATATCAAACAGAGACAGAAGTAATGAGATAAATAGCAGTAAATATAAAACAAAGACAGAAGTAATGTGATAAATAGCAGTAAATATCAAACAGAGACAGAAGTAATGGGATGAATAGCAGTAGATATCAAACAGCGACAGATATAATAGGATGAATAGCAGTAGATATCAAACAGAGACAGAGGTAATGGGATGAATAGCAGTAGATATCAAACAGCGACAGAAGTAATATGATGAATAGCAGTATATATCAAACAGCGACAGAAGTAATAGGATGAATAGCAGTAGGTATCAAACAGAAACAGAAGAAATAGGATGAATAGCAGTAGATATCAAACAGCGACAGAAGGAATTGGATGAATAGCAGTAGATATCAAACAGAGACAGAAGTAATAGGATGAATAGCAGTAGATATCAAACAGCGACAGAAGGAAAGGAATGAATAGCAGAAGATATCAAACAGCGACAGAAGTAATAGGATGAATAGCAGTAGATATCAAACAGCGACAGAAGGAATGGGATGAATAACAGTAGATATTAAACAGAGACAGAAGCAATGTGATGAATAACAGTATATATCAAACAGAGACAGACGTAATGGGATGAATAGCAGTAGATATCAAACAGAGACAGAAGTAATAGGATGAATAGTAGTAGATATCAAGCAAAGGCAGAAGTAATGAGATCAAAAGCAGTAGATATCAAACAGAGACATAAGTAATGGGATGAATAGTAGTATATATCACACAAAGGCAGAAGTAATGGGATGAAGCCGAAGATATAAAACAGAGACAGTAGTACTTGAAATAGATAGAAACAAAAACAAAATACTATGGAAGAAGATAACTAATACATTACAGTTTTTTTCTCATCCATTATATATTGTAATCAGTCACAACAAACCATTGACCAAAGATCAAGAATTACCGAGGAAAATGTGGCTCCTTCTTCATGTATTCTGTTAAGATCATGATGATAGATGTGTGTTCATTATCTGTTGCAATGTTTAAAGGGGATTTCCCATCTAGTCTACATATCTGTGTATCTGCTCCTTTATCTAACAACAAATGTACAATGTCCTCATGTCCTACTTCACATGCAAAAAATAATGGTGTTGTTCCATCTTCTTTTGACAGGTTCATGTCAGCCCTGTAGTCTATAAGGCGACGGACTATATCTGTCCTACCCATAAAACAGGCAATGTGTAATGGAAAGGAATCAGCTACTACATCAAAGGCATAATCTACTGCTTTCTTACTAACGTATTCTGTTACACGTGATGATGTATTTTTAACAAGGCTATCAAATAGGGTTTGTTTTGCTTTGTTTAACGTTAAATCTGGGTGGTTATTATATATATATGTTAAAGCCTGTTTGCTATGGATACAGATATTACAGTTAGCATTATTCTCTAACAGTAACTGTGTTATCTCAAAGTGTCCATCCAGTGCACTGAAATATAAAGCATTACCTCCATCATATGTCTGGGCATTAATGTCTGGTTTATGTTTCAGTAATGACTGGACAAGACTCGGACTGTTACTGATTCTGGTGTTATTGTTACATGGATCAGGATTCCTCTCTAACAGTAATCTTACTATATCAGTATGTCCTTTATCACTTGCTATAATTAGAGGACTGCAGCCATTCTTGTAACATAGATTAACATCAGGATTCCTCTCTAACAGTAATCTTACTATATCAGTATGTCCTTTAACACTTGCTATAATTAGAGGACTGTAGCCAATTTTGTTACATAGATTAACATCATGATTCCTCTCTAACAGTAATCTTACTATATCAGTATATCCTTTATCACTTGCTATAATTAGAGGACTGCAACCATTCTTGTTACATAGATTAACATCAGGATTCCTCTCTAACAGTAACTTTGCGATATCAATATGTCCGTTTTGACTTGCCTGTAACAGAGGATTTAAGCCATTCTTGTTACATAGATTAACATCAGGATTCCTCTCTAACAGTAACTTTACGATATCAATATGTCCGTTTTGACTTGCCTGTAACAGAGGATTTAAGCCATACTTGTTACATAGATTAACATCAGGATTCCTCTCTAACAGTAACTTTACGATATCAATATGTCCGTTTTGACTTGCCTGTAACAGAGGATTTAAGCCATTCTTGTTACATAGATTAACATCAGGATTCCTCTCTAACAGTAATCTTACTATATCAGTATATCCTTTATCACTTGCTATAATTAGAGGACTCAAGCCATTCTTGTTACATAGATTAACATTATGATTCTTCTCTAACACTAACTTTACTATATCAGTATGCCCTTTATCACTAGCCTTTAACAGAGGACTGCAGCCATTCTTGTTACATAGATTAACATCAGGATTCCTCTCTAACAGTAACTTCACTATATCAGTATGCCCTTCCTGACTTGCCATGAACAGTCCACTTATCCTATCATCCCTACATTGATCCACATTCACATTATTACTTAACACCCACTGTACCATATCTGTATAACCATAATAACAAGTAAGTATCAGTGGAGTATTACCTGATCCACAGTCTGTCTTTGGTATCACTGTATCCTTGGTATTGACCAATGATACCTTTTTTGGTTTCTTCAGTTGTTCTAATTTATCTAATAACTTTTGTCTAAATGATGCCACTTTCAAATTAGTGTTATTGAACACAACTGTCGCTTTTCCTTCTGACCAGTCCTCTGTTAACCGTTGTAAATACGATTCTAAATGATCATCAGGTATTTCAATAACGAAATCTATGTTACATTTCTTGTCATCTGGTGATTTCTGCCAAATAAAACGTTGACGTACTAAATCACTATCACCATGATCTATTAAACACCCTATCATTTTCTGACCAAAGTAATGAGCGAGAAAATCAAACAATTTATCATGTAGAGTTCTATAAATACCATTCTGTTTACAGATAAATGTGCCATCTAGAGTATCAAGTGCTTTCTTTAGTTTCGCCTTTGATGTACTTCTGTTGATATTACAAGCATTACATGTGTCTTCTATGATTTGTCGTTGTTCATCTGTCACTTTACCCTCGAACCATTTCTCATTTAGCTGATTATTAAAGAAAACACATAAAGCAAGACCACATATTTTATAGTTCCCTTCGTCCCCATGCTCACTTAATGTGTCTAGTTCACTTCTATAGAAACCAAAAGGACTTTTGAAAAATTCTTTTATGTACACATTTCTGTTTTTATGATATAAAGAACATAAGAGTGGAAAAAATTCCCTGTTAAAAGAAACATCATCAATATATTGCATGCTTGTAGCAGTATAAATTTTTGCTATATTTTTTTTCTCGTTGGATGTCAGACATAAATCATCTGATACTAAATTACATTCACATGATTTAAAAGGTGATAATATATTAAACTTATCATCCTTGTAGACTTGTAACCTACATGATACAATAATCTTACAACACTTGTCTGCAATAACTGTGTTTATCACAGGTAACAGTTGTTTCCAGTTCTCAATCTGTTGTTGGTTGGCAGTAAAATTTCCACAAATATCATCTACTATGAAGACTGTCTGTTTACTTGGTTGATAGTAATCTCTAATGTCAATTGGAGAGTACACTGGGATTATTTTATACCCTTTTTTCTGGAAAAGAAGTGCTACATGTCTACTGATAAAAGTTTTCCCAACTCCTGACGGGCCAGTTACAGTCAAACAACTGTTGTTTTGTAAACATTTGATGACGTATTGACTGGCTCTTGTAGACACAAACATCTTATCTTTCTTTTCCCAGTCTGCTATTCGTCCTTGTAACTGATCTGGAAAAGTATATATGTGGCGCAAATTCAAATTCAACACTTGGCTATTTATCATTTGTATATGAAATATGTAATATCGTTTTGAAACGGACTCCAAATAGGTAATTTTACAAGGTTCTTTTTTGTCTTTATATGACCTGTTATGCCTTTTTATACACTACTGGTTTTAATTATTGTTGAAAGCGGGATGGTGGCATGCATTAGTCATGTAAGGGTCATTAAAATACACGACATAGTGATTAGTAATGCACCGTCATACAAAATGTCAAGTATCATTAGCAAAGTTCTTGACGTGGTCGTCCAAAAGTTTCAACCATGCAAGTTTTGATTGACTGATTGGTTGAGAGTTGGTTGTAGACTAAATGCGCCTGTGACACGTTGAGTCAGTATCAAGTGCATCTTGTTCACAAACTGTAGTGTGTGAATGTATCATAAGACTGCAAATTCCGGTAAATGTCTACGAGCGCACTTTGGTTTAGAAAGTGAAAAAAATTATCAATTCAAAATATGGAACATAGGCATTCTATTCGTATGTTACAATTAGAAGCTATGTCAATAATGTAAACAACTTCAGATAAGATACTTATGATATTCTAAATTAGCAATCTAGTACTGATTGTATTACACCTCAGCCATCTGAAATTGAATAATTTGTGCATGAACCAACTTATACTGATTATACTTTATTTAAGCCATCTGAATTAATGTATTGAGCACTCTGATTGTATTTTTCTTGTGGCATCTGATCATTTTTTGTACAGTACATGCGCTATACCGATTATACTGTACATAAGCCAGCATAATTTGATTATATTGAACATGAGACGTATGCAACTGCTAATGATTTTTCACTAGAGCCATCTGATACTTATTATATTGAACATGAGCCATCAGGGTTTATTAGATTTATATCATATAAACTTGAAAACTACAATTAGCTTTCGTGAAACCTTTTAGAATTATTGAACCTTAGGTAGCATTTTTCTTATTGTGAAAGGACTGATTGTCAATAGTGTGTGCTGTTTTTTCGCTTGTGTATGTTCGAAGTCATCGAGTTTATAGCTGCACTGTAAAACTATTTTTTAAAAGTGTGTTTCAGAGGAATGATGTAATGTCTGGTGTGTGTTCATGTTAAACTTGTTTCCCCAATACAAGTTGTGTTTCCCAACTGTGTCATTTGTTGAAGATATTTTTTGTTTGATTGTCTTTTAAAGGGGCACTAGCTGTCAAATTCATGGTGACCAATTTGACTGAAATTTTCATATTTTATTTATAACAATTCAAAACATTTCTCCAAACTATCAAAAGTGTGAAATAAACAGTTTACAGAGCATAGGGTCAATAATATGTAGTTTCGTTTCGTGTATTTAAGTCTAGACTTCCTCTTATTAAATATCGAGTTGACCTCAGTTGACCATATAAGCGATGAAAACATAAATATACTAATGATTAGATATAATTAGATTAAGCCAAAACGTGCAGTTGGATTTTTATAGGTCTGTTTAAATTTATTTTATAGATTTAAAATATATTTTTCTAATCGTTTTTACATAAGAAGAAATATTTTTAGTGGGTCGAATCAGTCATCAAATAGGTAACCTTTATTTCACTTTCAATGTTGACATTCCTTTCCTTTAAATAAACAGTACACGTACAATTCATGCGTTGTCCATCTATAGTTACGGGGTTAAATTGAAGTTCACATGAATACGAATTTAATGAGATCGACATATGCACTTGCAAGTGCCATTCGTTATCAATATTATTTAGCTTAATTTTACAAAATTAAATCATTTTGGCTGCTAAAAGAGAGTTATTATTTCACTATTTCACTTTTGTTATTGATTGAACAAAAACAAATCATACTTTAGATGCTTATACATCTCGTAGCTAGTGCCCATTTAAAGAAGAGTCAGAGTATTTGAGATTGAATGAATCGATGTACCATCTAGTATTGTTGGTGACTATTGCTATCCGTTTAATTCGTTCTTTATAAACATTACAGTTTACCTCTTATATTCTTTGGAACGTGATGGTTTTTGTATGTTTTTACTAATTTCTCTGTTAGCTCTAAGTTCTCCTCTCTTTCTGAAATAAAAACAATATTTTTTTCATATGATGTCATGCAATTACATTTGATATTTGCCAATCAATAGCATGATGTTTTCCATTTTAATTATATTAGACATTTATAATTAATAGCAGACATTTAATACTGGTTATAGTCTACATATGATATCTGGTACCGACTGTTGTGTACATTGTATACCTGATATGGATCATATTTTACATCAGACATCTGATTCGAACTATATTTTACATTATATACTACTTGTATACACATTGATTGTATTTAACATCATACATCTGATACTGTTTGTATTCTTTATCAGATATCAGATACTGTATACATTATATATGTAGGACTCTAAAGTACGATGGTCAAGCTAAAGTGCGATGGTCTGCGCTAAAGTGCGATGCCTCTATACGCTAACGTGCGATTGTCCGCGAAAGTATAGACGTAATAAACGTACTATGGATTATGACGTGAACAGTCGTTTATACAAACACAAAAATGAACATGCAGTAAGAAAATTGTAGAATATTTGATTAAAAACTTAACGTGCATAATCCTTTATCTTGTTTCTATTAGAAGCTAACGGCTACATTAAAATCATTGTTTATGTTGCAGTTTACTTTGCTGTCCCTGTTTAAATCGATTTTATTGAAAAGTAAAGTCGGTGAAATAAAGGTACATTTTTTTCATGCGTAAATCATATATTGTCCGCTAAAACATTAGTTTGTACATTTTATTTGTACTCACTGCGAAAAACATGAAAAAGGAGAAAGCTCGGTAATCATTGCATTTCCCTCTCATTTAAATTAATAATTTTTTAAACAAATAAATGTCACACAATAAACGAATTTCGAATTTGTAATTTACAATGACGACTTTTAGGGGGGATGTTCACATTAGTGATAGACTGTGTGAACGGCTGCAAAAAGATTATTTATTAACATCCGTGTTGCTTAAAGTTTTCAGCCCTTTAACATTAATTACCCTTTTGATCCATTTCACTTCAGTGTGATATTTAATCGTACTTAAGCAAACAAACAACCATCGCACTTTAGCGTGATACACAATCGTACTTTAACGTGATACACAATCGTACTTCAACGTGATACACAATCGTACTTTAGCGTGATAAACAATCGTACTTTAGCGTAGACCATCGCACTTTAGAGTCCTACATAAATACGACATCTATTACTGATTATATTTTCATGAGACATCCAATGCTGATTATAGTTAACACGGGCCATTTATTTATACTATATTTACGTGCGTAATATGATACTGATTATAAGTATATGAACAACACAATACCGACTAGATGACCAATGCAAGATAAAATTGAGAATTGAAATGGGGAATGTGTCAAAGAGACAACAACCCGACCAAATAAAAAACAACAGCAGAAGGTCACCAACAGGTCTTCAATGTAGCGAGAAATTCCCGCACCCGGAGGCGTCCTTTAGCTGGCCCCTAAACAAATATATATACTAGTTCAGTGATAATGAACGCCATACTAATTTCCAAATTGTACACAAGAAACTAAAATTAAAATAATACAAGACTAACAAAGGCCAGAGGCTCCTGACTTGGGACAGGCGCAAAAATGCGGCGGGGTTAAACATGTTTGTGAGATCTCAACCCTCCCCCTATACCTCTAACCAATGTAGAAAAGTAAACGCATAACAATACGCACATTAAAATTCAGTTCAAGAGAAGTCCGAGTCTGATGTCAGAAGATGTAACCAAAGAAAATAAACAAAATGACAATAATACATAAATAACAACAGACTACTAGCAGTTAACTGACATGCCAGCTCCAGACTTCAATTAAACTGACTGAAAGATTATGATTTCATCAAATGTACATCAGGCACAATCCTTCCCGTTAGGGGTTTAGTATCATACCATCATAACATGTATGAGAAGAACATAACCCGTGTCATGCCAACAACTGTTTTTAGAATAAATGTATTTAGTTCCGACGCAAAGACCTTATCAGTGACTCAATATCAACGCCAAAATATGCAATCTTTAATGACTTGACAACAGTATCGTAATTATATCCCTTCTTAATAAGTCTATTCAAAGGTTTTTTAAGTTTCTGAGGTGAATACTGACACCTTTGTGCTTTATAAAGAATATTTCCATAAAAAATTGGATGTGAAATACCTGAACGTATAAGAAGTCTGCATGTTGAGCTATATTTACGAATGATGTCTTTATACCGATGATAAAATTTAGTAAATGTTTTGACTAGTTTGTGATATCGAAAACCCTGGTGTAATAATTTTTCAGTAATACATAAATTTCTCTCGTTAAAATCTAAAACATTGTTACATACACGAGCGAATCGTACAAGTTGAGATATATAAACACCGTAAGATGGTGACAAGGGAACGTCACCATCTAAAAACGGATAATTAACGATACGAAATGAAAAATCATCCCTTTTATCATAAATTTTAGTATTCAGCTTTCCGTTAGTGATATAGATATCAAGATCGAGGAAAGGGCAGTGGTCATTGTTAGTATTAGCTTTATTTAAAGTAAGTTCAGCAGGATAAATTTCATTAATATACATACTGAAGTCGTCATTATTGAGAGCCAAAATATCATCCAAATATCTAAAAGTATTATTAAATTTGTTTATCAGATGTTGTTTTGATGGGTCTTTGCTTATTTTTGTCATTAGTAATAAACAGCAGTTATCATACATCTACCCTAAGACAATAACAATCAAAACCAAGGAGTTAACAAAGCCTAAAAACCAAAGGACATTAACTTCATATAAATAGTTATAAATAATAAACAAGAAACAATATATTCACTGACAAAATATATGGTATAATGGTCTCAACTTTTGTATATGCATTTTAGTATAAGATAAAAAAAAAAAGTATGAAGGAATGTACTTTAAAATTTCATTTTTTTTATTTTTATTTAGCAGCAGATCGCACAGATTGAAGAATGAGATTGCATGAATTTTTATTGGTCTTGGTAAAAATATTTTACAGGTAGACATTAGGAATAAACCAATTTAATTAATCTGCTCAATATGATATATTTAAACCAATATTGTGTCACATATACATGATACAGATGGGATACCTTCACTTGTGTTTCTTTTGATTCGTCGTTTCCAAAAATAAATGGCAACTACCACTGACACTGACAATAATACAATAGCTCCAGTTATTAAAGCAGCTCTGAAATAATAAAAAAAGAGATTGTAAATACTATATTATTTAAAGTTTAAAAACACCTGTAGTGATTATCTCGTTTTGTTGTGAAAAGCATGTGCACAATGAGTGAGTTACACATTTTCTTATTCTTAAAGAAATTGTTTCGTGAATGGAAATTGATGAGAATTAAGTTAAATGGCCCCTTTCAGAATAAAAGCTGTATTATGATGCCAAACGTACTCAAATGAATGTACAACACAAATCTGAAATACATTTCAATGTGACAGGTGAAGTTTTGTAACTCTTAAGTGGAGTGTCATATGATTCGTCCCAATAATAGATAAACATTATGAACATATTTATCTAAGCATACTCTAATCTATATGTGTTGCATGTAGTAAGTTTGCACTATGAGAACAAATGCTTTCAATATAAAATTGATCAAATATCGACAAATCAAAAATTAAACCAAACAACACATGTTTAGTTTTCATCAATCGTAAAAAACAGTGTACCCTTTAAGAAAATTGATCGAAGACAATAGCAGTTGGTGAGCGATATGAGAAAAAAAATGTCATTAAGGTAGTTCAGGGGTATAGAAAAAAAATGACAGAATTTTCTTATACTTTGTGAAATTTAACTTTGAAGTATTGTAAATGAAAAAATGCAAAAAAAATTGGGGGTCACCGGCCATCTAAGAGATATTTTGACCTCTGAAAATGAGTGCAAATAGGTTATATGGAAATATAGGGAAAACGGACACAAATACACTTTGACTGAATTTTCAAAGCAAAATAAATGACAAAAGTTGCTCATTTTCTCATACTGTAAAGCTTGATGTCTCTATTTTACAAAATTGAAATAAAATTTCGGGGTCACCGGCCATTCAAAAGAGTTTTTGACCTCTGAAAATGAGTGCAAATAGGCTAAATATAGGGAAAACAGACATAAAATCTCTTTAGTTGAATTTTCAGAGCAAAATAAATGACAGAAGTTGCTCATTTTTTCATACTGTAAAGCTTGATGTCTCTATTTTATAAAATTGAAATAAAATTTGGGGGTCACCGGCCATCCAAGAGATTTTTTAACCTCTGAAAATGAGTGCATTTAGGCTAAATAAAGGGAAAACAGACATAAAATCTCTTTGATTGAATTTTCAGAGCAAAATAAATGACAGAACTTGCTCATTATTTTAAACTGTAAAGCTTGATGTCTCTATTTAATAAAATTGAAATAAAATTTGGGGGTCACCGGCCATCCAAGAGATTTTTTAACCTCTGAAAATGAGTGCAAATAGGCTAAATAAAGGGAAAACAGACATAAAATCTCTTTGATTGAATTTTCAGAGCAAAATAAATGACAGAAGCTGCTCATTATTTTGTACTGTAAAGCTTGATGTATTTATTTCATAAAATTGAAATAAAATTTGGGGGTCACCGGCCATCCAAGAGATTTTTTAACCTCTGAAAATGAGTGCAAATAGGCTAAATAAAGGGAAAACAGACATAAAATCTCTTTGATTGAAATTTCAGAGCAAAATAAATGACAGAAGTTGTTCATTATTTCATACCGTTAAGCCTGATGTCTCTATTTTATAAAATTGGAATAAAATTTGGGGGTCACCGGCCATCTGCAAAGTGAACACAATCATGACAAACATTTTTATATGACTGCAATATTATTGGTATCACGTCGTCGTCAGCGTCATCCGAAGATTGATGGTTTCCGGATAATAACTTTAGTATTAGTCAATAGAAATCAATAAAATTTTAACACAATGTTTATAAACAACAAAAGAAAGCTTTGGATTGATTTTGGGGGTTATGGTCCCTCAGATTTAGGAATTAGGGGCCCAAAACAAGCATTTATCTAGTGTCAGTACAAAAGGTTGTGGATTTCCATTGTTCTGAAATTGTACCACAATGTTTAATACCATAAGTAGAAGGTTGGGATACATTTTGTGTGTTATGGGGTAAACAGTCTAGGAATAAAAGGCCAAAAAGGGGTAAAAACAAGCATTTTTGTGGTTTCAAGACAATAAATTGGAGTTATCTTTCTTTGTTCAGAATGGTTGTTGAATTACCTAACACCAATGCTTTATGAATCTTTGAAAATTGTAGTTATACATATTCACTTTAATACCAACTGATAAATTAAAGCAGTCTTTACCATTCAGTGATTACAAGCACTTTGATTACCTTTCTATGGTTATGTCCCTTTACAAATGGAAAAATTGTATACTTTTTTAGTTTCTGTTCTCTTAACTTAAGTTTGTCTCAACTAAATTTAATGAAATGTGTATATAATGCTTATTACCTCTAAACTCAGTATAAGATAAATTTTTGGCAGCTTCACTTTATCAGTTCTTGAGTTATGTACTTTTATAATGTTAAATGCTAGCGGAGGTAAAAAAAAATGGGGGCGGGGGGATCAATTTTTCTCAATTTAAAAGATTAAATCTCAATTTCTTCAAAATGTTTTTTTTTTAGAACATTAATATTTAACGGACAAAGTGAATTGCTCAATTATAAGCAAAAAAAAATATTTTAAGTTCATTAGACCACATTCATTCTGTGTCAGAAACCTATGCTGTGTCAACTATTTAATCACAGTACAAATTCAGAGCTGTATCCAGCTTGAATGGTATGTCCATACTAGCCCCAACCGTTCAGGGTTTGAAATCTGCGGTTGTATAAAGCTGCACCCTGCGGAGCATCTGGTTATTATTGTGCTTAAACCATTATTGTGACAACATATGAAAAGTGTGAGCTGACAAGTTTTTATCCATAAGTCTCATTCTGACTTTCTATCTGACAGGTTTTTTTGTGTCAATATTTGTGTTTCAATATAAAAGGAAGATGTGGTATGATAATTGATTGTTAATGCATGTAATGAGGCAACTCTCTGCAATAGACCAAATGACACAGAAGTTAACAGATACTGTTCAACAGCTGTTATAGCATAGTTAGCTGTAAAAGGCCCTTCAAATTTCAATGACTAATAAAAAACAATTCAAACGAGAAAACTGAAGGCATATTAATGTACAAAATGATGAACAAAAAAAAATATGTGACACAACAACAAAAGACACATGAGACAACCACTGTCTGAATTACAGGTTCATGAATTGGTACAGGCACATACATAATGTGGTGGGGTTAATGTTTGAAGGTGACAACCCGTCTCCTTAACCTGGGACAGTGGTGTAAATTGGTACAACATATGGGTTTCATCAATTTGTATTATCATTTGTGAACTCTGAATCTAGCAAAAAGTAGATTATCACAGATAAATTTGCAGAATGAGTTGTATGAATAGTTGGGATCCTTGTCTTACAACCTTTATGAAGCAAGAAAAATGTGACAAAGTTTGTATGTACATAAAAGTCTGTCATAAAATTTAAAGAGTATATTCGCATTTTACAATATCTTTTGTAACTGCTGTATTTCACATGTTATTTTTCTTATCTACTGTAGGATAGTAAGTGGTTCAAATATACATGTATGCCTCTTGAGACTTAAATTACATGCAATAGAAATCAGCCCCAAAAAAGAAAATTTTAATAATTACAGCTGTTGTATGCATTTTTAAATGTAAATACAATGTACAAATGTATGTGCTAGGGCCTAAATTGACCCTGAATTATTTCAAGTGTGTTTGGCCTAATACTTTTTAATACATAACGTACTATTAAATTATTACATGTATTATATACTATGCCATTTGTAATTCCTTTCTATATAAAGTACATTTTGTACATATGGGAGAATTCAGAGGCGGCCCTGGGAAAAATTTGGTTAATAATATAGGGAATTACTGGAGCATGACCTGAGCGGGTCCCCTATTAGGCAGTCAGTGAGCCCCCACTTATGAAAAATTCTGTGACGGCCACTGGGATTATTTATTCAACAAAAACATTCACGAGTTTTAAATTGCTGGAAAATATCACATCTTCATACATGTTCAAGCCCCCCCCCCCCTCTTTTTCATTGAAAAACCTACTAAACATGCTAAAAGGCACATACTCATACATTTTTATAATTTTTAAATAATTTTTATACATTCGACATGTCTGATACATGTACATCAAATTAGTCTTTAAAAACGTTTTGTCTATAATATATACATGTATCTTATAATTGTCATGAAACTTGGTCCACAGGCTTTTAATTTAGTATGTTACATTTTGTAAGCTCTGGTCACACAAAGTTGGTTAAGATCGGTTTTAAATTCCTAATATCCTAGATAGATAGGGGAACATAGATATTTATTATCCTTTGATTTTATCATTATTTACAAAATATAGACTCGATCTTGTGTGAGCATTACATATTTTGTAATGCATGTAATGTTCACAATACATTTGTAAATAAAGAAAATAGACATACATTTTTACATGTAACAATGAAGAAAAAACAGGGTATTAAATTATAAGAAATTCAGAAAAATGGAAAAAACAAAAAAATAAATAGAGATAAATGGTATAAAGAATTAGATAAGAATGAAATGAAGGACCCTCCATCCAGACTATCGGTAAGAAATGATTCATTTTTAAAAATAATTTATACAGTCTAGATCCCGCTAACATGTTTAACCCCGCCACATTATTTATGAATGAGCCTGTCCCAAGTCAGGAGCCTGTAATTTCGGTGGTTGTCATGTGTTTATCTGTTACATATTTGTTTTTCATTCATTTTTTTTATACAAATTAAATAAGGCCGTTAGTTTTCTTGTTTGAAATTGTTTTACATTGTCATATCGGGGCCTTTTTTGCTGACTATGCGATATGGGCTTTGCTCATTGTTGAAGGCCATAAGGTGACCTATAGTTGTTAATGTCTGTGTCATTTTGGTCTCTTGTGGATACATTAAAGTTGTCTCATTTGCAATCATACCACATCTTTTTTATATATAATAATGGAATATGTTCTAAATTTTAAGTGTGCATGCTTAACCAAAAATGTTTCAACTGGAATCCGACCCTATGCAGCAGCAGATGACATATTTTTCTGGTCCACAAATTTTCAAATCTATTACATGATAGAAGTACCATGAGCTATGCCTATGGCGAGGCCTATTGTTACATGTACATGTTTCAGCCTGAAAAGGGGGGTGTCATTGTTTTGTTGTTCGACACGGATATTGTTTTGAAATTATTTCCTCTAATTTTACGCTTACATATTATTTTTCAGTGGTCGTGAATCGCTCTTTGAACATGTATATTCAATTCATTAGTACTTACTCGTCAGTTTAAATTTCCCCCTTTTCATGATTTGTTTACATCATCTTTCGCATGTTTGTCGGACCTTTTCTAGTGTAAGACAAGGGTGAAACTGCTTCATAAGCTACCAAAATGAAGATCGTTATCTATAATTTCGATCTGCATTACAGTATTCATGAAAAGCAGTTCACGTGATCGATAAATATGAGTTATTCTCTCTTCATTCTCCTTCGTCAAAAACATGCTCCATATTTATTTTTAGAACGGAAGTACTATTTCAACAATGACAATTGTAACAATAAATTTTATTAAGTTTTAAAATTGCATTTAAAAGTTATTCAACTCTTTCTCAATGCATTTGAATAAAAAAGATTATTTAAATGATCATATTTTACTGTTATGTAAAATTACGACAATGTAAATCACTTACGATATCAATGCGCAACTTTATGCGCAGACGGCGCGAAAATTTAAACCCCCGAACTACCTCAAGTATGATTGTATAGACCCATAACTTTAGAATTATAACTAAAAGAATCAAAAACGAAAGGGAGCTTTCTTTCGTCAAGCCAACCAACAGCACACAGTTTTAGGATAATTGTTTATACTTTAAACTGAAGTGAGTGATATCTGTAAAAAGTAAAACGCTGAAGAACCATAACAACCAAACATTAAAAGAATAGATGCTAAATAGAGATTTCCAATAAAATGACACACGTACCTTACTTGAAGTACGCACGTAACGGGACCGGTTATTGCTAACCAATTAATTTTGTTAAATACGTTACTCAAGTTTAAACTAAGTATTCCTAAACCATGAAACCCATTCATAATAATTTTTATCGATTTCAAATATTTCTAAGATGATGAAAAACGAAAGAAATCATGATTATTAAATATCACGTGATTATTGAGATTTTCGCCTAAACTTCACTGTCATACGACCACGTATATATACGTATCTTTACCTATCATATGATTCATTTGAGTTGTCTTTCATGGTTTTGACAATGACTTTGATTTTCAGATATACTTTGCAAAATTTAATGAACCTTTTATTATTTGATAATAATTTTGTTTGTCGTTATCAGATAGATTCTTCCTTTTGATTTTTAATGTTTTATAATATTTAATTTCCGTGGGTATTAATTTATATAGATTGTGTTGTAATTTCAGAAAAAAATGAACTCAAAATCTTAATCAGAACGTGTCTCTCTTAAAATTGATAATTGGGATTGCATCATACTTTATAAAGTATCATTTCAAACGTCCTCTTCTTCTGCACTTAATCACCTCAAACGAAAATCTTCTAAAACAAATTCAACAGGGAAAACGTACGTCAACGGGAATTGAATATTTAAAAAAAACATTAATACAGGTCATTTACTTCTTAATATTTTAATAGTTGACATATACTTTTCTTTCAAATTAAAGTCAACGAACATTAAAAAAAGAAATGTGTAGTTGATAATAATGTGTGTAAATAAATGTGTACACCAATTCGTTATATAGATTGTAATTTGGAAGGTGTACTTGATTAGACATTCATGACTAATAAACTATCAACTTATTTTAGTACATAGTAATTGGCTAGAAATATCCTGTACCCAAGTATTTCTTATTAAAAGTGGATGAGAATGTCAATTTACATAGTTGTTACATTTTTGAGACAACTATAATGTCACTTCAGTCTTTATTGGAAATCTCTAATAAGGCTTTGATAGTCTTTGTATATCTGGGGGTAGAAACATTTCCGAACATTGATCACGTCAAATAGCAATGCGAATGCAGACTCAGCATATTAGAAATA
The DNA here is from genome assembly GCA_037788925.1 of Mytilus galloprovincialis. Lineage (NCBI taxonomy): Eukaryota > Metazoa > Mollusca > Bivalvia > Mytilida > Mytilidae > Mytilus > Mytilus galloprovincialis. The sequence goes on from CM075338.1 coordinate 82,760,505, forward strand.
TTTGGGAATATGTTACTTTCGACACTTAAAAGGCCCGACAACGTAGCTGCACGGTAAACCGTCAATTTAGACACATACATATCGTATATATCAACCGATTCGTGATGTTATCCATAAAATTTTCGAGGTGTCACTTATAATCTTTTCTTTTATATTATCCTCAGAACTCATAAGGTTATTTGCAAGGAGCCCACTCCTGTATATAAAGTCGGTATATTGTGAACATCCAAAAACACACCTTATCAACTGAGATATGTATACACCATACGATGGGGCAAAATGTTGAGAAATTGGCAACTGGGAAGTTTAGATTGTCCCGTTTGTTATAGATGTAAGAGTGAAGTCCTCCATTTGTATCAATGATGAATAAAGTAGCAAGATATGTAGCCGTCCTTCTAGTATCAGAAGTATCACTATTATAAATGGATGTGTTTAAAGACTTTGCCTGGCTACCCAGCCCTTGCATGGTCGGTCCGATACGAAGCATTAATAATGTCAAGCATTGTATGCGATGTAAGTAATGGCCGAAATATTGAGTTATTCAGCAATAAGACATCATCAATGTATATCTATAAGGCAAATTAATGATTTCGCCAGGTAATTTTTCTTTTTGTCTTTAAGAAGGTTCTGCATGAATTCTGCTTCATACGAGTACAAAAAAAAATCGACCAGTAGGAGTTTACAAATTAACCGTTTGAATGCCAACCGTCTGTAGAAATATCAATCCTCCAAACTCAACAACAATATTGTCGATCCAAAAGTCCAGCAGATTGATAGTATCATTTTCAGTTTATATTTTCTGGTAGAATCAGTGAGGTTCGTCTCAATATTTCAATGAATAGCAGATGCCGTCTAATACATTGTTGTTTTGTATTTTTAAAATTGAGAATGAAAATGGGGAATGTGTCAAAGAGACAACAACCCGCCCAAATAAAAAACAACAGCAGAGGGTCATCAACAGGTCTTCAATGTAGCGAGAAATTCCCGCACCCGGAGGCGTCCTTCAGCTGGCCCCTCAACAAATATATACTAGTCCAGTGATAATGAACGCCATACTAATTTCCAAATTGTACACAAGAAACTAAAATTAAAATAATACAAGACTAACAAAGGCCAGAGGCTCCTGACCTGGGACAGGCGCAAAAATGCGGCGGGGTTAAACATGTTTGTGAGATCTCAACCCTCCCCCTATATTGATAACATAAGTAGTGGACTTATTTATGATGAGATTGATACTTTTTTTTTTATATTACTGACCACAAAATTGTATACCACCTTATCTTTGCATTGCATTTCTGCTAATTATTCTAAGGACAACTGTTTAACTCTAATTATATGGGAATGATATAAAATACCCTTTTAAATCGTAAACTCAACATCATGTTGACTGTACTTAGATACTTAGATACTTGAAAAAAAATATGGTCCGATTCAATGTCATGTCGTCGTGGTGTTAAGTGTGATGATGCATATCACATTGTTTTTAATGTCTTGAGTATTTTTAAATAATATTCAAACTACTAGTATCTAATAATCCGAACTGGTTACAAGACAAATGCCACTAAATAGGAATATTTTAGTCTAAAATGATTCTTCACTAACTAATGATGAAAACGGAAGATTTTTTTCTATTCATTTTTTCCAGTATACATAAATTTAACAACAATACCCTGTCTACGCACCACTCAATTAAAGAACACTGTAGATAATACTATGTTTACCACGTTAAAAAGATCAACTGTAATAAAAATAGAGTAAAACTCATTACTTTCAAACTCCCGCGGTGGTATCGTGTTCGCTTCGAGTGCGGGAGGACGTGGGGTTGAAAAGTGTATGTGTTGCTTTTCCGCCAAGCAAGCGGGATCAAGGGGTAAGAGCAAATAATGATTGACTCGAAATCAGAATATTGTGTCGGGGCAATGTGTCATGTCTTCCTGCGAAATCTTATCTTGAGAGCTAGAACGTTGAAACCCCGGTTCAGGTTGTCGATATAGTTCAAAGCTGGGTAAATATTCATAATACATAAAAATGTTATTGTCCTGAATATGCCCTTGGATGTTAAGCAACCATCAATTATTATAACCATCATCCTACTTACATTTCAATTTCAGATAATTTACTGGTACCAGTTGGGACATTGGATTGTGTAGTACTTATCACTGAAATTAAATAATGTATAACATGCTTACATGAGTCAGTAAATATCGGATTCTACATAGTATTTCACCTGGAATTATGCTTCAAATTTTAATATATTTATCATCAAATCAACCTTAAATGATAATCTTTTTAAGATAACCGCTATAAAGTATCTATCTTTTCAAGATCCTCATTCGCCTACATATTTCCACATCCTCTTACAAGGTTTGAGCCCTACTGATGAAGGTTCGTCCAGAAAAGCGCTATAGATCAAGGACATACATAAATTGTTATTTTCATTTTTATAACATTAACTTTTAGAAAAGATTTAGAAATTTGTCAATTTTATGAAGAATCAAAGCAGCAATGTTTGATCTGACAATTGCAACAAAATAGAGATCATTTCAATGTTAAGGTTTCACATACGTCGGCTTTTATCGTTCCTAATTGAGGTAACTCGATAAAAGTGCCTCGGACACATGAAATGTTTAACGTTTGGTTTTCATGTTTACAGCACTTGATCGATACCTCTTTTGGTCGACAATCAGTTACCGAAGGTATCATCAGATCAGTAGTTAGTTCCCCGAATGATTCAGAATAAACCTGTCTAAAATAGCCCGTTGATAAATTTGGAAAATGTATGAAACTTATATTTCATTTTCCAATGTTGGTCAATGTTAATGTTATTATAACTCCTTGTCTCTCTAATATTCTTCTCAGAACACTCATGGATAAGTTAAATTCAGAAAGGGCGTCGGAAGCCTGGAATTTATACTATGATATTTTCAGTTTTAGTAGAACCCTTTCACGCGTCAATGCAGCCTCTTTTATTTCACAAAGAACTTCATCGTACTCAAAAAATATTTGATCCCCAATAGCATTTCATTTATCAATCATGTTCATTGGGTGGCTCTCTCTTCGATTTTAATTCAGAATTTTTTCAATTAACTTTAATTGTCTTGTTTTAAGACGTAATTATTTTTCAAGTATGTTCAAATAAACTTTGGGTGTCTTCTTTTAGACGTGGTTGGGATGTTTCAATGACATAAATTCAACATCTCTTTCAACTAACTTTGAGTGTTTTTTAAACGTCATTCGGTTGATGTCTTACTGACATTATCATATTTGAATTTGAAAGACGAATAATTATTTGCTATAATGATGTTTATCTATATTTCTTTTTCGTATATAATTATTTGTTCTCATAATTGTCAGTACAATACATATTGAGTTTGTGTACTAACAGGTGAAAACGTCTTCTTCCAGAAGAATTTTTCTTTCCCCTATAGTTGCACCATACACACAGGAATACGAAACATTAAGATCATTTTTAGTCAGATTTTTTATAACTAAGGTGTATCCATCATTTATCACCTTTCCGTCATACTTTTTATTGGATGTTTTTGTTTTGACATCTATAAACAATGTCTGTTGTACAGTAGTCCATCTATCCCAACCAGAATATTTGGGACAGCAGTGTGAAACATTGCAAAATAATGTCACATTTTGTCCATATTCTGTAATCTTTTCAACAACAGTCCATTCCAAAACACCTTAAAAAATATAAAAAGAAAAATCACAAAAATTCTGAACTTAGAGGAAAATCCAATCAGAAAGTCTACAATCACATGGCAAAATCAGATGACAAAACACATAAAAAAACGAATGGACAAGGACTGTCATATTCCTGACTTGGTACAGTCATTTTCAAATGTAAAAAATGGTGGATTAAACCTGGTTTTAGAGCGCTAAACCTTTCACTTTGATGACAGTCTAATCAAATTCCGTTATATTTACAATGATGCGTGAACTAAACAGACATATTAAATAAAGTAGTCAAAATATGGGTACAGTTGTACAGCCGTCATTAACGTGTTACAATTTTAAAAGAAATAATTTAATAGAACACAAAAACATTGATCTACAAACACATTCACTGATTCGCGTGTACGACGTCAGTAAATTTAATACGACAAATATATGTGACGTATTTGTCGTTCAAGGTATATACAACCTATTTTAAAATTTCACAAAGGCAAAACTAAAATCACAGCAGTTTCGGTACTTATACAACTTTGGATTCCAATACGGACACCTTGCATTCCGTCCCGATTTCTAGTTGACGTATATGAATATGTGGATACTGAATTTCCAAAGAAGGGAATATTGATGACGTTGTTTTCTTTTTCTAAATCTAGATTATTTAGTTTTTTATTATCTCATTTTGAATTAGTCATAATTCAACTTTTTCATATGTTAATTTGCTTTTAAAATCAATATTTATTTGTTACAAATTAAGTAAGTTTTATTTATTAAAGTATTAGCTATTTCTTTGTTTATATCCGCACCGTTATAGAAAATATAATATGCATTTACCATGTTAAGACTGAAAATAGCACCAATACGAGTGATAAAAAAACTAAAATGAGAGCAGTGTCGATACTTATACATATTTGGATGTCAAATGTATTGCTTTGAGCGTTCCTGATGAAGGTAAATCAAGAAAAGCGCTTCGGACCCAATAAATTATTTTATCTTACCTCCTATACATTTCCAGGAATATGATTGGTTAAAAGCGTCCGCGTGCAAACCGTGTATATTTGATATTAGGTTAGTAGGGAGGCGGGACTTATCTCATACACGGTTAGTAGTGGAGTAACGTCCCTTTATATTTCATATTAGGTAAGAAGGGGGCGGGGCTTATTTCATACACGGTTAGTAATGGTGTTATGTCCCTTTATAAAAACGGTACAGAGAAAAAATCTTAAAAACTCCAACAGACGAAGAAGTTGATGACTAAAATTGAAATAAATTCATAAAACACATTTAAACCTTACAAGTCGTTATTGTTGGCATCTGTTTTTGTAGGATCAATAGAAGTATTTTCTTAGTGCTAACAGTATTAATGACTTGCTCATTTTGAGAATCACTAGTCTTAATTTCACACGTTCAGATAGTCGGTAAGATAAATTCGTTACATAGTGTGGTAGTGACGTAATACGGTATATATGGGGTCAGTAAATTCCATATGGGGATTCGAGCTTCGCTCTCACCCCATATGGAATTTACTGACCCCATATATACCGTATTAGGTCACTAGCACACTATGTAACTAATAAAACGTGTTGTTTTCAATTTTTTGTAGAAGAAATTCGTGACGATAGACATATTCTACTAACAACGTTTCCAAACAATCTTGAGAACAACGAAATACATATTAAAACATGCAACCAACACACAATTAGCGTATGCCATTAGAACAGTCAGTAGTTTTTGAATTAATTCCCCATTAAATTTACATGGTTTACGTGTATTTTACATTACACATTGATATTAATACAAACAATAATAAACCAGGAATAAATCATATGGGAACAAGTACTATATTATAATACTGACTATTGTTTTCTTGAAATGTTTGCTATTTACAAAATTTGTTTGATATGTATATGTTACAGGCATTTTTTAAATTTAGGCATTTTCTAAAATACCTGCAAGATTCAGTCATTATACAAAATGACTATTTTTTCTATGCATTTTACACTTTTGTCATACATATCTCAATGATATTATTATTCTACAAATTGCCTGAAACTGAACAGGCAATTTGTGGATTTTTGTTTCAAAATTTTAGTCATTTTACAAAACGCCTAGGTATTTTTAGTCATTTTGTATAATGCCTGTCAAGGTAAGGCATTTTATACCTGAAAATTCAGTCATTTTACAAAATGGCTAAATTTAGAAACTGCCTGTAACATATATATAAACCATTGTGTATATTTGAATATATTCTCAACAATGTCTTTAAGACATGTTAAACACTCAAACATTACAACCATTGTATTTATCAATTGAAATTGATTATCTTAGAAACAGGGCTGATCAAACACAGTTTGTTAGCAAATTAAAGTGTTGACCCTCTTCTTATAAAAAAAATTGAAAACAACACGTTGAATAATTTTTTTCGTCCGACGCGCTTGTCTGTATTTACCTTCATCAGGAACGCTCATATAACATATTCTGGTCATACCTAACCACAAAAAACAATAGCCTTTTCTTCCATTCCTCTGTCAGTATTATACACTTATATATATTGTAGAATTTTGGGCCAAAACGTGATAAAAAATTATGTTAATTCAAGTCCACACGAAATATTAAAATATGAAATAAACTTTTACTTACCTTGTGTAAAAAGACAGTTAATCAGAATCAGCAATGGCAGCAAAAACTTCATATCTCAAAATGTCTGCACTACAAATATATTTAAGGAATAACAGTACTGTAGTTGAAGAGTTGCCCCTGTCAATTGTTTATTTGACGGTCGCAAATGCAGTTTTAATAGCCACACGTAGCGGAGACAGTAAAACGGAGATCTGCGACCGTCAAATCAAAATGGACGGTGGCAACTCTTCAACTGCAGTACTGTTATTCCGATTCTAATGCATTACAAAAGGAAATTATACGATAAAACTGTCTAAATTTGACAAAAATAATCCGCAAAACGTCATGAACGATTTTGGTGCAAAGACGTTATGGGTAAACGTGATCATACAAATGAAAAGAATTGTTACATACAAATTGCATTAGAATTTGTTATTGACAGTAAACAGAATGACCTGTACTCCATAATTAAACAGAAGAGCTTACTATCATACTGGCATAAGTATTTAATTTTTTTTCAAAATGTTCAAATAAATTTCAATCAAAATAAATAACATTTGTCTAGCAACTGCAACTAACACACTTATTTTTTGATTAATTGATCATTTTGAAAAAAATGCTATGATCGGTCGTTGGTAACATTATGTTCATCGGTGGTTATGTATGGTCAATTTTTAATGCATATTAAATTATAATACTGGTACCTTTGATAACTATTAAATGAAGTCAACTTTTTAATCGTTGTAAATATGTACATCGCTGTTTCCTCGAGCTTTCATCACAGTTAACATGAAGGAAAGTTAAGGTCCTGTGTTTTGACCTGATACAAAGTATCGCTAGGAAATCACAGGAAAATGCAATAACTGTTGATAAGGTAATACGAAATGATATAAGACACGTGAATCGATCATTCAAAAATGTACTTCTTTGTTAGATGGACATTTGAATTTGGATTTAAATGTTTTACCTTTAAAAGTTATTTTTAGCCATGCATTCGTATTTAAATCATATTAACAACGACGACTGCCAAACCTGTCAGACGAATTTCTAAAATTAGATCTTTTTTGAAAAACAACTATGATATTATCTTACAAACAAATCAAAGTACGATTTACCATTTCTCCTGTTTTGTTTGCTTTGAATTTAGTTAAGATATATAACTAACTAAAACAATGGCATGATGAGTTGATATATGGCAAATTAGCAGTGACAGTAGTCTGCAATAGTACTCGTTCGTTTATTTTTATATCAAAGGAAACAATGTAAAGTACAGGAAGTACGACCAATGGGGAATCTAGATTTCAAAAGGGAAAATAAAGGCTACCGAAAATCTTTTCTTTTACACTTAAGACATAATCCTTACCTTTAAGAGTTCTTCTTCATTGAAAACAAAACTATTTATATTTTTGACTGACTAATGGCGAGGCATTTAAACATACGGGTATTTAATTTGTTCCAGTGTATTTATATCAATTGAGAGGTCTTCAAGTGCATGATTATAAATAATGACAGTTTATAGATAATTTGTTATATAGTTTTACATACTTCATTTGTTAGTAATATGTCATTGTTTTATTTACAAACTGATGGATATAAGGTATTTTATTTAAAACAGTTATGTAACCAAAAAAACAGAAGAAAATAAGGGCAATTACAGCGGGTATTGTGATAATCGGTGAAAACTCGTGCATTCTGTCATCTTTTAGAAACAAAAAAAGGTTAAAACAAATAAAAAGCGTTACATACGGTGCGAATGGTGATCCCCGAGTTGGATGTTTAATTTATGTGCTGTAATGCAGTTGCTGTGTTTTTAAGATATCGATATTTTATAATATCTTTTGGATAGTGTGTCGTTGCTTCATATATCATATAACATTTTTGTGTCGTAATCACTGGCCTTTATAATTTACTACATGTATACAAAGAAATCTATATAAAAAAAAGAAAGGGAATATCTGTTTTAACCTTTTGCAGCTTATTTTTTTTATTAATATTTGTTTTACCTTAAAACTAAGTTGATACAGTTTTGCCTTAAAATGAAACCCATACTTTTTTTTCTAAAAAACTCAGTACTACGAGTCAATTGGTTTAAGGGGCACAAATCCGTTGGTATGATTAGCATTGGTATGATTAGCATTGTCTGGTTGAATTGAGTCGTATCAGTTGACCTCTCTGAGTTTATTATATGTTTCTCGACGATAACACATTTTTTTAGCAATGCATCTTTATATGAAACATATAAACAACGATGACAGACACCTGTCAGACAAGTTTCTAAAATTAGATTTTATTTAAAGAATAAAAAATATAGTACGAGTTTCCCCTTTTTATTTTGAATGCATTAAATTTAGTATATAACTTACTAAACCAATGGCATGATGAGTTGCTATATGGCAAGTAAGCAGTGACAGTAGTCTGCAATGGTACTCTTTCGTGCATGTCTATATCAAAGGAAAAGATGTAAAGAACAGGAAATACGACAAATGGTGAATCTATATTGACTGACTTTAAAAACGCAACACTTATTTTGTTGAATTTTTCTTCCTGTGTTTATTGACCATACCGGATTTTTTAAAGCCGCAAGGTTTTCTTAAAAGTGAAAGTAGAACCCATAAATTTTTTTTTAGATTTTTTTGTCTCGTGCAACAGTTCTTTTAATCCTTGGCCACACTTAAATCAGTTTAAAATATCGCCAAGACTGAGGAATAAAAAAATGTATCAGCCCTTAAGAATACTGCAAACAGGGAAACGTGAATGTGTGGCAAACACACAGATTGAACTCAGAAACTCGTCGTACTGTCCTGCCGACGACGATACAGGTAGACGGGATTTGTTTTTTGCCAACATGTCTTGCAAATGACGTTACGTTATCAAAATTATTTTGACGTTGCATTCTCACTACAATTTGATTTGGTCATTTATGGCAAAAAACAAATCCCGTCTACCTGTATCGTCGTCGGCAGGACAGTACGACGAGTTTCTGTTTACAGTTCAGTTGATGGTTAACATTTATTGCATGCATCTGTACGCAACGACATTTAATAATTTGATTAGTAGTTGACTGCTCCCTTCACACGAATGTGACTCACCTATATGACTTTTAACCAGATTTGAAATACATGATCAACACGATGGATGCCGCATCTCGAGAAAGATCTGCGTACCATTCTGGATCACAATTTCACTAATTTTTGGCGGGGTTTGTGTTGCTTTATCTTCAGTTTTTTTTTTATTAATATTGTTTGTCTTTTTGTCTGTTCGTGCGTTTGTCTGTTAATGTTCCCCTTCTGAATCATGTCGCATTTTCGGCTTATGATTTTGAATGTCCCACTGGTATCTTTTCAATTCTTTTTTACATTGATTGTCTTCTTTGTCCTTGTTGTGAATACGTATAAAACTGTGCCCTTGGACGCACAATATTTTAAAATGATTGATCAATACAAATTTAAATATTTACTGTAAGACATTACTTAGTGAAATTGAAAGGAATGCTTACAAAAAAGGGACGAAAGATACCAGAGGAAGAATCAAACTCATAGATAGAAAATAAACTGACAACGCCATGGCTAAAAATAAAAAGACAAACAGACAAATAATAATGCAGAATACAAAACATAGAAGACTAAAGACAAACTACAACATGTAATGTCCATGACAAATCGTTAGAACACTATGAAAATGCTTAAACAAGTTGATAATACGACTGTTGATTTGTAGTCACAAAGGCGATTTGTACAATTGAGGATTCGGTGCTATAATGTTTATGAACTTTCCATATTTTTTATTGTATTCCTTCAAATAGTGGGTGCTTGATAATGGCAACAATGGCAAAACACGTCTGTTTATATTAAACATATGGTACGGTTCAAAAGAAAAGTGGATAAAAAACAAATTTTTTTTCAATATCTGAAATAGATATGTTGAAAATGATTCCATAACGTCCTATGTCACGGTTTTGCTATTCATTCCTACAATATTACGTGAGGTACATGCATAACTTCCATGATCAGTATATGTCACACGTTGTATCAGAAGTCCATCTGCTCTGACTAGAAATTTGTCATTGCTCGATATTCTAAGTTCATTTACTGTCCACGTGACATAAGGCACTGTATATCCGGTCACGTGACACATGATGAGTAGGGTTGTTTTATTTGTTGCATACATATGATTGATTGATTTCTGGATCAAAGGCGCCTCTGAAAAAATTTCAGATAAAGACGCCTCTGAAAACAATTCAGATACAAATTGGACTTTAACCGACATTTATTACCTCAACATGTTCAATAGTAAACAAAAGTGAGAAAAGACGATGCATATATTTAATTAACTTATTTTTAAAAGATTTGTTCATCAGTAAGGGTTATAAAGTTTTAGGTTTCATAGTTTGAAATCATTGTTTTGATTTGTATAAATATGTTACACTCAAACACTAAAGTGTTTTGAATACTATTTTATTTTAATTATGTTTTTTTATGTTCTTATAGCATATGCAGGAATCTATATGCACTAGTGAGGCAAATGACAAGAGTTACATTTTAAACAAGGTGATATAACTGGCAATGGATATTAAACAGTAAATGCACTTTTAGGTGTCATAATTTGAAATCATTATTTTGGTTTGTATCAATATGTTACATGCATTCTCTAAAGTTTTTTGCACGCTATTGTATTGTAATTATATGTTGAGTTAGTCTTATATTGTTACATATGGAGGAATCTATGTGCAAAAATGAGGCAAATGACAAGACTTACATTTAAAACAAGATGATATAACTGGCAATGGTTATCATACAGTAACGACAAGCGGGATTAAGACGCTTAATGTATCATGAGTGGGGACGTCTAGTGGGATTACGACGCTAAATGTATCATGAGTGGGGATGTAAGTGGGATTATATGACGATAAATACATCGTGAGTAGGGACGTCAAGTAGGATTATGACGCTGAATGTAACATGAGTGGGGACGTCTAGTTGGATTATAACGCTGAATGTGACATGAGTGGGGATGTTAGTTGGATTATGACGCTGAATGTAACATGAGTGGGGATGGAAGTTGGATTATGACTCTGAATGTATCGTGAGCTGGTACGTATAGTGGGATTATGACGCTAAATGCATCGTAAGTGGGGACGTCAAGTAGGATTATGACGCTGAATGGATCGTGAGTGGGGATGTTAGTGGGATTATGACGCTAAATGCATCGTGAGTGGGGACGTCTAGTGGGATTATGGCGCTGAATATATCGTGAGTGGGGACGTCTAGTGGGATTATGACGCTGAATGTATCGTGAGTATGGACCTTTAGTGGGAGTATGACGCTGAATGTATCGTGAGTGGGGATGTTATAGGGATTATGACGTTAAATGCATCGTGAGTGGGGACCTCTAGTGGGATTATTACGCTGAATGAATCGTGAGTGGGGACGTCTGGTGAGTTTATGACGCTGAATGTATCGTGAGTGGGAACATCTAGTGGGATCATAACGCTGAATGTATCGTGAGTGTGGACCTTTATTGGGATTATGACGCTGAGTGTATCGTGATGCAATGGAATATGGCAGAAAACAATGCTTTACAAGTATACATTTTCGTGTACTTCACTGATATTTACATAGTTTACTTACCGCTGCATTTGCAATTACGTGACTCATTATATTTATCTGTAAATATGTAGGTACTATAACGAGAGTGTTCCAAAAGTATTTGACTCTAAGATAAAAAAGCGTATAATGTAATATAACAATTATTAAGAATAGAAAACTTGAGAAATTGAATACAAGGTTTTATCTTAATTGGGTTGAAAAATTAAATGAATACAACTGTTGAAAAATTAAATGAAAACAACTTCTTTCCGCAATAAAACATATAACTTTTACATACTCCTTACGTCGTAACTACAATTCCCTTCCCATCCGTGAATGTGACCTACCGAATAAGACCGGATTTATTATCACATAAGTGCTACGGCCAAAAATCGCCTTTAAATTGTAGCCAACATAAGACACAAATCAATAGTAAAATTCACAATATTTATTATACAAAAGTTTACAAGAAGTATTACACAAATATTACTGTCAATTTAACTGTCAAAATATGAGTCCAATATTTTATCTTTATCTGTATCTGGTAATCTTTCGGAATCCAATATGAATATTACGTTCACTACTAATGTCACAATCAAGTATGATGTTGTTTGTAGAATAACACGAACCCCACCAACAAACTGGGGGTGATCTCAGGTGCTTCGGAAGGGTAAGCAGATCCTGCTCCAGATGCGGCACCCGTCGTGTTGCTTGTGTGATAACAAATCCGGTAAATGATCTAATTCGGTAGGTCACATTCATGAAAGGGAAAGGGATTGTAGTTACGACGTAAGGAACATATCCGATATCATTTGTGAAACGGTTATTCCATAACGGTCAACCAACTCGTGATGGCGTCCGTAAAATTTACAAAGGGATGATTTCAACTTCACCATTTGGAACTCTTGGTTTAATAGATTCCTTGTGAGCAGCAACCCTCTATCAAGAAATTCATGATAGGAAATGCAAGCACGGGAATATCGTATCAATTGGGAGATATATACCCCGTATGCAGGTGCTGCTGGAATGTTGCTACTTAGAAATGGAAAGTTCACAATTGGAAAACTGAAATCATCTCTTTTGTCGTAAAGTTTTGTTTTCAACCGACCCTCATTGTTAATTTCTAGATGTAAGTCAAGATATGAGGCCGACTTAACTGTATCTGTAGTATCCTTTATCTCTAGCTCGATTGGATAGATGCGTTCCACATAGTCACCAAATTTTAAATTATTAGTGAACGAACATCATCTATATAGCGAAAAGAGTTAAAGGATATTGCTAACTTCTTATCTTTCTTCCTAAGAAGTTCCTGCATGAAGTCAGCCTCATAATAATACAGAAACAAGTCGGCAAGTAGAGTGATCCTTTACAAAGTAGGATTTATCCCTCCCCAAGACAAGATACTTGTATCTACGTTGGCCATTCTTTTTTACGAAGCAAAACAATACCAACTCTTTCAATTTGTCTTTTAGTTTGGAATGTGGAATACTAGTGTACAGAGCAGAAAGTCAAATGTTTTAATACTGTTACAAGATGAAAGAGAGTTAGATTGTATGTACTATAAAAGATCTTTGGAATTTGTAAGTATCCACATCTGATTCACGCCCCCTCTAGAATAGGCAGTTTCACAATAACTCTGAAGCCCGTCTTTGATTGCTGATAAAATAGATGTTAATAATTTAGAAAGAGGTTTCGTGGAGCACTTGGAAGACCCAGCAATATACAAGCTATGAAAGGATCTGACAATCTCAAACGACCAAACCAACGGCGTGTTATTGATTTATGTACAAAATAAACGAAAAACAAATATCGTACACAACAAGAAAACGGCAACCAATGAAATCATGCTAACGATGTTTTCACAGCCACACGTCGAACCATGCAGGATTGGACATATTTGTGAATGTCCAATCCCCTCTTTACAATCTCTTACATTCTTCCCCGTCATTCCCATATCCCCTTACCCCTGTCCAACTCCTCATTATTTAGTCCCGATAAAATCAGTAGAAAAAGATTCGGATGCAATGGAATATGGCAGAAAACAATGCTTTACAAGTATACATTTTTGTTTGAGATTTATTATAACGATATGTTCTTCTTGTCTTTTCATTATCGTCATGGTGATTAGGCAAACCTGCAATGAACGAATTAAGTTATGAGTTTCATGTATGAAGATGCTATAATTTTCATAAATTTAAATCAACAAATTAAGTTTTAGGACATATTAAGCTTTAGGACATATTAAGTGTTACTGGTAAAGGACTGGACTCTTTTAATGCATATAGAAAACAAAGTCGGATAGATGTATTCAAAGAAGGTGTATGATCATGTTTTGTTAACAACAAGGCAGTTTAAGTACGTAACCGTTAAAGAAATCGAAAAATTTATTTTCACAAATGGTTCGTTAAATCTTCAAAATGATTTTATCAAATTTTAGTTGAAACGATAACGAGACTCTATATGACAGTTATTTCCCCTTTAGTATTTGACATGAGTGGTATATACACCCATGAAGCGTAAGTGATAGAGATCTGGGTCAGTATGCTTAATGAATTTCCCATAGGCGTTAATGTTAACATTTTCCTCTGTTAGCTCAGTCCATATTGTAAACTTGGATATGTATGATAGCTCGTTTCGAAGCTGAGACATTTTCACATGTGTGGTTAAATTTTCGGGATACGAAGTTTGATTCATTTTTCTAAAAATTATCACATCCCGAAAATCGTTTCGTGATGTGGTTCCTCGCGGTAAAGAGTCCCTTTTTTCACACAATAAGTTCTTTGAAAATTTAATATTTTTTATACATTTAATAACTCCATAGTTTTTATACATTTAATAACTCCATAGTTTTTATACATTTAAGAACTCCATAGTTTTTATACATTTGATAACTCCATATGTTTTTATACATTTAATAACTCCATATGTTTTTATACATTTAATAACTCCATATGTTTTTATACATTTAATAACTACATATGTTTTTATACATTTAATAACTCCATAGTTTTTACACATTTATTCTATGGTCCTCTACTTTAATTTAATATTTTTTATACATTTAATAACTCCATAGTTTTTATACATTTAATAACTCCATAGTTTTTATACATTTAAGAACTCCATAGTTTTTATACATTTGATAACTCCATATGTTTTTATACATTTAATAACTCCATATGTTTTTATACATTTAATAACTCCATATGTTTTTATACATTTAATAACTACATATGTTTTTATACATTTAATAACTCCATAGTGTTTACACATTTATTCTATGGGCCTCTTCTTTAATTTAATATTTTTTATACATTTAATAACTCCATAGTTGTTACACATTTATTCTATGGTTCTCTACTATCATAATCAACACAAATGGTGCATTATGAATTCGATCCATCCGGGGTATTTTGATTTGGGGTCATTGGTCCACCTAAAGAATAATGGTGTCAAGGTCAAATAACAAGGTCATTTTCTAAATTTTTGACCTTGCTTTCATGTTTGTGCATCTTATCTTCTACGAAAAGTAATAGTAATTACTGGTAATAGTGAATCCTTGTACAATGTATTCATATGGATATTTTATTTAATTGTACAATTTAAATGAATTTAATTTGCTCAGACATATGCATTGTGTTAAGTATGTTGGTGGCCTTCGGCCTTATGCTCTTTGGTCGGGTTGTTGTCTCTTTGACACATTCACCATTTCCATTATCAATTGTACGATTCAAATATTATTTAAATAAACATACCTTGAACACAGCTTAAATTCTTGTTCCACAAACAGCTTCAAATAGAAATTTTCAAATATCATTCTTACAATGTCAATCATTTTTCATTAAATCTATGGAGATTTTATGAAGATTTAATTATTATGTTACCAATAGAAATATAACATTTCAAACATAATTCTAATAGGGCAAACATTTTAGCATTGCAATTATAAAGATTGAACTAGTATTGTAACAATTTTAAAATGTTATTACAAGAAACATTACGATTCAAATATCATTTTAATATTCATACTTTGAGCACGTAAATCGGCTGCGGCACAGGCAGGGGTTACTGCCAACGCATTTGGAAGACAAACACCTTCAAAGAGAAAATTTTAAATATCAGTCTTACAATATCAAACATTTTGTCATTAAATCTACGAAGATTAAACTAATGTTCACACAATTTCGAAATGTTATCATTATAAAAATATTAAATTTCAAAAATAATTCTAGTAGAGTGAAAGTTTTAGCATTGACGTTATTAAGATTGAATTAGTATTGTACCAATTTTAAAATGTTATTAAAACAAATATTAGATATCATTTTACTAATCATACTTTGAGCAGCGGTAGCGGCTGCGACACAGGCTGCAGCTAAAGTCATTCTTCTACCATTTCCTTGAAATAGAAAAATGCCATTAATTTTTTCACTACAGACAAAAAAATTTCATTAAACTGTAAAGATTGTATCAAGATTGAACTCTTATTTTAGCAATTTCAAAATGTTACCATTTGAAAAAAAATATAATATTTCTAACAAAACTCTAATTGGGCAAATAAATTGCCATCAAAATAATACAGATTGAACAATTATTCTAACAATTTAAAATGTTAACACTAAAAATATTATTATATGAATATCATTTTAATAAACATACTAAGGAAGGCGGCAGCAGCTGCGGCAGGGTTTGCGGCAGGGGTTGCTGTTGGCCAACGGGTTCCTCAATAATATCTTCTTCCACCCCAACCTTGAAATGCAATAATTCAAATATCATTATTTCAATGTCAAATATTTTTCTATTTAAATTATTAAGATTGTATTAAGATTAAATTATCATTATAACAATTTTAAAATTTCTAATATGCAGACAATCGATTTGAATTTTATAAAAAATATTCCCTCCATATAAAGGACTTCTGGTTTCTAAAAAAACAATACACTGTGGTAATTACTGAACCATCAATACATTGTGGTAATTACTGAACCATCAATACACTGTATACACTTAAAATTAATAATAATAATAAAACTCCTGTACCTCATTGTGTGTAAAGTACAACCCACTATCCGTAGCGAAATTGTCATGCTATTATTGTTGTACCTCAATGTGTGCAAAGTACAACCCACTATCCGTAGCGAAATTGTCATGCTATTATTGTTGTACCTCAATGTGTGCAAAGTACAACCCACTATCCGTGGCGAAATTGTCATGCTATTATTGTTGTACCTCAATGTGTGCAAAGTACAACCCACTATCCGTAGCGAAATTGTCATGCTATTATTGTTGTACCTCAATGTGTGCAAAGTACAACCCACTATCCGTAGCGAAATTGTCATGCTATTATTGTTGTACCTCAATGTGTGCAAAGTACAACCCACTATCCGTAGCGAAATTGTCATGCTATTATTGTTGTACCTCAATGTGTGCAAAGTACAACCCACTATCCGTGGCGAAATTGTCATGCTATTATTGTTGTACCTCAATGTGTGCAAAGTACAACCCACTATCCGTAGCGAAATTGTCATGCTATTATTGTTGTACCTCAATGTGTGCAAAGTACAACCCACTATCCGTGGCGACTAGTAAACATATTTGTTATGACTCTTCCTAGTGCGGGAGTTTTTGCTGCATTTAAAACCACATTAATGGCCGTCGGCTGTTGTCTCTTTGACACACTCCCTATTTCCATTCTTAATTTTATCCAAAATCCGTAGATACCCGTATCTTGGCATTATCAAAGGTCATGTTTTTCTCTGACTGTTTATTGCGTCTTTACACTTCATTCAGTGGATGATGGGTGTGTTCTGATTGATAATTAAGTCTTAATGGCATTATTCATGTTATTTTCTCATTAGTTGTGTGTGGTTTTGAACTAGCTGCCAGTAAATGCGAGTACTCTCAGATCTGTACTGAGAGTCTTTTTGTTGTTGTGATACACAAGTATGTTTCAACCGCTACTCTGTGTTATTGTTTTATATATTTCTATTTGTATCGAACTGATGAGTTAAGCCTTCTACTAACTGATCTGTACATGCAGTTCTCATGATGTACGGATACACCACTGTCAAAGGTTCTTTATGTTCCTGTCATGACCCTGTAATTCAGTGATTGTCGTTTGTTGATATATTTATGTTTCGTTCATTAGTTTGTACATACATTAGGCCGTTAGTTTTCTCGTTTGAATTATTTTACATTTCAATTCGGAGCCTTTGATTGCTGAATATGCAGTGTGGGCTTTGTACATTCTTGTAGGCCGTACGGTGACCTGTAGTTGTTATTGTATATTTCTTTTGCAATCATACCACATCAAGGTCAGATGCAACCTGCTAGACGGAAATACAAATCTTATCTGCGAATCGTTCATCAAGTTGTGATCTTTAAAAAAATGTTTTCAAACTGTCACTGAATTATAACAATGGCACCAAAAATAGACATATAACAGGACATTTCGATAAATAAGGCAGCTCTAAATAAAGAACAGGTATCTTACCCTCTGGAATATACCGATTACACAATCATATAAGCATTCTTTAAAAACAAGATAATATACCTTTTTGCTCCGTCACTTTTTCCAATAATTTAACTTCTGGATCTGAACAGTCTTCGTTTTCTGAAAACAAAACTGTTAATGTGTTCATATGACCTCGTGCACTTATTTTAGGTTGATATCTATTAAGTTTTGTAGTATTACATATACAATTTACATATTAAACTATATAATACGGACTTTATTTTACATCAACAATCTTAAACATATTATAATACAACTAAGCAGTCATATAGATTGCATCTGAATGAGTCATTTGATACGGATGTTATTGTGCATGAGCCAGCTGATACTGATTACTATCAGCTGCGCTATCAAATGCGTAAACTGAAGTTGATTACAATTACATCATAATTATGATACTGATTATATATCTTATGGAAATTTGATCCTGCAAATTGTAGAACATTTATGTTATCTGCGAAAAATGTCAATCAAAGACATGTTTAAACCTGTCATGAAAGTTGTTTCAATTTGACATATGAAGCTATTTTGCATAGCATACCTTTCATCCATTCTTTACAATGTTATAAAATACGATACCTTTTTCATCAGTTTCTATGTCCAATGAGTTTACTTTAATACCATAACTGCCAGATTTTCCTAAAAAGAAATTTTAACGTATTGACATAATTTCATGCAATAATTCTATATTGTACATATACATAAGATATACCAAGCCATATGATACTGATTATAGTTCACTTAAGCCATCTGGTGCTTATAACATTTACATGAGTCAGATGGTATATTATATTCAATCGTAGCTAGAAATACAGTATAAAACAGATACAATTAAGTCGTCCTCATATCTTGACTTACATTATGAAATTGACAATGAAGGTCGGTTGAAAACTAAACTTTACGACAATTGTGAACTTTCCATCTCTGAGTAGCAACATTACAGCAGCACCAGCATATAGGTTATTATATCCCAATTCATACGATATCCACGTGCTTGTATTTCCTATCATGATTTTTTTTATAACAATGAAGCTATTAAACCAACAGTTCCAAATTGTGAAGTTGAAATCATGCCTTCGTAAATTTTACAGACGCCATCACTAGTTGGTTGACCGTTATAGAATAACCGTGTCACAGATGATATCGATATTTACTACAATCCCCTTCTTTTTCATGCATGTGACCTACCGAATTAGACTATTTACCGGAATTGGTATTACATGATCAACACAACGAATGCAACATCTGGAGCAGAATCTGCTTACCATTGCAGAGCACCTACAATTTACCCCCCCCCCCCCCAAATACACACACACACACGTTTTTGATGGGGTTGGTGTTTTCATTCTTTAGTTTTATATGCTGTGTCATGTGTACTATTGTTTGTCTGTTTTTTTCCTTCTTTTCTAGTCATTGCGTTGTCAGTTTTTTTTTGGATTTATTAGTTTGACTGTCCTTCTGGTATCTTTCGTCCTTCTTTTATATCAAATATAAGTCATTGCCCTCTAAGTATGTTAACACAAGTTATCTTATACTGATAATATTGAAAACGAGTCATCTGATAGATCATTTGTACATGAGCTATCTTATACTAATTGTATTGACATGAATAAGCTGATACCGCACTTGAGTCATTTGATATATCATATATAACACGAGGAATCTGATGCCGATTATATCCACATTACCTAGGTGATAGGTCATAATCGACATGAGTCATATGATAGATTATATTAAACATGATTTTGATTGCTGATACGAAGGAACAGATCCTAGATGCTGATTATGAACTGATTGGTATTTTGACCCTGATTTACGTTTTTTTTTAATTTGTTGATATTGGCTTGGAATTAGTTATCAGTAACTGCGATTGTTGTCAGGTCTGTGATACATGTTTTTGTAGTTTTTGTTGTTTAAATCCCCTTCTAAGATTTGTCGTTATTTCTTGTCTTGCATACTTGTTTTTGCTATATAAATTGGACCGACGGTACCCTCCCCCTATGCCTTTTCTACATTGGTTAGAGGTATCGGGGGAGGGTTGAGATCTCACAAACATGTTTAACCCCGCCGCATTTTTGCACCTGTCCCAAGTAAGGAGCCTTTGGCCTTTGACAGTCTTGTATTATTTTAATTTTAGTTTCTTGTGTACAATTTGGAAATTAGTATGGCGTTCAGTATCACTGAATTAATATATATTTGATTAGGGGCCAGCTGAAGGACGCCTCCGGGTGCGGGAATTTCTCGCTACATTGAAGACCTGTTGGTAACCTTCTGCTGTTGTTTTTTTTTATTTGGTCGGGTTGTTGTCTCTTTGACACATTCCCCATTTCCATTCTCAATTTTATTAATTGAGTTGTTTCATATAATTTTTATGTGGAGGCGTTTAATAGATAGTTTTACTGTATAAGGATTCTTTCATTGTTGAAGGCCATACAGATGCATATTATTACTGACATCAATTTCCTTTCCACTGCAATAATCGCTGTCTCATTTACATATACCACAGCACTAACAATCCTCCTGTTGTACCGCTTCTACGTAGACAAAGACAAGACTACTGAATTAAACAATTGGGAACTGCGACACAAGATGATTGCAACACAAAATTGATGGTGTATATAGTCTATTAAGTCCTTGTGCAGCTCGATGGATACGATACATATTTTTAACTGAACTCCTCGATGTACACGCAGTCATGGTCATGGTCATCATACATCTCCTACTTTGCATGATGTCTCCAGTAATTACTTGCTGCCATTTATACAAAAGCCGTTAGGTATTCACTATATTCGCACAAAACTATATTTATTACCCCTTTCAAAACTTCATTCTCTGTTCAATTTATGTTGGAAAACACTGTTACAAACCCTCATTCAAACAACTACAAACTTACAACTATTATTTCGGATATTGCAAGTCGCAAACCTTTCAAACCAGTTTGCATTGGGAAGAATAAAAACTGCGAAATGTGTTATCGAAAAGTTCGAAATATCGTGCCCCTTAATCCATCAAGTGGAAAAACAACTTCAAAATGATGATGGATTCAGTCGAGCATTATGCCATGCAATTGTCTACGCCCGAGAAGGAAGACGTAGCCACTGTTTCCGAATGGATTAAGGCTGTGAGGTCGTTAATACAAATCAGAATTAAGAAACAATAAAATCCAAAGATCTTTTTGGAGTGAATACAATCTAAGTCTCTTTTACCTTGTAATAGTATTAAAACATTTGACTGTTATACACTTTTCACAAGTCTTCAACATTTAAAACTAAAAGACATATTTAAAGATATTGCTTAGTTTCATAAACAAAGAATGTCCAACGTAAATACACGTAGCTTGTCTAAAGGAAGGATACATCACTATTATTCAAACAAACATTATCTGAAACTGTTATTATCAAGGTGCTTCATTTCTTGATTGACAACACATTTGTTACGTTCGGAGGACGTGTTTTTCAACAGACTGTCGGCATTCAAATGGAAGAAAGATAAGAAGTTAGCTTTACCCTTTAATTTTACTTTTCGCTTTTTAGATGATGTTCGATCACTAAATAATTCAAAATTTGGTGACTATGTTGAATGCATCAAATCAATCGAACTAAAGATATTGAATACAACAGATACAGTTAAGTCGGTCTCATATATTGACTTACTTCTAGATATTGACCACGAGGGTCGGTTGAAAACTAAACTTTAAGACAAAAAGAGATGATTTCAGCTTTCCAATTGTGAACTTTCCATTTACTGTGGTTTCATTATTATTAGTTGGATAACAATTTTCGTGGATTTCGTGGGAACAGTTGAACCACGAAATGAGATGTTCGACGATTGGCAAATTTGCAATTTGCTTGTCTGCAGACTTTGGCAAAACCACGAAATCAAATATCCACGAACATGTTAGTTTTCCTAAATCCACGAAAATTGGTTCCCACGAAAATAAATGAATCCATAGTATAAGTAGCAACATTCCACCGGGTTATATATCTCCCAATTGCAACGATATTCATGTGCTTGTATTTCCTGTAATGCTATTCTTGATAGAGGGTTGCTGCTAACAAGGAAGCTATTAAACAGAGAGTTCCAAATGATGAAAATTGAAGTAATCCCTTCGTGAATTTTACGGACGCTATCACGAGTTAGTTGACCGATATTGAATAACCTTTTCACAGATGATATCGGATATGTTCATCACGTCGTAACTACAATCCCATTCCCTTTCATGAATGTGATCTACCGAATTGTAATATTACCGGATTAGTTACAACATGGGCAATACGACGGGTGCCACATGTGAAACATGACCTGCTAACCCATCCGTAGAACCTGATATCTTTCTAGTTTTTGGTGGCGTTTCACATTGCTTATTTTTTTAGTTTTCTATGTTGTGTCATATGTACTATTGTAAATTTTCAGTTCTGACCGATGTGTGTTACCAACTATGATATAGGTTTAACCCATAGTGTGTATTTTTCAAAGTATCAGGCTTATTATTTTATTTTCCAGCCGCGCGTTTCATCTATATAAGACTTGTCAGTGACGATCAGATCAAAATAATTAGAAAGCAAAACAAGTATGAACTTGAAGAGTATTGATGAACCAAAATCTCAAAAAGGTTTTCCAAATACGGCTAAGATTATCTATGATTGGGATAAGACGATATACTTTTAACCAATATTGTGTTGCAAAACTATGATATACATGTGTTACCTGTTCTCTTGTTTCTTTTGATTCGTCGTCTCCACAAATAAATGGAAATTGCCACAGACCCTAACACATGTAACACAAATACAATAACTCCAATTATCAAGGCAGATCTGAAATCAAAAGAAAAAAGAATGTGTACTTTTCATATCAGTTTGTATTAAAAAAAAACTGCATTGATGATCTCATATTTTTGTCAAAGGAATGAATGATATCACATGTTTTTTTTATAAAAATGATTTCATGTAAAAAAAAAACTCCTTTTGAAGATTTTTAATATTGATATCCAAAAGCAAAAACAATACTAATCCTTTGAATGGTGATAAAAAGATAAGTAAATAATCTTAGCAACATGTGTAATATTGGAAAAACGTGTTCAAATATATACGTGTTTCTGTAACGTCTTATAACTTTAGAACGACAAGTCTTAGAACAATACACAAATTGAAAAGTAGGTTTTGTCGAACAGTACACAGTTTTAGTTTAATTGTTCCAAGCAGCTTTTAACTCAAGTTATTCTGTGATATGTGAAGTAGTAAGAATGTTAAAGAACATTAAAAAACAAATAGTAATTATGTTTGTTATTCCTATATTGGCAAGAGGTATATGGAGTATATGGAGAGGGTTGAGATCTCACTAAACATGTTTAACTCCGATGCATTTTGCACCTGGTCCAAGTCAGGTGCTACACGCCTTTGTTATTCTTTGTTTGAAATTTCATGTATATGTTTTGGAGTTAAGTATGCAATTGTTGTTTGTACTGCTCTAGTAGACGCTTATGGTAAGGGCCAGCTGAGAAAGTAAAAACACAAATTAAATGTTAACGGAAATTCCCTAATCAAACGACAATATCAAAAGCTCAACCACATCAAACGAATGGATAATAACTGGTATTTTCGTGACTTGGTATAGGTATTTTCTAATTTAGAAAATGGCGGATTAAATATAGTTTTATAGCTAGTTTAACCTTTCTCTTGTATCATCAAATTCCATTATATTGACAATGAAGTGAACAACTCTAAGTAACATCCCTTACCAATAGAAAGCATTCAGAAACATGATACAATCTCAATCTCTATGTTTATCTCGAAATCCTTAAACATTTGCTGTACAAGTCCAAAAATGGGTTTTTAACTCAGCGATAAAATCCCGCACCAGGAAAAGTGCTTCGTGCTTCAGCTGGCCCCTTAACAAAACTGTACACTGGATCAGTGATAACGGACGCCATAATTAACTCCAAAATATATAAAAGAAAATAACATTAAAAATTATACAAGACTTACAAAGATCTGAGGCTCCGGACTTGGGACAGGTGCGAACAAGTTGAGGGGCTACACACATGTTTTTGATATCTCAACCGTACTCTTATGACTCAAGTCAATGTAGAAAAAACACACAACAATACGCATAATAACACTCAGTTTGATTGAAGACAGAGTCTGACGCCATCATAGGTAACAAACAACAATTAATCAAAATGACAATAGTACATCAAGTTACGAAGGACAAGTAGCAGTTACTGACACGTCAGCTCCAGACCTCAATTGAACTGATTGAATTAGTATGTATTCATCATATGCATATGAATCACAATCCCTGGATCCCGTTTAGGGTTAAATATTATAGAACACAATCCGATGCCAGCAACTGGTTTGAGAAAAAATGTTTCTTTCCGATGCAAAGTTATACTATTTTAAATCTTTGAATTGAAGCAGACACATCTTGGCAACAAACTATGAAGACAAATTGGTGTCCGGACGGTATACACGTGTGCAGTACAGAAAAGGGCACAATGGCACACCCGTGAAACGGTTCAAAGAATTTAGAAACAGTAGGCAAAATAGAATAGCAGATGACTTAAAGTCTTCCTTCCCCTAAAATCTACAATAGTAAATGCTTGTAAATCATCACCAATTATTCTACATTTTCTACAAAGCTCAAAGTAATAAAAACAATGGACAAAAAAGTGACATTTAGGTGGATTTCCGCTAACCTTGGGGTTTATACCATTATAGATACTGATGTTTGGCAGATGTTTGTCCTCTGACATCTGAATTATACTATTTGAAAGATATGCAGTATTTAATTCCCTTTTCAAGGGACTAACACGTGTTCTTAGACCTCTCTATTTGTTCGATATAATAAATTGACAGAAAATGGTACCCCTCTAAGAGATGACAAGTCATCAATTATATGTGAATTACATTAAGAAGGTAGCATGATACATACATAGTTCTTACTTACATTTCGCTTTGAGATAAATGACCGTTTCGAACATCAGGTTGTGTAGGACTTATTGCTGAAATAAAATAATGTATATAAATAAGAAAGTTGGTATAGGATTTTACATAACATTTCAAATTGAATTACATTGTAGGTGTGTTTAAATACGTTGTTTTTACGTCCTAGTTTACTACTAATTTGTCAAGCGTCAACATTAAAATGAGGCTTGTGATGCATACTAAAATATGATGGTGTGGTATGATGACTTCTGAGACAACTAAAAACCGTACACGAATTGGAAAATATACGAAAATTGGAACATATCCAATATCATCTGTAAAACAGATATACCATAACGGTTGACCAAATCGTAATGGCTTCCGTAAAATAGTCAAAGGGATATTTTCAATTCATCATTTGAACACTTCGTCTAATAACTTTCTAATAAGGAAATCATGATAAGAAATATAAGCCCTTAAATATCGTATGAACTTTTGAGATATATATGTTGTATGCAGGCGCGGCTGAAATCTTACTCCATAAAATTAGAAAGTTCAATGGGAAGCTGAATACATCTCTTTTCTCGTACAATTTTGGTATTCAATGTATCTTTATGTCAAAGTCGAGATATGAAGCAAACTTAACTGTATCTCTTGAATTTGTTTCTCAAGTTTGATGGGATAGATGCGTTAAACACAGTCCCCAATTTTTTATTTTTATTTAGCAACATTAATATTACTAGTGTACATTTAGCGGGAAAAGGAGACAAATTTCCTGTATGAAAAAAGAAAATAACAAAAATACCATACTCCAACGGAAATTTAAGACAGACATAATTTTGTTTGTATTGGCCAAATTAAAAGCTGTAAAAAATTAAACAAATGGAAAATTACTGTCAAAGAAACACTATATGGAATATAGACAAAGTACGTGAGAAAAATGAAAGTCAACTTTAGAGACTTTTTTTTTTAATAAGAGTGACTTTTTTTACTATAAAGAACGATTTATTCATCCCTTAAACAATATACATTGGACATTTTTTTTTATATTTTATATGAAATATAGCAAGATAAACACTTACAACTTCTATTTCAGTTTGTAATAAGAAAAACGTGTATAAACTTTTGAAAGGTCCATTGTTTTGATACTATAGACAAATAAAAGAGTCTTATATTGTATATATAATATTAAAATTACGAGGTCAAATTTGTCAGCCGTCATCACGGAAAAACGATGAATCAAAGAATTCAACTTTAAATATAACTAATATAGTACAATGCTGTTGATTAAAAAATACACCACTCCAGCCCCTTTTGTTTTCCACATACTTAATATTGCCAATAATTAAGAAGTTCCGGGTCAAATTCGATACCGATACCTATAGTATATTCACCTGTTTCCTATTACCTTATATGTACGTTCCGCATCTGACAGGCGCACCACCAAACGCTGTGTTTAGGATTTTGCTATATACACGGGTCGTATCACAGTGTTGACACTACTAAATTCAATCATTGTCACATTGTTCTCGGTTGTAGTATTTTAATCAGTATGAATTTCTTAGATGACAACACTAACGATAAAAATCTGGGCTTAAAATAAGGCGTCTAGGTACAGCATGTAACATTTTGTTAGCCGGCATGACGTAAAACAGCGAATCAAAGAATTCACCTTTATTTATAACTTGATAAGTTCCAGGTCCACGGGTTCAAACAGAAAGATGTTGGAAGCAGAGAAAACTGTGCATCTTATAATCGGCATGACTTTATCAGATGACAATACCATTACTAAAATAAGGCTTACGCATAGTTATATTCTTTAATTCAGTCACAGACCCGCGATATCACGGGTGTGTTCTAGTGTATTTTTAAAGATCTTTGGAAAGTTTAAAGTTTAACTACATCTGATTCCCGCACCATTTCGAGTATGTTATCGAGCTTTGATTGCTGATAATATTGATGTCGGAAGACCAAGCAATGTAACGTTGTTTGTAAGAATAATTGTATAGTTAAGGTAATGCATATCGTGAAAAAAAATCCATGATCTATGCTAGGTTGAAAATGCAAAGAAATATAGAACAGAACTATGATTAACCAGGATTTCCTCTTTTGTAAGACTCTTTGATAATATATCAATTCCTAAATATATGGCCAATACCTAAATCATTTTTAAGCAGTTTATTTAATGAAATTTAAACACAAACATATATGGTTTTTGGATTTATCAGCAGGGACAATTACCTATTTTTAACGAAGGTATGACAGTTTTTTTTTAAAACATGTGGGTCTATAAAGTTTGTATCAATGACTTTTCGTTAACCTATTCAGTGTTTTTTTTTCTTTTGACTTGTATTAACGACCACACAGCCTTCAACCGGAAAAAGTATCAATCAATGTCTTCATTCTTGCGTGCTACTCATTGCCTGAAAAAGTAATTGTTAGTTCTTGGAATGTTATCATGGTCTTGGCAACATAAAAGATACATGTGTGGGATTAATTGTCTTTATTTTTACATACATATATTAATATTTTCATAATAATTGTCGACATTTAATATCTATCGAGTGTTTGCACTTACGATCAAAAACGTCCTCTTCCAGTAGAAATTTTCTTTCCCCTAAAGTTACACCATACAAACAGGAATATGAGACATTAAGATCATTTTCGGTCAGATTTTGAATAATTAATGTGTATCCATCCTTCATAACCTTTCCATCATACTTTTTATTTGGTCGTCCTGTCTTTATATCTATAAACAGGGTCTGTTGTACAGGAGTCCATCTATCCCATCCTGAATCCTCAGGACAACAGTGCGGAACATTGCAAAATAATGTCACATTTTGTCCATAATCCGTAACCTTCCCAACAACCGTCCATTCTAAAATACCTGAAATGTTTTTTTTCTAATTTATTTCCTGTTCCATTTCAATTGCTTTCCTAGTAACTTAACGTTACATTAATAGAGATACACACAATTTTAAACATTGATAATTAATGATAATTGTTTTACTGTCAAATGTTTATAATACCAACATTTTTTTTATTTTTTTTTATTTTACTGCTATAATGCAAAGTACAGTTGGCAGAAATAGAGACATAACAATGAAAACAATCAAATTAAAAGAGGCAATCTTCACCATACAAAACGTTTTCACAAGTTTATGTAAATAATATAAACAATTATTTTGGCACTGCTGTTATCCAAAATCGCCACAATATGATGGATTCTAGCATTTAGTTTGTGTTGTTTATCATTTAGTTTTCTATGATGTGTCTTGTGTACTACTGTTTGTCTTTTTCATTTTAAGCTATGGCGTTGTCAGTTTATTTTCGATTTATGAGTTTGAAAAGAGGGACGAAAGATACCAAAGGGACAGTCAAACTCATAAATCTAAAACAAACTGACAACACCATGGCTATACAAACAGAAAAACAGTAGTACACATGACACAACATAAATAATAAACAACACGAACCCCACCAAATACTAGGGGTGATCTCAGGTGCTCCGGAGGGTAAGCAGATCATGCTCCGCATGTGGCACCTGTCGTGTTGCTTATGTGATTACAAATCCGGTTAATATTCTTATTCGGTAGGTCACATTCATAAAAGGGAAGGGACATATCCGATATCATTTGTGAAACAGTTATTCCATAACGGTCAACCAACTCGTGATGACGTCCGTAAAATTTACGAAGGGATGATTCCAACTTCACCATTTGAAACTCTTGGTTTAATAGCTTCCTTGTGAGCAGCAACCCTCTTTTAAGAAAATCATGATAGAAAATGCAAGCACGGGAATATCGTATCAATTGGGAGATATATACCCCGTATGCAGGTGCTGCTGGAATGTTGCTACTTAGAAATGGAAAGTTCACAATTGGAAAGCTGAAATCATCTCTTGTGTCGTAAAGTTTTGTTTTCAACCGACACTCATTGTCGATTTCCAGATGTAAGTCAAGATATGAAGCCGACTTAACTGTATCTGTAGTATCCTTTATCTCTAGTTCGATGGGACAGATGCGTTCCACATAGTCATCAAATTTGGAATTGTTTAGTGAAAGAACATCATCTATATAGCGGAAACTAGAGTTAAAGGATATTGCTAAGTTAACTTCTTATCTTTCTTCCTAAGAAGATCCTGCATGAAGTCAGCCTCATTGAATGTCCCTTTTGTATCGTTTTCCCTCTTTTAGACCAAATCTTGATTGAATTTGACAGACATTCAAGTCAACATGAAATAATGTAATACTAGTAGAGAATACATTGTTGATTACCTTGTACATTAAGAAAGTCAATCAGAATCAGCAATGGCAGTAAATACTTCATATCTAACAAATATCTACACTACAAAAAAAAATATTATTGATATTGAACAAAATGTGCTATA
Source organism: Mytilus galloprovincialis (assembly GCA_037788925.1). Classification (NCBI taxonomy): domain Eukaryota; kingdom Metazoa; phylum Mollusca; class Bivalvia; order Mytilida; family Mytilidae; genus Mytilus; species Mytilus galloprovincialis. Next base: position 82,790,214 of record CM075338.1, read on the forward strand.
GAAGGGCATACTATCATACAAGCGTATTCGTTTTATCTATTCTACAATGTCCATAAAAAACCTTTAACTCAATATAATAAAAATGATAAACCTATGTATGACTTTACCAAAACCGTCTGTTAAAAATTCACAATTTGAATTTGTTTCTTTCAGTTTTGTCAATGTTTAGATATAATAGAGAAATAACTGTATTAAGAATTGTACATGTTGCTTTCAAAAATCGTTCTTCATTTTACTCTTGCAACTGGTAGTAAGTTGCTTGCATTTATCGGATAATTGGTAATATTACTTTTATCATTGGTCAATCAGTGGTCAATAGTTGATGAACATAGCTTTTCAAATCGTTGTTAACACGTACATCGCTAAAACATCGTGCTCTCGTAACAGTTGACATGAAAGTTACGGTCCTATATTTTACCCTGATAAAATAATTAATTTGCGAGATCATAGGCATATACAATGAAAATTGTAAAGGTAATAAGAACTAATATAAGACACGTGACTCGATCAATCAAAAGTTTACTACTATCATGTTAAATTATCATTTAAATTGGATTTTATTGTTTCCTTTATCCCTCCAAAGTAATTGTTAACAGTGAAATTCAAAACGAAACACGTAAACAACGATGACTGACAACCCTGATAGACAAGTTTCTTAAATAAGATTATATTTAAAGAATGAATATGACAAATAAAGGCTTCCGTTTTTCTAAATTGTTTTGATTACAATTTACCACTAAAACAATGGCGTGATGAGTTGCTATATGGTAAATTATCAGTGACAGTAGTCTAAACTATTACTCATTCGTTAATTTTTATATCAAACGAAAAGGTGAGAAGCACAGGAAGTACACCCTACTAGATCTATTCTCTGAAAAAAGTTAAATAAAAAGATTACCAAAAGTCGTTGTCTAATGCACTAACACAAATTATCAGGCCTATGTGTTGCTTCAGGGTCCACCAGTATTAACCAGTATATACAATTCTCCTCATATCGGTCATGCTATTTAACACTATATCTTAAATGAAATTCTGAATTATTATTGTCATTGTTTATTTTCTTTTGTTTCATATTCTGACATCGGACTCGGACTTCTCTTTAACTGTGCGCTTTTCTTTCTTCTACATTGGCTAGAGGTATAGGGGTAGGGTTGAGATCTTAAAAACCTGGTGTGTCATTTTGGTCTTTTCTGGATATTTGTCTCATTGGCAATCATACCACATCTTCTTTTTTTATATTAACCCCGCCACAATGTCGCGCCTGTCTCAAGTCAGAGCCATTGGCCTTTGTTGGTCTTGAATGATTTCTAATTTGAATTTCTTGTGTAGAACTCGGAGTTTAATATGTCGTCCATTATCACTGAACTAGTACACATATTTGTTTAGGGGCCAGCTGAAGGACGCCTCCGGTTGCTGGAGTTCTTGCTTCATTGAAGACCCATTAATAACCTTCGGCTGTTGTCTGCTCTTTGGTCCGGTTGTTGTCGCTTTGACACAATCCCAATTTCCATTCTCAATTTGTTAGAAACTATCATAGAACAATAACACAATGACGAAATGTATACGTACAGAGCCACCTACTGAATATTGTGTTAAAACTATTGTTTGGTGTTTAAGAAGGAGTATCTCATTTTTACCTTATGATATACTGAATTAATCATGTGTCACTTCATGCTTAATTTACCCAACGTCTATGTCTTCTTGTTGTTTAGTTTATGTATTGATAAGTGTGATATAAAGGAGAGAAAACAGGATTATCACATATGGAGTACAATAAAAAAAATCTGCTAATTATACATGTTATAGAAATCCAACGTGTTTTAATCACGTGTACCAACCAATGTACTCATATAGTAAGACGGTAAATGTATAGTGGACATGCATATTTGCTTATCAATTGTTTTAAGTAAAAACAGCTAGAACTACCAATACTTCACAAAACATTTTATAAAACTGAAGGATGGGGACCACGAACCCTTTCGAGAACCGCGGTATCTTAGGTGATTATTATATGTTATATACCTATAATACCTATAAGGAGTTATTTTCTTATAGAACCATATGTCTTTTTTTCTCAGAACCAACCCGGACGATACCATGTTTCAATGAAATGTTCTCCAAGGCATAAAATAATTACCTGTGTGAGGTCATTATTTTCCTTGATAAAATTGAAATGTATATTTTACTTCAAATTATATTCGTCTGATATTGTTTTTTTTTTTAGCCAATCGATGATAGGTGTAAAAGAAATCGCCATTGCCCGCATTAAAAGCTAAGAAACAAATATAATATAAAGTTGTGTTAATTTATCGCTACAATACAGAAACATTAGCATATATGTGAGATGAATTTTAATGTAGACTTTCATAAAATAAAGCCAGATTTAACATATAAGAGTGCAAGATTTAAAAAATCTTATGTAGTCACACTGAATAGGTTGATTGACTGTTGGATGCTTGCTGAACATCCAGTGGCAAAAATTTCATGCATGCTCAGGACGATACACTCTGCATAAATACTGTGCCCTAAATGTATTTAAATTCGTCTTCCTATCAAATGATCAACTAATAAGATATTCTTATATTCTATTGAAAACATTCACGTTACTCAATATACAATGTAGGGTCGGGTCGGGTGGGAAGAGTATATAATTATGTCCTAATTATATGTTAAAAAAATGTATTGCTATTCAAAAGACAATCTTTCTGAATATTTCATTCGATTCAGTTAAAAATTTGAATAAATAACCTCTTTTCTGCGATACAAATGTCATTACAAATAGAAAAAAATATCCCCTCTTTTCCATAAACTAAGTTGGTAAAATAATTTATTTACAATGTGTCTTATATTTGTCAAACACTGTTTACGGATTGTAACAATTCATTTGTGTGTTTCTTTATGCAGTTGCAGTAATGTATTATTGTGCATGGATTATAAATTTTAAAAGGTTTATATCTAGATTAAAACGTGAGTTTTATTTCACATTCTAAATGACCCGTAGGGCGTATTTAAACCTGACTGCATTTAAAAGAAATATCCCACTTTTTTGTCAGATAATGCATATATTAAGTTTTTTTGTCGTGGAATATACCTTGGGGTATCAGGATTGCTAAAAAAAAGACCTCCTTACGGTCGGTCTTTCATTTGATCAAACTTGACACCCCTCGGTGTGTTCTGTGACAAGACAAACCTTAACATATACATTATCTATAACATGCTCCACACTAGTCGTAAGTACAAACCCGATAATACATACAATAGGTAAACATGTCCTTACAATGGAAAACGACTTTAAGAAACTGATTAATTTACTCCTTGTTGTTGATATTTTTGTCTTGTGATACCGACTTAATCTTCAACAAACAAACGGATTATGAGACCCTTGTTTCTTGTTTAAATACTATAGATTGTCAAGGCTAAATGCATAAGAATGTAAACCATTATACAATAAGTCACATTTTGTTTGTTCGAAAACTGCACATGAGTAACTTTTGCTTGACAAAGCTTGATTTTGTGAATTAAAAGCTAACCCTTTTAATGACGTGTGACCTGGATAGGGTTGTATATCAGACTTTACAACGAATTTAATATATCCAAGTGATAGACTATACAAAATTGTAAGAAGGGAAAGGTTAATATTTTATATCTTTATCAATGCAATTTTTTTTGTAGAATCTTTTAACCATTAGTCAGTAAAATGTGTCTAGTATATTCGTTAACAAAATCCATCACTTAAATTCTCAGGTACAACATGTACATCTTCAATTCATAGTTCAATTGCTAAATAAACATTCGAATATGACATCTTAAATAGGAGAACTCAGTTTACAATGAAACGTGTTAAATAACGATGTTATGGTTCCATTGTAATTGCCTTATGTTGTTAAGCATAATTTATGTGCTCCCTCATCGACTTTTTGAAAAGTTTTTCATGAGCACTTATTATCCAATTATGCACCTTGTCATAATGAACAGTGACCGATTGGAACTTGTATTACACCTTATGTCAAATATGGGGTTATTGTTTTCAAATGTCGAAATGCACTTTAAGTGAAAGTTTATCCAATATTTGCTTTTTTATTCATGAAACGGACAGTACTTTGTTTCTAGAAGATCTTGAAAATGAATTTCATACCCTGGTTAGAACTGAACATAAATGACATTGCATACAGTATGATGGATTGAATATGATGCAACTCAAAGTGCAGGAATTAATCATGCCTAAAATAGCCAATCAAAATACTCTGTTTGGTTTTGAAAGATCACCTACTCAGCATTGTTTTGTCTGCTTACACTTAAGGTTGTGAAGTGAAGGGATAACTAAAACTTTTGCTCTGATATCAAATTTCCAGTGCGCACATTTTAAATCCTAAATAATTATTCTATTTAACACTGTTGTGCCTTGATTCTTAACACCAATTCTCTGTAAGGACCAAAAATACATGGCCACGCATGGACATACATTATATTAAAAATGCAATCACTTTGTTCCTTTTAAACTAATAAGAGAAAACAACAATTTTTTTTTTCAATTTTCTTCTTCTAGTTACCATGGAAACCATTTGAATTTGGCATTATTTGATAAAATTCCGTGTTTTTCATGTAATGGCAAAAACCTAAATATTAGCATTATTTAGTGATTTCTGATAATTTTGTGAGCAAGAAATTGTTACAAAAACTTTTTGAACTATGTGTGTTGCCTTCATATTAAAAATATTGTATTTGGAATCTAAAAAATGCTTTCAATATGATGAAAAAAAGAAAAAAATGATGTATTTAAATTTACTTGAAAAAATTATAATCCACCTCCTAAGACCTCAAACTATACACATATGCTTAGATTTAATACAAGTGAAGATATGCAAAAAATAAAATTAGTGGGGTAAGCAGTCCCTTTTCTGTAAAAAAGGATGCAGTATTGGTGAAATCAGCATCTTTTTGCATGAGTTACTTCCCTTTGAACACTTCTCTTATCATTAGGCATAAAAATAGCAATGGAGGGAACTTGAGACAAGCAGACACAGCATCATGAACATGGATAATTGTAACTTTAAACCTTTTTTAACACATATTAATTGCAGTAATAATGATTTTTTGGCTATAACCTCATTTCCTGAAACTGAAAAACATACGATTCTTTCAACTTTTGGCTTACTACTTGGAAAACCTTTTTCAACATTTGTATTTCACATAAAATTCAATATGATTTTGATCATCGCCTGAAAACCAAATCGAGCCTTTGCAGTGTTCCACATTTTTTGTCAACCCATGTTGACATCAGAAGAAAGGTCCATGGGGAAAGAAAGGTCACAGTGGATATGATGAGGAAAGTGAACAGCAATACTGGTATCGTTCTAACCATTGGAACAGGTAGGCATTACCTTTAATCATTGTTATTAATATAAACATGCATACTATGTACAGTGACAATATACATGTATATAATTTTGAGACTGGCAATACTTGACACCTCGAATGTACCCAACTTACATGACTTAGGAAATCTAGGGTGAAATGGGAATGGGGAGAGGAGGTGTTTACAGACATCAAATTTAGGCAGCATTTCCATTACAGTCCAGGCTTGTAAAATATCACCTGCACCTGTACAGTTTTGTTCTCCAGGCCAAATTGTATTAAAAAAAATCTGGAGGGAATGGCTTTGAGCTTTTTTTCTAACAAGTGTCCTGTCATCATGGTCATGTCTTCAACTCTTGTCAGATGCTGAATTATCCAGAAAAGCTACAAAAACAGTATTCTGCATTAGGCATGGACCATTTGTTTTTCTGGTTTGTTTTGTTGTTCTTATTTTTTTAAATATAAATCTGGCCTGTTCAATTGTTAAAAGAATATATTCTGACTTTATGTTCAGCAAGTAAATGCATAATGTAAAAAAATATCCTTGCTTGGTATGCATGGTACATTCCGAAATCGGTGATTAGAGTTCGTGATTACAAACTATCTGTGCGTACTGTAAAAAAAAATGTCTACATATAAAACCTTCACTATAATACAAAATATGAAATGGAAGAATTATTTAAAAATTTGATTAAGAACTGTAAAAAATGCTCAAGGTAAACAAGTCAACTATATTTAAAAACAGAAGGAGAAAATATAAACAATCTCAAATAAAGTTAATATACACATTATATACAACATATAAATAAATTAAACTTGTTAAAATTGTTGAAAATAGTCTCTTGTGATAGATTTCCTCTGGAATGGAGAAAAACATTCTATGTCATGTATGTCAATAAATGTGGGGGTGATAATGAAAGAAAAGATAAAAATATGAAGCTTCTGAAGAAACTTTGACACTGTAATATATACATGTAATAGGTATTATTCAGTTATTTAAGGGTAATTTGCTAGACTTATTCATTTATATTATATTATTTCAGTGATATGCACAAACTGCCGAAAGAAATTGACAAAGACTGGTAAAGAAACTGAAGAGCTTAAAGAAAAAATGGTAAGATATAAAATAAACGCATAGATACCAGGATTAAAATTTTATATTTAGCCTATTGGGGAGTGTATTATTTGAAAAAGACGTCTAGTTAAGGACGTTAATGCACCCACCTAAGATACGGCTAATTTCTTTTTTAAATGAAAGAATAATGATTAAACTTTGATTTTTGCCCGGTCGTCACAAAATTGTACAGTGCAGTTTTTGTATAATTGACGTTTATTTCAGAAATTAGTTGAAAATTATAAAATTACAACATGTTTTTCAAGTAAAGGAAATAAGTCACATCTCTTCTTTTAGACAGAATAATTAAGTGAATTAGATTCTTAAAATATTAAAAAACAATATTTACAACTGTAAGTCCGCATGCTTTTGCATTCGTTCTATATATTTGACATTTGATACGAAAATTTTCATAATCCTGAACTTTTTGGATCTATTAAATTTTTATCAAATACTTTTGCACTCTTTCTGTTTTAGAACAAACCAAATAACTCGTCAGTTATTGTTTTTTCATTCAAGATCAAGACTTTATCTCAACATTTCTTAAAATCACAATTTCTGTAATTTTATGATGTTGGGTAAAATTACTATAGTTTCCGGAATCCCTTATCTATTTCCTTATCGTTTTTCTAGTGAATATATTAGTCGATTTCCGTACAATAAATCATATTTAAATGGTTCTATTTCTATCTTCAACTTCAGTGTAGTGTAAATGGATATAAAATCGGTCAAACCTCATCCAAGGCAATGTTGGCCTCACTACAGAAACAATACAAGTTCTCCGTATGACTTTGGTTGGCTAAAAGGCAACATCGGTCTGGTATGATGTCATCCAACTTTCTACAAGATTTGATCTGTTCACGCATAGGTATAGGTATAGGAGGAGGTTTGAAATCTCAAAAGATATGTTTAACCCCCATCGCAATTTTGCGCCTGTCCCAAGTAAGGAGCCTCTGGCCTTTGTTAGTTTTGTATGATTTTTTATTTTAATTTCTTGGGTATATTTCGAAGCTCAGTATGACGTCCATTATCATTTCAAACAAGTACATTTATGTTTAGGGGCCAGCTGAAGAACGCCTCTGGGTGTGGGAGTTTTTTGCTGCATTGATAACCCATTGGTGGTCTTGGCCGTTGCTTGCTTTTTGATCGGGTTGGTGTCTCTTTGACAAATCCCTCATGTCCATTCCCAATTTTTAATTCAATCTGTATATATATAGTAGATCTTGTGTTCGCTTTGAGCAAAACATCTGCTGTACTGCTTTATGCCCATGCCAAGGAAGTTGTGTTTTTATGAATATGTTGACCGATAAGAATATTGAGATTACAAGTTAAAAAGAAGCTATAATATTCCGATATCGCAAGATTCCCAATATTCCGACACTTAAAAGGTCCAACACCCCATTGGTCCGACGTTTTGATCATTTAGGTTATACGCTAACGGAATTTTAACATAAGAAAGCCAAATAAAAGGTTCAATATAAGGATAAATAAAGGCAACAGTAGTATACCGCTGTTCAAAACTCATAAATCCATGGACAAAAAACAAAATCGGGATAACAAACTAAAACCGAGGGAAACGCATTAAATATAAGAGGAGAACAACGACATAACACTAAAATGTAACACATATAGACAAAATCCCACGAGAAAAACAAATATAACATATATATATAACATCAAAACCAAATACATGAATTTGGGATAGACAAGTACCGTGACACGTCTTATCGCAATGTGAATTTACACTCAAAAATAAGAGAAAACAAACGACACAACGTTATAATGTAATACACACAGAAACGAATTATAATATAACAATGACCATATTCCTGACTTGGTACAGGGCATTTTTAAAGGAAAAAATGGTGGGTTGAACCTGGTTTTGTGGCATGCCAAACCTCGCACTTTTATGGCCTTGTCCTCCATTTGAAGCAGATTATTTATATCAAATTTGCAGATATATGTTTGTAAATACTTGCAATCAAATGATATGGAGGTATTATAAGATTTAGACAATGCAAGGGCGTCTACAGATACATTTATGTGACTTAATGGTTGATTTTCAATGACTCTGAGAGAAAACGTTACGTAATGTGCGTTACCGTTAAATTTATTAATACTATAATAGAAATATATTTTCCCAACAGTAATACAGCATTCCTATAGAATTGCTTCGTTTTTGCATTTGTTTTGACTTGATTTTTCTACTGAAATTATCTGTGAATTGAAATTGCACCCATAACCTTGATTTAAAAATAATTGCACCATAATTTCTTTTGATGACCGGGATATTTAGAAAGTACACATTCTTAGCTTTCCAGTGATATGATTTTTACTGTATGATAATAGCATTTAAATTAACGTAAATTCCATATTTTTCGAATTGGTGCTTAGCGGGCTAATATGAAAAGTTTATCACATGCTTCGATTGTTATCACATGCCTTTCTGTAACGTTATCGCATGGCATTCCGGTGATACTCGGCATGTTCCGGAAAATACACATCAATGCTACGGTTTCAGTGAAAAACATTACAAAGTCGTGTACAAAACAATCATTTGGATACGGAAAAGTATATAGTGTAAAAAAAATTATTAAATAAATGCATTTTTTAAAAGTTTCAAACATAATTTAGAAAGTTACCTTTTCTTCTGTGTTGAGGCATATGGTAAAAATATTTCATATCGAATGTACTAAATTTGGGGTCCGATGTCCATGAACTTTTCACTCTTTGATCCTTTATTTGGGAACCACGTAAAAGGATCAATACATGAATCTGTTATTTTTCTCCATTGTTGAAGCATATAATGAAAAGATCATAACATGACATTTTTCATATCGCATGTATTATCAGCCCTCAGTCAATATCAGACCTCGAGCCATGCAGCTCTTGGGCTGATATTGAACCTAGGGCTGATAATACATGCGCTATGAAAAATGCCATGTTATAATCTGATAATATCACTCGCCTACTAGACACGTGTTTCTTCTACAAAAGACTTATCAGTGACCTCAAATCAAAAAATGTTAAAAAGGCTCAAAAAGGTATGAAATTAAAGAGCATTGAGGAATCATTCCTAAAAGTTTTGCCAAATACAGAATTACATTTGTATATATATACAAAGTTACAATGTGCTTTTTATTTTATTTGAAGAATTTATTTATTACCTTGGTCCAATAATGTAAATTTCTAATTAGGTTTATTTATGTTTGTTTTTTTTTTTTTGCTAGATATGCACAGCTGATGAAATTATGGATTGTAATCTAGAACATCCCTCTGAAAGCACAGATATTTCTACCTTGTCTGAAGACAAATGTCTACTGGTAAGCTAAAAAAAAAGTTTCTGACATGTATAACATGCTTGATAGAAGTGTCGTTAATAGGTTTTTAGCAGAAGTAAACCACTGTGACCCTGTCTGTGCTCAGTAAAATTATAAGATATGTTAGAAAAAAAACCCAGTTATTTCCCTTTGTGAATATTAAATATATGGAAAATTTCCAAATGCTCATGTGTACATTTTTTCCATGAATATTATGAAACTTATATCATAGGTTCATATCAGAAATGTCTCTCACAGGTTAGAAAATCAGTGCAGATAATCTGGCTATCTCCTACTACAGATCTGTAGGTTCAGCTTTAATAGTTTGTAGAATGTTCATCATACAAAGTGTTAAATTTATAATTTCCTATGGTCAAGTGGGGCATCATTTGTGTCTTACAGACAGCGTTACAATTTTGAGTTCTAAGCCAACACCACTGTATGTTAAAAACAAAATATTTGGAACTATACTCATGCATACAGCAAGCAAAATAAAAGGGGGGAGGGAATTGCGTAAATCCAGTTTTTCTATCAATCCATTGTTTTACTGTTTCAGAAAAATGCAAATATAGAAGGAGTACAAACCCGTAAAAGAAAACTGAACTATCTATCAATTACTACAGGGGTACATGTAAGTAGATTATAGAGTAATATACAGGTTTATTTTGTAAGCTTGTAAAATAGTTTAGGATAATGTGTTAAATGTATTAGTTTATGTGCCTGTCTCAAGTCAGGAGCCTGTAATTTAGTGGCTGTTGTTTGTTTATGTGCTGCATATTTGTTTTTCGTTCATTTTTTAGCTCACCTGGTCCGAAGGGCTAAGTGAGCTTTTCCCATCACTTTGCTTCCGGCGTCCGTCGTCGTCCGTCGTCATTGTTAACTTTTACAAAAATCTTCTCCTCTGAAACTGCTAGGCCAAATTAAACCAAACTTGTCCACAATCATCATTGGGGTATCTAGTTTAAAAAATGTGTGGCGTGACCCGGTCAACCAACCAAGATGGCCGCCACGGCTAAAAATAGAACATAGGGGTAAAATGCAGTTTTTGGCTTATAACTCAAAAACCAAAGCATTTAGAGCAAATCTGTCGGTAAAATTGTTCATCAGGTCAAGATCTATCTACCCTGTAATTTTCGGATGAATCGGACAACCTGTTGTTGGGTTGCTGCCCCTAAATTGGTAATTTTAAGGAAATTTTACTGTTTTTGGTTATTATCATGAATATTATTATAGATAAAGATAAACTGTAAACAGCAATAATGTTCAACAAAGTAAACAGCAATAATGTTCAACAAAGTAATGTTTACAAATGAGTCAACATGACTGAAATGGTCAATTGACCCCCTAAGGAGTTATTGCCCTTTATAGTCAATTTTTAACAATTTTCATAAAATTTGTAAATTTTCACTAACATTTTCCACTGAAACTACTGGTCCAAGTTTATTATAGATAGAGATAATTGTAAGCAGCAAGAATGTTTAGTAAAGTGAGATCTACAAACACATCACCATCACCATAACACAATTTTGTCATGAATCCATCTTTTGCTATGTTTAATATTCACAGACAACAAGGTGAGCGACACAGGCTCTTTAGAGCCTCTAGTTTATATAAATTAAGGTTGTTAGTTTTCTCGTTTGAATTGTTTTACATTGTCATTTAGGTGCCTTTTATAGCTGACTATGCGGTATGGGCTTTGCTCATTGTTGAGGGCCATACGTTTGCCTATTGCAAAGGTTATGTGATAATTGTACCTTAATAACAGACTTTCAACATAAATTCATTCATGATACGTTACCAAAAAAGTCATTTCAGCATCTGCACTTTTGTTATATTTATACTACACCATTCCTTGTGTACAATTATAATGTGTAGCAACATTGTTTTAAATGAGATACTGTCCTATGTGCTGATGTATGTTTTTCTTTGTAGAGCCAAAACAGTGATTTAGACATGAGTAGCCAAGAACTCTCTAGTCAGGCAACAGAAGCCTCTGTGGTAAATATGGGAAAACTTGAGAAACTAAATGATTTTCTACAAACTGCTGGCTGCAGTCCTGTTAAGTATCTTCAATCATCATTCACAGACTGCAGTGAAAGATCCCAAAGAAGATACATCCAAAAAGCTAAGGACTGTGTTGATTTGGCACTATCCACGATATGCCCAGGTGAAGGTGATCTTTTAGCGGAAGTATTATTTCCATCAACAAATGACCAGAAAAATCAAATGTTAGCAGCTGATCCATTATTAATGGCATTAACAGATTCCTTCAACAAGGCTGAGACATGGACACTGAGACAACAACTGTTATCCATAATATCAAAGGATAAAAGCTTTGATGAAGTGTCCATGCTCATCCCAGGCTTGACTAGATATAGGTACTATATGTCACGGCATCATGAAGAATCTGAAGGATGTGGGATGCCTATATTAGTCAAGGATACCAAAAGACAGAAAATTGATGAAGGAACTTTGGAAAACTTTATAGACTTTATTACATCAAGTCACATTGTTAAAGATCTCCCATTTGGTGAAAAACTTTAAAACTTTCAACTGGAGAAATAATAAAAACTCCAAATGTCATCAGAGCCATTGCTCCATCTAGTATAGTCCGACAGTACAAACAGTACTGTGAGGAAGAAAACATTGTGTCCCTTGGTAAGTAAAATAACACTTTAAATAATTTTGAATACAGTTAAATGTGACTTAGAATATTAATGTTCCTGTACATCCGTCCATTTCACCAGGTGTCCAGGTGTCTGTCTGTCTGTCCGTTATTAAGTTTTGGGTTGATATCAGCAATTTGACAAGTTTATTATTTGAGGACAATCGACTTTTTTTAAAAGAGTAATGCCCCTTCAAAATATTAGATAAGTGCAATGCGGGTGACAATGGAACTCTATTCTTTTATACACATAGATTAAGCCTTCAATTTTCTTGTTCGAATTGTTTAACTTTTGTCTTTTTTGCGCCTTTTATAGCTGACTATGTACTTTGCTCATTGTTGAAGGCAATATGGTGTCAATGTTTATTGTTTATATCTATTTTAAAAATAATCACAAACATTTATTATTCATCAATCGATTATTGTTTTTTAATTGAGTTATATTTTTTTATGAATTTATTTTTTTGTAGGAACAAGCACTATGTACAAGATACTAGATGAATGTGCAGCATCTTTCAGGAAGTCTGTTGAAGGCATAGATTATTTCATCGCTGAAGGAGGCCGGGCTTTTAATGACCTTGAGGGGATTCTTGACAAAGTAGAAATTACTCAAGAGAAAACAAAAGAATTAAAGACCAAACTAGTTGAGGCAAAAAGATACATGAAATCAGATTTCAAGGTACTACTCAACATACTGAAATTTCCTCTATACTCAATCACAAAGTGAGAATAAACTTTTCTGAAATAAGTATACTATCATGGTTTCCTTTCTTGAAATCTAAAACATTTCTTAACCGAAGCGTTAAAAGTGCAATTTTAAAAAAGGAATGTACCCCACTCACTGTTTCTTTACTTTAAAGTCTGTGTGCATAAACTGTGTGTAATGTACCATGATGACTAAAGAATAGACAATCTCATATCTATTTCCATTTTTATGAAAAGAATTATAATTATACTTAAATACGAACTTGTCGATTTGAATATTGAATACTTGGTTACAAGATCAGGCGATACTTGTCAAATGTCTTCTATTGAAATAAGATCAAATTTAAGTATAACTGTTTTGAATCTTTTGAACTGTTTAAGCTTCGTTTCATTGCGCACTTTGTGTTTTACCATTCAAATAATATCCAATTAATGGGTTCTGATTTCTATTAACTACAGTATAACTACTAAAGTAAATCTACAATTTACACTAATATAAATATTTCCAAAACTTTACGCCAAAAACCTTTTTTTTTACAGTAACATTGCCTAGCTGAAATCATCTCTTTTGTCGTAAAGTTTTGTCTTCAACCGACCCTCATTATCAATTTCTAGATGTAAGTCAAGATATGAAGCCGACTTAACTGTATCTGTAGTATCCTTATCTCCAATTCTATGGGATAGATGCGATCCACATAGTCACCAAATTTTGAATTGTTTAGTGAAAGAACGTAATCTATATAGCGAAAAGTAGAGTTAAAGGATATTGCTAACTTCTTATCTTTCTTCCTAAGAAGTTCCTGCATGAAGTCAGCCTCATAATAATAAAGAAACAAGTCAGCAAGTCGAGGGGCACAGTTTGTTCCCATTGGGATGCCGACAGTCTGTTGAAAAACACGTCCTCCGAACGTAACAAATATGTTGTCAATCAAGAAATCAAGCATCTTGATAATATCGGTTTCAGAGAATTTTTTGTCTGAATCGGAGTGATTCTTTACAAAGTAGGATTTATCCCTCCCAAAGACGAGATACTTGTATCTACGTTGGCCATTCTTTTTTATGAAGCAAAGTATTACCAACTCTTTTAATTTGTCTTTTAGTTTGAAATGTGGAATACTTGTGTAAAGAGTAGAAAAGTCAAATGTTTTAATACTGTTACAAGATGAAAGAGAGTTAGATTGTATGTACTCTAAAAGATCTTATACAAATTCTGACCAACATATATATATATATTACATAAACTTCACTTCACATAAACAGACAATTACTTGAGTAAAACATAGACAGTACAGACATTACAAATATACAACATAGAACACAATTCTTATCATGTATATGGTACAAAGGTCAGTGTACTAGCTGGAATATGACAGTGCTGTGTATATTAAAATCTGAGCACTACTCATTTGACAACTTGACAAGGTATTAATCCATTTCCTGAATAAATACAAATATAAAATTCATAAGTCCAGTGGCAGGACTATTTCACCAATTAAATAAAATATACAACTACATCTAAAATATGTAATTTCAGAGTTCTGTATTATTCAAATACCAAAGTTATCTGTCTTTCACTTTTATTGTGACTTTATAATATTTAAAGTACTAGAATGTTTATATCAACATAATTAGTATGACTCTGTGTTTTTATAAAACGATTTAATCTTTTACTCTTTCATACTCCAAATATTCCTCCATTCAATACATACAATCAATCCTTTAAAAATTAAGTATTAAAATGACATACTATTAGTTTGTTAATTAGAATAAGGTTAATCAACTGACCTGAATATAAGAATATTGAATATCCAAGAAGTATAATATAAATATCATGAACGTCAGAGTTGAATATATCAAACAGGTAATTTTCACTGCATTCCAATATATCAGCAGTCTAAATTTACCAGAAGCAAAGTACCAACAACCAATCACAGACACATACACACAATTATATTAAGTGCCTAACCTAATCAAATCCCTATTTATCAAACAAAGTTTAAGTTTGAATAAAAGAAAATAAAAATAAATAACTTTAACTGTTATGTAAACAGTTAACCTATATTCAAGTACACATGTACTGAGACACAAAGTACACAAGTCAAGGTCACATAATAATATAAAAGTAGAATAATATGATACACAAAATTAATTGGCACAACACACGGGCAACACAATGTTAGACACAATTATAAACATGCAATACAAATACAAGATACACACACAATATACTATGAAAGTATGTATTAACTTTCTATTTCAAAAGTCAAAGAACAATAAACATGCAAACAAACAAATGTAAGTATGTGAGCTTACTGTATAAGTCCAATTATCTTACTATATATTGCTCAATGAAATCTCAAGTCAACCAAATATACTGGTGTAATACGGTAAACAAGCAAATGCAAATGGTAAATCACGTTGGGCGCCAAATGTAACGAGGTATTTTCTGGTCAAATACAACGAAAACTAATCTAGGATTCTGTTCTTTTAATACACAATATGTAAGACCCTACAACATATAATACCAAATAATAAATATCCACATGACAAGACAGTACATATAACATATGGGCAAAGGGGAATAACTACAATTCATATTTATTCCTTTAGATATCTATATACTGAAATAAGTCCTAAAAGCACACACCTCTAACTCTTTGGTTAATTTTCCAATACAATATTCATATGTATCTCATAATAATTAATGATACATCTCAAATATTTAACTATGTAATAGTATGAGCAAGTATATAATAGAAGCATACTGTTTTTGTTTCCCTTTTTTTTTATCTTTTTCGTTTTAGCCATGGCTTTGTCTTTTTATTTTCGATCTATGAATTAAATTGCCCACTGGTATTTGTCGCCCCTCTTTTTTTGGCATGTCTTATAATTGCGTCCCATATCAAGTTTGAATACACTCGAAGGGCTGGGTAGACAAAATAGAGCATTCAGCAGTAATTCTTTAATTTCAAACAAAGAAGGTGAGGGCAAAATAAGTTTATTGAAGAGGGAAGAAAGATACCAAACGGAAGTCAAACTCATGGCTAAAAATGAAAAGGACAAACAGACAAACAATAGTACACATGACGTATGTATATATTTGTATAATACTTTAACATAATGGTAATGAATGTAGACGAATACTAAAAGTAAGTATTGCATGAATATAAAAGATGAATGAATTGTAATAAAAATGTGGTTCTTTAAAATAGTAGCAGGACAATGCTAAGTATAAATTCATTGGTATATTGAAATGATAATAAAAAAAACTGTGTTTGAATGAAGTGTCTAAATAATTTGTGTATGTATCACTTTTACCAACCTCCTATTTCTAAAAGGACGCCAAATCAAAATGCAAAATATACCTCGCTGTTTTGAACACTATTGTGACAAAATTGCAGTTGAGGCAAAAGACAATATCTATAATTTATCGTTGAACTGTAATCCATGATTAATTACCCATTTGAACAATACGTTAACGAAAACTACATATAAAATCATTCTTTTATCCTTGGTTGTTACGAGACGCGTTAATTATTGCCAGGTTGCTCTCTTCGAGGTCCGCGCTTTTGGTATATAAAGCCACCGATTCATTGTGTAAGTTCGCTCATTTGTTTTTTGGTCGTTGATGGTTAAACATCTGGAAGAAAATACCAGCATATAAAGAATTTAGAATTGAGAAGCTGTAAACCAAGTTAGAGTTGAAAGCTTGTGGTTTTGAAGCAAGCGGTTTTTAAAGTCTTCACGATTGTTGCAAGCTACCGAATTGTTCCGATACTGTAATTTCCCTCGGGAATGGTCGAACAGATAGCTTGTTATAATCTGGTGACTTAGGTGCTCCGGAGATTAAGTGCTTCAAAACTAGTTGTTTCAGGAACTGGGTGCTTCAGAGACAAGTCATTTCAGGACTATGTGTTTTAGAGACTGGGTGTCTCAGAACTAGGTGTTTCAGAAACCAAGGATTTTTGAAGCTTGTTCTTAAATTTAATATAATTGTTTGTCAAATCAGTTGGGACTTCTGAGGCAGTAAGGATCAAGGATAAATTAAGGTTATAGTTTTCAGACTAATTTTTGATACAAAGTTATTTGTGTAAATAGTGTTATTTCTTTATTAAGTTTCAAAGTTTAAAAGTTGGTCTTGTAGTTTTTAAGGAAAGCCTCTAAGTTGAAGATGGGTTTTTGAGTTAATTAAAAAGTTGATATTGTAGTATCTCAGATTCTGTGAAAACGGATACGAACATATAGTTCATAAGCCAAACAAGTTAAAAAAAATGGTTTGCAGCGGTGGGATCTGAGAAACTTCAGTATTATATGTAAATAACCACATTATTTTATTGTCATTAGTTTCTATTTGTCCTTGCAAGAAGCAACACATTGTTAGTTTTGTAAATTCATTGATTGTCAAGTGTAATTAAAAAAAATATGAACATACAGAGAAGATGAAATGTTGCATGACCCTAACAGTGACGACTCAACAAAATTGACCAGGGATTTGAATAAATTAAACAGGGAAATAAGGCGCTTAAGAAATATAAGTTTTGAAAATTCCCCAGACTTTGCTCAATCAACTCCTAATAGTCAAGCAACACGTCCAAGACAATCTTACTCTAGAATTACTACTTCAAGGATCTCGAATTCTGACTTGGGTACAGGCAGCAATATAATCCAAAGTAAACATTGAGATAGGGGCTAAGTCAAAGATTATTCCACAGCCTGTTATAACTGATAAATATCTCCCAGCTTCGCAAAACTTAGCATCAGAAGAAAAATTACGTATATATAAGGAAGACAAGTCTATACATAAAAGCAAAAATATCAAAAAGCCGGCTACGTATGACGGACTAGGATCATTTATAGGTTACAAGTGTCCTTTTGATGCCTGTTCGAGTATAAATGGTTGGACAGAGACAGAAAGGGGTGGTAATAGTTTGTCAATATTTTCACTGTCAATTATATTTTCATCACCAAGCATTTCAGTATCAATTTACACAATTGTTTTAAGACTGATTGTTTGATACAGAAATAAAGGAATTAAAATGTACGCTCCTCAGTCAGAAATGATAAAAAGATAACATTTATACGTTTTTGTCTTAAGTTTTGATGTTAAAACAAACATATCCTACAGGGAGGATTTTTAAAAACTATCGTAGCTTACTACTCAGTGAAATACTCTGACATACTGTATTAAATGCTGTTTTATAGGTTTTACAGCAATATGATTCTTAAATTAATTATGAATATATTTTGTCGAAATCCGGATCTGGTGTACCTAAAATAAATTGACACATTGGGTCTGTTGTTCAACTTGTGATTAAACTAAGCATATGAACAATTTTAATCAGTCGTTAAAAGTTAATCGGACGCTTAGTAAATGCATTGATTAAATTTCGTTGTTCAACTTATTTTAATCATTGTAATAACTAATCATGCGATTAATTTTCACTCATATGATTAAGTCTTGGTAGTTAGCAAGTGTTTCCCACAATGCATTGTAAATCAGGGCCTCTATTACTTCCCTGTTTGCATTAAATCATAACATTCTTCTTTTTAACAGTTTTTGGGTACCAATAATTATTGAATAAATATCTTATAACATATTCGTATTTTTTATGAAATCATATTCATATTTTATTTTTGTTTCCAGTTCTCAATGAAATGTTCTTAAATGGAAAAATAATTTTAGTGAAAGTCAAGTAATGCCCTTGAATATGCGGCATTGCCAATTTGTTTAGTCCCTGTTTACCATGGAATGGTTATGGGTACATTTTGTAATAATCAAAATTTGCATTTCACTTGAAATATGTTTATCATGCAACATTTGGTTGTTCTATAAACTCAGAAAGATCCAGAACTAATGTCAGTGATCTGAAAATGTATTCAGTCCTCCATAAGAATGCATCCGATTCATGGCCGTGATTTTCGTGATTTTAACCCGGTTTTCCACATATCTAGATCATAATGATTTCTTTAAAAATCCTGTCAGTTATGTTGTTGATTTAGTACAACCTTCTTCACATACTAAATGACTAACATCTCCATTGACGCGTCGATGAAGAGTGCTTTCTTTCACGTTCGTATTTCATCATGTACGGCAAGCCAAGTTAACATTGAAGATATTTGTTTACGGATGGTGTAGATCGAAATAATAATAAAGACCAATGAACGCATTCCGACAGTAGGATATATTTTGGGTATCCGATAATCATGTGGGATAGGGTGATTAATAGTAAATATAAAGACAAGAAGATGTAGTATGAATGCCAATGGGACACCTCCCTGTCGGAGACAAAATTGTGTAGAAGTGAAATTATAGGTCACCGTACGTCCTCCAACAACGAGAAAAACTCATGTTGAATAAGCTATAACTTTGAAAGGCGTATACATGACAAATCGCAGTAAACAGTTACAGGCACATGCACATAGCCAATTGTATACAAGTAGCAGATGCTTATATATTTGGTCCTCTTTGTGTGGTTTCCTTTACCATTGGAATGGATGGTATTGTACAACTATTGTACCAACAAAGATGGCTGCTTACTATAAATAAAATAACTATGGATTATGTGTATGTTTCTATTTTTTTTTGGCAAAAAGTACTGTGACCGCTTCTTGTTTGAAATACATTCTTTTAATTGATGCCTGATATATGTATGCATGACGTGCTGGCAAGTAGACGTTCAGCAAATTCTTAACTACTCTAAAATAACAATATATTCTTTAAAACGTTTCAGAAGTTATAAACACTTCTCCAATATAGTCAATATATCTATTCAACGCGTTTCAGCAGATAAATACGAAAATACAAAGCAATTAAATTAATTTCAAACACATGAGATCACACAATGTTATTACATCGTTTGTTTGTCTCAGACTGAATGATATAATTGAGAATGGAAATGGGGAAAATGTCAAGGAGACAACAATCTGACCAAAGAACATAAAATAGCCGAAGGCCACCAATACTTCAATACAGAGAGAAAATTCAGCACCCGGAGGCGGGGTTCAGCTGACCCCTAAAAAAATGTGTGTACTAGTCCAGTGAAAATCAGGACGTCAAACTTAACTCCAAAACATATTATAAATGATCTAAATCCCCCCCCCCCCCCCCCCCCCCGCCACACACACTCCATTGTGAGGTAACTGTATTATGACAAATTAAATATGAAAGTTTATTTGAGATATTGTTGTGCTCCCGCAGATGTAAATTTAATTTTAAATCAAAACACCTTAAAAATTGTATAAAAAAAACATAAATCGTAATTTTCTGTCGATATGCACGTCTACATAGTATGTCCTTATAATCTAAAAGGTTTCATGAAATTCTGGTGTTGGTGACAAACTGTTGCAGTAGTACATTGAGGCAAGTAAGTTCAAAGGGGAATAACTCCTAGAAAATAACCTGAATCATAATTTCATGTAGATATGCACATCTACATAGAATGTCCTTATTATCTTCTATTCCACATGCACATCTTCAGTATATATGTTTAAATCGTCACACAACTGAATACTTCCTAGCTTTCAAACTGTGGGAGGAGTTATCCATCC
The DNA here is from genome assembly GCA_037788925.1 of Mytilus galloprovincialis. NCBI lineage: Eukaryota > Metazoa > Mollusca > Bivalvia > Mytilida > Mytilidae > Mytilus > Mytilus galloprovincialis. The sequence continues at coordinate 82,810,921 of CM075338.1, forward strand.
GGAAATGATATGCCTTTTTTTATTTAAGCATATACTCCAATATAATGACAAGTTCAACTATCTCCCAAAAGAGCAAATATTAATAAAAATCAAAACCCTGACCACATGCACACCTTGGATATATGTACAATAGACAGCCAAGTTAAAACTTCCTAGAATTCAAACTGTATGAGAAGTTATGTGGAATAACTATATACCATAATGGGACGGAAAGACGGTCGGATGGAAAGATGAACGGACAGGGGACCCCCACGCCATATACAACATTCAATATTAACAAAGGCCAGAGGCTCCTGACCTGAGACAGGCGCACAAATGCGTTGTGGTTAAATAAGTTTTGAGAGATCTCAACCCTCCACCTTTACCTCTAGCCAATGTAAAATAAAAAACAACATAAATTACGCAAAGTAAAACTCAGCTTAAAAGAAGTGTGAGTTCGTAGTCTAATATTAAGGTTACAAATAAAACTAAACAAAATGACAATGGTATGCCAGGGGAACCCTTTCCGTGTTCAAAATATACATGACATATTAGTCACTGTACCTTAATTGTCTGTTCTAGGATTCTAACCATGAGTTTTTTTATCCGCTACATGTCAAGAAATCTTTGCTCAAATCGCCGATGAACCCTTATTGCACCCATTACTGATTAGAAGATAAACATTTGATTCCATTAAATGAAATTAATGTATGACCTACATGTAGACTACGTGCCGCTAAGAACAGGATCATAATATAACAAATGGTCAATATATTAAATTTTCCATGTAATTTTCTCTATAGGTTTTTTGCCTGCCCTTTAGGCTTAATTGTTAATATTGACGCAATTTATACTTTATCATGTCTTACTCGGACAATTAAACCGGAGTAGCATATAGTTTGGTGTTAAATAAATCAAACATAATCTTATGTTTTGTAATGATCCAAATTATTTGAATGACCGGCACTAGTAACTGAAATTGTCCCTCTTTCCCAAGGGGGTGAGTTGCTTCTTTTGAAATATCTCTGGCACTCGAAAAATCAAATGAGATTTTCCAGATTTTTGATAAGAGGTGCTTGAGTTTGTATATTACACGTCAGTAAAGAAATATGAGACATACCATTGACTCATTCTTTTTTTTACTAAATCACTAACACAAAACACTTGCGGTAGAACATTTTCATAATAAATAATTGGAGTTGAGGTTCAGGGGGGGGTGTCTGGGGTCTGAACCCCTTTTTATTTGACAATCAAAGCCTTTGAAATGAGACATTATAGTTGGAACAACCCTTTTAACTAAGCCACTGTTGATCCCCCTCCCCCCTTTCCCCCAAAAATCTGGATCCGTCCATGATTTGGGTCCTCGTCAAACATAAGTTTTAATAATAAATGGGAAATAAATAATGTTTAAAAACTACCGTGTAAAGATAAAAACCGTAAGGTCCGAGCTATCTGTGGAACGAATTGACCCGTTAGAATTTATCTGCGATAACTGTTAGGTCAAGGGCGCTACCAGGGAATGTGCTATTATTTGAACTTCGAAAAATGGGGAAATTAGCAAAAACTTGCTTCCAAAATCACCTATGGCCTGTACATTAATGCTATGGTAACATTTATTATTTATAAAGCTGTTTTGCGTAATATTTTATTGAATTATTCTGCACAATAATGTGGCCGTCGTTGCAATCAACACCGCCAATGAGCGGTAAAATCCAAACGAAAATCTGCCGAAATGTGCAGTTTCATTCTGTTATCAAATGACCAAATAATGAGTGCGTCCGATCCTTCATCCCATCTTGTCAAATCTCTTTCTAATTTATGTGTCAACTCAATTCCTAGCAAAATATATTGTGTTTCTTTCAAATATTAAAGCTCTTTCATAGCTGAAATCTCTTTCCAGGAGCTACTAGCTGCTAAAGATATCTTGAACATCTCATATGTCGAGGATTATCTTATTTTTGCATTGGTACTGCAGCCATCTTGGATGCTTTAATCATATGATTAAAATTTAACACACCTCAAAGAGGTGGATTAAGTTTAACGGCAGTTTTAGCCTTTTTAACGCAGCGTTAAAATTAACCACAAGTTGAACAACACACTAATCCTATGAATAAATTTAATCGAATGATTAAGATATTTTAACGACGCGTTAGCACTAACGACAAGTTGAACAACAGACACCTTATGTTTGTGGCCACAAGTTAATTGTTTTCTGTTTACTATTAAATGTATACAGCGCCTAAAAAAATGACGGAAAAATACAACCACTAAATGAGAACAAAATCAAAAGAGACATAATTTTATCCTTAACTCAAAAGCATAATAATTAACCACAATTAAAAAAATAAAAAAAAATATACAAGACTAACAATGCTCAAATGTTCTTGACTTAAAAAAGGCGCAAAAATGCTTATACTTAAAATTGTTTTGACACCAATTTTCATATAAATGCAGGGGTAAATAAAACCTTTTTATGATATAAAAAGATCTCATGTTTTAAGTGAACTCATTGAAAATCATACATATTTGGTTTATTTTACACTTTTGTGTAAACCCTTTATTTTGTCATTGATTCTTTAATATTTCTTAATCGAAGCGCTAACAGTGCATACATATTTAAAAAAAAATAATCAACCCCACTCACTGTTCCTTTACTTTAAAGTATGTGTGCATAAACTGTATGTAATGTACCTTAATGACTATATAATAGAAAATTCCATATCTATTTCAAATTTTTGAAAAGAAATTCAATTATACTGAAATATAAACATGTCGATTTGACTATTTAATACGTGGTTACAAGATCAGGCGATCAGGTCAAATGAATTCTATTGAAATAAGATCAATTTGAGTTCAACTGTTAAATCGTTTAAAATGTTCAAACTTCGTTTCATTGCGTTCTTTGTGTTTTACCATTCATATAATATCCAATAATTGGGGGTTTTATTTATAAAAACAACAGTAAAAGTACTAAATTAAAATTAATTATACAATTATCACAAATATTAATATAACTTAACGCCAAAACACTTGACCAAATACTTTGTTATTTTTTTATAATTACCATAAAGGCGCTAGTAGTAAACCAATGTTCAAATTCGTAAATGTGTATGCATATGTACATCAAAATAACAGAAAAAAACCCGGAGGAAATCATATGTTACGTCTACGTCTTATTGTTGTTTAGTATATGTATTGATGAATGTGACATTAAGGGACAGAAAATAGAATTATAGCATATGGAATACAATAAAAAATCAGTTATTTGTACATGTTATAGAAATCCAACGTCACTTAATCACTTGTACCAACCCATGTACTTATGTAGTAAGAAAGAAGGTAAATGTCTAGTAGACATGCATATTTGCTTATTTACCTTTTTTCTAGTAAAAAAATCCTAAACCAAACAATTGTTCACAAAAAAACAAAAAATAAAACTGATGGATGAATCACGAACCCCAACAATAACCGAGGATTATCATAGGTGAAACGGATAATTATTGTATCAACTTATTTTAACCAACTAGTCGTGTTGCTTATGTAAGTACAACCCCGATAAAACATGCGATAGGTAAACATGTCCTTACAATAGGAAACTACTTTAATAAGCTGATTGATGTACTCCTTGTAGTTGATATATATGCTCTTGTAATACCGGCTTAAGGTGGCTCACCCCAATAGTGACCCCCGGTAGATTTTTTTTATTTTCACTTATTCTGTAGAATTTTTTATGCTGAATCCAAAAATGCAAAGAAAAAAGGGGGTCACCAGGCTCGTTTTCCACTCAAATTGAAGCGAAATGTGCGATTTTGACCCTTTTTCCAAACATGTCCACCCTTACAACAATAACGGTTACATCAAATTCAAAGAGTTTTAAAACCAAGTCAGTATGATTTTTATGTGAAAAAACATTAGAATTTGAAATGTAAACCTTTCCCGTTGTTGTTTTTGACTTAAAAATCCTTTTATTTTCAGATTTATGTCTAAATTTTGCATTTTCTAATTTCAGTTTAAGGCAAAAAATATTGATTGAATCGATTTTTCGTAAAATTTTCCCGGTAGATTTTTTTTAAAAACAGATATGTCAAAGCTATGAACTTTTCGAGCATTTTAAGGTAAAATAAAATGGGGGTCACCAGGCTTTTAAAAAAGTTACGAGCTTTTGTTTAACCCCTCTACCCCATAAGGTCTGATTTCAATGCAGTCCATTAATTACTTAATTGTGAATTCTTTATTGGTGGCTTAAATAAAATAATGTTTGAAATTATATTAATAAACGATGGCTGAATATAAATGTGGTTATCATATGACTGTTTGTTATCAAGAAGCGAAACTTTGATTATTTAGGTGAAATACGGTAATTTTGTTTGGCGCGAGTTGCTTCCCTCTAATTTGGCGCCATTATCGGACCAGAGGAATTTCAAGGTCGCTACGCCGAGCAGCATACTACATTGATGAATACGACCATTTACATACATAACAGACATTGTGGTGAATATACAACGATGAAGGTAGAGTTATTGCATAAGAAAACATATATTTCGATATTTTAGTCAGCCAAATGTTACCAGTATCACGAAAAATACAAACTTGGGGGCTGTCTCAAAATACTCGCTACTGTTGAAAAGCACTGCGACTGAGACCTTGTACGAGCTCAATTTCTGTTCCATGTTTAATTGTTATAGCTGGTATATTATTTATGTGCTTATCTTAGTAGTTTCACCTTACTGGCAATTTGTAAACATGTCTGGCCCGTTTTGAGAGATATCCGTGTGGAAACGGACGAAGAGGAGGGGATGACATCTAGCTACTATGAACCACCACAACTGTCATTTTTACGCTACTGTTAGTGTCAATGAATTAGCCTTTTTTAATCATCATTTGGTAAATCTAATTTCGTAGCCAAGTTACATAGAGTTAGGGTCACATGTACATTTGTCTGTGGGGTACCCCCATAACTTCCCTAGGGCATGCGCAGTTTCTACTCCCTTGTCCCAACTATATTTCCCTTACCTTTTACCCTAAAATTTTCTCCTCTTACTTCAAAACTTCCATCTCCTTGTTCCAAGACAAAATAAAAATGACAACATGTATTTCCAAGATAACCCTTTTCTCTGATCCCTCATTCCCCTGTCTCCTTACCCCTGTCCACCCCCTCTAATAATAATCAATTGAGGCTCTCAAGGGGTTTGATTGACTTGGTTTTTTGTTGTTGAGAATATGACATAATTGGCCTAATTTGTAAATGATAACCTTTACAGTAGGAGGCAATACATCTGTACATCTTTTAAACATATATATATATTGTATTTAAAACAACATTAAAAAAAAATATTTTGGGGTCATTTGGATTGATTTTAAGCAACCTGGTACCAATAGAAGCAATATTGTCACAGGTTTGTATATTGTGGTTTTTATTCTTTTTTAGTCTCATTTTCATTATTTTCTGTTAAGAAATTTGCTATATATAAATATAATCAATCAAATTAAATTATTGAAAAATATTTTATGCCTTCTCAAGGAAAAACAAAAACACTTAAAACAAACCTATTATCAAATATAAACACATATTAATATAGACCATTCTACTTCTTTTAAGCTCTCGTAGATATAGATTAAATCCAACCATACATTTTTAAATGCCCTCAAAAATATTTTTTTGAAGTAATGTGTTTTTATTTAAAATATTTACATGATATACATGTAGCAAAAAAATGCAGGTGACAACTACTTTTGGCCAGGTACTGTATTTTGAGTTGAAAATAATTGTTGCTTTGTGAATAGTAATTTTTAATAAATACAAAATTTGTGTATCCTATATTCCAAATAGGGTACAAAAAGCCTCAGCATAATTTATTCATGAGGACTGCATGAGCTGCATTTTCAAAATTGAAGGCAGCCGAACAGCAAGAAACCTTTATTCAACCTATAGAAACAAAATCACTATTTACACTTGTTGTGCATGTAATTATATTTTGTTTGCTCGTTATTGATCACAACAAATTCTTCATTATTTTTACACCATAGTGGCAGGGGCATTAAGTTAAATTATCTTTGCATTGTCAGTCTTATCAAACTTGCATGTTCGTCCAAAATTTGTTTTCTGTTCTCTAACTTCAGTTTGCCTCTACCAATATTATTAAACTAAATAAAATTCACAATTAAGGCATATATATTATTCTTGTTACCAACAAACACACATGAAGTTTGAATTTTTGGTGGGGTTGCTTTTACTTTTCTAGAGTTCTGCCCCTTTACAAATTTTAAAATAGCTTAAGTTTTGTTCCTTTCTTTAACACAAGTTTGCTTTATCCAAATATTGTGATACTTATATGCAATGCTTACTACAACACAACTCAGATAAAGTAAAAATTTGGGAGGTGTCACTCTTTTCATTCTTTACATGCAAGCGGCTGCTCATCTGTGTCCTATGGACACATTCTCCATTATGAATTAGTCTCATCTGTATGCTTTTGAATGTCAATAATTGTTGATTTTCTGACAGAATTACTCTGATATTTAATTTCAGGCTGCAAGTACATTTCTACATGTACATGCAAATGGAAGGAGTGATCTTGGAATGTTCAACTTTACTCGGAATTATTGGCACAGTACTGACAGAATTTTATGAGAAGCCAGTATCATCTAGTCTTGCAACCGGAAACTATGTGTAAAGTGCTGAAACTTAAGAACAACATTCTACATGTATATGCAATATGTGTTGCCACAATCCAATTGAGGAGCAGAGGTCAACTATAAATTGGAACTACATGTATATGCCTTAGTGCTGTCAAAATCCTTAAAAAATGCAATCAAAAGGACCTGCTTCACCTACCTGTCCCAATGATGAATAAAGATCATATATATGTATTGAGTCTTATAAAAAAAACAGTGAAGGAGAATAAAAATAATGAAGATATAGAGCTGATCAGCTTATGATTGTACATGTACATGACGTATAAATGGCAACAATGCTTACATTTATACTAGAACATTTAAATTAACAATATTACATTTGTAATACATGTTTTATAAATTTGATCTCAGAGACATCTGAGGAATAAAATCAATAACGTTTCAAAAAATTTAGTTGAGCCTTTTTTTACGCCTGTTTTCAGGAGGTAATATGGTATACCATTGACTGTCAGTCGTCAACATGCTCGGCATATACTCATTTAATAAATACTAAAAGGTACATGTAGTAGATAAACTATTTGTGTGCAATACATGTAGTTTACAATTCTGTCAATTACAATGTATCATGGACCACATAATCATTTGTATGGTTCATTGATCAACAGTAAGTCCTCTTTTTTCATATGCTTAGTATATTGTGTAATCAATAGGTCATCTTCATGTATATTTGGTGGACATTAAGCAACCAACAATCAATCAATCATGTATATTTGGTGTATTAAATGTATTATAACAAATTAAAATATCAAATAAGAGGATGTGATATGATTGTAAATGAGACACAAGAGACCAAACAACACAGAATTAACTATACATGTAGGTCACCATACAGACTTCAACAATGAGTAAAACCTATTCTGCATAGTTGGTTTTAAAGGCCTCGAAATGACAAATGAACAATTTAAAACGATTCAAATGAGAAAACTAATGGGTGATTTATGTACAAAATAATGAATAAAAAACAAAAATGTGTGTCTTGCAGGGTTTATCTGAACTTAACCTAATTTCATGGATTTGTCTATTTCTTAATTCTAAATATGTTTCAAAATATTTGGTTGATGGGATGATTGTTAGAGAGTCCGACATAGGGTGCGGGCTCATTGGTTGATAACATTGCGAATAACTGTAGCCGGTCCCGCTTTGGCAGTCAGTTCCCACATTGTCACTGGAGGAATAAAATAAGAAAACAAATGGTATAAGAAAAAAAATGAATCATAATTTCCTGTCGATATGCACATCTACATAGTATGCCCTTATTATCTAAAAAGGTTTCAAAAATTCTAATGTGCGTTTTGAGAGACGATGAGAAACTGTTACAGTGCTATATTGTAGTAAATAAGTTCAAAGGGGCATAACTCCTAGAAAAAAAAATGAATCGTAATTTCCTGTTGACATGCACATCTACATAGTACGTCCTTATTATCTAAAAATGTTTCATGAAATTCTGTTTGAGAGTTGTGATGACAAGAAACAAGACTGACTGACGGACGGACAGACGGGTCAAAAACATTATACCCTTTGCAACTCCGTTTTGTTGTGTATAAAATTGGAAGATGGGGTATCATTGTTTATAAGGCAACTCTAAACCGAAGACCAATTTACATAGAAGATAACAATTATGTCCTCGTACGATTACCAATAAAACCATATACCACATAGTCAAACAAATAAAAGTCCAAGAAATTACTTTTTTGTATTTATTGCACATATTGCATATTTAATTTGTTCATACTGAATCGTCACTGGCAAATATTTCAAACATAATACGGATGAGAACATATAGAAAAGTATCAATTATGTAAGTTATGCAAAGTAAGATGAGCTAGACATATTGTTGTTGTTGTGCTGGTAAGAATGAGTGAACAATTATGCTTGGTGCATGTATAGGCAAAATTCCCCCTTTTGACCTTACGAGGCTTCGTATGTATACATCCAGCTGTTGAGCACCCTATATAATCAAGGGATCATCTGTCAGATTAGTCATATTTCTATGTTAAACATAAGATTTGAAAATAAGCAGATGTAGTATTATTGCCAATGAAACAACTATCCACCAAAGTTCAAATTTGAAATTCAATATAATAAATAAAAAAACATCATTCTCCTTTTATCATCACGCATAGATTAGTTATACATTTCTTTGCCACGGTAAGATCAAAGACCATTAAATTCGTGTTCACAAACAAAATTGTCATTCACATTTTTTTTGCCGCAATGCCATTACCCCACTATAATTATTTTCATCACTACGCGCAACTAGTGTAGAGAGCTTTAAATCTGCTCTCTCGAAACGTCAATAAATCGACGGCGCCTTCACTCCCGTTGTATAAAAGCCAGAATTGGTAGCTACGACGTACCCATACAGATACAGAAGAACTTTCCTTATTATCTTACCAGAGACATATAATACAATTATTATTGTATTATATGTCTCTGATCTTACCATTTAAAAAAGCATGTCAAAAATTAAAATAGAAGTTAAAATTTGCCCGGCTAATATAGCGTTCCTGTGTACTGGGCGGAGTTTAAAAATTACCATCCAAACTTTTCCTGAACCTAGTAGTAGTATAGATTTATATATATAAAGTCTTAAGTAGTGTTTGTGACTGCCCGACACGCTGTGGATGTTCCTAGAAAAATCCCGACATAGTAACCAAAAATTTTGCGGTCCTCCGTATGCAGTATTGAGGAATTATATCATAGGTCGGAATACTAGGCCAGTCCCGGTTACTTTTGACAGCGGTGGATCCAGGGGAGGGTTCCGGGGGTGGACCCCCCATTTTTGGACGATCAATGCTTTTGAATGGGAAAATATAGTTGGAACAACCCCTTTTTGTCCTGGATTGGGAACCCCCTTTTAAAATGGCTGGATCCGCCCCGATTAATCAATTTTCATCTTCATGAAAAGGCGGAAAACAGCCAATTATTGAAGTGTCCTTTTATTTCTGCAGGAAAACCAATAATCATTTTTGTGAAATAAGTTGCTGGATCCATTAGTCTATTATAATAATAACACTTGCTCTGATTCACTTAATGATGTTTCTTTTTATTTAATTTGAACTCGATTGACATATTGATAGATACAACAGAATATTGCAAATCATCAAAATAACAATAAGCAAATTAAGTAATAGACAAAAATCATAAAATAGAAAACATTGGCCCCGAGGTCTTACATTATAGGACTTAGTCTAGTGTTCAGGAAATTATGGAATTGTGATACGAGAAAGTTTATCAGATGATGTTCGTGCTCATTTATTGATAAGGTAAACAAATCTTTAAATGAAAATGTTCAAATTTGTTTTGGGGAAAATAAAAAATATAAAACTATAATTAACAAAATTTTGCAGTGTAAAAATATATCGCATAATGGGGAATAATTAAACCCATAAAAATAACTGGAAATAAAGATATTAAAGAGATTTATGACAGAAACAAACTGTTATAAAACGCCAAACGGATAGCTTGATAAGTACCCGCCCCGATGCCTTTAAAGCATACTATACGGGTTTTACCTGTTTTTGAAAGCTGTACGATGACATGCAATTGTTTACATCGCTATTATTTGTTCAAAGTTAATCATTGCGTCATGGGCAAAACATTTTCAAAAATAAATCTCCAAGACATCATTTAATATTCAACCGATATTTAATTCAAAATATGGTACGAAATGGACCGTGTAAGGTGAGAATGCGTTTTTGGAGCGAAGCGGCACCGTCGACGCAGTCATACATTTGACTTTGTCAGTATTTATATATATTTTTTTTAATGTTAATATGCTTAAATCACGTATATTTCTCTCCTTTTAGTCTTTTATGCGAAAAATGAAGAAAGCACTCTGAATGTCTGACCGTTCGTATTTCCTATTTTGAAGAACGTTTTGCCTCACTTGTTTACATCGTCAAGGGTGCTTTCATACACGCCCGCGTTCCAAGGTCGTCAACGCTATTTTTGAGAAGACCCCTGAAAGCGACCGTTTCCAAGGCACTCGTCGTAAGAAACATGCGTTAAAATATGCGCATTGTTAAAGGGCCGAGCCACCTTAACTGATAAATTTATGATATAACAATAAAAGAAAGTTTACTTACTGGAGTTCTGCTATGGTTGGTAATTTTTAATTTACTTCACAGAAAGACAAATAATGATCACGGTGAAAGTTTTTGGCGTTGTTATATTCAATATATATCATTTTTTTACGATTTAATATTCCATAAACAAATTACTAAAGGATTACAAACTTTTGTGTCTTGTTTACATACAATAGATTGCCAAGGGTAAATGCGTTAGAATGTAAACTATAACACTATTAGTCACATTTTGATTGTTCTTAAACTGCACATGAATAACTTTTACTTTATTTACTTGATAGATCTTGATTTGTGAAAAAATAAAAATAAACACTTCGAATGAACTGTGACCGGCATATCGTTGTACATCATACTTTAAAACATATTTAATGTATTAAAAAAGCGTACTGAGATAAAAGCTTTAAATAGTACCCTAGTGATACACTAATGGCGTATTATATTAATTAAATGTGATTCAAAGGGGAAGGTGTACATTTTATATCTTGAACAATGCAATTCTTTGGAATCTTTTAACCAGCAAAGTTACTAATATTTCAGCTGGCCCCTTAACAAATATATACTAGTTCAGTGATAATATTTGGTAGAATATTTTAACCAACAAAGTCAGTATTATTTCTCTAGTCTAATCTTTTACCAAATTCATTTATCCAATTATAGATACATCTTCCAATTAACCTCATCAATGAACATTCATAGTTCAATTGCAACATGAACATTCGAGTATGACATCATCAATATGATATATCAGTTTACAGTGAAAAGTGTTACATAACGTAATAATGGTTCAATTGTAATTGCCGTGTGTTAACAGATATACGTGTTGTGCCTCCTCATAGCTTTTTGGAATGTTTTATTTATGAGCAAAAATAAATTTCAAATTATTATCCTTGCTGTAATGAATAGTGCACGGTTGGATTTTGTTACACCTAATGTTATATATGGGGTTATAGCTTTCAAATGCCGAAATGCAATGCAAAAAAATTAAGGCCAGTGCATTTTCACCTATAGTCATATTGTGTGCTCAATCAGTTTTCAACACTTCATGTGTGGTATCCCAAGGACATTTATATCACAGGAATATATATCCTAAGCTGTTTTTTGAAAAACGTTTAGGCATTTCTGATCCTGTATGCTTTTAAACTGCCTAATTTGTTTAGCCTTGATAATTTTTGTTTTATTCGAGCGTTAGTGACTAGTCTTTTGTAGACGAAACGCCCATCTGGTCCAAATACAAATTTGAAATCCTGGTATCTTAGATTAAGGCTGGGTTAAAATACATGTTTGCAGAACAGTTACATGACATGTTTATAGTGACCTTTAACACATGTACATATTCACACCTGTGATGATCGTTCCAGTAGAACGTTAGTGTTTTGAAAATATTTCACGAATTCACATGTAGAGGAAACGCACGTCTGGCGTTTTAAATTATAATCCTGGTACCTTTGATAACTATTTTTTGTAACCCAAGCCTATTAGTCCGGCGGCTACAAGCATTTTTCAGACGAATTGTGCACAATCTGCTACAAGCATGAAATTTGGCATAGACCTTCCTCAACTATTACTCTTTTATTTCAGATAGGGAGGTATTTGAAAAAAATCAATTTCCGGTTAAATTCAAAATGGCAGACATCGTACTTAAATCAGCCCAATAATGAAGGCTAGCATGTGAATAGGTGTTATTATCATCCTACTATCAATATATCTGGTACAAACCTTTGTTTTTTACTACTTTTGGATATATTATATAGATAAGTTGTCTTAAAACCCGCTTCTTACGGTAAATCCATCATGTCGGACATTGTACGACAATAGGCTTATTTTTTAGGTGAGGGTAGTTGAAATGTGTTTTAACGTATTGCTACTGTCATTGCATTGCGATGGAACCTTTATTTGGTGCTTCTCATTGATGAAATGTATAAGACATATTTCTTTAAAACCCTTACTTCTGGTTATATCCAAAATGGCGGTTACAGAAATATCAATCTATTATTTAAATATTCAACTTTTTTAAAATTGTTCTTTGTGCTGGTCATTGAACTTCTGGCTTTACGTTATCCCCAAAACCATTCATTCTACTCTGTTGTAAATGTTTGAAAAACGAATTTGACATTTCCGTTAAAAAAATATGGGGTAAATTTTTAAAAATGAGTCCTTAATCCATTTCTTAGGTATATAGCTTTTGATAGATTTATTAAAAAAAAATAACATCACTAAAGTACTTTAACATTTATAAAATGACTACTATTTGGCGAAAAATACATGTTTATTCACGGTCACCCCAACATGCACACAAATCAGTGCACGTGAGACCCGATTTTTGTCGAGCCTTCGACTTTAGTCGAAAAAGCGAGACTAAGCGATCCTAAATTCCGTCGTCGTCGGTGTCGTCGGCGGCGTCAACAAATATTCACTCTGTGGTTAAAGTTTTTGAAATTTTAATAACTTTCTTAAACTATACTGGATTTCTACCAAACTTGGACAGAAGTTTTTTTATGATCATAAGATAGTATCGTATCCAGAAGTAAATTTTGTGAAAATATAAATCCATTTTTTCCCTATTTTACTTTTAAAGGGACTTAGTTTTTCTGCAGGGAATCATTACATTCACTCTGTGGTTAAAGTTTTTAAAATTTCAATAACTTTCTTAAACTATCCTGGGTGTGTACCAAACTTGGACAGAAGCTTATTCATGATCATAAAATAGTATCCAGAAGTAAATTTTGTAAAAAGATAACTCCATTTTTTCTGTATTTTATTTTTTAAATGGACTTAGATTTTCTTTAAGTTAACATTACATACAGTTTGCAGTTAAAGTTTTCAAAACATTCATTAGATTTATTAACTATCCTAAATTTTTACCAAACTTAGACAGAAGCTTCTTACAATCATAAGATGGTATCAAGAGGAACATTTTTATTGAATTTTTTCCTCATTTTTTTTGAGCCAGCGATTTACAGCAAAAGTAGGCGAGACACTGGGTTCCGCGGAACCCTTACAAATTTTTCATATTAACATCGACCACAGCATCCTTTCTTTTATCCACAATGTACAAGCTTCTGACAAAATTATGAGAACGAGCATTTTAAAAGGGATACTCTTTGTCCCTTCGTCACCCATTAACGCCTACAACGTCGAAAAACTGAATAAAAAATTAAAGACTATAATGTAAGCAATAAGAGCCCCATCACAAATTTTTGGTGATATCAGGAGCTCTGGAAGGATAAGCAAATTATGATTCAAATGTGGCACCCGTCTCCATGCCTTATATATCATGTACTGTAGCATGCCGGTAGATTTAAACTGACGGGGAAAGGTAACACACGGCCACTGAAAGCTTTATTATTGTAGAGCCTAGGTGGTTGTGTGGCCTAGCGGGACGGCTGCAGTGCAGGCGATTTGGTGTCACGATATCACAGTAGCATGGGTTCGAATCCCGGCGAGGGAAGAACAAATAAATTGCGAAAGCAAATTTACAGATCTAACATTGTTTGGTTGAGTTGTATATACATTATGTACACAGCCATGTATCACCATTATTGATGGCGACCCGATGGATACATCTGTTGTAGAGTTGTCATTGACTCAGACGTACTTATATATTTTGCAACCGGATGTGACGTACCATGATTTGGTTGTACATTTATTTCATCTCTAAGAAAACTGTGACCAGAGTACTCAGAACTGTCGTATCCAAGAGATTTAAAAGACTGTTTTAATCTTTTTAGAAACCCATTATACAGGAGCATATATCTATTAATACAGAATAAGCACACCCCTGTCATTTAATCTTTCCAGGAGCAAGTCTTTACATTGTTCATAATCAGCTCGAACCTCTGAATTCAGCTTTTCAAGATCATGTCTCTATTGATATAAAAATGCTAACGTTCATAATAAATTGCGATTCTACCGGCCAAGCCCATGTGTAAATTTCCAACAAATATATGGCATCCATGAATTATGTCTTAATCAACACATGAATTAAACTGAACGAAACCATTTTTTAAATAAATAAACGAATCAAAAGATAACACTCTCTGATATGATTTTGTTCTTTGTTTTCTTCTATGTTACCGGCACCTTTAACAATGCATTCAATACATTTGTATTTGCTCATTGTTTAATGATACACTTACTTATAGTTTTAAACATGCATTGTATTTTACGGGAAAATTCAGAAGTCGATAAGAAAGAGGTTGGACAAATTAACTCCAAATGTTATAAATATTGCTTAGCGAAGGATGGATGTTTATGTTGACGACCGTGTGCGAAAAACAACATGTTCCTATTGAACCACGAAATCACCTTCCTCTTTGTTTTATCATGAAAGATCTGAAATTGGAAGGATAACTGTTACAGTCTCTTCTTTCTCAATAGCTGTACTTTATGTCATCAGGATTATGTAGGTTATTTGTCTCTTTAGCAAGGTTTGGCAAGCCACAAAACCAGGTAAAACCCACAATTTTGATCTTAAAATGCCCTATACCAAGTCAGGAAATTGACAGTTGGTATCTTCTTAATCGTTTTTTGGGGTGTCATTTGTAATTTTTGTTGCACATTATTGTTTCCGATGTTTCGTTTTTTTCCTCTTTGTTTTAGTCTGTAACCCGAATTTGTTTCATTTCAATCAATTTATTACTTTCGAACAGCTGTATACATACTGTTGTCTTTATTTTGCAATCACACGGCACCGTCTTTTTTATAGTAAAAGAAACATTAATACATTAAACGAAGTTCACAAAAAAAAACACCAAATAATTTTATTCTGATTATATTGTTGATATAAATTGTTAACACAAAACTAATCTGAATTTCAATTCATACAACATTTCATTTATACCTTTACAAAATAGTAACAATCAGTATATAGATATTTACTTCAATTGATAATTACATATCTTTTTATAAAATTAAACTTTCAGACGCCATTGCATTTTCATTGATCACATTAGTTATAAATGATTGTTTGATAAATGTACTACTAATTTAATTTTAAACTTTATAGTGAACATCACTTTTGATCACATGACCATTCTTAATACTTATTACTGTGGATTCATTTATTTTCGTGGACACCAATTTTCGTGGATGTAGGAAAACTTGGAGGTTCATGGACATTTAATTTCGTGATGTTGCCGATGCCTTTATACAAACCTTTGGAAATTTGTCATTAGATGAACATTTAATTTCTTGGTTTACCAGTGTAAACCTTTACCTACAAAATCCACGTAAATTTGTATCCAACGAATAATAATGAATCCACATTAGGACACGTGTAAATTGAAAATTGTATTAATGAAAAGGAATACCGCTTCATGGACATGGTAAACATATGTAGAAAAAAAATTTAATAGAAGAATGTCAGGGTATTTCTTTTTTCAATTTTATGAACACAAAGGAAGTAAGTAGTACGTGAAAGTGCATTTTCATGAAATTATAATGCGGTTACATAAAAAAAGCTTGGATGTAAATAAAATTAAAAAACAACTTTGAATGAACATGTCAATGTATAGGTAAACACTTTTTCTTCTTGTCTTCTTAGGACTTAGGTATGTATATGTTTTAGTCAGACTTGTGTTTTATTGCTGCCCAACATTGAGGTACCTCTATCTGATTGTAAGTATTTAGTGTACTATAAAGTCTAGAATCTTAATTTGCAGGCGTATAAGGTTACAAAAACCTACAATTCAGAAAGAAAAAATAAACATAACAAAAAACAGCAACACTACAAATGAAATAGCATAACAATCACAAAACAACAGTAGCTGATATTTGATTACATTGTAATTTTGTCTAGATACTTTCCTTACAATATGGAATTTAAAGGATAAAAACCATACAAATACAGAAACAATCCTCTAAATTGTATAACAGTCACAAATAAGTTCACACTATTAACAACAACATGTGAGGAAAACTAGCAGATATAAAATTACAAAATGTAAAAAAGGTGTACAACCAGTTGATTTGAATCACTTTTAAAACAGACAAACATGTCAACAAAGGAACAAGAAAAGGCATGTAGACAAAGCAGATAAACAAAAAATGAAAAAGCAAGAATTCAAAAATGAACAAACAACAAAAGTTCTAACAATATTGAAAATACTACATGCAAATAATAATAAGAAAAACTTGATAACCATAGCAGAGGCATCGGGTTGTTGTCTTTTTGACACATTCCCCATTTCCATTCTTAATTTAATTATCAATATGAGAGTAAAACAAAAGTAAACTATGGAAAATACAGCATTACAATTACAATTAGACAAAATTCTTCAATATGGATGATATAACATGACTAATATATCAACATAAATCAAAACAGCTGTAAAACATGAGGAAAAAACATATGCATTTTAAATCATATTTAGACTAACACTGTAAAATATGAAGAAAAAAAAGAAAAAAAAAACAGAACACTATATATACAAAATAACCATCTTACGTAGACAAATATTAAACATATTGGAAATACAGTATGAAAATCATAATAATAATCTGTAATTATGTAAACAAATTTATAACTGACAAAACATTATGTCAGCCTGAAAATAAGAATTAAACACAAACTGTGAAATATTAAACATTAAGATAAAGCATCAAAATTACAATCAGTCAGAAATGTAAAATGAAAAAAGGGACAGCTTGCAAATCAGAATAAAATAAAAAATGTAAAAGAACAAAAAGTTATAGCACGTTACACATAAATTGTCAAAGATAGAAGATACAGCATAATTAAAAGTTATGGTAAAAATACACATGTTAACTTAATTGTGTACAGTTATAATAGTCGTTCACAAACAATTTCATAGAACATTTACATTTAACAAATGTTCACATAACAAAACCATAAGTTTCCAGCAAATAATTCTTAGAGTGGTACAGTTGTACTCATTAGAATCAGCACACTTGGTGTACTACACATCAAATATGTCTCTTCTGTTTTTTGTGACAAACACAGAATAAATTAATGTTAGGTGAAGTTATGTGGTATGTCTCTTGTACACGTTCTAGCTTTAGTAACAGAAGTAATGAATAACATAAGTATCAGTAACGTGTTTGGATAAACAGCAAAGACATACATAATAGGGTGAACAGCAGTATTTATCAAACAAAGAAAGAAATAATGGGATGAATATCAGTAGATATCAAACAGAGACAGACGTAATGGGATGAATAGCAATAGATATCAAACAGAGACAGAAGTAATGGGATGAATAGCAGTATATATAAAACAGAGACATAAGTAATGGGATGAATAGTAGTAAACATCAAACAGAGACAGAAGTAATGGGATGAATAGCAGTAGATATCAAACAGGGACAGAATTAATGGAATGAATAACAGTAGATATCAAACATAGACAGAAGTAATGGGATGAATAGCAGTATATTTCAAACAAAAACATACGTAATTAGATGAATAGCAGTAGATATTAAACAGTGACAGAAGTAATGTGATGAATAGCAGTAGATATCAAACAGAGACAGAAGTAATGGGATGAATAGCAGTAGATATCAAACAAAGACAGAAGTAATGGGATAAATAGAAGTAGATATCAAACAGAGAGAGAAGTAATGGAATGAATAACAGTAGATATCTGACAGAGATAGAGGAAATGAGATGAATAGCATTTGATATAATCAAAGACATAAGTAATGTAATGAATACCAGTAGATATATAACAAAGACAGTTATATTTGGATAAATAGAAGTAGATATATAACAAAGACAGTTATATTGGGATGAATAGGAGGAAATATCAAACACTGACATAATACAATTAGCTTTTGCCTGCTGCATGTTGTTTGATTCAAAGGTCACAACCACTGAAGACAACATATAATTGGAATTAAAGAGAAACTTGTTTCTTCTTTTTCTTGTGTTCCGTTAAAGTCATTACTATAGATATATGTCTATTATCTGTTGCAATGTCTAAAGGGAATTTTTGATCTCTTCTACATATCTGTGTGTCTGCTCCGTTATCTAATAATAAACGTACAATATCTTCATATCCTATTTCACATGCATAAAACAATGGTGTGGTCCCGTCTTCTTTTGCCATGTTGATGTTAGCATTGTAATCGATCAGGCAACGGACTACATTTATCCTACCCATAAAACAAGCAATGTGTAATGGAGAGGAACCAGCTACTAAAACAAAGGCATAATCTACTGACTTCTTACTGACATATTCTGTTACACGTGATGATGTACTATTTACAAGGGTATTGAATATGTTTTGTTTTAATTCACTTAAAGTTCCAGTTGGATGATTTTTTATCATATTTGCTATATACTGTTTACTATAGATACAGATACTAGAGTCAGCATTATTCTCTAACAGTAACTGTGTTATCTCAATATTTCCATCCAGTGCATTATAATATAAAGCATTACCTCCATCATATGTCTGGGCATTAACGTCTGGTTTATGTTTTATTAATGGCTGGTCAAGACTCGGACTGTTACTGATACTGATGTTGTGATTGCCATATGACGTACTAAGTGATGTATTGTTACATGGATCAGGATTCCATTCTAACAGTAATCTAACTATGTCAGTATGTCCACACGTACTTGCCAGTAACAGAGGACTCAAGCCATCCTTGTTACATAGATTAACATCAGGATTCCTCTCTAACAGTAAATTTACTATGTAAGTATGTCCATTTTGACTTGCCTGTAACAGAGGACTTAAGCCATCCTTGTTACATATATTAACATCAGGATTTCTCTCAAACAGTAGCTTTACTATATCAGTATGCCCATCTTGACTTGCCTGTAACAGAGGACTACATCCATTATTGTTACATAAATTAACATCAGGATTCCTCTCTAACAGTAACTTTACTATATCAGTATGTCCTTCCTGACTAGCCTGTAACAGAGGACTCAAGCCATTTTTGTCACATAAATTGACATCAGGATTCCTCTCTAACAGTAACTGTACAATATCAGTATGTCCGTTATAACTTGCCATTAACAGAGGACTACTGTTTTGAGTGTTACAAAGATTTACATTAGCATTGTTATCTAATAGTAACTTCACTATGTCAGTACGTCCATTCTGACTTGCCACTAACAGTCCACTCACCCCATCATCTCTACACTGATCCACATTCACATCATTACGTAACAACCACTCTACCATATCAGTATAACCATTATAACAACTCCTTACCAATGGAGTAGTACCTGAAGCACAGCTCTCCTTTGGTAACATTGTATCCTTGGTATTGGCTAATTTAACTTGCTGTAATTGATCAAGTTGTTGCAAGTACTGTATTAACCGTTGTCTGAATGATGATACTGTCATGTTAATGTTACTGAACACAACTGCCACCTTTCCTGCTGACCAGTCCTTGATAATTCTTTGTAAATACGGTTTTAAATACTCATCTGGAATCTTAATCATGAAAGCTATGTTATTTGTCTTGTCATCTGTTGATTTCTTCCAACTAAAACGTTCATGTACTAAAATACTATCACCATGGTTTATTAAACATTCTATCATTTTCTGACCAAAGTAATGGACAAGGAAGTCAAAAAATTTATCATGTACAGTGCTATAGATACCGTTAAGTTTACAAATATATGTACCAACTAGACTATCAAGTTCTTTCTTTAATTTTGTCTTGGATGTACTTCTGTTGATTCCACAAGCCTCACAAGCGTCTTCTATGATATGTCGTTGTGTATCTTTCACTTTATTCTGGAACCATATTTCTGGTAGACGATTATTAAAGAGAACACATAAAGCAAGACTACACGTTTTATAGTTCCCGTCATCACCATGCTCACATAATATGTCTAGCTCACTTTTATAGACATCAAAAGGATTTTTGAAGTATTCTTTAACATCTCCGTATTTTTCTTCTTTATATAAGGAACATAAGAGTGGAAAGAAATCACAGTTGTAAGAAACATCATCAATATATTTTATATAAGTACCAATATAGGTTTTTGCAATCTTTGTTTTTTCCACAGACGTTAGACCTAACTCATCTGATACTAAATTACATTCACAGGATTTAAAAGGTGATAATATATTAAACTTATCATCTTGATAGACTTGTAACCTACATGATGCAATAATCTTACAACATGCGTCTGTAATTATTGTGTTAATCACAGGTAACAATTGTTTCCAGGTATCAATCTGTTGTTGACTGGCCGTAAAATTTCCACAAATATCATCAACAATGAAAACTGTCTGTTTACCGGGTTGATAATAAGTCTTTATGTCTGTTGGTACCTCCACTGGTATAATAGTATATCCTTTCTTCTCTAAATCAAGCGCTATATGTCTACAGATAAAAGATTTCCCAACTCCGGATGGGGCAGTTAAAGTTACACAACTGTTTTTCTGTACACATTCTATGACATAATCACTGGCTATTGTTTCTACAAACATCTTATCTTTCTTTCGCCAGTCTTTAATTGTATTTTGTGTCTGCTCTACAAAATGAAGTGAAGTGAAACATTATGTTTCTTTGATACATATATGATGTGACTACGTACTCATATTCATAATACATTGTGTTATTGTACAATAGTAAAATTTTGTATTCCTGTCTTTATTTTTTGCTTAAACGCCTGGTCTAAATACAATGTTCTGCTTCTTTGTTAAACATTCATTGACATTGGATTGTTTCAATTGTGATATATATTCTTAAACAATATTGACCACTGTACCCCTATGTTTGCTATTTTTACATATTGTGTCTCTGTTTATTTTGTTCACACACCATTGTTAATATATAATAGAATTTTGTCATACAAGTGAGACGTTAAGCTAGCTTTAAAAACAGTTTTTATTTATCATTTTCTACATAAAAAATAATATTGCCATGTCAGGAATACTTGTTTTTTAGGGGCCAGCTGAAGGACACCTACGGGTGCGAGAATTCTCGCTACATTGAAGACCAATTGGTTGCCTTCGGCTGTTTTCTGCTCTATGGTCGGGTGGTTGTCGCTTTGACATATTCACCATTTCTTTTCTCAATTTTATGATGTATTTGCGATTGTTATTTTGCCGTTTGATTAAGGACTTTCCTTTTTGATTTTTTTCGGTGTTCAGGTTTTGTTTGTGTGATTTTATGTATTACTATATCAATGTAATCATTCAAATGATATAGTGGGAAATAACGTTAGATTACTAAATAGAAGATATAAAATTGTGAAAAAATAAAATATGCACGAGCGGTGTCTAGAAAAGACACGTTGTCCTTTGTTATCTGATAAATTTACCTCATCATTTAAAACAAAAGATGTGGTATGATTGCCAATGAGACAACTTTCCACAAGAGACCAACATGACACAGACTTTAACAACTACATGTATATGTCAGACTGTTAAAAATCACAGAAATGTTTATGTACTACTGTCACAATTGGTTCCTCCTGTTTCTTTCTTAATTCAATTGATGCAATCATTATCTGTTTTGTTTGGTCTTGTCCAAATCGTTACGCAATATTGCCACTACAGGACTCAAAGATTGACTTTTTAAAATATTTTGAGTTCGTTTTTTTGTTTCTTTAATACGATCAAACATTCTTAAATGCATAGGATACGCGAACAGTTAAAATATTCACAGTTTACAACAACAAGCAAAGACCTATAATGTATGCATGATATAGAAGTATTAAGAAATTCAGGAAAATGGTTTTGTACCAAGATGATCAGATAATTTCTAAAATTAACTGGCCATCCAGTTGTTGAGTGACGTCCAATTTGTAGCATCGGTTATCAAGTTTTAATGTTAGTATATAGATAGTCTCATCATAAAGCATTAAATTGATAATATTTGTGAAAGGCAGTTAATTTTGAGAAATTGTTAGTTTAACGGTAAATGGATTGTTATGGCGATAATCGTGTGCGCATTTCCAACTGATTCAAGTTCATAACTGTTTTGTGTTTATACGAAGTCTGGATATCTTGGGAATGTGATATTTCTGTAAATCTATGTTGTGTTATGGAGGAGTTCAGCTCGGCTGTTCAATATGTTTGAATATTCCTATTATCTATCATATAAAGTTTTTGAAAACATAATAGCTTACCTCTTATGTTCAATGGGATAATTTCTTGCTGCACATCTTGTACATGTGTTTCCAATAACTGTTGTGTACAATCTAAATTAGTATCTCTTTCTGAAAAAGTACATAAATTTGTTCATACCGTAAGAGACAATTGTCAACAAATTGTTTTCTAACATACATCTGATACTGGTTGCATTTAAAATTATATATCCGATATAAATTACATTGACATGAACCATTTAATATTGATAACACATATCACCTGATTTCGGAGGATTGGACGACTTACAGAAAAGAGCGACGATTTACAGAGAAGAACCGAAAAGGACCAAAAAAGAACCGAAAAGGACCGAAAAGAACCGAAAAGAACCGAAAAGGACCAAAAAAGAACCGAAAAGAACCGAAAAGAACCGAAAAGGACCAACAAAGAACCGAAAAGAACCGAAAAGGACCGAAAAAAACCGAAAAGGAGATCGATTTTTTTGTCATCGAAGAAAATTAGCAAATTGCAAAATTATAAAGTCTATGATAAATTAAAAGATATTTTTCACAAAAGTTTATTGTAAGGTTTTGAAACCTTATCCTGCGACAGGACTACATATAATAACTGACTGTACATGTGACAAAATATAAGTGAGTCGGATGCCTTTATCTTATGGATATAAAACATAGAACAGACAAGAAAATAAAATATATTAATTCATTACTGTC
Organism: Mytilus galloprovincialis; assembly: GCA_037788925.1. Classification (NCBI taxonomy): domain Eukaryota; kingdom Metazoa; phylum Mollusca; class Bivalvia; order Mytilida; family Mytilidae; genus Mytilus; species Mytilus galloprovincialis. Next base: position 82,834,437 of record CM075338.1, read on the forward strand.
AAACTATCGTTCTACGTGAATTATATTTTATAATCTAAGGGTCATTATTTTGTTCAATCTTGTTCGCTAATTCATTTCGAACATTACAACAGTTCCTTATACATTTTTGGGAATGTGTTCCATTCATCAGTGAATATATATATATAACACGGACATTTGGACAATCGGACACAAAAAAATAAAACAAAATATCGTTTAAAACATAACGGAAAACTTTACAGGAGTTATTTGATAAATACGAATATTTCGTTCTTTTTTTGTGTGTGTGTATGTGTGCTTCATATTAAATGAAAACACATTAATTGTTACTTTGACACTGTCAATGACAAGTCCCGATATCTCCATGCACAAGTTTCTTTATAGATACATGTAGTACAGGCCAACATTTATCACCATAGATCTGACATCATTTCACTAATCCAGTACATATCTGTTTTAAGTGGTTTATTAGACAATATTAATAGAAATCAACAGGCCATTTACTTGTTCATACCCTTTAATCTATACGCTATTATGGCGGCTATATAAAGAGTAAACAATTATTATCATACCGAAAGCGGCCGGGTGCGCTTTTCATTTATTTATATTTCTTGAAAGATGAAATGAAATCACTGTGTTTTGCACACAATTTATAATTTATAGATAATGATAATTCTTTTTATGGACTAACCTCCTTTTATTCCCACGTAGCCCATCGTTTTAGGGTGACAAGACATGTAGTCAGCACTTTTTGTGCTGGCATGAATTATCATTGATATTATTATATGATTTATGAATTTAATAACCGTTTACAAAAATTTTTTTTTTTTTTTAATACTAAGGCCCTTCGGATTACCTTAGCTGTATCTGGCAACACTTTAAGGAATTTTGGATCTCAATGCTCTTCAACTTCGTACTATGTTTGGCTTTTTTAAACTGTTTTAGATTCGAGCGTCACTGATGAGTCTTTTGTAGCCTAAACGCCGGTCTGGCGTATATATCATGAAAATTTATTCCTGGTATCTACATGTATGCTGAGTTCATTTTTACCGTAAATTGAATTAAGAAATTGAAACGAATCAAGAAAATCGTAAAGTTTTTCCAAGGCTTTCATGTAGCAAGAATTGAAATTTTTGTCAAATGCTTTTTACAATTCTATTTTCGAAAACAACGGAAATGACACTTTTTTTTTTTTTTCAAAAATATTTGAATGCCTTAATCTGATACAGGGTAATCTTACTTTTTTTGTAAGTCTACATATCCATATAAATGTATAATCTAAGTTTGAATTGTACACTCCTTTATTACCGGGGGGGGAGGAATTGGTGTATAAAAATATACATTGTTTTAACTTTAAATAATAATTATATGTATGCTCTTTTCGGTTAGTTTCGGTCCTTTCGGTTCTTTTTGGTTCTTTTCGGTTCTTATTTTTGTAAATCGTCGCTCTTTTCTGTAAGTTATTAGACCGGTTTCCGGAACTTTTCAAATTGTAACAATACATATAAGATGGCAATTATATTGTACATGAGTTATCTGGTGCAACAAAAATTGGTACCGTTAATTTTACAAAAAATATATTATACTTTACATCAGATACCAATTACTGTATCAACAACAAAAAATAAACTAGCGGCTCTCAAGAGCCTGTGTCGCTTACCTTGGTTTATGTGCATATGAAACAAAAGGAAACAGATGGCTTCATCACAAAATTGTGTTTTGGTGATGATGATGTGCTTGTAGATCATACTTTATTGATCATTCTTGTTAGTTACAACTTTCTTAGTTTGTAATGAACTTGGCTCTTTAGTTACAGAGGAAAACACTTTGTACAAACTTACCAAATTAATGAAAATTAAAAAAAAGGACTATAAAGGGCAATAACTCCTTAAGGAGTCAAATGACCATTTTTAAAATGTTGATTTATTTGTAGATCTTCATTTGGTACAATTATTGCTGTTTACAATTTATCTCTATCTATAAGAGTATTCAAGATAATAACAAAAAACGGCTAAATTTCTTTAACAATTACCAATTTGGGGCAGCAACCCATCAACCAGTTGTCCAACTCATCTGAAAATTTAAGGGCAGATAGATATTTACTTGATAAACAAGTTAACCTTGTAAGATTTGCTTTAAATGCTTTGGTTTCAGAGTTATAAGCCAAAATCTACATTTTACCCTTGTGTTCCATTTTTGGCCAATGCGTCCATCTTAGTTGGTTGGCGGGGTCACAGCACTCAATTGTTAAACTAGATACCCTATAATTATTCTGGCTAAGTTTCGTTAAATTTGGTCCAGTAGTTTCAGAGGAGAAGAGTTTTATAAAAGATAACAAAAATTGGGGAAAAATTGGGGGAAAAAATGACTATTTAAGGGCAATAACTCCTTAAGAGGTCAACTGATCATTTTGATCATGTTGACTTTTTTGTAGATCTTACTTTGTTGAACATAATTGCTGTTTTCAGTTTTTCTATATCTATAAAAAATTTCAAGATAATAACCGAAAACGGACAAAATTTCCTTAAAATTACAAATTCAGGGTCAGCAGTCTGATTCATCTGAAAATTTCAGGGCAGATATATCTTGCCCTAATAAACAATTTTACCCCCATGTCAGACTTGCTTTAAATGCTTTTGTTTCAGATTTATAAGCCAACATATACATTTTATCCCTATGTTTTATTTTAAGCCATGGAGGCCATCTTGGTTATTGTTGCGGATCACCGGACACAATTTTAAAACTAGATACCCCAATAATGATTGTGTCCAAGTGTTGTTAAATTTGGCCCAGTAGTTTCAAAGAAGAACATTTTTGTAAAAGTTAACAACAAAGGGCGACGAACACGGACGACGACGGACGCCGGACGCCAAGTGATGGGAAAAGCTCGTTTGGCCCTTCGTGCCAGGTGAGCTAAAAAGGGCACAGAGATAAAACAAAACATCAGCAAGAATGAAAGACAAAAATTCCAAATTAACCATAGCACACCAACACAATAGCAGGATGTACAAGAACAGAATTACGCCATGAGTACAATCAACGATAGACTAAGCAGTAAAGGACAAAAAAAGAGGACGTAAGCGTTTAGTTAAGATGCCCAAAAACGAGCTGCAAACTCTTGACTAACAAATGGTTTAAGCAATGTTTATTCCATATGCAGATACGTTGGTATATTGATAATGAATAGGGAAATTTACCTTGTCTTTTGTCTCTTTTTTTCCAGCAGTAAATAGAAACAGCAACAACCACCATTACAATAGTAGTTCCAGTTATTATAGAAGCTCTGAAATTTTTTAACATAGACATATACAACATTATATGTACATAGACATATACAACATTATAGCATTTTTGTTTTTTTTCAAATGTTCACATAACTTGTATTAATAACATAATCTAAAAAAATGAACCAGAAATGTGGAATGATTGCCATGAAAACAATTTACCATCTGCGAAGTAATGCTATCGAAGTCAATAGCTATAGGTCACTGTACAGCCTTCAACATTATGGAAATATCATACCTCTATTTATATTTGTTATTGAATAGCTAGCCATATATTTCTGCACTAACCTTATACACGCAAATTTAGTCAAAAGCTACATTTTTTTCTCATAAAAGATGTGTTTCTCTTTCATTCGGTTCATTTCAGTAACAAATATTATACATCCTATCCCTGCTTTTATGTTGCAGGTACTTGAATAGGAATGTGCTGTTTACATTTTTAAACATTTTATCCATTTAATGTGTTTCACACTAGTTCACAGGGTTGCAACTATAGGGTACAACATGACACTTATTAAAGTGTTGACAATCATTTAGTATAAATAAAGTATTATGAAAATCATCTCGAAATGTATTCAATAAATTTTGTAAAATAGAGACCTAATGATAACATTTAAATTTGATGCTTTTCTTATGCAACAAAAAAGATTTAAGCTGAGTAAACAAACTTGTTTGTAGAATAATTAAGTGAGATGTTTATGGTGACCTGTAATAAACACCAATTAACACTACTGGACGAAATAACAACTGTCCATACCAGTAACAGTCGTTTTAAGACTGTAATTGTTTGTTAAAGTTGTAACAGTTGTAAAATTTTACTGTTTCAGTTATTTTATGACTGTCCCAACTTTTAAAGTGTTTGTCTCCAACATAAATCGACTGCAACAACGCTAGAAATAGCTGTCACAAACATTAAAGGACTGATACAACTAATTTCAAGTTGTAACAGTTGGTTTACAACTGTTCCAACTCGAAAAACGTTGTAACAGTCATAAATACACTGTTAAAACGCCGAAAATGTTGTCACGGTTATAATACGACTGTTGCAACCTTTTGAAAGTTGTTACAGTTATTTAATAACTGTTCCAACACGCAAAACGTTGAAACAGTCGTAAATAAACTGTTTAAACGTCGAAAAGGTTGTTACAGTTAAAATATGATTGCTACAACCATTATACAGCAACAGTTTAATAATCCATAAGTGTCGCAACTTTCAAATATTGGTAGTCATTTTATAGACTTAAAAGTTACGGATACCAAATTTCTATCTGACAGTCCGGGATAGGTTAAATTATTTTAAATACAATTACATCGTGTGCAATTTTTTAAAAAGGTTGTTATAAAAAAAAGACACAACTGCCATACCCATTTAATACATTAGTATAAATAGAAACTGATTGTAAAAACAAAAACATATTGAAATATCTGCCGCTGAAAATTTTGGGGTTCACCGCTTATCTGGTAAATGTTGTAAATTAATAACTCAATTGACACTCCCTTGTCTCGCATCTCTTCGAAAAAAAATCAGACCACCGTTAGAGATACCTGCAATTTCACATGGGACTGGTTTATGCGCATTTAATGCTTAAACACAGTTACATGCACCTGTTAGATAAATTGAACAAGGTGTCTCAATTTATTTGTAAAAAAAAATGTATCTTATAATATCATATAAGACACTTTTCGAAATTATCATAATGACAACGTTTTAATTTTATAACCTTGTGAAATCATTCATGCATGTAAGGTTTTACCTCCAATACCCGTAGATTTACGAATCACATAACTTCATAATAACGGTCAATATACTATAAACCCAGCGGGAATATACACACTTGTCAAACTTATCCCCGTAGAAAACTGCCGAGGGCTTAATTCATACGACATGGACACTTTTAGAATTAATTTGTTTGTTTTTAAGTTCTTGTGACTATTTGAAAAGTATACAAGTTACCGTACTCGGTTCTAACAATTTTGATTTATAAATACAAATAAAATCTCAGTTATGCTGAACTTTCAACGCATCTTTTGTAGCTATGGAAAACACTGAAATATTCGTTAATGTCTTGTATCTAAATTCAATTTATATTATTTACCGGGTTTTTTAATAGTCTATAGTCAAGATTTACTCAACCGAGTGGTGTCTTATTTGAGGTTCAAATGTCTTTATTAATAACTCTCCACATGGACGCAAAAATATTAACCATCGAGTTCATATTTCGCCGGGTTTTATCACATATATAAACCTACATGTATAAGTGAGGTAAATGTACCATGTGAACAGACATGACAGAGATATATTTTTTTCTGAGACAAGTTCGTCGATGGACGATGAATAAATTAGATGACAGGGAATTACGTCACCGTAATAACTATTTTACATTGTAGTGATACAAATCAGTATATACTCTGGTTTGTTGTTATATACATATTTGCATATTTGTTTATACAGTTACATGCATGCTAAATGTATATGATTTTCATCCATTTGAAAATATCATTCTATATACATGATATATATATACATATGATATGTTCATGTCGATATATTCTGCTATCATACTATTCTAATATAAATGAAGGACTGCTGAACCAACGCCTCTAAAGTTTCGTGAAGGTAGAGAATCCTTAAATGGATAAGAATGTATGCAGGGTTGTCAAAAGAAATTCTAGTATAAAGTGCAGTGCAAGTGCATGGTAGACACTCTTCTGTAATAACTGATTTTTCTAATAGATTGGATTCGAGTAGGCATTCGTAAAGTCCTTCAAAACATTCTTGAATTATTCTTCTGCATGTGTTAACATATTTTAACACTAATCTATTAAATATTGATTATAATGTTGGTAGTCATATATACATCTATGGTATTTTGGTTCCATATGATATTTTTTTTGGATACACTGTATCATGTGAATATCAGTTTTTTTTTAATATTTTTTCTTTTATGCTAGAATTGTACATGAAAGTTGCACCACCCTGACACAGGTTTATTTTTCAATGTATGTAGTGTGTTTTGTTGCTTGCTGTTTATCATATTTGTTTGTATGTAGCTTTTGTATATAAATCAAACTATCATCACTGTAGGGCTTCTCGTCTGTTTTTTTTTTTACATTGACGGTGTTTATATAGGGTGCTCATTATGAAGTATTAGTTTTGATCATTGTTGAAGGGTGTGGAGTAACCTATTATATAGCTAACAAGCACATCACTTGGTCTACATGGTCTATGGTTGATGGTTGTCTCATCAAAATTCATACCACATCTCCTTATTCAAATTAATGAAAACCATGAAAATGTGCTCATTGTTAGATAAAGCCGGCCAATCAAACATGTACACCTAACATTCATGTCATATGCCAAAAAAAATAGTGATCCTATACATGTACAATGTACATGATGTAGCTTATCACTTTTTTATAGTTCGTTCTTATGTTGTACTGTTATACCACTGTCCCAGGTTAGGGGAAGGGTTGGGATCCCGCTAACATGTTTAACCCCACCACATTATTTATGTATGTGCCTGTCCCAAGTCAGGAACCTGTATATTCAGTGGTTGTCGTTTGTTTATGTGCTACATATTTGTTTTTCATTCATTTTTTTCCCCCATAAATAAGGCCGTTAGTTTTCTCGTTTGAATTGTTTTACATTGTCTTATCGGGGCCTTTTATAGCTGACTGCGGTATGGGCTTTGCTTATTGTTGAAGGCCGTACGGTGACCTATAGTTGTTAATGTCTGTGTCATTTTGGTCTTTTGTGGATAGTTGTCTCATTGGCAATCATACCACATCTTCTTTTTTATATCACATCTGAGAAACATTGAAAAATAGACAAAACCACAAAAATTCAACATTGACCAATGAACCCATGACATTTAGCTCAATGTCTGATGAACCCTGCCAGTCAGACATACATGACATAGACTCAATTGTTCCATTCTGTCTATTACATGTACATTAAATATACATGAAGTTGATCTACTGGAGTACTGTATAATATTAAGGCCAAAATAAATTTATTGCATGTTTCTGGTTTCTCGACCATACATGTACCTCCGTTTCTAGCCTACCCGAAACAATGTATTCATCATACATTTGTACATGTACATGTTATATTCATCATTTGATGTCTTTCCACATCAGATAACTTGTGTGAATGATAATTACAAATAATACTCATCAGTAAAACATATCAGAAACCAAACTTTGAAACGACTAAGACTGCACAGTGTATTATCTGTCAAATATGGGAAATGTTATCACAGTACACATGTTAACATTAACAGAAAAAAGTTTAGAACTTTAAAAACAAAATTTTTTAATAGAATAAAATGTTCTTAATTTTTTGGAGAGTAAAATAGGAGACACACAATTATTTATTTTGGCCTAAACTGAAATTACCCTTAATCACTTATCCATGAAATGTCAGGGTCAGGTCAGCTCAACCTGATAGACCAGTAGACCTTGCAAGATACTCATATTTCTCGTATGAATTGTTTTACATTGTCATTTCGAGGCCTTTTATAGCCGACTATGCAGTATGGGCTTTGTTCATTGTTGAAGGCTGTACACAGTACAGTGACCTACATGTATAGTTGTTAATTTGTGTGTCATTTTGGTCTCCTGTGGAGAGTCGTCTCATCATGCTTATTGGCAATCATACCAGTGTAACCACATCTTCTTTTTTTATATCATACATGTATATACAAAAAATTCATCCAATTACAAAATGTACACATGTACTTGTATAAGAGAGCATCTCACTGTTATAAAAACAGTATTTTTTTACAAGTAGTCACTAAACAATGAAATGAGGTCAGGTGCAATGGACATATAATGACAGGCTGAAACTTCATAACATATTAGCTATCTGAATACCGACAAGATAAGAAGCATCCAGCTCTTTTAGCTTTTAAAATGTAAAGCTTTATAAAAAAGAGCTTTATAAAAAAGTTTACGTCATCAGCCCAAGATTGTAATACCTATGTCCTGCATACAATCAACTTTAAATGACTTTTGTGGAAGGCAAGACAATAAAATGATACTTTGAAGTACATGTATTGTTTAATATTTTTGACTAGTATAAAATGCCAGTTTCAGAATGAACATTAATTTAGATGATAGATTATATTTATATACTGTATGTACATTCAGATCGCGACTCTTATATAAGTACAGCAAGCAGTCATTTGACATCAACCAACGTCCATGCAAGGGCTGTAAATGCAGTCAAGGTCATTAAAAACTTCCGTCATCATGACACTTACCAATAGTGACCGACCACGACAGACCCTCATGGGTAATCAAGGTTGTGTAACACCCCCTGGTGGTACATATAGCTAACAATAGGAATGCAAGCATTAACTTCTATAAATTTAACACAAACCAGATATTCTCAATATCCAAATTCATATAAATTTATTATCCAAGGTATTCATGAATTCAGATATGATGCACTATTGATATTCACTGAAACTGATTTTTTTATTAATCCAATTTGCTATTTTTGAATAACTATCCAAGGTATTTCATAGAATTCAAATATGATGCACTATGATATTAATATTCCCAGAAAACTTTGAATTCTCTTAATTCCAAATTATTATTTCAATTTCAAATAAATTAATTATCCAAGGTATTCACTGTCATCAAATAATGTAGTCTTTCTTTCAAATTGTAAGTTTGCTATTTGTACAATGCACAATTTTCTTCTTGTCCAATTTGATATGAAATCCCAACAACATCATGGCATATTGCTGTAAGCCCTATTTGTTATTTCCAACAACAATAAGTCCATTAGTCCACTGTTTCACAATTTAAAGCTACAGGTATGCGAGATACTTAGTGTCACCTATACATGCTATATGTATTTCCTTTTTTTGCCGGCTTCATAATCTGGCTGGGAATCATGCTCAAACCAATGTGAATTCTACAAACGAAAAAACATAAATTAAGAATAAAGTATTGAAACTTATCTAATATTGTATAATTATCATGATTATTATTACTTAATAATTCTTTAAATTTATATAGAAGATAATACTCATGTATAAATACTAGAGATCATATTTTCTTGACAACAAAGTTCTATGATCAAATGATGATGTACACAAATGAATTTATGAGACTTATACAATTGAATTTATATGTCCTGTATGAGAAGAAGAATAAAACCCTTTTCTTGGGGTTCTATTTAAAAAAAATATGTTCTCTCTTTCTACATTAATGTTTTCTTAAGTGTGTCACTTCATTGAAGGGTTACTGTCTAATTGAGGCTAGCACTATACAAGATTGTTTTAATCAATTATTTAAAGCCAGACAAAGTTATTTCACTGTAAAACATAACAGGTGATTTCTTTGGATCATTTTAATAGGAAATAAATACTACAAAGATGACCAAAAAAAAAAATGCACTGTTGACTGTCATTTTGTGTCATGAATGAATAAACCTTTTTTTTTTTTATGTAAATCATGAAATGTAGAATCATTGTTCAAAGGTTAACCCTTTCTTTAATTTAAACATTTTTAGCAACCTAAAAAAGCTAGTATTTCCTTCTTATGATTAGCAGTAAACTTTGAGTTTAATTTGACATCTTAAATGTTACCCAGTATACTTTTTACTAATTACAGCTTGTATTAAATAATGCTTTGTAGTTTATTTAACCAGACAACATATTTTCTTTATTTTATATTAGTTATTTACCCATTTTTATGTTGATAAATCAATACTTGGCTGCATGACTTAGACATGTTAGATAAACTTTTAAAACTTTTAATATAATATCCAAAATAAAAGATTATATCCTGTTGTTTCATATTTTTCATAATTTTAAATTACTTTCAATTATAAATTTATCCACAATTTGAAAAGGACATTTAAAATTTATTAATATCATTATATAAAAATCATCTTCAATACCTATGACATTTTAATTTTCATCCCTCAAGGCAATAAACTCATGAAACTGTTGTGTCTTAATCTGTTTATTACATATAACATGTATATAAGAAGTCCTGATAATTAACTTTTCAGTGTTAACATCCTGATTATTACCTTTTCTAATATCACATTTACATGGTCATGAATTCAGGCTCAGTAAATATATTTTTAAAATTATTTATTTTGAAGTTAAATTAAACATGTAAAACATGTTTAGTATGTTTTAAACCAAATTGATCTGAGCATGGAAGTAATATTTAAATATTACTTCCATGTGAGACATACCATGTAGTTAATTAAGTTAATTTTTGTAATTCAATATCTATAAAACTCATAAAATGCTTAAGTTTAGGCCATGTTTACATAACATAATATGCTTACAGATAGATTTTTTGTATCCTCCCACATACATGACGTACTGAATGTTTCAACAGATGAAATTAAATATAAATAAAATATTTTAGTAATTTGGAAAAGGCAAAATACATGTATCTGAAATCAGATGTGATTATACATGATGAAAGGAGATGTGGAATATACATGTATATATCAATGATACAGCAACCAAACAATGAAGTAGTCAAAGCACAATTTAACACATGTAGAAAAATATGACTGTTGATTGGAAAGTCCTTTAACAGTGGAATAAATTAAAAGACACTTGAAATATGTTTAAAAGGAGATGATTGGTATATATATATATATATATATATGCAAAAGAGACAGCAGCCCCAAAACAAGTTAAAAGGCATAATTGAATTTTGACTAACCATGCTAACCGGGCAAATGTTATATAAAAAGTTAAACTGAAAGAGTTCACATGAAAATAAAAAGTTAAGGCCACACTGATTTGATTAATAGTTCTTTTGATTGATAATATAAGACATGCTTTAGAATTATAAAATATATCCATGTTTTGTTAATCATGACTCAGAAATTAAATAAAAAATATACTCAAACATGCTAGTTTCACATTTTACACATAAATATTTACTTTGTCATAATATTCAACTTGAATTTTCTCAATTTAAAAATATCCAGTTAGAAATATTTCAAGCAAATTTAGGATGAGTCATGCAGTTTTCAATACATTAACATACAAGTCAGGACAGGAGCCTGTAATTCAGTGGTTGTCGTTCGTTAATGTGTTACATATTTGTTTTTCCTTCATTTTATTTATATAAATAAGGCTGTTAGTTTTCTCGTTTGAATTGTTTTTCATTGTCTTATCGTGGCCTTTTATAGCTGACTATGCAGTATGGACTTTGCTCATTGTTGAAGGTCATATGGTGACCTATAGTTGTTAATGGCTGTGTCATTTTGGTCTCTTGTGGACAGTTGTCTCATTGGCAATCATGCCACATCTTCTTTTTTATATACAATATAAATATAGGTTTTGTAGTACATGTATATAAAGGCCATCCGGCAAAATTAAAACCATTGTGAATGCCCCACATCATCATGTAGGGTTTAACACAGTAAGACGATGAACACGGGTGGATACAGCCATTTAAAAAAAGGGGGTCCCAACCCAGGATAAAGGGGGGGGGGGGTGTCAAACTAAATGTACCCTTTCAAATGCAATTGATCTTCTAGTACAAATAATTATGACGTCTTGTGTCGAAGTAAGGCGTCAAAGAAAAAAATTATAATAGCCTTTCAAGACGTCATAATTATTTGGACTATTGATCTTCCAAAAAAAGGGGGGTTACAATCCCGGGAACAATTTTTACAAGCCCAAATTCTTACTTTGCCTTTGAACATGCTACTATATATATATATATAGAAAGATGTGTAATATGCACGAGTGAGGTGATATAGAGAAACCGATATAGAACGTCGATTCATACCTGAAGCATGAGGGTAGGCACGAAATGTGCACATTTTCGCTTCAAAATCGTGGATCCATGATTATTCTGATAGACATGCTTTAAAATATTGTTCATTTCTACTCACCGATTGAAATTTCCAGGTCATCCGTTATATTGTATGTAGTTTCCCTTCTACATATCTACCATGGCATGTCTACGATTTTTTGTAAAGTTTGCAGACCCGCTATTTCTGCCGACAAGGGTACAATAACGTCAAATCGTTTACGGGTGAAGAATATGATTTCCGTTTTTAATAAAACTTGACAGATTTGATTTATTATCGTTGGGAAATGTCCCTAATGGATAGCAATTAAAATTAATCAGCTTTATTATTCTGTATGATATATGTAACTTAGTCATATTCTTTTAAATTTACTTCACTGTACCCCGACGTAGCAATTTGAAATTAAGACAATTAGATCAATCTTCTGCAATAATATTTTAATTCTATTTTTAAACGAAGGCTTTTGGTATAAAACAAGTTATAAAAGACTCTTGAATAGACTGAATAAAAAATAAAGATAAACCGTCAAACGCACAAGTCCGCCACAAATGAACAGACATAATTATAATGCCATAAACGGAATACGACAAAAGACATAGAACGATCGCAAAATAATTAAAAAAAAAAAACCAACAACAACATAAGATGAGGGATCATATAAATTATGGGTAATTTCACAACTGTATCACCAATACGTGACACTTAAATAAAATACATTTATCCATTTATCCTGTATCAAACTTTGAGAAGGTGCACCTTAGACGTGTACACGTTGTTTTAACATTCGCAACCGTCACACTAAAATATTTGTATTACATATTTACCGACTGTAACAACCCATGAAATGTTTGTTTTAAACATTTTACGACTGTGGCAACCTTTTAAAAGTTGTAATGAACATTTAATGACTGTAACAACCTTTAAAAAGTTGTAACAAACATTTTACGACTGTTACAACTCTAAAAACATTGTAACAAACATTTTTTGACTGCTTAAACGTCTGAAAAGTTGACACAAACAAATTTCAACTGTCCCAACTATAAAAAGGTTGGGACAAACATTATACAACTGCCACAACTTTTAGAAAGACTGTTATAAATAGTATTTGGATGTGACAACGCCGTAAACCACTGCAACAGTCCTAAAATTACTGTTGATAGCATTTAATGTTTTTCACAACCCATAAAAGTGTTGGGACAGACATAATTTAACTGTAACAACGAAATAAGGTTGATTTGACAGTCTTCTTCAGTCTTCCACAGACTAAAATAGTCGTACAATGACTGTTACTGGTACTGACAGTTGTTTTTTCGTCCAGTAGTGTAACACCTTTGTTGATCGTTGAAGGAGAACATTTGTCTATTGAAAATATTTCAACTGACATAAAAAGGAAATGAATTTTAATTACCCAAGCCAAGATTAAATGAATCGTTTGAGTTAAAACTCAATGATTACATGAACAATACATAAAAGCCAATTTCGATAAATACATAAAAACTTAATGTAAAAGAGTGACGAAAGAAACCAAAGGGACAACCAACTCATCAATCTAAAACAAACTGACAACGCCATGGCTAAAAATAAAAATAAAAACAGACAAACAATCGTACACATGACACAACATAGAAAACTAAAGAATAAAGAACACGAACTCCACCAAAAACTAGGGGTGATCTCATGTGCTCCGGAAGGCTAAGCAGATCCTTCTCCACATGTGACACCCGTCGTGTTGCTTATGTGATAACAAATCCGGAAAAAAGTCTAATTCGGTAGGTCACATTCATGAAAGGGAAGGCGATTGTAGTAACGACGTAAGGAACATATCCGATATCATTTCTTAAAAGATTATTTATAAACGGTCAACCAACTCGTGATGGCGTCCGTAAAATTTACGAAGGGATGATCTCAACTTCACCATTTGGAACTCTTGGTTTAATAGCTTCCTTGTTAGCAGCAACCCACTATCAAGAAATTCATGATAGGAAATGCAAACACGGGAATGTCGTATCAATTGGGAGATATATACCCCGTATACAGGTGCTGCTTGAATGTTGCTACTCAGAAATAGAAAAGGAGACTTAAACTCGAGACTTATACTCAAAACAGAGTCATATAGTAAACAAATATATCCTGTGTTATAAAAACATGGACCCATCTTTAGCTTCCTCTCTTTGACAGTGGTAGTTAACACTGACTATTTTCAGTCTCCCTGTCAACGTTTGATGTGGTATGACTTATCATAACGTCCAATATGGATTTGGAATACAGCCGAAGGATTCAGCGACCAAGTACAGCATAATTCAGTGTTTCTTTTTTTTCAAACAAAAACAGGTTTTGAAAATTAGCCATAGTTTATTAAGTATGCATGTAATTAATATCCAATTATTAAATTATTATACAATAATTGAACATAATGCTAAATAATTAAAAGCAAATGCAAAACGCATGTAATATATGCATACACCAGATGAATAATGTGTAATTATATCTGTGGTTCTCCAAAACAGTGGCAGAAAAATTATATTTATAAATCTATTGGTATATCTAAATACACAACATAAAAAATATAATGATATTGAAAAATTACAATTAGTCTCATACCATATTCGGAGGTGCTTTTGCAAAGACATTCAGAAACGCCTGTCGGCGAGTGAAAGAAGGGTCTGACTTTTTTGTGTATGCATCACTTTGCCAATCATCCTGTGTCTTAATCATTTATGAAGGGAGGTCAAATCATAATGCTAAATATGCCCCGCCTAGAGCAATGTATAGGTTGCATCCATCTATCAATATCCACAAAGCAATTTACAAATGAAAACTGATTTACGGATAAATCTGTACCACATTTAAAGGAAAGTTTGGAAAAAAAAGTATATCCTTGAATGAAAACTGTTTTTTCAAAGGTCAAAGTATAGGACTATGCGGCATATTTTTAACCTTTTTGCCCCGAACTTTTAACACTTACACTAACACTAATTTTCTTAACTACCCCTACCTTTAATTTAGAATTACCACATACTTCAAAATGATCAATATGAATATGTAAATTTACTGGTAACATTCCTAAGTTATGTATCTATGAAATAAAACATAGATATCATAACCTGGAACCAGTATGTAGAAAAAACTATTCATCTATGAATATTATATTTCTCTTCAAAAAGGCATGGTTTGAAAAAACAGCAGTATTTACAAAGTGTAACTTAAAAAAACATTTATTCAAATATAAAACTCTCAAAAACACCTTTTCTCACATTAATACTTATTTATCAGAATTTAAGCCTTGAAGAAATCACTGCATATACTTATAGTTTTTATTTACTGAACATTTACAAAAGAGATGATGTCAGCTTCTAAATTGTGAATTTTCCATTTCTATGTAGCAACATTTCTGCAATTCATACGATATTCCAGGGCTTGTGTTTACTATCATGATTTCCTTGATAGAGGTTTGCTGCTAACAAGGAAGCTTTTAAACCAAGAGTTTCAAATGGTGAAGTAGAAATCATTCCTTCGAAATTCTACGGGCGCCATAACGACAAGATTGACCGTTATGGAATAACCGTTTCACAGATTGTATCGGATATGTTCCTATGTCTATATAAAGCCACTTCCTTTTTTCAAGAATGTGACCTACAGAAATATGCTGTTTACCGGATTTGTAATAACTTGAGCAACTCGACGGATGTCACGTGTTGAGCACGATCTGTTTACCCTTCTGTAGCACCTGCGATCACCCCGAGTTTTTGTTGGGGTTTGTGTTTCTTAGTTTATGCTGTGTTTTGTGTACTGTTATTTTGTCTGTTTGTCTTTTTTGGGGGAGGGACATTGCGTTGTCAGTTTAATTTCTATTTATGAGTTTGACTGTCCGTTCTGTATCAATCGTCCCTATTTTAATTCTCTTCCCTGCTACAGTTGTTTTTGAGAACAAGATTTAAGATATAGTCAGCTTACATGTACTTGCAACCTTAGGCGTTACTGTTTGACGTGAACTTGACTGATCGGTGAATGATCGGTGACGGATGTTTGACTGATCGATGAGTGATCGGTGATCGGTGACCCATAGGATCCGTCAGAGAAGTCAAATAACCTATGTGAGAGTTACCCTGACAACTGTCACCGATCGATCAGTAAATTAAATTTATGCACGGATCGGACGGATACGTATATATTTAAAATTCTTATGCAAACCGAACTTCACAGTGTTTACATTCGATGAACGGGGACCTCTACGAAGACACCTTAATTTACACGTTATAATTTGTAATACAATTACATGTAGTTGCAATACAAAAGTAAAAATAGTTTAACAGAATAAGATGCTTAGAGCGTTAAATTGTTTGTGTTGATTAATATTTTTGTATTAAATATTATAAACATCAGAGACATATAATACATATTTGTATTATATGACTCTGTTAACATTAACTTATTTCTACGAAAATGGTTATTGTTGACCCGCCATTGGATTTTTTAACTTTTAATAGTTTCGAATAGGTTGTTTTTTTTCATGAAATTCAAAGAATGTCAAAGAAAAGATATTAAAAGTTTGTTCCCATTGTTTAAAATAATCAAAATTATTCTTCTTTGTATCAAAAATGATACTATTTTATTTGAAATAAGTTATTTTTACCATTTTGAGACAAGTCTTCTAATTAGAATCAGGATCTAATGAGAATTAAAATACTTAAACTTATATCTTTATGGAATAAGAATGTAGTTATTGATTTATTTCGATACAAATTATTAACCGTCATATGATTGCAGTACTTTTTGTACATCAGAATTGGCTGTTCTTCATAAAAGAAGGACGAAAGATACCAAAGGGACAGTCAACTGTACGCGTTTCCTTAAATGCAAATATTGTTTCTTTTTACTGAAAATAATTGACCGCCATCGGATTTTTGTACTTTTTATACTTGAGAATAGTTTTTTTTCATAAAATTTAAAATTATGTCAGAAAAATCATACTAAAATTTTGTTCGCATTGTTTAAAATAATCAAAATTCTTCTTCTTTTTATCAAAAATGGTACTATTTTATTTGAAATCAGTTATTTTTACCATCTTGAGACAAGTCTTCTAATCAGAATGCAGATATAATGAGAATTAAAATACTTAAACTTTTTTTTATGGAATAAGAATGTAGTTATTGATTTATTTTGATACAAATTATTAACCGTCATATGATTTCAGTACTTTTTGTACATCAGGATTGGCTGTTCTTCATAAAATATGCTTACTTTTACGAAAAAGATATAAAATGTTTGTATGCGTTTCCTAAAATGCAAATATTGTTTCATTTTACTGAAAATTATTGACTGCCATTGAATTTTTGTACTTTTTATAGCTCTCAATAATGACGACTTCAGTATATATATTAATGAAAGAGGGACGAAAGATACCAAAGGGACAGTCAAACTCATAAATCTAAAACAAACTGACAACTCCATGGCTAAAAATGAAAAAGACAAACAGAAAAACAATAGTACACACGACACAACATAGAAAACTAAAGAATAAACAACACGAACCTACGAAATTTATCCTGTTGAACTTACTTTAAATAAAGCTAATACTAACAATGACCACTGCCCTTTTCTCGATCTTGATATCTATATCACTAATGGAAAGCTGAATAATAAAATTTATGATAAAAGGGATGATTTTTCATTTCCTATCGTTAATTATCCGTTTTTAGATGGTGACGTTCCCTTGTCACCATCTTACGGTGTTTATATATCTCAACTTGTACGATTCGCTCTTGTATGTAACAATGTTTTAGATTTTAACGAGAGAAATTTATGTGTTACTGAAAAATTATTACACCAGGGTTTTCGATATCACAAACTAGTCAAAACATTTACTAAATTTTATCATCGGTATAAAGACATCATTCGTAAATATAGCTCAACATGCAGACTTCTAATACGTTCAGGTATTTCACATCCAATTTTTTATGGAAATATTCTTTATAAAGCACAAAGGTGTCAGTATTCACCTCAGAAACCTACAAAACCTTTGAATAGACTTATTAAGAAGGGATATAATTACGATACTGTTGTCAAGTCATTAAAGATTGCATATTTTGGTGTTAATATTGAGTCACTGATAAGGTCTTTGCATCGGAACTAAACACATTTATTCTAAAAACAGTTGTTGGCATGACACGGGTTATGTTCTTCTCATATATGTTATGATGGTATGATACTAAACCCCTAACGGAAGGATTGTGCCCGATGTTCATATGCTGAAATCATAATCTTTCAGTCAGTTTAATTGAAGTCTGGAGCTGGCATGTCAGTTAACTGCTAGCAGTCTGTTGTTATTTATGTATTATTGTCATTTTGTTTATTTTCTTTGGTTTAATACATCTTCTGAGTTCAGACTCGGACTTCTCTTAAACTGAATTTTAATGTGCGTATTGTTATGCGTTTACTTTTCTACATTGGTTAGAGGTATAGGGGGAGGGTTGAGATCTCACAAACATCTTAAACCCCGCCGCATTTTTGCGCCTGTCCCAAGTCAGGAGCCTCTGGCCTTTGTTAGTCTTGTATTATTTTAATTTTAGCTTCTTGTGTACAATTTGGAAATTAGTATGGCGTTCATTATCACTGGACTAGTATATATTTGTTTAGGGGCCAGCTGAAGGACGCCTCCGGGTGCGGGAATTTCTCGCTACATTGAAGACCTGTTGGTGACCCTCTGTTGTTGTTTTTTATTTGGTCGGGTTGTTGTCTCTTTGACACATTCCCAATTTCCATTCCCAATTTTATAGAATAGTTTTTTTTTCATAAAATTAAAATAATATCAGAAAAATTATACTAAAATTTTGTTCGCATTGTTTAAAATAATCAAAATTATTCTTCTTTTTATAAAAAATGATACTACTTTATTTGAAATCAGTTATTTTTACTATCTTGAGACAAGTCTTCTAATCAGAATTCAGATATAATGAGAATTAAAATACTTTAACTTTTATTTTTGTGGAATAAGAATGCAGTTATTGATTTATTTTGATGCATATTATTAACTGTCATATGATTTCAGTACTTTTTGTACATAATGATTGGCTGTTCTTCATAAAATAATCTTACTTTAAGGAAAAAGATATTAAATTTTTGTATGCATTGCCTAAAATGCAAATATTTCTTCATTTTACTGAAAATTATTGACCGCCATCGGATTTTTGTACTTTTTATAGTTTAGAATAGTTTTTTTTCATCAAATTAAAAGAATGGCAGAGCAATCATATTGAAATTTTATTCGCATTTAAAAAATAACCAAAATTATTCTTATTTTTATCAAAAATGATACTATTTATTTGAAATCAGGTATTTTTACCATCTAGAGACAAGTCTTCTAATCAGAATTGAGATATAGTGAGAATTAAAATACTTAAACTTTTATTTTTGCGGAATAAGAATGCAGTTATTGATTTATTTTGATACAAATAATTAGCCGTCATATGATTTCAGTACTTTTTGTACATCATGATCGGCTGTTCTTCATAGAATAATCTAACTTTCAGAAAAAAGATATAAAATTTTTGTACGCGTTGCCTAAAATGCAAATATTTCTTCATTCTACTGAAAATTATTGACCGCCATTGGATTTTTGTACTTTTTAGATTTAAGAATAGTTTTTTTTCATCAATTAAAAGAATATCAGAAAAATCATACTAAAATTTTGTTCGAATTGTTTAAAATAATGCGCCCTCAATGAAATAACCTTCTCGTGTTGACAATTTTGGATATTCACCTCTTCAACGGGCCATAATTGTTTTATTATACCGAACTAACATTGGAAAGGCCTTTCGAACACTTCTTTGGACTTTACACAACAGTCAACACAAACACACAAGCTGAAATTACCTTTAACGGCTTTGTGTTCTAGAATTTCTCGAATGTACAACAATTTTAAAGCTAGAATCTTTTTGTAAAATATTGATGGCCCTGAAAAGGACCGTTTATAAGAGACACGGCTGCTGGCACTCTTTTCATGACCACTGCCTGATTTCCATTTCTCTCGGTGGGCTTCCAGTGTAACGTGAACGCTGCCATTTTGTTTATTTACGTCTGTGACGTCATTTTCATGGGAGGTAACTCTAGTACAAATCAACAAACTGAAAGGTTATTCACCGGTGAATAATAGGGTTATTCACCGCTGGTGCAAATTTTTAGGGTAATTCGTCTTTCCTTGTAATTGAATGAAAAACAACTGAATTATTCCATGTCACGTGATAACGTTTCACCCAATAGAATTGTTTAAAATATATGTAAGGTATAATAATCAAAATTATTCTTCTTTTTATAAAAAATGATTCTATTTTATTTAAATTCAGTTATTTTTACCATCTTGAGACAAGTCTTCTAATCAGAATTCAGATATAATGAGAATTAAAATACTTAAACTTTTATTTTTGTGGAATAAGAATGTAGTTATTGATTTATTGATTTATTTTGATGCATATTAATAACTGTCATATGATTTCAGTACTTTTTGTACATAATGATTGGCTGTTCTTCATAAAATAATCTTACTTTAAGGAAAATGATATTAAATTTTTGTACGCGTTGCCTAAAATGCAAATATTTCTTCAGTTTACTGAAAATTATTGACTGCCATTGGATTTTTGTACTTTTTATAGTTTAGAATATATTTTTTCATAAAATTAAAAGAATGGCAGAGAAATCATACTGAAATTTTATTCGCATTGTTAAAAATAACCAAAATCATTCTTCTTTTTATCAAAAATGATACTATTTTATTTGAAATCAGTAATTTTTACCATCTTGAGACCAGTCTTCAAACAGAATTCAGATATAATGAGAATTAATATACTTAAACTTTTATTTTTGTGGAATAAGAATGTAGTTATTTATTTATTTTGATACAAATTATTAACCGTTATGTGATTTAAGTACTTTTTGTACATCAAGATTGGCTGTTCTTCATAAAATATGCTTACTTTTAGGAAAAAGATATAAAATTTTTGTACGAGTTTCCCAAAATGCAAATATTGTTTCATTTTACTGAAAATTATTGACCGCCATTGGATTTTTTATTCTTTTTATAGTTGAGAATAGTTTTTTGTCATAAAATTAAAATAATATCAGAAAAATCATACTAAAATTTTGTTCGCATTGTTTAAAATAACCAAAATTATTCTTCTTTTTATCAAAAGTGATACTATTTTATTTGAAATCAGTTATTTGTACCATTTTGAGACAAGTCTTCTAATCAGAATTGAGATATAGTGAGAATTAAAATACTTAAACTTTTATTTTTGTGGAATAAGAATGCAGTTATTGATTTATTTTGATACCAATAATTAGCCGTCATATGATTTCAGTACTTTTTGTACATCATAATTAGCTGGTCTTCATAAAATAATCTAACTTTCAGAAAAAAGATATAAAATTTTTGTACCCGTTGCCTAAAATGCAAATATTTCTTCATTCTACTGAAAATTATTGACCGCCATTGGATTTTTGTACTTTTTAGATTTAAGAATAGTTTTTTTTCATCAATTAAAAGAATATCAGAAAAATCATACTAAAATTTTGTTCGCATTGTTTAAAATAATCAAAATTATTCTTCTTTTTATAAAAAATGATACTATTTTATTTAAATTCAGTTATTTTTACCATCTTGAGACAAGTCTTCTAATCAGAATTCAGATATAATGAGAATTAAAATACTTAAACTTTTATTTTTGTGGAATAAGAATGTAGTTATTGATTTATTTTGATGCATATTAATAACTGTCATATGATTTCAGTACTTTTTGTACATAATGATTGGCTGTTCTTCATAAAATAATCTTACTTTAAGGAAAATGATATTAAATTTTTGTACGCGTTGCCTAAAATGCAAATATTTCTTCAGTTTACTGAAAATTATTGACCGCCATTGGATTTTTGTACTTTTTATAGTTTAGAATATATTTTTTCATAAAATTAAAAGAATGGCAGAGAAATCATACTCAAATTTTATTCGCATTGTTAAAAATAACCAAAATCATTCTTCTTTTTATCAAAAATGATACTATTTTATTTGAATTTTTACCATTTTGAGACAAGTCTTCTAATCAGAATTGAGATATAGTGAGAATTAAAATACTTAAACTTTTATGTGGAATAAGAATGCAGTTATTGATTTATTTTGATACCAATAATTAGCCGTCATATGATTTCAGTACTTTTTGTACATCATAATTAGCTGTTCTTCATAGAATAATCTAACTTTCAGAAAAAAGATATAAAATTTTTGTACGCGTTGCCTAAAATGCAAATATTTCTTCATTCTACGGAAAATTATTGACCGCCATTGGATTTTTGTACTTTTTATATTTAAGAATAGTTTTTTTTCATCAATTAAAAGAATATCAGAAAAATCATACTAAAATTTTGTTCGAATTGTTTAAAATAATCAAAATTGTTCTTCTTTTTATAAAAAATGATTCTATTTTATTTAAATTCAGTTATTTTTACCATCTTGAGACAAGTCTTCTAATCAGAATTCAGATATAATGAGAATTAAAATACTTAAACTTTTATTTTTGTGGAATAAGAATGTAGTTATTGATTTATTGATTTATTTTGATGCATATTAATAACTGTCATATGATTTCAGTACTTTTTGTACATAATGATTGGCTGTTCTTCATAAAATTATCTTACTTTAAGGAAAATGATATTAAATTTTTGTACGCGTTGCCTAAAATGCAAATATTTCTTCAGTTTACTGAAAATTATTGACCGCCACTGGATTTTTGTACTTTTTATAGTTTAGAATATTTTTTTTTCATAAAATTAAAAGAATGGCAGAGAAATCATGCTGAAATTTTATTCGCATTGTTAAAAATAACCAAAATTATTCTTCTTTTTATCAAAAATGATACTATTTTATTTGAAATCAGTTATTTTTACCATCTTGAGACCAGTCTTCAAACAGAATTCAGATATAATGAGAATTAATATACTTAAACTTTTATTTTTGTGGAATAAGAATGTAGTTATTGATTTATTTTGATACAAATTATAAACCGTCATATGATTTAAGCACTTTTTGTACATCAAGATTGGCTGTTCTTCATAAAATATGCTTACTTTTAGGAAAAAGATATAAAATTTTTGTACGAGTTTCCCAAAATGCAAATATTGTTTCATTTTACTGAAAATTATTGACCGCCATTGGATTTTTGTACTTTTTATATTTAAGAATAGTTTTTTTTTCATCAATTAAAAGAATATCAGAAAAATCATACTAAAATTTTGTTCGCATTATTTAAAATAAACAAAATTATTCTTCTTTTTATAAAAAATGATACTATTTTATTTAAATTCAGTTATTTTTACTATCTTGAGACAAGTCTTCTAATCAGAATTCAGATATAATGAGAATTAAAATACTTTAACTTTTCTTTTTGTGGAATAAGAATGCAGTTATTGATTCATTTTGATGCATATTAATAACTGTCATATGATTTCAGTACTTTTTGTACATAATGATTGGCTGCTCTTCATAAAATAATCTTACTTTAAGGAAAATGATATTAAATTTTTCTACGCGTTGCCTAAAATGCAAATATTTCTTCAGTTTACTGAAAATTATTAACCGCCATTGGATTTTTGTACTTTTTATATTTAAGATTAGTTTTTTTTCATCAATTAAAAGAATATCAGAAAAATCATACTAAAATTTTGTTCGCACTGTTTAAAATATACAAAATTATTCTTCTTTTTATAAAAAATGATACTATTTTATTTAAATTCAGTTATTTTTACCATCTTGAGACAAGTCTTCTAATCAGAATTCAGATATAATGAGAATTAAAATACTTAAACTTTTATTTTTGTGGAATAAGAATGTAGTTATTGATTTATTGATTTATTTTGATGCATATTAATAACTGTCATATGATTTCAGTACTTTTTGTACATAATGATTGGCTGTTCTTCATAAAATAATCTTACTTTAAGGAAAATGATATTAAATTTTTGTACGCGTTGCCTAAAATGCAAATATTTCTTCAGTTTACTGAAAATTATTGACTGCCATTGGATTTTTGTACTTTTTATAGTTTAGAATATATTTTTTCATAAAATTAAAAGAATGGCAGAGAAATCATACTGAAATTTTATTCGCATTGTTAAAAATAACCAAAATCATTCTTCTTTTTATCAAAAATGATACTATTTTATTTGAAATCAGTAATTTTTACCATCTTGAGACCAGTCTTCAAACAGAATTCAGATATAATGAGAATTAATATACTTAAACTTTTATTTTTGTGGAATAAGAATGTAGTTATTTATTTATTTTGATACAAATTATTAACCGTTATGTGATTTAAGTACTTTTTGTACATCAAGATTGGCTGTTCTTCATAAAATATGCTTACTTTTAGGAAAAAGATATAAAATTTTTGTACGAGTTTCATAAAATGCAAATATTGTTTCATTTTACTGAAAATTATTGACCGCCATTGGATTTTTTATTCTTTTTATAGTTGAGAATAGTTTTTTGTCATAAAATTAAAAGAGTATCAGAAAAATCATACTAAAATTTTGTTCGCATTGTTTAAAATAACCAAAATTATTCTTCTTTTTATCAAAAGTGATACTATTTTATTTGAAATCAGTTATTTGTACCATTTTGAGACAAGTCTTCTAATCAGAATTGAGATATAGTGAGAATTAAAATACTTAAACTTTTATTTTTGTGGAATAAGAATGCAGTTATTGATTTATTTTGATACCAATAATTAGCCGTCATATGATTTCAGTACTTTTTGTACATCATAATTAGCTGGTCTTCATAAAATAATCTAACTTTCAGAAAAAAGATATAAAATTTTTGTACCCTTTGCCTAAAATGCAAATATTTCTTCATTCTACTGAAAATTATTGACCGCCATTGGATTTTTGTACTTTTTAGATTTAAGAATAGTTTTTTTTCATCAATTAAAAGAATATCAGAAAAATCATACTAAAATTTTGTTCGCATTGTTTAAAATAATCAAAATTATTCTTCTTTTTATAAAAAATGATACTATTTTATTTAAATTCAGTTATTTTTACCATCTTGAGACAAGTCTTCTAATCAGAATTCAGATATAATGAGAATTAAAATACTTAAACTTTTATTTTTGTGGAATAAGAATGTAGTTATTGATTTATTTTGATGCATATTAATAACTGTCATATGATTTCAGTACTTTTTGTACATAATGATTGGCTGTTCTTCATAAAATAATCTTACTTTAAGGAAAATGATATTAAATTTTTGTACGCGTTGCCTAAAATGCAAATATTTCTTCAGTTTACTGAAAATTATTGACCGCCATTGGATTTTTGTACTTTTTATAGTTTAGAATATATTTTTTCATAAAATTAAAAGAATGGCAGAGAAATCATACTCAAATTTTATTCGCATTGTTAAAAATAACCAAAATCATTCTTCTTTTTATCAAAAATGATACTATTTTATTTGAATTTTTACCATTTTGAGACAAGTCTTCTAATCAGAATTGAGATATAGTGAGAATTAAAATACTTAAACTTTTATGTGGAATAAGAATGCAGTTATTGATTTATTTTGATACCAATAATTAGCCGTCATATGATTTCAGTACTTTTTGTACATCATAATTAGCTGTTCTTCATAGAATAATCTAACTTTCAGAAAAAAGATATAAAATTTTTGTACGCGTTGCCTAAAATGCAAATATTTCTTCATTCTACGGAAAATTATTGACCGCCATTGGATTTTTGTACTTTTTATATTTAAGAATAGTTTTTTTTTCATCAATTAAAAGAATATCAGAAAAATCATACTAAAATTTTGTTCGAATTGTTTAAAATAATCAAAATTGTTCTTCTTTTTATAAAAAATGATTCTATTTTATTTAAATTCAGTTATTTTTACCATCTTGAGACAAGTCTTCTAATCAGAATTCAGATATAATGAGAATTAAAATACTTAAACTTTTATTTTTGTGGAATAAGAATGTAGTTATTGATTTATTGATTTATTTTGATGCATATTAATAACTGTCATATGATTTCAGTACTTTTTGTACATAATGATTGGCTGTTCTTCATAAAATTATCTTACTTTAAGGAAAATGATATTAAATTTTTGTACGCGTTGCCTAAAATGCAAATATTTCTTCAGTTTACTGAAAATTATTGACCGCCACTGGATTTTTGTACTTTTTATAGTTTAGAATATTTTTTTTTCATAAAATTAAAAGAATGGCAGAGAAATCATGCTGAAATTTTATTCGCATTGTTAAAAATAACCAAAATTATTCTTCTTTTTATCAAAAATGATACTATTTTATTTGAAATCAGTTATTTTTACCATCTTGAGACCAGTCTTCAAACAGAATTCAGATATAATGAGAATTAATATACTTAAACTTTTATTTTTGTGGAATAAGAATGTAGTTATTGATTTATTTTGATACAAATTATAAACCGTCATATGATTTCAGTACTTTTTGTACATTAAGATTGGCTGTTCTTCATAAAATATGCTTACTTTTAGGAAAAAGATATAAAATTTTTGTACGAGTTTCCCAAAATGCAAATATTGTTTCATTTTACTGAAAATTATTGACCGCCATTGGATTTTTGTACTTTTTATATTTAAGAATAGTTTTTTTTCATCAATTAAAAGAATATCAGAAAAATCATACTAAAATTTTGTTCGCATTATTTAAAATAAACAAAATTATTCTTCTTTTTATAAAAAATGATACTATTTTATTTAAATTCAGTTATTTTTACTATCTTGAGACAAGTCTTCTAATCAGAATTCAGATATAATGAGAATTAAAATACTTTAACTTTTCTTTTTGTGGAATAAGAATGCAGTTATTGATTCATTTTGATGCATATTAATAACTGTCATATGATTTCAGTACTTTTTGTACATAATGATTGGCTGCTCTTCATAAAATAATCTTACTTTAAGGAAAATGATATTAAATTTTTCTACGCGTTGCCTAAAATGCAAATATTTCTTCAGTTTACTGAAAATTATTAACCGCCATTGGATTTTTGTACTTTTTATATTTAAGATTAGTTTTTTTTCATCAATTAAAAGAATATCAGAAAAATCATACTAAAATTTTGTTCGCACTGTTTAAAATATACAAAATTATTCTTCTTTTTATAAAAAATGATACTATTTTATTTAAATTCAGTTATTTTTACCATCTTGAGAAAAGTCTTCTAATCAGAATTCAGATATAATGAGAATTAAAATACTTAAACTTTTATTTTTGTGGAATAAGAATGTAGTTATTGATTTATTTTGATGCATATTAATAACTGTCATATGATTTCAGTACTTTTTGTACATAATGATTGGCTGCTCTTTATAAAATAATCTTACTTTAAGGAAAATAATATTAAATTTTTCTACGCGTTGCCTAAAATGCAAATATTTCTTCAGTTTACTGAAAATTATTAACCGCCATTGGATTTATGTACTTTTTATAGTTTAGAATACTTTTTTTTCATAAAATTAAAAGAATGGCAGAGAAATCATGCTGAAATTTTATTCGCATTGTTAAAAATAACCAAAATTATTCTTCTTTTCATCAAAAATGATACTTTTTTATTTGAAATCAGTTATTTTTACCATCTTGAGACCAGTCTTCAAACAGAATTCAGATATAATGAGAATTAAAATACTTAAACTTTTATTTTTGTGGAATAAGAATGTAGTTATTGATTTATTTTGATAGAAATTATTAACCGTCATATGATTTCAGTACTTTTTGTACATTAAGATTGGCTGTTCTTCATAAAATATGCTTACTTTTAGGAAAAAGATATAAAATTTTTGTACGCGTTTCCTTAAATGCAAATATTGTTTCATTTTACTGAAAATTATTGACCGCCATTGGATTTGTTATTCTTTTTATAGTTGAGAATAGTTTTTTTTCATAAAATTAAAATAATATCAGAAAAATCATACTAAAATTTTGTTGGCATTGTTTAAAATAATCAAAATTATTCTTCTTCTTATCAAAAATGATACTATTCTATTTGAAATCAGTTATTTTTACCATTTTGAGACAAATCTTCTAATTAGAATCAGGATATAATGAGAATTAAAATACTTAAACTTATATCTTTGTGGAATAAGAATGTAGTTATTGATTTATTTCGATACAAATTATTAACCGTCATATGATTTCAGTACTTTTTGTACATCAGAATTGGCTGTTCTTCATAAAAGAAGGACGAAAGATACCAAAGGGACTGTCAAATGTACGCGTTTCCTTAAATGCAAATATTGTTTCATTTTACTGAAAATAATTGACCGCCATTGGATTTTTGTACTTTTTATAGTTGAGAATAGTTTTTTTTCATAAATTCAAAATTATGTCAGAAAAATCATACTAAAATTTTGTTCGCATTGTTTAAAATAATCAAAATTCTTCTTCTTTTTATCAAAAATGATACTATTTTATTTGAAATCAGTTATTTTTATTATTGGATTTATGTACTTTTTATAGTTTAGAATATTTTTTTTTCATAAAATTAAAAGAATGGCAGAGAAATCATGCTGAAATTTTATTCGCATTGTTAAAAATAACCAAAATTATTCTTCTTTTTATCAAAAATGATACTATTTTATTTGAAATCAGTTATTTTTACCATCTTGAGACCAGTCTTCAAACAGAATTCAGATATAATGAGAATTAAAATACTTAAACTTTTTTTTATGGAATAAGAATGTAGTTATTGATTTATTTTGATACAAATTATCAACCGTCATATGATTTCAGTACTTTTTGTACATCAGGATTGGCTGTTCTTCATAAAATATGCTTACTTTTACGAAAAAGATATAAAATTTTTGTATGCGTTTCCTTAAATGCAAATATTGTTTCATTTTACTGAAAATTATTGACCGCCATTGGATTTTTTTATTCTTTTTATAGTTGAGAATAGTTTTTTTTCATAAAATTAAAATAATATCAGAAAAATCATACTAAAATTTTGTTGGCATTGTTTAAAATAATCAAAATTATTCTTCTTCTTATCAAAAATGATACTATTCTATTTGAAATCAGTTATTTTTACCATTTTGAGACAAGTCTTCTAATTAGAATCAGGATATAATGAGAATTAAAATACTTAAACTTATATCTTTGTGGAATAAGAATGTAGTTATTGATTTATTTCGATACAAATTATTAACCGTCATATGATTTCAGTACTTTTTGTACATCAGAATTGGCTGTTCTTCATAAAAGAAGGACGAAAGATACCAAAGGGACTGTCAAATGTACGCGTTTCCTTAAATGCAAATATTGTTTCATTTTACTGAAAATAATTGACCGCCATTGGATTTTTGTACTTTTTATAGTTGAGAATAGTTTTTTTTCATAAATTCAAAATTATGTCAGAAAAATCATACTAAAATTTTGTTCGCATTGTTTAAAATAATCAAAATTCTTCTTCTTTTTATCAAAAATGATACTATTTTATTTGAAATCAGTTATTTTTATTATTGGATTTATGTACTTTTTATAGTTTAGAATATTTTTTTTTCATAAAATTAAAAGAATGGCAGAGAAATCATGCTGAAATTTTATTCGCATTGTTAAAAATAACCAAAATTATTCTTCTTTTTATCAAAAATGATACTATTTTATTTGAAATCAGTTATTTTTACCATCTTGAGACCAGTCTTCAAACAGAATTCAGATATAATGAGAATTAAAATACTTAAACTTTTTTTTATGGAATAAGAATGTAGTTATTGATTTATTTTGATACAAATTATCAACCGTCATATGATTTCAGTACTTTTTGTACATCAGGATTGGCTGTTCTTCATAAAATATGCTTACTTTTACGAAAAAGATATAAAATTTTTGTATGCGTTTCCTTAAATGCAAATATTGTTTCATTTTACTGAAAATTATTGACCGCCATTGGATTTTTTTATTCTTTTTATAGTTGAGAATAGTTTTTTTTCATAAAATTAAAATAATATCAGAAAAATCATACTAAAATTTTGTTGGCATTGTTTAAAATAATCAAAATTATTCTTCTTCTTATCAAAAATGATACTATTCTATTTGAAATCAGTTATTTTTACCATTTTGAGACAAGTCTTCTAATTAGAATCAGGATATAATGAGAATTAAAATACTTAAACTTATATCTTTGTGGAATAAGAATGTAGTTATTGATTTATTTCGATACAAATTATTAACCGTCATATGATTTCAGTACTTTTTGTACATCAGAATTGGCTGTTCTTCATAAAAGAAGGACGAAAGATACCAAAGGGACTGTCAAATGTACGCGTTTCCTTAAATGCAAATATCGTTTCATTTTACTGAAAATAATTGACCCCCATTGGATTTTTGTACTTTTTATAGTTGAGAATAGTTTTTTTTCATAAATTCAAAATTATGTCAGAAAAATCATACTAAAATTTTGTTCGCATTGTTTAAAATAATCAAAATTCTTCTTCTTTTTTATAAAAAATGATACTATTTTATTTGAAATCAGTTATTTTTACCATCTTGAGACAAGTCTTCTAATCAGAATTCAGATATAATGAGAATTAAAATACTTAAACTTTTTTTTATGGAATAAGAATGTAGTTATTGATTTATTTTGATACAAATTATCAACCGTCATATGATTTCAGTACTTTTTGTACATCAGGATTGGCTGTTCTTCATAAAATATGCTTACTTTTACGAAAAAGATATAAAATTTTTGTATGCGTTTCCTAAAATGCAAATATTGTTTCATTTTACTGAAAATTATTGACTGCCATTGAATTTTTGTACTTTTTATAGTTTAGAATGGTTTTTTTTCATAAAATTAAAATAATATCAGAAAAATTATACTAAAATTTTGTTCGCATTGTTTAAAATAATCAAAATTATTCTTCTTTTTATCAAAAATGATACTACTTTATTTGAAATCAGTTATTTTTGCCATCTTGAGACAAGTCTTCTAATCAGAATTCAGATATAATGAGAATTAAAATACTTTAACTTTTATTTTTGTGGAATAAGAATGCAGTTATTGATTTATTTTCATGCATATTATTAACTGTCATATGATTTCAGTACTTTTTGTACATAATGATTGGCTGTTCTTCATAAAATAATCTTACTTTAAGGAAAAAGATATTAAATTTTTGTATGCGTTGCCTAAAATGCAAATATTTCTTCATTTTACTGAAAATTATTGACCGCCATTGGATTTTTGTACTTGTTATAGTTTAGAATAGTTTTTTTCATCAAATTAAAAGAATGGCAGAGCAATCATATTGAAATTTTATTAGCATTTAAAAAATAACCAAAATTGTTCTTATTTTTATCAAAAATGATACTATTTATTTGAAATCAGGTATTTTTACCATCTAGAGACAAGTCTTCTAATCAGAATTGAGATATAGTGAGAATTAAAACACTTAAACTTTTATTTTTGCGGAATAAGAATGCAGTTATTGATTTATTTTGATACAAATAATTAGCCGTCATATGATTTCAGTACTTTTTGTACATCATGATTGGCTGTTCTTCATAGAATAATCTAACTTTCAGAAAAAAGATATAAAATGTTTGTACGCGTTGCCTAAAATGCAAATATTTCTTCATTCTACTGAAAATTATTGACCGCCATTGGATTTTTGTACTTGTTATATTTAAGAATAGTTTTTTTTCATCAATTAAAAGAATATCAGAAAAATCATACTAAAATTTTGTTCGAATTGTTTAAAATAATCAGAATTATTCTTCTTTTTATAAAAAATGATACTACTTTATTTAAATTCAGTTATTTTTACCATCTTGAGACAAGTCTTCTAATCAGAATTCAGATATAATGAGAATTAAGATACTTAAACTTTTATTTTTGTGGAATAAGAATGTAGTTATTGATTTATTGATTTATTTTGATTCATACATGTATGAATAGCTGTCATATGATTTCAGTACTTTTTGTACATAATGATTGGCTGTTCTTCATAAAATAATCTTACTTTAAGGAAAAAGATATTAAATTTTTGTACGCGTTGCCTAAAATGCAAATATTTCTTCATTTTACTGAAAATTATTGACCGCCATTGGATTTTTGTACTTTTTATAGTTTAGAATATATTTTTTCATAAAATTAAAAGAATGGCAGAGAAATCATACTGAAATTTTATTCCCATTGTTAAAAATAACCAAAATCATTTTTCTTTTTATCAAAAATGATACTATTTTATTTGAAATCAGTAATTTTTACCATCTTGAGACCAGTCTTCAAACAGAATTCAGATATAATGAGAATTAAACATGTTAAAATACTTAAACTTTTATTTTTGTGGAATAAGAATGTAGTTATTGATTTATTTTGATACAAATTATTAACCGTCATATGATTTAAGTACTTTTTGTACATCAAGATTGGCTGTACTTCATAAAATATGCTTACTTTTAGGAAAAAGATATAAAATTTTTGTACAAGTTTCCCAAAATGCAAATATTGTTTCATTTTACTGAAAATTATTGACCGCCATTGGATTTTTTATTCTTTTTATAGTTGAGAACAGTTTTTTGTCATAAAATTCAAATAATATCAGAAAAATCATACTAAAATTTTTTTCGCATTGTTTAAAATAATCAAAATTATTCTTCTTGTTATCAAAAATAATACTATTTTATTTGAAATCAGTTATTTTTACCATTTTGAGACAAGTCTTCTAATTAGAATCGAGATATAATGAGAATTAAAATACTTAAACTTATATCTTTGTGGAATAAGAATGTAGTTATTGATTTATTTTGATACAAATTATTAACCGTCATATGATTTCAGTACTTTTTGTACATCAGGATTGGCTGTTCTTCATAAAAGAAGGACGAAAGATACCAAAGGGACAGTCAAATGTACGCGTTTCCTTAAATGCAAATATTGTTTCATTTTACTGAAAATTATTGACCGCGATTGGATTTTTTATTCTTTTTATAGTTGAGAATAGTTTTTTTTCATTAAATTAAAATAATATCAGAAAAATTATACTAAAATTTTGTTTGCATTGTTTAAAATAATCAAAATTATTCTTCTTTTTATCAAAAATGATACTACTTTATTTGAAATCAGTTATTTTTACCATCTTGAGACAAGTCTTCTAATCAGAATTCAGATATAATGAGAATTAAAATACTTTAACTATTATTTTTGTGGAATAAGAATGCAGTTATTGATTTATTTTCATGCATATTATTAACTGTCATATGATTTCAGTACTTTTTGTACATAATGATTGGCTGTTCTTCATAGAATAATCTATTTCAGAAAAAAGATATAAAATTTTTGTACGTGTTGCCTAAAATGCAAATATTTCTACATTCTACTGAAAATTATTGACCGCCATTGGATTTTTGTACTTGTTATATTTAAGAATAGTTTTTTTTCATCAATTAAAAGAATATCAGAAAAATCATACTAAAATTTTGTTCGAATTGTTTAAAATAATCAAAATTATTCTTCTTTTTATAAAAAATGATACTATTTTATTTAAATTCAGTTATTTTTACCATCTTGAGACAAGTCTTCTAATCAGAATTCAGATATAATGAGAATTAAAATACTTAAACTTTTATTTTTGTGGAATTAGAATGTAGTTATTGATTTATTGATTTATTTTGATGCATACATGTATGAATAGCTGTCATATGATTTCAGTACTTTTTGTACATAATGATTGGCTGTTCTTCATTAAATAATCTTACTTTAAGGAAAATGATATTAAATTTTTGTACGCGTTGCCTAAAATGCAAATATTTCTTCAGTTTACTGAAAATTATTGACCGCCATTGGATTTTTGTACTTTTTATAGTTTAGAATATTTTTTTTTCATAAAATTAAAAGAATGGCAGAGAAATCATGCTGAAATTTTATTCGCATTGTTAAAAATAACCAAAACTATTCTTCTTTTTATCAAAAATGATACTATTTTATTTGAAATCAGTTATTTTTACCATCTTGAGACCAGTCTTCAAACAGAATTCAGATATATTGAGAATTAATATACTTAAACT
This sequence comes from Mytilus galloprovincialis, assembly GCA_037788925.1. Taxonomy (NCBI): domain Eukaryota; kingdom Metazoa; phylum Mollusca; class Bivalvia; order Mytilida; family Mytilidae; genus Mytilus; species Mytilus galloprovincialis. Next base: position 82,868,603 of record CM075338.1, read on the forward strand.
TTTATTTTTGTGGAATAAGAATGTAGTTATTGATTTATTTTGATACAAATTATAAACCGTCATATGATTTAAGCACTTTTTGTACATCAAGATTGGCTGTTCTTCATAAAATATGCTTACTTTTAGGAAAAAGATATAAAATTTTTGTACGTGTTTCCCAAAATGCAAATATTGTTTCATTTTACTGAAAATTATTGACCGCCATTGGATTTTTTATTCTTTTTATAGTTGAGAATAGTTTTTTGTCATAAAATTAAAATAATATCAGAAAAATCATACTAAATTTTTTTTCGCATTGTTTAAAATATCCAAAATTATTCTTCTTCAAAAGTGATACTATTTTAATTGAAATCAGTTATTTTTACCATTTTGAGACAAGTCTTCTAATCAGAATTGAGATATAGTGAGAATTAAAATACTTAAACTTTTATTTTTGCGGAATAAGAATGCAGTTATTGATTTATTTTGATACAAATAATTAGCCGTCATATGATTTCAGTACTTTTTGTTCTGATTGGCTGTTCTTCATAGAATAATCTAACTTTCAGAAAAAAGATATAAAATTTTTGTACGCGTTGCCTAAAATGCAAATATTTCTTCATTCTACTGAAAATTATTGACCGCCATTGGATTTTTGTACTTGTTATATTTAAGAATAGTTTTTTTTCATCATTTAAAAGAATATCAGAAAAATCATACTAAAATTTTGTTCGAATTGTTTAAAATAATCAAAATTATTCTTCTTTTTATAAAAAATGATACTATTTTATTTAAATTCAGTTATTTTTACCATCTTGAGACAAGTCTTCTAATCAGAATTCAGATATAATGAGAATTAAAATACTTAAACTTTTATTTTTGTGGAATTAGAATGTAGTTATTGATTTATTGATTTATTTTGATGCATACATGTATGAATAGCTGTCATATGATTTCAGTACTTTTTGTACATAATGATTGGCTGTTCTTCATAAAATAATCTAATTTTCAAGGAAAATGATATTAAATTTTTGTACGCGTTGCCTAAAATGCAAATATTTCTTCAGTTTACTGAAAATTATTGACCGCCATTGGATTTTTGTACTTTTTATAGTTTAGAATATATTTTTTTATAAAATGAAAAGAATGGCAGAGAAATCATACTGAAATTTTATTCGCATTGTTAAAAATAACCAAAACAATTCTTCTTTTTATCAAAAATGATACTATTTTATTTGAAATCAGTAATTTTTACCATCTTGAGACCAGTCTTCAAACAGAATTCAGATATAATGAGAATTAAACATGTTAAAATACTTAAACTTTTATTTTTGTGGAATAAGAATGTAGTTATTGATTTATTTTGATACAAATTATTAACCGTCATATGATTTAAGTACTTTTTGTACATCAAGATTGGCTGTTCTTCATAAAATATGCTTACTTTTAGGAAAAAGATATAAATTTTTGTACAAGTTTCCCAAAATGCAAATATCGTTTCATTTTTCTGAAAATTATTGACCGCCATTGGATTTTTTATTCTTTTTATAGTTGAGAATAGTTTTTTGTCATAAAATTAAAATTCAGAAAAATCATACTAAAATTTTTTTCGCATTGTTTAAAATAACCAAAATTATTATTCTTTTTATCAAAAGTGATACTATTTTATTTGAAATCAGTTATTTTTACCATTTTGAGACAAGTCTTCTAATCAGAATCGAGATAAAATGAGAATTAAAATACTTAAACTTATATCTTTGTGGAATAAGAATGTAGTTATTGATTTATTTTGATAGAAATTATTAACCGTCATATGATTTCAGTACTTTTTGTACACTAAGATTGGCTGTTCTTCATAAAATATGCTTACTTTTAGGAAAAAGATATAAAATTTTTGTACGCGTTTCCTTAAATGCAAATATTGTTTCATTTTACTGAAAATTATTGACCGCCATTGGATTTTTTATTCTTTTTATAGTTGAGAATAGTTTTTTTTCATAAAATTAAAATAATATCAGAAAAATCATACTAAAATTTTGTTCGCATTGTTTAAAATAATCAAAATTATTCTTCTTGTTATCAAAAATAATACTATTTTATTTGAAATCAGTTATTTTTACCATTTTGAGACAAGTCTTCTAATTAGAATCGAGATATAATGAGAATTAAAATACTTAAACTTATATCTTTGTGGAATAAGAATGTAGTTATTGATTTATTTCGATACAAATTATTAACCGTCATATGATTTCAGTACTTTTTGTACATCAGGATTGGCTGTTCTTCATAAAAGAAGGACGAAAGATACCAAAGGGACAGTCAAATGTACGCGTTTCCTTAAATGCAAATATTGTTTCATTTTACTGAAAATTATTGACCGCGATTGGATTTTTTATTCTTTTTATAGTTGAGAATAGTTTTTTTTCATTAAATTAAAATAATATCAGAATAAACAGCTGCGCCATGAGCGCATGATACGCCCGACGTCTTATGTGGAAGTCTTATGCAATAATCATCAATAGTTTATGAGAAAGTTTTAAGCAATAACCATATATTGTTTTAGAGACACGGCGGGACATGTGAAACCCCCCCACCCTGTTTTTTTTTACAAAAACTAAATATTACCAAAATAAAATTTTGAATCAAAACCAAAAAGTATACAGATCTTTAGATTAATATATCAAAGAATCGTGTATAGTTTTAAGCAATAATCATAACTTATTTTTGAGATACGGCGCGACATGTAAAAAACCCTCCCCTGTTTTACAAAATATTCAATAACTCAAAAATAAAATTCTGAATAATCACCAAAAAGTATACAGATCTTTAGAATAATAGAACAAAGAAGTGTGTAAAGTTTTAAGCAATAATCATAAATCGTTTTTGAGATATGGCACCAGATGTAAAAAAATCCTCCCCCCTTTTTTAAAAAGTACTAATAACTAAAAAATGAAATTTTGAATCATCACCAAAAAGTATACAGATATTGAGATTAATATAAAAAAGACATGTGTAAAGTTTTAAGCAATAATCATAAATAGTTTTTGAGATATGGCGCGACATGTAAAAAAACCCTCCCCCTTTTTTACAAAATACTCAATTACTCAAAAATGAAATTTTGAATCATCACCAAAAAGTATACAGATATTGAGATTAATATAACTAAGAAGTGTTTAAAGTTTTAAGTCATAATCAAGAATCGTTTTTGAGATACAGTGCGACATGTGAAAAAAACACACCCCTGTTTTAGTCATAAAGTGCTGTATCTCAAAAAGTTTAAATCTCATTTTCACCAAAAAGTATACAGATCATTTGACCATCATAAGAAACAACTATATAAAGTTTCATGAAATTTGGATAAGTCGTTCTCAAGTTACGGTGCGACATGTTTACGCCGGACAGACGGACAGACGGACGGACAGACAGACGGACGGACAACGGACATTTGTATACCATAATACGTCCCGTCAAAATTTTGACGGGCGTATAAAAATCATACTTAAATTTTGTTCGCATTGTTTAAAATAACCAAAATTATTCTTCTTCAAAAGTGATACTGTTTTATTTGAAATCAGTTATTTTTACCATTTTGAGACAAGTCTTCTAATCAGAATTGAGATATAGTGAGAATTAAAATACTTAAACTTTTATTTTTGCGGAATAAGAATGCAGTTATTGATTTATTTTGATACAAATAATTAGCCGTCATATGATTTCAGTACTTTTTGTACATCATGATTGGCTGTTCTTCATAGAATAATCTAGCTTTCAGAAAAAAGTTATAAAATTTTTGTACGCGTTGCCTAAAATGCAAATATTTCTTCATTCTACGGAAAATTATTGACCGCCATTTAATTTTTGTACTTTTTATATTTAAGAATAGTTCTTTTTCATCAATTAAAAGAATATCAGAAAAATCGTACTAAAATTTTGTTCGCATTATTTAAAATAAACAAAATTATTCTTCTTTTTATAAAAAATGATACTATTTTATTTAAATTCAGTTATTTTTACTATCTTGAGACAAGTCTTTTAATCAGAATTCAGATATAATGAGAATTAAAATACTTAAACTTTTATTTTTGTGGAATAAGAATGCAGTTATTGATTCATTTTGATGCATATTAATAACTGTAATATGATTTCAGTACTTTTTGTACATAATGATTGGCTGCTCTTTATAAAATAATCTTACTTTAAGGAAAATTATATTAAATTATTCTACGCGTTGCCTAAAATGCAAATATTTCTTCAGTTTACTGAAAATTATTAACCGCCATTGGATTTTTGTACTTTTTATAGTTTAGAATATTTTTTTTTCATAAAATTAAAAGAATGGCAGAGAAATCATGCTGAAATTTTATTCGCATTGTTAAAAATAACCAAAATTATTCTTCTTTTTATCAAAAATGATACTATTTTATTTGAAATCAGTTATTTTTACCATCTTGAGACCAGTCTTCAAACAGAATTCAGATATAATGAGAATTAAAATACTTAAACTTTTATTTTTGTGGAATGAGAATGTAGTTATTGATTTATTTTGATACAAATTATTAACCGTCATATGATTTCAGTACTTTTTGTACATTAAGATTGGCTGTTCTTCATAAAATATGCTTACTTTTAGGAAAAAGATATAAAATTTTTGTACGAGTTTCCCAAAATGCAAATATTGTTTCATTTTACTGAAAATTATTGACCGCCATTGAATTTTTTATTCTTTTTATAGTTGAGAATAGTTTTTTTTTCATAAAATTAAAATAATATCAGAAAAATCATACTAAAATGTTTTTCCGCATTGTTAAAAATAATCAAAATTATTTTTCTTTTTATCAAAAATGATACTTTTTTAATTGAAATCAGTTATTTTTACCATTTTGAGACAAGTCTTCTAATCAGAATCGAGATATAATGAGAATTAAAATACTTAAACTTATATCTTTGTGGAATAAGAATGTAGTTATTGATTTATTTTGATACAAATTATTAACCGTCATATGATTTCAGTACTTTTTGTACATCAGGATTGGCTGTTCTTCATAAAATATGCTTACTTTTAGGAAAAAGATATAAATTTTTTGTATGCGTTTCCTTAAATGCAAATATTGTTTCATTTTACTGAAAAGTATTGACTGCCATTGAATTTTTGTACTTTTTATAGTTGAGAATAGTTTTTTTTTCATAAAATTAAAATAATATCAGAAAAATTATACTAAAATTTTGTTCGCATTGTTTAAAATAATCAAAATTATTCTTCTTCTTATCAAAAATGATACTATTCTATTTGAAATCAGTTATTTTTACCATTTTGAGACAAGTCTTCTAATTAGAATCAGGATATAATGAGAATTAAAATACTTAAACTTATATCTTTGTGGAATAAGAATGTAGTTATTGATTTATTTCGATACAAGTTATTAACCGTCATATGATTTCAGTACTTTTTGTACATCAGAATTGGCTGTTCTTCATAAAAGAAGGACGAAAGATACCAAAGGGACAGTCAAATGTACGCGTTTCCTTCAATGCAAATATTGTTTCATTTTACTGAAAATAATTGACCGCCATTGGATTTTTGTACTTTTTATAGTTGAGAATAGTTTTTTTTCATAAATTCAAAATTATGTCAGAAAAATCATACTAAAATTTTGTTCGCATTGTTTAAAATAATCAAAATTCTTCTTCTTTTTATCAAAAATGATACTATTTTATTTGAAATCAGTTATTTTAACCATCTTGAGACAAGTCTTCTAATCAGAATTCAGATATAATGAGAATTAAAATACTTAAACTTTTTTTTATGGAATAAGAATGTAGTTATTGATTTATTTTGATACAAATTATTAACCGTCATATGATTTCAGTACTTTTTGTACATTAAGATTGGCTGTTCTTCATAAAATATGCTTACTTTTAGGAAAAAGATATAAAATTTTTGTACGAGTTTCCCAAAATGCAAATATTGTTTCATTTTACTGAAAATTATTGACCGCCATTGAATTTTTTATTCTTTTTATAGTTGAGAATAGTTTTTTTTTCATAAAATTAAAATAATATCAGAAAAATCATACTAAAATGTTTTTCCGCATTGTTTAAAATAATCAAAATTATTTTTCTTTTTATCAAAAATGATACTTTTTTAATTGAAATCAGTTATTTTTACCATTTTGAGACAAGTCTTCTAATCAGAATCGAGATATAATGAGAATTAAAATACTTAAACTTATATCTTTGTGGAATAAGAATGTAGTTATTGATTTATTTTAATACAAATTATTAACCGTCATATGATTTCAGTACTTTTTGTACATCAGGATTGGCTGTTCTTCATAAAATATGCTTACTTTTAGGAAAAAGATATAAATTTTTTGTATGCGTTTCCTTAAATGCAAATATTGTTTCATTTTACTGAAAAGTATTGACTGCCATTGAATTTTTGTACTTTTTATAGTTGAGAATAGTTTTTTTTTCATAAAATTAAAATAATATCAGAAAAATCATATTAAAATTTTGTTCGCATTGTTTAAAATAATCAAAATTATTCTTCTTCTTATCAAAAATGATACTATTCTATTTGAAATCAGTTATTTTTACCATTTTGAGACAAGTCTTCTAATTAGAATCAGGATATAATGAGAATTAAAATACTTAAACTTATATCTTTGTGGAATAAGAATGTAGTTATTGATTTATTTCGATACAAGTTATTAACCGTCATATGATTTCAGTACTTTTTGTACATCAGAATTGGCTGTTCTTCATAAAAGAAGGACGAAAGATACCAAAGGGACAGTCAAATGTACGCGTTTCCTTCAATGCAAATATTGTTTCATTTTACTGAAAATAATTGACCGCCATTGGATTTTTGTACTTTTTATAGTTGAGAATAGTTTTTTTTCATAAATTCAAAATTATGTCAGAAAGATCATACTAAAATTTTGTTCGCATTGTTTAAAATAATCAAAATTCTTCTTCTTTTTATCAAAAATGATACTATTTTATTTGAAATCAGTTATTTTTACCATCTTGAGACAAGTCTTCTAATCAGAATTCAGATATAATGAGAATTAAAATACTTAAACTTTTTTTTATGGAATAAGAATGTAGTTATTGATTTATTTTGATACAAATTATTAACCGTCATATGATTTCAGTACTTTTTGTACATCAGGATTGGCTGTTCTTCATAAAATATGCTTAATTTTATAAAATAAGATATAAAATTTTTGTATGCGTTTCCTAAAATGCAAATATTGTTTCATTTTACTGAAAATTATTGACTGCCATTGAATTTTTGTACTTTTTATAGTTTAGAATAGTTTTTTTTCATAAAATTAAAATAATATCAGAAAAATTATACTAAAATTTTGTTCGCATTGTTTAAAATAATCAAAATTATTCTTCTTTTTATCAAAAATGATACTACTTTATTTGAAATCAGTTATTTTTACCATCTTGAGACAAGTCTTCTAATCAGAATTCAGATTTCTATGAGAATAAAAATACTTTAACTTTTATTTTTGTGGAATAAGAATGCAGTTATTGATTTATTTTCATCCATATTATTAACTGTCATATGATTTCAGTACTTTTTGTACATAATAATTGGCTGTTCTTCATAAAATAATCTTACTTTAAGGAAAATGATATTAAATTTTTCTACGCGTTGCCTAAAATGCAAATATTTCTTCATTTTACTGAAAATTATTGACCGCCATTGGATTTTTGTACTTTTTATAGTTTAGAATAGTTTTTTTCATCAAATTAAAAGAATGGCAGAGCAATCATATTGAAATTTTATTCGCATTTAAAAAATAACCAAAATTATTCTTATTTTTATCAAAAATGATACTATTTATTTAAAATCAGGTATTTTTACCATCTAGAGACAAGTCTTCTAATCAGAATTGAGATATAGTGAGAATTAAAATACTTAAACTTTTATTTTTGCGGAATAAGAATGCAGTTATTGATTTATTTTGATACAAATAATTAGCCGTCATATGATTTCAGTACTTTTTGTACATCATGATTGGCTGTTCTTCATAGAATAATCTAACTTTCAGAAAAAAGATATAAAATTTTTGTACGCGTTGCCTAAAATGCAAATATTTCTTCATTCTACTGAAAATTATTGACCGCCATTGGATTTTTGTACTTGTTATATTTAAGAATAGTTTTTTTTCATCAATTAAAAGAATATCAGAAAAATCATACTAAAATTTTGTTCGAATTGTTTAAAATAATCAAAATTATTCTTCTTTTTATAAAAAATGATACTTATTTTATTTAAATTCAGTTATTTTTACCATCTTGAGACAAGTCTTCTTATCAGAATTCAGATATAATGAGAATTAAAATACTTAAACTTTTATTTTTGTGGAATAAGAACGTAGTTATTGATTTATTGATTTATTTTGATGCATACATGTATGAATAGCTGTCATATGATTTCAGTACTTTTTGTACATAATGATTGGCTGTTCTTCATAAAATAATCTAACTTTAAGGAAAATGATATTAATTTTTTGTACGCGTTGCCTAAAATGCAAATATTTCGTCAGTTTACAGAAAATTATTGACCGCCATCGGATTTTTGTACTTTTTATAGTTTAGAATAGTTTTTTTTCATAAAATTAAAAGAATGGCAGAGAAATCATACTGAAATTTTATTCGCATTGTTAAAAATAACCAAAATTATTCTTCTTTTTATCAAAAATGATACTATTTTATTTGAAATCAGTTATTTGTACCATCTTGAGACCAGTTTTCAAACAGAATTCAGATATAATGAGAATTAAAATACTTAAACTTTTATTTTTGTGGAATAAGAATGTAGTTATTGATTTATTTTGATACAAATTATTAACCGTCATATGATTTCAGTTCTTTTTGTACATCAAGATTGACTGTTCTTCATAAAATATGCTTACTTTTACGAAAAAGATATAAATTTTTGTATGCGTTTCCTAAAATGCAAATATTGTTTCATTTTACTGAAAAGTATTGACTGCCATTGAATTTTTGTACTTTTTATAGTTTAGAATAGTTTTTTTTTTCATAAAATTAAAATAATATCAGAAAAATTATACTAAAATTTTGTTTGCATTGTTTAAAATAATCAAAATTATTCTTCTTTTTATCAAAAATGATACTATTTATTTAAAATCAGGTATTTTTACCATCTAAAGACAAGTCTTCTAATCAGAATTGAGATATAGTGAGAATTAAAATACTTAAACTTTTATTTTTGCGGAATAAGAATGCAGTTATTGATTTATTTTGATACAAATAATTAGCCGTCATATGATTTCAGTACTTTTTGTACATCATGATTGGCTGTTCTTCATAGAATAATCTAACTTTCAGAAAAAAGATATAAAATTTTTGTACACGTTGCTTAAAATGCAAATATTTCTTCATTCTACTGAAAATTATTGACCGCCATTGGATTTTTGTACTTGTTATATTTAAGGATAGTTTTTTTTTCATCAATTAAAAGAATATCAGAAAAATCATACTAAAATTTTGTTCGAATTGTTTAAAATAATCAAAATTATTCTTCTTTTTATAAAAAATGATACTATTTTATTTAAATACAGTTATTTTTACCATTTTGAGACAAGTCTTCTAATCAGAATTCAGATATAATGAGAATTAAAATACTTAAACTTTTATTTTTGTGGAATAAGAATGTAGTTATTGATTTATTTTGATACAAATTATTAACCGTCATATGATTTCAGTTCTTTTTGTACATCAAGATTGGCTGTTCTTCATAAAATATGCTTACTTTTACGAAAAAGATATAAAATTTTTGTATGCGTTTCCTAAAATGCAAATATTGTTTCATTTTACTGAAAAGTATTGACTGCCATTGAATTTTTGTACTTTTTATAGTTTAGAATAGTTTTTTTTTCATAAAATTAAAATAATATCAGAAAAATTATACTAAAATTTTGTTCGCATTGTTTAAAATAATCAAAATTATTCTACTTTTTATCAAAAATGATACTACTTTATTTGAAATCAGTTATTTTAACCATCTTGAGACAAGTCTTCTAATCAGAATTCAGATATAATGAGAATTAAAATAATTTAACTTTTATTTTTGTGGAATAAGAATGTAGTTATTGATTTATTGATTTATTTTGATGCATATTAATAACTGTCATATGATTTCAGTACTTTTTGTACATAATGATTGGCTGTTCTTCATAAAATAATCTTACTTTAAGGAAAAAGATAATAAATTTTTGTACGCGTTGCCTAAAATGCAAATATTTCTTCATTTTACTGAAAATTATTGACCGCCATTTAATTTTTGTACTTTTTATAGTTTAGAATAGTTTTTTTTCGTCAAATTAAAAGAATGACAGAGCAATCATATTGAAATTTTATTCGCATTTAAAAAATAACCAAAATTATTCTTATTTTTATCAAAAATGATACTATTTATTTGAAATCAGGTATTTTTACCATCTAGAGACAAGTCTTCTAATCAGAATTGAGATATAATGAGAATTGAAATACTTAAACTTTTATTTTTGCGGAATAAGAATGCAGTTATTGATTTATTTTGATACAAATAATTAGCCGTCATATGATTTCAGTACTTTTTGTACATCATGATTGGCTGTTCTTCATAGAATAATCTAACTTTCAGGGAAAAAGACATAAAATTTTTGTACGCGTTGCCTAAAATGCAAAATATTTCTTCATTCTACTTAAAATTATTGACCGCCATTGGATTTTTGTACTTTTTATATTTAAGAATAGTTTGTTTTCATCAATTAAAAGAAAATCAGAAAAATCATACTAAAATTAAAATATAATGAGATTTAAAATACTTAAACTTTTATTTTTGTGGAATAAGAATGTAGTTATTGATTTATTGATTTATTTTGATGCATATTAATGACTGTCATATGTTTTCAGTACTTTTTGTACATAATGATTGGCTGTTCTTCATAAAATAATCTTACTTTAAGGAAAATGATATTAAATTTTTGTACGTGTTGCCTAAAATGCAAATATTTCTTCAGTTTACTGAAAATTATTGACCGCCATTGGATTTTTGTACTTTTTATAGTTTAGAATAGTTTTTTTTCATAAAATTAAAAGAATGGCAGAGAAATCATACTGAAATTTTATTCGCATTGTTAAAAATAACCAAAATTATTCTTCTTTTTATCAAAAATGATATTAAATTTTTGTACGTGTTGCCTAAAATGCAAATATTTCTTCAGTTTACTGAAAATTATTGACCGCCATCGGATTTTTGTACTTTTTATAGTTTAGAATAGTTTTTTTTCATAAAATTAAAAGAATGGCAGAGAAATCATACTGAAATTTTATTCGCATTGTTAAAAATAACCAAAATTATTCTTCTTTTTATCAAAAATGATACTATTTTATTTGAAATCAGTTATTTTTACCATCTTGAGACCAGTTTTCAAACAGAATTCAGATATAATGAGAATTAAAATACTTAAACTTTTATTTTTGTGGAATAAGAATGTAGTTATTGATTTATTTTGATACAAATTATTAACCGTCATATGATTTCAGTTCTTTTTGTACATCAAGATTGGCTGTTCTTCATAAAATATGCTTACTTTTACGAAAAAGATATAAAATTTTTGTATGCGTTTCCTAAAATGCAAATATTGATTCATTTTACTGAAAAGTATTGACTGCCATTGAATTTTTGTACTTTTTATAGTTTAGAATAATTTTTTTTTCATAAAATTAAAATAATATCAGAAAAATTATATTAAAATTTTGTTCGCATTGTTTAAAATAATCAAAATTATTCTTCTTTTTATCAAAAATGATACTACTTTATTTGAAATCAGTTATTTTTACCATCTTGAGACAAGTCTTCTAATCAGAATTCAGATATAATGAGAATTAAAATAATTTAACTTTTATTTTTGTGGAATAAGAATGTAGTTATTGATTTATTGATTTATTTTGATGCATATTAATAACTGTCATATGATTTCAGTACTTTTTGTACATAATGATTGGCTGTTCTTCATAAAATAATCTTACTTTAAGGAAAAAGATATTAAATTTTTGTACGCGTTGCCTAAAATGCAAATATTGTTTCATTTTACTGAAAATTATTGACCGCCATTGGATTTTTTATTCTTTTTATAGTTGAGAATAGTTTTTTTTTTCATATAATATCAGAAAAATCATACTAAAATTTTGTTTTGCATTGTTTAGAATAATCAAAATTATTCTTCTTTTTATTAAAATGATACTTTTTTATTTGAAATCAGTTATTTTTACCATTTTGAGACAAGTCTTCTAATCAGAATCGAGATATATATATTCTTTATTGCCTCCAGGAGGAGAGTGAAAATAATAAACATGATAAACACAAAAATTAAACAATTTAACAACATAGGCAAATTAAATCAGAAAATGTCATGATCAGTTGAAGTAAGTAATTGTCAGTAACGGATATTACAGTTATATTAATCTTGAAGTAAAGTTCCAAATTTATGGATATATCGAACGCATATAGCTTGGAATGTCTCTAATTGGTCGGTTTCTAGGCGGAAATTGTCCGATTTGCAAGAAAGTAAGTAAAAAAATAGTTCTTCATCAGACATGTTTGCTAGGAAGATACTAAAAGTAATTGGGTTGATGTTTATAATTTCACACCAAAAGTTATCACGTGTTTCGTCAAGATAGTCGCATGAAGCAATAGCGTGAACTAATGGATCTAAAAACATTTTACCACATCTGTCACAGAGAATGTATAGCCTATTGTCATTGTCTCTTACTAAACAGCAAACATAAGTTAAATATTGTGCTTGTTTCCGTAAATTTGGATGCTTCAATGCTATAGTCCATGCAGGGTGAGGTGCATATTCGTTTTTGATCATTTTAAAAGCAACAAAATCATCATCAATGTTAATACGTCTTGTCCAATTAACAATCTCGAAAGCAGCCACGGTTGTTTTCACAATACGCTTCCAAATTAGAGGTGTTGGAAAAAGTCCTGTTTCACAGAAATCGTTAAAATAGGTTGATAACTCATACTTCCTCAAAATGTTTATAATGTCAACAGTGAATCCCAAATTTGAATGGCTTCCGTCGTTGTATTTAAAGTCGTTAACTCTACGAATTAATATACGGAAAGATACACTTTCGCACGGAAGATTACATATCCGTCCTAGGAATAGAAGTTTCTTCTCGTCCACATAACTTTCAATGCTAAACCAACCGATCATCGGAAGGCACATATCACTTTGTGTGCGCCGTGGTAAACCTTGAATATTTTTGCAAATGTAGGTCTGAGTTCTTTCCAACATTAACCATTCAGTTGAAGTAAATTTGCCCCATAATTCACATCCGTACAACGCTTTCGGATAACACACTTGTTTTACGAATTTTGAACAAACAATAGGGTTTAAAATAGCTGGATGAACACCTAGACGGATTAAAGATATAACGGTTGCACGCAGTGTTCTGCAAACGTCTATTGTACGATCCATCGACTTAAGGGGCGTATAAAGATTAATTCCACAATGTTTTGCTATCTAAACTGTCGATATTGGTTCATTATATAGAAGCACATCGGTTCCAGTTGTAGGTTTACCAAAATGTAAGAGCTGACTTTTACCTGCAGAGAACGCAAAGCTCCAATGGATGCTTTACTCTTCGCAATTTTGACCATAACTTGTGAAGATTGGCGATCAGTTGCGATTATTGAAATATCGTCAGCTTGAACAGGTGTACTAGCGTTGAGGTCATGTATAAAAGCACCTTGTTGGCTGGACTCTTATTTGCCAATGAGGTCGTTGATAAAAATTAAGTACAGTTTTGCTGAAAGTAGACTTCCTTGCGTAACACCACGATGCAACTTGAACCAATTTGACAACTTTCCACCAGAGAATACCGCACTCGTGAGATCAGAATACATATTATCAAGAAGACACCATAATTTTGCGGGAAGGCCATATTCGTATAATTTGATGCGCAAACCGTCGTGTGGGACAGTGTCAAACGCCTTAGTACTGTCTAATAGAACGATTTTGACGGGTCCACCTTTTTCAATGTGATGAAATTTAACTTCTTGTAGATTGTATGATGCATTCATGCTACTTAATTGTTATTGGTAAGCAACTTGCTGGTGATTCGGAAAGTCGGGTCTCAATTTTGTAAGTTCGTTCTCAAGCAGTTTTTCAAATATTTTAGCGATACTTGGCACTAGAGATATCCCACGGTATGAGTTAGTATCAGTGCGAGGTTTTTTTCCACCTTTAAAAAGAAGGAAAATAATGCTTTTTCGCCACTCACCAGGTATATATCCGCATTGTATTACCATGTTGAACAAGAGATGTAGATGTCTAAAGAGTGGTTTTCCTCCGTATTTGATGTGCTCATATGCGATTCGATCATGACCACACGCTTTGTTGTTTTTCAAATGCGAACAAATGTTAATGACATCAGAGTAACTAAATTGTAAAACATCCTTCTCGTTGAGAGTTCTATTTCCTTCACGAATGGTTGATACGCGGTCTGATATGTAGGTTTCACGGTCTGGTTCACTGTACACAGATTGCGAAAAAACGTTTTGAAAATGGTCATACCATATACTCATTAGATCGTTACTATCCGTAAATAAAGTGGCATCTTTCTTTAGAGCTGTACAGGTGTGTGGCTTCTGTTTCCGCTTATTAAGAATGATCCATACGGACTTTTGATCAACGTTAATGTCATTTTCAATTTTCTGCGCAATAGCACTTTCATATTCGTCAATTGGGGATCTTTGAGCGTCACGAAAAGCCCTTTTCGCCTGCTTGTAATGATTGAACGCATCGCATTTTGAATCATGGCAGTTACAGTTGTTTAACCATTCGATTCTGTTCAGACGCATCATGTCGCGCAAATGAGTGAGACTTTTATTCCAATATGGCTTTTGATAAGGTTTGAATATAGAGTACGGCAATGTCTCTTGTTCGGCTTGCTTAATTGCAGACACTATCTTGTTGTAGTAATCCTCAATAATTAGTTTATTAATTTCGTGTCTTGGAAATTCGGCCGTCCACAAGTGTTGTGATAATACGAACGAACAATCTTTTATGTAACCATACTTGCGTGCACGATCCCACGAAACGGAACGAGTTGATTGTTCACTTTCAGTATGAGTGAACACTGAGTTTTCTAATGTTATTGAACATAATATTGGTCGATGGTCAGATACTGAAAAAGGTTGACTGTCTATAACTTTTGCATTTGACACCTTTCCAATTTCTGATAGTGGCATAAGAATATGATCGATACCAGTAGACGGACCATTATCGTATGATTGAAACGTTGTTACTGGTCCATGGCAAAACATCTGCGTATTTACTGAAAACAATTCGTACTCTTGTATTAAGGAATACATAAGCCTACTTCTTTCATCGGGATTAAATTTATAACGCGGGCCTTGAAGTCACCCATTAGTATGACAGATCCCATATCTTTATATATAGAACAAATTTCATGCAAAAGTTCGACATTATACTGGTACAATTGATGTGGTTGAGTTGTAGCTGGTAAATTAATTGATAGAAAAATAAAAGTTTGTACGTTAGGTAAGTTAACTTGGATGCCTATGATTCTGTCACTATCAATGTCTATTTCAGTAACAAATGAAACAATGTCTTTTGACACTAAGAAGGCTACCCCACACCGACTGTTGCATGATATTGATTAAGGATTATGTATGTCCACACCTTTTGATATGGAGACAAAGTTATTATCTATAGTGTTAAGTAAATAAAGCTGGTATGTACGTAACCAATGTTCAGAAATAGCACAAATGTTAACTTTGTAGTCAGCTAATAAATCAGAGAGACATGATATACTAGAAAAAAGTCCCCTACAGTTCCGGCACATCAAATTTAGATCGTTATATGCCATTGCGTCTGTAAGATGCTATCGAATGCTCACTCACAAATTGTTGCCAAGAAAGCCATGGTTTCGTAAAAATTCCACTTGGCCAGAAATGTGGAGCACAAATATACGGTTCGTCATCTGATATGACGTTTAGCTGTGCAGAGGCTGTCCTTTTATTAGGTCTGTCAAAATAGCGAATGAAAGTCACTTTTACTTTTCGATTCCTAAATACTTCCGCATAAGTTTCTCACATTCGTTACGATTATCGATACCACCGACATAAAACCGACTGACTTTTTTCTTATGGACAACTCCTTTGAATGTTGAGCATACTGAACTCGGAAAATGAACCGGAATTTTTTGTTGATCATTATTCGCAAGAGGTTGATCCTTATTAAGTACATTTTCAAAAGAGTTTGGTGTAATGTTTGAAGACGAAATGACGGATGCAAATGACTTTTTTTGTAAGAAGCCTTTTTCAACGTTTTTCTTGGGGTGATTGACCTGAACAGGTTTAACAATTGAATCTCTCAAAAGTGAAGAATCAGTTTCATTCTTTCATTTGCCATAGCAACATGAATCTCTGTATTTGTCGTCAAATCAGTAGTTACAGGCTTTGAAGTAGCAAGTGCATAAGACATTTGGTTGGAACATGTTAGTTGCTTGACGTTTTTCTCCAACGCGTTCATACGTTTTCGGAGTTCTGTTACAGATTACAACGTATTGTTATTAAAACTAAGAACGGACGTATTTATCTCTTTAAGATCATTAGACATAATAGACACTTTTGACTTGAGGTTACATAATCCAGATGCACGACTGTCGCTTATCTTTGTAATTCTGATTATTTCGGAATCAAGTCTAGATTTTGTTTCATTCGATAATGTTGTAGTTTTATCTAGTTTGGTTTTTATGTTGTTGATCTTATTTTCATTTTGATCAACAACTGACGTAAGATTGTTCATTGACTCGATGGTGCCACGCATAGTGCCTTCGTTGTTTTTTTGATATTGGGATAGTTCTGTTAGATTAGGCCAACTAAAATTAATTAGTAGATTTTCATCCAAAATTTTGAAAAAAAATGGGCCCTTCTCGTAATCAATCTCTATTCTCGGTAAATGATGTTGTCATCATAGATCAGCAGTATATATTGACTTAATCATTCAGTAAGAATACTCTATAAAGAAATACGAAAACCGAAATTTGAATCAGGAAATTTTACATGAAACGAAATAATCGATGGTTACCGGTAACGGAAATGAACAAAATCCGGAAATCGTAATTTTTTCAAAAAAAAAAAAAAAAATCGGGGCGGGAAGATTTCAGTGGGGCGGGCGGGGATGAAAATCTATCAATTAATTTTAATTGGCCTTATCAATATTTGTTTTCTGTGTCTTTTCAAAATTGGCAACAGCGTCATTCAACATATTGTTTTTAGAGCGAATTATATTTAGCTGACTTTGAATGTTTATGTGACGTTCCTTTTGCTTATTCAACTCAGTATGTAGTTTTTTGTTCTCAGTGTACAATCCGTCTATTCGGTTAGTAAGGTTTGAGACAGTTTTAGAGTTAGATGCTTTTATTTCGAGGACAGTACTTTCTAATTGAATAAGTTTTTCACGGAGAATGGTGTCGAAGTTTGGTGCTGAAGTAGTGACATCAACGTCGATATTTGACAAATTGGTCGACACGGATCTAGAGCTAAAAGTTTCTTTAAGATCATCGCAAAATTCGTCCCTTGATGCTAGCCGAAGCGCGTAACAATCGCGCCCAAGTTTGTTTACTAGTGGTTCACCAGTTTTTCTTTTCGGATTAACTCTCCGTTTCAAAACTGGACATTAAATAGGGAAGTCTTCTCTACATTTTGCAACTTTGAAATAGTATAATCTAAGTTGTTCAAGCGTATCAGTGTCATTTTGGCATATATCTAGTAAAGAAGCAATAAACGAATCTTTGGGTAGACCATTACATTCAGAGTCAATACGATCAGTTATGATTTGAGATGGATCTGGGGAGGAGACTACGTTTGTATCACTTGCGTCGTTAAGAAAGTATTTCGCTAACTGTTGCGATTCATTTATTAGACTAGATTGCGAATCATGACAAATAAAGTTATTCGAAAAACTATCGTGTGATGGCTTTAATGCACAGTTTTGTAGTTCAGTATATATTAAATCAACAGGTGAATGACAACAAGTACTCATATCCATTGTCTAACGGTACATGTATATAGGTATACACGTGTAGGTGATAAATACAGTTCACTGTTTATTGAATCAATCGATATATAATGTAGAAATGGAAAACATCTTTTCGAAAGCCAATGTTTTAATTTTGTTTGTTGATGTATGATGTCTGTGTGTTAAGGAACAATCTCACCAAATATGACGAACTTTGGAAATCTAGAAATCCAATAACTTTGAAGAAAACAGCGGATCAAAAATTTCCCAATCTGACATGAAAGGGGACACAATCCATTTTTTCAGGAAAAAGATATAAAATTTTTGTACGCGTTGCCTAAAATGCAAATATTTCTTCATTCTACTTAAAATTATTGACCATGTTGACTGCCATTGGATTTTTGTACCTTTTTAAAAGCCTTTATATTTAAGAATAGTTTGTTTTCATCAATTAAAAGAATATCAGAAAAATCATACTAAAATTTTGTTCGCATTGTTTAAAATAATCAAAATTATTCTTCTTTTTATAAAAAAATGATACTATTTTATTTAAATTCAGTTTTTTTAACCATCTTGAGACAAGTCTTCTAATCAGAATTCAGATATAATGAGAATTAAAATACTTAAACTTTTATTTTTGTGGAATGAGAATGTAGTTATTGATTTATTTTGATACAAATTATTAACCGTCATATGATTTCAGTACTTTTTGTACATCAGGATTGGCTGTTCTTCATAAAATATGCTTACTTTTAGGAAAAAGATATAACATTTTTTGTATGCGTTTCCTAAAATGCAAGTATTGTTTCATTTTACTGAAAATTGTTGACCGCCATTGAATTTTTGTACTTTTTATAGTTTAGAATAGTTTTTTTCATAAAATTAAAATAATATCAGAAAAATTATACTAAAATTTTGTTGGCATTGTTTAAAATAATCAAAATTCTTCTTCTTTTTATCAAAATTGATACTGTTTTATTTGAAATCAGTTATTTTTACCATCTTGAGACAAGTCTTCTAATCAGAATTCAGATATAATGAGAATTAAAATACTTAAACTTTTGTTTTTGTGGAATAAGAATGTAGTTATTGATTTATTTTGATACAAATAATAACTGTCGCATGATTTCAGTACTTTTTGTACATCATGATTGGCTGTTCTTCATAAAATATGCTTACTTTATGGAAAAAGATATTAAATTTTTGTACATGTTGCCTAAAATGCAAATATTTCTTCATTTAACTGAAAATTATTGACCGCCATTGGAATTTTGTACTTTTTATAGTTTAGAATAGTTTTTTTTTCATAAAATTGAAAGAATATCAGATAAATCATACTAAAATTTTGTTTGCATTGTTTAAAAGATCAGAATTATTCTCCTTTTTATCAAAAATGATAGTTTTTTATTTGAAATCAGTTATTTTTACCATTTTGAGACAAGTCTTCTAATCAGAATCGAGATATGAGAATTAAAATACTTAAACTTTTATTTTTGTTATATAAGAATGTAGTTATAGATTTATTTTGATACAAATTGAAATCGGTTATTTTTACCATTTTGAGACAAGTCTGCTAATTAAAATTAAGATGTAATGAGACTTAAAATACTTAAAATAAATTGATTGCATTACTTTTTGTCCATCAGGATTGGTTGTTCTTCATAAATTATGTTTAAGAAAAGGGATATTATTTTTTTGTACATGTAGTCAAAAATGCAAATATTTCTTCTCATATTGGAAAACATTGTAATTTCAATTGCAATCAGTTGTTATAAATGATTTTCATATGTTTTTTGTAGGAAATGTGAGTTATTCAAGAATAAATCTGCTCATTTCTTTCTTTTTCAGGAATACATTTATGTTTACCACCATTGGATTTGTGTACTTTTTATTGTTTAGGAGTAGTTATCTTTTTTATTAAAAAAAGACTATCAGAAAAATATAATGTAATGTTGTTTGCATTGTTTAAAATTATTTCTATTTCTTGCAGTTATTTTTGTAATTTGTTATTTTAAATGCTTCGATTGTGACGAGAATATAGAAAGTCCGTGATTATGATAAGTTTTTTTGAAAAATTTTATGATGATAAGGATACACAGATTTTAAATATTGAAAAAAATAGACTTCATTTTTCAATAACTGATTCTTTCATTTTGTTTTTCCCGAGAATGTTTGGAAAATAATAAAATAAAAATCGCGATGTAGATATACCGTTTTAGAACTCGCCGGTTTTGAAAATATATAACCTAAATAAAACGAAAAAGACCATTCTTTAATGATGATATTTTAATTTAGGTTTTATCTGTACATTTCTTTTCATTTCAATTCATAAAACTTTGCTAAATAATTAATAAACAAAATGTATCATTAAACGTTCGATTTTCAAGAGTCGCCATTTTAATTAGATTAAACGAAACTAAGAATCCGTATTTGTATTAGTTTATCATGTGACGTATTAAAGTTCAATCCGTCATCAAGGTCGATCGGTACTATCCGTCCGATCAGTCCGATCAGTCACTTACTTTTACTATAAGTATGACGGATTGCTGACGTGAGTTTGACGCGAACTTGACTGATCGGTGACTGATCGATGACCGCTGACTGATCGCTGAAATAGTTACGCCTAAGGTTGCAAGTACATGTACCGTATGTGCATGTTTTCAGATATGAAATAGAGACATCTTTAAACTACTGCAAATCATACAAAAGGACTTTCCTAAAGGAGCAACCACTTTATTTAAAAAAAGGGGGGGGGGGTGTTCTGAGTCAGAATTTTTTCTCGCGCGATAGTTTATAATTAGTTTTTTTTCGATGGTACCACTTCAATATTTATCACTTAAATGTATGGGGAAACTTTGAATTCAACATATTTGCTCCTTCTAATCATATGAATGTCCCGCTTTTTTTAAATCAAATTGTGGAAAAATCCGTCCCCCTCTTTTTAAGACAAATAGTCGTTTCCCTAACTGCTAGAAGAATTGTTCGAAAATTTGAATTCGGTTCTACGTAATGAACATTTAAATGACATATAGTTTACAAGTGTGAACAAATCTTATGTACAGGTAGCTAAACAAGGTGTATAGATGTGAACAAATTTAATGTGAAACTAGTGTATATTACATTAAACCAAATGTAAACATGTTTACTGTACACGGCGTTTGCTGCGAACACGGCCTTCATTACATTTATTTCTATAAAATAAAGACTATTTTTTTATAATTATCATTGTTGAGTACTGATTGTCAATGACAAGGCTATATTTCCGGGAAACACGAACTCAAGCTGACTGCTTGTTCTCTTTTTAAAGCATATAGTGACTTGGATGAAGACGTATCCCATTGGCACTCATACCACAGTTTCTTATATCTAGTATTTTGGAATCATGTATTTTCTTGGGTACCAATTTTAGCGGATTACGGAAAACTTGCATATTGGTGGATATTTAATTTCGTTGTTAGGCAGGGTTTACCAATATTCTTTTAACAAATATGAAATTCGTTGAATATATAAATTTATGGTTCCGCTGCACTCACAAAATCCAAAAAAGGTACCTTGCGAATATTAATGAATCCACAGTAAAAACATTTTTTTTCAAAAAGGTTCTGTTTTTATGTCTCATAATATAGAAAAAATACAACAAAAATCTAAAATTGTTTATCTAGCAACTCTTGTCCTATTTTTGTTACCTTAAGGTAGCACTACCGTCTGACTTTTCTTGCTCCAACCAACGGTAAACTACTCTACGGATTTTGTATAAACTTTAACTCATTTCAAAACTTAAATATTAACTTTTTGTTTGGTATGACAAATTGAAAATATAGCTTTTTAACTGCCATATGGTGCTCTCACAAGTTGGGTGAAAATAGTATATTCATTTCAAATGGGAGTAAACATTTGTTTTATCTCGTTAATTTTAAAACCTTAAAAACATCTTTTCTAATTTTTTTTATACATGTTTTCAATTAGAAGATATGAGCCAGTCCATGCGAAAAGGTACAAAAACGAAAAATTTACGAAATTCTAAAAAGTGTGCATAATTATTGGTAGTAGACTTGTGATTTATAAAACGCATTTACTTTCCCTCATATTATCAAGCTGTGAGCTACACGCACCTGCGAGTGTTGAGACCCCCCCTAGTTTTATCAAGATTTTTAGTGAATTATTTCATATATTTCAATCATTTTCAAAGTACAGTTTAAATGGCTTGATTTGCCAATTGGTAATGTTAAACCTGGTAGCAGTGGGGATAAGGCTCTCGCTTACGATGCGGATATCAATGCAATCAAACCGGGCAACGGTTTGAATCCCGTGCAACTAAGGTTGATTTATATAATATTGAATAACCGGGCAACGGTTCGAATCCCGTGCAACTAAGGTTGATTTATATAATATTGAATAACTTAACTTAACTTAAATTTCAATTTCTTAAACACAAGATGTCATAGTTTTTGCATTTTCCCTCATGTTTTAATATTGTCTTTCTTTCTTTAAACCTGTAGAACTGACGGAAATTATTGACTTTTTTTTACTTTAGTATCATAAATTTTTATAGGTTCTGGTCGGTATAGCATTAGTCCGGGGAACAAATGATTTTACACTTGCTCAAATACCAAAAATGCAGATATTTCTACGTCTTTTTCGGTTTTAGTTGACAAATTCGGGATAGAATTGACAATCTTATGAATGTTTACATTAATGTAATTTTTCTTCGGATAAAATCGTTTTTCAAAAATACTATAACAAACTTTGATAAGGTGTCCTGTAAAGTTTACCAAAAGGACTTTTTGTACCTTTTCGCATGGACTGGCTCATATACTGATTTAAATGCAAGGTGCCAAACATCATTTCATTTTTCAGGTGGTACTTCTGTATATATGAACAATGACATGTTTCATTGGAATCCCCTTTGCAGATAAAGCTATGCCAGTTTTACTATGAAGTTTTGTGAAAAATAATTATATCCTAAAACGGAAAGTTGATGTGCACAACTTCTTTTTTCAAAGGTCAAAACGTAGGGCTTCGCGGTACATTTTTAACATGTATATGCCCGAAATTCTATGAGTTTAACTTAATACTCAAATTCTGAACTACACATACTTTCACATTGATTCTCCCTTCGATTTTAATCTCTGCTGCTACAATTAGTTTTTCTACTATTTACATCCCGATGAAAGGGAATACCAGTTGTTAGAAATTTTTTTTGACAGAAGTTTGATAATATCTAAAAATACAGTATCCAGAGGAAAATTGTGAATAGATCTTTTTTTCCATTTTAATGATCAATGAATAAAGTTATTTCCCAATTAAAATTGAGACACATACGGTCAGGGTAAAAGTGTGTGACACGTCAAAGACTTTATCAAATCTGCATAACATTTTATGAAACTTTAACGGAAGCTTTCCAGACCAAGAAATAGCATCTTAGGATTATTTTTTTAAAGTCTATATTTTTCTGATAAATAGTCTCACTTTGTACTTCAACATTACTACTTAACAAACAGCATCAATAGAAGCGATACACAGGATTTTACCGAACCCCTCACAAATATTTAAAAAAGATCTGAACTCATAAACAAGTCTCATAGAATATTTCCCTTTTATATCCTATTAAAAAAATACAGTCGATAAAGTTCAAATTCAGGCGCTTAAATGTTCTAAAATGGGAACTCAACTTATAATGTACTATAGTATAATCATAAGACACATTTTGATTTCTTAATGTCAAGTGATGTTTTATTATACTCAATTTTTATATTTTCAGTGAAAACCATATTTGGATTATTTGTACTTTATTTGTGAGGGATAATATTTTCTACTTTATCAAAAGAGGGACGAAAGATACCAAAGGGACAGTCAAACTCATAAATCTAAAACAAACTGACAACGCCATGGCCAAAAATGAAAAAGACAAACAGAAAAACAATAGTACACATGACACAACATAGAAAACTAAAGAATAAACAACACGAACCCCATCAAAAACTAGGACTTTTTGTACCTTTTCGCATGGACTGGCTCATATAATGATTTAAATGTAAGGTGCCAAACATCATTTCATTTTTCAGGTGGCACTTCTGTATATATGAACAATGACAAACATATTTCTTCTTTATACGGAGGGATTAATCTGAAAATAGCATTATCCAGATACTTCATTTCTTGATTGATAACATATTTATTACGTTTGGAGAACTTTTGTTTTACAGACTGTCGTCATTCCAATGGGAACAAATTGTGTCCCTATTCTTGCCGACTTGTTTCTTTATTAAAATATGGCTAACTTTATACAATCATGTACTTCTTAGGAAGAAAGATTATCAGTTAGCAATATCATTTTAGCTTTACGTTCCGCTATATAGATGATGTTCTCTCACTAAACAATTCAAAATTTGGTGACAATGTTGAACGAATCTATCCCATCGAACTAGAGATAAAGGATACCAGTGATACAGTTAAGTCTGCCATATATTATATACACCTAAAAATTGAAAATGAGGGTCGGTTGAAAACAAATGTTTACCACAAACGATATGATTTCAGCTTCCAAATTAAGAACTTTCTATTTCTATGTAGCAATATTCCAGCAGCGTCTGCGTACATAATACATCCCAATTGATACGATATGCCCGGGCTTGTATTTCCTTTCATGATTGCTGCTCACAAGGAAGCTATAAAGTCAATAGTTTCAAATGGTGCAGTTGAAAACATCCCTTCGTTAGGTTTGCGAACGCCATTACGAGTTGGTTGACCGATGATATCTAATATTTTAATTGTGTCGTGACTGGATTTGAAATAACATGACAGGTGCCACACGTGGAGGCACGTCAAATACAGTCTTATTTAAGATGTGTGAAAATAGGTAGACATGGGCAAATCACTTTATTTATCTATTGGATCATCTTCGCTAGCCAAGGGTTACGAACCACTCCCGCTCTCTTCACCCTTGGCAGATTGAGCCAACATTTGTGATATCAATGTCGCGCCATCTATAGGAAGATTAAAGTCACGCCCATTCCGAATACATTATTCTTGACCAATGGTAGCACTTGAACTCTTCAATTTGGAGGTAAAAACACGGTAATGTCTAGATTCTACCCACTTGGTAAAGCCGGAAACGAAAATATACGTCAACAACCATACATTTGTGCATGAAACATACACAGGAACTTCTATTTGTCGATTAAAAACATTCAAGTTGTCACTAAATATAGTCGTATGTTTAGTGATGTAAAGACTTGTTGCACAATAAACACGTGGCAATTGTTTACAAACACTTTCTACATTTACACGTGATAATGTTATAGGCGCTTTTTGATGGGATGCAGCGAGTTTCTACTGCAACCAATAAAAATTCTTACCTTGTGTCTCCGAAATATTATCTCAATTCGCCAAGGATGAAGAGAGCGGGAGTGGATCGTAACCCTTGGCTAGCGAAGATGCTATTGGATTAAAGACCCATCAACAAGTTTTGGCAACGACGACGATAGAACAATCTTTAGATAGAAATACTATTCACAGCTGAATTATTAACACCTCGAATTCACAAATAGTCCATTGAACTATCAAGAGAAATGTTGGTGACAACCCTTAATCAGCAATAATTTGTTGATAATAAAACTGAAAATAACGACTATCTCTTTCTGGCTAAAGACTGAAGAAAAGCATTTGCAAGCTAACACTAGGATCTAAGTGCTCTTCAACCTGAATAATTTGAGGAATTATACGTAAATTTATGCAAATGCGACAAAATCAAATGATGAACATTTTTGAAGATTAGGAAATACCTTCTAACTAATTTAATGCTGTAGATATAATTATTTAAAAAAATGATTATATGAATAAAAAGTGCTGATGAAATTTAGCTATGTGCAGAACATCTCATATTTGGCCAAAAAATACATTTCCTTATTAGAAAGGACACGCATTCTTCTGATGTAAACAGTTATTAGGGTTTCACAGTCACCCCAATTCTAGAAAACGTTGTCGAATCCTGCTTTTTTTACAGTTTGATTTCATAGAAAGGCCTAAATCATATGATACTTAACTTTAATATATCTGAATCAAGATATGATCAAGCAAGGGAAAATAGAGCATTTTAACATGATGTTCTTCCAATGCTTTGAGTACACACCCGTGGTAAATATATTGCCAGGGCTGTTCCGATTGTACTCCCACGTCATATGCCTTTTTTAATGAGTTGCTCGACGCCATAGAACGATAGGAAACGCAGAAAACGATGCTAAAATGTGGTAGAAAAGCCATTTAACATATAAGACATATTTACTTAAATTATCGTTTGAATTCGTCCAAAACTATCGAAAATACGTTATGGTAAATAGTTTAAGCATGTCACTTATTCAGTTTGTTCCGTTCTTTTACGCCAATTTAGTTGTGCTTTTATTTATGAGATTGACACATATTTGACTCCACCTAGAGCGCTTTGATCCAAAAAAAAAAAAATGCCGTATTAGTCCTATTAGAATCGAAATAATTCATGGGGGCTTGAATGTATCGTAAGTTTACCACGGGTTGTCCCTATATGCTGATATCGCTCAGGGAAAAATATTTGTCATTTAGGGCCTACTCGTAGTAAAATCACGGTATATTCAAGCCCCAATGAATTATTTCTTAACTCTACGATGGTTGCTTTCGATTTCAAATCAGCTATCAACGTTGTACAGTTTGACATTATTTTAGATAGATGATTAGATTCAAATATTCCCTCCTTTTTTGGCTGGTGATTATATATAATAGATATATTCTAATTGGATGTCAACTAAAGTACAATGTCACGGCAATCTTTGTGAACAATACTTCTAGAACTCTAATCAAAGTACTGCCTATCTATCTACTGCAAGAATCTCTCCCTTCACAATTGAAATGGAAATCTCTGGTGACAAAGCAATTGAACACATATTATCCCAATACAATAAAGACAAATGCAAGATGCCGAAGTTGTAAGCAACCAAGCAATAACATCTGAACACACATCAAAAGACAACTCCGAAATATTAAAACGTCTCACAAAACAACGAAATGTTAGAAAAGAAACAACAGCAAATTAATAGGTTGTCTGTCATATCTCATGTTAAAACATATAGTGATTCAGCAAACGATTTTGTATATAATAGCCACAAACCAATTAGTTGTTTTAATTGTGGTGGTAAGGGTCATAAACGTCGGAATATCCATCAGCTTGTCCCGCACAACGAGTTGACGAAGATACACATGAAACACATAGGTGTGGACAGTTACGAGATAATAGAAGAGGTTATCGTGTTAGAAATAACCAAAGAGGTAACAGATATCAATGTCGAGGATCTGTTGTTCCTAGTGACTCATAAGAGGTAAATGAATAGCTTCTACTGCGGTGAGTCGATCAGTAGAAGATACTAAAGTACAAGTAGACTCCAATTCATTTCAGAGTAACATTTTTAAAAACATTGCTAGTAAAAGTCCAGAGACAGAAATTGTGAAAGACACTGATAACATTAGAAAATTACCATTTTTACTGGGAAGTACTTTTTTATGAAGATGAAAGAAGCTTTAGTAGTTTATAATGAAACCGAAACAAACACTCTTATTGGGAAGCAATTATCAAGTATTTTAACTGTAGACAATAATTCTTTGGACTGCGAAACAGTCCAGTACATATACCGGGAAATTCAATGAAGACAGTAATGTGTACAACCAGACAAAAAAACAAAAATGAAAAGTATAGTGACGTTGTCCAGTCATTTCAAAGTAACCAAGACTCTTTACTGAGAAACATTATGATAGTTGATAGTTATGCTGAGATAAGTCAAGGAACAGTACCGGTACGTATGATTAATATAGGATTAGAAGATGTATGGATTAATCAGAAAACAGGAGTTGGTACATCACATTCAGCTTCACTGATACATGAGGTGTCACAAGGCAATATTGGTATTGATATAGATCAGACTCAAATTAATGTTCAAATAACAAAAATAGATATTGCTGTTTGTAAGCAAGCTACAACAAATACAGAGAACAATAAGAAAATACAATTGAATGACCTCGACATAGAAAAGAAAAACCTTACTGATAAACAAATAGAAAAGGTAGAAGATTTGTTAAACAAGAATACCGATATATTTTATAAAAACGATTTAGATTTAGGATATACAGATATTGTAAAGCATAGAATTCTTACAACGGATGATAAACCAATTGCTATTCAACATAAACTTATTCCACCGAATCAAACGGAAGAAGTTAGAGTACATATCAAACAATTGTTAAATCAAAACATTATTCGTAAGAGTAGTAGCCCTTATGCTGCGCCCGAAGTAATAGTTAGTAAGCATGCCACGTCTTTTATACTGTGCGTAGATGACAGTTTATTGAATAAAATCTAACCAAGCTAGACTTATCCCAAGGTTATTATCATGTGGCGACCGATAAAAGAGATATACATAAGACTGCATTTCGTGTTGGAACGGGTGGTCTGTATGAATACCTTAGGATGCCGATTGGACTATCTAATAGTGCGGCTTCATTCCAACAAATTATGGAAGCATGTTTTACTGACAAACATGTTGAAATATTGCTATGTTATTTAGATGATATCCTTATTTTTCAAAGACAGTAGAAGAACAGTTAGAACGCCCGGAGGTATAGTTTTAGCGACTAAGACAGCAGGGTTTGAAATTAAAATTGTCTAAATGTCATTTCTTCAAGAAGGAGGTAAGATACTTAGGACACGTCATTTCACAAGATGGCATTAAAACAAACCCAGATAAAATCAATTCAGCATTGGAAAGTACCTACCACAGAAAAAGAACTCCGATCATTCCTAGGACTATGTAGTTACTTAAGGAAGTTTGTTTCAAAGTTCAGTAAGATAGCTGCTCCGTTACATACGCTCATTACAAAAAAACAAATGAAAAGAAGGGAAAGTCAAAACAATTTAAGTTACTAAGCGCTTAAGAATTTCAAGAAAAATAAGATGTTTAGAGTCGTTTGAAGAGTTAAAACAGAAGTTAGTAAGTTCGCCCATTTTAGGCTTTCCTGATTTATAAAAGCCGTTTTGTTCAGAAACTGAGTCGTGTATAGAAGGTTTAGGCGCTGTTCTATCGCAAGAACAAAAAAAAGGTACTGTTGTAATATCGTTCGCATCACGCAGCTTACCACAGAATGAAAAGAATATGGATACCTATAGTTCTATGAAACTTGAAATGTTGGCTCTAAAATGGGCTATTTGATAGGAAGTAAATTTATAGTTTATACCGACAAGAATCCTTTACGTTACCTGCAAACTGCAAAACTGGGTTCCACTGAAATGAGATGGGTTTTTCAACTTGCACAATTTGACATCGAGGTCAAATATTAATCAGGACGATCTTATGTCAATGCAGATGTATTGAGCAGGAATGCATTAGATGTTACGACAAATATCAGACAAATAGTACAAAGTTATTCTTTAAACAAATTGCGAGAGTGTAAAAACACTAATGTACAACACATGCATATAAACCAAATAAATTTGACTGATCAATTAGAGACAATGTCAACATTTCCAGAGTACACTTCAGATGAAATAAAACAATTACAAAGTAGTGATAATGTTCTTTCTGTTGTTTTAAATTTTGTAGAGCAGGGTAAACTAACTACACAAATGCTTACGGAACAAACGTAACCAGTGAAGAAGTTACTGAGGAAATTTGATTCATTGGTGATAGACAATGGTATTTTATACAGAAAAATCAGTTACATAGAATTGGTGAGTGTAAACAGTTAGTAATACAAGCAACATTGAAACACTACGTTCTTGAAACACTACACAATTTATCCAGAGGCCAAGGTACAGAAAGAACATTAGCGTTATTGCATAAACGATGTTACTGGTCAGATATGGTAAACGATGTAAAGAGGATGAAAACATGTGAACGTTGTTTAGTTGCTAAAAATCATTTACCAAAGGTTCGTCTATCAATGGGGTCGTTAATAGCATGTAAACCATTAAATATTCTAGCTATGGATTTTACAGTCTTGGAGAAATCTTCAAATGGTTGAGAAAACGTTTTAGTACTTACGGATGTATTTACTTAATTTACACAAGCATTTCCGACAAAACACCAGAAAGCAACAACCGTCGCTAAAGTATTGATTACAGATTGATTGGTTTTTGAAACTAGGGATACCAAAACGGTTACACAGTGATCAGAATTTTGAGGGTGTAGTAATACGTGTACTCTGTAGAATATATGACATAACAAAATCACGAACAACACCGTATAACCCAGAATGAAATGCTCAAACTGAGAGATTCTATAGAACCATGCATGACAGATTAAGAACATTGATGCCTGAAAAGAAAGCTAAATGGCCCGAATATCTGCCAGAACTAACTTTATGGACAATACAACACCGCATTCTTCAACTGGATATACTTCATATTTCCTTAAGTTTGGTCATGAGCCGAGACTCACTATTGACATTCTTTTTCATAATGAACTGACGGAGACAGACACCGATTAAGACACTTATTTAGCTAATCATCAAAAGCGAATGATCGAAGCCTTGAAAGCAGCTAATGACAACATTCATAAGAAAGCGAGTGAAAGACAAGACAATTTGAACAGATGAACAAATGACAAGTCTATAGAAATTGGTTCCAACATCTTATTGAAGAAACATGTACAAGGACGAAACAAAATGCAGGACAATTGGTATCCAGCACCGTACAGAGTTGTTCAACGTTTCAAAGACAATGGGTATGGAATTCAGTTAGCGGATGGTAGTGGTCCCGTATGTCAGTAGAAGAGAAATATGTGACACAGGAAAAGTAGACATGATGCAAAACTCAAGTTCAGATATTACTGAGAACTGTAATTTGAGTTTTGGAGGATGAAATGTGACCATTGTTGACCCGAAATCGATACCAATTCATTTTGAACATCAGGAATCTGCCTGAGATGAACAAGATGTAACAACAGCTAGCATAAACATGGCACCACCGCTAGATGGTGACACTTCCAGAAGATCAAAACGAACAAACGCTGAAAAACATGCAAATCCCAAAGTCTGTCTTGTTAAAAGAAACATCTGTTCATGGAAATATAGCACCAGTGAAATTTGAACAACTGGGCTAAACAATTGCTGCATTAGGATCTAGTCTTGGACAGAGTTTAGGACAAACAATTCAAGAAGGATGGTGAAAGCATAATATGCCAAACAATTAGATTTAAGTTGAAAAATGTTAATTTTGAGAGAAAGTATATTTTATTTGTATAGTCAAACGATCAGAATATTTTTTTGCTAGATCTTATAAAAATAATGATAATGATATTGATTATGTAATTGTGTATTTTAAAATTATTTGTTAAGGGCAACAAAAAAAAACTTGACTTGTAACATGCCAAAAATTACATTATAAATTTTCAAGTTATCTCTCTTTGTATAGAGTTAAGCAAATGAAGTAAAATTTGGCAGTTAAATAAAATTGGAAAAAAAAGAGGAAAGATAATTTTTATATAACCATTTATATATTTTATCAAATCATATTTATGATACAGTTTGATTATTTTGTCCACATATTATTTACAGGTATTTCAAAATATCATTTACTTCATTCTAGTAATTAGTGTACTGGTAATATATGTTCACTACATTGTATGTGTATACTATTGATAAATGAATTATCGAGGTGTAGTTTTGTCTCAGTTTTGTGACCAAGAATATTTGAAGATTTACGGTTGGTGTATTTTGTAAATATCAATAATGGTTTTGAATATGACTCTGTAGAATATATGACATAACAAAATCACGAACAACACCGTATAACCCAGAATGAAATGCTCAAACTGAGAGATTCTATAGAACCATGCATGACAAATTAAGAACATTGATGCCTGAAAAGAAAGCTAAATGGCCCGAACATCTGCCAGAACTAACTTTATGGACAATACAACACCGCATTCTTCAACTGGATATACTTCATATTTCCTTAAGTTTGGTCATGAGCCGAGACTCACTATTGACATTCTTTTTCATAATGAACTGACGGAGACAGACACCGATTAAGACACTTATTTAGCTAATCATCAAAAGCGAATGATCGAAGCCTTGAAAGCAGCTAATGACAACATTCATAAGAAAGCAAGTGAAAGACAAGATAATTTGAACAGATGAACAAATGACAAGTCTATAGAAATTGGTTCCAACATCTTATTGAAGAAACATGTAAAAGGACGAAACAAAATGCAGGACAATTGGTATCCAGCACCGTACAGAGTTGTTCAACAATTCAAAGACAATGGGTATGGAATTCAGTTAGCGGATGGTAGTGGTCCCGTATGTCAGTAGAAGAGAAATATGTGACACAGGAAAAGTAGACATGATGCAAAACTCAAGTTCAGATATTACTGAGGACTGTAATTTGAGTTTTGGAGGATGAAATGTGACCATTGTTGACCCGAAATCGATACCAATTCATATTGAACATCAGGAATCTGCCGGAGATGAACAAGATGTAACAACAGCTAGCATAAACATGGCACCACCGCTAGATGGTGACACTTCCAGAAGGAGATCAAAACGAACAAACGCTGAAAAACATGCAAATCCCAAAGTCTGTCTTGTTAAAAGAAACATCTGTTCATGGAAATATAGCACCAGTGAAATTTGAACAACTGGGCTAAACAATTGCTGCATTAGGATCTTGTCTTGAACAGAGTTTAGGACAAACAATTCAAGAAGGATGGTGAAAGCATAATATGCCAAACAATTAGATTTATGTTGAAAAATGTTAATTTTGAGAGAAAGTATATTTTATTTGTATAGTCAAATGATCAGAATATTTTTTTGCTAGATCTTATAAAAATAATGATAATGATATTGATTATGTGGTTGTGTATTTTAAAATTATTTGTTAAGGGCAACAAAAAAAAAAAACGTGACTTGTAACATGCCAAAAATTACATTATAAATTTTCAAGTTATCTTTCTTTGTATAGAGTTAAGCAAATGAAGTAAAATTTGGCAATTAAATAAAATTGGAAAAAAAGAGGAAAGATAATTTTTATATTACCGTTTATATATTTTATCAAATCATATTTATGATACAGTTTGATTATTTTGTCCACATATTATTTACAGGTATTTCAAAATATCATTTACTTCATTCTAGTAATTAGTGTACTGGTAATATATGTTCACTACATTGTATGTGTTTACTATTGATACATGCATGATCGAGGTGAAGTTGTGTCTCAGTTTTGTGACCAAGAATATTTGAAGATTTACGGTTGGTGTATTTTGTAAATATCAATAATGGTTTTGAATATGACTGTTTGATATAACAGAGTTTTATAAAATACAAAAAGAACAAAAATATGATATGTACATGTAAATAACATTCTATATATTTATTTGAAATCTGCAAAGGCAAATATGATTTTGAAATCTTGTATGATCATTTTAATTAAAGTATAGTTTTGTAGAACTAGTTGATAGGCATTGTTGGGAAATATTTATACTATGAAAGATGTGTTTTACATTTTTAATATAAAAGGTTCTAATAAAGTAAATATTGTTCACAGGTAGATATATGTGTTTTTCCTACTAGATGATGATAATATTGCAGTGAAATTGTGTGCCATTTCCTTATCTAGGGTACATTTGTATGTATATTGAATTGTAAGCATGTGCCCTTGATTGATATTATGATTATGTTTAGTTAATGTTTAATATTTCTAATTGAAACATCATTGATTATGCATGAAGAAATGTTGTTTACTTTGAAGACTTTCTCTTGTGTTCATATTTTGATTTGAGAAATGTTAAGAATTGTAATATTCAGAAAGGGAGATAATCGTATTCTTATAGCTTTTATAAAGCTTTGTATAAATTAATGTTTCTATTGTATTTAATTTATATTTAAAAAAGCAATCTTTATTTTAAGTTAAATATAATTGAATTTATATCTGCATTTCATTAGACTTCTGATGTTTTGTGTTTTTCTATTTTTCCACAAATATTGAACTAATATATATTGTGAATACATGTATTTGAATACAGTACCATAAATTCATGTGACATTTGTGCTTTCGTAAGCCAGTTTTATCGTTTTTCGGAGGTTACATACAGAAATGGTTTCATGACTAAAAACATATTTTGAAGGTTTTCTATCAGAATTCACTCAGATAGACCTTGAGCAAAAGATGTTTTAGGAAATTGAAACCTGCTTTAATTAATGTACCGCAGAAGTAAAAAATAACTATATTTTGACCGGTAAAGTTCTGTAACTAATACATACAAACAATAAATAATACAAAATGAAAAGACAGTTTCTTTTAATAACACCCATTAAAACCTAAAACCTTTGAATAAAGATATCACATATGAAATATGCAAATTATTTCAAAACTCTGATATGTACCCATTAACAATTATATCCACAAACCAAAAAAAAAACAACAAACGTTTTCACAATCTGAACAAAGGTGTACAAAATAAATTATTAATTTTTAAGTGTATGTGTGATATTTGAAAACATGTCCTATTTGTATCTGTAACATCCTCTAACTTTAGAACGAGACAACTAAAACAAAAATTGCTATCTTTTATTAACCTAAACAACAGCAGACAGTTTTAAGTTCTTTTGATATGCATAAATAAAACATAAAATAATAAAAATGTTGTCATGATTACTGCTGCAAAATTCAAAATTTAAAAGAATTATTTCATAGTTGTCTCGGTGAAAAATCAACTCACAAAAATATTGAACTCCGTGGAAAATTCTTAACGGAAAGTCCATAAAAATTTGCAATATCAAATGATAAAACACATCAAAAGAATGGACAACAACTGTCATATTCTTGACTTGGTACGGGCATGTTCAAATAAAGAAAATGGTGGATTAAACCTGGTTTTATAGAGCTAGATCTCTCACTTTGTACAACAGTCGCATAAAAAAAAAATTATATTGAAAATGCTGCTTGAACAACATGTCAAAAATAGTGGAACAACAATAACACGAAGTCAACCGAAAACAGGAGCTGAAATGGAAAATAATATGCCTCATAATTGTTTGAACTAAGACACATATCATTCATCGACTAAAGGGGGCTTGGTTTGTTTTCTCTCTCAAAAGCAACATAATTTAATAATTTGATCACTTGAACTGCATTTATCAATGTTTATATGACTGCAAGAAATTATTGGCTGTTTAATGGTATGGCGATGCATAATAATAGTATAATATATTATCGTTTCCAAAATCACAAAAAAAACCAAAAAAATCAAAATTGCCAAAAAGCAATGAAATATCAAAATACTAATAAAACTTCATATCCAACGTAATATTTTAATGCAAATTTTGAAATAAAATTATCCCTAGCAACTTAATTCTTCCCTTAGCAACCATAAACCCAATCAGCACAAATTCCATATTTTCAATGTTTTATCAACGATTTGAAGTTTCAAATGGATTCGGCATCTATCAAAACATCTAGTTGGCAAAAAACACTTCTAAAATATGTTGATTTTTTAAAAAGTTATGTCGAAATGTCTAATTTAATATACATAGGCCTTGCTTGGTACTTTCGACGATATCACCTATATGAACCAGTCCATACGAAAAGGTACAAAAACGAAAAATTTACGAAATTCTAAAAAGTGTGCATAATTATTGCTAGTAGACTTGTGATTTATAAAACACTTTTCCTCAAATCATTAAGCTGTGAGCTACATGCACCTGCAAGTGTTGAGACCCCCCTTTAGTTTTTTCAAGTTTTTTAATGAATTATTTCATATTTTTCAATCATTTTCAAAGTGCAGTTTAAATGGCTTGATTTGCAAATTGATAGTGTTAACCCCGGTAGCCGTGGGGATAAGGCTCTTGCTGACGATGTTGATATCAATTCAATCTAACCGGGCAACGGTTCGACTCCCGTGCAACTAAGGTTGATTTATATAATATTTAATAACCTAACTTAACTTAAATTTCAATTTTTAAAACACAAGATGTCATAGTTTTTGTATTTTCCTTCATGTTTTAATGTTGTCTTACTTTCTTTAAACCTGCAGAACTGAAGGCAATTATTGACTCTTGTCTCTGTAGTGTCGTACATGTTTAAGTTTCTGGTCGGTATAGCATAAGTCCGGGGAACACATTATTTTACACTTCAGAAATAATTCAGATATTTCTGTTTTAATTGACAAATTCAGGATAGAATTGACAATCTTATGAATGTTTACATTAATGTATTGTTTTTTGGATAAAATCGTTTTTCAAAAATACTATACACATGGAAAAAAGTATTGCAACACCTTGATTTTTAAAAACTTGAAAATTCAGCCTCTTATTATGGATGGA
Organism: Mytilus galloprovincialis; assembly: GCA_037788925.1. NCBI lineage: Eukaryota > Metazoa > Mollusca > Bivalvia > Mytilida > Mytilidae > Mytilus > Mytilus galloprovincialis. Next base: position 82,905,013 of record CM075338.1, read on the forward strand.
ATATGATAAAATATTTGTAAAATAATATTGAAACATAGTTTAAGATAACATTGGCATTTAAACGTTAAAAAAAATGTATGAAAAAAATGATTTATCTATCCACAATTTTAAAAACAAAATGAAATGTTTTTTGTACAAAAAATATGCATTTTACAACTTTTACTGTAGTCAAACTTTACAATGTCAGACATTTCAAAATTAATCTTAAGATGATTGTTCACATCATGGTTGATCGTTATACGCCAACGAATTAGTACTTTGTGCGCAGCCACCATTCAAACGGATAACCGTTTCTTAACGTCTTCTGATTCCTGCCATAAATCGGCTAACTTGTTGCTAAGGGATCAAATCTGACGAAGGGCATTGTTTATTTCATGACGTGTTTGAACTGGGGTGTCCTTTTGCGCACTTTACGCTCAATAGTGTCCCATATATGCCAGATATGGTTCGAATCCGGGCTACGATCGGGCCAAGGAAGATGAACCGAATTCCATTGGAACAATGGATCTTCCTCCACGATGCTGATTTCTAACTTTGACGAGGTCTGCACTACATTGGATACGGACAACTGTGTGTCTGTTCGTAAGCAAGAGTGCCCGAAATGGTCTTATCTCACGATAAACAGTAGCGATGAGTCGATCTCGAACAGTTCTTTTTAAAAAGCTCCTGTATGGCCACCACTCTCTTTTTATGATTGTATTGTATGCAATGGGTTTCCTTCTGACCAACCTTCATTATGCTTAATTTTCCCTAGCAGATGGTATAGGGGGTCTTCTTGATCTCGGAAGGTCTTTAACATCGTTTATTGCCTGATTTTTATTCTCAAAACGACTTATAGTGGAATGGTGATGACCAAGAATACCTGCTGTTGTCACAGCGACATACCTGCTTTTCTGATACTGATAATCTGCCATCTTACTGCAGTCAAGAGTTGTTGAGGATCCATTACAAGGTGTCCATAAAATAACTTTATCAACTTGGTTATTTAAAGTATTGAAAACAATGAGGATAAAAACATCTGTGTTGCTGTTTACGGGTACAGTATCTGCATGTGCAGATAAGAACTTATCAAGTCGATGTTTATTGATTAATCTCAGTTGATATTTAAATAATGTTTAACTAGTTCTTTTATTACAAATTATATCACAAAGAAATAAAGAGTGTGTCTTTAATTTCAATTTCAATTTGGTGTTGCAATACTTTTTTCCATGTGTATATAACAAACTTTAATTACGTGTCATGTAAAGTTTATCAAAATGACTTTTTGTACCTTTTCGCATGGACTGGCTCATATGTGAACAATTCTCCGTTACATTTTACCACAAGCTTCCTTACCACAAAAAGGGAAGGTTGATATTGATTTTAGGGGTTAACGTCCTATCTACATTTACATTTAGGAGTGAGCTGACAGAAACAATATGTGTCTAATATTTTTAAGAAACATGATCAATGGCTAATTTCTTAACTAATTTCAACGAGGCTACATTCAATCCTGAATGGAAATAATTAGTGTTCTTCAAATTTCTATATCTAATTGTTTTTAGATTTTGGATATTTGGCCCATTTTAAAAATTGGTCCACATTGAGGTTCAAACGGTCCAAAATTAATCTTGGTTTCATTTTATCAAAAATTTAATAATTTTGGTTCTGATATGCCAAATATTAATGTGTATTTGGAATTTTAATTTAAGGCCCGTTTTCAAGTTGGTCTTCACTTGTCCAATAGGTCCAAAATTAAACTTTGTTTTATTTACCGAAAAATATATATGTTGGCTTTTTTGTATATGCTGAATCGGATGTATTTAAACTGAATTGTAGGCCTAATTATAAAGATGGTCAACAATAAGATCTCAAAAGGGTCTGAAATAAAACCTTGTTGGATTTTAAAAACATAAAATGGATTAGTCTGGTTCTTTTTGATATGCTGAATCTCACCATGTTTTTTTTATTTTTTTAATATTGGACCATAATAGATAAATATCCAATTTTAAAATTCAAAATTGCTAGGCAACATTCATCCTATGTCAAAAACCTATGCGGTGTCCACTACAATCACAACCTAAATATAGAGCTGTATAAAGCTTGAATGTTGTGCCCATACTTTTTAAGGGTGCCACCTCTGGAGTCATATCAAGCTGCACTCTGCAGAATATTTATATTAGAAAGAACATACTTATTGTTACAATTATCTTTTAAAAACCGAAAATGTTATAAATAATGCTTATTATATGGATTTTCTTGTTTTACACTCCGTGATTAATGGATTTAAAGACCGACCATATTCATACTTGTGATTGTGTCATGAAAAAAATTAACACTATTAACGTAAATTGAAAAAAAACTCACATTATTGGTGATGGTTTGTAAAACATATGTCATTTTATAATAGTCTGATTTATAAAATGACCGAGTTCATCTTATTAGTTTTGCTCATTGTTGAAGGCAGTACAGTTTCCTATAGTTTCTTAAATCCATAAATAAATATTTATATTAATTGCAGCTCTGACCAGGGGGGCGGATCTTACCTTTTTTTCCAAACGGGGGAGGGGTTCCAAACCCATGCTTAAGGAAGGGGGTTACAACCATATGTCCACATTAAAATGCATTGCTAGTCGTCCCCGTTGGTCAAGTGATAAAAAAAACATTGTTGAGAACAAGAGAGCTCATATTTGTATTATTTGCAAAGCTTTCCTTTAAGGAAATATTGTCTTTATGCAAATTATTTTCCCAAAAATATGTTGAAATAAAATGTATTTTGCTGTGAAAAAAGAGAAAAATGCCATTTAATCAACTTGACTACAATCGTAAAATCAACAAAAATATATAATTTTTTTTAAATAACACCAATTTATTCCTTTTAAAGTAAACATTGTTTTAGATTGGTCCTCTTTAACTTTAGTGAAAGTTAAAAAAAAATTGTGAAACTGATATTTTTCATTCATTCATATTAGCCAAACATTAGTTAATTTCGGGAAATCATTCAAAATAGGATACTTTTAAATGCCCGTAGTAAACAAAGAAGTGCATCACCATTATGACTTTTTCTTCATCAATTTCATTCTCACAGTTTGAGTACCCGTACCTCATCACCAGGCATACTTCATCTAGAAATATGACGTAAAACAGCGGTATGTGGTAGTTTGTGTTCAGATCAATTCAAAAGGGAACAAGAAACTTAATTTAAAGCATTTACATGTGTAGAAAAAGGTGGTGAACCCGGCGAAATTGAATTAAGCTAAGCGTAATAATTCCTAGGGTATAACACTGTTGGAAATGCCCATTATGCTTTGTTTGAGGGAACCAGTGAAAATACAACTCTCTGGCTTTTGCGTGGAAGAGTTGGACATATGACAGCTTGAAATATTAAGGAGAAATTAAGGGAAAATTAATTGGAATAATACAATCATATAGATGTTTTATAATTGAGAAATGAAATGAAATGAAAATAAGACAATGGTAAATAAAAAGTATGTTAGTAACTATATAATTATTTTTTTTTATTTTTTACCATAAATTGCAAATTCTAGACAACCTCATCCTTAGACATGTTGGATAGTATTTAATTTCCCCAAGTTAAATTACAGTATTATCATTTTTTGTTTGTTCAAATGATATGAATTTGATAAAAAAAAAATAAGTCAAATTTCTCGTTTAATTGAAAGAAAAATTAATGTCACAAAGGTCTGCTTTTAATGTCATTTACAGACGCCATCATGAAATGGTTGACCGTTATGAAATAACTGTTTTACAGATGATATCGGATATGTTCCTTATGTCGTGACTACAATACCCGTTCACGTTTCACGAATGTGACCTACCGAATTAGACTATTTAACTGATTTGTAATAACAAAAGCAACACAACGGTTGCCACATGTGGATCAGAATTTGATTACCCTTCCGTAGCACCTGATAACACCCGTAGTTTTTGATTGGGTTTGTGATGCTTCGTTTTTAGTTTTCTATTTTGTGTCTTCTGTACTTTTATTTTTCTGTTTGTCTTTTGTTTTAGCCATGACGTTTTTAGTTTATTTTTTATCTATGAGTTTGATTCTCCCTCGGGTATAATTTGTCCCCTTTTAACAGGCGTCAGATTTCGTACAGAAATGTAAACATGTAAAAACCACAAAATAAAGTTAAGAGAAAAATGATATTTCAAGAGATCCTCAGATCTAGGTGTTTTTACTTAAGAAAATTGTTCCAAATGTAACCCACCCTGGACTTCTGATCGGTTAAAAATGCAAATTTAGAATATTTTTTTCTTTTGCACCACGACACAGGTAAATTTTCCTTTGACTGAGGGACAGTTCCTAGTTTTATAAGGAATATACCTAGTTGTAACATATTTGAGGAGTTGTTTCTCATGTGCCTTTTTTAAATTTCAAATATAGGGTCAATTTAACTGAACTAATGTTACAATGAATAATCAATTTCTAGGTTCATAAATGTTGTATGAGAAAAGGAAAGGTTTGCATAATTAGGTACATCATGCGTTGTTCACTGTTGACAACCGGAAAATCAAATTAAATCATTTGTTCCTGGTCAAGTATATGCGAGTTGTGGAATTTCGTCTTATTTTTCCATTGGGACTACGCTTATCATGTATTTCATCTTCCTATCTGGGTCATTTCCCCTTCCATGTTTACTTCTGTAAGGGTTTAGTGAGATTACGTCGATAAGGAAGAACACACAATTAAGTACTTTTGTTCTGCGTTAATTTATGCACATTTTTTGTATATCTAGGAAAAGTTGAATGGACGTTTTTTCAAGCCGCCTACAAAAGTGTCTTAGGATTTCGGAAGGCGATAGCAGTGATTGATGGAGTACAGGAAAAAAGTTTAAGAAATAATTCCTTCATGTCATGCTCTGTGCTCATTTTAACATGGGTAGGCATTATATTTGTCGATATTTTACACTGAGCGTTAGCGAGGTCTAAAATGTCGTCAAATATAATGCCTACCCATGTTAAAATGAGCATAGAGCATGACATGAAGGAATTATTTCGATTCTAATAGGACAAATATAGTATTTTTATAGGTCGAAGCGTACTAAATTACCGTAAAAATGTTTGGCTGTTCCCGTTTTCTCCTCAAGGAGTCTGTACATTGCATTTCATATTGATAAGTTTAAAAACTACGAGCAGGATAAATATATGTTGTTTCATCAAAATATATAATAAAAGTTTATGTTAGCTGTATATATTTTAAAGGATAACGATGAAAATAACGTTAATATAAACAGTAAGTCCTTACGCATGTGTCAAACATATTTTTTGTGCTGATTAGAACACGGCTTTGTTGACATAGCGTAATAAGGACGTCATGTTAGAATCCAGAACAGAAACTATCACTGTACGATTTTTTTGGCAACCAACTATGAGGACAAATTGGAGTCGAGATGGGGTATGAAAAATAAAAAGTTGTGCAGTACAGCAACGGTTCAAAGAATTAAGAAACATCAACCAAAAAATGATAGGAGATGACTTGCAAGTCTTCCTCCCCAATAATCCTGCAATAATGATTGCTTGCAAACCATAACAAAATTTTCTACAAAGCTCGTAGTGATAGTAGCAGTTGATCCTAGTTGCCGCCTTAGTGACAGACAGGCTGATTCCCAAACGCCCTCTAGCTTTGTTTCTGGGGTTTATAAAATTATAGATGTTTCACAGATGCTTGTCGTACATGTCTTATGACATCTGAATTATAATATTTGAAACATATGCAATATTGAATAACCTTTTCAAGGGACCAAAAAGTGTCCTGATCCTTCTCTTTTGGTTAGATATAATAAATGGAGAGTACATGGCACCCCTCTAAGAGAAGACACGTTACATTAAGAAGGTAACCCGAGACAACCAGAGTAATTACTTACATTTCACTATGAGATAATTGACCATTTGGAACATTAGGTTGTGTAGGAATTATCGCTGAAACAAAAAAAAAAGTTTAAACTTGAATTATGTGTACAAAATGTTAAAGTGCTTTCATTCGGTCAGCTTTTAAAGAATATTTAATAAGCAGAATCGTTCCAAATCATTTATACTTTAAAAAAGTATAAATCTTAGCTCCTCGTACGGCTACGTATTTTTTCATCCTGTTGTGCCTTCCTTGTAATTTTTTTCATTAAAATGCTTCTACTTCAGATATGTATAAAGTTGTATCAACACATTTCCTTTTTTTTTACCTATTTTTTTTTCTTCACATTATTGGTCTACGTTCTTTTTAACATATACTTCACTTTTTCTGTTAATTTCTTTGATGTGCCGTGGTTGTTTGTATGTCTTAGTGTACTCTCTTTGTCCAGTTTCAACATTAAAATTAGACTTGTGGTGCCTATTTAAATGTTATAATGTGGTATGATTACTTGTATGACTACTAGGTTACCGTGCGGCTTTGGCCTTCACTAATGAGCAAAATCCCTACTAATAGTAGTTTTTCAATGGATCTTTACTGGAATTTAAATTAAACTCATCATCGATACCAGGATTCAAATTTTATATTTACACCAGACGCGAGTTTTGTCTACAAAAGACTCGTCAGTGGGATGTTGGGTTGATAATAATAAGACCAAATGACGTCCAAAAATCCAGATAACTTTGGCTAACAAAATGAGATATTGGGTTTATGTCAAAAATACAACAACCAAACAAATAAACAAAACAAGACACACTGAGGTTAATAAAATGATGTTTATGTGAAAGAGATAGTAACTGAATTACGTTCAAAAACAAGATAAAACAATTTACACAGACAGATTTGAGGTTCATTTCTAGTAGACATTATCCCAATGACAACTGAAAACAATACATTTTGAAATAAATAAAAGGAGATGTAGTGCTCATGTTAGTAAAAATCCGCTGCTTTTTGGAACAAAGGGATGACATTTCAGTTAAGAACATTGAAATATATACCTTGCCATCTGTGAAACAGATATTCCATGACGGTCAACAAAATCGTGATGGCCTCGATTATTCAGTCAAAGGGATTATTTAATATATCATTTGAACTCTTTGATTAATATGTGTCTGGTAAGGAGCAACCCTATATCAAGAAAATCGTGATAAGAAATATAAGCCTTTACATATCGTATGAACTTTGAGATATATATGTTTCATGCATGTGCTACTGAAATCATGCTACATAAATATGGACAGTTTCATATTTGAAAAGCTGAAAACATCTCTTTTGTCGTACAATTTTGGTTTTCAATTGATCTTTATTGTCAATTTCTAAATGTAAGTCGAGATATGAAGTAGACTTCACTGTATATCTTGCATTTGTTATATCAAGTTTGATGGGATGAATGCGTTTAATTTTAAATTATTTAGCGACATAATATTACTAGTATACATTTAGCGGGAAAAAAGACACATGATGCTGAACACATGTTTTCTTTTCTTCCTACGAAGTTCCGGTATGAAAAAGTAGAATAAGAACAAACAAAAAAAACCAAATTTAATACGGACATTCCTTTAGAAATTGGCAAAATTAAAAGTTCAAACAAATTAAATTAAATTCCTGACTTGGTACAAACATTTCCGTATACGGGTAAAGTGGATTAAATCTGGTGTTATAGCTAGCTAAACATCATACTTCTATACAACATTTGGGTCTATAGAGATTGTTGTAAGAATGACTATTCATTAATACATTCTGATTTTTGTTCTTTTGACCTGTATCATCGACCACGCAGCCTTATTCCGGAAAGAATATCAACGTCTTCCTTCTCGCGTGTTACGCATTGAGTGAAATACTAATAGTAAGTTTTTGGAATGTAATCATGGTCTCGGCAACATAAAATATATCTTTTTTTGATTAATTGTCTTGTCTTAGTGATGTTAAAACTTATTGTCTTGTCCTAGTGATGTTAAAACTCATTGTCTAGTCTTAGTGATGTTAACACCCATTATATTGTCTCAGTGATGTTAAAACTCATTGTTTTTATATACATATATAGCATAATATTTTCATGTAATGTTGATATTTATTATCTATTGAGAGCCTGCACTTACATTTGAAAACGTCCTTTCTTAGGAGAAATTGTCTTTCCCCAAAAGTTACACCATACAAACAGGAATATGAAACATTAAGATCATTGTCGGTCAGATTTTGAATAACTAAGGTGTATCCATCCTTTAAAACTTTTCCGTCATACTTTTTATTTGGTTTTCCTGTTTTGACATCTATAAACAATGTCTGTTGTACTGGAGTCCATCTCTCCCATCCGCAATCGTTAGGACAACAGTTTGGAACATTGCAAAATAATGTCACATTTTGTCCATATTCCGTAACCTTTCCTACTATCGTCCATTCTAAAATGCCTGAAATAATTTCAAATGGATTTCCTGTTTATACATCAATACATTCCGTTAAAATGTCGTTTAATTCTTATATTTCTTAAAATTTGAGATACATGTAAGGAATTTATTTGTTTCAACACTCATAACTTGTGTTACAAGTACTTTGGTAATTTTTGGTCAGTACATTGACCTGGCACATTAAAATCTTTTCTGATTAACGCAAAAGCATGTCATCCCTTCGTAAATTTTACGGACGCCATCACGAGTTGGTTGACCGTTATGGAATAACCGTTTCACAAATGATATCGGATATGTTCCTTACGTCGTAACTACAATCCCCTTCCCTTTCATGAATATGACCTACCGAATTAGACTATTTACCGGATTTGTAATCACTTAAGCAACACGACGGGTGCCACATGTGGAGCAGGATCTGCTTACCCTTCCGGAGCACCTGAGATCACCCCTAGTTTTTGGTGGGGTTCGTGTTGTTTATTCTTTAGTTTTCTATGTTGTGTCGTGTGTACTATTGTTTTTCTGTATGTCTTTTTTATTTTTAACCATGGCGTTGTCAGTTTGTTTTAGATTTATGAGTTTGACTGTCCCTTTGGTATCTTTCGTCCCTCTTTTATACATAAAATTTGCTATTTGATATCAAAAACAAACTACCAGAACTTGTAATATCATTCAAATGCATATTTTGTGATGACAATCTAATTTAACGATTAATGCGAAGTGAAAATAAATGTTTTGAACGTCGAGTGGGATTTCGTTAATATCATCGCTATTTTGTTTACATTTATTACAAAAAGAAGTTCGGTCAACGTCGTCTATCAAAGAATAAACAACGTTAAGATTAACTATAGGAAAGAAAACCTCTCTGACAATCATATCATCGTTTTTCCTAATATGTAAATCATATAAGAATTATAAATAAAGAACTATCAAACATTTGTTATGTTGTTATTTTTTTTTCGTCCTTATTCATAGCAATGTTTGTTATGTATATTTAAACATTTAGACATTTCACATGTTAGTCATAAACAATGTATTATCGATCATTCACCCAGTGCAATTGATTCATCCATCAATTTGTTTACATGTTAAGATGTAAGAAGATGTGGTATGAGTGCAATTCAGACACGTCCCCATCACAATTTGCAAAAGTAAAAGTAAAAGCCGCGTCTCACATCGAACAGCAAGCTTTAATCCACTTAAGACATTTAAACGGCAAAACCAACATTGTATTCGATTAAAAATGAGTAGTTCAAGTTTGATTACACTAAGCACACTGTATTATGATGTATGGACATAATAGTTGTCTGCTCTCTTTATCATTAATGTTCAATTCTGGAATTTGATCGCGAAGGGTTTAATCTTAATTCAAAACCTTTGGTGAGTTTGTTTTATAACTTGCTTGTATGAACTACTGGCTTATTTTGTATTTTATTATTGTTTACCTACCTTGTGTCATAATACAGTTAATTAAAACCACAAACAGCAGTAAATACTTCATATCTCCTAGTTGAAGTATTTAACAGCTTGTGTATTTCTATTGGAACGATTTATCTAAACTGTTTCCATCCACGTTTGATCCAAGTTTATGGTTGGGTTAATGATGTACAATATCCATTTGTTGTGAAGTGTATTTCGGAGTGTAATTTGTTTTTGTCATTAAGTTATCTGTCTTTTCTTTAACCTTTCTGTTTGCACATTTACACGTGGAATCTTGTAAACTTTTAAAGAAAGAGAAAACATCAACGTTAAGATAGAGAAATTTTGGCAAGGGCAAACATGTTAAAAACATAAAAAATCTACCTTAATTTAACATCCAAACTTTCAAACGACTTTTGATATGAGTGATTTCCCTATAACATTGTATAAGTACAAATTTCACTAATTGTTTTTTTTTTATTTGCCTTTTATTATTGCTTTTTAAATCGACATAACAAATTAGTTTGGCAACGGACTTCACTGTCAGGAAAGGAAAAGTTACACAGACGAAAGAAAATCGTCATTGTTTTCGTATTTTTAGTGTAGAAATTCTCATGTAGCACTTATATAATTATAGATTTCGGTAGAGTATTTACAGAATTCGTGATTAGTTCAAGACAAAATATAAAAAGCATGGTAAGGAGTAGGTCTGGAAAGGACAGTTTTTGGCCTGAAATTTCATGTTCATCTGATGAAAGATTTTGGACACCTTTTAAACATTTGAGTGTCTAGTTCAGTCGATTAAATTAGTTTATTTGAAAGATAGATTTTAACTGATTTAGCCATTTAATATGCTCAAATTCAAGCTATCAAATATGCAATATATGTCACTTTGAAGATGTTTTTTTGTCAAAAATGAAAGTGTGATCCGTGTTTATTCTCAACCTGTATATATGTCAAGTTTTATCACCAAATATAACTTGCATTTGAATATAAGGAATGAACACACCGCGACCACTTCCAATTAAGACGAAATCCGGCTAACATTTAACTCAATTGCTATAATAATGAAGATATCTGTATTTTACTTTTGAATAAATAGCTAAAAGTTTACATTTTAACTATTTTATAAAACTGTTATATTTTTGGATAAAATGGTGTAAAACTGGACCTACTCCTTTATTAATTAAAGTGGATAAAGATGTGACCTTACTGAGTTTTGAGAAAAAACTATGATTAACAGCTGTAATCGTCTCATCATACCTCCAATAAGTTTATCTAGTATGTTTACTTTTTTCGTTAAATGAAGATTTATATCAGCTGCTGCAAAAAACTTTTTTTTAAATCGATTTTTAAAACGACAATTTGAATAAATAGGACAACTTTGTTAGATAAAATTGTGCAGAAGTGTGGTATAAAAAGTGGAAAAGTAAAAACTGTGTATGAAGAAGATAAACAGATGCACATCATTTATCTCAATTATAAACTTAATGTTTTGTATACCAAACATAGTTATTTTCACTATTTTTATATGCTGTATTACAAGATTTTATGAAAGGTTCTTTAATAGCAACTAAGGCATTCATTGAATGCATTACACTATTAATAGAATAAAACTATCTAGAAGACGAGATGAAACGATATTTCATGTTTTTTTAGTAGGTTAGATGACCAATACATAGTGATAACCTTTAAATGTTCAAGAGACATTTGCTAATCTGTGATATTACATGATCGTACAACCTTTACAGAAATTGAATATATAATTCCAAAATTGGCGCGTTTCTAACTCTTTTACTTATTTTCAAAGTATGTTTTTAAAAAGTGATATGTCAACAGATTCTAAATTGACATGACGACACTTGGTTCATTTTATTTTGCGATGGTTAAATATCTTTTGGTTAGGGATACTATTCAAAGTTCGATTATTCACAGGAAATAGTTTATAGGATATTCACGTGACCTGCAATTTGTTTTAAACTCTGTCTGCAGAGACAACATCCAGATGGGTGCGGTCCTAACCTTGACAAAAGTTAACTTAGAGCAGACTTGTTGGCTTGAGATTTTTTAACCAGACTAGCAAGTCAACTACGTCGTTGTTGGACCAAACCTACGGTATGCTTTTTGATAACCGCTACAGACCTATCAACAGGTCTGATCCAGACTAGACCTGTGGACAAGTCTGCTTTTGACTAGTCCTGAGGACAGGTCTGCCCCAGACCAGATCTGTGGACAAGTCTGCTTTTGACTAGTCCTGAGGACAGGTCTGCCCCAGACCAGATCTGTGGACAAGTCTGCTTTTGACCATTCCTGAGGACAGGTCTGCCCCAGACCAGATCTGTGGACAAGTCTGCTTTTGACCATTCCTGAGGACAGGTCTGCCCCAGACCAGATCTGTGGACAAGTCTGCTTTTGACCATTCCCGAGGACAGGTCTGCCCATGAACAGACCTGTAGACAAGTCTGCTTCTGACCAGACGTGTGGACAAGTCTGCTATTGAACAGACCTGAGGATATGTCTGCTTGTGACATATTATCGTGTTAAAGAGTTTTCATATCAGACTTGAGCTTTAATTAAAATATGTCAAAAACGTTCGAATTATTTTTCCCCAGATAGCAAGTTTCTTTACTCGCTAGACTCTACTAGATATTATACTTGTTTTTATTTAAATATTCTTATATACATAACACAATGGCTACACAGCAAAAAGTGCAACGCATGTTTTACGTACGTTTTAAAAAACGTCTGTAAAACGTACGTTTTACGTATGGAAAACGCATGTTTTAGCCAACATGCGTTAAACGCCTGTACCAAAACGGGTGTTTTACGCCCGTTTTGAAACGGGCGTAATACATCACGTACGTAAAACGTATGTTTTAAAAACGTACGTAAAACATATGTTTTACGTGCGTTTTCATTATATATTTTTGTGTTACGCAGCCTTTTTTTTCTCATATTAAAAAACTCATTTTATAACTTCAAGAGAATTTTCCATCAAATTGAACATGTTTTTCACAATTTATTTTCCATCGCTTTTTATTTTCTAGAGAGTATATTTATAAATAGTGTATAAGCTGACAAAAAAATTACAACAGCATAATGCAAACATGAATATTTGCATAATGGTTAAAATTATCTGTTTATGCTAAGCCTCTTTAAGCTGATAAAATGATAAAGCACATTTCCCTCCTTTAATAAGCTATATTGTATGTATATATGTCTCTGGTATTATCAAACTTAAAATTTACACATTTAAATGTAGTCATGCATGTGAATCTAGAATTTTAAAAATGCATGTGCAAATTTTCTGTTGAATTTAGAAGTAATCTTATTGGCAATCATACCACATCTCCTTATTTTTAAATGAATAAAAAAAATCAATGTGAAAAGGTGAAACATTCATGTATTTACAATGTATGTCTTTGATACAAGTATGAAACTATCATCTTATTATATCTTTTAGTTTGAAATCAATCATTTCCACTTAACATGCTTTAGGTTAGATGCAACTGCTGAGTCAATAGGAGTTAATTTAAAATAATAGTTTCTATAACTGATTACAAAGTATACTCATATTTAGATAAATTTGATTTATTTCCCTTGCACCCCCCCCCCCCCCCTCTCCATTTTAAAGTATTGAGCCATTAGAATATGGCAATGAAGAAAGAATGGCCAAAACACTAAAAATATATGTACTATCATGACTTCAACAGACTGTAACACACAACACATAGCTGTATATTACAATATATGTATCTTTTAAAAAATATATGTCTCTGATAAGTCAGGTACTACAACAGTTTTCACCCTCTTACAGTGTCTTAGTCTTACCCAATCCTGACCTTATGATTAAGCAACTGGCTTAATTACCATTTTAACAATATATTTATGCACTCACTAATCAGAACAAAATAATGTTCACTGTTTTATGTAGGAAGCATGACAGAGAGCATCCCAACTTGAATTTTGTTTTCTTTCAAAGGGATAAATTAGTACAGGGGAGCGAAACATAGCCTCTACCTATACATTTTTACATGCAGAGAAAAGTATAAGACGAACACAATATTCTCTTTGACAGTAAAAAATAATTCGAAAAGTAATAAGTAACCAAAATTTAAGGACATTCACAAATTATCGCCAAATTAATTACCACTGAAACCATATTTGAAAAAGATATCTATTTGTAATAAATCACAGATGCTGTTAAAACCTGACTGACTGTGTGACCGGGCTGTGTGAATAAATGAATCAGATATTTATAAGTTATTATGAAATTTTGAAGTCTACGCTAAAGGTATTATTCAATAAAAATATATTTCAGAATATATCTTTGTTGTTCAGTAAGCACTTCCCCTTAATCCGCCTTTGGTTTTTCAAATCTATTCTCATTTTTCAGTAAAATGAGAATAGAAATACCACCAGGGATCAGAAGGACACTTGGATGTGATATTTCCAGTTCAAATTCATGACCATCCAGTTATTTAAACATATATAAATAGACACTGATTGATATTCTTTATTTGTATCTTTATTCATTTTGTCTCAATTAAAAACGAATGAGTGTGTGATTTTTTAAATAGTTCTTAATACGGTGGCATAGAGGTCATATATATGCCCCCTTTGATTTGAAAATAAAAACCATTTTTAACATAAAATCTGTTAATATTTTGTTCTTCTACAATGTCACCGCTCCTGTTCCTGTCATACAAAATATCCTGTTAATATTGATAGTAGACTTAGATGTCTCCATGTAGCCAGACATTTTGGTCTTAATATTAGGCTATATATATATGGCTTTGACAGTCAAATAGCAATCTAAATCTCAACTTTATAATCATTTTGGTTTTAGGGGGTCGTTTTTATGAGCCCCATGTACCCCAAATGGTGAGTGACATTTGGGAGCATACACCACTCTTTTTATTCAAGCATATAAGATTATTATTTTTATTTTCATCAGGAGACGTGTGTACGCCGGGACATTTAAAACGCCATTAGAAAAGGAGGATTTTTTTTTCAGGATTGATAATTTTTAATTGTTGTTGTTGCTACACATGCTTGCTTGTTCCTGTACCCCTTATTTTCAACTTTAATCCTCCCTTATTCTAGATATATGCTTCTTGATCTTATAATTTGACAAAATGGAAATTTTGAAAGAAAGAAATTTTTCGTCTTCACCCCCCCCCCCCCTAAATATCAAATGGTAGCTCCCTCAGTATCATGATGCTTTTGACAAGTATCATGGTAATTGAACATTAAGAGCATATGGATTGTTAAAATCATAACATCGGATGGAAAATCTATCATACTGTTTTGCTAAGCATGAGTCTTCATTTCAGAATCTGGGATCGTGAGGGCTTGTTGAAAGTTATGTATCTTGGTGCATGTATATGTGAATTCAAAACTATATAAAGTCAATAAGAATGCATCTTAGCAGTGCCAAAAAAAACCACACAAGGGTGTGACATTTTTGCCTAAAAGTATACCCATTTTAATATAACATGCACTGACTTTCAGTACCTATAGCTATACAAACATTTAAGAAAGAATGACCTGTATGCCAGAGACATAAGTATTTTTAATTAATCTGCACAACCTAATCAACTGACTTTGAACATGGAAATTTCGTGCAAACCAGTCGATTTTTCAGTTAAACCCCTGTGATTGATCCTTTCGGGATCCGGGAACCTTTTTTTTTAATTTCGGGATGTCGGGGTTTTGAATATCTTTAAATTTGGGACCTCATCAATATTTCATGTTTTTAAGCCTGGGATTTTAGGATGAGGACCCCCCCAAAACCCACCCCCTCATCAAGAAAAATTCATAAATATGCAGCTAATTTCTGGAGTTTATTTGGGATCTATTTGTAAGGTTAACTTACGAATGAATACATCATGAACCATACTTTTAGCACTTTACATATTAATTTAAAGTGACACCTCACCCCCCCCCCCCCCCCTTTATTAGTTTTTCAGATAAACGAAGTCGAAGGTGTCAAGACAGGTGCAATTTTATAAATAAAATTGAGAATGGAAATGGGGAATGTGTCAAAGAGACAACAACCCGACAATAAAAAAAACAACAGCAGAAGGTCACCAACAGGTCTTCAATGTAACAAGAAATTCCTGCACCCGGAGGCGACCTTCAGCTGGCCCCTAAACAAATATATAATAGTTCAGTGATAATGAACGCCATACTAAACTCCAAATGTACACGAAGAAACTAAAATTAAAATAATACAAGACTAACAAAGGCCAGAGGTTCCTGACTTAAATTGGGACAGGCGCAAAAATGCGGCAGGTTTAAACATGTTCATGAGATATCACCCCCCCCCCCCCCCCTAATACCTCTAGCCAATGTGGAAAAGTAAACGCATAACAATACCAAGAAATTGTATATTTACAACGCACATTAAAATTCAGTTCAATTTTAAGAGAAGTCGGAGTCTGATGTCAGAAGAGAGGGGGGATAGGAGGGGTCCTGATCCCGAAATCTCGGACTTAAAAAAACGAATTCCCGAGGTCCCGAATTTAAATAAAGTAAATCCCGATGTCCCGAAATCCAAAAAAAACGATTCCCGGATCCCGAAAGAGTCAATCCCGACATCCCGTGCTTAAAACCACCCGATCCCGGCCTGAGTCCCGATAAAGGAGGGGGAGGACAGGGGGTACCCTTCTCCCTTCTCCCACCCCTCTTCTCCTTTCTCCTATTAGAATAAAACATCTCCTTTTGAGATATTTTTTCTTGAAATATTAGAATTTTTTTTAAAAGGAGAGATATTTTATTTTTTCTCCTTTCTCCAACTTTTTCTCCTTTCTCCCAGCCTTCCTCTCCTTTCTCCTACCACCTTTCTCCTTTCTCCCACCCCCTTTCTCCTACCCCTTTCTCCCTGTCTCCCTTACCCCTGTCCTCCCCCTCATAAAGGTCCTATCTCCCCTTTAGAAGATGTAACCAAAGAAAATAAACAAAATAACAATAATACATAAATATTAATAACAGACTACTAGCAGTTAACTAACATGCCAGCTCCCGACTTCAATTAAACTTATTGAAAGATTATTATTTCATTATACTGTTATATGAAAGACTATGAATATCAGGCACAATTCTTCCCGTTAGGGGTTTAGTATCACCAGAGACATATAATACTATATGCAGGGGCGGATCCAGCCATTTTAAAAAGGGGGGGGGGGGGGTTCCAGCTATATGCTCCCATTCAAATGCATTGATCGGCCAAAAAAAGGGGGGTTCCAACCCCCGGAACCCCCCCCCCTCTGGATCCGCGCCTGATATGTATTATATGTCTCTGGTATCATAGGGGACATCATACCAGATTATACCATCATAACATATATATGAGAAGAACATAACCCGTACGTGTCATGCCGTTATTCACAACGATATATTTTTTATCAGTTTGCAAATTTCCGAGGCCAGTCATTTTTATTTTGAAAGGGCAGTATTAATAACGACAGAACTAATAAAAAAATTATACTCAAGTTATAGAAACATTGAAAATGCGTCAGCGGGAACCAGTAACGTAATCGGGATATTTAGTCCGGATTCGGTTTTCCTTTTTTAGATGTTATGACGCAGACGACAAGGACGCTGCATGCTGGGTGCGATTGTTTATGAGAAATGTTGTACCTGGAGAGACGGACATTTGAATTAAAACAAATGGAATAAAATATGCAAACCAAGCAGAGACGGATTATTTTCCGAGAAGAAGGTCGCTTTATACAGCTTCAAAAATGGGGACGACTTGTCAAACAGTCAACGAAACAAGAGCCAGATTCAGATTTTGGCAAATTGAAATAAATGGGTAGATCACTCAGATCGCTTAAACAAACACACTACATATATTAAGTAGTTGAAACGTTGCTAATCAGCGTTGCCATATATTTATATTCAAACAAACAAACATTCATAGCAAGACCGTTGGCAACGATGTCAAGTCCGTTCGTCCTTGGCTTATTGCATGACAATTGTTCGTTCGCCCTACTGGTTTTAAAAACGGAACAAATATAAAATTATTTAAATGGCAAAAAGATTTTATAAACTGAATCAGATATTATATGAAAAATAGTAGGAATCGAGCAACCATTTTACTTCAAAAGGAGGGTAATGGTAATGACCATAAAAAAAAAGGTTTAATTTATCTAAATTAATATATGAAAATTAAAGGGTTGGGTAACAGAACCCCATCAGCATTAAGTAGCTTCCCATACTAATTAAATTAGCCCTTCCCCAGTCTTCACGATGAACTATTAAATCTACAGGCCAGGAGCTCAATTTTTGAAATTTTTTAGTTAGATTCTGTTGGCCCGTAGTGTAGATATGATTTTAACAGGCCAGAGTGAGAGCAATTTTACTAGCCTGGGCTGCCACTCAGCGTGAAGACTGCTTCCCCACTCCCCACCCCCAAGATTAATTGTCTTTGATATATATAACTATTTAAATAACAAAAATGAGGAGAGACCACTAGGGTTCTCCAAATGGAAAAACATCTTCAATCTAGAATCAATCACTCCAATAAATAATGTGCTTCAATTTACTTTTACCTATTTAATTAATAACAAATATAAAATGTTAAGATGGAAATAACTCCATTTCATCCTACCATGTAAACAATTATTACTACAATGGCACATACAAGAAACAAGTATGTGTGACTTGTGTAATGTGACTGAAGATTACGAACACTTTTTTCTCAAATGTCAATTCTTTCATGAATTTTGGAAGAAAATATATGTACTTGTAAGCAAAATCAAAATTGGGTCACATATTTTTTAATTTTAAAACTTTAGTACTGGGCTATAAAATACATGATCCTATGTATAATGATATAAATCTCTTCCTTACTGTCTTATTATATTCAATTCATAAAAGCACTCATATATCAAATTATAAACAAAAAGACATAGACGCTTATACAGTTTTCAGAAATGAATTTTTAAACACATACGAAATTAACATATATATTAATGCTAAAAACAGCAAATTTTTAAATGATGTAAAAAGATACATATGATCATGAATAGCTAGATACAATATTTTTTTTATGTATAGAATTTGTGTAGCAAAAGTTGACAATATATCTGAGCACGTGGTAATATACCAAAACAGCATGCTTTGTGAAAATGTACAGAATTTTGTCTCAAAATACTTTTATACACACTTTATCACTTAATCAAATGAATTTCCAACTACAACGTCGAAACTTACCACATGTAATTTTTAACTAAAGTTTAAGTTGTTCGTGCGTATCAATAAAACATATAAATTAATCCGGACAATTGATCAACAAGCTTCAACGGTTTTCATCAATAAGGTTAAAGGTCAACGATCATAAAGTTTTAATATTTAGAAACAAAACCGGACAAAACTGTACACTTTCCGTAATTATGAAACAATATAGTTTGTAAAATGTATGTAATAACCATGAACTGTAAAACTAACACACTATGATCTTATATATTAATTCACTGAATAAATTCCCTGGTTATCCAGTGACTAATTCACAGGGATACTCGGCCAACTGCTGTAGGTCGAGTAATTTGTTACAACAGCAAAGAAAAGTGCAATAAAGACATTATTTTATTAAAAAAAAAAAAAAAAAAATTAATTGTCTTTGACTTTGTTCAAGATAAAATGTATGAATAAGTTACAATAATACATGTACAGTACCGTATATGAATATAATCTGATATGTCAGCGCAGTGGTGGATCCAAGGGGAGGGTTCCAGGGGTTGGAACCCCCCTTTTTTTGGACGATCAATGCAATTGAAATGAGACATATATTTGGAACACCCACTCCCCCCCTCCCTTTTTTTTAAACGGCTGGATCTGCCCCTGCAGTGGTTGTCCTCTGTTTATGTAGTTATACCCCACGCTACAAAGTTGCGTATATAATGTTTTTGACCCGTCAGTCCTGTTTCTTGTCATAGCAACTCCTCTTAAACCCAAACAACATAATTTCACGAAACCTTTTTATATAATAAGGACACAATATGTAGATGTGCATTCATTTTTTTTTCGAGTTGCGCCCCTTTGAACTTTTTTGCTTTAATGTACTACTGCAACAGTTTGTCATCGCAACTCCTCTGAATTTGAAACCTCACAACTAAATTTCATGAAACTGTAGATAATAAGGACATACAACGTAGATGGGCATACCGACATGAAATTACGATTTAATTTTTTGTCCAGGAGTTACGCCCCTTTGAACTAATTTGCTTTTATATACATTTTATGTACTACTGCAACAGTTCATCATCGCAACTTCTCTGAAACCATACAACAGAATTTCATGAAACTTTGTAGATAATAAGGACATACTATGTAGGTGTGCATATCAACAGGAAATTACAATTCAATTATTTTTCTAGGATTGAGTTACGCTCCTTTGAACTTATTTGCTTCAATGTACTTCTGCAACAGTTTGTCATCGCAACTCCTCTGAAACCACACAACACAATTTCATGAAACGTTGTAGATAATATAAAGGAAATACTATGTACACATGTAGATGTGCATATTGACAGGAAATTATGATTACATTTTTTTTTCTCATACTATTTTCTTTTCTTATTTAATTTCTCCAATGACAATGTGGGGACGTACATGTAGGGTATGTGCCAGGCCCGCTCACTAAGGTGATGAAGGTACTTAATTCATACATTTGTACATGTTTCTCAATTCTCGTTTTTATATAGATTAAACCATTGGTTTCGCTGTTTGCATTGTTTAAAACTAGTAATTTTTGGGGGCCTTTATAGCTTGCTGTTTGGTGTTTGCCGAGGCTACATGTTGAAGGATGTACCTTTACCTATAATGGTTTACTTTTTTTTCATAAATTGTAAATTGGATGGAGAGTTTTCTCATTGGCACTCATACCACATCTTCCTATATCTAAAGATTACATACCACATCTTATTTATATATATTTATATGCTACATGTATGTAACTACTTGGACTATGGATATTGGATACCTGATTGATCATAGGCAGTCTCGTTATATTGTTTTGTAATCCAACATAAGTTTGTCACGACTTAATATTATGAAAGTGCTACTACATATATACACAATGCTTATTACCACAAAGCACAGATTGAGGTTGAAATTTCGTGGAGTCAAAGAGATATGCCCCATTATCATGATTATTAGAAAAAATGGCTGAATCTAGTTTCAGTTCTCTATCTTAAGTATGTCTCATACAAATGTTTAAAACTTATGCTTATAATTACAAAATGAATCCTGCATCTGTATACATGTATGTCTACAAAACTGCAATGCCAAAAGCAATAACATTTTGAAGTTTAAACCTTTTTCAGAACTGCCAAATTGAATGATTGATATAAATCTAAAAAAAGATACCATGCTAATTTCAAAATAAGCAGATGCAGCATGCAATATGAATGCCAATGTCACACACACATGACATTGGCAACTATCCACCTGATGGTCAAGTAAATTTTGTAAAAATATTTGCAGATTATGCAAATTATTTGTACATGTATAATATTCATGTATACATGAACATGTATGCATGAAAATTAAGTATATTTTTTTTTAATTTTTCAGTGCCAATTATATGCAATCACTATTCCAACAACTGTTATAAATTGGTAAGTATAAGATACTGTTTTGTAGCAAACAATTACATGTACATGTATAAGCTGTAGCTATCAATTTGTCATGTATGATGTACATGTACATTGTAAATTCTCATAATGACATTTCCACTTGGTGATTGAAAAATGTATGTCATTTTGCCTGCATCAGAAGAAGGGGTAAAAAAACAAGATAAATAATTGGTCAGCCTATACTTGACATGGCCTTGTGTTGGCATGTCAACAATATAAAAAAGAAGATGTGGTATGATTGCCAATGAGACAACTGTCCACAAGAGACCAAAATGACACAGACATTAACAACTATAGGTCACCGTACGGCCTTCAACAATGAGCAAACCCCATACCGCATAGTCAGCTATAAAAGGCCCCGATGTTTATGTTCAAAAAGACAAGATCAACAAATAGGTCATAAGGTCAAATAGCTGGAATGAAAAGTACCTTAAAATCATGCATGATATCAGCAATTTGGGGAAAACTAGCGATAGTTGGTCGTTAAGACTATATACTGAAAAACTTGTTTAACTTCAAATTTGATTTTGCTGCAAAGTCAACCAATACTATAGCTTAACAGCACAAAAATTGTCTTGTCAACTCCTTCCATGAGTTGTTAATCTTAAAAAGAATGGTCATGATGATACAGAAAAATTAAAAGAGACATTTAAAACTTACAAGTGGAAGTGAAACTTATGTCTTACAAAACAAAACAAAAAACAACCATAAGTCCACACACCACTATTTAGAAAACTAATTATAAAAGACTGAACAACAGTAAACAAGACTGAACAACAGTAAACCACCAAAAACAAGAGGCGACATGTTTAATAGCAGATTCACAATCACGTAAATAAGTATTTTGACCCTGATTCCGCGCCATAGCCACACATACTATTTAAAGACTAACAGTTAAACATAAACTTCATAATCATCTATTTAAGGGAGGGTAAAAAGAATCTAAACTTTTTTTTATATACTAATTTATATAAAACTATTATTATTTTTTCTTTCTTAGGTTTATCAAATATGTTCTTTGGTGTATGATCAGATCCTGTATATACTATAGTATAGATCTAACAAGCTGTTAAAAGGAAAGAAACTTATGTTTTAGGTAAATATAAATGATGCATACATTGTATATATATATATAGGATACATTGAGTTATTCAAAGACAATTTCCAAAAATGTCTACAAAATTTATCATTTACTATATATATTACTTTAAGGATGTTTGCTTGTCATGTTTTGGGATTTTTGTCAGAATATCAGAATCCTCAGGTTTTATTCATTTATCGTCTTTAAAAAATTCCCCCAATTGACCCCCATTTTTGTCGAGCCTGCAACTTTTGTTGCAGAAAGCTCGACATAGGGATAGTGATCCGGCGGCGGCGGCGTTAGCTAACTTCTTAAAAGCTTTATATTTTAGAAGGTGGAAGACCTGGATGCTTCATACTTTGTATATAGATGCCTCATGTTACGAAGTTTCCGTCAGTCACATGTTCAATGTCCTTGACCTCATTTTCATGGTTCAGTGACCACTTGAAAAAAAAGTTCAGATTTTTTGTAATGTTGAATTCTCTGTTATTATAAGTAATAGGATAACTATATTTGATATGTGCGTACCTTGCAAGGTCCTCATGTCTGTCAGACAGTTTTCATTTGACCTCGACCTCATTTCATGGATCAGTGAACAAGGTTAAGTTTTGGTGGTCAAGTCCATATCTCAGATACTATAAGCAATAGGGCTATTATATTCGGTGTATGGAAGGACTGTAAGGTGTACATGTCCAACTGGCAGGTGTCATCTGACCTTGACCTCATTTTCATGGTTCAGTGGTTATAGTTAAATTTTTGTGTTTTGGTCTGTTTTTCTCATACTATATGTAATAGGTCTACTATATTTGTTGTATGGAATGATTGTAAGGTGTACCTGTCTTGTGGGCAGATGTCATGTGACCTTGACCTCATTTTCATGGTTCAGTGGTCAAAGTTAAGTTTTTGAGTTTTGGTCTTTTTATCTAATACTATATGCCATAGGTCATCTATATTTGGTGTATGGAAATATTTTATGATCTTCATGTCACTTTGTCAGTCGCGTAGGATTTATTTGACCATGACCTCATTTTTACGGTTCATTGCACAGTGTTAAGTTTTTGTGTTTTGTTCTATTTTTCTTAAACTATAAGTAATAGGTCAACTATATATGTTGTGTAGAAGCATTGTTAGCTGTACATGTCTGCCTGGCATGGTTCATCTGACCTTGACCTCATTTTCAAGGTTTATTGGTCTTTGTTTAGTTATCTTGGTTAATGTTAAGTTTATGTGACAGTTGTATTAAAGTTCTATACTTGGGACTATCAACATACATGTAATATCAATGATTAGTATAGAAGGCGAGACATTTCAGCGTGTGCACTCTTGTTCTTTCTAAAAATCTTTTAGTTGTAAAATTATATGCCATCTGTCATGTCTGGAAAAGTCTTATAAAATCTTTGTTATTTTTTTAATAGTTTTTTAGAACTTAAATTGTCAATGATAAAGCTATAAAAAATCAAAGAGAGAACATTTTCCTGCCAAAATTTAAATGGCTAATATCTGGAAAACAAGCACATTGGCCTATATATTTTTTTGGTCTTTTAGTTCCTTTATTAATCACCTATCGATATACATACTATGTACTAGTGTTAAGAAAAGCTTGATATTTTGAAACTGAGTAGGGAACTTCCATAAATTAAAATATATTTGGTGTGTCAGATGATTTGCATGTCTGTCCGGCAGTATTAATCTGAATCTTGGTCTGTCTTCAGCCGTTAACTTTGACTTTGTAGAGTGTCCTTTGTTTGATAAGCACATATACCAAGGTGAGCGAGACACAGGTTCTCTAGTTTTTATCAACTGTACCGTTTTTCCTTATCTATTGTCTTCGTGCTGGCTGCTAGCATGTCTCATATTTATAGTTAATTTAATTTGTCAATATTAATTTTATGTGTGGTTTGGTTGGTTTCTCAAATACTGCATTACTGTAAGCAATAGATCATCTGTATATGGTTTATACTATGTTTGTAGGATGAATATGTCTGTCTGGTAGGTTTTATCAGATACTACTACATTTGTACTATAAACAATTAGGTCAAATATATGTATTGTATGGAATATTGTAAGGTGTACCTAAGTCATTTGACCTTGACCTCATTCTTTGTTCATTGGTTAGTGTTAGTTTTCATGGTAATGTCTTTTTCCCAGATACTATAATCAATCTATCAACTATATATGTAGCTAGGAATGATTGCATAGTGTAGGTATTGTCTGCAGTGTTTATCTGACCTGAACCTCATTTTTAGCTCACCTGGCCTTGGCCAAGTGAGCTTTTCTTATCACTTTGCATCCGTCGTTAACTTTTACAAAAATCTTAACCTCTGAAACTACTGGGCAAAATTAAAGCAAACTTGGCCACACTCATCATTGGGGTATCTAGTTTCAAAAATGTGTCTGGCCCAGCCAACCAACCAAGATGGCCACCATGGCTAAAAAATAGAACATAGGGGTAAAATGTAGATTTTGACTTGTATCTCTGAAACCAAAGCATTTAGAGCATATCTGACATTGGGTAAAATTGTTTATCAAGTCAAGATCTACCTGCCCTGAAATGTTCAGATGAGTAGAAGAACCGGTTGTTGGGTTGCTGCCCCTGAATTGGTAATTTTAAGAAATTTTGCAGATTTTGGTTATTATCTTAAATATTATATTATAGATCGAGATAAGCTGTAAACAGCAATAATGTACAGCAGAGTAAGACCTACACATAAATCAATGGAATAAAATGGTCAATTGACCCCTTTAAGGAGTTATTGCCCTTTATAGTCAATTTTTTAAAATTTTCACAATATTTTTTTAACTGCTGAGCCAAGTTCATTATAGATAGATATAATTGTAAGCAGCAAGAATGTTCAGTATAGGAAGATCTACACACGCATCACCATCACCAAAACACAATTTTGTCATGAATCCATATGTGTCCTTCATTTATGATATGCACATAGACCAAGGTGAGCGACACAGTCTCTAGTTATGATACATACTGATAAGTCAATGTACAGTTTTCTAACTTGTATAAAAATTAGATTAGATGTGGTACGATTGCCACTGAGACAACTCACCACAAGAGACTGTACAGCCTTTAAGAATGACCAATGGTCAGTTACTCAGATATGATATTAGCAATAGGCTATATTTTGTGTATTGCGTTACAATAATGTATATCAGACTTTTTAGTTTTGAGATAAGTAAATGTTGTTTTTTATTTGGTCGGGTTGTTGTCTCTTTGTCACATTCCCCATTTCCATTCTCAATTTTATTGTGTTTATAAAAAGGACATATCCATTCCTGACAAACATCTACATATATTCATGCTGGGATTTGAATAAAAATTATGTTTAAGTATACTTTGCTATTCCATTAAAAAAAATGATTTCCCACGGTCCACCAAACTACATTTTCTTTTGTTTTTACATTACAGCTGCTGAAGAAAGCTTTCGAAGGATGGATTATTGATTATGAACAACAGGATTATATCATCACGACCTTGGAATCTTACAAGGAGAAGTGCAAGTAATGAAGGAATTCATGTGCAAAAATTATAATATTGTAAACAGGAGAACATTTTAAATAATACTAACAGTACTAGTTAAACAGTTTTGTGAGACCAAGAGCAAGGCAGAGTAAACTTGGAGTGTATATATGTCAACCACAAGTACATTTAAATACCACATAATGCTAATGAAATAAGAACTATGGTACACACATTTTGTATGATTGTGAATATCGGGTCCCAAAATAAATGTAGTTGTTAAATAAATAGAATTGAAATAACCAAATTTGTAGTGTTTATATGACCATCATATTTTGAGGTCTTTTTGCAAATTCTATCATAGAACCAACCAACCAACAATCAATTCAAATCACAATTGTAGTGAACAAAAATTCCATTGACCAACAGAAAAAGATGATGTTTAATCCTTAATACATGTACCTTTTCTTCTTCACATTGGCTTGAGTATAACCAATTCTTTTCAGTAGATTATATTCTGAGTACAACATAAATATAAAAAAGGAGATATTGCGTATACATCAATTAAACCAGGATAAAGACCAAAAGACATCTTTAACATGTTTAAGGGAGCTACCATTTGATTTTTATGGGGGAGAGGGGGCTAGGATGAAAAATTTTGTCCTGCATTTTTTTCTAGCTGTAATCTCTGTCCTGCCTTTTTATTTTTCACTCTGTTTGGTCCTGCTTTTTTTTTTTTTTTAGGTTATCCTGACTTTTTTTTACCTAAATTGTCATCCTGACTTTTTTTTTTGGCAATTGTCTCATCCTGCCTTTTTTTTTTACTCAAAACTCCTGTCCTGCCTATTTTTTTCAAATTTCATCCTAGCCCCCCCATAAAAATCAAATGGTAGCTCCCTAAGGCAAATAGTCCATTCTAAATGGTAATTGATAATCTTTCTTATGAGGGTTTTTTCATGGATGTAGATCATTTGTATAGGCTGTCTTAAAATATTGTGCTTCAATTCTAATTGTAAGATAGCGCACAGTAAATGTATGCCTTGCCAAAAACATGAAGGGAGCCAAAGGTTGAAAAGACAGACAACACCATCATATTTAAATGTTGTCATTTTGATTTCCAACTAAATACTACAAGAATATACTCATTGATTTATATACATACATGAAGATATTTAAAAGAATCAAATTGTTAGTGTTTACATAAGAAAAGACAAATATCTATGGTTTATCCATTTATACCAACCAGAAATAAACTCCAAAAAATCATATATATATATAATGTGTTTGGAAAGTTTTTGGATGTTGTGGACAACAAAAAATGTTAAACAGATGATGCGTTACCCCATACAAAAAATCTTTCATTAAACTGGTGTAGATGTAAAAAATACGTAAAACGCATGATTTGCTAGAACTTAACGGGCGTAATACGTTATAATTTAACGCATGTTTTACGCTCACGCACGTATTACGTGCGTTTAACATACGTAATTCATACGTTTCAAACGGGCGTTTTACATGCGTGGTCCTCAATATGCGTTTTACGTACGTTTTATAACATACGTAAAACGCCTGTTTTACGCATGAAAAACGGGTATGCAATTTTTGCTGTGTATTACATCATGTACATGTGTAGACCAAAATGTTTAATCCGGTTTGTTTTCGAGCTGACAATCGTCTGAAATATCATATAATAACAAATAGTTGTGTATCATGTGTATGTGATGTACTTTGTAACTTCATATTAAAATTGCTGTAATTGGCTTAGCTTTATAAACCCCAAATAAAGTTCCGTAGCTGGTTCTTTACCGTCTACGTTTTATAAGCAGGCGGAAATGATTTTGGCTCTGTTGCATGCGTAAAGGTAGTTTTGAGACACCCCCTCTCCTCCTTCAAAGGGAATGCGGTCGTTGTAAAGTGCACACTCAGATTAAAGCATTGTGTTGTTTGAAACTTCTTTCTCCCCCGTCCCCCCGCCACGAATGCGGTCGACGTCGTTGGGAATATGCGCAACGTTGTCGTTGGGAAAGAATTACATCAACACTGAAAGTTTTTCATATAACCGTGTTTTTTTTATCTTGGCAATTGTCTGTGCAGTTGGCGAACAGCTTCTTCTCCTCCCTAGTTTTACAAAACCTCAAGTTCAAAATGTAAAACAGAAAATAAAATTGTGTTATTTCTCTTTTATAATATAAATGAAATGACAGTTGCAAATCATTATTTTAAACTGACAGGACATTCCGATTTTCAGATTTTATAACCAATCTAACAATATTTGATGCAATACAGGTCAATTAAATGTTGTGGTAAACAATGTCGACAATGATGTTGATATCCTATTATTATAAGAATATTCTTCCGATGCGTTGGATACCTTCTCTATCCGCCTTCTGATAAAAAACACCTCTTATTTCATTGATGGTCGCTCAATGTGAATATATAGCCATTGTGTTATGTATATAAGAATATTTAAATAAAAACAAGTATAATATCTAGCAGAGTCTAGCGAGTAAAGAAACTTGCTATCTGGGGAAAAATAATTCGAACGTTTTTGACATATTTTAATTGAAGCTCAAGTCTGATATGAAAACTCTTTAACACGATAATATGTCACAAGCAGACATATCCTCAGGTCTGTTCAATAGCAGACTTGTCCACACGTCTGGTCAGAAGCAGACTTGTCTACAGGTCTGTTCATGGGCAGACCTGTCCTCAGGAATGGTCAAAAGCAGACTTGTCCACAGATCTGGTCTGGGGCAGACCTGTCCTCAGGACTAGTCAAAAGCAGACTTGTCCACAGATCTGTATTGCTTTCAATGAATGCCTTAGTTACTATTAAAGAACCTTTCATAAAATCTTGTAATACAGCATATAAAAATAGTGAAAATAACTATGTTTGGTATACAAAACATTAAGTTTATACTTGAGATAAATTATGGGCATCTGTTTATCTTCTTCATACACAGTTTTTACTTTTCCACTTTTTATACCACACTTCTGCACAATTTTATCTAACAAAGTTGTCCTATTTATTCAAATAGTCGTTTTAAAAATCGATTTAAAAAAAAGTTATTTGCAGCAGCTGATATAAATCTTCATTTAACGAAAAAAGTAAACATACTAGATAAACTTATTGGAGGTATGATGAGACGATTACAGCTGTTAATCATAGTTTTTTCTCAAAACTCAGTAAGGTCACATCTTTATCCACTTTAATTAATAAAGGAGTAGGTCCAGTTTTACACCATTTTATCCAAAAATATACCAGTTTTATAAAATAGTTAAAATGTAAACTTTTAGCTATTTATTCAAAAGTAAAATACAGATATCTTCATTATTATAGCAATTGAGTTAAATGTTAGCCGGATTTCGTCTTAATTGGAAGTGGTCGCGGTGTGTTCATTCCTTATATTCAAATGCAAGTTATATTTGGTGATAAAACTTGACATATATACAGGTTGAGAATAAACACGGATCACACTTTCATTTTTGACAAAAAAAAACATCTTCAAAGTGACATACATTGCATATTTGATAGCTTGAATTTGAGCATATTAAATGGCTAAATCAGTTAAAATCTTTCAAATAAACTAATTTAATCGACTGAACTAGACACTCAAATGTTTAAAAGGTGTCCGAAATCTTTCATCAGATGAACATGAAATTTCAGGCCAAAAACTGTCCTTTCCAGACCTACTCCTTACCATGCTTTTTATATTTTGTCTTGAACTAATCACGAATTCTGTAAATACTCTACCGAAATCTATAATTATATAAGTGCTACATGAGAATTTCTACACAAAAAATACGAAAACAATGACGATTTTCTTTCGTCTGTGTAACTTTTCCTTTCCTGACAGTGAAGTCCGTTGCCAAACTAATTTGTTATGTCGATTTGAAAAGCAATAATAATAGGCAAATACATAAAACCAATTAGTGAAATTTGTACTTATACAATGTTATAGGGAAATCACTCATATCAAAAGGCGTTTGAAAGTTTGGATGTTAATTTAAGGTAGATTTTTTATGTTTTTAACATGTTTGCCCTTGCCAAAATTTCTCTATCTTAACGTTGATGTTTTCTCTTTCTTTAAAAGTTTACAAGATTCCACGTGTAAATGTGCAAACAGAAATGTTAAAGAAAAGACAGATAACTTAATGACAAAAACAAATTACACTCCGAAATACACTTCACAACAAATGGATATTGTACATCATTAACCCAACCATACACTTGGATCAAACGTGGATGGAAACAGTTTAGATAAATCGTTCCAATAGAAATACACAAGCTGTTAAATACTTCAACTAGGAGATATGAAGTATTTACTGCTGTTGGTGGTTTTAATTAACTGTATTATGACACAAGGTAGGTAAACAATAATAAAATACAAAATAAGCCAGTAGTTCATACAAGCAAGTTATAAAACAAACTCACCAAAGGTTTTGAATTAAGATTAAACCCTTCGCGATCAAATTCCAGAATTGGACATTAATGATAAAGAGAGCAGACAACTAGTATGTCCATACATCATAATACAGTGTGCTTAGTGTAATCAAACTTAAACTACTCATTTTTAATCGAATACAATGTTGGTTTTGCCGTTTAAATGTCTTAAGTCGATTAAAGCTTGCTGTTCGATGTGAGATGCGGCTTTTACTTTACTTTTGCAAATTGTGATGGGGACGTGTCTGAATTGCACTCATACCACATCTTCTTACATCTTAACATGTAAACAAATTGATGAACTTTTTTTTCAAGTGGTCACTGAACCATGAAAATGAGGTCAAGGACATTGAACATGTGACTGACGGAAACTTCGTAACATGAGGCATCTATATACAAAGTATGAAGCATCCAGGTCTTCCACCTTCTAAAATATAAAGCTTTTAAGAAGTTAGCTAACGCCGCCGCCGCCGGATCACTATCCCTATGTCGAGCTTTCTGCAACAAAAGTTGCAGGCTCGACAAAAATGGGGGTCAATTGGGGGAATTTTTTAAAGACGATAAATGAATAAAACCTGAGGATTCTGATATTCTGACAAAAATCCCAAAACATGACAAGCAAACATCCTTAAAGTAATATATATAGTAAATGATAAATTTTGTAGACATTTTTGGAAATTGTCTTTGAATAACTCAATGTATCCTATATATATATATACAATGTATGCATCATTTATATTTACCTAAAACATAATTTTCTTTCCTTTTAACAGCTTGTTAGATCTATACTATAGTATATACAGGATCTGATCATACACCAAAGAACATATTTGATAAACCTAAGAAAGAAAAAATAATAATAGTTTTATATAAATTAGTATATAAAAAAAAGTTTAGATTCTTTTTACCCTCCCTTAAATAGATGATTATGAAGTTTATGTTGAACTGTTAGTCTTTAAATAGTATGTGTGGCTATGGCGCGGAATCAGGGTCAAAAATACTTATTTACGTGATTGTGAATCTGCTATTAAACATGTCGCCTCTTGTTTTTGGTGGTTTACTGTTGTTCAGTCTTGTTTACTGTTGTTCAGTCTTTTATAATTAGTTTTCTAAATAGTGGTGTGTGGACTTATGGTTGTTTTTTTTGTTTTGTAAGACATAAGTTTCACTTCCACTTGTAAGTTTTGAATGTCTCTTTTAATTTTTCTGTATCATCATGACCATTCTTTTTAAGATTAACAACTCATGGAAGAAGTTGACAAGACAATTTTTGTGCTGTTAAGCTATAGTATTGGTTGACTTTGCAGCAAAATCAAATTTGAAGTTAAACAAGTTTTTCAGTATATAGTCTTGACGACCAACTATCGCTAGTTTTCCCCAAATTGCTGATATCATGCATGATTTTAAGGTATTTTTCATTCCAGCTATTTGACCTTATGACCTATTTGTTGATCTTGTCTTTTTGAACATAAACATAGGGGCCTTTTATAGCTGACTATGCGGTATGGGGTTTGCTCATTGTTGAAGGCCGTACGGTGACCTATAGTTGTTAATGTCTGTGTCATTTTGGTCTCTTGTGGACAGTTGTCTCATTGGCAATCATACCACATCTTCTTTTTTATATTGTAGACATGCCAACACAAGGCCATGTCAAGTATAGGCTGACCAATTATTTATCTTGTTTTTTTACCCCTTCTTCTGATGCAGGCAAAATGACATACATTTTTCAATCACCAAGTGGAAATGTCATTATGAGAATTTACAATGTACATGTACATCATACATGACAAATTGATAGCTACAGCTTATACATGTACATGTAATTGTTTGCTAAAAAACAGTATCTAATACTTACTAATTTATAACAGTTGTTGGAATAGTGATTGCATATAATTGGCACTGAAAAATTAAAAAAAAATATACTTAATTTTAATGCATACATGTACATGTATACATGAATATTATACATGTACAAATAATTTGCATAATCTGCAAATATTTTTACAAAATTTACTTGACCATCAGGTGGATAGTTGCCAATGTCATGTGTGTGTGACATTGGCATTCATATTGCATGCTGCATCTGGTTATTTTGAAATTAGCATGGTATCTTTTTTTAGATTTATATCAATCATTCAATTTGACAGTTCTGAAAAAGGTTTAAACTTCAAAATGTTATTGCTTTTGGCATTGCAGTTTTGTAGACATACATGTATACAGATGCAGGATTTATTTTGTAATTATAAGCATAAGTTTTAAACATTTGTATGAGACATACTTAAGATAGAGAACTGAAACTAGATTCAGCCATTTTTTCTAATAATCATGATAATGGGGCATATCTCTTTGACTCCACGAAATTTCAACCTCAATCTGTGCTTTGTGGTAATAAGCATTGTGTATATATGTAGTAGCACTTTCATAATATTAAGTCGTGACAAACTTATGTTGGATTTCAAAACAATATAACGAGACTGCCTATGATCAATCAGGTATTCAATATCCATAGTCCAAGTAGTTACATACATGTAGCATATAAATATATATAAATAAGATGTGGTATGTAATCTTTAGATATAGGAAGATGTGGTATGAGTGCCAATGAGAAAACTCTCCATCCAATTTACAATTTATGAAAAAAAAGTAAACCATTATAGGTAAAGGTACATCTTTCAACATGTAGCCTCGGCAAACACCAAACAGCAAGCTATAAAGGCCCCCCAAAATTACTAGTTTTAAACAATGCAAACAGCGAAACCAATGGTTTAATCTATATAAAAACGAGAATTGAGAAACATGTACAAATGTATGAATTAAGTACCTTCATGACCTTAGTGAGCGGGCCTGGCACATACCCTACATGTATGTCCCCACATTGTCATTGGAGAAATTAAATAAGAAAAGAAAATAGTATGAGAAAAAAAAATGTAATCATAATTTCCTGTCAATATGCACATCTACATGTGTACATAGTATTTCCTTTATATTATCTACAACGTTTCATGAAATTGTGTTGTGTGGTTTCAGAGGAGTTGCGATGACAAACTGTTGCAGAAGTACATTGAAGCAAATAAGTTCAAAGGAGCGTAACTCAATCCTAGAAAAATAATTGAATTGTAATTTCCTGTTGATATGCACATCTACATAGTAGGTCCTTATTATCTACAAAGTTTCATGAAATTCTGTTGTATGGTTTCAGAGAAGTTGCGATGATGAACTGTTGCAGTAGTACATAAAATGTATATAAAAGCAAATTAGTTCAAAGGGGCGTAACTCCTGGACAAAAAATTAAATCGTAATTTCATGTCGGTATGCCCATCTACATTGTATGTCCTTATTATCTACAGTTTCATGAAATTTAGTTGTGAGGTTTCAAATTCAGAGGAGTTGCGATGACAAACTGTTGCAGTAGTACATTAAAGCAAAAAAGTTCAAAGGGGAGCAACTCGAAAAAAAAAATGAATGCACATCTACATATTGTGTCCTTATTATATAAAAAGGTTTCGTGAAATTATGTTGTTTGGGTTTAAGAGGAGTTGCTATGACAAGAAACAGGACTGACGGGTCAAAAACATTATATACGCAACTTTGTAGCGTGGGGTATAACTACATAAACAGAGGACAACCACTGCAGGGGCAGATCCAGCCATTTAAAAAAAGGGAGGGGGGGGGAGTGGGTGTTCCAAATATATGTCTCATTTCAATTGCATTGATTGTCCAAAAAAAGGGGGGTTCCAACCCCTGGAACCCTCCCCTTGGATCCACCACTGCGCTGAAATATCAGATTATATTCATATACGGTACTGTACATGTATTATTGTAACTTATTCATACATTTTATCTTGAACAAAGTCAAAGACAATTAATCTTTGGGGTGGGGAGTGGGGAAGCAGTCTTCACGCTGAGTGGCAGCCCAGGCTAGTAAAATTGCTCTAACTCTGGCCTGTTAAAATCATATCTACACTACGGGCCAACAGAATCTAACTAAATAATTTCAAAAATTGAGCTCCTGGCCTGTAGATTTAATAGTTCATCGTGAAGACTGGGGAAGGGCTAATTTAATTAGTATGGGAAGCTACTTAATGCTGATGGGGTTCTGTTACCCAACCCTTTAATTTTCATATATTAATTTAAATAAATTAAACCTTTTTTTTTATAGTCATTACCATTACCCTCCTTTGAAGTAAAATGGTTGCTCGATTCCTACTATTTTTCATATTATATCTGATTCAGTTTATAAAATCTTTTTGCCATTTAAATAATTTTATATTTGTTCCGTTTTTAAAACCAGTAGGGCGAACGAACAATTGTAATGCAATAAGCCAAGGACGAACGGACTTGATATCGTTGCCAACGGTCTTGCTATGAATGTTTGTTTGTTTGAATATAAATATATGGCAACGCTGATTAGCAACGTTTCAACTACTTAATATATGTAGTGTGTTTGTTTAAGCGATCTGAGTGATCTACTCATTTATTTCAATTTACCAAAATCTGAATCTGCCTCTTGTTTCGTTGACTGTTTGACAAGTCGTCCCCATTTTTGAAGCTGTATAAAGCGACCTTCTTCTCGGAAAATAATCCGTCTCTGCTTGGTTTGCATATTTTATTCCATTTGTTTTAATTCAAATGTCCGTCTCTCCAGGTACAACATTTCTCATAAACAATCGCACCCAGCATGCAGCGTCCTTGTCGTCTGCGTCATAACATCTAAAAAAGGAAAACCGAATCCGGACTAAATATCCCGATTACGTTACTGGTTCCCGCTGACGCATTTTCAATGTTTCTATAACTTGAGTATAATTGTTTTATTAGTTCTGTCGTTATTAATACTGCCCTTTCAAAATAAAAATGACTGGCCTCGGAAATTTGCAAACTGATAAAAAATATATCGTTGTGAATAACGGCATGACACGTACGGGTTATGTTCTTCTCATATATATGTTATGATGGTATAATCTGGTATGATGTCCCCTATGATACCAGAGACATATAATACATATCAGGCGCGGATCCAGAGGGGGGGGGTTCCGGGGGTTGGAACCCCCCTTTTTTTGGCCGATCAATGCATTTGAATGGGAGCATATAGCTGGAACCCCCCCCCCCCCCCCCATTTACTCTGGTTTGGGAACCCCCCCTTTTTAAAATGGCTGGATCCGCCCCTGCATATAGTATTATATGTCTCTGATGATACTAAACCCCTAACGGGAAGAATTGTGCCTGATATTCATAGTCTTTCATATAATGAAATCATAATCTTTCAATAAGTTTAATTGAAGTCGGGAGCTGGCATGTCAGTTAACTGCTAGTAGTCTGTTATTGATATTTATGTATTATTGTTATTTTGTTTATTTTTTTTGGTTACATCTTCTAAAGGGGAGATAGGACCTTTATGAGGGGGAGGACAGGGGTAAGGGAGACAGGGAGAAAGGGATAGGAGAAAGGGGGTGGGAGAAAGGAGAAAGGTGGTAGGAGAAAGGAGAGGAAGGCTGGGAGAAAGGAGAAAAAGTTGGAGAAAGGAGAAAAAATAAAATATCTCTCCTTTTAAAAAAAATTCTAATATTTCAAGAAAAAATATCTCAAAAGGAGATGTTTTATTCTAATAGGAGAAAGGAGAAGAGGGGTGGGAGAAGGGAGAAGAGTACCCCCTGTCCTCCCCCTCCTTTATCGGGACTCAGGCCGGGATCGGGTGGTTTTAAGCACGGGATGTCGGGATTGACTCTTTCGGGATCCGGGAATCGTTTTTTTTGGATTTCGGGACATCGGGATGTACTTTATTTAAATTCGGGACCTCGGGAATTCGTTTTTTTAAGTCCGAGATTTCGGGATCAGGACCCCTCCTATCCCCCCTCTCTTCTGACATCAGACTCCGACTTCTCTTAAAATTGAACTGAATTTTAATGTGCGTTGTAAATATACAATTTCTTGGTATTGTTATGCGTTTACTTGTCCACATTGGCTAGAGGTATTAGGTGGGGGGGGGGGGGGGGGGTTGATATCTCATAAACATGTTTAAACCTGCCGCATTTTTGCGCCTGTCCCAATTTAAGTCAGGAACCTCTGGCCTTTGTTAGTCTTGTATTATTTTAATTTTAGTTTCTTCGTGTACATTTGGAGTTTAGTATGGCGTTCATTATCACTGAACTATTATATATTTGTTGAGGGGCCAGCTGAAGGTCGCCTCCGGGTGCGGGAATTTCTTGTTACATTGAAGACCTGTTGGTGACCTTCTGCTGTTGTTTTTTCTATTGTCGGGTTGTTGTCTCTTTGACACATTCCCCATTTCCATTCTCAATTTTATTTATAAAATTGCACCTGTCTTGACACCTTCGACTTCGTTTATCTGAAAAACTAATAAAAGGGGGGGGGTGTGAGGTGTCACTTTAAATTAATATGTAAAGTGCTAAAAGTATGGTTCATGATGTATTCATTCGTAAGTTAACCTTACAAATAGATCCCAAATAAACCCCAGAAATTAGCTGCATATTTATGAATTTTTCTTGATGAGGGGGTGGGTTTTGGAGGGGTCCTCATCCTGAAATCCCAGGCTTAAAAACATGAAATATTGATGAGGTCCCAAATTTAAAGAAATTCAAAACCCCGACATCCCGAAATTAAAAAAAAAAGGTTCCCGGATCCCGAAAGGATCAATCACAGGGGTTTAACTGAAAAATCGACTGGTTTGCACGAAATTTCCATGTTCAAAGTCAGTTGATTAGGTTGTGCAGATTAATTAAAAATACTTATGTCTCTGGCATACAGGTCATTCTTTCTTAAATATTTGTATAGCTATAGGTACTGAAAGTCAGTGCATGTTATATTAAAATGGGTATACTTTTAGGCAAAAATGTCACACCCTTGTGTGGTTTTTTTTGGCACTGCTAAGATGCATTCTTATTGACTTTATATAGTTTTGAATTCACATATACATGCACCAAGATACATAACTTTCAACAAGCCCTCACGATCCCAGATTCTGAAATGAAGACTCATGCTTAGCAAAACAGTATGATAGATTTTCCATCCGATGTTATGATTTTAACAATCCATATGCTCTTAATGTTCAATTACCATGATACTTGTCAAAAGCATCATGATACTGAGGGAGCTACCATTTGATATTTAGGGGGGGGGGGGGGTGAAGACGAAAAATTTCTTTCTTTCAAAATTTCCATTTTGTCAAATTATAAGATCAAGAAGCATATATCTAGAATAAGGGAGGATTAAAGTTGAAAATAAGGGGTACAGGAACAAGCAAGCATGTGTAGCAACAACAACAATTAAAAATTATCAATCCTGAAAAAAAAATCCTCCTTTTCTACTGGCGTTTTAAATGTCCCGGCGTACACACGTCTCCTGATGAAAATAAAAATAATAATCTTATATGCTTGAATACAAAGAGTGGTGTATGCTCCCAAATGTCACTCACCATTTGGGGTACATGGGGCTCATAAAAACGACCCCCTAAAACCAAAATGATTATAAAGTTGAGATTTAGATTGCTATTTGACTGTCAAAGCCATATATATAGCCTAATATTAAGACCAAAATTTCTGGCTACATGGAGACATCTAAGTCTACTATCAATATTAACAGGATATTTTGTATGACAGGAACAGAAGCGGTGACATTGTAGAAGAACAAAATATTAACAGATTTTATGTTAAAAATGGTTTTTATTTTCAAATCAAAGGGGGCATATATATGACCTCTATGCCACGGTAATAATAACTATTTAAAAAATCACACACTCATTCGTTTTTAATTGAGACAAAATGAATAAAGATACAAATAAAGAATAGCAATCAGTGTCTATTTATATATGTTTAAATAACTGGATGGTCATGAATTTGAACTGGAAATATCACATCCAAGTGTCCTTCTGATCCCTGCTGGTATTTCTAATCTCATTTTACTGAAAAATGAGAATAGATTTGAAAAACCAAAGGCGGATTAAGGGGAAGTGCTTACTGAACAACAAAGATATATTCTGAAATGTATTTTTATTGAATAATACCTTTAGCGTAGACTTCAAAATTTCATAATAACTTATAAATATCTGATTCATTTATTCACACAGCCCGGTCACACAGTCAGTCAGGTTTTAACAGCATCTGTGACTTATTACAAATAGATATCTTTTTCAAATATGGTTTCAGTGGTAATTAATTTGGCGATAATTTGTGAATGTCCTTAAATTTTGGTTACTTATTACTTTTCGAATTATTTTTTACTGTCAAAGAGAATATTGTGTTCGTCTTATACTTTTCTCTGCATGTAAAAATGTATAGGTAGAGGCTATGTTTCGCTCCCCTGTACTAATTTATCCCTTTGAAAGAAAACAAAATTCAAGTTGGGATGCTCTCTGTCATGCTTCCTACATAAAACAGTGAACATTATTTTGTTCTGATTAGTGAGTGCATAAATATATTGTTAAAATGGTAATTAAGCCAGTTGCTTAATCATAAGGTCAGGATTGGGTAAGACTAAAACACTGTAAGAGGGTGAAAACTGTTGTAGTACCTGACTTATCAGAGACATATATTTTTTAAAAGATACATATATTGTAATATACAGCTATGTGTTGTGTGTTACAGTCTGTTGAAGTCATGATAGTACATATATTTTTAGTGTTTTGGCCATTCTTTCTTCATTGCCATATTCTAATGGCTCAATACTTTAAAATGGAGAGGGGGGGGTGCAAGGGAAATAAATCAAATTTATCTAAATATGAGTATACTTTGTAATCAGTTATAGAAACTATTATTTTAAATTAACTCCTATTGACTCAGCAGTTGCATCTAACCTAAAGCATGTTAAGTGGAAATGATTGATTTCAAACAAAAAGATATAATAAGATGATATTTTCATACTTGTATCAAAGACATACATTGTAAATACATGAATGTTTCACCTTTTCACATTGATTTTTTTTTATTCATTTAAAAATAAGGAGATGTGGTATGATTGCCAATAAGCTTACTTTTGAATTCAACAGAAAATTTGCACATGCATTTTTAAAATTCTAGATTCACATGCATGACTACATTTAAATGTGTAAATTTTAAGTTTGATAATACCAGAGACATATATACATACAATATAACTTATTAAAGGAGGGAAATGTGCTTTATCATTTTATCAGCTTAAAGAGGCTTAGCATAAACAGATAATTTTAACCATTATGCAAATATTCATGTTTGCATTATGCTGTTGTAATTTTTTTGTCAGCTTATACACTATTTATAAATATACTCTCTAGAAAATAAAAAGCAATGGAAAATAAATTGTGAAAAACATGTTCAATTTGATGGAAAATTCCCTTGAAGTTATAAAATGAGTTTTTTAATATGAGAAAAAAAAGGCTGCGTAACACAAAAATATATAATGAAAACGCACGTAAAACATATGTTTTACGTACGTTTTTAAAACATACGTTTTACGTACGTGATGTATTACGCCCGTTTCAAAACGGGCGTAAAACACCCGTTTTGGTACAGGCGTTTAACGCATGTTGGCTAAAACATGCGTTTTCCATACGTAAAACGTACGTTTTACAGACGTTTTTTAAAACGTACGTAAAACATGCGTTGCACTTTTTGCTGTGTAATATAGATTTATTTATCATATTGAGAAAGTTTTGGGGTGTATTTCTTCATAATCTGTCATTTGAATAAATCTAAATGTATAGTACTTTCTTGATACGTAAACAAAACTCAAGGTTAATGACAACAGTAGGAAACTGTGATATCACTTTTGCTGGTGTATGCAATATAATGTAAGTGAATGTTATGATCATTGTGTTTCCGTTGGTTTTAAGGGATCAAGATTCATGTTTGACATGCACAGAAAAATATGATTTCTCTGCGAAAAGGGATCCTGTAGATCCCGTATTTAGTGATGGTTTGGAAACATGCCAGCAGGGATTTAACTGGACACACATGTTAAATGAAAGTCTGACCGTATGGACCCCGAACAAAACCCTTGAAATAAGCATTAACTGCCTTTTACCGTCATCAAATATCCATATCTGCAGAGATATGTAGGATTTGTATCCTATATTACATCGATCACACTCAAGAAGGATGAATATTGCTGAGGCCTTTAGGTTTTAAAACGACGTACGGGTAATTTATGATATCAAAATATAAATTACGAATGATTCATATACAAACTTTATACTGTGAACCTTTTACCCAATATTTTTTTTCATTTGTTTGTCTACAGTATTCTATTAAATGGCATTTTTTTTCAGAAATTATTTAACATCTAACATCTTATTTCATTATTTTTGTATTTCCATTGTGTTACAGATCAACTTTATTCGTTCAGTGTACATTCACTCTTGTAAATGTGTCTTTTCCATGAGTTTACCCTTTTCAATTGATATCTTATGGTGTGTCTTTCTATGTTGTATTGTTACACTATTGTTTCAGATAAGAATAAAGGTTGGTAAAACGTACAAACCCGCTGTATTTTGGTGCACCTGTCCTAAGTCAGGAAACTGATGTTCAGTAGTTTGTTGAAGTGTTTGTCGTTTCTCGTGTTTTCCTATATAGATTAGACCGTTTTTCCTGTTTGAACGGTTCTACACTAGTCCTAGTGTTTCTTTCCATTAGTTTAAAATAGTACGTATTTTAGGCGTAATGGTTAAAATACAGAATCAGTGAGTTTTTATTAATATTACAGTTTTAATTGTAGTTATTAATAAATTTTAACGAAATTTTTGAATGCGAATTACCACAATGGTATTAACTGTGAAACATGAAAACTTACAGTCATACAGGTTACAAAGCTTGTACATGAAATGACAAGATAGACATGGTTTGTTCTTGTAATCACAAGTGAACTTGATGTCAGTAGGGTAGTTTTAATTGTATTTAACTAAATACAACAATCTTTTCATTTTAATGTAATCATATAAATAAGTGTTTTCTTAACACAATCAAGGAGATACAAGTGGACATATCGTTTGCTTAAAAAATGGCAATAATTTATAAAGCCGCGTTACGACTCCCGTCGTAGTACCCCACAGCAGTAAAATCAATTCTGATTATCGCTTTTGTTTGTTTAAGGTATTTGAAATGTTTTAATCAGATATACCACTCTTTAGACTGAGGGGTAACATAAAGGGAAATATAATTCATTATTTTCAAATCTATTCAATACTAGTAGTGTTTAAATTAATAAATCCATGTCTTCACTATCGTTTTAAACAGAATAAAAGAGAAAGGTCTACTACATGATACTATAATTTTCATATATCTTATATCCAGTTAGTTTAAAAAATAATTTCACCCAAAGACACAAACAATTGTCAAATATTACATCAGAAAATCTACATTAAACTAATATAAGATTTGTTAATGTGTAAATAAATGAAGATAAATCTAAAATTTGATATCTGATGCACATCCTAATATTTGATTTATTCGAGTTTACTTTGAATATGGCTAGTCTATTATACCATCAAGTGTCGAAGTCGTGATTTTGTTCTAATATACAACAGTATACTTATCTATTTTCTCGTATCTTGTCAAAAGTCCATACTTGAAAATACTTTTGAACAATTCATTGATTTCTGAACGAAGTTTTGTGGATAGCGGTTTTCTCTAGTATAATCGGTCGGTATTTTCGAATTTTTATGACACTTTAACGTCTATAACTGCACCTCAAGAGTTCAATAGTTTGCATTTAGAATGTATATGAATGCATTCAAATAGCTATTGTTACAAATGATATACCTAGTTCAAAAAAACTATAGTCTCGGTTATTGGGTGTATACCGATTTTTCAATGATCAGATGCACACAAAGTTTCGAAAATATCAAAGTATTTCACTGATGTATATTTGAACTTAAAACAATGTTGCATCTGATTTGTAAATTGTAACTTAGAATTAAACATCGAGTATACCTAATAAAGAACAATTTCATAATGCTTCTTCTGCCAATCTTATGAATTCTCTTTCTCTCGAGTTGACAAGAATTGTTTGGATTGCCACTCTAATGGATCAAACTTTAATTTATTGGCGATGTGGAATTTGATTTAAGGGACAAATATCCGTATATGTATGCACTCACTCGACACACTGATGAACAATGGTGATTATTACGAGAACCAATGCCATCAAATTTCTGAAATCTCCTCTGATTTAGCAACTGTTTAAACTTACCAGATTAACTGACATTTGACAGCAAATCTACTTTGGAAAATATTGAGTAATTTCTGACCGACGTTTTAAGTTGGCTTTACGTTTTGTGATTCTAAAATGCCATTTTCCATGGTTATTTGTGGAAATTGAAGCTAGTCATATGCAAGGGAAGTTTTCTTAGTGAGTACTTAATACATCTGTGAACTGGGTTGACATTTGTAACAGATTATAATACACAATTAATATTAAACATATTAAACAGTTTTTGATTTGTTTGATCACCGTTTGTTCTTAGACGTCATTTGACAAAGTCTTTACAAAAAAGTTACATCGAAACAATATCTGATAAACAAATTTAATAATACCTTTAAATATTTGGATGACATTTTGGCTCTCAATAATGACGACTTCAGTATGTACACTAAAGAAAATTATCCTGTTGAACTAACTATAAATAAAGCTAATTCTAACAATGACCACTGCCCTTTCCTCGATCTTGATATCTATATCACTAACAAAAAGCTGATGCATTTTCATTTCATATCGTTAATTATCCATTTTTAGATGGTGACGTTTCCTGTCACCATCTTACGGTGTTTATATATCTCAACTTGTACGATTCGTTCGTGTATGTAACAATGTTTTATATTTGAACGAGAGAAATTTTATGTATTACTGAAAAATTATTACACCAGGGTTTTCGATATCACAAACTAGTCAAAACATTTACTAAACTTTATAATCGGTATAAGGACATCATTTGTAAATATAGTTCAACATGCAGACTTATACGTTTAGGTATTTCACATCTAATTTTTATGGAAATATTCTTTATAAAGCACAAACATGTCAGCATTCACCGCAGAAACTAACAAAACCTTTAAATAGACTTATTAAGATGGGATATAGTTACGATACTGTTGTCAGGTTATTAAAGATTGCATATTTTGGCGTTAATATTGATTCACTATAGGGTCTTTGCATCGGAACTAAACACATTTATTCAAAAAACAGTTGTTGACATGAAACGGGTTATGTTTTTCTCATATATGTTATGATGGTATGATACTAAACCCCTAACGGGAAGGATTGTGCCTAATATTTATATGATGAAATCATAATCTTTCAATCAGTTTAATTGAGAAGTCTGGAGCTGGCATGCCAGTTAACTGTTAGTAGTCTGTTGTTATTTATGTATAATTGTCATTTTGTCTATTTTCTTTGGTTACATCTTCTGACATCATACTCGGACTTCTCTTGAATTGAATTTTAAATGTACGTATTGTTATGCGTTTACTTTTCTACATTGGCTAGAGGTATAGGGGGAGGGTTGAAATCTCATAAACATGTTTAACCCC
This sequence comes from Mytilus galloprovincialis, assembly GCA_037788925.1. Classification (NCBI taxonomy): domain Eukaryota; kingdom Metazoa; phylum Mollusca; class Bivalvia; order Mytilida; family Mytilidae; genus Mytilus; species Mytilus galloprovincialis. The sequence continues at coordinate 82,948,898 of CM075338.1, forward strand.
GCCGCATTTTTGCGCCTGTCCCAAGTCAGGAGCCTCTGGTCTTTGTTAGTCTTGTATTATTTTAATTTTAGTTTCTTCTGTACAATTTGGAAATTAGTATGGCGTTCATTATCACTGAACTAGTATATATTTGTTTAGGGGCCAGCTGAAGGACGCCTCCGGGTGCAGGCATTTCTCGTTACATTAAAGACTTGTTGATGACCTTCTGCTGTTGTTTTTTCTATGGTCGGGTTGTTGACCATTTGATACATTCCCCATTTCCAATCTCAATTTTACCTGGTAGAAAGAAACCAATAAGTTTATATTCTCTAAGGTCCCCTATATATGTTTATTCTTAACTAACAACTCAAAACCTTACAAAATGGTTATCAAGCTAAATATGCTATAATAGTCTTGTGAATTAACGATTAATACATCGCGCTTACGTGTAATGTGAAAACAATGACCTTATGTAGAATATAAAGTAGTAGACGGTAGGTTTAGTGTCAGGATAAAAAGACGATTTTTTTTATCTTACACGAGTTGGTGTTTCTTTGTCCTGTGAATATGATTCAATGTATAAACAAACAGACATCTTTACTGGTAAGACGTCAAATCGAAATTTACCATTCATACCTTAAGGGTGTTTTAGTAATGATGTGATAAAACAATTATTTAATTTCACAAGAAACGTGTATGTCTGTATGTTTTTTTAATTATTTTTAAAGAAAACTAATACCAAACATATATATATATATTCATAGTTGTTTTGTTGTTAAATATTTCTTTTTTATTGATATCTACCCATCAATGAAAAAAACACATATAACTTTTTTGTGTAGATGATTTCAATCCGTAAATATAATACATTATTTGATCTTTTGAAAGGTTATGAATAAGTGCAAAATATGATAACGTAAACGATAAGCTGCATACTTTTTGCTGTTTTTCTGTTTTTCTGTCACGAAGTGAGTGTTCTCATTGCATCTTTATTTGTATTGCCATATAAGCGTGTGGTCTAGGTAGCAAAACAAGCAGGACCACCCAAGCATATTTTTTTATAACGTCCTGTTCCAAGTCTAGAGTACGACAGTTGTTAACCAATAGGTCTTTTCTATGTTTGTTGGCATTTTTTGGTTCAGTTCAGTATTCCTGTTGTACTGTTCAATGGTATTAAAGAGATAATCGTAACTGCAATTACGATTATCCCAATATGGCGACGGTAGATATAGGTAAAATCTTTACACTCATTTTTCTTAAATGTAGCATGTTTTTGTCAATAGTAACTCAGCTGCAAGGTTTATCTATACCATTTCATCATATTTGAATCGTAACGGTGCACTGGAATTGTCTAAGCGCTTTGAAAATAGCCGTTGAAAAATTCGGGATGATAATCGTAACTCGGAAAAAAGATAATCGTAATTATGGTATTTAAAAATAAAAACGATAATCGTAACTGGAAACTGTTTTATTGATATTGACACTAAAAACGTATATCTGATAGCATATTATGAAATTATGGCGATGAATTATTTACGAAACGTCCCAACATCTTATGACATTACTTTTTATGCATATATATATGAAGAAAGATTTTGTATCTTTCTAGATAAATATTGCCAGAACGTCTTCGAGTGGGATTCCGTCTTTGGGAACGATTCACAATGCGGGGTACTAGCTCTTTATTCACACACAAGTCGGCAGTTCAATACAGTAAACATAAACAAATTGTTAAAGTCAAAATATAAAGTATCAGTGTTACAATTTAGTTAATTTAAACCAAAAACAATGTATAAGTTGCTATCACAACACAGTTTGTAATGGTCATTTCGTCAACAGAAATTAGATAACAGATTGATTACGTTTATCAAAGACAGTTACGATAGGTGATCAATCTATCGGTAAATTAAAATATGTGTGTATTTGATATGACCGTATAAAAGTTGCATAACGAACTTGTAAGATGTTTGCATTAGCTTAATGTTTAAAAGGTTATTGACAAATAGAAATTTACAATCTTACATGTTTCAGATGTAAAAAAATATTTCGGACATGTAAATTCATAGCGAATTTTGAGATCATTAATAGTATTGAATAAATTAGATATTCCTGCTGCATACGAAATGTACACAAAAGAAATCAATATAATTAGGCAGTTTGAAACATAAAATTTAGTACCAAAGTAATGTGTGACATATAATTAATTGTTCTTATGAAAACAGCTACATACTAGTATATTATAAAATTGGAAGGGTGAACAAGCTTCAAGAAATTTGGAAATGGGAAAACACGAACTTTGTTAATATACAGAAATTTATTGAACTAGGTATGCCACAAAATATGTGAATGAGCGATGGAAATTATGATACATGACAATAATTGTCAGGCGACACGCATGTGTCACCTTACATCAGATTTCTGATTAAGACAGTAAACAAAAAATAATTTATCCTGAAGTAAATAGTAAATATAGTTAATATTGTTTAAATTATTTTATTGTAGGTGGTTATATGTGCTATTTCTGCCCCCGGGAAGCCAATGCTGATTTAATTCTAGAACATACCCTATTATGCCATAACGAAGTAGTAGTGGAGTGACAAAGTCGATGAATTTTCAACTTTAATGGACCACCCTACCTGCAGGCTAAATTATACATTTTTGGATAGAGAAATGATTAAAGTTTAATGTTTGCCTGGTCGTAGAATCGAAATATGGTGCAGTTTTTTTTAATTTGGGGTTAAAGTGCAGTGGTCGATTTTTTCACCGAAGTACATTTATTTCACACGGGGCTATGAACAATCAAAAAAATAATATCACATTTGCTCAAATAAACAAAATTTAATTCTTAAATGAAGCAATAAACTGTAACAATTCACTATCCAAAAAAAAAAGAAAGAATAAAAAAAATGGCGATTTTAAAGAAAATTCAGATCAGCAACAATATTTACACACAAGATAAACATGTTTATGACCTTTAATTGGTATTTTTTTCTTCACATATACATTTTACGATGTATTTCTGATTTATACGTTTTCTCAAAATAAAAGAGAGTAAATTATGCTTCTGGTATGGTATATGCCATTTGTCAGTGGCAAATATTTCACCAAAGGTATGTGAATGTGATCGAAACAATTAATTCCAATGCGTCATTGTTATGTGTACTCCAATAAAAATACATATTGTATGGATAGAAAAACAAACTTTCCCGTATTCCAGGACAGCTATGCATACATGAAACCCATAAAACATATAAAAAGTGGTCAGTCATAAAGGGCAGTTGCAAATGCAAAACAAAACATACACAAAAACAAAGAACCAAACAAAATACACAGGTTCAAATAATCGCATAGTCGAAGTGATATTAACCACAAAGAAACCAACTGTAATCATTTTGTTAAAAATAATGTCATGAATATATACAGCTTTACATGATTCACGCAGACGCCATTTTCATCGTCATCTTCTTCACTAATTTGAATGTGAGTAAGATAGTTTCTACAACTCTCAGAACCTTCACACGAACAAATAGTTGTACAACCTAGATTTTGCTGGTTGCAGACACAATTTTTATCGCAAGCCTTTTTACCCTTGCATGTGCAAATAAGGTCTTGAAGGAAATCTGCTGACATAGGTCCTTCAAACAAAATCGGTAGTAAACCATTTTTACCCTCTTGCCAACCAGAGTTTTTGGGCTGTCTGGTTGCTGGTTTTGCAATGTGTGAATGCATCCAAACTTGCGTCTGTAACATTGCACGGAGGATGTGTTGTAAAAAGGACGCCTCACATGGGGGTAATCTAACAAGATTCATATCTTTTGTTGTGGCAAATTTCACCCTTAACTTGTTCAGGTCTTCATGTAAATCACTGAATTTCCTCTTCGGATTGTATAACAAAGCAACAAATTTGCGTCCATCATGAATGGCGGATTCCTGATCTCCCGTTGAAAAACCTATCTGAAGGGATTGGAAATTGTCTGCACTTTTCTGCAAAAGTTTGTACATAGACTTCTTTCCGAGACCAAAAAAAGAAGAAGTCGTATCGCATCCTGTGAGGGCATGTGTGGTTGGCAGTAAATTACAGATTGAGGGTTCAAGTGAGTGACATATATCGTGAACAGGTAGAAAACGCCTTCCATCTTTCAAATTTGATACTGACCCAGTTTGGAACCACATCTCCTCTGTATTTTCAAGTTTATGAAAATAGTGGACACAGAGCACTAACACATCAGTGTCAGATGACTTTATAATAATACGACTTTTTCTATCATTCGAAAAAATATTGGCATCTGCATACACCGAATGAAGAATCATTCGTGTATCTGCTTCTTCTTGTGTGCTGTATAAGTCAGTACAATTTGACAGGCCATCACAAGAAAATCTCTTGACAACTTCTGGGTTTTCAAAAACACCCGCGAGAAACAATTCGGTACCTCCCTTTAAAGGAGACTGTCCAAAATACCGTTCGCAATACTCACCAAGTAATCTGATAAGTGACTGTTTATTTTCTGGATTGCAAAGGAACTTTTTCCAGTCCGGAATTGCTCTTCCTTCAATAACCTGATAAACCTTTTGAGCTCCAAATGACAAGGTTCGACGCAATCTTTCCGCTGCTTTGATTGAATGTTTTACATCGTAGCAATCAAAAACATCGACCACTGTTCCAGCATTTAAAAAACACGTTAGAAGCATTGTTACATAGTTTCGTAGCAGATCACCAAATGTGTTGCATTTCTTGACATCCATACATTGAATAATTCCCATACCATCACGTATCAAAACTGTATATATTTGCTGTGTCATAATTTGGAAGGTTGAAGGAAGAGCAAATTTCCTCTTCAAGAAGGTGAATTATATCTGATTTGCAACACTTACGCATGGTACCATCATCGTGGAAAAGTGCTGAAGGTATTGAACCAATAGGATATGCCAAGATCTTGTCTACTGTAACATCTTCTCGAACATTAGCCAGGGCTAAAGCGCGACGAAATATCATCTCTGGGTTTATATGGGCTTTCACAAAGTCACCTGTTTTACATTTGAGTTTTGAAGTCTTAGTCATATCCTCAAATGTCTTTAGTGGAGACCTCGAAATAGGACTGTAGAAAACACGGTTTTCACCTTCATTAAAGCAACCTTCGACAAAAGACTTGACCATTTGGTTGCCACGTTCAATAGATTTTAGAAGAGAATCTTGAACGTCTTTTGAGGCTTGCATCCCTGTAGAAATATTGATCAAGTATTTTGGATGATCGGTGATGTTAAATGGATCAGTCATGTTTGAATGCACATAACTAACCAAATCAGACACATTTTGTTCGTCGCGATTCATTGCTGTTGGTTTGTTTTCTTCGTGTTCACCTTCTGTGTCGGTCGATAATCCAGATCTTGCTCTCATTTCAGCACTGAAATGCGCAAGAATATGCCTTGTTAGCATCCATCGAAGTAATGCTGTTTTTTTTCTTGTCAATCCTACAATGCCGCCACAACCTTTGGAATCTTTAATGATAGTTTTTTCTGTGGCCATGTCACTCCAGATACCATTAAAGGTTCCAGGCTTTTGTCTGACTGCAAACTCACCTGACAAAAAGGAGGACTTAACCGTTTCTGGTAAATTTAACATATCTAAAACGTAGGCTGGAGTCCACCTAGCATAGTTTGTCCGGTTAGTTATGAAGAAGTATGGCAACATTGCAGACACTGATTTCAAATGTAAAAGCCACAAACCATCCCGTTCAGCTCTTATATTCTATAACAATATTTCAACTGCATGAAGAAACATATCCCAAAATGCAAAGGTTGGTGATATACTACAATAATGTGTTCTGAATTCTTCAAACAAAGGTAAAATATGTTCTTCAAAAACATCGAAGAACTCCTCAATATCTTCAGTGCTTTGTGGTGTGCTGGGGACAGCAAATGAGCTATGACAGTCAAGGAACACCTTCCACACATTTGGTTGAATCGTTTTCATACGATTTTCATATCTACACCAATTAAAGAATGCCTTAAACAAAAGAACCATAAGAGCCTCAAAGGCCAATGTTAATCCTCGAACACCACGATTAAACTGTTTACCAACTAGCATTTGATCAGCTGTATTTGAAGCATAAATTCCAGAGTCTACAAGTAAGTCAGAGAGCCCAGCTGATTCCCATAACTTACCAACTGTTGCTATAAAACAGGAAACCCCGTGAAACCCACCGAGTCTTATTATATGGGAGTGAAAAACATCCGGCATAGACCATTTCACCTGTTGGGCGACAGCATATAATTGCTGATCAAAAGTTTGTACAGCGTATTGTTGACCAGCACGATTTGACATATCTAAACATTGTTTCATGGTGGTATATACTGTTGCTATGTAGCTAGGTTTGGCGTCAATGACCGGAGCATAGGCTACAAACGTAAAATCATATTTTGATTCAGATAATCTTTTGTAGAAACCGGTCCAAAATGGGACAATTTGTTCATTACTTTCTACAGAAATAGGAATAGGATCAATGCTGCGTCTAGACAGTATTCGAAGGAATACCCAAGACATGTCAGCAACATCTAGTCTTGAATCAATAAAGCTCGACACAATCTTGTCATAAGCATCTGCATATCGTGGGGGGGGGGGCATAACGTTCTTTTGGCTTGTCGTAAGGTAAGCATGCCATAAGTTTGGTATTAGAAACATCCAACGTCAAAGATCTTTCTGGTCCACGCTTAACCTTAATGGAACTAATACTTGCGTTGGATGTGTCATTTTGATACTGAAAGACAGCTCTAGCCATTGAGTGAAAGGTATTCTTACCATCTATAGTTTCAGCATTAATATCAATATTATCAGCCCCCTCCTGAATAATATGACCACCTTCTTCAAAAGAAGCAATCCCATTAGGTAAATATGAGGTGTCTTGGATTCTGCCTATTTCAAAAGTTGCTAGACTAGTCAGATATCTTCGTACTTCTGAGTATGATGAACAAAAGCCATGTGAATTTAGATTTTCAATCAGGTTTTTGGAACCAAACTCATGGTGGAGTTGTAATGCCAAACCAAGATGAAAAAGTAAAAACACAAAAATACCGAACTCCGAGGAAAATTCAAAAGGAAAATCCAAAATCAAAAGGCAAAATCAAAAGTCCAAACACATCAAACGAATGGATAACAACTGTCATATTCCTGACTTGGTACAGGCATTTTCTAATGTAGAAAATGGTGGATTGAACTTGGTTTTATAGCTAGCTAAACCTCTCACTTGTATGACAGTCGCATCAAATGGGGTAAAAATGCCTTTATTCAATGAAACAATACATTCGGCTATTGCAAGGAGTTTACGCATCACATCGACAGGAAGGTCAGAAACATTACCCTCTCCATTGTATGACTTATCATCAATAATCCACAACAAAAACTTTGTTAATAAGCAAGGAGTGTGCTGTGTAGAATAAGACAACGATATTTCAGATGGTGTTGGGTAAGTCTCATTTGATATATCTAAGGACTGCAATTGTCTACGGATTATTGAAGCGGCTGCATGTAAAGTCTGGTCTTCATTTATAGGTCCTATTTCAACTTCAGCTTCAATTTCCGAAAGTTTTAACTCACATTTTAAATGGCTAGCTGCTTGAATGGCTTCGGCAATTGATATAGAACTGCTGAATACTATATTGGATCTTCCCTGCCCTTTCTGTGTCTGAATGACGATAGAATTTCCATAATGCTTTTCTAGCCTTCGTTGAAGTTTGGCTGAAGTATATCTCGTTTTTAATTCGGGAGGTAAGAAGAAACAGTATTTTTCTAAAAGAAAAGACATTAAGTATGCCTTTTTGTGAATAAGCAAGTCTTCATTTATGTGACCAACGAAGGATTGAAAAGCCTTGTCATGTACAGAAATGTCAACCTCATCATTAAATTCTTCTTTTTTTGGAATGCTAAGTAAATAATAAGCAATGCAAGCTCTGTGGTAAAGAGCTTTAGATTTAAATTCTTCCGAAAAAAGAAGTGACTTCAACTCTAAATCACGTTTATGGTCTGCTAATTCACTTATTTTTTGTAGTCTTTCATCACTTTCTAAGTGACGTAGGTTTTTGTCGCGCTTATACGACTTGTGCTTACAGAAAATGCAAGTAGTCCAATCAAACGGCGTGAACATTGATCTGGTCTGAACAGGATGGGAACAACATGGTTGATTCGCATTGGAAGTGTCTTTAAGATTGTTAACATCAGGCATTACAAACTTTTCTAAATTGACTCTACTAGTGTAGGATTTGTAACAAGATTTGTGATAACACAATCTTTCAATATCTACATCTGTAAGTGAACTATATTCATCATGAAGTCGACGAAACACGTCATCTTTTCTTGTATTCACAGCATCTAAAAGTGTTTGCTGTCCTTTCGTAGATAAAGAGGACAGTTTTTCCACTGTTGAAACTTGACATATAATGCAAAGATTCCACTGGTTTGACATACGGCGAATTTTAGCTTGCGAAGCCGTAAGCTTCAATGGGCTACTAAAAGTAGACATTTTCCGGATTAACAACTTATCCGCACCAATTCAACTTTTAAATTATAAAAGACCTATTAATTTGTCAAAGTAAAAACACATTTTAATAACCATTTGACTCAAAATTAATCAGTAACAATTAAACACTAACAATGTTTAATAACCCTATAATACAAAAATATTAATAAAACGACTTTGAAAAGGAACAACTACGAAAAATACTATGACAAAATGTTGATGTGATTCATCCAGGTAAATCAATCAAAAGTAATAATACTGCGTATCGGTAAGGAATTAAAAATCCGGAAATTCAATGAATTTCATAGCAATGTTTATAAATTGCTAAAAATATAGATATACTCATCCGAATGAGCTGAAGTTGGTCTCATAAGTTTAGAAAATAAAGTTTTATTACTTTTCACATAAAAAACTTTGTAATATATCGATAAATTATGAATTACAAGTTTTGTAACCTCTCCGTTCAAATAAAAAAAAAGAGTATGCATTTTTCAAAGGGAATAAAAAAGTTAAAAATAAGGTTCAATAGAACAAATTTTCATTTTATAATATACATGTGTAGTTACTCTCTTAATAAAATCCAAAATCAAGAGTTTGTGGATTATAAAAATGAAATCATGTTAAAAATGTTTTTGGAATGCATTTCAAGTTAAAATCGAAAATTCATTTTCTTTTCACTCTCAAAAAAAATTGCACCGTACGAAATGTCTACGACCGGGCAAAAAAGTTAGATTAATGTATTGGCTTTGCAAAAATATAATTTTCAGCCTGCAGGTATGCCGGTCCATTAAACTCGTAAAATAAGCACCTTTTTCGTGATTTGTCACTACACTATAGGAAAGACATTTAGTATTCGTCAAAAACCGTTTGACGAGAAATTAGTGGCTACAGTTTTCATGTCACTTCGATCATTTTTCATGGATGATATCACAACTTAAAAGTTATGATGAACAAGAGATAACTTTGAAAAGTGTTTTACAGTGTCATTTCTTTTATAGCTGACTATGCGGTATGGGCTTTGTTCATTGTTGAAGACCGTACGGTGACCTATATTTGTTAATTTCTGAGTCATGTTGGTCTCTTGTGGAAAGTTGTCTCATTGGCAAACATACCACATCTTCTTATTCATATTAGCTACTTCATGACTGTCACTGAAATTTCAGTATCTCAGATATAAACTATAAACAACACAAATTCAATTTTGAATTATGATAATATGACATCCTTAAAACATTTAATGCTATATAAGACTAGAGAATGTTTGGCCCTAAATGGGATTCTTTGTGTATTATGAAATTAAGTAACGTGGAGTTCATTGACAAACATGGATTTGTGTTCTTTTATAGTTTGGCCAAAAGCCCGAAAATCAAAAAATAAAATTGATGTAGCTTTAAATTTTCTTACAAGAAATACTAATCAGCAAAGATGAGAATAAAATAACGCATATTCCGCAAAATTAGAAACAAACTTATTAAAAATTCATAAATACTCGGTATATGAAAAGTATGCTGCATACATATGCATGGAAGATATTGAAGAGAAAAATATTGAAGGTACTAAACAAGGAACATTTTTGTTTTTGCATACTTGCCATATAATTAGTACTTTTCTATTAAATGAAAACATAAATTAGCCTTTCCTAATTTTCATGCATTTTTTCTGAAGCACAAAATATTTGTTTTAAAATCTATAAAAATCTTTGTAATTAAACCAGTTCCGACTGTGGTAATCTACATGTTTGGCCCTTTGATGTAATTTATCAATATACATATTTGTGTTTTTTTTCGTCTGTCAAATGCTTCGTAAGACTATAGGTAAGGCTAATAAAAACAAAAAATAAAAGTAACAATAAACAAAAGTAACAAAAAACAAAAGTGACAATAAACAATAGGAACAATAAACTGGTAACTATTCTAGATTCTTTACCATCCACACTGTTTAAAGAAACGTCCTAAAATACATGAGAATTTGATCAAAACATTTCAATTTAATTTTTAAAATCATATATCAGTATAAAATAGAAAAAAGTGAATCCAAAGGAAAAATATGGACGGCTGAATTTATTGATAAGAACTAAATCATCAGCGTATAACAGATATGATATATTATCATTTAACTTGGATGGTTCACATGTTGAGTCAAAAATAGATGGTAAATCATTAATATATAAAGAAAATAATGTAGGGCTTAAAATACACCCTTGTTTTACCCCAACTGAGGAATTAAAAAAATCAGTGATACCTTCCGAGATCTTTACCAAGTACAAAACCTCTTTATACATATCTTTCATTATACTAAAAAAAGGGACCATCTATGTTGTAATAAGACAATTTGTAAAAGAGGGCATCTTTATTAATAGTATCAAATGCCTTCCTGAAATCAATAAAACAGGCATATATCTTTTTTGACATATATAAATGTGGTATACGTGACTTTCATTTTGAGCAATGAATTGAAAGGATTGCACTTTTGGAATATGGGATATAGCTAATCCATCCTTTTTCTCATCAATTAGATATATATAGGTAAATTTATCCTTGATATTAACCTGTAAGTTTCTTCATTTATTTTTATATACGTTAATGTCATCGTTGAACTGGGCATTTACATTTTTAACACACAAAATACCATTGAAATGCTGAAAGACACATTTATTATGTTTCAGTTACTATTATCATATAAAGAAAATTACGATTATCAAAGAAGAAAAATACCATAGAGTTACGATTATCATCCCGAATTTTTCAACGGCTATTTTCACAGCTCTTAGACAATTCCAGTGCACCGTTACGATTCAAATATGATGTAATGGTATAGATAAACCTTGCAGCTAAGTAACTATTGATAAAAACATGCTACATTTAAGAAAAACGAGTGTAAAGATTTTACCTATATCTACCGTCGCCATATTGGGATAATCGTAATTGCAGTTACTATTATCTCTTTAATACCAGTGCTGTTAGAGTGTGTCGGTTTCGGTATACTTCTGTTGCCTCTATTACATTTCATTTTATTATACTTTACGTTAAAATGTAATATTTTGATTGGCTAATACGAGGGTGTTAATTTACTCTATCACATGGCTGAGCGGGTGAAATTTTTTTTAATGTTACCCTCTCGTCTAGACCAATCAAAAAAATTGACAATTCAAAGAACAATGAATTGAATTTACATCAAGTTATTAAATACAAGGCATAAGTTCTACGTTTTGGCTTAGATTTTATTATTTGACAGTCGAAATAAAAATAATAAAACAACTAACTTAATTTCCGCTGTTATTTCTAATACCAGTAACGTTGTTAGGTGTAATACCACCAAATCATTGTACGTCACATCAGGTTGTATACGAAAGTAGGTAGAACAAAAATATTCCCATGAATTTGACATTTGTAGGTAATTAATCCTACATTTTATTGCAGTAAAACGTTTTTTGTGTCATAAACATATGTCTTGGGTATTTCAGAGCACCATTATATTTCATCTGGTGTTTCTATAGAATATTTTGGAAAACTTGAGCTTATATGGTTACTAAAACTTGTTTACAGGTTAAATAAAGGGGGGATTTGATTGGTTTACTTCCAGTGATGGTTATTGTCTAATATGCAATGAAATGTTATGTGAATTTTTTTCTAAAGTACTCAGGATAAAACTTTACTCATGCAAAGTATTTCTTTATTTGAAACAAAGATAAATTTTGCACATTTTTTTGAAAAGTGCAAATTTAACCAAGACTAATAGGGGGGAATTATAGGTGGTACAACACCTGTCATGTACGTGACGTCGTAGAAAATACTTTTAAAATAAAATTAAATTATAAAAATGGCATGCACATTGTTGTGTCCGTATTTGTGCGATTAAAGTATTACTCTTATGCATTTATAGTATTTCTCTTGTGCATTGATAGTATTTTTCTTGTGCATTTATATTATTTCTCTTGTGCATTGATAGTATTGAGCTTGTGCATTTACAGGATTTCTCATGTGCATTTATAGTATTTCTCTAGTGCGTTTATATGATTTCACATGTGCATTTATAGTATTTCTCTTGTGCATTGATAGGATTTCTCATGTGCATTTATAGGTTTTCTCTTGTGCATTCATAGGATTTCTCTTGTGCATTTATAGGATGTCTCTTGTTCATTTATAGTATTTCTCTTGTGTATTTATAGGATTTCTCTTGTGCATTTATAGTATTTCTCTTGTGCATTTATAGTATTTCTCTTGTGTATTTATAGGATTTCTCTTATGCATTTATAGGATGTCTCTTGTTCATTTATAGTATTTCTCTTGTGTATTTATAGGATTTCTCTTGTGCATTTATAGTATTTCTCTTGTGCATTTATAGTATTTCTCTTGTGCATTTATAGTATTTCTCTTGTGCATTTATAGGATTTCTCTTATGCATTTATAGGATTTCTCTTGTGCATTTATAGTATTTCTCTTGTGCATTTATAGTATTTCTCTTGTCCATTTATAGGATTTCTCTTGTGCATTTATAGGATTTCTCTTATGCATTTATAGGATTTCTCTTATGCATTTAAAGGATTTCTCTTGTGCATTCATAGTATTTCTCTTGTGCATTTATAGTATTACTCTTATGCATTAATAGTATTACTCCTGTGCATTGATAGTAATACTGTTAAGCGTTTATAGTATTTCTCTTGTGCATTTATAGTATTACTTTTGTGCATATATAGTAATACTCTAAGAGTTGTTGTTGGCCTTTTTTTGCAATTCAGTGATCTTGTTTAACTTTGCTGTCCTGTCATAGTTAATGTGTTTCGGTTTAAGTTTGTAACTCGGAGTTATTTTCTTTAAAAACATGTATGACCTTTGAACAGCGGTATACTACTGTTTTTACATAAAATCCTGTAACCTGATACTCGTGTGTTAAACGATGATAAGAATTAGTATTTACATCGTTAGGTCCGTATTCATGCATATTTAGTATTTCTCTAAAAGGAGTATATAAAAACCTAAAACAAATTGAAAAAGTATACACAGGAACAAAAAATACATAGAATATGTGACGAAATGGTAAGATTGTTTGACAATAGCTATTTCTTAAGTTTATCTCATAATCTGAACTCCAATTATTTTACAGTGTTTAAGATGTCAAAGCAACATTCAAACTTTTATGTAACAAAATTGATTATCGGGTTTTTTTTTAGTTATCATAATCATAACGTCTGAAATATAATAGCAAAATGCCACGGTTCAAACCTTAAACGAACAAATAACCTTTTATACCTGCTCATTGTCAAAGGCCATACGGTAACCAATAGCTGTTAATTTCGGTGTCAGTCGGTTTCTTGTGGAGATTTGTATTAATGGCAATCATACCACATCTTCTTTTTTTAAATGTTTGATCTGTTCATTGTCAATCAAAACAATCAGTTCTCATTACTATGAAGAAAAAAACAAACAAACCCTATTAAATTAAGATCTAAATTTTTCATAAGAATAAACACGTTATTCATGTTATTAATGGTGACTTTACATTTATATACGTTCCTGTAAACCTCTGTCATTTTTGGAATGGCGGGGAGGACATAGAATCGTTTAAAAATTTCCATATGTCATCGATATATCGTTATATAAAAGTAAGAATAACTCAAAAGATCAAGATCTCACAAAAAAGTTGTGAATATTTAAAACAGAAAAGCGTTACAATACGAACTTTTAACCAATCATGGAGGAACAACCAATACAATTTGTCTTTGCGACATAACTTTGGATGTCCTAATATAAACTACAAACACAAACATCCACATTTTTCAATCTCATTGGTCATATCTTAATAATAAATGAAGACAAGATTGTAAGTAGGGGGTCCAAGAGTTCTTACTATGAATTAAAAATCCGAAAAAATATTTGAGGTTAACAACAGAGCTGGGTTTTACAGACATGAGGAACTTGCAAATTACCTGCTAAAAATTGTACACCGAAGCTTGACATCCCCTTGGCCTTTGGTTTACTATGGTATCTATGGAGGGAACCATAAGGAACTCGATTCAATTCCATACAAGATATACACTGAACATATAAATACAGCACTTTAAATTGTCAAAAAGAACGGTCCATTCAACAAATCGTTTTCCAGAGGACCAAAGCAAGTGCGAGGTGTTTTGACATTTCTACTATCAACTGATCTTCCCTTGCCGGTGCAACACATTTCATAACCAGTTTTATCCAAATTCCACACATGATTTCCACATTGCGAAAAGACAAAGAGACGTCAATCGACGTACTTTGTTAGGTAAAAAGCCCTCGTTTGTCTCGGCAACCGATCGAGTCGTCCATATTTGTTTCCATAACATCTATTTCCTGATTTACAAAATTTTACCATTTCTTGAAATAATGAGCGTTTACTCTATAGTTGATGAAAATCTACTTTAAATAAACCTTTCTGATATTTTTGGAATCATTAATAATAGTTATACTTTCGCATACAAGGCGGAAAATACCGAGGTGTTGTAGTAAATGAAATGTTTAGTAGTCAATCATTCCAACATTCAGGACTATATATCCAATTCTGATTCTGTATCCATTCCACATCTTACTTTATGCCTATTTTTCAATGAAAGTTTACAATTTCTGCCTCAAATGGTCATTTAAGTACCAGTGTCACAACGGTATCATTTCTAACCATATATATATATCACATAATTTAGCTATCTTATGAACTAGAAGTGTTAAAACATAGCCATATTTGCAATAGTTGTATGTATGCAGATACCAGTCTGATGTATCAATTAACTAATATTTAATATGACTGCTTACATATGATTTTTGCAAGAATTATGGTTTTCTCTGAGTTCAGTATTTTTGTTATTTAACTTTTTATATAACAAAACCACTTCATTATCATAGCATTTTCAGATTATATTATTTGGTTAATGACCCAGAGGGTAGGCATTTTCTCTGTGTTTTGCCCCTGATGCCTCTTTTTCTGAAGTTATTCTGCTGTGTCTAGCAATGTTGAATATTTGGTGCATTTTGAGAAAAGAACACACAATTGAAAGTTTGTTTGAGATATTTTTGCATTCTTAGCTTGTATTTGTTTTATGTTGCGGTGACAAAAAATGCACATTTAAGTTTCATCAAACTAGTATTCAAGGCCCAGAGCTTTCTCAATCTTCATAAGATATTTATAAAACTTAATTTTTGAGTAAAATTGCATTAACCTCAGTGAGATAAACCAGATTAGGTAAAATTCTTACGTTCTCTTTTTTCACCCAATATAGGTTAAATGTCTGTGAATACCTACAATGCAATTTCGTATAGGTTCTCGTTTTACGGCTTAAACTGTACCTCTTATATTTATGCGTTTCCCTCAGTTTTAGTTTGTTACCCCGATTTAGTTTTTTGTCCATGGAGATATGAGTTTGAACAGCGGTATACTACTGTTGCCTTTATCTAAAGAGAAGTTTTAAAAATAATTATATCCTTTAACGGAAAGTTCATATGCATTACAATTTTGTTCAAAGGCCACATTATAGGGTTGTGGTGATTATTGTATACGTGTATATGCCCCGAATCTTTAACAGTTTAAACTAACACTTAATGTCTTAACCTTAACCACCCCTTAAGGTGCATTACCACAGATTACAATATGATCAATATGCATATATATATATGTGTACTGTAGTACGCCGCTATCTTAAAACTGAAGAGGAAAGGTAACACACGGCCACTGAAAGCTTTATTTTTGTAGAGCCCAGGTGGTCATGTGGTCTAGCGGGACGGCTGCAGTGCAGGCGATTTGGTGTCACGATATCACAGTAGCATGGGTTCGAATCCCGGCGAGGGAAGAACAAAACATTTGCGAAAGCAAATTTACAGATCTAACATTGCTGGGTTGATGTTTAGACGAGTTATATATACATGCAACCGGATGTGACGTACCATGATTTGGTTGTATTCCACCTCTACAAAAACTGTGACAGGAGTACTTAGAACAGTCATATTCAAGAGATTTTAAAGACTGTTTTAATCTGGTAAGAAACCCATTATACAGTAGCATATCTCTATTAATACAGCATAACCTCTAATTTAGTCTTACCAGGAGCATGTCTCTATTGATACAGCACACTCTCTAAATTAGTCTTACCAGGAGCATGTCTCTATTGATAAAGCACACTCTCTATTTTTGTCTTACCAGGACCATGTCTCTATCGATACAAAATCATTTAACCCCTCTGATTGATATAGAAATACTAATGCTCAGAATAATTTTCGATTCTACCGGCCAGGACCATGTGTAAATTTCCAACCAATATATGGCCTCCATGAACTTTTTCGTAATCAACACATGCATTACACTAAACGAAATCATTTTTCTTTAATACATAAACGAATCAAAAAAGATAACACTCTCTGATATGAGTTTGTTCTTTGTTTTCTTCTATAATACTGGCACCTTTTACAATTTATGTCAATACATATGTTTTTGCTCATTGTTAAAAGATACATTTACCTATAGTTTTAAACACACATTGTATTTCATGGGATAATTCAGGAATCGAGAAGAAACAGGTTGAACAAATTAACTTCAAATGTTATAAATATTGCTTAGCAAAGGGTGGACATTTATGTTGACGACTATATGCAAAAAACAACAATTTCCCTATCGAAGCACGAGAGCACCCGTCTCTTAGTTTTTTTTTTAGGAAAGATCTGGCATTGGTTGGATAACAGTCAATGACTGTACATTTGTATTATAAGAATTATGTAGGTTTTTTTTGTCTCTTTAGCAAAGTTTGGCAAGCCACAAAACCAGGTAAAACCTACTATTTTGCTCTTAAAATGTCCTGTACCAAGTCAGGAAAATAACAGTTGTTATCTTTTTATTCGTTCATTTGCGTGTCATTTGTAAATTTTGTTGCACATAAATGGTTTCTGTTAGTTCGTTGTTTTCCTGTTTGTTTTAGTTTGTATGTCGGATTTGTGATATCCATCAATTTATTACCTTCCAACAGCGGTTTACTACTGCTGCTTTTATTATGCACGACGCTGTCTTATTTTTATAGTAATAAATACATGACAAAATTACGAGAAGTTAACAAAAAATAACACCAAATAATTTCATTCTGTTTATATTGCTGATATAAAATGTTTTCACAAAACTATTCTGAATTACAATATATACAACATTTCATTCATACCATTACAAAATAGTCAGTATATAGAAAGATACTTCCATTGATAATTAACTATCTCTTGATAACATAAAACTTTCAAACTCCATTGCAATTCTATTGATCACAATATCAAAAAAGATATTGTTTGATAAATTTCTATCAAAGGAGTAGGTCCGGTAAGACCCCTTTTGGCCCCAAAATATAACAGTTTTACAAAATTGTTAAAATGTAAACTTTTAGTTATTTATTGGACAGTTGAATGCGTCTGCCACATAAATATGGGCTGTTTTTGACCATGTAATGCACATATATCGGGTTGTAGCGCCATTAAGTCATGCTAAATTACTGACATCTTCGAAATTCTTGCATTTTAGTTAAATTTTAGACGGTTTCCGTGTAAAACGGAAGTGGCCGCATTCGTCTTCATCCTTAATATTGAAATGTATGTTGTAATTTATGATAATAAATAACATATTAAGGTTGTGGATGAACACGGATGCGGCCACTTTCATTTTTGACAAAAACCATCTGTAAAGTGACATTTTTCAGCATATTTGGTAGATTTTTCATATTTGAGCTAGAATCGTATCGTTTTTAATGACTAAATCAGTTAAAATCTTTCACATAAACTAATTGAATCAAGTAAAATAGACACTTAAGTGTTTAAAAAGTGGTCAAAATCTTTCGTCAGATGAAACTGAAATTTGAGGCCAAAATGAGTCCGTACCGGATCTTCTCCTTTAATTATGATTCATAAAGTTTAAATCATCTTTGCGCCAATCGCAACTCTAAATATCAAATGTAAGCCGATTACAGGGGAACATGTATTTATGAAAAGGAAAAACGCTTCATGGAAATGGTCTAAATATGTGGAAAAATTTCCTTATAGAAGAATCTGAGGGTATTTCGTTTATATTGCTGATATAAATTGGTATCACAAACCTATTCTTTGAATTACAATATATACAATGTTTCAATCAAGCAATTACAAATAAGTAACATACAGTATATAGATAATAACTTTTTTACTAATTAAATATCTCTTTATCATATAAATCTTTCAGATATCATTATTTTTTTATTGATTACAATATTTATAAAATGATTGTTTGGTAAATGTACAACTAATTTAATTTGAAGCTTTACAGTTTACATCAATTTTGATCACATGACGATTTTAGATACTGATGCTAGTGTGGATTCATTTTTATCGTGGACACCAATTTTCGTGGATGTAGGTGGACATTTTAGTTAGTGGTTTTGCCGAATTCGTTAAACAAGCCTTTGAACATTTGTCATTAGTTGAACATTTTAAATCGTGGTTCACCAGTGCTCACCTTCACATAATTCACATAAATTGATATCCAACGAAAAATAAGGAATCCAAAGTAGAACACGTGTAAACAAAAATGTATTAATGAAAATAAATAATGGTAAACATATGTAGAAAATAACTTTACAGAAGAATGTGAGGATATTTCTATTTTTTTCAATAATGTTATTATCACAAAGGAATTGAGTAATACTTGAAAGTACACATTATTAAAATTGAGTTATATAGAAAAATCTTGGATGTAAATAAAATTTTAAAAAAATGTGAATGAACATGTCAATATAAAGGTATACACTTTTTTCATGTGTTGGTATTTCTATGTTTTTTGTCATACTTGGGTTTGATTGCTGCCTAACATTGAGATACCTCTATCTAATTTTCAGTCTATAGAACTATAGAGTCGAGAATCTTAATTTACAGGTATTATGTAACAAAAACCTACAAATCAGAAAAACAAAAAATAAACATCAGCACAACACATGAAATAGCATACCAATCACAGAAATTTAGTAGCTTATAATTATATACAGTGTTGTTTGGTAAAAAATATTCAGTAAAATATGGAATTTAAACGATGAAAACCATTAAAATACAGAAACAGTCCTCTCATTTGTATAACAGTCACACATAGGTTCGCACTATTAACAATAATAATCCAGTAAGACCACTTTTTGGCCCCAAAATATAGCAGTTTTACAAAATTGTTAAAATGTAAACTTTTAGTTATTTATTGGATAGTAGAATGCTTCTGTTACATAAATATGGGCTGTTTTTGACAATACAATGCACACATATCGGGTATTAGCACCATACAGTCATGCTAAATTACTAAAATCTTCACAATTCTAGCATTTAAGTTAAATTTTAGACGGTTTTCGTGTAAAACGAAAGTGACCGCATTCGTGTTCATCCTTAACATTGAAATGTAAGTTGTATTTGATGATAATACAAAACATATATAAAGGTTCAGGATGAACACGAATGCGGCCACGTTCGTTGACAAAAAAAACCTGAAAAGTTACATTTTTCGGCATATTTGATAGATTTTTCATATTTGAGCTTGAAGTGGATCGTTTTTAATGACTAAATCTGTTAAAATCTTTCACATAAACTAATTTATTCAAATGAAATAGACACTTAAGTGTTTAAAAAGTGGTCAAAATTTTTCGTCAGATGAACCTGAAATTTGAGGCCAAAATCGGTCCTTTACCGGACCTACTTCTTTTGGGTTTTGATAGGAATCACTATTGAAAAACAATAAAAAAATAACAAGCATATAGACAAAGCACATAAGCAAATGTGAAAGACAAGAATACATAAAGGAACATACAACCAAACTATTCAAATAATATGAAAGTATTGCATTAAATTTATATAAAAAATGATAAACATGGAAGATGCATTTTCAATATAAGGGTAAAACAAAAAACTGTAAACTATGGAAAAAACAGCATGAAAATTACAATCAGTCAAAAACTACAATATTGACGATGTTACATGAATATTTATATAAAACTGAAACTCTTAAACATTATAAGAAACAACCCAACACAAGTAATCAAATACTACTGCAAAATAGCATAAAAAAAGAACAATAAATATACAAAATAACCATCAAACATAGACAAAATATTTAAAATATTGGAGTATGAAAATCATAATTTTGATAATTTGTAATTATGTAAATTTTTCATAACTGACAAGACAATTTGATAGCCTGAAAATAAGAATTAAGCAAAAACTGTGATTATAACAGATAAAGTACCAAACCAATAATGAGTCTAAAATGTAAAATGAAAAAGAACCACCATGAAAATCATCATAAGTCACAAATGTAAACTATGAAAGATACAGCACTATAATAAGAATAACAAAATCTATATAAAAAAGGAAGATACAGAATAAACACTTTAATAGTTAAAGAAGAACTGATCAGACTATAATGGTCTGGTAGAAACATATTGTTTATTTAGAAAACACTGACATAATTAAAAGTTATGGTAGAAATAAAAAAAAATGTTTACCTACTATTGTACAGTCATTATAATAATAAGTTTTAGTTGTTCGCAAAACATTTCACAGAATATTTACATTTAACAAAACACAAACATAAGTTTCATGCACATAATATTTAGAGTGGTACTGTTGTATGTATTGGTATCAGCACACTGGTTTTATTACGCATCGACTATGTATCTACTGTTTATGGTGAAAAACACAGGAAAAAAGTAATATTAGGTAAAGCTATGGGGTATGTGTCTTGTATACATGATAGCATTAGAACCAGAAGTAATGAATAACAGCATATATCAAACAGAGACAGAAGTAATGAGATAAATAGCAGTAGATATCAAACAGAGACAGACGTAATGGGATGCATAGCAGTAGATATCAAACAGCGACAGAAGGAATAGGATGAATAGCAGTAGATATCAAACAGAGACAGCGGTAATGGGTTGAATAGTAGTAGATATCAAACAGAGACAGAAGTAATGGGATGAATAGCAGTAGATATCAAACAGCGACAGAAGTAATGGGATGAATATCAGTAGATATCAATCACAAACAGAAGTAATGGGATGAATAGCAGTAGATATCAAACAGCGACAGAAGTAATAGGATGAATAGCAGTAGATATCAAACAGAGACAGAAGTAATGGGATGAATATCAGTAGATATCAAACAGAGACAGCGGTAATGGGTTGAATAGCAGTAGATATCAAACAGCGACAGAAGTAATAGGATGAATAGCAGTAGATATCAAACAGAGACAGCGGTAATGGGTTGAATAGCAGTAGATATCAAACAGCGACAGAAGTAATGGGATGAATAGCAGTAGATATCAAACAGAGACAGAAGAAATAGGATTAATAGCAGTAGATATCAAACAGAGACAGAAGTAATGTGATGAATAGCAGTAGATATCATTCACAAACAGAAGTAATGGGATGAATAGCAGTAAATATCAGACAGAGACAGAAGTAATGGGATGAATATCAGAAAGTACCAAACAAAGACAGAAGTAATGTGATGAATAGCAGTACATGTCAAACAGATTCAGAAGTAATGGGATGAACAGCAGTAGATGTCAAATGGAGACAGTAGAAATCAAACATACACAAGTGTTTGGATGAATAGCAGTAGATATCAAAACAGAAATAGAAGTAATAAAATGTATAGCAGTAGATATCAAATAAAACTATAATTACGAAATACAGCATTTCCTGCTGCATGATGTTTGTTTTAAATGTCACGACCAACCACTGACAGAAGAGTTAGAATTAAAGAGGAAATGGTTTCCTCTTTTTCATGTGTTTCGTTAAAATCATTACTATAGATGTATGTCCATTTTCTGTTGCAATGTCTAAAGGGAATTTCGCATCCATTCTAATTGGAATTAAAGAGAAACTTGTTTCTTCTTTTTCTTGTGTTCCGTTAAAGTCATTACTATAGATATATGTCTATTATCTGTTGCAATGTCTAAAGGGAATTTTTGATCTCTTCTACATATCTGTGTGTCTGCTCCGTTATCTAATAATAAACGTACAATATCTTCATATCCTACTTCACATGCATAAAACAATGGTGTGGTCCCGTCTTCTTTTGTCATGTTTATGTTAGCATTGTAATCGATCAGACAGCGGACTACATGTATCCTACCCATAAAACAAGCAATGTGTAATGGAGAGGAACTAGCTACTAAATCAAAGGCATAATCTACTGACTTCTTACTGACGTATTCTGTTACACGTGATGATGTATTATCTACAAGACTATCAAATAAGTTTTGTTTTGCTTTGTTTAATGTGAAAGATGGAAGGTTATTAAATGTATCTGTCATAGACTGTTTGCTATGAATACAGATATTACAGTTAGCATTATTCTCTAACAGTAACTGTGGTATCTTAATGTTTCCATTCCATGCACTAAAATATAAAGCATTACCTCCATCATATGTCTGGGCATTAATGTCTGGTTTATGTTTCAGTAATGGCTGGACAAGACTCGGACTGTTACTGATACTGGTGTTATTGATACATGGATCAGGATTTCTCTCTAACAGTAATCTTACTATATCAGTATGTCCTTTATAACTTGCCTGTATTAGAGGACTGCGGCCATCATTGTCACATAAATTAACATCAGGATTCCTCTCTAACAGTAATCTAACTATATCAGTATGTCCATTCTGACTTGCCTGTATCAGAGGACTATAGCCATCATTGGAACATAGATTAACATCAGGATTCCTCTCTAACAGTAATCTTACTATATCAGTATGTCCTTACTGACTTGCCTGTAACAGAGTACTCCAGCCATCCTTGTCACATAGATTAACATCAGGATTCCTCTCTAACAGTAATCTAACAGTAACTTCACTATATCCGTTAAAACTTGCCCGTATCAAAGGACTATGTCCATCATTGTTACATAGATTAACATCAGGATTCTTCTCTAACAGTAACTTCACTATATCACTAGCCAGTATCAGAGTTTTACAGTTGTATTCATCACGCATCAACAATGTCTCGTCGGTTTATAGTGAACAACACAGAAAACAAACCAATGTTAGGTGAAGCTATGGGGTACGTGTCTTGTATACATCATACCATAACAAACAGAAGTAATGAATAACAGCATATAATAAACATAAATACCAGTAACGTTTTTGGTTAATAACATTAGATATAAATAAAGACAGAAGTAACGGAATCAAAATCGGTAGATATCCAACAAACAGAGGCGAAAGTTATGATATACTTAACAGTAGATTTGAAACAAAAACATAAGTAAAGGGATGAATAACAGTAGATATCAAACAGAGACAGAAGTAATAGGATGAATAGCAGTAAATATTAAACAAAGCAGTAGATATCTAACAAAACAGTAGATATCAAAGAAAGACAGAAGTAATGGGATGAATAGCAGTAGATATCAAACATAGACAGAAGTAATGAGATGAATAACAGTAGATATCAAACAGAGACAGAAGTAATGGGATGAATAGCTGTAGGTATTAAACATAGACAGTTGTAATGGGATGAATAGCAGTAGATATCAAACACGTGTAGATAAATGACATGAACATGAGTAATGTGATAGTAGAATTGTAGTAGATATTTAACAGAAACAAATATAATCAAATGAACTATGGTAGCTATCAGAAGTTAAGGGATGAATGACAGTAGATTTCAAACAGAGTTGGAACTAATGAGAAGTATATCAGGAGTTGGAAAACAGAAACATAAGTATTTGAACGAATAGCGGTAAATAACAACAAAAACATAAAAACAATACGATTATTAAAAAAAAATGAATTTTCCACTAACCAAGAAGACGATTTAAACAGGAAGTTGATCTGCTCTCTTCTTGTGTTCTGTTAAGATGGATACAATAGATGTATGTCCATTATCTATTGCAATGCCTACAGGGGATTTCCCATCTAGTCTACAAATCTGTGTATCTGCTCCTTTATCTAACAATACATGTGTAATAGCCTCATGTCCTACTTCACACGCATAAAATAATGGTGTTATTCCATCTTCTTTTGTCAAGTTGATGTTAGCTTTGTGGTCAAGAAGGCAACATACTATATCTACCCTTCCCATAAAACAGGCAATGTGTAATGAAGAACAATCAGCCTCCATATCAAAAACATAATCTACTGATTGTTTACCAACATAATCTGCTACATAGGGCAATGCATTTTCTATGAGGTAATCAAAACAATCCTTTTTTTCTTGTTCTAATGTTAGAACCGGGTTGTCTATAATTGTATCTGTTTGAAACTTTTTACTATAAGTACATATATTACAGTCAGCATCGTTCTCCAACAGTAACTGTGTTATCTCTATGTATCCATCTAGTGCACTGAAATATAAAGCGTTACCTCCATCATCTGTCTGGCCATTAACGTCTGGTTTATGTTTTATTAATGGCTGGACAAGACTCGGACTGTTACTGATACTGATGTTATTATAAACATATGACGTACTAAGTGGTGTATTGTTACATGGATCAGGATTCCTCTCTAGTAGTAATCTAACTATGTCAGTATGTCCACATGTACTTGCCTTTATCAGAGGAGTATATCCATTCTTGTTACATAGATTAACATCAGGATTCTTCTCTAACAGTAACTTTACTATATCAGTATGTCCTTGCTGACTTGCCTGTAACCGAGGACTACAGCCACCCTTGTTACATATATTAACATCAGGATTCCTCTCTAACAGTAACTTCACTATATCAGTATGTCCTTCCTGACTTGCCATGTTCAGTCCACTTACCCCATCATCTCTACACTTATCCACAACAACATAATTACGTACCATCCACTGTACCATATCAGTATAACTAATATAACAATTCCATACCAGTGGAGTAGTACCTGAATTACAGCTCTCCTTTGGTAACATTGTATCTTTGGTGTTGGCTAATTTAACCTGCTGTAATTGATCAAGTTGTAGCAAGTACTGTATTAACCGTTGTCTGAATGATGACACTTTCATATTATTGTTACTGAACACAACTGCAACCTTTCCTGCTAACCAGTCACTGATAAACCTTTCTAAATATAATTCTAAATGAATATCTGATATTTCAATAATGAAATCTATGTCACTGTTCTCGTCATCTGGTGATGTCTGCCAAATAAAACGTTCATGTACTAACTCACTATCACCATGTTCTATTAAACATTCTATGATTTTCTGACTAAAGTAATAGGCAAGGATGTCAAACAATTTATCATGTATTGTTCTGTAAATACCATCATGTTTAGAGACAAATGTACCAACTAGAGTGTCAAGTTCCTTCTTTAGATTTATTTTAGGTATCCTGTTTATTCCACAAGCCTCACATGTGTCTTTTATGATATTTGTTTGCTCTTTGGTAATTCTACCCTTGAACCATTTCTCTCTAAGCTGATTATTGAAAAGAACTAATAAAGCTAAACAGGTTTCTTTACATTTCCCTGCATCGCCTTGCCTACTTAAATTTTCTAGTTCTTCTTTATAGACAATATATGGATTTTTGAAAAATTTATTCACATGTCCATGTTTTTCCTCATCATATAAAGAGCACAAAAGAGGAAAAAAATCACTATTTTCCGATAACTTATCAAGATCACCAAATTCAGTACCAAAATATTTACTTGCTATACTATTTTTTTCTTTAGAAGTTAGGCATAGTTTATCTGATAACAAATTACATTCACAGGATTTAAAAGGAAATAATATATTAAACTTATCATCGTTATATACTTGTAGCCTACACGACAAAATAATCTTACAACATTTATCTGCAATAATCATGTTAATGACTGGTAACTGTTGTTTCCAGTTCTCAATTTGTTGTTGGTTTGCAGTGAAATTTCCACAAATATCATCTACAATAAAGACCGTCTGTTTACCAGGTTGATAGTAATCTCCGATATCATCTGGTTTTCTCACGGGTATTATGTTGTATCCTCTATCCCTTAGGACTAGTGCTGTGTGTATTGCAATAAAGGATTTTCCTGCTCCTGATGAGGCGGTTATAGTCAAACAATTGTTATTTTGTAAACATTTCATGATATAATCACTGGCTCTTGTAGAAACAAACATTTCATCTTTCTTTTTCCAGTGTTCTATTTGTCTTTGTATCTGATCTGAATATATATATACAAGTCGTTACTATAACGTAACGTCACAAGTCGTTACTATTAACGATAACAATTCTGTCTGATGAACCGCTGGAGATGCGGTGAAAGCGCTAACAGAAACAATGTTCGATTTATGATGTGATTTTTTGTGTTTTTTACTTTTAAATTATATATATATATATATATATATATCTTACTAAATAAAATTGAAAACAAATAAAACTATGCATTTGATTTATAAAGTTATCACTTAACACAAGCATAACAAAGACGTTTAAGTATATGATGTACGCTGTTTAACATTTTGGCATCTCACCAAATCTTATACCTTACTTTACCGATTTATTTTGAATATTTTAAAGGGTTGACGCTGACCTGTATTTGTTAACAGAAATTTCCTTTACGGAAGTTTGTATTTTGATCATCATACCATATATGCTTATTTTCATCACCTTCCAAATACATTAAAATAAATGTCATAAATGTCAAAATACATATATTGATAAATTACCTCTTTTATTCTGTGGAATACATTCTTTCTGCCCAGTTTTCAATTTCTCTATTTTCTCTTTTTGATCTGAAGTGTCTTTTTGTTTTTAAAATAAGAAACAGTTCATACAATATAACTCTCCTGTTAAAATATATTATAAAGCGTATAAAGCATGGCTAAATCCGTTTCATATTTCGTTTCATCCCAACTCACCAATATAAAGGCCCTTGTGCTGATATTGCTGTCTCGGGATGATACGACATATAATACGGATTTTGCCATGTATTATTCTCTTTGTTCGATACTTGCCAAATATTTTCAATTTCAATCAAATATTTTAAAACTGTTAAAAAAATTGTTTAAGTTCGACAGTTTTTAACTAACAGCCGAAAATATTTTAACTTGCTTCCTTGCCATCTCGTCTATTTATTAATAAAAACAAGATGATATACTTTTTGATCATTTTCTTTGTCCAAGATGTTTTCTTTCAGATCTGAACGGTCTGCGAAACTTGAATGTTTTCATATGATCGCATGCAATAAGTTTACATTTGATATCTACTAAACTCTGCACTCAGATAATTTTTGTACATTTTTAATTTACATATCAGATATGCATTATAAATTAAATGACGAGTAATCTGATACAGGTTTTGTTTTACATAAGCGTTATGATACATATTATTTACATGAACAGTAATACAGATTAGGTCTATACATGAGCCACCTAATAAGAAGTATGACACGGATCCCATCAACATGAATTATCTGATATTGATCATATTCACCCGAGGTTTCTGATACCTATTATATGTCACATAATCCTTTTGATCAAAAACGTTAGAAAATACTTACTTGCCTCTGCGAAATAATGTCAATCGAAAGAAATTTAAAAACCTGTTCAGACAGTTGTTTCAATTGGACAGTTTTGATATTACAGCTAATGCTAGCTTGTATAGCCTCCCTGTCGTCCCTTTTATACAGGTTTTAAGATATTTTACCTTTTTGCTCAGTTTCTGTGTCCAATAGGTTTACTTTAGTATCAGCATTGTCGGGTTTTCCTTAAAAGAAACTTAAATGAATTGACATGAATTTATGCAATGATTTTACATTTTTCATATATTTCTTATACTGAAAACTAGTACCTTTAACTTGAGTCATTTAAACTTATTAACTTAACATGATATACCATATACTGATAAAAATTCACACGAGCCATTCGATATTAAATAATTATTAGAATAAAACTGATATTAATTATATATACATAAGCTTAATGATGCAAAAAACATTTACATAAGTCATCTTATACTGATGATATCTACATAACTATGCTGATACTGACTTTATTTACAAGAGTAAGCTGATACAGATTATGTTTTAACTTTGTCATCTGATACTGATTACAATTACATGAGTCGGTTTATACTAATTCTTTAACATGAAGTATCTGATTCTGACTTTTTTTTACATAAGCATGCTGATACAGATTATATTGAAATGTACATGTGTCGTCTGATAGTGATTATGTTTCCATGATTTAACGGATAGATCATATTGATGATTCTTCAGGTTAACATTTAGATGTTGGCCGAGGTAATGACGCTAAAAAAATAGTATACTTTAAACCAATATTGTGTAACATATAACAAAGATGTAAATGTGTTACCTTTACTTTTCTGTCTTTCGATTTGTCGTCGACAAAAATAAAGGACAATTGTCACTGACCCTAACACTAATACAATAACTCCAATTATCAAAGCAGATCTGAAATCAATAAAAAATAATTTGTTCATTTCACAAAATCAATATAAAAAATCTGGCTTAATAAATCAAAATCACTTATTTTGATGTTTTTTAATCAGAATTCATTAAATTGGACCTATAGCAAAATTGTTATTAGGAATCGAAACGTGCTCCAATTAATGTATCGCATGACCAGTAAAGTTATGTAACTCTACACATACAAACAATAAATCATACAAAATCAAAAGAGAGTTTCTTTTAATTAAACCCAATAAAAGCTAACCGCTTTGAATGCAATATGTGAAATATTTCTGAATTATGATGTGGACCCATTAACAATTATCTCCACAAACAAATAAACAAAAATGTTTTCTCAATCTTAACAAGGGTGTACAAAATAAATAAATAATCTGAAGTTGATGTGTTATCTTTGAAAACATCTCCATATGTGTAATTATAACTTCCTGTAACTTTATAACGACAACTAAAAAAAAATAAAAGTAGCTATTTATCAACATAAACACCAGCAGACAGTTTTAAGTTAATTTGATATGCAGCCATGAAACAAAAAATAATAATAAAAAAAATCATGATTAATGGTGCAAGGTTTCAGAATTTGATAGAATTATTTCATAGTTGTCTAAGTAAAAGAATAGGCTTCATGATAGTTTGGACTAAGACACAAACCATTCATCGACTAAAAGAGGGCTTGGTTTGTTGTCTCTCTCATAAGCAATACGATTTAAACTGTATTTATCAATTTTTATACAACTGCAAGCAATTAGTGGCTGTATAATGGTATGGCAATGTCATCATCTGAATACATTTGGTTTCCAGACAATAACTAGAGTATAATATTATGTGAACAGTTCTGCATTGAATTTGACCACAAGGTTCCATACCACAAAAGGAAAGGTTGATATTGATTTTGGGGGCTATAGTCCTATCTGCATTTCGATTTAGGAGTTAGGTGACAAAAACAATACTTGTCTTACACCTTTTATAAACATGATCAATGGTTTATTTCTTGACTAATTTCAACGACGTTAAATTCAGTCTTATACTGGAACAACTATTGTTCTGTAAATTTCTATATCTAACTGGTTTTTTTTAATTTGGATAGTTGGCCCAATTTAAAAAAAGGTCCGCATTGAGGTTCAACATGTCAAAAATTAATCTTGGTTTCAATTAATCAAAAATTGAATAATTTGGGTTATGATATGCCAAATCTAAATGTGTATTTGGAATTTTAATTGAAGGCCCGTTTTCAACTGGTCTACACTATGGTCCAATAGTTCCAAAATTAAACTTTGTTTTCTTTAAAAAAAAAAATATACTTTAGGTTTTTTGTTATGTGCTGAATCGAGTGTATTTTAACCTTGGATTTTGAGCCCAATTATCAAGTTGGTCAACATTTGTGTCATGAAAAAAGTATAATCTTGCAAAACATATTGGAAGTGTAGATGTTCAAAAATTAAATAAATAAAAAAACACGTTATTGAATTGAAGGTTTGTAAAAAATATGTAATTTTGAAATAGTTTGATTTATAAAATGACCGAGTTTATCTTATCCGTTCTGCTCACTTTTTTTACAGTTTCCTATAGTTGCTCATATCAACATCATTTGGACTAAGTTGGATAGTCTCAATTGCAATCATACCTCATCTCCTTTATATTATATTTTAATATAAATTGCAACTCTTACCAGGGGCCGATCTATCCTTTTTCAAAAAGGAAAAGGCGTTGCTTACCCATGATAAAGGGAGGGGGTTCCAACCATATGTCCCCATTCAAATGCATTGATTGTCCCCCCCTTCCTCCCTTGGATCCGCCACTGCATACTGATTAACGAGGTTCTGTTCAAATCATTGTGCAAATATCACATGGCTGTTTAATAAGGTTCCTATGTGTATCACTCTATGACATAATGTATACTTAGTTTATACATATACAGAAGGGTTACAGACTAACTGACAACCACTTTATTTTATACTTAGATTTAATACAGAAATGTCTTGTCATGAAGATAACATTTGAATCTTGGACAGTAATGAGCATAACATATTTTTGGGGGGGGTTCTTTTTTTTTTGTGATGACACCTTCTTTCCTTTGGAGGCACTGGACTATTATATGATGGGATATTTCGAGTGAAAAAAAAAATCACTTCTGAGTACAAAATTGTTGGATTATTTGCAAAACCTTTCTCAAGAAATTGTATGTTTTCATGTAAATTAGTTTACCAAACACATGTACATCCAAGATCATTTTATTTTATTTTCAAAATTCTTAGAAATGTATTTGTCAAATATTTATGACAAAGAAGTTGAAGTAATATTTATTTTGTTTTGAAAATGGACTTCAAAGTTAAAAATACAAATAATGTAAATATGTCTATGCTAGAGGAACAGTCATTCATTTTATAAGGGATATCCCAAATTGCAGTAGCTTTAAATACTTGTTTCTCAGATGGCTATTTTTATGTTAAATATAGGTTCAATTTAACTGAACTAATGCTACAATGGATAAACAATATCTAGGTTCGTAGATCTTCATAATGTTGTGTGAGGAAAGGAAAGGTGTTTAGAATGTGGAACATTATGCGTTGACAACCGGAAGATCAAGCTTCAATCATTTGTTCCTGGTCAAGTAAATGTGAAAACAACTCATCATAGATACCAGGATTAAAACTTTATATTTACGCCAGACGCGTGTTTCGTCTACAAAAGGCTCATCAGTGACGCTTGAATAACAAAATGGTTAAAAGGTGAAACAACGTACGAAATTGAAGAGCATTGAGGACCAAAAATTCCTAAATGTTTGGCCAAATACAGCTCGGGTAATCATTTCCTGAGGTAGAAAAGCCTTAGTATTTCAAAAATTCAAAGTTTTGTTAACAGTTAATTTATAAAAATGAACATATCAAATGATAACTCAATTCAACACACAAGTGCTGACTACTGAGTTGCAGAGTTTCGGCTTGTTTTTTTCCTTTGGAATACGCTTATAATATATTTTATCTTCCTATTACTTGATTTGTTCCATTTGACTGGGAGGAGTTGAACCGGTTCGGTAATCATAGACCAGTCTATCTATAGACGGGTGTTTTCGGATAAACTCTGGAAAGAAGTGTCCATTTATAGTCATTGACATGGTTAGAATATGACGTGTATTCACAAAATAAAAATACACAGCCATTGATTTTCTTGTAAGGCATACTTTTAAGATTAAGAACATGTGAAGTTTATCAAATTTGAAAATTTGTGGGTATGAAGCGAAACTATTTCTACATCATTTGCACAATATGAATATGTCTTTTTTTCAATAACGTTATAAAACGCTTGTTTGCTTACTTATATTCCAAATGTGTTTATTTTGTATGTATGTGGAGGTCAGGGGTTGGTTGCAGGGATGGAAGGGGATTAGTTGCAAAGATAATTGATAATATAAATGAAATGAATAAAAAGGGTCTAAATATTTAGTATTTAATGTATTTTTATATAAATCACGTTAAAAATAAATCTCACAATCAAACCAGTTTCAGGCATAATAATACAATACTTTAATATACTTTAATTTGCACTTATAAGTGCTATGAATCTTTGACTATTTAATTCGTCTAATATCGTATACTCAGTTCTTTTGTATTTTTGCTTGATGACAATGATAAGTGACAAGAAATCAGCAGTTATGATTATAACAGAATTCATTAGAAATATCTGGGTAATTTTCCCATCCATGTTTACTTTCGAAAGGATTGGGGAAGAAAACGTCGATAAGAATGCACACACACAAGTACTTTTGTTCCTCGTTAAATAAACTCACTTTTTTATATGTAGGAAAAGTTGTATACATTTTGAATGGAAGTTTGTCAAGACGTTTACGAGTATTTCTGTGGAAATGTATTTGCGTAGATATTCGTTCAAAATTTTTGTGAACGTATTTTGAAAGCCGGTGGCAGTGATTGATGGAGTAGAGGAAAATAGTTTTGAAACTGAAACGATAACTGTACGGATTGTTTTTGGCAACCAATCATGAGAACAAATCTGTGTCGAGATGAGGTATGGAAGATAAAAAGTTGTGAGGTAAAGCAAGGGACAATGGAGCTCCCCTCAAAAACGGTTCTTCGAATTTAAAAACAGCAAACAAAATAGGACAGAAGATGATTTGAAAGTCTTCCTCAATCAAAGTCCTGCAATAATTATTGCTTACAAACCATCATCAATTACTCTACAAAGTTCGTAGTGATAAAAGTATTGGACAAAGTGGTTGATCTTGACAAAGTGAAAGACAGGTTCTCTAACTTTGTTTCTTGGGTTTATAAAATTATAGGTACTGAGGTTTGACATATGTTTGCCTTATAAAATCTGAATCATAATATTTTAAAGATATGTAATATTGAATTCCCTTTTCAAGGGACTAACAGGTGTCCATATCCTTCTCTCTGTGTTAAATATAAAATTACATGGCATTGCACCTCACCTATTTCTATAAGAGAGGACACGGTCATTAATTATATGTGAATTACATTAGAAAGGTAGCTTTATACATATACTTCTTACTTACATTTCACTATGAGATAATTGACCGTTCGGATCATTAGGTTGTGTAGGACTTATTGCTGAAATAAAATAATGTATATCAACAGAATATTTAGTATAGGATTTTACATAAAATTCCAACATGAATCATGTGTAAAAAGGACAATATCTTTATCATTTGGTCACCCTTAAAGACTATCTAATGAACAGAATCGCTCCAAATTATTTATCCTTTAGATTAAGTTTAAGCTGATCATGTGGCTAGGTATGTCCACATCCTTTATTGCCTTCCTGCAGTAAAAAGCTTATAGTTAAGTTTTGGCAATGTTTTCATGGTCTTGGCAAAATAACAGATCTTTTTTGTGACTAATTGTCTTGTCTCAGTGATGTTCAAGCTCCTTGGTTATTTTATATATACATATATGGCATACTATTTTTATTATAATTTTCGATATTCAATATATGTTGAGTGCTTGCACTTACATTTGAAAACGTCCTCTTTCAGTAGAAATTTTCTTTCCCCAAAAGTTACACCATACAAACAGGAATATGAGACATTAAGATCATTTTCGGTCAGATTTTGGATAATTAAGGTGTAGCCATCTTTCATAACCTTTCCATCATACTTTTTATTTGGTCGTCCTGTCTTTACATCTATAAACAGGGTCTGTTGTACAGGAGTCCATCTATCCCAACCTGAATCATCAGGACAACAGTGCTCAACATTGCAAAATAATGTCACGTTTTGCCCATATTCCGTAACCTTTCCAACAACCGTCCATTCTAAAATACCTGAAATTGATTTAATAGATTGTCTGTTGCTTTACCTAACATATTAAAATGAATTTAATTTTTGTTTCCACAAGATAAATAATAAGAAAAATTGTATCTTTCACCTTCATACATTTATAATACTGTTATAGTCTTGTTTTCCAGTTTTCATAGCAAATGTGATTGCTTTGTAAATTGAGGCAATAGGATTTTTTTTTTACATCTCTCTTTTTTGTCATGAACAATGCTGTAAGACCTAGGACTGTCCCTTTGGTGTCTTTCGTCCCTCTTCTATCAATACAGTTTATTGATTTCAGACATCAGTAAGTTAGCAGTATCTCCAAAACAGATACAAAGGAACCATGACAGACATGTACACTTAAAAAGCATTCAATCTATTGCTTCGTATATAAAGATGGAGTAAGATAGAAAAACAAATATGACCACTGAACCATTATACTTGTAAAGGTGTCTGAACCCTATCAGATTGAACTATATACCGTGCAATGATTATTTTCTATTATACAACTCATAAGAGAGAATATCACATGATGCATTTTTGTTGAAACCGTTGATGGACAAAGTAATGAGGTAAATAGATATAGGAAGATGTGGTGTGAGTGCCAATGAGACAACTCTCCATCCAAATAACAATTTAAAAAGTAAACCATTATAGGTTAAAGTACGGCCTTCAAGCACATTTCAAATATGTTTAGCTCAGTTTATACATTAGTTAACGTTGGTTTACCATTTCACCGTCCTTGCCAGATTAGCCTCTCTATGTCTTTCCTTGACGTGAAATTATGTTGCAGACAAACAACAAGTACACACAGAACGATCTAGCATATTGTATCAGGGAGTAGAAAAGTAAAGCAAAAAGGCAGCTTTTATCACTTGGTAAGTTTGTATTA
Organism: Mytilus galloprovincialis; assembly: GCA_037788925.1. Taxonomy (NCBI): domain Eukaryota; kingdom Metazoa; phylum Mollusca; class Bivalvia; order Mytilida; family Mytilidae; genus Mytilus; species Mytilus galloprovincialis. Next base: position 82,983,963 of record CM075338.1, read on the forward strand.
ATTGAATCAATCGGTTTGTGACTTTTGAACAGCAATATACGACAGTTGCCATTTTGTTATCATTAATCTTTGATTAAAGGAATAAAAACAGTGGACGTTTTAAAGACACAACAAAGCGACAAAAAAGCAGAAGAAGGCACAAGGCCAACAATGGGTCTTCAACGCAATGAGGAAATCCCGCACTTGGAGTTTGGCTTCAGCTGGCACCAAAAAAATGTGTACTAGTTCAGTTAATAGGGACATCACACAAAACCCCCGAAAGATATGAATAAAAAAAATAAAAAATAAAAAAATACAATACAAAAAAGGCCAGAGGATCCCGACTTTGCACATGCACAAAATGCAGCGGGATTAAACATGACTTGTGAGTTCTAAACTGGTTCTCTATACATGTACATCTAGCCAATGTATTATTAACAAACACGCAGCACTACGCACAGTAAAATTAAGTGTAAAAGAGTCCGATGTCAGAATAGGTAACAGTAGAAACTAAGTAAAATGACAATGATACATACATTAACAAACACTACAAAAGTCAAAAAGTTTGAAAAGACCAGTTTTTGTCTGAGTTTGCATAAATTTTTACTTGACATTCTTAATTTGTCTGCATAATTTTTTAAAATTCTTGACAAAGTATTAGTTTGTCTAAAAAGGTTCTTGATTTTTCTTGACAAGTGTCTTGACCATGTTGACAGTATTAACAATGTCTTAAAATTTCTCAACACTTCCTGTATCATCTGATAAGAGTCTTGATTAGTCTTGACACATTCTTGACTGTCTTAAATTTGTCTCGATCTGTCTTGACATATTCTTGACATTCTTAATTATGTCTGAATATGTATTGACGTATTCTTGACATTCTAAATAATGTCTGAATATGTCTTGACACATTCTTGACAGTATTTAATATGTCTTGACACTATCTCAACAATATAAATTTTGCCTGAAATGTATACAGACTTATTATGCACGGTTTATGACATCCTTTGGGTTTTTGTGGCTAAAAAAAAGAGGACGAAGATGGGGGCTTTCGTGTTGGTCAAAGAATGTGTTCTCATCTTGATTCAAACTCTTTTTTTTTTTTGAACAACCCAAAACATTTTTTATTCAAATTTGGGTGTTGAATTTTATAATTTTCTATCAACAAAAAATTGTGATAACTCCTTCCTGAAAAAAAATATTCAACACTCAAATTTGAATAAAAATAAATATCATTGATGGGACCCATTATGAATACTTTTTTTTATTATTATTCCTGGAGAAGATTATAATTCTCTTTTAATCTTTGGAATCATTATGGCAGGTCAACTGATAAGTTGTATGGCTGCTTACAGGTAAATCAGTTATTTATATTAGACAATTGCGTTTTTTTAGAGGTGTGTATTACCTTAATTTTATGGGGAACATCCTGTCCATGTGTAATACTTAATATATATTCAAACAGATGACATTACACACATTGTTCTTCTGTTAAATGAATGATTTTAATATCATCATAATTTGCTATTTATATAAACCACATTTTTGTACAATAATTATTTACCATATTAACATGTATGAATGTAGAGTGAAATATGTCTACCGTATGATTGGTTTTAATCATTTAATTAATAAGATTTAGGAATCAAAATGTGTAATTTAAAAAAAAAAACAACATTTAAATTGTTTAATATCAACACACCATCATTTACATTATTTTGGTCATTAGATTTCATAGCTATATTTGCATTTGTGAAACTATTTAAATACCCAAATTTTCAATTATTTTACATGCCCAACTTTCACATTTGTTGTAAGAAGTCTAACTTAAAACAAACAACAGTGTATTATGTAAAAAGAAATAAAGATTAAAGTTATATTATGAATATTGGTCATGATTGTTAAAACTTAGACACAATTCAAAATGTTCAGAATATGTTAAGCCATACTGAGAAAGAATAAGAATGTTGAGAATATGTCGAGAAATTTCAAGACAGTATTCAAATGTCAAGAATTTGTCAAGTAATTTTAAGACCATATTCAGAATGTCAAGAATATGTCGAGTAAATTTCATACAAGTTTGATATAAATGAGAATTTGTCAAGAAAAATTAAGACACGAGTCATACTTTTGGAGAATGTCAAGTAAAAGTTCATGCAGATCAAGACAAAAACTGGTCTTTTCAGACTTTTTGACTTTTGTAGTGAAAAGGACTACAACCATATTATGACATGCCAACTCCAGACCTCAATTTAACATTTATGTTCCGTCGTATGAAAATCATGCACAGGGCTTTATAATTTTTCCTGCATCAAAAATATATAAAAAAATAACTAAAATTAATTACACTTAGCTTAATATATTGTATTGAATCATCGGCCTTAATAACAACAGTGATGAAGTCTTTATTTCAAACATAGATTGAAAGTGTTTATAACTTGCTTTTGTAAAATTCTCACTTTTCCGTATATATAATGTTTTCCTACCTTGAATTAAAAGACAGGTATTTAGAATCACAAATGGCAGCAAATACTCCATATCCTAATGGGTGTACTCTGTATAAGCTTATTCTTTTCTCTTTCTGAAAAAAAAAATAAAACTATTTATGTCTCATCGTATATCCCTAGAAATACAGAGGCGTATACCTATGATTGCGTTGGATAAAAACCGCAATTTGTTTACGTGTGCATGTAAAACAAATTTCGTTGTGGAAGGGTCTAAATGCAGCACAAAGAACATTTTTCAAAAGACAAACAAAAGTGAACAAGTATATTTAAACAAAACGCAGTTGCCTAACAGGTCGAACAACTGATGTTCTTTAACCCTGCTGACTGCCTTTGGCGATTGCCAAATAAAATTGATCACAGGATGTTACAAAATGGAACTTAATTTGAATTTAATACTAAACAGAAAAAATAAACTTGTGGCCATGATGTTATGCCACAAACATAAGGTGTCAAAATCATGTTTGTACACCAGATCCGGATTTCGACAATGAATGTCTCTTCATTGATGAAGGCCATACATTTTTCCCTCAATTTTAGATAGACTCTTGAATTTTAAGAATCAATAAAGGATGAACGGATCATATAAACCGGATGGAAAATACGATACAAGCCCAAACGAAAAAATATAAACAAGTCTAAATTGAAACCTACATTTACGTTCAAACTAAAAATATTGACTTTGATTTGAAAATGATGTTACATATATATACCTTGACTGTAGGGTTCGCACATATTTCCATTTGATCAAAATGCATATGCACATTTACTGGTAACATTACCAAGTTATGGCGATATGAAATTAAACATAGAGATCACATCTGGGAACCAGCACGTAAACAGTATTATTTATCTATTAATATTATTGCTTCTGAAAAGATGCGGGGTTTGAAAAACAGCTGTATGTACAAAGTGCGATTGGTTATTAAAAAAAGTACGTGATATCAAACAAGCTGTTTGAAAAAGTGAGATATTCAATTCTTTATATTGAACAGCGAACTGGAGACTGTTTAATTATATCTAAGCCTCTTAATCATTGTATGAGTTTATTGCGTAGAATATAAATATACTTTCTACCTGAGTTATCTATTTGAAGCACCATTCCAGTCAGATAAGTTATGTTTTTGGAAAATGTATTATGTGTTGCCAGTATGCAAGTGTATGCGTTTCTTTTAATGTAATATAATGTACCTTGTTTATGGATAGAGCTTACATATATTATGCCTGTTGTCCAATCCAATTCAATTTATTTGAATAAAATACTGTTTAAAAAATATCATGTTTCACATGTGGTAGCTCATGTAATTGCACAAAAAGTAATAGGTTTAATACTGAAGGTCACATACGGATCAAGGACACGGGATTGAGGTTTTTGTACAATATATCCGTTGTCGTCTGTGAAAAGGATATTTCCTAATGGCTAATCAAATTGTGATGGCGTCAAAAAATGTTAAGAAGGGATGACTTCCACTTCATCACTTGGTTTCAATTCATGGTTTTATAGGTACCTAGTGAGCAGCAATCCTCTATTTTGGAAATCATAAAAGAAGGGACAAGTCAAAGAGTGTCGTATATTATATCAACTATGAGACATAAAATATGTATGCAGGTGCTGCTGGGATGTTGATACACTGAAATGTATAACCCACAGTTGAGATGATATAATCATCTCTCTTGTCGGACCTTTTTGTCTTAAATCTATTGATTCACATAAAGATCAGCTATCTTAAACATTTGAGGAATCTTTTCAAATACTTTCAAAGTTTAAATTCCATATTGCTATATATTACGTCCTTGTTACTAAAGAACATATATAATGTTAGATTCTTTTGTATTTAAACTTTTGGCATGAGTATATATAATTGTAACGCCGTCATCCTGATTTTTATCTTAGTCCGAAAACAAAAAGTAGGTATTTGTATATGCTACTTCTAACGCAAAAGTAATGTGAAAAAGATTAAACTGATTAACAACAATAAAACATTTAACACGGAAAATTTAAAATATGCACCAAAAATTAAACAAAACAAGAAGATAAAACAAACAAGAGATAATCTTACTATACGGAGTTACATATAACATTTGAACACATTCATATGAAGTAAGGTCAAAATTAGTTTCGGTCATGCAATTATTGAATGAGAAGCTGAACATAAACATTTGGATATGATACAATATCTGAAAAAGTCTAATTTCCATGTCCCGCACTTCACCAGCAATTATTTTTTTATTCAACCATCTTTTTTGAAAATTTTAAGTTTCAGTATAAACTAAGTTATATAATGCACCATGGCCTGCCAATTAAACACTCATTCTTATATTTCTTCCAATTAAATATTGTAATTTAAATGTTCAACCCCCCTAAAATCATGTTGTCCCCTGTGTTTTTTTGAAAACTAAATCATTCAAATAATATCCAAATTAATTAAACAGGCGTCCGATTCTCACATATATGATATATTATATAATAAACTTGCCCCTAATTTGTCTTTTTATATTATAACTATAGCATGTAATAAAATTTTGCAAATTTTAAGAGAAAAAAAATTTGTCCCCAGGGGTGATTTCCCTCCTGTTACCACTGTTTTTTTTTACCTGTGGAAACGTTTACAAGACCAAGAGTTATTTTCCCATTATGTATTGTGAAGAGCATCATTTCCTGAATGCATTAGTACAAAGAAATAGTTGGAAAGGCGGCCAGGTTTGAAAATTCAAGCCCATCCAAGGTAAGAATTTATAGAAAAATACTTATTGGTGTTCTATCCTGTTACAGCCTTTTCTTACACTTTCTGAGAATATTTTTAAGTGTGCACCACAGCATTAAGTGTGTTTTTATATCATCTTTTTAAAAGTTACATGTCACAGGAAATACACTTACATTTAATGTGATAAAAAGGACAAAAACTATCGCGTAATTCCTTTCTGTTACGTTCTGTCATGTTACCTGATAAAAAGTAACAGCATAACCATCATCAGTAACAGGAAGGATGTTCAAGACAATTTCACTGAAGAATCGAAAAGTTAATCTACTATATACCAACCATTTCATTTAATATAAGTTATCACCACCATATTAAATAAATTTCAAAATAATATAAAGTATATTGAATAAAAAAATAGGTTTTTTGCTTTTGATAACAGCAGAGAACATTGTGCAATTCTAGTTTAGTAGATAGTAACAGAAGGGAATTTATTTTAGAATTTTTCATTACCTAGGCAGATTTTCCATCTTGCAAATACAGTTTCAAAGGATAAATGACATTGTTTGCTGTTATCTTCCAATTGTGACCAATTTAAAATGATGTATTTTTCTTAAACTTTAAAATAAAGCAGAAAAATCCTATCTGTTACCAACTCTGTCCTGTTACCGTTGTGCTGTTACTCAAGATTCTTTCATGTTACCAACATATCTGACTATATTTAAGTATATTTCTAAACCTTTTGTACTGCAAATGCTAAAATCAATAATTGGCATTTGATAAACTATTGCAGGATATACTAGTAAACAACAAATATTGTCTTAAACTTATTCCTTATTCCCATTAGAAACTTTTTTAAATTGATTCACTTTGGTAACAGGAAAGAACTGGATTTTTTTTGTACCATTTTTAAAATAGCCATTGTTTCCTTATTAAACAATTGTTTGAATTACAGACAACAGTTCCTAGATCCCCAATGTGTGTTCTTCGATTTGTGCTATTAAAATACTGGGTTTAAACAATTTTTTTTGGTTTTTTCTTATTTCCAAAAATTAGACTTTTTCAGATATTGTCTCGTATACATTTATCGTATGAATGACTTCAGCGAGGTAAAATAATCAATAGAGAGTTCGTCGATATTCCATGTTTGCATATTACAGAGGTATAGATATTCACTAACATTACAAACATGAACCTCATCTTTGAAATAATAAAGACAATCGATTTGTGACCCATGTCAGTAAAATATATTCAAACGAGGACTATACAATCGCTTAAACACACACACTTTACACCTGACTACATAATTTGAACAAACATACACGCATACATAATGGTGGGCAGTCATTTCGTACCTTGACTGTAGGGTTCCACGATATTTCTTTTTGACCAAAATGCATATGCACAACTACTGGTAACATTACCAAGTTATGGCGATATGTGATTAAAAATAGAAATCACATCTGGGAACCAGCACGTAAACAGTATTTCTATTCATGAATATTATTTCTCCTTAAAAGTGGCGGGGTTTTGAGAATCAGCTGTAATTAGAAAGTGCGATTAATTAGTAAAAGTAACGATATCAAAAATGCTGTTGGACAATTAGTTATTGAAAGTATTATATTGAACAGCAAACTAGAGACTGTATAATTAAATGAGGCCTCTTAATCAATGTGGGAGTTAATTATCTAGAATATAAATATCAATACTTTTTATTTGAGTTATCAATTTAAAGCACCATTCCAGTCGGGTAAGATGATTTTTTGGAAAATGTATTATGTGTAGCCATTATGCTAGCGTTTGCGTGTGTTTTTATGTATGTTTTATAGAGATGACTTACATTGGATATGTTTGTTGCTCAATCCATTTCAATGTATTTGAATAAAGTACTGTTTAAATAGATCATGCTCCACATTTTTCATCAGTCGTGTTGATCATGCTATTGCAAACACGGTCATATGTATAATACGATAGGTCACGTTCAATCAAGGACACGGGACTGTAGTAAAGACCTTACGAATATTGCCGTATTCATCTGTGAAAAGGATATTTTTCTAATGGTTAATCAAATCATGGTGGGGTAAAACAAATTAAGAAGGGATGACTTCCACTTCATTACTTGGTTTCAATTCCTGTTTTGATAGGTACCAAGTTAGCAGCAATCATCTATCTTTGAAATCATGAAAGAAGGTTCAAATCATAGAATGTCGAACATTGTATCAACTGGGAGATATAAAATCCGCATACAGGCGCTGCTGGATTGTTGCTACACTGAAATGAATAGTCCACAGTTGAGATGATAAAATCATCTCTCTTGTCGGAAGTTTTTGTCTTAAATCTATTGATTTAAATAAAGATCTTTTATTTTAAACATCTGAGTAAACTTTTCAAATACTTTCATAGTTTAAATTCCATATTGCTATATAATATGTCCTTGTTACTAAAGAAAATATAGATTGTTAAATTGTTTTATCTTAAACGTTTTGTCATGAGTATATAGAATTGTAACGCCGTCATCATGATTTGTATCTTAGTTCGAGAACAAAAAGTATGTAATTGTATATGCTACTTCAAACGCCCAAGTAATGTGAAAAAGATTTAACTGATTAACAACAATAAAACATTTAACACGGAAAATTTAAAATATGTACTAAAAAATTAAACAAAACAAGAAGATAAAACAAACAAAAGATAATCTTACTATACGGAGTTACATACAACAATTGCACACATGCACATGAATGTAAGGTGGAAAATTGTTTCGGTCATGCGATTATTGAATGAGAAGCTGAACATAAACATTTGGATACTTTGACCGTAACAATATCAGTAAAGGTTTGTTGATGTGAAAATAGCTATCATGTTTTGTTTACTAGTTGCTGTCTTAATTTTGAGGAATGACTAAGCGAAGTAAATGAATCAATGAAGAGTCGGTCGATAGTCCATGTTAATTGTTTGCATGTTACAAAGGTCTAAATATTTCTGGACATTACAAACATGAAGGTCATCATTGAAATGATATAGAACATCGACTTGTAACCTCATTTAGTAATATCCATTCAAACGGAGTCTATGCAATCATTTAAAACCATACAAACTATGGAAAGTCGAAAACAAATTAAATATAATTGATCGACTATACACTTTTGATAATAAAAACACATTTAGATAAAAGAGCAGAGTTTGTTTGCTAGACATTCACGAATCGTGAATCCATTTGATGTCATTGTTCACCTAAACTAACCAACAAATTTGCAGAAATGAAACGTTTGTTGAAAGAAAAATGTATTAAGACCATTTGAGCTAAATTTTACCTGTCTAGGAGTTTGCATTTAAAATTGAGGATTAGTGCGCTCCATGGTATACTAATTTAAGATTTCCAGAAAACCAGGGGTTATTTTTAGTGGTACCTCCTTTCGGGAGCTCTCCTCTTTCTTATATGATTTTGAATGTATGTTAAAAATTAGCAGACAGAAAGGTGACACCTTTACAATTCAAGATATACTTAGTTTCAATGAAGTTAAACTTAATGTAAAATATTTAGAAAGCTGTGAAAATTGCAAAATTTGGTTAAACAGATAAAGATCTTTAATTAAGAAATAATTCATGGGGGCTTGAATATATCGTGATTTTACCACAGGTTGGCCCTTTATGACAAATAGTTTACCCTGAGCGATAGCGAGGGGTAAAATATCGGCATAAAGGGACAACCCGTGGTAAAATCTAGATATATTCAAGCCCCCATGAATTATTTCAATTCTAATAGGTCAAATACTGCAATTCTTTTTAGATCGAAGCGCTCTAGGTGGAGACAAATATTTGCCATTCCCATAAATAAACGCACAATTAAATTGGCGTAAAAGAACGGAGCAAACTGAATAGGTGACATGCTTAAACTATTTCAAATAACGCATATAGAAAGTTTTGAATTATTTTAAATGATAGTTTACTTATGTCTTAAATGTTTAAACAAATATGGCTTATAACACATTTTAGCATCGTTTGTTAACGTTTCCATGTTGTGATGATTTTCGGTTTTTCAAGCGTGTATTTTCCCGTAAAATGCTCATATTCTAACGTCATCGTATTATGACGTTGCGAAACTCATTCATAAAAAAGCATATGACGTGGGAGTACGGTCGGAACAGCCCATGCAATATATTCAAATTTTACCATGGGTGTGTACTCAAAGCGTTTGAATGACGTCATGTTAGAATTGGTGGTGTGACACCTATAGTTGGTTAATATATATATATACAAATGATAAATGTAAACGTAAAAGATTTTAAAATAGGTACACATTCCACAAAATACCACATAACGTACAAATTAGTAAAATCAAGCCACTGAACAATGCGATACCATGCCACATAAAAAGTTATAAAATGCTATGCCATGACAATTCAAACCATTCAAAACACAACAAACCATCGGTCTGATTTATGTTGTTGTTTTGTTTTTGGTTTGTTTTTGTGTTGTTGCTTTTTTTTTGGGGGGAGGGGGGGTTGTACTTGAATACATTTTGAAGTTAAATAACCTTTCCAAAATAAGAATTATTATTTGGACAAAATTGTAAGTGTTTCATATTTTGATATAACCGATTATATTCCTTAGTCGAGATAACAATTATTAATTCGAGGTATATAGATTCGATCAAAGCACCAGGTGTGTAACGATATACATCCAGTCTTTGAAAGTTACATTTATACATTTAAAGCGCGAGGTTTATCGACCTTTTTGAACATTCATATTGAATAGTTGAGAGTGGCGATATATCATAATAAAAGTGTTATAGTAGTATAATCTCTTGTTCTACTGATTTTTATTCTTCCTTTTCAAATATGTGCAGAAGGTTCTATTCTTTATATCTGGCATCATCAGACATGGTCGCCTATTTTCAGGACATCACAATAGGAAATTTAGGGGAAAAAACTAAGAAAATTCAACGTCATAATTTAATGTCAGTTAATTAATTCCTGAGAACAGATATTTCACTAGTGACGAGAAATATATTTCGCTCACCGCGCTGGAAATGTACAAAATATCAAAAAAATAAGAAAAAACTGAATTTGAAAAATGGGATAGCATATAAATAATCAGAACAAACGTTTGGAAAACCAAATAAACAAATACACAATCAGATATCGCGGTTTGGGGATCTGAGATAATTGTTATCGTATAAATCTATTTTGTGTTAGTTTTTTTAGCTTCTTTTTTATTTCCATTATAAAGGTGGACAGTACTCATCTATCAAATCCTTATAATATCTTGGTGTTGCAACACGAGGCTGATATTTATTTCATTTACTGAGATTAATAGTATTGATATCCAGCAATATGTCACAATTTTGTGTTCTGTTGTTGAGATTAAAATAAGTTATACATTAAAAAGTAAAATCCAAATCCCCAAAATACTGAGTTCCGAGGCAGGTTCAAAACGGAATGTCCGTAATAAATGCCAAACTCAAAATCTAAAATTCATGAAACGAATTGCTTAGAACTGTAATGTTATGTAGAATTAACTTATGTAGAAAATGGTGGATCAAACATGGCTTGATTACTAGCTAAAACTTTCAAAGTATCTTACAATTCGTATATGTTTTGTTCAATATTTGATATAAAAAGTAAAAGAAAATTAAAACTTGAGATAAAGAAAGGAAATAAACGAGACAATACTTACTTCATTAAATCTGATTCATAAATGTATCTGTTAGTAACAACTCGTCAAACTTTAAATGACATTCACGTTTAAAACCCGTATAACCATCACATGTGTCATTGTTACTAAATAAAAGATGAACAAGAGCTTTGCATTGATGTATTTATTTGCGCATGTGTACATGGAGTTGTAACTTCGTCATTGTGTGGTTTTCATTATTTTTTTTATCATTGTCAGTTTTAACAAAAGTCAGTAACTGTATATGTCGACCTACTGCATAACAAAATAAGTTGTAAACAATTTAACATTCAACATGGTTTTTTTAAATCCATACCTGTCATGTGTACCTAACGTTAACAAAAAGGAGGAATATGCAAAAAGTAAAACTACAAAAATACTGAACTCAGATGAAAATTCGAAACGTCAAGTCCCTACTTAAATGGCAAAATGAAACACTAAAACACATCAAACTAATGAATAACAAAAGATAATGTAATTTATTTAATGGATTGAAATACAAAATATGAACAATCATATAATTGTAAGGAACTAAATGTTCGTGTTTAATATGGACGGAGGACTCCATGTTGCTAGGCACTAAACTTGATAGAATAATATTTGTGAAACAGCAGTCAAAACATTGGCAGCAAAAATTACATATATTAGGTTATAAACACCTTCCAGCATACTTGTTATATTCAATAAATAAATTATATACAATATATTGGATAGACACAGCTGAATAAGTGTGTGCCCTACTGAGTATTTTATATTTTTATCATACATATTGTTTGACTCTTATTCAGTTTTCTTTTAGATAAGTTAAGTGCTATCAAACTCTTATGTCGTAAATAAACACAACACAAAACACAACATAGAAAAAATACAAAAAAACTGAACTCTGTGGACAATTTCAAACGAAAAGTCCCTAAACAAGCGAGACAATTAAAAGATCAAACACATCTAACAAAGGATTAACAACTGTCATATTTTTAAATCATCTTTTTTATATTATAACATAAGTTTTTTTTTAAGAAAAGGGTGGATTGAACCTGGTTGTATAGCTAGCTTAACCTCACACTTGAATGACAATTGCCATTATATTAACAACGATGCGAGGAGACACTAGCAACTAATACAAAAGATTAAATAATAGTTACCAAAGGTACCAGAATAAACACAGACTCACAAAACCAAAGGACATTTACAGTTCTTGTCCATTCGTTTTTGGTGCGTTTTGTTATTTGATTTTGACATGTGATTATGGACTTTCCGAATTAATTTTCCTCTAAGTTCAGTATTTTTGTGATTTTACCTTTTACATCAACAGTTATAAAAAATAATTAAGAAACAACACAAACTGCACTAAGAACCAAGAAAAAGATTGATTGTTAAACTGTTTTTATTTTACACATTCAGGCATGAGTATATAAAAATAAAATGTAGTCATACTAATTTTTATCATAGTCCGAAAACGAATAGTAGGTAACTGCATATGGTACTCTGAACGCCCAACGTATGTGAAAAAAGATTTAACTGATTAACAACAATAAAACATTTAACATGGACAATTCAAAATGTCGCTCTGTGGGAATACGTTCCTACAACTACACACAACACAAACATACAACAAACAAAAGATATTCTTACTCTATGAAGTAACATACAAAATTTAAACACATTCACATGAATGTGAGGAAGAAAATTATTTCGAATCTTCATATAGTAAGCGTATAATTAGTTAATAAATAAACACAAATGATAAAGAGGAATTCGGGTTATATCAACACATTTTGAATTAAATCACGAGAAAAAAATAACAATAACCATCTGAAATAACCTGACAATCCATTTGTAAAATACAAAAATCTAAATTCAAACTGTTTAAAAACGGGGCACGCCAATGCATTTTTTAGATAATGTAAAAACGTATACATGATGTAAAAAATAAATACACTTTCCATCAAAAAGTATATTGATATTTCAGGTCAATAAAATAAATACCAGTTTGTTTGCTTTTTTGTCCATTTCTAAGCAGGTTCAATAACAATTATCTACGAAATGTGTTATCGAAAGGTCCGTAATATCGTTAGCCTAAATCCATCAATTGGAAATACCACTTAAAATGTTGTTGGATTCAGTCGAGGATTATACCAGTCAATGGGCTAAGCGCGAGAAGAAAGACGAAGACACTCTTTCCGAATGGATTAAGGCAGTGAGATCGTTGATACCAATCAGAATTAGGAAATTGAATGGTTCCCTCAATGCCCATGCTACGTCAATCTTTATAGACCCACATATTGCAAAGGTCCGACCTCCGTTACAAATATGTTGTTGTCCCCGCTAATAAAGCCCCAAATAACATCGTTTGTTAAAAGTAAATGTAAAAGTCATTACATTAACTGTTTGATAAACGAATTAGGTATTGACAATTCACTTGGAAACTCAACATATTCCCTCACAACAACAAAGAGGAAATCCTGGATAATCATAGGTCTGTTCTATTTGGAATTTAAACCAAAGATGAAGAACTGGATCTTCCATCACGGTATTGGATACCTGAACTTTATAAGTTTCCTTACAAACAACGGTATACTGCTGGGTCTTCCAAGTGCTCCACGAAACCTCTTTCTAAATTATTTACATCTAGTTTATCAGCAATCAAAGACGGGCTTCAAAGTTATTGTGAAACTGCCTATTCTAGAGGTGGCGTGAATCAGATGTGGATACTTACAAATTTCAAAGATCTTTTAGAGTACATACAATCTAACTCTTTTTCATCTTTTAACAGTATTTACACATTTGACTTTTCTACTCTTTACACAAGTATTCCACATTCAAAACTAAAAGACAAATTGAAAGAATTTGTATTACTTTACTTCATAAAAAAGAATGGCCAACGTTGATACAAGTATCTTGACTTAGGGAGGGATAAATCATACTTTGTAAAGAATCACTCTGCTTCAAACAAAAAATTCTCTGAAACTGATATTATCAAGATGCTTGATTTCTTGATTGACAACATATTTGTAACGTTCGGAGGACATGTGTTTTTCAACAGACCTTCGGAATTCCAATGGGAACAAACTGTGCCCCTCTACTTGCCGACTTGTTTCTTTATTATTATGAGGCTGAATTCATGCAGGAACTTCTTAGGAAGAAAGATAAGAAGTTAGCAATATCCTTTAACTCTACTTTCCGCTATATAGATGATGTTCTTTCACTAAATAATTCAAAATTTGGTGACTATGTGGAACGCATCTATCCCATCGAACTAGAGCTAAAGGATACTTCAGATACAGTTAAGTCGGCTTCATATCTTGACTTATATCTAGAAATTGACAATGAGGGTTGAAAACAAAACTGTACGACAAAAGGGATGATTTCAGCTTTCCAATTGTGAACTTTCCATTTATAAGTAGCAACATTCCAGCAGCACCTGCATACGGGGTATATATATCCCAATTGATACGATATTCCCGTACTTGCATTTCCTATTATGATTTTCTTGAAAGAGGGTTGCTGCTGGCAAGAAAACTATTAAACCAAGAGTTCCAAATGGTGAAGTTGAAATCATCCCTCCGTAAATGTTACCGCCATCACGAGTTGGTTGACCGTTATGGAATAACCGTTTCACAAATGATATCGGATATGTTCCTTACGTCGTAACTATAATCCCCTTCCCTTTCATGAATATGACCTACCGAATTAGACTTTTTACCGGATTGGTAATCACATAAGCTACAAGACGGCTGCGACATGTGGAGCAGGATCTGCTTACCCTTCCGGAGCACCTGACATCACCCCTAGTTTTTGGTGGGGTTTTTGCTGTTTATTCTGTAGTTTTCTATGTTGTGGCATGTGTTCTATTGATTTTCTGTTTGGTCTTTTTCATTTTTAGCCATGGCTTTGTCAGTTTGTTTTAGATTTATGAGTTTGACTGTTCCTTTGGTATCTTTCGTCCCTCTTTCAAATGGCAAGTCCAACAAAATGAAATGAGTAGACATTTTACAACATTGTCTGTGCCCTTTAAAAAAAAGGAGAAATGAATTACGTTCTAAGATTTCATGTATGTTTAAAATTTGTGATACAGACAGTGGCAGCAAAAAAATCACACACATACAGTACAACTGACTTAAAAATTCAATCCAACACATTAATAAATAACAAAAATGAAAAATAACATCGCTGTAGTTTATAGTAAATTTAACAATGACGTCAACAAATTATGTCCACCAACAGATTCTGTGTTAGACCATATGCTATAATATTGTCCTGTGGTACTGTAGGGGAAATGAGGTTTTAGTAAATGGGTTTCCCTTATTTATCAAGGCGGCCATTCATTACGGATACCAGTTTTTTTAATTTATTTTACCCTCCGAGATCCAAAAAGCGTTATTCAAGTTATGGCCTAGCACCAGGGACGGTTCGTGCATTTGTCATCTTATTTTTCTGCAACAAAATGTTGTTACTTTATTTACCTGAAGAACACCTACTTGTCAATATAACAAATGCCAGAGTTTGTATCGTCTTGACAGACCTCGAAAAATCATCAGATGTTCTATATATCAAACCTCGCACCGACTCTAACTTTCTTAAACAATACAAACTGATAACGTGCGTGTATCTTCTAATTCAAAGGGTCATCACTCTGCAAAACGATCAAGGAAAAGAACAAAATGCAACCTTGATTTACACTTTGTCTTAATACAACATATAGAACAAATTTTGAAATCAATTAGATTACATACGTGAACTTGTTAGTTAAAAGACCATAACGCAGAAATTTGAATTTGATATATAACAGATTATTACAAACCTTCATCAAGAACAACAATACCTACTTCTAAGGTTCAAGATAAGTCACAGTTGACATTAAATTCATCATGGATACCCCTGGTCATTAAAAACACATTTTGACTATAGTTACTCATTTGGATCATTACACATACATTAAATATGGTTAACTCTGATTTCCTTACACCTATGTTGATTTTTAAAAGTACTTGCCACTTGTCAAAGATATTGGGGTTTTGGTTGCTATGGATACCTGACACATTGTCTTTGTATGGATATATTGATTATTGTTTTTTTTACCTTACAATCATTTGAATACTTGCAACCTCTGATCACCTGTCTTACACAAATCATGACTCTGAGTAAATTTATGTCGTCTTTTATAGATATTGATAATAACTATTCGTGTTAACCATACGCATATAATTGACTTGCGTAACATCTGATTATCTAAAACGGAAATTTACTTTGGGTACCTCTGTTCACCTTCCACCAATATTATTCTTTGTTACCGCTGGTTTCCTTCCAAAGAAGTTGACTTTGATTTTTTTGTTCACCGTGTACAAGCTTAGGTTTCCAATATCTGAGTAAATAGAGAGGTAATCAAATTTTAAAACGTCACGTTTCCTTTTTTCTTCAAAATGTTAAATGTTGATTCCGTAGGTCACAATTTGCTCTTAAACGCGCGTCTGGCATATAACAAAGGGACTAAATATACCAGAGGGAGAGTCAAATTCATTAATTGAAAATAAACTGACCAAGCCATGGCTAAAAATGAAAAAGACAAACAAACAAACAAAACACATGGAAAAATAAAGAAAAAGCAACACGACTAGCAAGGGATGATCTCAGGGGCCCCGGAAGGGTAAGCAGATCATGCTCTACATTTGGCATCCGTCGCATAGCTCATGTGACACATAGTCTTATTCGGTAGGTCACATTTATTAAAGGGCAGGGAATTGTTGTTACGACGTAAGTAGCATATCCGATATCATTTGTGAAACGGTTATTTCATAACGGTCGACTAACTCGTGATGGCGTCCGTAAAATTTACGAACAAAACTAGGCATTTAATCTTAACAAAGAATGTGATATCACTTGTTAAGTTGATGACATTGCCGCCATTTTGAAACCGGAAATCACTCTTTTTTGTCATTTATGTGTTGTTTTTCCGTACTTTAGGAACTGTAATTTACGCTTAATAAAACCTTTCATTGGATTATACCTGCAACACAACTTTCAAAGATTAAAAACTGGATATGACGCCATTAGCAAAATGATCGGTGGCCATCTTGAAAAATGGAAATTTTCGATGGCCAGCACCTGATTTCTTTTAATTATCGTTTAGTCCACCTCTATACCAAATTTCATGCTTGTATTTCATGCTTGTGTTATTACTTGTTAAGTTGATGAAAATTATTAAATATTGTTTACGTATTTGCATCTAATTTGGAACCGTTTTTGTCGTACTAAGGATCTGTTGTTAACGTTTTATCATATATTACCTTGATTTATACATAACACATCTTTCAAAGATTAAAAACCCTTGTAAAATTGCTTGAAAGTAAAAAAAATCGAATTTTTTGACTCGTCAGCCGACATTTTGAAACCGGAAGTCACCTTAAGTTTCATTAATGTATTGTCTAGTCGTTATTTATGAATTGTCGTTTTCTTTTTATCAAATCTTACAATGGATTTTACATATAACACACCTTTCAAAGGATTAATAAATATTGGCTAGTTTGTTATGACGCCATTTTCAAAATGTGTGGTGGCCATCTTGAAAAAATGATTATTTTTTCTGGCCAGCAGCGGATTTTTTATAAGTATCATTTAGTTAACCTTTATACCAAATTTCATACTTGTATCACGATTTGCACAATTATGTCCATAATATCTCCCACTAAGTTGGTTGGTACTGATCGTACAATAGCAAAAAGCTGTGCAACGATCTTAATGAGAAACACCATCAATCAACTTCGTGGGCAATCCAATGAACCTCAAACTAATATAAACAACCCTTATCGGTAAACTTAACTACACTCAATACGCCCACTGTCGTAATGACAAGAGATCAAAACTATGATAGCTTAATCAAACATATGCAATACACAACTTCAAACAAAACAGTAAATTAAACAAAATTAATATACACTAAAAAAAACCTAAACATTGGCATAAAGCATTCTAAATGAATAAAAACATTTATGAAACTAAGAGTTATTTACAAAAATAAAATTATTGTCCACATGACTTAATCGGTTTGAACTTTCGGAAGCACTTTTTCTTATCTTTCAACAGGAGTACCAGTTTCCTTCATTTCTGACAGTCCCTGTAGATATGTTGCCTGTTACGGATCGACAGATTCGCCAGTCAATACTGGTATTTAGATAAATACATTGCCACCAACACAAAAGTTTCGATATACACGTTCACTGTTAGTCTTTTGTCACATGTCCATGAAGTAAAATCCAAGCTAAAATGATTGAAACATTTTGAATAATCTATCACAACTGGCAGCACATGGTGCTACTAAAGCAGTAAATGTTTTTTCTAATTTTCCATGGCAATTAAAGGATTTAGTTTTCATTTCATTAAAATATCTTTAATTCAAAAATTGAGACTAGAAATGTGGAATGTGTAAAAGAGACAGTAACATGAAAAAAGAGCAAACAGCAGTCGAATGCCACACACAGGTCTTCAACAAAGCGGGAAAATCCATCGCCTGGCGGCGGATTTTAAATGGCCCCTCAACAAAATGTGTACTAGTTCAAACTTCAAACTTCAAACCATAAAACCAAAGTAATAATTAAACACATACAAGACTAACAAAAACCAGAGACTTTGTCAAGGTAACCATACCAAGAGGCACACCCAGTATGCATAGGTCAAGAGTCAAAAAGTCATAGACTGGTCAAGAGTGCCATGAAAAAAAACCACAAAGCATATTTTGAGGAAATGTTAGTCTAGGTACACAAAACTATCAAACATATCTATATACCTAATGTAAATATACATGTAAACAGATGTGGTATGATTGCAATCAGACAATTCTCAAAATGATTCAAACACAATATACGAGTTGTACATTGAGGGCAAAAGTCAAGCTCATATGAAGTTTCTCGTGTCACAAGACTCACCATCTTATGGCAATACAGCTTCATGCCACATATTCAGAAGAAATGTCAATTTAAAATTATACTTTTAGGTCTTGGTAATATACCAAGTAATACATTGCATCACGATGACACACACAAATTGCATATGTCAAGAGTCAAAAAGTCATAGTCTTGTCAAGAGTTCTATGTCAAATATACACCAAGCAGTCCTGCACGAATGTTCATCATTGACACGTAACATTGTCTTGTGTCATGATGCACTACACATGTCAAATACAGAGAACATGGGTCAGGGACAGAAACAGAAAAGACATATGACTCTATCAACGTACTTGTATTGCAGGTCACTACAAATGCCTTCAACATAGGACATAAACTCTCGCAACATTTCAAGATTAAAACCGTCTTTCACAAAAGTTTGCACATGATTCTTTGCAATGATTATCTTACCACTGTTAATTGAAAATCGTGTCGTGCAGTTATGTCAATAAATAAAACGGTAAGATGAGAGATTGAAACACTTAAAACTAGGGTTAAACTTTACCATTAATTTTGTAACTTTACTATGTGATAGCACTATGGTAAACTGATAGAAACAACTGATGCCGTCATGAAAAGGAATATTTGCAATAGTACGACCAGAACAATACAAGACAAAGTTGAAAACAAATGAAAGAAATTATACCTACGACTTTTCTTATCAAAATGCACAAGTAAGGAACCGTAGTTTTCATATAATGTACTCGTCTAAAATATTCGCTCACGTTGAACAATGGACATTAACACTGTATATTTATACAAACGACCAATCTTGTAAATAAATGAATAAATAAATATATATATAGTTCAAAACATGCCAAATATTGTAAGGCCCGTTATCAATTGAATACAGATTGTCTGATCGTAATACAATTCAAAATAAAGTTAGAAACAAGCTTGCTGTCATTAGTAAAGGCAACAGTAGTATACCGCTGTTCAAAACTCATAAATCCATGGACAAAAAACAAAATCGGGGTATCAAACTAAACAAAAATGTTTTAATTTAATGTTCGCTGGTAGCGTAATTAAATATCTATTGTATTTTTCTGGATATCATTTGATAATGTTTTTTTTTTTTTTTTTCATAGCGTTTTCAAAACAGCAATAAATTGGATTCGTCCTGTTTGGATTGAGACTTGCATAGTGGCACATTACGCAATCTTACCTTTTAGATCTGTACATGTAAAGTTCTGCTTCGCATCCGGACTTTCACAGATCGGTGTTGTCTTGATAATATTTTTTTTCAAGTATGGCATCATTTTGTAGTCAGTTTTAATTTGTTTGTATGTACGTAGTTTAGGCATATTTTCTGACGCATTTACTGTTAACACAACTGGGTCGATGCCGTTGCTGGTGGACATTTCGTACCAAGGGTATCACCAGCCCAGTAGTCAGTGTTGTCATGAATATCAATAATACGGTCATTTAAATAAATGTACTGTTTGCAAAATTATGAATTGTTTGAAATGCGAAGATTATGCCAGGCATAGATTACCTAAGCCGTATTAAACAAATCTTTTTTTTTTTAATTTTGGGTTCTCAATGCTCTTCAACGTTTAAATGGTAAGGTTTCTTACTTATTCGATCTGAGTGTCACTGATAAGTCTTGTATTGATGAAACGCGCGTCGGGCGTATCAAGTATAGGCCTGGTACCTTTGAAAACTGTTTGCACCACTGGGTTGATGCCACTGCTGGGTGACGTTTTGTTCTCCCGCCCAGTAGTTAGCACGTCGGTGTTGATATGCATATCAATTACATTTGTTTATGGTCATTATTATAAATTTACTGTTTGCAAAAGTGTGAATTTTTCGAACGCTAAAGCAATTTTCATCCCAGGCATAGATGAGTTTCATGTTGACTAAACGCACGTCTGATTTATCAATTTATACGACTGGTACCTTTGATAACTATTTAAATCAATATTTGCTGATAGGACAACTGTACTGTATGCTATTTGCTCATTTTTGAAGTCCATGCGATGACCTATAGTTGTAAATGTCTGAGTTTTTTTGGTCACTTGTGGACAGCTGTCTCATTGGCAATCATATCACATCTTCTTTTTATATTTACAGATGTAAAACTTCAAATATAATTTATAAAACACAAATACATAAAATTTGAAAACTGTTTTAGACAATTATTCAGATTAAGCTAATGAGTATACAACACAAAATAAAGCTGATTTTGTTTAATTGATTACATTGTACGTTCATTGGCAGATATGTCATGCATAATTAAGACTAGATGCAAAGTTGAACGACCTGAAGTTAATGATTACAATTTTTGAGTGACAATTTATTAAAATATAGCGTTTGCTAGACGAAAAACTTCCAGAATGCCCTACATAACAAGGAACTATATCAAATCGCACGGTACACTACATGTATAAGGTCCCTTTTATATTTCCACTCTTGACGTATGTCAATATAAAAACTACACTGTTTGACAATCAATAACATCCACTATAAGTAAATCAGATAATACATGTATGGACCTTTTTTGTATCCAATTTTTCCCGGTTTCGAACATGTTTGTTTTACAACTCACATGACTCATGACTCATGTTGACCAGACATATAAAAAATCAAAAGCACTGTGGTTCTCTGAGAATTCCGAATGCAATAAGGATCTATCCGGGCACTCTGGTTATAAACCTGGGTGCCATCTGGGTTGTTTGGTTCTGAACCTTGGTTCTATCCGGGTTCTTTGGTTCGAAACCATGATAACTGGTTCTAAATTCGGGTTGTTTGGTAATAGCAACCCGACTTCTTGGTTCCATCTGGGTTCTATCCTAGATTATTCCAATGTTCCCGTTGAACTTGGAGAAGATAACCACAATTATCCGAATAAAAAGATAAAGTACATTGTAGGTCAAAGACGCTAAAATTGTTTTATAACATTAAACATTTCAGGATCGACAGTAAAAGAAGCTGTAAGGTATTTATCTTCTCATTCTAATAATTTTGATTAGGAAACTAGATAAAAATTAAGCATTGTATAGATTGTAAAAATAAAACGAAAAATACACATCCTTTTATTTAATTCAATCTGTTTTAATTTATTTTCTTTTACTCATTCCTTATTTCCGTCAATATTTCTAGAAGTTTCAAAACAACACCACTTGACCAGTTGACGACTTGCATATATATTTGATTGCACATTTATTTTCAAGTTTTTTTTTAATAGTTAAAATAGGCTTTGTAATATGATGTCAGATTTGATTTTGTTAAGGAATACTGTGCAGTTTGGTAACAGACAGAGACCAGTATAAAAAAGTGTTTCACTAGATTGAGCTCTATGTCTAAGTGTAAGTGTACATTTTGTTAGCCATGGCGTTGTCAGTTTGTTTAAGATTTATGAATTTGACTGTTCCTTTGGTAGCTTTCGTCCCTTTTTTAAAGAGTTCAGTTTATTGATATGTGTGTACCTTCTGTGTGATTTTTTTTTTAAAGAAAACAGACTATCCATATCTACATGTTCATGAGGTAAAATCCAAGCTAAAATGATTGAAACATTTTGAATAATCTATCACAACTGGCAGCACAAGGCAATTAAAGGATTTAGTTTTCATTTAATCAAAAAAAATCTTCAATTCAAAAATTGAGATTGGAAATGTGAAATGTGTAAAACTGACAGTAACATGAAAAAAAGCAAACAGCAGTCGAAGGCCACCAATGGGTCTTAAACAAAGCGAGAAAATCTCTCGACCGGCGGATGATATCTATATACCTAATATAAATATACATGTAAGCAGATGTGGTATGATTGCAATCAGGCAATTCTCAAAATGATTCAAACAAAATATACGAGTTGTACATTGAAGGCAAATGTCAAGCTCATATGAGGTTTCTCGTGCCACAAGACTCACCATCCTATGACAATACATCTTCGTGCCACATATTCAGAAGCAATGTCAATTTAAAATTATACTTTTAGGTCAGGGTTATATATCAATGAACACATTGTATCATGATGACACACCCAAAAGTGCATATGTCAAGAGTCAAACAGTCATAGTCTGGTCAAGAGTTATATGTCAAAAATACGCAAAGCAGTCCTGCACGAATGTTCATCATTGACAAGTAACAATGTCTTGTGTTATGATACACTACGCATGCCAAATACAGAACACATGGGTCAGGGACAGAAACAGAAAAGACATATGACTCAATGGAACGTACCTATATTGCATGTCACTAAACATGCCTTCAACATAGAACATAGACTCTCGCAACATTTCAAAATTAAAACCGTCTTTCACAAACGTTTGCAAAGGACTCTTTGCAACGATTATCTTACCACTGTTAATTGAAAATCGTGTCGTGCAGTTATGTCAATAAAAAATACGGTAAGATAAGACATTGAAACACTTAAAACTAGGGTTGAACGTTACCATTAATTTTTGTATCTTTACCATGTGATAACACTATCGTAAACTGATAGAAACACATGATGCAGTCATGAAAGGGAATATTTGCAATAGTACGACCAGAACAATACCAGACAAAGTTGGAAACAACTAAAAGAAATAATACATACGAATTTTCTTATTGAAATGCACAAATAAGGAATCGTAGTTTTTATTCAATGTACTCGTCTAAAATATACGCTCACGTTAAACAATGGACATAAATAAACACTGTATATTTATACAAACGATCAATCTTGTAAATACATGAATAAAAATATATATATAGTAAAAATTTACATGCAACATATTGTAAGGCCCGTTATCAATTGATCACAGATTGTCTGAACGTAATACAATATAAAATAAAATTAGAAACAAGCTTGCTGTCATTACACAATAAATGTTTCAATTTAATGTTCGCTGGTAGCGTAATTAAATATCTATTGTATTTTTCGTGGATATCATTTAGTAGTTTTTTTCTTTTATTTTCATAGCGTTTTCAAAACAGCAATATATATGATTCTTCCTCTATGGATTGAGACTTGCATAGTTTACACAGGCGTTGGTCAAGTGGCACATTACGAAATCTTACCTGTTTGATCTATAAATGTAAAGTTCTGCTTCGCAACCGGACTATCACAAATCGGTGTTGTCTTGATAATATTTTTTTCATTTTTAATTTGCTTGTATGTACGTATTTAAGGCATATTTTCTAACGCATTTACTGTTTACACCACTGGGTCGATGCCACTGCTGGTGGACATTTCGTACCGAGTGTATCACCAGCCAAGTAGTCAGTGTTGTCATGAATATCAATAATACGGTCATTTGAATGAATGTACTGTTTGCGAAATTATGAAATGCGAAGGATTTTCTTATACCAGGCATAGATTACCTTAGCCGTATTTAACACATCTATTTGGGGAATTTTGGGTTCTCAATGCTCTTCAACTTTTTTAAATTGTACGCTTTCTTACTTATTTGATCTGAGCGTCACTGAAAAGTTTTACATAGATTAAACGCGCGTCGGGCGTATCAAAGTATAAGCCTGGTACCTTTGAAAACTGTTCGCACCATTGGGTTGATGCCGCTGCTGGGTGACGTTCCGTCCTCGAGGGTATATCCAGCCCAGTAGTCACCACTTCGGTTTTGATATGCATAAATTTACTGTTTGCAAAAGTGTGAATTATTCGAACGCTAAGGAAGTTCTCATCCCAGGCATAGATAAATTTCATGTTGACGAAATGTACGATTGGTACCTTTGATTTATGACAACTGTACTGTATATTCTTTGCTCATTTTTAAAGTCCATGCGATGACCTATAGTTTTAAATGTCTGAGTTATTTTGGTCACTTGTGGACAGCTGTCTCATTGGCATTCATATCACATCTTCTTTTTTATATTTACAGATATAAAACTTCAAATATAAATTGAAAAACACAAATACATAAAATTGGAAAAATGTTTTAGACAATTGTCCAAAGAAAGCTAATGAGTATACAACACTAAATAAAGCTGATTTTGTTTAATTGATAGCATTGTATGTCCAGTGGCAGATATGTCATGCATAATTAAGACTAGATGTTGAAAGACCTGAAGTTAATGATTACAATTTTTGAGTGACAATTTATTAAAATATAGCGTTGGCTAGACGAAAAACTTCCAGAATGCCCTACTAGGAACTTATATCAAATCGCACGTTACACTACATGCATAAGGTCCCTTTTATATTTCCACTCTTGACGAATGTCAATACAAGAACGACACTGTTTACAACCAATAACGTCCACTATAAGTAAATCAGATAATACGTTACCCCAATTTTGTTTTTTGTTCATGGATTTATGTGTTTTGAACAGCGATATACTACTGTTGCCTTTATGTATGGATCTTTTTTGTAACCAATTTTTCCCGGTTTTACACATGTTTGTTTTACAACTCACATGACTCATGACTCATGTTGACCAGATATATAAAAATCAAAAGCACTGTGGTTCTCTGAAATTGTAAAGTATTTTGCTGGCTGTTATTTCGCCGACCTTATTTCAAACCCCTAGATTATAAGAGGGCTTATTTAATTAGTCATGATTAACTTTGAATAGATTAGACCTCAACGGAAAGAATTACACCGGGTTAATACATTTCGAGGTACACTCTAAACAAAATATATTCTTTTCAAAGTTAGATTGTCCCAGGTATCTTAGATAAATATTTTGCCTTGAAAACAATGCACATGTGACGAACAGGTTTGTAATATGAAGTAACGGAATGATTGACATTAGAATATTTTATTGGTCAGTCTGTGTAAATGGAAATGCTTTAGCATGTTAGCTGTAATAATATGTTGACCATAAACAAATCACACTGAATCTCTATATTGCTGATAACCTGAATACATCAGTCATAGATGACATAATTTAAACTAAAGGTATGTGTTTTTGTGATTTGTTTTCATCTGTCACACAGAAAAATTTGATAACTGATTTAATGGATTTGTTGTGCTTGTGTTGAACATGTTGAAGATCATAGTTACCTATATTTACCTAAAACGTATGTTTATGGGAGGATTCAGGGATCGAAACGAGACAGGTTGAACTTAATAATCAGAAATGTTAGAAATATTTCTTAGAGAAATGAGTTCAGTTGTGTTGACATCTGTATTACAAAACAAAATAAAGTTAGAAACAAGCTAGCTGTCATTACACAATAATGTTTTAATTTAATGTTAGCTGGTAGCGTAATTGAACATCTATTGTATTTTCCGTTGATATCATTTAATAATGTTTTTCTTATTTTTTCATAGCGTTTTCAAAACAGCAATAGATGGGATTCGTCCTCTTTGGATTGAGACTTCCATAGTTTACAAAGGCGTTGGTCAAGTGGCACATTACGCAATCTTACCTTTTCGATCTGTAAATGTAAAGTTCTGCTTCGAATCTGGACTATCACAGATCGGTGTTGTCTTGATAATATTTTTTTCAAGTATTGCTCAATTTTGTAGTCAGTTTTAATTTTGTTGTATATACGTACTTTAGGCATATTTGCTAACGCTTTTACTGTTTACACCACTGGGTCGATGCCACTGCTGGTGGACATTTCGTACCGAGGGTATCATCAGCCCAGTAGTCAGTGTTGTCATGAATATCAGTAATACGGTCATTTGAATAAATGTACTTTTTGCAAAATCATGAATTGTTTGAAATGCGATGGATTTTCTTATGCCAGGCATATATTACCTTAGTCGAAATGCGCATCTGGTGCAAGAAAATGGGTACCGTTAATTTTATTACTACCACTGGGTCGATGCCTCTGCTGATGGACTATTAGTCCCCGAGGGTATCACCAGCCTAGTAGCCAGTACCTCGGTATTGGCATGAAAATACGGATTTTATTTTGTGTTATTAAAATTTGCTGTTACAAAATATTAGAAATTGTTATAAATTAAGGAATGCATCTCCCTCATGCAAAGCTCTGATTCCTTTCACGGATTTGGCTATACTTTTTGGACCTTTTGGATTATAGCTCTTCATTTTTTATATAAGCTTTGGATTTCAAATATTTTGGCCACGATCATCACTGAAGAGACATGTATTGTCGAAATGCGCATCTGGTGCAAGAAAATTGGTACCGTTAATTTTATTAGCCGTATTTGGCACATCTTTTTTTTTTTAGAATTTTGGGTTCTCAATGCTCTTCAACTTAAATGGTTAGCTTTCTTTCTTATTCGATCTGAGCGTCACTGAAAAGTCTTATAACGATGAAACGCGCGTCGGGCGTATCAAAGTATAAGCCTGGTACCTTTGAAAAATGTTTGCACCACTAGGTTGATGCCACTGCTGGGTGACGTTCCGTCCTCGAGGGTATCTCCAGCCCAGTAGTCACCACTTCGGTGTTGATATGCATATCAATTACATTTGCATATGGTCATTATCATTATGTTACTGTTTGCAAAAGTGTGAACGCTAAGGAAGTTCTCATCCCAGGCATAGATAACCTTAGCCGTAATTGGCACATCTTTTCGGAATTTGTATTTTCAATGCTCTTCTGTTACATGTTTGGCTTTCTAACTATTTTGATTTGACGAAACGCACGTCTGATGTATCAATTTATACGACTGGTACCTTTGATAACTATTTCAATCAATATTTGCTGATATGACAACTGTACTGTATGTGTTTTCTCATTTTTTAAGTCCATGCGATGACCTATAGTTGTAAATGTCTGAATCATTTTTGTCACTTGTGGACAGCTGTCTCATTGGCAATCATATCACATCTTCTTTTTTTATATTTACAGATGTAAAACTTCAAATATAAATTGAAAAAATCAAATACATAAAATTGGAAAACTGTTTTAGACAATTATCCAAAGAAAGCTAATGAGTATACAACACTAAATAAAGCTGATTTTGTTTAATTGATAGCATTGTATGTCTAGTGGCAGATATGTCATGCATAATTAAGACTAAATGCAAAGTTGAACGACCTGAAGTTAATGCTTACAATTTGTGAGTGACAACTTATTAAAATATAGCGTTGGCTAGACGAAAAACTTCCAGAATGCTCTACTACGAACTTATATCAAATCGCACGGTACACTACATGTATAAGGTCCCTTTTATATTTCCACTCTTGACGAATGTCAATACAAAAACGACACTGTTTTAAAATCAATAACGTCAACTTTAAGTAAATCAGATAATACATGTATGGACCTTTTTTGTAACAGATTTTTCCCGGTTTCGAACATGTTTGTTTTACAACTCACATGACTCATGACTCATGACTCATGTTGACCAGATATATAAAAAATCAAACGCACTGTGGTTCTCTGAAATTGTAAAGTATGGTATATTGCTGGCTGATATTTCGCCGACCTTTTTCAAACCCCTGGATTCTAAGAGGTCTAATCTAATTAGTCACGATTGAGTAGATTAGACCTCAACGGCAACAATTACACCGGGTTAATAGATTTCGAGGTACAGTCTAAACAAAATATATTATTTTCAAAGTTAGATTATCCCAGGTATCTTAGATAAATATTTTGCTTTGAAAAACAATGCACATGTGACGAACAGGTTTGTAATTTGAAATAACGGAACGATTGACATTACAATATGTTATTGGTCAGTCTGTTAAACTCTGTAAATGGAAATGCTTTAGCATGTTAGCTGTAATAATATGTTTACCATAAACACATCACACTGAATCTCTATATTGCTGATAACCTGAATACATCAGTCATAAATGACATCGTTGAAACTAATGGTATGTGTTTTTGTGATTTGTTTTCATCTGTCACACAGAAACATTGTATAACTGATTCAATGGATTTGTTTTGCTTGTGTTGAACATATTGAAGATCATAGTTACCTATATTCAACTAAAACGTATGTTTATGGGAGGATTCAGGGATCGAAACGAGACAGGTTGAACTTAATAACTCCAAATGTTAGAAATATTTCTTAGAGAAATGAGTGCAGTTGTGTTGACATCTGTATTACAAAACAATATTTCCAATCGATGCATCTAATCCCCGTTCCGTTTGATGTTAATGAAAGATCTGAAATTGATTGTATAACATGTTCTTCTCTCTAATGACATAACGTTTATGTTATCTATTTTATGTAGGTTGTTTGTCTCTTTAGCAATCACACAACATCATCTTATTTTTATTTTGATAAAAATATAAAATATTCTTAGAGAAGTAAACACAAAATAACACTGAATAATTTTATTCTGATTATTTTTTAGATATGATTTTTATCAACACATTACTTTTTTGATTACAATATATACAATAAGTTTATCATAACAATAAACAAAAGTAACAATGAGTATATAGGTATTTACTTCAATTTATAATTACATAGCTCCTTAGTACGTAAAACTTTTAGATTCCAGTGCATTTTTATTTATATTAATGGAATGATTGTTTGATAAATTCTTCCAAATTTAATTATAGGTCCAAAAGTCTAAACCAATTTCGCAACTATGTAAACTAATTAGAACACATGTTACATGAATACGGGGGGAAATGTATCAATGAAAAGGAATGAACTTCTTGAAAATTGTCTCAATATGTATAAAAATTACCTTACAGAAGAATCTTGGGGTATTTCTTTGGAAAAATTATATTATCTTATGAATTGCGTAATATTTTAGAGTACACATTTAGATCCAGTTACAAAAAGAAGCATAGGTTTGAATAGAAGTCAGAACTATTTAAATGAATAAGTATTAATGTGTAAATACATATTTTGCACACCTGTTTATATCTCTTATGTTTGTATGTGGTTGTCACACAGGTGTTTGGTTGCGTCTTAACAATGATCCACTCACTATATAATTTGAGATAAATTAAGTTAAACTAGTTTACTTTCTTACCAGCACCTTTACTGTACTATAAAGTCTGAAAAAATCATTTACATTGTATTATAAAACAAACCACGCACATTTAATAGACAGTAATCAAGCATAACAATTAACATAAACTAGTTTCTGATTCTTGTGTACAGTGTAATCGCGTCTACATACATTCAGTAAAACATGGAATAAACAGGATGAGGATCATAATAAAACAGTCATATCAAATTCAACTATATTGTAATAACGTTTGAGTAAAACTACATATATACAAATTCAATTGTCATAAATAGGGGAACAGCAGTCAACATTGTGTTTAAATCTTAATCACTACAAAAACAAACAGACATGTCAATAAGAAAAACAGAATTGCATTTAGACAAAGCGAATTTATAAGTTTAAGCGAAACACAAGAATATATAAAAAGAATATATAACATAAAAATAATAACTATATGGAAGAATCTACATGATAATCATAAAAATACAAAAGTTGTTAAATACGGAAGGTACAATATTAATACAATAAAAACTGGAAAATATAGAGATACAGCATGACAATCTTGATAAGACAAAAAATTAACAACATGGAAAATATACTATACAAATCATGATAAGACAACATTAAAAAACAATACGGACGATACAGCATTTAAATGATGATAAGTCAATTGAGAAAATATGTCTAATATGAGAGATACAGCATATAAGTCATTTTAAGACACATACAGCTTTAAATTGAAGATACAGAATGAAAATTGTAATAGACCAATACTGTTAAGAATAGAGAATACAGCATGAAAATTAGAATAGACAAATACTGTTTTAAGATGCAGCATTAACACGAAAATATGACAAAATCCGATCAAAACTACAATAGTCTAGTAAAAGGTTGACTTTAGATGAATATTATTTGATAAAACTGCAAAATAATGTATATGATAGAATAACATTGTTTACTGAATGTGTTACAGTAATATACTAATAACGTTAATCATTGGCAATACAGGCAATAGACTATATAAATAAAGGCAACAGTAGTATACCGCTGTTCAAAACTATATATACTTTGAACACAGATTCACGGAACCAATGCAACATTGTACAACCAGAAATACTATAAGTGGAACAATTAAACTAATTGAAATCATCAGAGATTGTTTATCAACTATATTTTCTGTTTAGTTTATGGTGAAAAAATCAGAAAAAAATTATGTTAAGTAAAACTATGCGGCATGATAACATTGCAGACCGAAGTAAATAGTATAGATCAAACAAATACAGTAGTAATCGAACGAATAGTAGTTGGTATTAAATAGAGACAGAAGTTATGGGATGACAACAAGTTGATATCAAACACAAACAAAAGTAGAGGGATGATAGCATTGCATATCAAACATAAACAGACGTAATAACCAGAATAACAGTAGATATTAAACAGAAACAGCAGAAAACCACATAAAAAGCTGTATATATCAAGCACAGTCATACATACTGTGACAAATACAAGTAACTATGAAGTAGAGATAAAAGCCATGTTACAGTAATCAAATGAATAACAGTAGATATATAACAGAGATAGAAGTAATAGGCAGAATAGAAGTGTACATAACATAAAGACAAAAGTAATGGAGTGAATAAATATCAACAAAAACACAAATCAAGAAACAATAAAGAAGATAATGGTTTCCGAATGTTTTTGCCGTTTTGTTTATGTCACGAGAAACCACTAACAAAGGAGTAATAATTGTTAAAGAAGTGGTTTTGTCTGATGCATGTGTTCTGTAACAAGCACCACTATAGCTGTATGCTTATTTTCGATTGCAATGTCTAAAGGGGTTTTATCATCTATTCTACATATGTGTGTGTCCGCTCCTTTATCTAACAATAAAAGTACAATATCCTTATGTCCCACTTCACATGCATAAAATAATGGGGTTGTTCCATCTTCTTTTTTCATGTTTATGTTAGATTTATAGTATATTAGGCAACGGACTATATCTGTCCTACCCATAAAACAGGCTATGTGTAATGGAGAGGAACCAGCTACTACATCAAAGGCATAATCCACTGACTTCTTATTGACATAATATGTTACACGTGATGATATATCCTTAACAAGGCTATCGAATATGTTTTGTTTTATTTTTCTTAAAGTTACAGTTGGATGATTTTTTATCATTTCTGCTATATACTGTTTACTATAGATACAGATATCAGAGTCAGCATTCTTCTCTAAGAGTAACTGTGTTATCTCAATGTTTCCATTTTTTGCACTAAAATATAAAGCACTACCTCCATCATATGTCTGGGCATTAACGTCAGGTTTATGTTGCATTACTGGCTGGACAAGACTCGGACTGTAACTGATACCGATGTTATTATAAACATATGACGTACTAAGTGATGTATTGTCACGTGGAACAGGATTCCTCTCTAACAGTATTCTAACAATGTCAGTATGTCCACATATACTTGCCTTTATCAGAGGACTGTAGCCATCATTGTTATATAGATTAACATCAGGATTCTTCTCTAATAGTAACTTTACTATATCAGTATGTCCTTGCTGACTTGCCATGAACAGTCCACTTACCCCATCATCTCTACACTGATTCACGTCCACATCATTATGTAACAACCACTCTACCATATCAGTATAACCATCATGACAACTCCAAGTCAGTGGAGTTAAACCTGAACCATAGCTCCCCAGTGGAATAACTGTATCTTTGGTGTTGGCTAATTTAACCTGCTGTAATTGATCAAGTTGTTGCAAGTACTGTATTAACCGTTGTCTGAATGATGTTACTTTCATATTATTGTTACTGAACACAACTGCAACCTTTCCTGCTAACCAGTCCTTGGTAAACCTTTCGAAATACGAATCTAAATAATCATCTGGTATTTCAATTATGAAGTCTATGTTACTTGTCTTGTCATCTGGGGATTTCTGCCAAATAAAACGTTGATGTACTAAGACACTTTCACCATATTCTATTAAACATTCTATCATTTGTTGACCAAAGTAATAGGCAAGGAAGTCAAATAGTTTATCATGTATTGTTCTGTATCCTGTTTACAGACAAATGTCCCAACTAGAGTGTCAAGTTCTTTCTTTAGAGTTATTTTTGGTATGCTGTTGATTCCACAAGCCTCACATGTGTCTTTTATTATCTTTGTTTGATCATTTGTAATTCTACCCTGGAACCATTTCTCCCCAAGCTGATTGTTGAAAAAAACTAATAAAGATAGACTGCATATTTGCACTTCACTCCCATGCCTTCTTAAATTGTCTAGTTCATTTTTATAGACAATATATGGATTTTTGAAAAATTCATTTACATTTCCATGTTTTCCCTCATTATATAAAGAGCACAACAGTGGAAAGAAATCACTATTTTGTGACAATTTATCAATATCGACCAAGCTTGAACCAATATATTTTTTGGCTATAATATTTTTTTCGACAGATGTCAGACATAACTTGTCGGATATCAAGTTACATTCACAGGATTTAAAAGGTTCTAAAATATTAAACTTATCATCTTTATAGACTTGTAACCTACATGATACAATAATCTTACAACATTTGTCTGCTATAATTGTTTCAATCACTGGTAAATGTTGTGTCCAGTTCTCTATCTGTTGTTGGTTCACAGTGAAATTTCCACAAATGTCATCTACAATGAAAACTGTCTGTTCGCCAGGTTGATAATAATTTCTGATATCAACCGGTTGTCTCACGGGTACTATTTTGTATCCTGCTTTCTGTAAAACTAGTGCTGTGTGTCTTGCAATAAATGATTTTCCAGCTCCTGAAGGGGCAGTTAAAGTCAAACAACTTGTTTCCTCTAACTTGTTCATGACATAAGCACTAGCTCTCGTAGACACAAACATTTTATCCGTCTTTTCCCAGTATTCTATTTGTCTTTTAAATTGATCTGAAAAAATAATAGCATGACTGATTAGTCTTATGTAGACGAAACGCGCGTCTGGCGTATTCAAAACAATCCTATTTCCTTTGTTTACTATTTACACCTTTTGGTCGATGCCACTGCTCGTGGACATTTCGTACCCGTGGGTATCACTAGCCGATTAGTCAGCACTTCGGTGTTGACATGAATATCAATTATATTGTTATTTTTTATAAATTTCTTGTTTCACAACTTTACATTTTTCTAAAAACTAAGGGTTTTCTTATCCCAGGAATAGATTACCTAAGCCGTATTTGGCACAACTTTTTTTTAAATTTTGGATCTTCAATGCTCTTCAACTTTGTACTTGTTTGGCGTTACAACTTTTTTGATATGAGCGTCACTGATGAGTCTTATGTGGACGAAACACGCGTCTGGCGTATGAAATTATAATCCTAGTACCTTTGATGAATAATTATTGAAATTTTAGATTTAAGATTATATGATTTATGCCTTTTATTCAAAACAGACAAAAAATAGGAGATTATTCATAAATGTGTCACATTTTGTTATATCATGATAACTTCTACCTTACTAAACAGCATCCGTTTAACTTATTATTGAAGGCTAGATTGTGTCATGTAATTGTTTATGTACTTGTCCTTTGTTATGTCAATGTCGCGTATTATCATACTATTTTTATCATATGTATTGAAAATATCCCCTGAAAAGACAAAAATGACCAAACAAATTAGCATTTAATTTACATTCTCTTCACATACTGAACTTTGAAAGAGACTGTTTATGTCATCAATTTGTTTTGAAACATGTTCAACAGATCATCTTAGGAAAGAAGCATTGAAAACTATATGAGAATTTAAGAAATAAAAAAAAAAACATTTACCGTCAAGTTATATTCAATCATATTTTTTATTTGTCAAAAAGCATACAATACCTTTAATGTTTGATGGTATTGGGTCTTTTAAACTTTCTCTGACTTCTATGTGTTCAGCCTGTAAAGTATTTTGGGACGTCTTTAATGTACTGTAGGAAGATTGTAACTCTCTAAGATTTTCTGTCACTTTTGCGTGTTCGGTTCCCAAAATGTCTATTGTTTTTCTCAGTTCTTTCATCTCTTTGAGTGATTGTTTGATTTCCAATACAATTTCATGATTCGACTGATCTAAGATTTTTTCCTTCAACTCTTTACACTCTTGATACATTGTTTCCCCTCCCAATCGTCCAACAGCCTGGAAATTAAATCATTTATTGAATAAACCAATGTATAATATTTTGAACTATTTATTAATAAACATGTGTTGTTCTATCATGCCTACGAACGTTTATCACGATAACCAATTCCAATACATCTAAGTCTTGCTTATAAATAAAAATGGCTAGTCATCTGTATTGTGTAAAAAGTGAATCACACTAACACTGAACTCAGAGGAAAATTTAAAACAGAAAGTCACTAATTAAATGGCAAAATCAAAAGCCCAAACACATCAAACAAATGGATAACAACTGTCATATTCCTGACTTGATTCAGACATTTTTTACTGTAGAAAATGGTGGATTTAGCATGGTGTTAAATGCTAGCTGAATCCTCACTTGTATGACAGTCGCATCACATCTAACAGGGCAATAACATTGTGTTTACAAGATAAAGTAAAATGTAAAGTAAGGGAACTGAGTTACACCATACAGTGTTCACCTGATTTAACCTTTGTTTATGGTGTTATGCAATATGCCAATCAATGAATGTTGTACCTCTACGTGATGTATGCTCTTTTCCTAATATTTATATTGAATTGCGAACAATCATGTGTATACATTATTTGTTTAAAAGTTTATCAATTTAGTTCATACAGAATGTGTTTTTTTAACATTAAGCTTCATGTTCCCTTTGTCAACACATTAATATAGAATAACATTAATTTCTTAAGGTACTTTCATAGACTTTAACAACACTAAATAATCAATCTCATCAATTAAACAATGTCACCCGTTCTAGACATTTATCCGCTATTCCTTCTATATTAAATAATCTGCGGAATTGTCATCTGTTCAGCTGTTACGTTTTAACAACGGATTTTAAATGTAACGGTCAGCATTGAAATCTCATGCAACTTCATTGAAATATCACACGTTATAGTAATTTTATGAAAAATGCATAATTTCAGCCTTCAGTCTTCTTAGATTTCATGCAGCTTTTGATCCACTTTGAATGTGAAGAGTTAAAGTGGAAGTAAAAGTGCTGATATCAATTTGCGTTACTAATTATTTCGCACATCTTTAGTTCCATCCTAATCGTCATTTAAGAATATTGTTTGGCCTTGTTTTACATTTTGATGTTTGTTGAAATTATCATTCAAGTTATAATTTGCATGTTTATTCCTGATAATTTTAAGATTAAAGTTGAAAATTCCAAGACTAAAGTTACCATTTCCAAAATCTAAGTTGAAATTTCCAACAGCATTTAATTTGATATCCGATATTTCTAAGATTAAAATGAATCTTTCAAAAATAAAAGTTCATATTTCCAAGATAAAAGTTGGAATTTCCAAAATAGAAATTGGAATTTCCAAGAATA
Source organism: Mytilus galloprovincialis (assembly GCA_037788925.1). Taxonomy (NCBI): domain Eukaryota; kingdom Metazoa; phylum Mollusca; class Bivalvia; order Mytilida; family Mytilidae; genus Mytilus; species Mytilus galloprovincialis. Next base: position 83,020,045 of record CM075338.1, read on the forward strand.
GTGTTAATATTAAAGAAACACATCAGTACTTTATCGATGTAAAAAAGTAATAAATCGATATAGATTAAACAAATCGGTAACAACAAAAACCGGAGGAAACACATCAAATATAAGAGAAAATCAAAGGAACAACAAAAACACTAAAGTTCAACGAAAAACAAACGCCAATATACCTAACTTTGTACAGGACATTTTAACAAAAAAAATACTTGAACCTGATTATATGGCTACTAAAAGCTTGCATGGATATGACAATGTAATTTTTTTTTAAAACTACCGCTACCTTCATTTATTTTGATTAGCAAAACACTTATTAATTGAACATGTTAAAAGTAAAATCACAAAAATACTGAACTTAGAGGAAAATCAATTCGGATAATCCATCATCACATGGCAAAATCAAATAACAAAACGCATAAAAAACGAATGGACAGGAACTGTCATATTCTTGACTTGGTATAGGCATTTTTTTTTCTGTAAATTAACTCGACTATAGCAAAATTACAGCAACTTCAGGACAGGGATAGACCTTAATCTACTAATTGATTTTAAGTACGTCACATTTGATTTAACGTTTTTTTTTGTTTTTTAAGTATGAGTTAAAAAGAAGTAGATTGTTCTAGAAATTGACTGGTAAGAGCTAAACACTCAAAAATTGATTGTCTCCTTAAAATCTAAAGTAGGAAAATCAAATCTACCTTGTCAGTTTTGATCATTGTAGCATTACAACTTACATTTGATATATCTGTCCATGCTGTATGGAAATAGGCAGTGTCTATTGTATTACTATCATGATGAGCTAGTTTATTCCTATAATATTTTATTCTGGCTAAATCAGATCCTGGAGTTGTTTCCCCTGGTAGTGGTAGACTGTCAAATCCATTGACTGGTGGATTGATAGTTGTCAAGTTTCTGATTAAACAGATCATCAACGTTACATCGAATGTTTTTGAATCCGGAATCCCTGTGAAATCAAGAAAAAAATATATGATGTATAGTCGTTATGTCAGAGTAAAATTAGTTATGAATATTACAATATGTAGTTTAAAAATCGACAGATATTATGTTATTTTAAAAGATACAAAAAAATGTGTATTGAAAGCTAACTTATAAAATTGTGTATTAAAAGCTACATTCATTTAAGGTAAGGGCTGTTTAAATCAAGATGACAAACACTTTTGCCGGCTATTTTAAACGTGCAAGGTATGTCATCTGCTTGTCAAATCAAAAATTTGGGGCTTTTACATGCGTCATTTCCCGCTAAGGTAAAATACAAATACAAATGCTATGTGTTCCTTTTTTGAAATGTCATGATACAAAACGATACAGTTCCAGCAGTAAGGCATGGTAAGAGGACCAACAAAAAATATTTTAACCGTTTTGCCAATAAAACAACAATTTGTCAAAATAGACAAAATGATTGTACAAACTATGACATGAAAACAATAGTTCCAATAGGCATAATGTGTGTTACCAGTTTTCGATTGGCACTGATTTTCAAATTACTCCTAAGTATCATGATCAGAGGCTCAACAGTCCCTCAGAGAAAGACATGAGGACGATACCACAAATGAATTGAAAAGTTAGTTTAAGTAAAACACCTGACGGTAGTATGTCTAATTTATATGATTGCAACATCTAAACAAAATGTTTCCTTTTATATCTAGGCGATAGCTGAGTGATCATGATTAATCATAACATTCCGTTTGTAAAAAGTAATTTGTAATGAACGAATTAGTCAATCTTAAACTTGATTATTCAGAAATGTATTTATTCTAGTCCTAACAAGAACAACACAAATTTTGAATCTCATGTTTATGAAATCTTAATTTAAATGTATACTGTAACATAAAGACGTACCATTTCTTGGAATCAAAAGATTCCATTGAGCCTGATTAATGATTCTTTTTAATTTCAAGTCCCAAAGAGTGTTATAGTTTGTATTCAGCGTTGATGGTAGATATGTAGGTGGAAATTCTCTGTCAAAATAGGTACGGACTGCTCTAGGTGTCACTCCTTTCAATAACAATGCTAGGCGGACATAATTTTCTTCTTCATCAGAAAGAGGTGCCATGGCTTCAGAAAAGGTTTGCTAATGGCAAAGAAAAACCTATATCACCATGACCATTATTACTGAATGTATACCTGAAAAAATAAAGATGTCACTATAAACAAAAGATATATATCCAGAGTTTAATTATTTTAGTAAACACCTTCAATAAACTTGAGATTTTGTTATACGTGTCTACGATTTGACGATCAAAATACTAAACACATGTTTAAATGGTAAATAAAGAATGTCTATAAAACGTCAACCAAGTTGAAAAATAACACATCAGCTTCTTACTCACAGACTAGTGTTACCGCATGGGCTTTGTTGACATTATTTTCAAAAAATTAAATCACAGAAAGGTGAAACCGATGGGTGGGATGTGCATTTAGATAATAAACTTAAATAGTTTGTTTAAATTTACTGTTTGTATACATATGCATTGGTACGCGTAGCATTATTACCAGTGGAATAGACGTTAAAAGCACATCACTTTGCAAATCAAAAATCACTTAAATACCGCTTACCATGTTATATTTGACTGACAAATTTACATCTCAAAAAATGATTTCTGTGATGCAGAGTAAGCTAGAAAAATACTCATTAAAAATATAACGTTCTTTTAAATTGATTACTCCAGATACCCGTTTGTTTACAATGGCATACCATCAATTGAAAGACATATTTGATAACGAGTTGAAGAATAGGGAAAACCACCAATCTAAGAATAGTTTTATCAAACTTTTTGAATAAAGCACACACTTCCGGTTTCATAAATATTATATTACAACATGGAAGTAAACAACGAAAATTTCTCTATGACAAATATATTGTTGTTCCCGCAGATAAAGCCCCACACAACATTGTTTTTGTATGTAAATCCATTACATAAACTGTTTGATAAATGAATTAGGTATTGACAATTCACTTGAAAAGTCAACATATTCCCAAACGACACTTACTAAAGAGGAAATCCTAGATAATCATAGGTCTGTTCAATGTTCCTTTGAAAATATCTACCACAGATGAAGAACTGGATCTTCTATCCCTGTATTTGATACCTAAATTATTTAAGTGATTTCCAAACAAAAAGACAAATTAAAAGAGTTGGTAATGCTTTGTTTCATCAAAAAGAATGGCGAATGCAGATACAAGCATCTTGTCGTGGAGAGAGAAACATCCTACTTTGAAAAGAATCACTCTGATTCAAACAAACAAAAAACAATTCTGAAACTGACATTAATCAAGATGATTCATTTCTTGCTTGACACCGTTATGTTATGTTATGTTTGGAGGACGTGTTTTAATAAAAAAAATGTTCGAGCCTACTTGTTTCTTTATCATTATAAGGCTGATTCAATACATGAACATCGTAGGAAGAAAGATAAGAAGTTAGCAAATATCCATTAACTTTGTGTTCCGATATATAGATTATGTTCTATCACTAAATAATACAAAATTTAGTGACTATGTTAAACAAATCTATCCCATCGAACAAGAGATAAAGGATACTACAGATACAGTTAAGTATGTCTCATATCTTGACTTACATATAGATATTAACAATGAGGGTCGATTGAAAACATAGGTTTACCACAAAAGAGATTAATTCAGCTTGCCAATTGTTAACTTTTATTTCTATGTAGCAACATTGCAGCAATGCCTTCATACGGAATATATATCCCCCAATTGATAAGATATTCCCGGGCTTGTATTTTCTATCATAATTTTCTTGATAGAATGGTTGATGCTCACAAGGAAGCTTTTAAACCAAGAGTTCCAAATGGTGAAGTTGAAATCATCCCTCCGAAATCTTTAAACGCCATCACAGGTGTACTGATATTTGTCTGTTTGTCTTCTTTTCTAAGCAATGGCGTTGTCATGTTATTTTCAATCTTTGAGTTTGACTGTCCCTTTGTTATATTTCGTTCCTCTTTTCTGATAAAGTTTGTTCGATTTGAATCGATTAATGTAGACGCAGAAGTTCTTACTGAAAGCGAAAAAATCCGATCTACATTCATGTACATTTCGGTGCTGATTTGTGTCTACTTTAACTGTTTCTACTATGAGATGGAGCCCTTAAACATGCTTACTCTATGAGAAGATGGGAGGTGCATACCGAGACATTCCACTTTCTATAAAGTGTGTTCACTCTTGTTTACAAACTCGCACCCCTTCCGTGTAGTCCTGTCTATTCACCAAAGTAAGTGTAATATATTAAGGTCCAGAACCTTTCCAAAATTATAAAAAAATCAGTGAATTGTTCAACGAGAAACGAAAGCATTTCATTTGTTCTAATCAAAATACATAAACACATTTAATAAATGAATATAATATGACTCTGTCAACACATACGGAAACTTTTTTGGTTCACATTGTAAATCCGAAACGTTATTTTTTTATAGTCATATTTTCTTATTCCTTCTGTTCTGCAAGGGGCACGGTAAAGTTTTATTTTATAATTCCTTTTAAATTAAAAAAAAGAGCATACAATGCAAAGGTAGTAGTCTTTTAAGGAACGATGATTTTCAAATCGCTAAATACACGTTCATTGTTTATATACCTTGATTTTTCACCTCGGTGAACATGATACGGAAGTTAATACCCTGTATTTTGAGCTAATACATTACTTCAGGTAATTGCAATAAGGAATAAAAGAAAGGTAATAAGTTTATATGAAATAATATACGACATGTGACAAGATCAAGTCAAAGTGTACTTCTTTGTTACATGGACCTTTAAATATGGATTGTATCGTTCTCTGCTACCTTTTGAAGTTAGTATTAGACATGTAATATTATACGAAACGCGTACGACTGAAAAACCTGTCAGACTACTGTCTAAAATTAGAATACTTTAAAGGAATAAAGATAATATTGTTTGAAAAAAGAGTGTACTTTCGGTTTTTACTTTTCTTTTTTTTTAACATAAATTTGATAATGTTATTAGTAAGTCAATTAATAACTTTAAAAGTTATTGTCAAACTATTATTGTGTGTAGTCTCCTATTGAAACAACGTTTTTATAACAACGATAAGAATATGAAAACAGGATGTACACTCTTACGACCAATGGCGGATTTAGATATGCAAAAGAGTGAATGAAACGGTTAAAGAAGTATTGTTTATGCCCTTAACACAAATTTGCACGTGTGGCATGTTACTTTTCGATACCAAACAAATAATACTTATATAGAATATATTGTATGTCAAAAGGCAACCGATGTGGGTATTGAAATCACTGTAGCTGAAAAAATAATGAACAAATAGAGTGGAAAAAATTCCAAACCCCAAGAGAGAACACATTAGGATCTTCAATACCAAGAAGATTCAAAAAGAGCATAGGTAGACATTTGAACTGGTTATAAGTTCTTTGTTAAACACATACAAAGATGTTGCACTTTGAATTAGTTTCTCACATTATTCATTTTTGCCAAGTTGATTAAGGAGATATAGGAAGATGTGGTGTGAGTGCCAATGAGACAACTCTCCATCCAAATAACAATTTAAAAACGTAAACCATTATAGGTTAATGTACGGCCTTCAACACTGAGTCTTGGCTCACACCGAACAACAAGATATAAAAGGCCCCAAAATTAATAGTGTAAAACCATTCAAACGGGGAAACCAACGGTCTAATCTATATAAAAAAACGAGAAACGAGAAACACGTATAAATTACATATTAAACAAACGACAACTACTGTACATCAGATTCCTGACCTAGGGCAGGTGCAAACATTTGCAGCGGGATTAAACGTTTTAATGGTACCAAACCTTCTCCCTTTTTCTGAAACAATAGCATACCATCACAACATTTAAAAGCACACGATAAAATATCAATTGGCAGGCTTAACTCAATCAAAAAACGTAAATTAATATACATATATTGTATAGATTGATTATTTTTATCGACAAATTAATTTCAATCTCTACCCATTTTGGCCTAAAAATTCAAGACTTTTCAATATCACCGCCATTCAATATCGGTAATATGTTTATAAATTTTGTTCAACAAGGTATTTGGTATATGCACTGCCATTCTATTTACCAGGTTTCATGTAAATATCTTCCCTTATATAATTTTCATAATTGTTTTATGAATTTATGGAAATCGAATGGTCGTCATTTTAAAAATGGCCGCCTCGTCTGCCATTTTCGACTTTCTTTCATAGCTGAAAATGTTGTCCGTGACATATACTATTACTTTGTCAAATGTAATGCTTTTAACACAATCTGAGCAATTTTGTCAAACATCTGCACAAATGGACTGGACTTTTAAGGATGTTTTTGATAAATATGCTAATTTGCTATTGTTGTAATTTAAAATCGGTCAAGGCCCGTATATAACTTGTCTTTGATAAAATGAAATACAATGAAGTTTCACCAATCTACTAACAAATAAAATCTATCAATGCATGCATCTTTTCCATAGAAGCACCTAACAAGACTTAATTGACACTAGGGGGTCATCACAGGAAATAGCATAGTTTTCATTATCGCGCCTTAGGGCAGTAGCGTCATAGTGAAGTATTTGATCTTCAATTGATATTTGTAGGCATTGCTTGATGTTGTTCTAAAAGTCTTATCAAAGACTTAAATTTTCCAGCGCAAATATGACTATTTCTTCTGTAAGCTAAAAGCTAAACACTTTATTTGACATGTCTTGTCCCCCTGTTGTGTCTGAAATGTGACTAAGCTGCTATAATAACTAAATGGTTTGTTCTGAGGTTTAGCAGATGGGTATGCATCGGAGAGATTCCTATATCTATAGCTTCAATAATACCTTTTTTCCCGACTGCTCGCATGTAAATTAAAAGTTAAAACTCTAACCAGTTAAGGGCATATACATGTTGAAAAAATATGCCACACAGCCCTATGCTTTGACATTTGATTTAATTAGAAGGGCATAGAGCGGGATGATCATTTTCGCCATAACTTTCCATGTTTTCTTCAGTTTATGTTCAGTAGTCCGGCCGATTGGTGCAGATATAGAGCAGAATTGCTCACTTGATGAGGAAAGCATGAAACTTTGCATAGTAGTTCTTGGTTATATACCCTTTGATTTCAGCTATGGACCCACTCTGAAAAATCCAATATGGCTGTCATTTTCAAGATGAAAAACGGTATCAATATCAATATTGTCCTAAATGTATTCTATATAATTTCGGAAATTAAAGAAATGATTCTTTAAAAATGTACTTCATGTTCTTGAATTTGTAATAAATTAATTTTAAAATATAAAACAAATTAGTTTAGTTTTTTCTATAACACATACATTTGCAAATATGGCTGCACATAAATACAAAAACAAACAGTGAAATTCAAAATGTTAATCAATATGTTATATGTTATTGTAATTGTTCTTTAAACGCTTTTAGTTTTGATAGTTGGAATGAAATAGGTTGAAACGAGTCGATTGAACATTAATATAGGTCGGTTAAATATATTGGAATAGTAGGTAACTCATCTGAACTTTGAGGCAGTGCCGTGGGCACCTTGTCTATTGTCTCTTCAATTCCACGTCTTACTTCATTTATCGCGTTTTCATCTGCCGTACCCACTACATCGACAAATTATCGACAAATTATTATATGTAATCAATAGGTGTACCTTTCGTCAGGCTGAATAGACGATTGCCATCATTTAAAATGGTTAAAGGACAACTATTTCCTTGTTTCAACTGTTAACAAATGCCGCAGTTATCACTTTATTGTTGATGGTAAATGTGGGAGTACTCAGGTTAATCACTGCGCTCAGTGTGTCCAAAATATCTAGCCTAAGTATAACCTCGTTTGGAAATGGCTCTTTGCTTTATAATCTTCCCAATAACAAGCTGGTAACCCAAACCACGTAGCGTTACGGTCTCCAAATCTCCATTTTCTGCCGGAATCAATTTCCAATTTAACATTGCAGCAGTGTCCACAATCATGCTCACATTCTGGTCATGTATACAGGTATAGTATCTCGTACTGCTAAGCTCTTTCAAATGGTTCGTCTGATGACAATATCGGACGAGGCCATGTGCCTCTGTTCGATTTTTGTGATGAGGTGATGTTTCATGGCCAATAGACTTTGGAATCGTGCGTTACCTTACTGACCCGACCCTTTGCTGTTTATAGACTCTATTGTTGGGGTTTCACTTTGATTTGCTCCGTATCCTGGTGAAGGTGGCCGTTGTCGCAAATAACCGGAAATTTCTGGAGTTTTTCCGTGGAGATGCTTACAATTGTCTTTAGGGACTATTTGGTCTCTTGCTTAGTGGGGGTGTTGCTGATCGATTTCGTGACAATTTGTGTGAGGTTATGCACCGCATTATCCAAAGGACTACTCGTATTTCCTTTATCGGTCGGTGATATTGCGCCTTCAGCAACGTAGACTTGTCGATGGTCATAATTGGCACTTTTTGATCCATATATTGCCATCTGGATTTTGATTGTGCTTTTTAATTGTTCTAAATGCCTTGTTGGATGTTTCTGGGTTCCTAACTATTATGATTACTGCTGTACCCATATTTTTACTATTTTGTTTATTATGTCTGTTTAGTTCACGCATCACTGCAAATATAACGGAATTTTATGAGACTGTCGTACAAAGTAAAAGGGTTAGCGCTATAAAACCAGGTTTAATCCACATTTGAAAATGCCTGTACCAAGTCAGGCATATTACAGTCGTTGTCCATTTGTTTTTGGTATGTTTTGTCATTTGATTTTGCCAAGATTAGGGACTTTACGATTTGATTTTCATCTGAGTTTAGTAATTTTGTGATTGTCTTTGCATCCTCGGAGGAATGCTTCGGTTCCAATCTAGTTTGATCCTCTTTCCTGCTGAAGCGCTGCTCCACTGCTTTGTTAAGGCCTTGGAATCATTATCTGTTTTTACCTTTCGAGCGTACTCAAAGCCAACATCGGCCTAGCAATCTTGGGCCTACACACAATTATCCTGTTTTCCCATTTTCATCTACCGGCAGTTCGTTCAAATTGCTAAATGAATGCCTCCTAATTCAAGGATCCCTTTCAATTGTATTTTGCATTTTTGGCAGCTGTGGGCTTCGGCTCCGGTCCCTTGCACCAAGATTTTCTTGCCATCGGGTATATTTTCTCTTCAATGAGGAGTCTGAGGAAGAGCTGTTGCCTCACTTTTTTGGTTTCCTCTGCACTTTCCTGGATCAGTCAGTGGAGTCAGCTTGCTGTTATGGGAAGCCTGCTACAGTTCGAGGGGCTGACGAGGTTGTCATGATTAGAGTGATAAATGTGGGATTTGCCATTGACTCGACGGGGATGATACCGTAAGTAAGCAATGCATTCAGCATTGGAGAAACTTGATAGGATCCAAACCTGTTAGAGCTCCTGGAACTGACGAGATTAACATAATTGGAGTGATAAATGTGGGATTTGCCATTGACTCGAATTCGAAGGAGGTGATACCGAAAGTAGGCACTGCATTCAGCATTGGACAAACTTGATAGGATCCACCTGCAGCCAATTGTTTCTGTAATGGTGTGCTGCTCTGAATCAAATATTATTGACTCATAGTAGATGGTAGGTGAACGTAAGAAGAAACATATGCCTTTTGCTGGTATCCAACAGAGGTTTATAGTATGTTCTTAAATGGAGATTTTTGTTCAATTATTTGAACTGTCTCATGCAGGGCCGATGGCCCTAATGTAGGACTTTTGACTTCAGGTGAAGACACCACCAACAGAGTTGGCGCGGTATATGGTTCATGCGAACTACAATTGGGGAAAGACCCAAGCATGGATTTGTTGTGTACTTTTGGTAAACTTGCGTTGTACTGGCTAAGGTCAAATTTTGGCTTAGATGATTGTCCATTAATTCATTTACAACATATAATAGTACCCTGCTGTCCAAATGCACTTTTTAATTGAACTATGTCTCCTTCCTCAGTTGTCGTCAGCTTGTCGACCCGTCTCACCACAACATTGACTATCTTATTGGTCTGACCATCAATTCCGTAAAGCAATTACCCCTAATCTTGTGGTCTATCCTGTATTCAGACTGCTGAAATTGCTGAGATATTGCTCCCATCTGTTCTTTATTAATATGCATTGCTTCTTTCTGACCAGCTTGAATCGTAATGAGACCAACACATATTTTAGCAAGTCATGCTTCGCTCTGTTTTATATTGCAGTAATTCTCACTTGTTCTTTGAGCATAAGATTTTCTTACTGCTTAATAACCTTTGGTACAATTGTGTTATAACATCAAAAGCATCTATAGATATTACTTCTTTACATCAATTAAAGTTGGATCTGACAAGACAGCTTTCCCCTTATTAAATGTGATCTTTATAAGATCAAAATCATCTATAGGAATTACTTCAGTACATCAATTATAGTGGGATCTGACAAGAGAGGTTTCCCCTTATTTAATGTGATCTTTATAACATCAAAATCATCTATAGATATTACTTCAGTACATCAATTATAGTTTGATCTGATAAGACAAGTTTTCCCTTATTAAATATGATCTTTATAACATCAAAATCATCTCTATTTTATTACTTCAGTACAACCATTATAGTTGGATCTGACGAGACAGGTTTTACCTTATCTTGTGATCTTTATAACATCAAAATCATCTATAGATATTACTTCAGTACATCCATAATATTGGGATCTGACAAGCCAGGTAACCTCGCATTAAAGGTGATCTTTATAAACTTAACATTCATAGGTATTACTACAGTACAGTAATTATAGGGGCATCTGACAGATCAGTTTCCTCTTGTTACAGGTGAACTTTATAACATAAAAATTATTAGGTATTATTACAGTGCAGCAGTTTTAGAGTGATCTTCCAAGACATGTTTTCCCTTAACTTCATAATACATATATATTACTTTAGTATAGCAATTATAGGGTGGTCTGGTAGAACACATTTCTCCTGATTAGAGAGGATCTTTATAACATCAGAATACAGAGGTAATACTACAATACAGCAATTACAGGGTGATCTGACAAGACAGTACAGGTTTCCTCTTGTGCTCCCACATGACAGGTTGCCCTTATTAGAGGTGATAGTTATTACAGTGCAGTACTTTTAGAGTGATCTTCCAAGTCAGGTTTCCCCTTATTATGGGTGATCTTAAACTTCAGTACAGCAATTATAGCGTGCTCTGACAGGACAAGAAAATTAGTACCGTTAATTTTATTAATTGGTTATAGGAAGATGTGGTGTGAGTGCCAATGAGACAACTCTCCATACAAATAACAATTTAAAAAGTAAACCATTATAGGTTAAAGTACGGCCTTCAACACGGAGCCTTGGCTCACACCGAACAACAAGCTATAAAGGGCCCCAAAATTATTAGTGTAAAACCATTCAAACGGGAAAACCAACGGTCTAATCTATATAAACAAAACGAGAAACGAGAAACACGTATATATTACATAAACAAACGACAACTACTGTACATCAGATTCCTGACTTAGGACAGGTGCAAACATTTGCAGCGGGATTAAACGTTTTAATGGATCCAAACCTTCTCCCTTTTTCTGAAACAATAGCATAACATCACAACAAAGAAAAACATACGATAAAATATCAATTGGCAAACTTAATTATCTATTCCTTACTAAATTCTTAAAGCGTGTAATTTTTGTTTTCATTTTGACACCGAAATCCTTATCCGGATAAACAAATGCACTTCTTCTTCTTCTTCTTCTTCTTCTTCTTCTTCTTCTTCTTCTTCTTCTTCTTCTTCTTCTTCTTCTTCTTCTTCTTCTTCTTCTTCTTCTTCTTCTTCTTCTTCTTCTTCTTTCAGTAACTTCCTCTTGTGGTTAGGAGCACACTATGCTACTATGTATTAATCACCAAAAAATGATTGTTTAGAAAGATAGTAATGTTTTTTAATAGGTACTTTAACATTTCGGTATCCTATCACGGTTCCATGTCCCGTATATTTGAGGGAAAAACCACGGCTATTTTGTAGTATCAGAATTTCACACACAAAAATTATTTGAAACAATATCACGTTGATCATGTTGAAAACCGGGTTTGAATTAACTTGAGCAACACGATGGGTGTCACATGTGGAACAAGATCTGCGTACCCTTTCCGGAGCACATAATATCATCCCCAGTATTTGGTGGGGTTCGTGTTGCTCAAAGTCTCTGGTTTCTATGTTGTGTTTTATATACTGTTGTTTGTCTGTTTGTCTTTATTATTTTAACCATGGCGTTGTCTGTTTATTTTCGACATGACGTATAAGGTATATCTGTAATTAGGGTGGAAAGGTCGCAGCAGTCCATTCAATAATTCAAAATATCCATTCATTTTTTTCAAAATTGGCTATTTCTTAGATTTCACCCGTATTTTGGCATTTAAGTCCTTTGTAAGCCCTTTGATGGGCATTGCGGCACATATTGATTATAACCATTTTGTTTCTCTATCGATAAGCTTTCGAAAGGTGTATATAGTTTCTCTATAATTAGGGGCTGAATGGTCACAGCAGTCCATTCAAATATTCAAAATAAGATATTTCTTAATGTTCACGCGTATTTCGACATTAAGGTCCTCCATAACTCCTCTTCTAGGCGTTGCGGAACATATTGACTATATATATACTTTTTCCCTCTAGTGATAAGCTTTTGAATGACGTATAAGGTATAACTGTAATTAGGGGCTAAAGGGTCGCAGCAGTCCATTCCATTATTCAAAATTTCCATTCCATTAATAACAATTGGCTATTTCTTAATTTTCAGGCGTTTTTTGGCATTATGTCTTCTAACGGGTATTGCTTATAGCCGTTGTGTTCCTCTATCGATAAGTCTTTGTATTTTTGACATATCAATAATCTGTCATGAAAAAAAAAATGATTCCCCCCCATTTCCTAATAAGTACAAAAAAACGGTCCGAATCTATTTGTCTTCATAGCAAGGATCATAACTTTGTAATTGAAACGCTTGATACAAATATTTTAGTTCATACTACGTTTTGAGATATTCGCAACTTGTGCTTATTAGTTCATGAGTATTCACAAGTTGTGTATATAATAATACTTCCAAGAAATACATTTAACCTATTTTTCATAGGGGATGTATAGCAATTTATTATAATTTAAAATTGATGAGAAAAACATCCTGTTGAAAGGAAGTTGACACTTATGTACAAATGTAATGTCTGTCATTTTGTTAAAGTTTAGACAAAAAGATTGAAATTAACTAATAAGAAGTTAATTACGTTTATTCAAATCACACTTGGAATAGAATAATATCACAGCATCATTATGTTAATTCTGACGCTTACTGTCATTATAACATATTTTTAACAGTTGTCAGAATCTATAATTCTTCATTTCGATATACCAAATTGTTTCAAGACTTTAAATAAAGTTAGTTATTCTAGTAATGAGAATCACTTGAATCTTATTAAACAAATGAAGATACACAATTTAATATATTTTGGAAAATATGAATTATACAAAATTATGAAAACCTTGATGGCAGTGTCATATTTATCTAAATGAAAGTTTTGGAGATAGCAGATAGAGTTTTGTATAAGATTGTTTTATATATTCAACTAAGTTACAAATATCAGTAGGCCATTAGATTTATCAAGAATATAATGGAAAAACATTATAGTCGTTATCTATCAATCCTGAAAGTATGTGTGTCTTTAATTGCTAAACAATTCCGTTCAAGTTAGGGAAACGAAAGACATCAGGCCCCTTTGATTATACAGTAATGCTTTTCACTTAACATTCAAGCTTAAACAGTACACTATTTTGTTTCTTCAATTTTTTGTACTTTTTGAGTTTTCATTTCGATTGGCAATTTAACCGTGCACAAATCCATCTTTGCACCCTTTCTTGCAAATGTTGAACCTTTCAAAAAAAGTTTTCTTTGCATCTAAAAAAGACACTACAGGCAATTATAGTTTGTTTACCTACGAAAAACAAATGTCTGAAGATATGAATACTGTTTTGATTCAAAACATTCAAAAGGTATGAAATCCTTTAACATTATGAACATTCTAAAAGCTTAACTTATAAAAATAAACGAACACCTATTATAAAAGTTGCGGAAAAAATCATGAAAATAATACACAGCCGTTCGTGTTATACAGATAAAAAAAAATATATAAATTCCATAGACATTAGCTTATGAAACAGGAAAAAAATGCAAGGTTCATCATCATATCCCTAATGAGTACTAATATAACTCATTATCTTGTTCTACTGTGTATCATCTAAAATTTCATTACGCATAATTCAAAGAAAGGCGAAATATACTAAAGGAACATTGAAACTCAATAGTTAAAAAAAAAAACTTACAATGCTATAGCAAGATAATTATTTGATCCATCACAATTTGAATAAAACAAGCGATTTCTAAATGAGTTATGACAAACAATAGCAGAAGATAACTATTTATTGACGCCATAGTAGTTGAAATAATATCAAATATGTATGTAAAGATTTGCAGTTTATTCCATTTCTTTACAGGTCAATCAGATGTGATAAGAAAACGGAATTGCAGCTTGTTATACAATCGGGGACTGGAATTGAATTCCACCAGCATAGGTATCAATAAGTTACGTCTATCTCGGTTAGCAATATGAGTTTTATTAACATTATGTGAAAAATTGTGTAGACCCCTTGAGTCATAGGAAGCCAAACTATTTATGTGTTTTATACTGGCAATTTCACTTAATACTCATACTTCACCGGGTGCTACAATGATTTTGATTGTAAATCAAGACTTTGTTTTCGGGTTATACTGTAGTTTTAACGGTTAGCCAATGTTTGTACGTTCAGAAAACAAAAATCAACCAATCAATCAATCTCCTTTACAATTCTAGTATTGAAATAACTTTAAACATTATCAATAAAGTGAATCGTTCAATCTTTTAGTCGCCTATTATTCCAAATGTCCGATATTAATATAGAAGGAAGTAACCCATCAAAGATACAAGGTTGTGTTCCGTCTACAACAGAACATTCTTAGTTATTCACACAATTCAGAGAAAGGATTATCTGCAGTATACGTCATTGCTGTTCATTTGGAAATTGAAGTACTTGATTTATAAATATTACCACATTAATGATAATTCATGGTAACACAGATTGCCACAGAAGAATAAGGAATAGGAGGATTTAGCGTCGAATTATATGCATATTTGGGTCAAAAGCATGTTAATACGGTATTTGTATTTATCATGCTTTGTACAAGAACGACATGCTGAGTCGACGTTTTAGCGTACTAGTTCACAAGGAAACAGTATATATAATATATTATGAGGATGTTCGATGTTCCTTATTTACACGTTTTGCTGCCATTTATACTTTATCATTTTTTACTCTGACGTTCGGGAGCTTTAACGGATAATCAGTATACAACTAAGGAATAAACTATAGACTAGTTACAACTTTCACTGATGTTTGTGCATGTAATAAGGTTGACAATGATAATTTATTCATTCAATTGAATTACGTATCAAACAGCTCAACAAAGTGCATCTACAAATTCTAATATGTCACCACATATCTGACCAGAAAACAAAAATGTTTGAAGAACATACGAAATTCCGATTAAAAAAAACCCGGCCAACTCGAGTAATAATAATTTTAAAAATATATTTTAAAACCCAGTATAAGTACTACATGTACTATGTGACACCATTATAACTTGAATGTTGACTCACCATAACAGGAAGATATAGATTGTAAATAGAAATATTTGAACTTGACATCTTCCGTTGGTTACAAGTAAACACTTCATATTCTCTTTATTTGCTCTGTTTGGACTTTGATTTATTCATCCAATGCATTTTATTCAGAGCTATAAACATCCATATTGTAAGTTAGGACAATTTATTAACAGAATATATAGTATTATTTGCATATCTGGATAAAATGTAAGCAAGACATAAAACGTAAATGCACATTCGGAAATCAAACATTATCAACATTCAAATGACACCGCCTACCAGTTTCTTATCGGTCAGAATATCTGATCCTTTATCGTAGACTTTGCATCATCATTAAATGTATAAACTAACTAGACTTTCTCAAATAAGAAGATATGGCCGTAAACTAAAATACGACAACTTTTACTAAGTATTTATATATTCAAATTAAGTCAGAACCGTCTCTCACAAATGTAAATAGATTCTAATCAAAATTGCTGCTATAACTAGGAGATACTAATATGTTCAATAAATTATTTATGTAAAATAATTGTTATTGGTGTAACTATGTGCTGTCTTAATGTCACTGCAAACACGATATTATATTTTGTGGGAAAAGAAGGGGGCGTTTTTATAAAATGTATGTGCATGAAATTATGATTATGCAATGACAGCGAATTATTCATTTGAAAAGAATTTCATAAACAAGAGTTACACATACATGTAATGCATCGGCCACCAGAAAGCCGAATCTAATTTTTAAAAAGAAAACATTGCGTCTAAGATTTTGAATCACAAACAAAAGAAAGCATTTATTTAACAAATAAATCACGGCAAACATATAAAAGAGACCACAATCCGTAACATATTAAGTGTGTGTGACCACATTATTTCTGTTAATGTTGTTTATTGTGTTTGACCTTGAAATGATGATGTTATATACAGGATAAGTACTACGTGACTTTATAAGTTGACTGTTGACTCATCATAACAGGAAGATGAAGGGTGTAAATATTAACGATTTGAACTTGACATCTTCCGTAGGCTACAAGTGAAAACTTAAACGTCTCTCTGCTAGTTTGGTTTGACTTAATTTTTGTACTAGACCATGCTATCAATCTTCAGTGTTTTACACATTAAATGTATATAAAGGGTAGGGAGAAAATCAATTAAAAAAATGGTCACTCAATGCGATAACCATAGTTTGAAATCTGAAAAAAAACAGGGGTGCATATATTTTTTTTATTAAAAAGTCTATTTTGGATATCTTTACCTAGCGAAATCAACTAACATTTGACAATACGAGCGAGTAGTCCGGTCTTTAATCGTATGGATTAAACGTCTTTTTATTTGTTGGATGTATTTGCAGATCTTTACTCTGCGGTATCTAGCTGTTTTTGATAAGTTTGATTAGAGGCTTTTTTTACAACTTAATTACACTCTTGTGCATTAAAGTAACGAGTTGACAAGTTTTCATTGAGCATGATAATGAACGGTATACATTTTCAGCGAGACAATTGTCCACCAAAGTTCAAACTAAGTTGATGAGTATATTGCAAGAAATAAAAGGGGGAGGTAATGATGTATTCAGTTACAATATTATCATATTTGTGTCCAATGGATTTCAAGATTTCTATAGAAGATAAAGGGGTCAAAAGTATTTTACAGGACAGTGTAACTGAAAAGTTATACAGAATCCAAACAGTTATGTGTATCCATCAATGTATTGAGCAAGAACGGATTGATCAGCATTCAATACAATCGAAACTAAAGCGTACACTTTTCATTCCTATTTATTGATTAATAAAAAGTAATATCACAAAAATACCAATTTCCGAGGAAAATTTAAAACGGAAAGTCCCTAATCGAATGGCAAAATCAAAATCTCAAACACATCAACCGTATGGATAACCATATTAATATTCCTGACTAGATACAAGCATTTTCTTATCAAAACATGTAAGAAAAGGACGGGACGTTTTTTTAACAGAGCCCTCGGTCATATTTTTTTTGGCTCAAACATTGATGCTTTTTCAGAAAGTCGGCATAGTTGCGGAAAGTTCTTGATATCATATGAGCTGAGAAATGTAGACTTCATACATATAATTGATTTTCATGTCAACACCGAAGAGCTGACTAACCACAGAATAAAAACGAACACATAAGAACACCTAGAGCAGCATTAACGCCACAAAAGTGACGTCACGGGTAAATTTAATTAAAAACAAATTGAAATAGTTCAAGATTAAGTTTGAAATTATGGTATTAGAAGTATTTTATAGCAATAAAAAACTATTTATATAGAATTGTGTTAGTAATTAAAAAAAATCATTTAATTATCTAGCTATGTCGTTATTTCTTCTTAATAAAACTGTAAAACAAATAAATCGTGAATATTTAGTTGGTTTAAATTAAATCTTATCAATGAACTGGGTGATGAATCATGTTAATTTCACATACGAATAGAAAATTCAAAAAATTAGAATTACAACTAAAAACGAAAAACATTCAACAGTATCCGATCAGAATTACAAATACAACATCATACCAAAATGCATGAATGTTGGATCAACAAATAACTTGACACGTCTAATAGCAATGCAAATTCACACTCAGAAAAACTAAAAGACTTGACGACGTGAATGGTAAACCACAACCTAAGACGTTGTAAAAGCGTCCTTAGTTAGTTTAGACAAAGACACATCGTATGGATCAACCTATTCTTGATGGTGTTTATAACATTTGCGAGGAGACATTTTTAATCTTTCCCCGTCATAACTTTGTTGGAGTAATTTCTATGTAAGGAGTTCACTCCTGTTAAAGAATTCCGTATAGTGTGAACATGCAATAGCAAAACGTATCAAATGAGATATATAAACACCATACGATGTGGCAGAGGGTAATGTTACTGTTGAGAAATGGGGAATAGATAATTTTGAAGCTGAAATCGTCCCGTTTATCATATATTTTAGTTTGAAGTCGTCCATCTGTGTCAATATTAAGGAAAAGCTCAAGGTATGAAACAGTCCTTTCTATGAGATTCTACCTCCAAGTTCAACAAATATATCGTACATGAGAAACTACAGCATACTGATCACTTATTCTTTGGTGTAGGATTTTTTTTTTTATTTTGGGGCTCATTTTAACAAAATGAAACGAAATATATCTACAAACAACAGATCGGTAGCGTATTGTACCATTTTATAAAGATAAACATTCTTTAAGATGGGTTTTTATTTTTAATATGGTATGGTGGTATAAAACAATATATATACAATACGTGTTTCTCGTTTCTCATTTTTCATATAGATTAGACCGTTGGATTTCCTGTTTGAATGGTTTTACACGAGTTATGTTTGGGGCCATAATAGCTTGCCTTTAGGTGTGAGCCAAGGCTCCGTGTTGAAGACACTACTTTGACCTATAGTTGTTTACTTTTACTTATTGTGTCCTGAATGGAGAGATGTCTCATTGGTACTCATACCACATCTTTTTTTATATTTATTATGTACAAAATGACTACTGGAGTAAATTGGTAGATAAAACTCATCCAATCGACAAAATGACCACTCGGGTAATGTGTTAGTTAACTATTATCGTCATACATTCTGTCACTATAGAATTAGGTCGGTTTTGAACACATGCAACATGATGAGAACTACGTTATAACAATATAAGTTGAATATTGACTTACCATAACAGGATGATAAGTGTTGTGAATAAAGACGATTTAAATTTGACATCTTCCGTAGGTAAAAGGTACATAAATCATGTTCTCTACACAAGCTTGTTTTGGCCTTATTTATTATAATTGTTAACACATTTCATTATGAGTGCATTTAATATATATTTTATTTATCATAGGTTGACAGCAAACCAAAGTTTTCACCAAATGATATACGCACTATGTATTTCGAGAACTTAACAGACAAGGGAGTTAATTCTAGTTCTTAACATTAACTTAATGTTTATCATTTGCATGCAATTAAAACCTTCATTGATGGTGATCTTGATAACATCGAATATGCATAGGTATATCTACAGTACAGTAATTATAAGATGATCTGAAAAGACAGATCTCCCCTTATTAATTATGGCATCAAAATAAAAAGGTATTACTATAGTACAGCAGTTATAGAATGATCTGAGAAGACATGTTTCCCTTATTTGAAGCGATGTTTATTATGTCAACATGAAGAGGTATTACTACAGTACAGCAATTATAGGGTGATCTAACAAGACAGGTTTCCCCTCATTAGACATAGGTGTTGATCTTTTTATCATAAAAACGCATTGATATTACTTCGCTACAGCAATTATAGAGTGCTCTGAGAGGACAGGTTTCCACTTATTATTGGTGATCTTTATTACATCAAAATACGTGGTTATTACAGTACAGCAATTACATGTATAGGTTTATCTGACAAGACAGGTAATTTTTATAAGTGGTGATCTTTATAACATCGAAATACATATACAACTACAGTACAGTAATTATAGGGTGATCTTTATAACATCAAAATACATATACAACTACAGTACAGCAATTATAGGGTGATCTAACAAGACAGGTTTACCCTCATTAGACATAGGTGTTGATCTTTTTATCATCGAAACGCATTGCTATTACTTCGCTACAGCAATTATAGAGTGCTCTGAGAGGACAGGTTTCCACTTATTATTGGTGATCTTTATTACATCAAAATACGTGGTTATTACAGTACAGCAATTACATGTATAGGTTTATCTGACAAGACAGGTAATTTTTATAAGTGGTGATCTTTATAACATCGAAATACATATACAACTACAGTACAGTAATTATAGGGTGATCTTTATAACATCAAAATACATATACAACTACAGTACAGCAATTATAGGGTGATCTAACAAGACAGGTTTACCCTCATTAGACATAGGTGTTGATCTTTTTATCATCGAAACGCATTGCTATTACTTCGCTACAGCAATTATAGAGTGCTCTGAGAGGACAGGTTTCCACTTATTATTGGTGATCTTTATTACATCAAAATACGTGGTTATTACAGTACAGCAATTACATGTATAGGTTTATCTGACAAGACAGGTAATTTTGATAAGTGGTGATCTTTATAACATCACAATACATATACAACTACAGTACAGTAATTATAGGGTGATCTTTATAACACCGAAATACATATATAACTACAGTACAGTAATTATAGGGTGATCTAGTAAGGCAAGTTTTCCCTTGTTAGATGTGATATTTATAACATCAAACTGTATAGGTAGTACAACAGTACAACAATCATAGGGTGATCTGACAAGGCAAGTTTGTTGTTAGAGGCGATTTTTATAACATCAAAATGATTAGGCATTATTACAGTGCAGCAATTATAGGGTGATCTTCAACGACAGGTTTCCTCTTATTATGGGTGATCTTTATATCATCAAAATACATAGGTATTAATTCAGTACAGCAATTATAGGGTGCTCTGTCAGACCAAGTTCCTCCTGATTAGAGGTGATTTTATAACATCAGAATACAGAGGTAATACTACAGTACAGCAATTATAAGGTGATATGACAGGACAGGTTTCCCCTTATTAGAGGTGATCTTTATAACATCAAATTGATTAGGTATTACTACAGTACGACATTTATAGAGAGCTCCCCCAGAACAGGTTTCTGCTTATTAAAGGTGATCTTTATAGCATCGAAATGATTAGGTATTACTACTGTACAGGACTTTTAGTGTGATCTTCCATGACAGGTTTCCCCTTATTATCATGATTATGGGTGATAATATATCATCAAAATACAGAGGTATCACTTCAGTACAGCAATTATAGGGGGCTCTGACAGGACAGTTTCCTCTTGTTAGAGGTGAACTTTATAACATAAAGATGATTAGGTATTATTACAGTGCAGCTCTTTAAGGGTGATCTTCCAAGACAGGTTTCCCCTTATTATGGGTGATCTTTATATCATCAAAATACATAGGTATTAATTTAGTACAGCAATTATAGGGTGCTCTGTCAAAACAAGTTCCTCCTGATTAGAGGTGATTTTATAACATCAGAATGCAGAAGTAATACTACAGTACAGAAATTATAAGGTGATATGACAAAACAGGTTTCTCCTTATTAGAGGTGATCTTTATAACATAAAAATCATTAGGTATTAGTACAGCATTTATAGAGTGCTCCCACAGGACATGTTTCCTCTAATTAGAGGTGATCTTTATAACATTAAAATGATTAGGTATTACTACTATACAGTAATTTTAGGGTGATCTTCCAAGACAGGTTTCCCCTTATAAGAGCTGATTTTTATCACAGGTTTAAAAGGTATAGAATATGACAGATGCAATTCAAATATGTACAGGTCCACCTATTACTTGCTATATGTTGATGTATGTTTAAATTTAAATCAACTTCAATTTCCTATTACAAGATATTGACGTGTAACCAAGGATGAATGAACATGGCTACTACGATGTTAACCAATCGATAAGTTGTGTTGTTTACAAAGTTAAAGAGGGGGTGAGCTCAAATAAAATACATAGAACCTTTTTTACAAATGATATAAAAAATAAACAAGTTAACTTACATCCTGTAGCTACTCCATCATTACGGCTGTTCCATCACCTTAACGAGGACAACAAGATCAGGAAGCAAACAATCAGCCAAAACGAGGCAAGGATTCGCCGCTCTTCTATTATATGTACATACTAACCCAAATAATTTAAGTGTTGTAAAATCTTAATCGGAATTATCCTTCAAAATGATGAATGAAAAATGTTGATATGCATATAGGAAGAAAAAAAATGTTTTGCAATTATAACTTAATGAAAATAACTCAAAGAATTCCAGATACCATTATCATAGAAGTATTGTAAAACAACCAATCAGTAATCATAAAAAAATATGAAGGTTGGAATATTTTTTTTAATGGTTTTATTTGGACAATAAAATATATATCAACAGCTACAGGTCAGCAAAGTCGACTTCAGCAACAAATCCTCATTGATTTCCCAGATGAAAACATTAGAGGGCAACCATCATATGTTTACTCAAAACGGCAATTGGGCTACCAAATACTAACTGTTATAAAGTCTGCAATTCAGCAAACACGAATATATACATGCCCACTTCTTTTGTCAATATTTTAAAATATACAGCAAACATTAGGAAAATATTCCCAAGGACTAAATGTCGCAACAAAAAACACAAAATCACGAAAAAACAGTCAATGATTTATCAAATAAAGACGGGAAAACAGCCTATGAAATAGAACATACAAATATAACTTACTCTCAGTTTACTAAATGGATTTAATCATTAATGAATAGTGATTAATTATTATTAACAATAATCATATGTTATAAATAAAGTGTTTGTTACATTTAGGATGATCGGTCGTTATCACTCCGGGTAGATTGTCCTCGTTAGTTTCTAAATTTAGTGCAGCGCTTTGGTACACACAAAATTAGTAACATATATCTTTTTTGAAACTTTCCAATAGTAAGATTTTCAGCGATAAAAATGACAATTTTTAGACATATGTTCAAAGTAGCCACATTTCAACAGAAGTTTATGTGACATTGCGTCTTCATAAAATTCGAATTTTGTCAAATTTCATTTTCTTGACGTCACAATGGGTTGTTGAATATACCTAACTTGACGGAATTGCGTATTTTATTTTCTTCAAATTCTTGCACAAGAAATTAAAAAAAATCTGATATTTTACATTTAGATGTAACATGTCCTATTATTTGATTCACGATATGTGTCTTTCGTCTAATAGACTTTTTTTGTCTATGATCGCCACGTCATAAACGTTTTTTTCATGATTTATTCCTGAGAAATTCAATCTAGCACTACATTATAAGAACTGACTGTATTATTGTCTCTGTATACAGGAGTGTGCTCTTCATGCAGCAACTGCGCTCACAGAGTTATAAGGAGGAACGATTAAAAATGATACTCCGTGTTATGGACACACATCACGAACTGTTTGATTTGTACGATGTGTCTGTATCTAATCTAAGCAATGAAGTTTTTACAACGTCTTAGGTTGTAGTTTACATCTGTGTTGTCTGTAATTTAACTACCAAACGTGACCATGTTCAAGTATGGCTGTTTAGCTGATTTAGAATTTGCATTGATATATGACATGTTTGACGTGCCTTGGAATTTGTGCAGCCATCGATTATAATTATGTGTTTAGTTATGATGTCTATGTATTGATTGGATATTGTGTTATGCCCTAGCGTATGTAGTTGAAATTCTGTATTTTTGGAACATTTCACATATGCCTCATTTGCCAGTATAGTCAAGTTAATTTCCATTGTCCATGGATAAAGTTTTGTGTAATCGAAATAATTATTACACCATAACAGCATTTTTTGAAATAGCCTTTTAATCATGTAATAATCATTATAAGTTCTTTTGGACTAGTATTGTTAAATTATTGCATGCATTTCAAGATAATGCATTTATTACAACAATTAGTCACTGCTTTCAATTTGCTGCGCTGTCGTTAACGAGAAATGAACGTTGTTATTCTACGGCTAACATGTTGTATCAATATTATAATGTAAATTAATTTGTGCGTGTCTCTGTGCTCAGTGTGCTTGCGTTTGAATGTGCTGTATGCCTTTCACGTAGTGATGTATGTTAAGCTAAACATGTTTTTAACTATGCCATATCAGCGGAAGGTTTGGCTAATCAAACAATCGGGTTCAAGCCACCATTTGTTCTTAAAATGTCCTGTATAAAGTCAAATAGTTCGTTAGTTTTCTATGTTTTCCTCTTATAGTTTATGCGGTTTCCTCCATTTAAGTCGTTATTCCGATATGCTTTCTTTTGTCATTGTTTTTTGTAATTTGGTTTTCTGCATTTCATTTTTACCAGCAAATACTCAACCAAGAGAGTAGACACTGACATGCAATCAAGATTTATCATCAGTATCTAATCAAACGTACACATTAGAGGACATGTTAGGTTCGATTCGGTTTTTTGTGCTCAAAGAAGAAAATCCGTGTTATCATACTGTTGGTTTTCCCGTTTGAATAAATTTACACTAGTAGTTTTTGGGCCCCTTCATCGCTTGCTGTTCGGTGTGAGCCAAAGCTCGTTGATGAAGACCGTACCTTGACCTATAATGGCCTACTTTATAAATTGTGACTTGGATGGATTACAATGATTAAAGGAAATATGTTAATTTGCTCTTATTCCCAGTATCCTATAACAATACACGTTGATATTAGAGGAACATGAACTACTAATGCTTCTAAGGGACCATTCCTGTCGTTAAGTGGTAGTCTCGCCCTTTTTTCGAGCACCTCCCGTACTTTTGTTATGTTGTTGCACTTTTCCTCAGCACCTTCAGCTTTTGTAATTTCATGAAACTTTTTTTCCTGAGACCCTCTAATCATTCCCGCTTTTTTGTTATCTTGTTGCTGTTTTCCTGAGCACCTGCAATAACTTCCATTTGTGTAAGTGTCATCTATTTGCTCTTGTCCCTACGCATATCTGATCAGTCCTGTGTTTAAGTGTTGCCCTTTCTCTGAGTATGTCCGATCTTTCCTGTTTTTAGTGTTATATAGTTGATCTTATCTTGACCATCTGCGATAATTCTTGTTGCCCTTATTCTCAGCACATGCGAGTGTTCTTTTTTGTGTTATCTTGTCAAAACATTTACTAAATTTTATCACCGGTATAAGGACATCATTCGTAAATATAGCTCAACATGCAGACTTCTTATACGTTCAGGTATTTCACATCCAATATTTTATGGAAATATTCTTTATAAAGCACAAAAAAGTCAGTATTCACCTCAGAAGCTAACAAAACCTTTAAATAGACTCATTAAGAAGGGATATAGTTACGATACTGTTGTCAGGTCATTAAAGATTGCATATTTTGGCGTTTATATTGATTCACTTATAGGGTCTTTGCATCGGAACTAAACACATTTATTATTAATAAACCAGTTGTTGGCATGACACGGGCTATGTTCTTCTCATATATGTTATGGTGGTATGATACTAAACCCTCACGGGGAGGATTGTGCTTGATATTCATATGATGGAGACATAATTTTTCAATCAGTTTAATAGAGGTCCGTAGCTGGCATGTCAGTTAACTGCTAGTAGTCTGATGTTATTTATGTATTATTGTCATTTTGTTTATTTTCTTTGGTTACATCTTCTGACATCTGACTCGGACTTCTCTTGAACTGAATTTTAATGTGCGTATTGTTATGCGTTTACTTTTCTGCATTGGCTAGAGGTATAGGGGGAGGGTTGAGATCTCACAAACATGTTTAACCCCGCCGCATTTTTGCGCCTCTCCCAATTCAGGAGCCTCTGGCCTTTGTTAGTCTTGTATTATTTTAACTTTTAGTTTCTTGTGTACAATTTGGAGTTTAGTATGGTGTTCATTATCACTGAACCAGAATATATTTGTTTAGGGGCCAGCTGAAGGACGCCTCCGGGTGCGATAATTTATCGTTGCATTGAAGACCTGTTGGTGACCTTCTGCTCTATGGTTGGGTTGTTGTCTCTTTGGCACATTCCCCGTGTCCATTCTCAATTTTATTATATACATTTTTTTCTGTATTTTCCCTTTTTTTTTGTATGACGCGGCAAGACAAAATTGTTTATCGCGGACAAGTGAGGTTTCTTTGTAAAACTTAAAATGATTTAAGGAGTCCTAGTCGATTACATCGGTCTATGTTCATATCTTATACAAGGAACTCTCCAACATTGTAGACAAGAATGGAAATAATGGAACAAATCAATATTTTGCTGATCATTTACTGCTGTTCATTTAGTCTGTTCAGTGTCTCCCTCTGTCGTCTTTAGTTTTGTTTTTGCTCAAAACCCAAAAGACGGCTTAAACAAATTATATAAAGATTGGAAATATTCTTACTATATCGGCAAAATTTGACTTGCTTTTAGATCTTGTCTTGCTGATCAGTTTTGAATTTTAAAGTATCTATTTATCTATTATGATTTCTTTTACATAAGGCAACTTCCCATCAAATGGTCGAAATCGTCATAAAAGAGCAATAGTGCAGATGGTTAAATGGAACAAAAAATAGGCACAGTAGTTAAAGATATATAGTTTATTCTCATAAAACCATGCAAGTACAAAGGTGATGTTTGTAAAGATCACGTCGACGACGGTGCACGATGCATGACAGACGCCACATGATGATAAAAGCTGACTTAGACCTATCGACCAGGGAAATACAGATATAAAGGAGACAATCTGTATAATCATACTGCACTGACTCATTGCCTAAAATAATGTAGTTGGAGATGGGATGATAAAGCTGACTTAGACCTATCGACCATGGAAATACAGATATAAAGTAGACAATCCGTATAAATATAATGTAGTTGTAGATGGGATTCACAATATAGATGATTGCCCGGGTGTGACACCATTCATTTTACAAAGTATATAGACTGTCCCTCTGGTATCATTGGTTCCTCTTTTATAGATAACCCATGGTTTTCCAAATGAGATTGGACCGAAAAACATCCAACGCTTGAAAACCATTAATAATCTGTTTTTGGCAAAAAGAAATACACCAAATAACAATAATCATTTATATCAAAAAATACAACTACCTTAATTCTCGAGACATACAATAATAAAGCAATAGCATAAAAGAACAACAAAGTAACTGAAAATACAATATAGAAAACATGATGCTAAAGATAAATGGAAGTGATGTCAACAAGAGAAATTCAAAAAGAATAATCCTCAGTTGACATCATTAACATTATTTTATAAAAGGTTGTTAACTTCTATATCATTTGGTCTAGACTGGAGCGTTGTCTCATTGTCCAAGATGCCAAATCTCCTTTTTTCATACCTACTCATTATAAGAAGAGATTAATGTCTTTAACTTATTGGTACATTTTTATTGAAACAGCAGAATAAATGGGACAAATATTTGCAACTTCTTGCAGGGGCAATCAGAGCAACACCGAGCAGACAGACAGGTTTTTCGGCACAAACTTGTTAATGTTTGGTAGAGAGGTTAATCAACCTATTGATTTATCTTTTAGACTTTTGGCTGTAAACCAATGTGAAAAAGAGACTGTAGAATACATACAATATCTGATTATTATGCTGAATTTGATACATGATATTGCTACGGGTAATCTTAAATCAGCACAGCAACGACAGAAGAGAGATTATGATCTTAAGGCAAAATTTAAAACCTACTACAAAGGGGACGCTGTTTACAAACGTGATTCAGTTACTAAAATCGGACAATCCAAAAAACTGAAATCTCCATGGAAAGGACCCTATATAGTCACTAAAGTGATAAATCCTGTTTTGTTTCAAATAACCGACAGAAAGAAAGACTGGATCGTACACCATGATCGATTAAAAATATGTATGGACGGTGAACTTCCGGTGTGGCTACAACGGAAAAGATCTGACCTATGTAAACAGGTTCAAGAAACAGATACCACAACCCCAGAAGATACAGAGACAGATATGAATCTGGAGCCATTATTTGTTGAGTCGAGTCTTATTACATCGGAAATTCCGATGTACCGTGACGCGTCAGTAGAAACATCGGATGTTCCGATGTACCGTGATACTGCAGTTGAAACATCGGATGTTCCGATGTACCGTGATGACACTGTAGCGAATGACGCCTATCGATTAAGAGACTCACTTTTTCTCCAAAATATGTCGGAAGATGGCCACAGAATCGTTGTTAACAGTTTGAGTGATATTGATATTATTCCGGAGATGGATGATACAGTTATCTACGATTTTAACAACGATGACAGGGATGATAATATACAAGAATATTCAACAAAAGGGTCAAGAACAAAGCGGAAAGTTAAGAAGCCCGCTTATTTGTGCGACTATGTTGAATAATGTACAGACAAGATATTGTTCTATTTGTATATATGTATAGTGATGTTTTGTGTTTTGTAATTATACTGTGTTATTCAATAAATATATTGCAGTATACGTATCCGTCATGTACATTTTGTCATGTTTATTTGTATTGTTTCTGTGCGTCCTATCTGTCCTATATGTTTGTCTGGTATTGTAAACGGTTTGATTTGATTTTTTTCCTGACGAAGTATTCAGTAGTTATTTTTGTGTGTGTGTTTGTTTGCGTTTCTATGTTTACGTATAGATTCAATATATAATATATATTCATATTTATTTTTATATATATATAGTCTATTATAGATGATGGACGATTTTGAACCAGACTATGAACCAATAGAGGTTGAAATTCCGGAACCTCGTTCGACAATTAGAGGCAGTTCCAAACGTAAGAGTAAAGTGCAGTCTTGTCCAGTTTGCCAAGGCAGATTTACTAATGTTAGGAGACACGTTATTTGTTCCCATCTCCCTTGGTATACCTTGCCACTCACAGCATGCTGGACCTGTAAACTACAAGTGGCACAAGAAAAGTTGGTACAGGTTCATATAATAAACATACACAACAGCCAGGAGGAACCACATAAATTTGATACTTTACAGCATGGGAAAAGATGGACATATCTAATAAACGGTTTATTAGATGATATTGCTAAACGTATACCAGTAAATTTGAAGGTTTAATCAAATTTCTTCAAAAGCATTCAGATTTTTCAATTTGATCCGGCGGGGTACATCATTGGTCAGATATGCCGTTATTAAAGCTATTTAATTAGGTAAACATATACAAGCCGTCGCATCTTTTACATTCAGCCTACCAACCTAGAGATCCCCACTCATTACTTCATTGGAAAATTCTGGCACTTCTGATAGCCTATACAGAATCGGGAGAAAATTTAGTCACTTTCGAAAAAGAACTAGAACTGCATCCTACTCAAATAACAAAACATTTAGTCTCACTTGTAGATAGCCATTTTCATCTAGATTTATATTTAAAAGAGACCAGACATTCTGGTCTACCGTCATTAACATGGGATGAAACAGACAGACACGTGGAAATTCAGTTCAAACTACTGCTTTCCGCGACCAGCTGAGAAAAGATAAAAGATTGCTGTTCACTTTTGGTATTCACCCAAGGATGGTATCAAGGGAAACAAAACGACAGATGGAGAGCTGGTTGTCGGACCTGGAAGTGTTGGTCGAGGCAAAAAAGGTATGCGCAATTTGGGAATGTGGGTTAGATGCTCAACAAGCATCGGAGCGGGATATTAGCAGGGAAATGGTAGTTCTGCATAGCCAGCTACAGTTGGCTAAGGTAAAACAGCTGCCAGTAGTCATCCACTGTAGGGGATTGTCTGGAGAAGATAGTACAGACGACAAATGCTTAGGAGTTATGAGGAAAGTGTTGGAAAAGGACCGTCATATACATAGACATTGTTTCGGGGGTAACATTGGTATGTATAGGAAATGGAAAAGTTACTTTCCGAATTGTAAATTTGGGATTTCCCCTTTTTTGTTGATGGAAGAGAAATATCCTGATATAAGATCGACAGTATGTAACATGGATATCAACGATATTATTATTGAGACAGATGCGCCTTACCTAAGTAACAAAGGAGGAAGAACAGGTTGTCCATATATGACTTATGACATAGCTCAACAATTGTCAAACTTATTTAATGTATCTCTCATGGAGATGGCCAGTGTTACAAATTCAAACGCTCTGAAGTTGTACAAAATAAAGCATTAGTTCATGGATTCGTGTGATTTTAAAACTGTACAAAGCCTTGTTTAGTAGATATTCCTTTAACTTTTATGTGTTCTTTATATGTGTGGGATAAAAACATTTGTCACGTTTGCGTACCTGTATATATGTTTGTGTGTTCATGTTTTAACGGCTTTAGTTAATCTAAGACTATTGAGGTTAGATAATTTCTGTCTTGGATCTTCAGAAGAACTTTATACAACTCTTAATTCTGAAAACTTGAACGGTAACGAAATCCTATCAAATAGAAGGGAGAGGAATGTGGAGTACGTCGGTTAGGTACAATCAAACATCATATGCATTAGTCAAGAGAGTTCCGAATGGTCGGGGATTCCCTTAGAGTTAATATAGACGGCCAAGCTAACAGGCGTGTTCCCTGATCGTAGGAGCCTGAAATTCGGTGCTGTACACAGACCCGTGTAAATCTCAACCTAAGAGTACTCAGTGACACTCTTGGGTAAGTCATATATATCTATAGTATACTTAAGTCACCACACCACTAATATCCTGTCTATATTGTTATTACAGTGTTGTTCAGTGTGGAATAACATTTTGACTTTCATTAGATTAATAGTATGTATTATCTATGTAAATGATGTGTACGCATTGGAATAATTTAGCCTAGATGTATCTGACTTTATAATTCATTTCTGAAAGAAAACTATTTGTACTGACAGTTATTGGAATTCATACTGAACCTACTAAAACACTAAAAGAAATAACATCTTCAAAATTTGGTTGATTTCACTTTCAGCTACATTCCTATGGTAGTTATCAAAACTTTGTCATTGAATCATACAAACGTTGTAACAATAGCATGGCAATTGTTTAACAGTTATGATAATCAAATATTAAAAACAACAATCTATTTAGAAAGATTATGTTTGTACTGATTTCATACAGTTATGTAACAGGTTGTCCGTCTGAAACGCTTCAAAAAGGTACTGCAAAAAAAAAAAAAAAACTCAAGGAAAAATTCAATAAGAGGAAGTCCTGAAAATCTTATCAAATCAGCCGTTTACCAGCGAAATAAGGCAAAACAATTGTCATGTTCGAACTCGTTACTTGGTACGGACATTTTCCGAAGAAAATGACGGGAAAAACTTAATAGCTAGCTGAACCTAGTACTTGAATGACAGGAAAAATGTTGTTTATCGTTATATTGACAACTCAACAGACATAAGTGGTTAAAGGACAATAGTTTGGATCAAGCAGCCACAACTCAATCATCATTACATCAGAAACATACAACACAACTGACTTAAAATATTTGAACATGCAAATAAATATAAGACAGACGCCAATACAAATATGATGTCCAGAGTAAATTTGGCAAAGACGTCAACAAAAACGATATAATCGTTTATAGTAAATTGACAAAGACTACGATAATGAGTGTGTGTAGATGGCAATACAAACTGGTAATAGTGTACATGTACAGTTACTCGATAAAGTACAAATAAATACACTATACAAACAAGATGAGGTAAAAATAGAACCACACCTTAGGATACTCCTGCATCATGACTACCCAATGTAGAAAACCTGATCAGGTATGCACGAATACGTTAAACATCATATTATCAAAATAAACATTATATAGGCCAAAGACAAATAAAGATTACTAAGTTAATCATCTAGAAACCTTAAGGGAGTTGTCTTTTCAGTCTCAAAGTAATTAACTTTTCAAAACACTAGTGTATATTGATAGGGGATAAATAAAGGAATCCAAAAAAAATATATAGGTCGCCGTGCTTGTTTTCGAGATATAAGTCATTGAAATTTTGGCGGGAAAATATTCTCTCTTGACTTTCCATAGCTTTATCATTGGCAGGTTGAAGTTCTCAAAAACTATTACTATACAGATGGCTTATGATTATACATGCAAAAGATTAACAAAAAGAAAAATGGGGATCACTGGGCAATTTTTTTCAAAGCATTCAAATGAATAAAACCAGAGGATTCCGAAAATCGGACAAAATATCCAAAACATGACAAGCCAGCTTCCTTAACTCAATACCATCTAGTACTATTTGTGAAGTAGACACTTAAATTGAGAGTGGAAATTGGGAATGTGTCAAAGAAACAACAACCCGACCATAGAACAGAAAACAGCAGAAATCACCAAATAGGTTTTCAATGCAGCGAGAAACTCCCACACCCGGGGTCTATTAGGTTCTGGTAATTCCCAATGGACTTCTTGGGAAAAGAACGATACTTTCTTTGTCAAAACCACGGCTAATTATTGGTTTGTTCAGACACTGGTGACGTTTCACAAATTTTGAGTAGTAGTTGTTAGCTGTTTAATATAGTATGAGTTGCGACATTTATAATCTATACTTAGGTGAAGTTAATTGTATATTGCAGCTAATAATAGAATATAATTTCAAAGTTGAAATCGTCTCGGTTGTCAAAGATACATGGATGACTGTTGTTCGAGGTAAATACCTAGAAATGTATATGTGCTGTCGTTTACTTATAATATAAAATTCAACAAACCTATAACAATCGAATTGCACGATTTCGAT
Organism: Mytilus galloprovincialis; assembly: GCA_037788925.1. Classification (NCBI taxonomy): domain Eukaryota; kingdom Metazoa; phylum Mollusca; class Bivalvia; order Mytilida; family Mytilidae; genus Mytilus; species Mytilus galloprovincialis. The sequence continues at coordinate 83,052,960 of CM075338.1, forward strand.
ATCTATGTAAATTTTAATTTATGGTGATATCGTTTATATTACCGACTTTATAATATGCACACACAAAAAAACGATGATACATTTTTATTTCAGACATTTTATAATTTGAATAAACGTTTGAATATTTGGTTTTGAGTGTTCCTGATGAAGATAAATGTAGAAAAGCACTTCGAACGCACGACATTATTAAACGTGTTTTTTTAATTTTCTAAGTATGTTATCAATCAAATATGAGAATGTGTGAAATGGATGAACATAAATTTGACAACCAATGATAAGAACTAAAAAACCCACCTTTATGAAATGACATGTTTTGTTAAAGAGTTGAGGGGATAATCATTAATAATCTACCAGAATAGAGGTTTGAACAGGAGGATTTTTCTGGATATCATATTCCTTTTCATCTGTTGCTACGCATGTTTATTTTTTTTTCCGCGAAGTCATTTGTATCACTTACTTTCATGAATTTTGAAAACGGAGATGTTGATAGTTAATATTTAAATTGAACTATGTGAAAACAAACAAAATTGAAATATTGGCAGGAGTACATTCACGATCTTTTTAATATTTTTAAACTTTTTTCAAGATGGGCTGTTTAGTGAAACAAAATTATTTTATTCGACCTATTTGATATTCATTCTTCTCTGTTTTATGCTATTCATAGTGTATCAATTATAGATGCTTAATGATTCTGAAGTTAGCGGTAACAACCACCCTTCCTACCGTTGTCGTTATACTATACTGGTTATATAGTCCGATTTAGATTCGAGGATTAAATGATAAAATTTAGAATGGAAATGGGGAATGTGTCAAAGAGACAACAACCCGACCATAGAAAAAAATGTTTGTTCTTCTGTTGATTTGGGGAATAAAGTTTGGTCCCTCCGTTGTTTATTCAAGGAAAAAATGAATGTGTGTTCTTCTGTTGAATTGGGGAATAAAGGATATTCGTTTTTCTGTTGATTTGGTGAAATCAAGAATGTTTTCTCTTCTGTTGATTTGAGGAGTAAGGGATGTTGTTCGCTCTTCTGTTGATTTGAGAAATAAAGGATGTACGCTCTTCTTTTGATTTGGGAAACTAAGAATGTTCGCCCTTCTGTTGATTTGGAGAATAAAAGAATCCTGTTTTTCTGTTGATTTAGGGAATAGAGAATGTTTTTTGTTCTGTTAATTTGGGAAATAAAGAATTTCTGTTGATTTTGAAGAATACATAATGTTTGCTATTCTGTTGATTATGGGGAATAACATTTTTTAGCTCTTCTATTGATGTCGGAAATAAAGGATGATCGCTTTTCTTTTGATCTGGGGAATACATAATAAGGCAACAGTAGTATACCGCTGTTCAAAACTCATAAATCCATGGACAAAAAACAAAATCGGGATAACAAACTAAAACCGAGGGAAACGCATTAAATATAAGAGAGAACAACGACATAACACTAAAATGTAACACACATAGACAAAATCCCACGAGAATAATATATATAACATCAAAACCAAATACATGAATTTGGGATAGACAAGTACCGTGACACGTCTTATCGCAATGTGAATTTACACTCAAAAATAAGAGAAAACAAACGACACACCGTTATAATGTAATACACACAGAAACGAACTATAATATAACAATGACCATATTCCTGACTTGGTACAGAGCATTTTTTAAAGGAAAAAATGGTGGGTTGAACCTGGTTTTGTGGCATGCCAAACCTCGCACTTTTATGGCCATGTGAAATATAACATCAAAATGACAACACAGGACTACAATATAACATGTATAAATAAATTGGAGAACACAATTGACAAAGAATCACACGAACAACAGCCAAAAAAAAGGGGGAACAAGTTCAAAATTTTAATACGCCAGAAGGGTATTTTGTCCACACAAGACCTATGTGTGACGCACAGATACAAAAGTTTGAAAGCCGAAACGAGTATAAAGTTGAACAGCATCGAGGACCAAGAGATCAAAAAGGTTGTGCCAAAAACGGCAAGGGTTTTCTGTTAAGTTACCAGAAAATCCCTATAATTTAGAGTAATTTATACTTTTGCAAACAGTAAATTTAATAAAATGAATATTCAAAAGATGTACAGGATAAAGCTGAAGTATATAATGTTCGTTCTTTTGTTGATTTGGGGAATAAAGGATGTTTGCTCATCTTTTGATTTGTAGAGTAAAGAATTTCCGTTCTTTTGTTGATCTGGGGAATTAAGGATGTTCGCTCTTCTGTTGATTTGTAGAGAAAAGCATTTCCGTTCTTTTGGAGATTTGGGGAATAAAGGATGTTCGCTTTTCTGTTGATTTGTAGAGTAAATTATTTCCGTTCTTTTGTTGATTTGGGGACTAAAGAATGTTCGCTCTTCTGTTGATTTGCAGAGAAAGGAATTTCTGTTCTTTTGGATATTTGGGGAATAAAGGATGTTCGCTTTTCTGTTGATTTGGAAAATAAAAGATGTTTGCTCATTTGTTGATTTGGAGAATAAAGGATATTCGTTCCTCTGTTGATTTTGGGAATAAAGAATATTTGCTCTTCAAATGGTTTCAAGAATAAGGATATCTGTTTCTCTGTTGATTTGGGGAATAAAGAATGTTCGCTGTTCTGTTGATTTGGAGAATAAAAAACGTCTGTTTTTCTGTTGATTTAGCAATGTTTAGGGAATAGAGGATGTTTTTTGTTCTGTTGATTTGGGAATAAAAGAATGTCTGTTGTTTTGTTAATTTTGGGTATACAGGATGTTCGCTCTTCTGTTGATTTGGGGAATAAAGAAAGTCCGCTCTTCTGTTTCTTTGGGGAATAAAGCATATCTGTTCTTCTGTTGATTAGGGGAATAAAGAATGTCGTGTTTTTGTTTATTGTTTTGGGGAATAAATGGTGTTCTTCAGTTAATTGTTTTAATAAACTGAAGTATATTTGCTGTTTTGTTGATTTTAGAAATAACGGATTTCAGTTTTTCTGTTGATTTGGAGAATAAAGAATGTACGCTCTTCTGTTGATATGTGGAATAAAGAATGTTTTCTCATCTGTTGATTTGGGAAGTAATTTATTTTCGTTTTTCTGTTAATTTGGGTAATAAAGGATGTTTGCTCTACTGTTTTAACAAACTGTATTAGATTGATAGTGTTTGACTAACGGATCTAAACAAGTAGAAAAAATCAGGTTCGTGTCGTTGATTTTCAGACATAATCTATTGAACATTTGGTTTTTAACAATCCTCTCTAATAATGTTCAAAAAATTGATATGTGTATATCTTTGCTTTCTGATTGTTTCTGAAGTAACTGCTGTTCAGGGGCATTAACTTCAAGATTCGTAATCATGAGAAACGAAATTATATGCTTGCTTTTTTATAAATGCAGGGTCTGGTGCCCTGTAGAAAGTTTGTTAATACGATACACCATAAGCAAGCTCTCCGACTTTTTTGTTTTAGGATGTTTTTTACTCGGGACAAGCGACTTCTTACTTTTTTCAAAAACGATTATTGTTTTGTCAATAGCATACAGGAACAGGATTTCAATATAAAAATGAACAAAAAAAAAAAAACAACACTAAACACTTATCCTTCAAGAATAGTGACGTGCTCTAAAAACCTCATTCAAAATATTAATTCAACCGCTGTCAATCGGAATTCCCCATCTAAATTTATAACTTTTTATAATTGTATTATAGGTTGCAATGCTGCTGCAGCCCGTTTATTCAATAAAAATGCACGTGGATATCCACACATATGTCTTTGCAATGCCAGAAGATGACAAACCTGTTCTATATTATATCTGATAATACTGTAAGGTCAACAGTGAAAGGAAGAGCTTTTTCGCTTTCCTTTTCCTGTTACATTACACGAAAACTCAAAGCCTCATTTATCTGGTTACATGAACGAAGCCAAAGTGTGGTGTACAATGTGTAGGACAAACAGAACGGGAGTTTTTTAAGCAAACACAGGAACATCTTCCGAAAACCTAAGGAATTCAAAAGTATAATTTATCAACATTTAGATTAACACAACCACTATATTAAATTAATTAGATTTCAACCGCTCGAAACGATCCAGAAACAACAAGGACAATCGCATAAACAATTTGAAGATTCCCGTAAAATTATCGAACTGTTTTGGATTAAACGACTTCAACATGTGGAGCGAGATCTGCTTACACTTTAAACGTAAATACACTGACACATAACATTGAAAGCTATGGGAAATTTGTATAATCACTCGAAAAAACAATGTCTGCTTTCGAAAAAACTAGGACATATATAAATGAATTTAGTCTCAAAATGTCGTTTTTAATGCAATAACAACATTGTATGCATTTCCTTTGAAATTTGCATAGGTATGTGTGTAAACATGGTATTGATAATATCTTTTGTATCTCAAATATTATCAGTATTGATAATATTTTTTTTATCTCATATACTAACCTTGTAAATTAAACTCTAACCTTATCACCTCTTGTCAAAATGATAATTATTCTTCTGAATTGAATTATGAGATACCAACTACTATTGCCACAATTAATAGGAGCTTATTTGTACAGATCACTTAAATGTGTCTCGCTATTCTATCTTATATCAGTTTCATGCTTAGTACATGTAGGCTTCTAGGTAAACAAGTAATTCTGAAACACCTATTTAAAAACAAGAACTACACAGTACATAGTTTTCGGTTCGGTCGTTTTTTGTCGAGTAAATTTGTAGAGTTCTTATCTAGTGTTTGAAGTTTCTAATTACTGTCTGTTTACCCTGGACATTTTTCACCCAGTAGAATTTCAAATGATGTCAAAACAGGACACATACACAAGTCACATAATGCCTATATTGCACTAAAAGTCACCATCTTTGTGTTATATATCCTCTATCAGAGAAAATGTATGAACATCTTTAAAAATTGGCACCAAAAACGTTTACATTTAATAAATTGGACGAAGAAGCAAATTTGTTAATACATGCAGTTCTCCGGGATCATATACATTAGATTCCCAAAACATTATGCAGATGGAATGAAAAAACGTGTTTACGTGACAAGTAGTTCAAAGTGCCAGAACAAAGCAAAATAAGTTGGTTTAAGAAAATACAGTTTGAGTTTGTGATATAGAGGATTAAAATGTAAGTAAACGTAACATATTCGCTGAGTAAACCTAATCAGGAATTGAATGATGTATGATTGACGATAATTCATCGTTTTCAAGACAGAAACTTGCAGCTGCAAGTTTGACTAGCAGTCATGCCAAATTATATGAGTAAGCAATCTGCGACAAATAAAATATTCAAATAAGCCAAACAGATTATACTTATACGAGCTTACCACTAAACCAAACGACTTCTAAAAACAAACAAATATTCGAAGGTTTCACTTTTAACTTACAGATTCAATATATTTAACAATATAACTTGTAATTTTGGCAGGTTTGGGTAAGAGTGATATAACTCAAACACTAAATGAATAAGCAGAGACAGCATAGAATAAGCAATCGTAGCAACGAACATACACTTCGTTCAAAACACAAGAAACTATATTTTATATGATAAGACATCGTGGGTGTTTTTAACCAACTTGACTACCCATTAGGGTATGATAAGAGCCACAGTGTGGAGCACAGTGTAAATCATACTCAATAGAAACAGTCCCTTATCTGCAAAAAAAAAAAATCATTAGTACGTTACAGGTTACAGTCTTGTAATTGACTGCTTCATAGTCTTACATGCAAAACAGCTGATCTTTGAAAATAAAAATAATAAAAAAATTGCTACATAAAAAAGAAATTTCATGTTCATATCATGTAAGTACTAATGTAAAATTGTGATTTAATCGAAAAAAAGGGGGTCTTGCCACGAAGAATAAAAAGTTACGCAATCCTGAAGTCAAAACATTTTTTTTCTACTTTCTGTTTGCTATTTTTACTAGGCCGCACCACTTCCAGTAAACATGATATCCTTCCACTCTCCTGGATTGATATCCCCAAAAGATGCAAGATTTAAAAAAAAAATTATATTTATATGTTTCAATTCAGCATAAACCTATAATCAAACAGAAAAAAATTGAGTTCAGAAAAAAATTCAGAAAAAAATGCACTATTTTGTTTCCCTCCATGTTTTGACATGCACCGGCAACTGTAGTTGTAATACAAGACTGGTACCTATAACAATAATGACATGTCTTAAAAAAAATATTTTTTATTTTTTCCCTACTGTTTAAATGAACCACATTCAATAGTTTACCCCTCCCCCTTTTTTCAATGAAATCAACCAAAGTGGGCCTCTAGTTTAAGTCAAAATTGAAAAACTACCCAAAACTTTTTCATATTGAAGAATTTGCTACAATACAACTATCTGGACACAAGAAAGACCATACCTTTCTCTTGTTTGACTATACTGGTCTTTATACATGTATACTATATCATGGTTTTTAGACTGTACTTGACCCACCAATGCATATGAAATTTGAAATAAAATTCAAGAACAAACAAAATGAATACTCAAGTTGGTGTTTTTGTAAGACTATTGATTACTTGTCACACCTAATCACAAAAATCATTGTCATGTGGCTAGTTTTATACAAATTCTACTTTTTCAACAAATGTTTAACCCAAATACGGAAATTTCAATTAACCATGCAGTGCCGCAGACAGAAAAAAAAGTATAGACTCATGAAAAATGAACATTTTGTGAAAATCTTTTCACCAAACGTTCATTTTATACATATTCTACCTAAATGTCAACAATTTTTCCATGAAAATAATAAACCTAAAGAAAAAACTTTTGTATGCAGCTGTTTTAATGACGCTCGTATTAAGAAATATCGCCCTCCACCTTCATATCAGGAATGAGCCAATCGTGAGTGTTCCCATGACGATCATATAAAGATATATCGCCCTAATTAAGTCAGTAATGTAGTGTGACAGTCTCTTGAACACTGAACTGCAAAAAATACAAACGCCAACATACATAGAAACGGATTATTTGATAAATACTGCCATATTTCTGACTTGGTACAGCACATTTCAAGTAACAAATGGTGGGTTGAACCTGGTTTTATAGCTAGCCAAACCTCCCGCTTATATGACAATGTTACAAATACCGCTAAAATGACCACATTACGTTAAAGAAATACACTACAAATATACGCAAGAACACTCAGGACAGAGAAAAAATAATATGACAGAAAAACGTTAATTGTTCCCATAAAGATCGTATGAGGAGACACCGCCCTACCCCTGCAAGCCTGGATAGTAATATGAAAGTCAAATGTCAATTTTTCCCATGACGATCATATGAAAAACACAATCTTCCCCCTACAATTTAGGAGTATAATGTTATATATTATCGCTTATTTTTCCCAAGACGTATAATCATCCCCTAATAAGACAGAAGTACCATGTTACATCCAATCACCAATTATTCCCTTGGCAATCGTATGAAGAGAGATAATGCCTCACCCTACAAGTCAGGCGGATATTGTGACAGCCAATCACTTATTGTTCCCATGAAGATCCACTGATGAGAAAAAAAAAAATTTACATGGTCGTGTTGAACACATGTTTGATTTATAAAGAATAATTCAGTCATTTATATAGCATATTTACATAAGATCAGTGGCTTACATCTTTATAATGACGATACAAGACAATTGGGTATAATTTCAAAAAAATGGTGCGGGAATTTCTCGCTACATTGAAGACCTGTTGGTGACCTTCTGCTGTTGTTTTTTTTTCAGTGGTCGGGTTGTTGTCTCTTTGGCACATTCCCCATTTCCATTCTCAATTTAATTGCTTATTTATTGAAGATAACATGTCATTTTTGAAGTTGAACGATTATAAAAATTGAATTTATAGATTTATTTTAGTCTATGGTGGATATTATTCCTTACATACTAAACTTGGTATTGAACTGGCAATTATCCTTATATATACTTATTGATACTTTTTTTTCTGAACTCGATTTTTTCTGTTTGATTATAGGTTTATGCTGAATATAATTGCAGACTTTTTCACCAGTCTGAGGGAACTTGAGATTACTATTATAACACATTGTTTAATTGCAAACTTCTTTCAACAGTTTGAGGGAACTTGAGATTACTATTATAACACTTTGTATAATTGCAGACTTCTTTCACCAGTCTGAGGGAACTTGAGATTACTATTATAACACTCTGTATAATTGCAGACTTTTTCACCAGTCTGAGGGAACTTGAGATTACTATTATAACACTCTGTATAATTGCAGACTTTTTCACCAGTCTGAGGGAACTTGAGATTACTATTATAACACTCTGTATAATTGCAGACTTTTTTCACCAGTCTGAGGGAACTTGAGATTACTATTATAACAATCTGTTTAATTGTAGACTTCTTTCACCAGTCTGAGGGAACTTGAGATTACTATTATAACATTCTGTATAATTGCAGACTTCTTTCACCAGTCTGAGGGAACTGGAGATTACTATTATAACACTCTGTATAAATGTAGACTTTTTTCACCAGTCTGAGGGAACTTGAGATTACTATTATAACACTCTGTTTAATTGTAGACTTCTTTCACCAGTCTGAGGGAACTTGAGATTACTATTATAACACTGTGTATAATTGCAGACTTCTTTCACCAGTCTGAGGGAACTTGAGATTACTATTATAACACTCTGTATAATTCCAGACTTCTTTCACCAGTCTGAGGGAACTAAATATTACTATTTTTACACTCTGTATAATTGCAGACTTCTTTCACCAGTCTGAGGCAACTTGATATTACTAATATAACTGTATAATTGCAGACTTCTTTCACCAGTCTGAAGGAACTTTACCACTTATAATGCGGTTATGTCAGGACATTGAACGGAGGTCAAGGAGAACAAAAAAAACTTTCGTCCTCGATCAAAGGGAAACAAACGAAATGTTGTTAGAAGTTTACCACTCCAGATATTTCCGGACTTCTTTCATCGATCTAAAGGAATTCAATTAAAATGTCCACCCATGGTCTGGTCATATCCGGATATTCATTGGAAGTCAAAGGAAACCAAGCAAAATTGTTGTTGTACTACTCCAGACTACTTTTTCTGGTTTGAAGAAACTTATTGAGATATCCACAGGTGTTCCGTATACGTCCGGACTTTCGTTCGTGGTCAAAGGGTGTACGATGAAATTGTTATTATACCACTTATAATAAATGGACTTCTTTCGTCGGTCTGAATGAACCGGCGTTTAACTTTTCTGCAATTTGGCACTACGTTTCCGCAATTTTGTAGTACTCTTTTCCGCATTTTTTTTACATTGAGTTTGTTAAAGGTTGTTTACGTTTCCGCATTTTTATTTTTAATGTATGCCTCCTTCGTGTTCCAGGTAAACCTGGGGCGTGTTTTTTTTTTTGTTGTTCTTCTGTAGTGTTTGGTGTTAACTGCTACCTAAAACACTATTGGGTTATTTTGGCATTAATATTCGTCTTAATATGTCGCTAATGTCATTAATTTTGTTTTTAATTGTAATTTGATTGATTGTTTGTTTTTTGCTAATTTTTTTACGCCCAGTGACTGATATCTCAATATAATTCAAATCAGTGTGAAGTGGATGTAAGCAATTATAGGCAACCTTTAGGCCTTCAATAATGACCAAACCCATACTGTAAAGTCGTCTAGAAAAGGCCCGACATGAGCAGTGTGAAACAATTCAAACGAAAATTATACATAACTAAACATTTTACAAAATATCAAATATGAGTGGAGACATGAACCATCAACAACCACTAAACTACTACAGAGCAAATCACACAGAAATTAACAGCTATATGTCACCGTTCAGCCTTCAACAATAAGCAATAAGCAATAAGCTATAAAAGACACCAAAATAACTAATGTGAACATGGTAAAACAAAACAAACGAGAAAACTCACGGTCTAATATCTTCGCTTTATACCAAAGAAATCCATAATAAAATACAAATCAAGAAAAAATACTATTTATATAATAATAAAATAAAGTCTTATATATCATTATAACCATTTTTTTAACATGTGAAATACAGGTAAAAATGCGGAAATGTTGTTTTTTTTCTTGGAAAAGTAGTGCACGAAAATGCGGAAACGCAAAACTGGATTTTTACTAAAATTGCGAAAACGTAATACGCCCGAAAGAACTTATTTGGATTTTAATCCTTAATCCGGATATGTCTGGGCTTTCTTCCACGGGACCTAGCAAAATGTTGATTCAATTCATCAAGATTATTCAAAACTTCTGTCACTGAATGGCGTGATCTATTGAGATTAACTACTACCATACGTTGTTATTAAAGGCTAATTCACAAAATGTAAATCCAATCAAATCAGCGTTTAATTATTTTATTAATGTTTACATACCGGTGTACATAACTTTAATAAATATATTTCACATTTGTTAGTTGATACATCAAATACCGGTACCTTATCCCGGCCTCGTTTACCGTTAGCAGTATATAATAAATTTTGTTAGTATTTGTTAGTTTAATTTGTGTTTGAAACATACATTTTTAATTATAATATAATCTGACTGATTGTTAGTCAATTACAAATAGAAAAAAAAATACAATATAAGCATATATAATTGCAAATTATTCACATTTATAATTACGTAATTTTGTACCGTATTTGACCCTTACTTTAACATCCTCATTATTGAATCAATCTACCTGACACATATTGCTCGTTTAGAAAAATCGTGCAGATGTCTTAATGTGATCAGATAATCGTAACTTATTAATTATTTTATTATATGACTATGAATTTTCTGCCATGTCATTTGCTAAAAAAAAAGGAAACTATTTTTGATAGAATATTTTATTCTTGCGACAAAAATCACGATAGGTTAATATAATACTTGGACTATCGTCCATATACCTGAATATAAATGTTCCAAGGTAACGTCAATGGCGTCGATTTATGACGTTGTTGTGATCCGAGCATATAATTGATAATATAAGAACAATATATATGAAACTCACCAGGGTTTATTCAGGTGATACAGCAATTATACATAAAATACAGTAATAATAGAGATAATCAATGCGATCAATAATGTCAATACATGTGGTTAAAGGTGAAAAGTTCGGAATCATGTGTTCTGTGTACTACGTCAATGATACGTGATAAGGCACATATAAAACATTGACTGGTGCAGTACTGTATATTGGTGTTTAGCACCACAACGTCAAGTTAATTCCCGTTTTTTTCATTTTCTCCTTTGTTTTCGGTGTATTTGTTCTCTTCTTGTTTGTTTTTTTGGGCATATTTGTTTTTAATAAAATTATTGAAAATTTAGACTTATGTAAATTATTAACTGCATGCAAAAGAAGCTTATAATGTTTTATAATACAAAAACAAATAGCAATTTTAGGAATTATCTTGAGCAAATACTAGAAAATTAAAGAAGGATAAAAAGTCATATAATAATGCAATTGTTGACTTTTGATGAGGTTGATGTAATGATTTATCAACCCGAAGATATGATATTCACCGAGGCCAACATTATTATAATAATGTTGTGTTTAACATTGAATATGCGAAAATAGTAGCCAGAGTGAGAGACAATAGTGCACGACCCGAAGGGGAGTGTATCTCATACCGTGGCTACTATTTTCCATAGCAAATGTTAAACACAACATTAATATCATTATTATACTGACTGTGTACTATTTTGAATAGTGACAGTAGTGTTTTTTAATGTTAAAACAAAATGCCCTTTATGTTACTCTGCATATACATGTATTTATACTGCAACTAGCTGTGTTAATTTCCTAAATCCAGTATCATAGCTATAGTTTGTATAATGTCAATTTCATCATGGAACACTTTCTCCACAATCAGAGGTCCGTTAACGGATAAAAATAAGTTTGACATTTATGGTACGATTAAAAAATTCAAGCTGCAGTATAAAAACAATATAAGGTCAATGTCATAAAAATGTAAACTTTTTTGTACTCGGCGCAAAACTGGGGAAGTTTAGTCATTATGCGACTTTAAGAAGTGGTTTATAACATCGTCATTTTAAGGGCTTATATACCATGTATAATCAAGCTTATAAGTTCAACCTACTTGTCTGTCAAAGCAACTACCCTCCGCCTTTTCACGTGAAATCAAACTTTGATTGACGTGAAAATCAATAGTCTATCGCATCAGCAATGCATACTATTTTTGCATAGTGCAATTAACACTATATATTTCTTTAAAAAACTATGCAAAAATAGAGCAATTTTACTATAGAAGAACTTTCTTACACATGTTACAGGAAGTATAATAATGTATAATGTTTTCTTGATTTGAAACTTTTTTCTCATTAATGCATGCAATTGGACGTTAACCAATACATAACTAATCAATCATAATGTATAGACACAATCATTCTGACTAATTCAAATAACATTTTCTCTCAGATTCAAACTAAAGGAAAACTGTGCAAATATTAAAGACTTAGATCAATATGGAATTATTGTCAAGAATTTTTAACTATGCAAATATTTTAAATACAGTTGCCATCATGTTAAAATTGCTCTCGAGATATTAAAAAAGTGTGGCAAAACTATAAACTAAGTGAAAATGACCAATAGAAGATAATATAATATGACACTTAAGTGACTGACTAACGAACCAGAACAAATAGAGTAGATTACAGTTCTAAGACGATATAAGAGAATAGAAGAATTGATGAACTCTTAATAAACATATGATAAAACTACTTATTAATATAAATTATTCTGAAAGAAAAGAAATATTAATGCCAAACAATTCACTACAAGCTACCTCCTAAGAAAGTACGTTTAGAGAAGAAAAAAAATGTCAATACCGTAGAAATTGATTTCATGGATTCAATACAACTGTAGGTGATAAGCAGGACAAGTAAGAGAGAACGTGGCCACTACGAATGGAACGTAACGTGGTCATGTCTGGCACTGATTGTGAATAGTAACAAAAACAAATTATATAAAATGTATTAGTGTATGGTGGTTGTATGTTTGTATATTACGTTAGAAAGAGTTTTATCGTATCACACAAAACGGAAAATGACTGGTAGTATGTTAAAACATTGTGACTTTTATAGTGACCTTTTCAATGGTTGTTCGTTAGACTGGGTTGAAAATGAAATGTCACGACGAATAGTTTTCCTCAGTCCGTAATATATGGTTTAGACACACTGAATGGAAAAGTCAGCGAGACTTTGTAATAATGGTTGGAAACTCAGTTCAAGCGAAACACGTATGCTGTCAGATTGATTATTGTTGAACTATTTTTCACTGTAAAATCCGAAGTCAAATTCCGGGATTTTATAAAAAATCCCTCATCAGTTCAATGATTTTGCAAAAACATGATTTTTTTTTAATTTATAAATTCATTTTATCATCATAGTAAAGCAGGTGTAATTATAATATGCCAAAGTCTGGAACTCTCTTAAGATTCATATAAGTCAATATCTGAGCATTGAAGAATACTGATGTGGGGTTCAACATATTTCTTATTTAGCATCTTCAAAGATAACGTAACATCTAAAATTATGATAAAAAATGCTTATAAAAACGCATTGCAAAGTACAGGAATACTGTTAACATTTAGAAAACCACTGGACTCATCAATTTATTTCGTAGATGACTTAGATACTTGATATGCTATAAAAATAAAAGACAACGTTCCATCGAAGACCAACTAACGTAAATGTTAGTATATGTAACAAATATGGATCTGAAAGTAAAAGCAACAAATATAGAACTGTTAGTATAAGTAAAATAAATGGATTTTTTAGCAACAATGGAGGACATTTTTCAAATATATCCAAGTTTAACTTTTGTAAAGGAAGGACACACTTCTTACTTCAAGGTGTCTGCATCAAATATTGATGGTCAGGTAACAAATTGGAAAACTCATCAATTGCATCCCAAGTTAATATCGTTTATTACTTTAAAATGTGTCCGTGTTTCTAAATAAAAGATGATTTTTTTGTCTATATCATATTTTTTGGCGCATGTGTACATATAATTGTAATTTCGTTAGCTGGGGTATTTCAAATATTTTTTATTATTGTGTGTTTGAACAAAAAAAGGTAATTGTATATGTCTACCTTCACCGCTAATGCGGAAAGATTTAAACATTCAACACTGAAAATGTAAATGTCGATTTTTAAGAATCTGTACCAAAAAAAACTCGCAAATACGGTAATAAAAAAGTAAAGAGTAACTCTATGGATTAAAAAAAAACTGTAAAAAAATCTTATGAGTGTAAGGTGATAAATTGTGTCAGTTTCAAATTTGTTAAATTGAAAATAGAAACATTTATAGTTACACTGTGTTCTAGTGATTTAATACGATATATATGGGGTCAATAAATTCCGTACGGGATTATAGCGAGCAGCGACGCTCGAACCCTATATTCAATTTACTGACCACATATATATTGTATTAGATCACTAGATCACAGTGTAACTACAGCTTAGGTCAAACATGCTTGTAAATGATAGTTGAAACCATTTACTATTTTTTCCAACGTGCATCGTTACTACTCATTGATTATGTATGTTTTACAATATAAAATTTTACTCCGTTTCCTTGAACGAAACCGAAAAAAGTAATTTAAAAAAATTATGGAAAACAAAAAAAAAACAAAAATATGGGCTTGAAGGTGTGGAATTCTAATACCATTTTTTTCAAAGTAGATGGCGCTTTGAGACAACAAACAAAGACAAAAAAACGCAAACAATTGCTAACTAAATGAACAAATATAGTACACATAAATCTGCGGGTTTTTTTTTTGTTATCACATTGTTTGTAAAGATCAAACCATGTATGCCTCCATAGAAAATATTGGAAAATGTTCTGTTATAGATAATGCATATTTTAAGGTTTTTCTTGTCATAGAACACACCGAGGGGTGTCCGGATTGATCAAATGAAAGACCGACCGGAGGGAGGTCTTTCTTTGAACAATCCTGACACCCCGAGGTGTGTTCTACAACAAGAAAAACCTTAAAATATGCATTATCTGACTTATATACCGTCAAAAAAATATTAATTTTATAAAGATTTGTAAAATTTAGTGTCCTATTTTACCGACAACACTAAAGTGGGATATTCCTTTCTAATGCGTTCAGGTTTAAATACGCCCTGCGGCTCATGTAGAATGTGAAATAAAACTCACTAAATAATTTAGATATAAACCTTTTAAAAAATTATTATTCATACACAATAAAAATATTACTGTAACTGCATGAAGTAAGACACAAATGTATTGTCATCATCCGATAACGGTGTATGACAAATACAAGACACATTGTAAGTAATTCATAGTACCACTTAGCTTATGGAAAAGGGGGAGGGGTATGTTTTTTTTTCTATTTGTTATGTTATTTCTATCGCGGAATAGTGGTTACTTTTTTTTAACAATTTTATTTGAATCGAATGAAAAATTCAGAAAGATTGTCCTTTGAATAGCAATACATTTTATTTAAAGATAATCAGGATATAATTATATACCCTACGCACCCGACCCTTTCGTGAGTTACGTTAATGTTATTCAATAGAATATAAGATTATCTTATTAGTTGATCATTTGATAGAGTAAAAGGTATACATAAATTTTGAAAAGTTAAGAACTGACACGAAGACGAATATAAACACATGTAGGTCACAGTATGATTTCCTATTCATTGTATATCGTTCAGTGAACATGCATGACATATTTGCCACTGGACGTTAAGCAAGCAACCAAAAATCAATCAACCTATTCAGTTTGACTCAATAAGATTTTAAAATCTTACACACGAATATGTTAAATGTGGATTTATTTTATGAAAGTCTACATTAAAATTCATCTGAAATATATGATAATGTTTCTTTATTGAAGCGATCAATTAACAAAACTTTACGTTATTTGTTTCTAAAATTAAAATGCGGGACTACAATGACGGTTTCTTTTACACCCATCATCGATTGAACTTAAATAAATTTCCAAATCGGAAACAAAAAACTATTAGACGAATAAAGTTTTGAAGTAAATCATAGATTGCATGTTTATCAAGGGAAATAATGACCTCACACAGGTCATTATTTTATGCCTTGGAGCAAAATAAATTGAAACATGGCATCGTCCGGGTTGATTCTGAAAAAGAATACCTGTCGTTCTGAAAGAAAATAACTCCATATAGGTATATAATTTCTATGAAATAATTCATACCTGTCAATTGACCCGAATCCGGCGGGTCACACCCACGAATTTCACCCTTTCCTGGGATTTTTCAAATACATACTGGGTCGTCAAATAACCCGAGAATTCGAAAATGACCCGTTTTCAGCCAGATTACTGAACGTTTAGACTGATTTCATAAGTGATTTTTATTAGAAATACCTGGATATTCGTAATTTTTCATTGACAAGTAGTTCAAAGTAGACTCATAAATATATGACTTATAATAACATCCAACATGGATTTTGACTACACTCGAAGGATTCAGCGACCGAGTACAGCATAATGCAGTGTTTCTTTTATTTCAAACAAAGACAGGTTTAAAAAAAGTAGCCACAATTAAGTAATTATGCATGTAATTAATATCCAATTATTAAATTATTATACAATAATTGAACATACAGCCCCTGGATGGTGTAAACTTCCCGAAAACACGTGTATGGTGTAATGGTGTAAGGTGTATGGTGCAATGGTGTAAGGTGTATGGTGCTATGGTGTATGGTGTAAGGGGAATGGTGTAATGGTGTATGAGGAATGGTGTGATTGTGTAACGTGAGATAGGGAATGGTGTGAATGATGATGTACGACATTTCATTAGTTGAAAATGAAGTTCTTTTTTTTTTTTTTTTTTTTCAAATTGTAAACATAAACAATAATAATAATATTAATATTTGAAATTTAATTGCATTAGGGGTAATTTCGGACCGTGTAGATAGAATGGGTAATGGTGTATGGTGTAACGTGTATGGTGTAATGGTACAAGGTGTATGGTGTATGGTGCTATGGTGTATGGTGTTAGTTGGAAGTTTACACCATCCAAGGACTGTAACGCTAAATGAATTAGGGCAAATACAAAATGTATGTAATGTATGCATAAAAAAGATGAATAATGTGTAATTAAAACTGTGGTTCTCCAAAACATTGGTAGGAAAATTAAATTTATAAATTCACTGGTAAACTGAAATAAAAAACATAGAAAAATATAATGATATTAAAAAATTACAATTATTTTCATACTATATTCGGATGAGCTTTTGCAAAGACATTCAGAACAGCCTGTCAGCGAATGAAAGAATGATCTTATTTATATGTGTATGCATCCCTTTGTCAATTTTCCTGTGTCCTAATCATTTCTCGAGGGACGTCAAATCCAATTGCTTGATATGTCCCGCCTAAAGCAATGTATAGGTTGCATTTCCTTCAATATCCACAATACAATTTCCCATATGAATAACTGCTATTACGGCTAAATCTGTACCACTTTTAAAGAACAGTTAAAAAAAAACAATAGTATCCATGAATAGAAACTATTTTTTTCTAAGGTTAACATATAGGACTGTGCGGCACATTTTTAACGTTTAAATGCCCCGAACTTTTAACACTAACACCTACACTACCTTGTATTAAGGATTACCACATACTCCAATATGACCAATATGCACATCTAAATTTACAGGTAACATTCCCAAGCTATGTATCTATGAAAAGACATAGATATCATAAATTGGAACCAGTACGTAAACAAAATCATTCATCTATGAATAGTAGATTTCTCCCCAAAAAGAGGCACGGTTTGAAAAAAACAGCAGTATTTACAAAGTGTAACCTTTAAAAATATATATTCAAATAGAAAACTCTTGAAAACACCTCTTCTCACTTTAAATCTTATATACAGAATTGTAGCCTAGAAGACATAACTACATATCCTTTAAGGTTTTATCTACTGAACATTTACAAAAGGGATGATTTCAGCTTCGAAATTGTGAATTTTCAATTTCTATATAGCAACATTTCTGCAGCGCCTGCATGCGGAGTATATATATTTTTTTCCAATGCATACGATATTCCCGGGCTTGTGTTTCCTATCATGATTTCCTTGATAGAGGGTTGTTGCTAAAAAAGGAAGGTATCAAACCAAGTTCCAAGTGGTGAAGTTGATATCATTCCTTCGAGAATTTTACGGGCGCTATCACTACTTGATTGACCGTAATGGAATAATCGTTTGACAGATTGTATCGGGTATGTTCCTATGTAACTACAACCACTTCCTTTTTTTCAAGAATGTGACCACAAAAATAAACTATTTACCGGATTTGTAATAACTTGAACAACACGACGGGTGCCACATTTTGAGCAGGATAATCGTACCCTTCTGGAGCACCTGCGATCACCCACAGTTTTTGTTGAGGTTTTTATTGCTTAGTCTATGCTGTGTTTGTGTACTGTAATTTGTCTGTTTGTCTTTTTCTTTTGCTTTTGCGTTGTCAGTTTAATTTATGATTTTGACTATCCGTTTTGTATAATTCATTCCTCTTTTATACCTTCTTCTCTGCTACAGTTGTTTGAAGAATTTGAGAACATGATTTTAATAATAGTCAATTTACTGTATGTGCATGGTCCAAACTGAAAGATTTTGAAAACAGAAAAAAAATGTGCATCTTACTATTTTTATAATCAGCATGACTTTATCAGATGACAAAGTGCACATGTAGGTGTCATCATACTAGTATTTAAGGCCCAGAAATTTCTAAATATTCATTATAAAACTACAGTTTTGAGTAAAATTGCATTAACACCGGTGAGATAAACCAGATTTAGTTAAATTCTTACTTTTTTTCACCCAATATAGGTTGCATTTCTGTAAATCTCCACAATGCAGTTTCGTAAAGGAACTCTTTTTAAGGCTAAAACTGTACCACTTTTAAAGTGAAGTTTTGAAAATAATTATATCCTAGAATAGAAAGCTCATATGCATTTCAATTTTTTTTCAAAGGTCAAAATATAGGGTTGTTGTGATTATTGTCAACGTGTATATGCCCGAACCTTTAACAGTTTAAACTAGCACTTAATGTCGTAACCTTAACCACCCCTACATTTAATTTAGGATTACCACAGATTACAATATGATCAATATGCATATATATATTTTCTCTGCCCTATTTTCGTATGCAACCGGATGCGACGTACCATGATTTGGTGGTACTCCACCTCTACGAAAACTGTGATCGGAGTACTTAGAACTGTCATATCCAAGAAATTATAAAGACTGTTTTAATCTGGTAAGAAACCCATTATATAGGAACATATCTCTATTGATACATAATCAGCACACCCCTCTCATTTAATCTTTCCAGGAGCAGGTCTAAAAATTGATTCAGAATTAGCTCAAGCTTCTGATTAGAGCTTTCCAGGAGCATGTTTATATTTATACAGAATTATCTCACCCCTCTGATTGATATAGAAATGCTAACGCTCAGAATAAATTTCGAATATGACGGCCAAGACCGTGTGAAAATTTCCAACAAATATATGGCCTCTATGCACTATTTCTTAATAAACGCATGGATTACACTAAAGGAAACCATACTTTTAATAAAGAAAGAACTCAACAAACGATAACACTCTCGAAAATGTTTTTGTTCTTTGTTTTCTTCTATAATACTGGCACCTTTTACAACTTATTCAATATATTTGGTTTTGCTCATTGTTGAAGGATACATTTACCTATAGTTTTAGACATACATTGTATTTAATGGGGAAATTCAGGAATCGAGAAGAAACAGGTTGAACAAATTAACTCCACATGTTATAAATATTGCTTAGTGAAGGATGTACATCTGTGTTGACGACTGCATGCGAAAAACAACATTTCCCTATCGAAGCACGAAAGAACCCTCCTCTGTTTTTTTCAGGAAAGATCTGAAATTGATGGGATAACAGTATCTTCCTTCGCAATGGGCGTACATTTTTGTCATTAGGATTCTGTAAGTTATTTGTCTCTTTAAGGCGAGGTTTGGCTAGCCACAAAACCAGGTTCAACCCACCATTTTGTTCTATAAATGTCCTGTACCAAGTCAGGAAAATGGTTGTTGTTATCTTCTTATTCGTTTCTGTGTGTGTCGGTTCTTTTTTTTGTCGCACTTAAGTGTTTCTGTTGTTTCTTTGTTTTTCCTGGTTTTTTAGTTAGTAACCCGGATTTCTTTTATCTCAATCAATGTATTACTTTCGAACAGCGGTATATATACTGTTGCCTTTATTTGCAATCACTCGACATTGTCTTTTTTATAGTAATAAAAACATGAATAAATTAGAGAAGTTAACAAAAAATAACACTAGATAATTTTTATTCTGATTAAATTGCTGATATTAATTGTTATCACAAAACTATTCCTTGAAGTACAATATCTACAACATTTCATTGATACCATTACAAAACAATCAGTATGTAGATAGTTACTTCCATTGATAATTAACTATCTCTTAATTACACAAACTTTCAAACTCCATTGCATTTCTATTGATCGCACTATTAAAAAAACATGTTGTTTGATAAATTTTTATCAAATTTAATTATAAATCATAAAGTGTAAATCAATGTCGCGCAAATGGCAACTCTAAATACTAATTATATCAAAAGTTAACCGATTACAGGGGGAACATGTATTTATGAAAAGGAAAGACGCTTCATGGAAATGGTCTCAATACAATGCAATATTCAGAAAAATTTCCTTACAGGAGAATCTGAGGGTATTTCGTTTATATTGCTGATATATAAATTGTTATCACAAACCTATTCTTTGAATTACAATATATACAACATTTCATTCAAACCATTGCAAAATAAGTAGCATACAGTATATATAGATAATAACTTCAATTGATAACTACATATCTATTTATCATATAAAACTTTCAGACGCCATTGAATTTTTATTGAGCACATTATTGATAAAATAATTGTTTGATAAATGTACAACTAATTTAATTTGAAGCTTTAAAGTTTATATCAATTTTAATCACATGACAATTCTAAATACTAATTACTGTGGATTCATTTATTTTCGTGGACAACAATTTTCGTGGATGAATGAAAAATTTGATGTTCGTGGACATTTCATTTCGTGGTTCTGCCGAAGTTATTCTTCAAGCCCTTGGAAAATTTGTCATTAGTGAACATTTAATTTCGTGGTATCCAACGAATAATAAGGAAACCAAAGTAGAACACGTGTAAACAAAAAATGTATTAATGAAAAGGAATAATGGTAAACATATGTAGAAAATAACTTTACAGAAGAATGTGAGGATATTTCTTTTTTTTTCAATAATGTTATAATCACAAAGGAATTGAGTAATACTTAAAAGTACACATTAATGAAATTGAGTTATATAGAAAAATCTTGGATGTGAATAAAATTAAAAAAAAATGTGAATGAACATGTCAATGTAAAGGTATACACCTTTTGTCATGTGTTGGTATTTCTATGTTTTTTGTCATACTTGGGTTTGATTGCTGCCTAACATTGAGATACCTCTATCTAATGTTCAGTCTATAGAACTATAGAGTCGAGAATCTTAATTTACAGGTATTATGTTACAAAAACCTACAAATCAGAAAAACAAAAAAATAAACATCAGCACAACACATGAAATAGCATACCAATCACAGAAATATAGTAGCTTATAATTATATACAGTGTTGTTTGGTAAAAAATATTCAGTAAAATATGGAATTTAAACGATGAAAACCATTAAAATACAGAAACAGTCCTCTCATTTGTATAACAGTCACACATAGGTTCGCACTATTAACAATAATAATTCAGTAAGACCACTTTTTGGCCCCAAAATATAGCAGTTTTACAAAATTGTTAAAATGTAAACTTTTAGTTATTTATTGGACAGAAGAATGCTTCTGTTACATACATATGGGCTGTTTTTGACAATACAATGCACACATATCGGGTATTAGCACCATACAGTCATGCTAAATTACTAAAATCTTCACAATTCTAGCATTTTAGTTAAATTTTAGACGGTTTTCGTGTAAAACGAAAGTGACCGCATTCGTGTTCATCGTTAACATTGAAATGTAAGTTGTATTTGATGATAATACAAAACATAGATAAAGGTTGAGGATGAACACGAATGCGGTCACGTTCGTTGACAAAAAAAACTGAAAAGTGACATTTTTCGGCATATTTGATAGATTTTTCATATTTGAGCTTGAAATGGATCGTTTTTAATGACTAAATCTGTTAAAATCTTTCACATAAACTAATTTATTCAAATGAAATAGACACTTAAAGTGTTTAAAAAGTGGTCAACATTTTTCGTCAGATGAACCTGAAATTTGAGGCCAATATAGGTCCTTTACTGGACCTACTCCTTTTGGGTTTTGATAGGAATCACTATTAAAAAACAATACAAAATAACAAGCATATAGACAAAGCGCATAAGTAAATGTGAAAGACAAGAATACAAAAAGGAACATACAACCAAGCTATTCAAATAATATGAAAGTATTGCATTAAATTTATATAAAAAATGATAAACATGGAAGATGCATTTTCAATATAAGGGTAAAACAAAAAACTGTAAACTATGGAAAAAACAGCATGAAAATTACAATCAGTCAAAAACTACAATATTGACGATGTTACATGAATATTTATATAAAACTGAAACTCTTAAACATGATAAGAAACAACCCAACATATGTAATCAAATACTACTGCAAAATATGGTAAAATAGCATAAAAAAGAACAATAAATATACACAATAACCATCATCCGTAGACAAAATATTAAAAATATTGGAGTATAAAAATCATAATTTTGATAATTTGTAATTATGTAAATTTTTCATAACTGACAAGACAATTTGATAGCCTGAAAATAAGAATTAAGCAAAAACTGTGATTATAACAGATAAAGTACCAAACCAATATTGAGTCAAAATGTAAAATGAAAAAGAAACACCATGAAAATTATCATAAGTCACAAATGTAAACTATGAAAGATACAGCACTATAATAAGAATAACAAAATCTATAAAAAAAAAGGAAGATACAGAATAAACACTTTAATAGTAAAAGAAGAACTGATCAGACTACAATGGTCTGTTAGAAACATATTGTTTATTTAGAAGACAATGACATAATTAAAAGTTAGGGTAGAAATAAAAAACAATGTTTACCTACTATTGTACAGTCATTATAATAATAAGTTTTAGTTGTTCGCAAAACATTTCACAGAATATTTACATTTAACAAAACACAAACATAAGTGTCATGCACATAATATTCAGAGTGGTACTGTTGTATGTATTGGTATCAGCACACTGGTTTTATTACGCATCGACTATGTCTCTACTGTTTATGTTGAAAAACACAGAAAAAAAAGTAATATTAGGTAAAGCTATGGGGTATGTGTCTTGTATACATGATAGCATTAGAACCAGAAGTAATGAATAACAGTAGATATTAAACAAAGACAGAAGTAAGGGGATGAATAGCAGTAGATATCAAACAGAGACAGAAGTAATGGGATGAATAGCAGTAGATATCAAACAGCGACAGAAGTAATGTGATGAATAGCAGTAGATATCAAACAGCGACAGAAGTAAAAGGATGAATAGCAGTAGATATCAAATAAAACTATAATAACGAAATACAGCATTTCCTGCTGCATGATGTTTGTTTTAAATGTCACGACCAACCACTGACAGAAGAGTTAGAATTAAAGAGGAAATGGTTTCCTCTTTTTCATGTGTTCCATTACAATCATTACTATAGATGTATGTCCATTATATGTTGCAATGTCTAATGAGAGTTTCCTATCTATTCTACACGTCTGTGAGTCCGCTCTTTTTTATAACAATAAATGTACAATATCTGCATGTCCTACTTCACATGCATACACAAATGGGGTTGTTCCATCTTCTTTTTTAATGTTGATGTTAGCATTGTGGTTCAGAAGACAACGGACTACATCTTTCCTACCCATAAAGCAGGCGATGTTAAACAAAGACATAAGTAATGTGATGAAAAGCAGTAGATATCTAACAAAGACAGTTATAATGGAATGAATAGGAGGAAATATCAAACACTGACAGAATAAAATTAGCTTTTGCCTGTTGCAGGTTGTTTGTTTTAAAGATCACAACCACTCAAGCCAACATAATTAGAAATAAAGAGTACATTGTTTCCTCTTTTTCATGTTATTCGTTTAAAATCATTTCTATAGATGTATGTCCATTTTCTGTTGCAATGTCTAAAGGGGATTTCTCATCCATTCTACATATCTGTGTGTCTGCTCCGTTATCTAATAATAAACGTACAATATCTTCATATCCTACTTCACATGCATAAAACAATGGTGTGGTCCCGTCTTCTTTTGTCATGTTGATGTTTCCCTTGTGGTCTATCAGACAGCGGACTACATCTGTCCTCCCCATAAAACAGGCTATGTGTAATGGAGAGGAACCAGCTATTAAATCAAAGGCATAATCTACTGACTTCTTACTGACGTATTCTGTTACATGTGATGATGTATTCTTAACAAGACTATCAAATAAGTTTTGTTTTGCTTTGTTTAATGTTATATCTGGGTGGTTATTAAATATATCTGTCATAGACTGTTTGCTATGAATACAGATATTACAGTTAGCATTATTCTCTAACAGTAACTGTGCTATCTCAATGTTTCCATCTCGTGCACTGAAATATAAAGCATTACCTCTATCAGATGTCTGGGCATTAATGTCTGGTTTATGTTTCAGTAATGGCTGGACAAGACTAGGACTGTTACTGATTCTGGTGTTATTGTTACATGGATCAGGATTCCTCTCTAACAGTAACTTTACTATATTAGTATGTCCGTTTTGACTAGCCTGTAACAGAGGACTCAAGCCATCATTGTTACATAGATTAACATCAGGATTCCTCTCTAACACTAACTTCACTATATCAGTATGTCCTTCCTGACTTGCCCAGTACAGAGGACTCATGCCGTCCTTGTCACATAGATTAACATCAGGATTCCTCTCTAACACTAACTTCACTATATCAGTATGTCCTTTATAACTTGCCCAGTACAGAGGACTCCGGCCATCCTTGTCACATAGATTAACATCAGGATTCCTCTCTAACACTAACTTCACTATATCAGTATGCCCTTCCTGACTTGCCCAGTACAGAGGACTCCGGCCATCCTTGTCACATAGATTAACATCAGGATTCCTCTCTAACACTAACTTCACTATATCAGTATGCCCTTCCTGACTTGCCATTAGTAGTCCACTTACCCCATCATCTCTACATTGATCCACATCCACATCATTACGTAACATCCACTGTACCATATCAGTATAACCATCATAACAAATCGATACCAGAGGAGTAATACCAGAATCATAGCTCTCCTTTGGTTCCACTGTATCCTTGGTATTAGCTAATTTAACCTGCTGTACTTTATCAAGTTGTTGTAAGTACTGTATTAACTGTTGTCTGAATGATGATACTTTCAGATTATAATTACTGAACACAACTGCCACCTTTCCTGCTAACCAGTTCTTGATAAACCTTTCAAAATATAATTCTAAATGATCATCTGATATTTCAATAATAAAATCTATGTTACTGTTCTCGTCATCTGGTGATGTCTGCCAAATTAAACGTTCATTTACTAACTCACTATCACCATGTTCTATCAAACATTCTATGATTTTCTGACCAAAGTAATAGGCAAGGAAGTCAAACAATTTATCATGTATTGTTCTGTAAAAACCATCCTGTTTAGAGACAAATGTACCAACTAGAGTGTCAAGTTCTGTCTTTAGATTTATTTTAGGTGTGCTGTTCAATCCACAAGCTTCACATATGTCTTTTATGATCTTTTTTTGGTCATTGGTAATTCTGCCTTTGAACCATTTCTCTCTCAGCTGATTATTAAAAAGAACTAATAAAGCTAAACAGCATTGTTTACATTTCCCTTCATCACCTTGGCTACTTAATTGCTCTATTTCATTTTTATAGACAATATATGGATTTTCGAAAAATTCTGTGACATTTCCATGTTTTTCTTCATTATATAAAGAGCACAAAAGTGGAAAAAAATCACTTTTTTGTGAAGACGTATAACTATCGGGCAATCCTGAATCAAAATATTGTTTTGCTATACTATTTTTGTCTATAGGTGTGAGGCATAAATTGTTTGATACCAAATTACATTCACAGGATTTAAAAGGTAATAATATATTAAACTTATCATCTCTATAGACCTGTAACCTACATGATACAATTATCTTACAACATATGTCTGCAATGATTGTGTCAACTACAGGTAACAGTTGTTTCCAAATATCAATCTGTTGTTTGTTAGCAGTAAAGTTTCCACAAATATCATCTACAACGAAGACTGTCTGTTTACCAGGTTGATAATAATTTCTTATATCATCTGGTTTGTTCACGGGTATTATTTTGTATCCGTCCTTCTGTAAAAGTAGGGCTGTGTGTCTTGCGATAAATGATTTACCAACTCCTGATGGGGCAGTTAATGTCAAACAACTGTTTTTGTTTAAACATTTTTGGACAAAGTCACTGGCTCGTGTAGACACGAACAGTTTATCCTTCCTTTCCCAGTTTTCTATTTGTCTTTGTATCTGATCTGAAAAAAAAATGTACAGGTGTAGCTTATTTAAAGTAAAAAAAATGACTATGTACTGGAATTATTAAGTCATCATTTAGAACAGAATAGAAATGATTGAGACTATGCTGTTTTATATTCTGTCATCGCACCACATCGTATTCCTAACTTTGCATAATCGGGTTTGATTATTTCGAAGGGTTGACTGTGATCTGTATTTGTTAACATGTTTCCCTGTAATGGACATTTATTTCATTGGCCATCATACCGCATTCCTCGTTTTCTTAAAAACCTAAAACAAAACAAGAACCTCTTCAAAATATATACCTAATCACAAAACGTTTTAAATTCTGTCCTGGTAAATCATCAAAAAAAGTTATTTTAAAATAAAAGTATCTTTATAAATACTCAAAATTTCATTTTTTGGGGTTTCTGAAATGCATTGTTGCCCCTAAATGAAGTTGGTTTAAGATGAAATATATTTAAATTGCAGTTTAAAGTTTTTCGTTGTAACATACATGATTGCATATCCTACCTCTAATATTGTTTGGAATACATTCTTTCTGCTCAATTTCCATTTTCGTTTTTTTCTCTTTTACATCTGAATTGTCTTGTTTTTAATTAGAAAAATATTTTTGATTATATGCTACATAAGATGAATAAATTTCCCGAAAGCAATTCATTATTTCTATTTATTTAGCTGGACACCAAAAACTGCACGAAAATGACATGGGACATCTAATAATACATACATCGGCACCAGACATCTTAATTCTAATCACACAGACATCAGATATATGTAGCAAGTTGCATGGACATCACGCATATATGACTGATCGCATAGATACTATGCATAACATTGACATCGTATCTTTGTTATTGATAACATAGACATAATATATATGTCACTGATAACATAAACATCAGTTAACAGATAATAAGTTTGATCAGATATTTAATACTAACCAACTTGACATCTAACATCTGATATCTATGTGATCAGTATCAGGTATCTGATGTCAATATGGTCAGTATCAGATGTCTGATGCCAATGTGATCAGTGTCAGTTGTCTGATGTCTATGTGATCAGTATTATATGTCCGATGTCAGTGTGATCAGTACCAGATGTCTGGTGTAAGTGTGATCAGTATCATATGGTTGATGTATATGTGATCAGTGTCAAATGGCTGATGTCTATGTGATCAGTATTAGATGTTTGATGTATATGTGATCAGTATCAGATGTATGGTGTCTGTGTGATCAGTACCAGATGTCTGATGTCTATATGATCAGTATCAAGTGTTTGATGTCTATGTGATCTGTATCAGATGTTTGATGTCTATGTGCTCAGTACCAAATGTCATAAGTGATTGTGATCAGTATCACGAGTTTGATGTATATGTGATCAGTACCACACGTCTTAAGTCATTGTGATCACATAACAGACAACATACACTGACCGCATTGACTACAGACATCTGATACTGATCATATTGACATCAAACATCTGATACTGATCACATTGATATCCGACATTTTATACTGATATCTATGTGATCTGTATCAGATGGTTAATGTCTATGTGCTCAGTGCCATATCTCCTAAGTCATTGTGATCAGTATTACGAGTTTTATTTATATGTGATCAGTACCACACGTGTTACGTCATTGTGATCAGTTGCACGTGTCACGTGTCTGATGTCTATGTGATCTGTATCAGATGTCTTCAGTCATTGTGATCACATAAGAGACAACAGAAACTGATCACATTGACAACAGACATCTTATACTGATGACTATGTGATCTGTATCAGATGTCCTAAGTCTTTGTGATCACATGACAGACAACAGACATTATCACATTGACATCAGACATCTGATATCGATCACATAGACATCAAACATCTGATACATATCATATTGACAGCCGACATCTGATACTGACCACATTGACATCAGACATCTGATACTGATCACAAAGACATCAGACAACTGATACTGATCAAATAGACATCAGACATTTGATACTGATCGTATAGACATCAGACATCTGATACTGATCACATAAACAGCAGCCATCTGATACTGATCACTTATACATCAGACATCTGATATTGATCACATAGACATCAGACATCTGATACTGATCACATATTCATCAGACCTCTGATACTGATCACATAGACATCAGAAATCTGATACTGATCACATATACATCAGACATCTGATACTGATCACATAAACAGCAGACATCTGATACTGATCACTTATACATCAGACATCTAATACTGATCTCATAGACATCAGACATCTGATACTGATCACATAGACATCCGATTTCTGATACTGATCACATAGACATCAGGCATCTGATACTTATCTTAAAGACATGCGATTTCTGATACTAATCACATAGACAACAGATATCTGATACTGATCACATATACATTAGACATCTGATACTGATCACTTATACATCAGACATCTGATACTGATCACATTGACAGCCGACACCTGATACTGATCACAAAGACATCAGACATCTGATACTGATCACATAGACATCAGACATCTGATACTGATCACTTATACATCAGACATTTGATACTGATCACATAGACATCAGACATCTGATACGAATCACATTGGCAGCCGACACCTGATACTGATCACATAGACATCAGACATCTGATACTGATCACATAGACATCAGACATCTGATACTGCTCACATAAACAGCAGCCATCTGATACTGATCACTTATACATCAGACATCTGATATTGATCACATAGACATCAGACATCTGATACTGATCACATATTCATCAGACATCTGATACTGATCACATAGACATCAGAAATCTGATACTGATCACATAGACATCAGACATCTGATACTGATCACATAAACAGCAGACATCTGATACTGATCACTTATACATCAGACATCTAATACTGATCACATAGACATCAGACATCTGATACTGATCACATAGACATCCGATTTCTGATACTGATCACATAGACATCAGACATCTGATACTTATCTTAAAGACATCCGATTTCTGATACTGATCACATCGACATCAAACAACTGATACTGTTTACGTTGACATCAGACATCTGATAGTGATCAAATTAACATCTGATATTGATCATATTGACATCAGACATCTGATACTGATCATATTGACATCAGACATCTGATACTGATCACATAGACATCAGGCATCTAATACTGATCACATAGAATCAGACATCTGATACTGATCATATAGACATCAGACATCTGATACTGATCACATAGACATCAGACATCTGATACTGATCACATAAACATCAGACATCTGATACTGATCACATAGACATCAGACATCTGATACTGATCACATAGACATCAGACATCTGATGCTAATCTTAAAGACATCCGATTTCTGATACTGATCACATAACATCAGACATCTGATACTGATCACATAAACATCAGACATCTGATACTGATCACATAAACATCAGACATCTGATACTGATCACATAGACATCAGACATCTGATACTGATCACATATACATCAGACATCTGATACTGATCACAAAGACATCAGACATCTAATACTAATCTTATAGACATCAGATATCTGATACTGATCACATATACATTAGACATCTGATACTGATCACTTATACATCAGACATCTGATACTGATCACATTGACAGCCGACACCTGATACTGATCACATAGACATCAGACATCTGATACTGATCACATATACATCATACATCTGATACTGATCACTTATACATCAGACATTTGATACTGATCACATAGACATCAGACATCTGATACGAATCACATTGGCAGCCGACATCTGATACTGATCACATTAACATCAGATATCTGATACTGATCACATAGCCATCAAACAACTGATACTGATCAAATAGACATCAGACATGTGATACTGATCTTCTTTTTTTTCAACTTCAGATACTTTATTTCACTATAATAGTTGTTAACAAATCCCCTTAATGTTACAACAATGGCACTAAGGTTCTGCCCTGTATGGTTAATTACCAATAAAACCAGGGGATTTCATTGGCAACCTTTTTATAATTCTACATAGTATTGCGTGTTAGTTACAATTTACAGAGTAATAGCTGTCTACAACATGTTGCATTACTTTACTTAACAATGAAAAAGAAAACGGAACTTTGACCGTTTTTTGTTTAGCTTTTAGTTTCTGATTAATTGACAGTGAGAGAGCATGGTTTCGATCAGATCGATCAAGAGGTCAGTATAATCGAATTATGATTGTTTTTTAGATAGTATCTTAGCATTCAAATACACTTAACATTGAATAATATAATATATCTGATATTCAAACAAAAAATTAAAGAGCAATTTTGTTTAGAAATTTTTCTTCTTTTTATTTCAATGAAATGTTTGTGATTCTTAAAAATCTAGGTCAATCAAATGTAAACAAGACAGACAGAAAATCAAATTTCTAAAATTTTTCTTTGAAGTTTTCTCAAAAAGGAATTTTCCGGAAGATATAAAATTTGTGTATTAATTTCGTTTTTTAGGACTGACATCATATTCACATATTTGGTTCTCTTTTCTGATAAATAAAAGCATTTATAAATCACAAAGCAAACAATTGTTATAATATGATTAAGTACATAATATTCCACATCTTCAATTTTGTACCCTGTTACAAGATTTTTCAGACAAAAAACATGTTGACCAATATTAAGATCCATAAATATTTGGTGTAATAATTTCCAATAATTTTTTACCCATGTGCATTCAAAGAAAAAATGATTATAGCTATCAGATTTGAAACATAGCTCACAGTTTTCACTATTAATTACCTCCCAGCGATACAGATTATGGTTAATAGCTAAAATATTATGCAGTAGTTTCCATCTAAACATTTTTAATCTATTATCTTTTAAAAAAGAAAGGTAAAAGATAGATTTTTCTTAATGAAATATATGACACTTTCGCCTGAAAATTGTTTTTTCCATGAGCAAAAACCTACTGGAAACTCTTTATTTGACCTGATTATAATATTATAAATTTCTTTAAACTTAATTTTATCTAGATTGTAATACAATCCATTACAAAACATTTTAATGTCTTGTGTTATGTTGATTTTAGTATGTTTTGATATATTGCTCTTTAATTTTTGGATCCAAATTTTGGGTAAAGCTTTTCGAAGAGAAATTAATTCAGCGATCCAATTGTGTTTCTTTTAAAGTTTATCTAATATTTTATGAGAAATTTCTCCTTTATCATCAATTACATCATTAACAAAAATTAGGTTTTCCTTTACCCAATGACTATAATATAAACTGTTGCCACATGTTTTTATATATTGGTTGCCCCAAATAATTTGCTTTCTTATTTCCATATAATTATCAGGTACTTTTGTCTTTCCTCCTCCATTTTTAATCCAACATTTCAAAATTTCAAAGTAAAATGTAGGTAAGTTTTTAAGGTTTTCTAGTGACTTATGAGAATTAAGATTCATTTTAAATATTAAATTATTTTCCCCAAACTCTCTAAGATAAAAAGTAGGTATGATTTCCCAGTTAGCGCAAGTTTCATCAGTTAATCTTTTAACCCAATTTATTTTGATAGCTTCGATGTATGCATCAATATCTGTCATTTTTAATCCCCCTTCATTATAATCTTTTCTTAACACTGAGCATTTAACTTTCTCGCTACCACCCTCCCATAAACAGTTAAATAAGATTTTTTTAAATTGACTTATAATTTCACTGCTTAGATTTATCAATGAAGCAACATATGTTATATTGGGAATAACTAGTGTTTTAATTATAGTTATTTCTCCTATCATACTCAGTTTTCTTTTCTTCCAATCATTTAGTATCCTTTCTGATTTTTCAAACTGTCTATCTATATTAAGTGTTTCATATTCTTTTTTGTTAAGGTCAAAATAAATGCCAAGACTTTTCACCTTATCTTTCCAATTTATACTTTCAAATTTGTCTGTGCAGTGTTTTAGTTTGCCTAACCATATACCTTCTGTTTTGTTTCTATTGAGTTTAAGTCCTGAAAAAACTGATACTGATCTTATAGACATCCGACATGTGATACTGATCACATAGACATCAGACATCTGATACTGATCACTTATACATCAGACTTCTGATACTGATCACATTGACAGCCGACACCTGATACAGATCACATAGACATCAGACATCTGATACTGATCACATAGACATCAGACATCTGATACTGATCTCGTATACATCAGACATCTGATACTGGTCACATAGACATAAGACATCTGATACGAATCACATTGACATCCGACATCTGATACTGATCACATTGACATCAGACATCTGATACTGATCACATAGACATCAGAAAAACTTATACTGATCAAATAGACATCAGACATTTGATACTGATCTTATAGACATCAGACATCTGATACTGATCACATAGACATCAAACATCTGATACTGATCACATAGACATCAAACATCTGATACTGATCACATAGACATCAGGCATCTAATACTGATCACATAGAATCAGACATCTGATACTGATCACATATTCATCAGACATCTGATACTGATCACATAGACTTCAGACATCTGATACTGATCACATAGACATCAGACATCTGATACTGATCACATATACATCAGACATCTGGTACTGATCACATAGACATCAGACATCTGATGCTAATCTTAAAGACATCCGATTTCTGATACTGATCACATAGACATCATACATCTGATACTAATCTTATAGACATCCGATTTCTGATACTGATCACATACACATCAGACAACTGATACTGATTACGTTGACATCAGACATCTGATAGTGATCACATTAACATCTGATAATGATCACATTGACATCAGACATCTAATACTGATCACATAGACATCAGACAACTGATACTGATCAAATAGACAGCAGACATTTGATACTGATCTTATAGACATCCGACATCTGATACTGATCACATAGACATCAGCCATATGATACTGATCACATAGACATTAGACATATGATACTGATCACTTATACATCAGACATCTGATACTGATCACATATACATCAGACATCTGATACCGATCACATATACATCAGACAACATAAACTGATCACATATACATCAGACATCTGATACTGATCACTTATACATCAGACATCTGATACTGATCACATTGATAGCCGACACCTGATACTGATCACATAGACATCAGACATCTGATACTGATCACATAGACATCAGACATCTGATGCTGATCACATAGACATTAGACATCTGATACTGATCACATATACATCAGACATCTGATACTGATCACATATACATCAGACAACTGAAACTGATCACATAGACATCAGACATCTGATACTGATCACATATAAATCAGACATATGATACTGATCACATATACATCAGACATCTGATACTAATCTTATAGACATCCGATTTCTGATACTGATCACATAAACATCAGACATCCGATACTGATCACATAAACATCAGACATCCGATACTGATCACTTATACATCAGACATTTGATACTGATCACATTGATAGCCGACACCTGATACTGATCACATAGACATAAGACATCTGATACTGAACACATAGACATCAGACATCTGATACTGATCACTTATACATCAGACATCGGATACTGGTCACTTATACATCAGACATCTGATACTTATCACATATACATCAGACATCTGATACTGATCACATAGACATCAGACAACTGATACTGATTACGTTGACATCAGACATCTGATAGTGATCACATTAACATCTGATACTGATCACATTTGACAATTGATACTGATCACATTGACATCTGTTAACTGATACTGATTACATTATCATCAGACATATGATACTGATCACATTGACGTCAGACATCTGATACTGATCACATTGACATCAAACATCTGATACTGATCACATTAACATCAGACATCTTATAATGATCACATTGACATCTGACATCTGATACTGATCACATTAACATAAGACATCTCATCCTGATCACGTTGATATCAGACATCTTATACTGATCACATTGACATCAGACAGCTGGTACTGATCAAATAGACATCAAACATCTGATACTGATCACATTGATAGCCGACACCTGATACTGATCACATAGACATAAGACATCTGATACTGATCACATATACATCAGACATCTGATACTGATCACATAGACATCAGACAACTGATACTGATTACGTTGACATCAGACATCTGATAGTGATCACATTAACATCTGATAGTGATCACATTAACATCTGATAGTGATCACATTAACATCTGATACTGATCACATTAACATCTGATACTGATCACATTAACATCTGATACTGATCACATTAACATCTGATACTGATCACATTAACATCTGATACTGATCACATTAACATCTGATACTGATCACATTGACATCAGACATCTGATATTGAACACATAGACATCAGACATCTGATACTGATCACATTGACATCTGACATCTAATACTGATCATTTTGACATCAGACATCTGATACTGATTACATTGACATCAAACATCTAATACTGATCACATAGACATGAAACTTTTGATACTGATTACGTTGACATCAGACATCTGATAGTGATCACATTAACATCTGATACTGATCACATTAACATCTGTTAACTGATACTGATTACATTATCATCAGACATATGATACTGATCACATTGACGTCAGACATCTGATACTGATCACATTGACATCAAACATCTGATACTGATCACATTAACATCAGACATCTTATAATGATCACATTGACATCTGACATCTGATACTGATCACATTAACATAAGACATCTCATCCTGATCACGTTGATATCAGACATCTTATACTGATCACATTGACATCAGACAGCTGGTACTGATCAAATAGACATCAAACATCTGATACTGATCACATTGATAGCCGACACCTGATACTGATCACATAGACATAAGACATCTGATACTGAACACATAGACATCAGAAATCTGATACTGATCACTTATACATCAGACATCTGATACTGGTCACTTATACATCAGACATCTGATACTGATCACATATACATCAGACATCTGATACTGATCACATAGACATCAGACAACTGATACTGATTACGTTGACATCAGACATCTGATAGTGATCACATTAACATCTGATAGTGATCACATTAACATCTGATAGTGATCACATTAACATCTGATAGTGATCACATTAACATCTGATACTGATCACATTAACATCTGATACTGATCACATTAACATCTGATACTGATCACATTAACATCTGATACTGATCACATTGACATCAGACATCTGATATTGAACACATAGACATCAGACATCTGATACTGATCACATTGACCTCTGACATCTAATACTGATCATTTTGACATCAGACATCTGATACTGATTACATTGACATCAAACATCTAATACTGATCACATAGACATGAAACTTTTGATACTGATTACGTTGACATCAGACATCTGATAGTGATCACATTAACATCTGATACTGATCACATTAACATCTGATACTGATCACATTAACATCTGATACTGAGCACATTAACATCTGATACTGATCACTTATACATCAGACATCTGATACTGATCACATTGATAGCCGACACCTGATACTGATCACATAGACATCAGACATCTGATACTGATCACATAGACATCAGACATCTGATACTGATCACTTATACATCAGACATCTGATACTGATCACTTATACATCAGACATCTGATACTGATCACATATACATCAGACATCTGATACTGATCACATAGACATCAGACAACTGATACTGATCACATATACATCAGACATCTGATAGTGATCACATTAACATCTGATACTGATCACATTAACATCTGATACTGACCACATTAACATCTGATACTTATCCATTAACATCTGATACTGATCACATTAACATATGATACTGATCACATTAACATCTGATACTGATCACATTGACATCAGACATCTGATACTGAACACATAGACATCAGACATCTGATACTGATCACATTGACATCTGACATCTAATACTGATCATTTTGACATCAGACATCTGATACTGATTACATTGACATCATCATCTGATACTGATCACATAGACATCAAACTTTTGATACTGAGCACAGATACATTTGACAATTGATACTGATCACATTGACATCTGTTAACTGATACTGCTTACATTATCATCAGACATATGATACTGATCACATTGACGTCAGACATCTGATACTGATCACATTGACATCAAACATCTGATACTGATCACATTAACATCAGACATCTTATAATGATCACATTGACATCTGACATCTGATACTGATCACATTAACATAAGACATCTCATCCTGATCACGTTGATATCAGACATCTTATACTGATCACATTGACATCAGACAGCTGGTACTGATCAAATAGACATCAAACATCTGATACTGATCACATTGATATTAGACATCTGATACTGATCACATTGACATTAGACATATGATACTGATCATATTGACATAAGACATCTGATACTCATCACATTGACATTAGATATCTGGAGTCGATTTCACAAAAAAACTTACGACTAAGATTGATCTTAAGTATATTGAATTGTTCATGATTTACGATTAATCTTAGACGTAAGCTTTTTGTGAAATCGACTTCACATACTCATCACATTGACATAAGACATCTGATTCTGGTCACATTAACATCTGCGATCTGATACTTATCACATAGACATCAGACATCTATCGATCTGATACTTATCTAATTAACATCTGATACTGATCTTTATAACATTTGATACTGATCACATTGACAACTGACATCTGATAAATATAATAAAGATATTTGTAATCTTAAACTAATCATATTGACATCAAGGATATGGTACGAATCACATTAAAATATTTCAGTATGATTAGTGTTTGGATCTAGCAAAGCTATTGCACTATTTATATTTTAATCATATCTTACATCAGATATCTTACAGTAATTATATTGTACATCAAATACAAATGTCCTGTCCAAGTCTGGAAAAATGGCTATTGTTAGCGTACATGTATAGTATGTTTTTGTCTGTTTTTCATAGTGTTTTTTTTTTTTTATCACATCCGTGTTTCTGTTGTCTCGTTGCCAAAATGTACTACATTGTATTGTTTATTTGCGTAATTCTCTTTCCTGAATGATCTTGCATGCATATTTACTGTATTCATGTAGTGATGCCATTTTACTTTGATAGTTAACATTGCCATACAAGTGCGAGGTATGGCTAGCCACAAAGCAAGGTTCAACCCACCATTTGTTTTCTTAAAATGTCCTATACCAAGTCAGGCAAATTGCCATTGTTATATTCTATTTAAGCAGAGCGAGGGGCGCAAGCTCCTAGATTCTGGACTTAAGCCCCCGACCTTAGTCGTTAGGGGTGATCCGCTCTGAAGACAGTGTCAGGCGGGGAGTTTGACTGGGGCGGTACAGTGAGAACGCAAACCTCACGTTGAGTAAAAGGGCAAAAGCGTGGCCTATCGATCCTTTTTACTTGAAGAGTTTTAAGCAAGAGGTGTCAGTGATAGCTGGCTTGTGGCAGCTAAGAGCTCATAGCGACGTTGCTTTTTGATCCTTCGATGTCGGCTGTTGGTGAAATTGAACATGATATGTAATTGAGTCGGTTCACATCATATACTTATTATATTAACGCTGAACATCTTGTACCGATTATTATCCTACCTTTTGAGCTATCACTTTGTGTTTATTTTTCATTTTCTGGTTTGCATTGCACTGTGCAAGTTTTAGGTGTGTTTTAATTTAACCACATATGGTTTTAGAAAATACGGAGGTATGTTTATGTAAAACTGGTTTTAGATCTGATTTTTTTTTCTCTCGACCAAATCAACCTACATGGGCAATGTAATGTTCGTTCTTGTTTGTATGCTGTTTTTTACGTCGGATCTTGGTGGTTGAATGATCTGATGTTCTGTCCAGTATGTTTTGGTGATTCGTGTTATCTGTTTTATAAATTCATCTGTAAAACTATAAAATACCTTTTATAATCTCTAAAGTATCTTATTTCCTCTCAGCTTGTGTGTCTTCTAATTCCTTTTCTATCTCTAAATTATCATCTTTGCCTGAAATGAGAACAAGTGTTGTTGTTCATTTGTTTTCGTGATAAGGGACTTTACGATTTACCTTTTCTTGGAGTTCAGTATTTTTGTGATTTTACTTTTCGTTTGATCTCATCAATAATTCTTAATGTATAAAATAAGTCGTGGTATGAATGCCAATGAGACAACTCTCCATCCAAGTCA
The DNA here is from genome assembly GCA_037788925.1 of Mytilus galloprovincialis. Classification (NCBI taxonomy): domain Eukaryota; kingdom Metazoa; phylum Mollusca; class Bivalvia; order Mytilida; family Mytilidae; genus Mytilus; species Mytilus galloprovincialis. The sequence goes on from CM075338.1 coordinate 83,091,983, forward strand.
TAATTTGTAAAAGTAATTCATTATAGGTAAAGGAACAGTTTTCTACATAGAGCTGTGGCTCACACTGAACAACAATATATACTGGGCCCTAAAATGACAGGTTTCAAACCATTCAAACTGGAAAAACTAATCTATATAAAATTTAAAAAAAGAAACGAGAAACACTAATGAACCACATTTACAAATGAGAACCGCTGAACATCAGGTTCCTGACTAAGGACAGGTCCAAACAAATGCATTTTTTTAACGTTTTAATGGCTAACAACCATCACTTTTACCTGAAACAATAGTGAAACAGCACAACATAGAAAGACACAATATAACATATCAATTGAAATATGGCTAAACGCAACCAAAAAACATATGCACAAAAACAATTGAGTACACTGAACAAAAATAACCATCTATGACACAATGTAAATATAAAAACAATAAGATAATTAGTATATAATATACAATTTCATCATGCCAACCATATCTGGGAACAAAATGCCGCCAAATAAATGATATGAGGATGTAAAACTTGAGCAAATACCGCCAAATCAATATATACACAGGTAACTGAAAATAATTCTGTAGAGTAACAGAGGACGGACATATATTTTACCAAAAACATAATAATTATTGTGTTGTTCATAGAACGACAACAGAAATCAAAATGTATGGTCATATCAAACCACTTTCACAGCTGGTATAATTAAATAACAAATAGAGAGAAGAGATACAACTTTAACTAGAGGCTCTAAAGAGCATGTGTCGCTCACCTTGGTCTATGTGAATATTAAACAAAGGAAGCAGATGGATTCATGACAAAATTGTGTTTTGGCGATAGTGATGTGTTTGTACATCTTACTTTACTAAACAGTATTGCTGCTTACAACGGACGGACGACGGACGCAAAGTCATGGGAAAAGCTCACTTGGCCCTTCGGGCCAGGTGAGCTAAAAAGTAAACAACAAATGACAAACAAGCATTACAAATTGTATCAACAGGTCAAAGTAACACAAATGTACGTTTTGAGATTACATTGATACAAGCCAATCGATACTGTTTTATTTTACAACAAATATCAAATACTGAATATACTTTAGATCAGGTACATTGTATATAATACCAATTATATGCTACGTCTGATATCTGTGAATGATCATTTTGTACATCAAATATATGAAACTGATCTAATTTCACTTTACTATTCATCGCTTTTTTGATTTTAATAAGTTTACAAAAAATCACGGAGTATCTAAAACTGGTATTAATATTATAATAATTCGTACACTAAATATGATTAACCTATGGCCCATAGGAAAAGACATGACTACTAAAACATTATCTGTCCAATGTACCATGAACATGAAGTATAGGAGAGATAATAACTACAGGACATTCCATACATAGTTGACCTATTGCATAAAGTGTAAAAAAACACACCAAAACATTCTTAACATTTACGAATGAACCAAGATAAAAAAAAAAAAGGTAAGATGAAACCTGCCAGACTGACAAACACACCTCATTATCATTCCAGACACCAAATAAAGCAGCAAAACAGATCTAATCATCGAATCTGAACCTTGATCACTGATTCATGAAACGAGTTCGAGGTAAAATGAACCCTGTCTTATGAACTTCTAGACCTTGCAAGGAACCTTACACTTTATACCAAATTACATTACTTATCATTTTACAAAGGTGGTATTATTTATGAACTAAGGATTAACTTATTCAAGACATAGATTACATTAGCCCTTTTTGGCACATTTTTTTTGGAATTTTGGGTCCTCAATGCTATTTAACTTTGTACTTGTTTGGCTTTATAACTATTTTGATTTGAGCGTCACTGATGAGTCTTATGTAGACGAAACGTGCGTTTGACATATAAAATTATAATTCTGGGACCATTGATTACTATATACGGATCTGGCTATTGTTTAGATGCCTTTTTAAAAAAATAGCTCTTGACATTTTGTTGGGTCCTTATAAATCTTTAGCCTTCAAATATTTGGCTTCGTGCCTTCATAATGAAGGTAAATTCAGAAAAAGACTACAGTTGCATGATATTTATAGGTCTTGCATTAATTTTTAATCATAATAAGTGAGACATTTTCAAAATTGAACCATAGCAATGAGATAAAGGACTGCAGACATGTGACAGAAAATTTCGTAATAAAACACATCTGTATGCAAAGTATGGAAGCACCTCTTCTTCTACCCTAAGGAACATAAAGATGAAAACAAATGGTTTCCGTCGCTGCCGGATTGAGATTCCTACGTCTCGCATTTATTGATTTACGTCGCAGGCAAAAAACTAACACACATTTGAAAATATTTTTCATTGTATCATATATTTTTCACGAGTCATCTGATAATGATTACATTAACATTCACATGAACAATCTGATACTGTATACATTTAACATGATGCAATAATATTCTTTTTTGGAAAATTATAAATATATGTTTGGGTAAAATTTTACGGTTTTTGGTTCCAAAATATATTTGTAAGGCGTCAAAGAAAAAAGAGTATATTAGCCTTTCAAGACATTATACATATTTGGACTAAACCTTCCTTAGTTAGCTTCCTTGTCATCTCGTATAATATATCTTAAACAAGTTAATATACCTTTTTTGCACAATTGTTTTGTCCAATAAAGTATCTTTCAGGTCTGAACAGTCTTCCCTGGCTGGAAAAGAAACTTACATGCATTCATGTGTTAGCATGCACTAAGTTTACATTTGAGATATATTATACTTTGTATTAGGCACTCAATATTAGTACATGTGTTGTTCATTTTCAATTATCATATCATAAACTAATAATAAAATAGATGACTTTTTTATATCCTGATACACAGCTACGTTGTACCACAAATCTACTTTTAATATTCAGTAATATTGTGTTACTAACGAAGTATTGTAATATTTAAGTACCTATATTTTACAGTACTTGATTTGTATTTGAAATTCAAGTACTACAATTTTTTGGTTGCACGGTTACATTTGGAGCATTTTGAACGTTTGTCTTTTTTTAAATCTCATGAAGTTAGGATGTTCAAACATGGAATACTGTGATCATTGTTTGTATCATTTTTTACCAATATTTTGAGTACAAATCAAGTACTGGAAAATACTCGTACCTAAATATTACAATACTTTTAAAGTAAAGAAATAGTACTAAATATTACAAGTAATTTTTCAGTACTACAGATTTAAAGTACAGAAAGAGAACCTATGCAAAAGTAGCTGTGTAGTGTTCATATGAGTCATCTGATACGGACTTAATTTAACACGAGCCATATGATACAGAGTTTTTTCACATCAACTTAATTTTTCTCAAACTGATAACATCTCGATGAGTCGTCTGAGTCGTAATATATTGTATATGAGCCTGCTACTGATTATATTTTACATGAACTTTCTGATAATTAATATGATACTGATAACTTTAACATTACCTATCTTATATGTATCATCGTTTTGGACACTATTACCAGCGGCGTTACTTAAATGCGTATTATTTTTAAATTACTTATATACGTAATTTTTGTTTTGAAAATTACAAAATTACTTAATAGAGTTTTAATGAATTTTTAAAATCATTATATATCATATAATAAATAATGTATTAGCCAAATGTTAGATTTGGGAGGAGTAGAGAGATAAAGGGTTACTTTGAAATAATGACAAAAATATTACTTGATTTAGTTATTTTATATAGATATAGGAAGATGTGGTGTGAATGCCAATGAGACAACTCTCCATCCAAATGACAATTTAAAGAAAGTAAACCATTATAGGTCAATGTACGGCCTTCAACACGGAGCCTTAGCTCACACCGAACAACAAGCTATAAAGGTACCCAAAATTACTAGTGTAAAACCATTCAAACGGGAAAACCAACGGTATACATTTTTGAAAAAATTAGTAATCAGGCCACATCAATTTAATTTCTTGTTCTATGGATTTTTGGACTCCGAAAATTGGTGCGAGCGAGCGAATTGAAAATTTTAATAAAAAAATATTTAATTTGCAAATTTGTGAGGCGAAGCTTAAAAAGTAAAGGCGAGCGAATATAATGTTTATTTTTCAACATAAAATAGTTGGTTTTGACTATATTAAAACTTGATTTATCACTTGTACCTTGACATTTCTTTAATTTATGAAGTATTTTGTCCCTGTTCAACAAGAAATAAATGAATAATTCAATCTGGTCTATGTATGTGTGACTGACAATGAGACAATTCTCCATCCAATTCATAATCAGGTTCAGAACAACCCCTTAATGTTATGAATATCCCTTTTATGAAGGGTCTATATAAGTTATAATATATATTTTTTGTAAAAACACTTTTAGTACAAAGAGCTAATATTTTCCCAACGAACTATAATATCTATATGGCATTAAATGGTCAAAAGATGTCCGAGAATTTTGTAATATTCCTGGACTTTAACATGTTAACACATTTACTTTAACAATTTAATATTATTCAAATAAATGGACCTCTCTTTTAGAAAAGTTTTTTAAAATATAACATATTTCTCCTCTTTTTGAGTAAAAAAGTTTTCAAAGGTCTTGTATAGTAGCACTATACACATCCTTAGTATTTCTTTTTTCTTTTTTATAACAGTAAACATGGTAAAAGGACCCCGTCAAGGCCCTTGTCTGAGGGATAAACTGATAATAACAAACTTAGGTCAAAGTACGGACTTTTACACAGAGCTTTGATCCAGACCAAACAGCAAGCTATAAGGGACCACAACTTAGTATTGTATACAATTCGAACAGGCCTAGAAAAACCAACGATCTAATTATATTTCCAAACGGGAAAATACCAATGAACCTCATCAACAAACGATAACTGCTGAACGACAGGTCCCTGAATCAATCAGGACAGGTGCACAAACCAGCAGCGGGTATGACCGTCACCATACATTATAATTGCAGTTGAAGGCAAATCCTGGAGAAGTTCTTTGTACTTTATTTTAACAACGAACATTTTTTGATAGGGAATATAGTCAGGGGGGAAAAACCAATGTTTTGTTCTGTACAGGTATTTCCGCTGTTATATTATATCGGAGCACTCCCATTTAGAATAAATTGGTTTCATGCTGAAACAAATATTATCACAAATATTTACAGTGTTGTGGGTTGCTTATAGGTTTAAAATCGTTATATAAAGGTTATACTGTGATTTAAAATCAAATGTTGAGTTCTTTTTATAATATTTACAAAAATACGGTGCGGGAAATGGACATGATTACATTTCCGGATGCGGGAATATAAAAAAATAAAAAAAATCTGTTTTGTGGGCGGGTCCGTCGAACAAGGAACTTAATTGGTGTGGCCTTAAACTTATTTAAGGAACATACATAATAATGAATAACTTTAACTCTTAGTTGATTCACCAGTATATATCTATTTGTATCAGTCTACCTTCAAGGTTTTGGAAGAAAATTATAGTTTAATAGTCCCAAGAGACCAATCTCTGACCGAGAAGAGTCGGTATGAAAGATAAGTGCGTCAGAAAATTAATTAGTGTTTCATTGTGATTAAATTTTATATTTCATGGGAAAACTAACCATACGACCGTGAAAATTTGTTAAAGCTAGTGAAATCTGTATTATTGGACAGCTATAAAAATAATATTCAGAAAAGTTACTCATATAAGTAATATTTGAAATAGCCTCCTTTTCAACATAACTTGTATAGATAATTTTAATTGTTTCTTGTTTAAGTAATGCCCCTGACTGATTAGATAACGAAATCTTCGAAGATGACATTATACGTGCTATAAATAAACTTAAATCTGGAAAGTCTGCTGGGAATGATTCCATTACCGAAATGTTTTCGTCGAATCCAGTTTTCTTCGCTCCTATTTTCAAAACTCTCTTCAACTATGTGTTTGAAAATGGCTTCTTTCCTGATACGTGGTCTAAAGGCATAGTAATAGCTGTTCCGAAAAGTGGTGACTTAACAGACCCGAATAATTATCGACCTATCATTTTATTGAGTATTTTATCAAAACTGTTTACATCGATATTAACTGAACGATTACTTGGCTGGGCTGAGGATGAGATAATCAGTTTGGATTTGAACCCGGCCGCTCTACTGTAGATGTTATATTTGTACTCAATGGTATAATAACACATGTTCTACAACATAAATCGAAATTATATTGCGCATTCGTCGATTTTCGGAAAACATTTGACAAGGATATCAGAAGAATTCTATGGAAAAAGCTACTAAAGAGCGGAATAAGTACGAAATTTGTTTCAATCATAAAGGCAGTTTATGAAACTGTTCGTTTGTGATTTCGCAATGCGAGTGCATTTTCAGCGGCTTTTGACCATTTCTTGGGAGTGAAACAAGGTGAGACATTATCACCTCTGTAATTTCTATTCTTCGTGAATGACATTATTCAAGATATCCCTATGGAAAATGATAACGATGTCTTTACTATCAACGGATATCTATTATATTTAATTTTGTTTGATGACGATACCGTCTTGTTTGGAAAAACCGCAGAAACATTGCAAGTCTTTCTAGGAAAACTTTCGTTTTATTGTAAAAAGTGGAATATATCTGTTAATACCGACAAGACAAAAGTAGTCGTTTTTAGAAATGGTTGGCAACCTGTTAATAATCGCTTTTTCTTTGACAAATAGGAGCTGGAAATTGTAAACTCTTATGTATACTTAGGCATGTTACTTCCTTTTAATGGAGCAATCACAGAACAGGATTTTTCAGCAAGGAGCTAGTGCACTTTCTTATTCGACACTCTCAAGCGAGTTCATATTGAACATAGTCAAGCCTGCTTTTTGTTTAACAGTATGGTGACCTTTATACTTAACTTTGCGTCTGAAAATCGGGAATTTCATCGAGCCAATAAAATTGAACTCGTTCATAATCGTTTTTGTTGTGTTATATTAAAGCTTGGTAAAAATGTACCAATCGCCTTTTTGTGCGGTGAACTTGGTCATCTACCTATATTCATTTTAAGGAAATATAGAATTATTAAGTTTTGGTTGCATATAATGTATGATCAACCTAATATGGTGTATGATATTTATAACCTCCTGCATATTGATGCCTCAAATTGCAAGATAAACTGGGTATCCGTGTTCGTGATTTATTATTTAGTCTAGGTATGAATTGTAAATAGAATGATCAAGAGAACACTTATGTTGCATTTGAATATATAAAATGTCGTATAATTGATCAGTACTACCGGAACTGGATTACCACTTTGAACAGTTGTGAAAAATTGTGTTTATATAGAAAATTAAAAAATGAGGTTTGTGTGGAAGATTACTTAAAGTATGATTTTAATAGTAATATACTGACTAGACTGCGAAGTGGAACTATAAAACTAATAATTGAAGTTGGTCGTTTTGACAATATTGTAAGAGGAAATCGTATATGTAGATGCTGTCATGTGAATTGTATTAGAAACGAGTACCATTTTGTTCTTGTATGTCCTGCCTTTAGGTCATTGAGACTACATTTGTTTACCAAAAATGGCCAAGTTATAATTAAAACTCATATTGCGTGACATAAACATGATATAAATATGTTACCTTTATGTTTGTTACTCTGGATGCGCCGCCTCCAAATATAAATGAAAATTGTCACAGACCCTAACAGTAATACAATAACTCCAATTATCAAAGCAGATCTGAAATCAATAACGAAGTATGTTGTTTATTTCACAAAAAAAATAATACAATCCTGCACTCGTATTTTAGTCAAAGCGGGCGCACCAGAATTCAAATGATATCGCATGTTTTGAGTTTACAGATAAGACTAACAAAAACATCACTTTTTTTACCGAATTTATTAATGTGGACCTTCAGCAAAAGTTGTATTAGAAAATCAAAACGTGCTCCTATTAATGTATCGCAGAAAGTAATAAGTAACTTCATTTTGACCGGTAACGTTCTGTAACTCTACACATACAAACCATAAATTATATTTATTTAAACCCAATAAAAGCTTAACTCTGTGAATAAAGATATCATATATGCAATATGTGAAATATTCCGTTAAATCTGATATGTACCCATTGACAATTAAATCCACAAACAAGTAAAAAGTAAAAAACAAAGGTGTACAAAATAGCTACAAATTGAATAAATAATCTGAGCCAACTAAAGTTGATGTGTGATATTTGAAAACATGTCCATATTTGTATCTCTAACTTCATCTAACTTTATAACAAGACAACAACAACACGCACGTTTCGTCTACATAAGAATCATCAGTTACGCTGAGATCCAAATAGTGGTAAAGCTACACAAGTAAATAGTTAAAGAGCATTGAGGACCCCTAAATTCCTAAACGTTGTGCCAAATACGGCTAAGATAATCTATTCCTGGGATAAGAAAATCAGAAGACAGTTTAAAGTTAATTTGATATGCAGAAAAAAAATCCATAAAATAATAAGAATATTGTCATGATTAATGTTGCAAAGCTCAGAATTTTAAAGAATAATTTCATAGTTGTCTCTGTATAGGATTCATAATTATTTGGACTAAGACACATACCATTCATCGACTAAAGAGGGCTTGGTTTGTTTACTCTCTCAGAAACAACATTATTTAATTATTGGATAATTTAAAAGAGGAATGAAAGATACCAGAGGGATAGTCAAATCGAAAATAAACTGACAACATCATGGCTAAAGATAAAAAGGACAAACAGACAAACAATAGTACACATGATACAATAAAGAAAACTAAAGAATAAACAACACGAACCCCACAAAAAAATCTATGGGTGATCTCAGATGCTCCGGAAGGGTAAGCAGATCCTGCTCCACATGTGGTACCCGTCGTGTTGATTATGATATAACAAATCCGGTAAATAGTCTATTTCGGTAGGTCACATTTATGAGAAGGAAGGGGATTGTAGTTACGACGTAAGGAACATATCCGATATCATTTGTGAAACGATTATTCCATAACAGTCAACCAACTCCTGAAGGCGTCGGTAAAAACTGCATTTGTAAATGTTTATACAACTGCAAGGAATCAGTGGCTGTATAATGGTATGGCGATATCGTCATCTGAATACATTTTAAAAAATGGTCAACATTGAGGTTCCAAAGGTACAATATAATATTGGTTTCAATTTATCAAAAATTGAATAATTGGAGTTCTGGTATGCCGATTCTAACGTAGATTTGTAGCATTTACACGCGTAGAGAAAGGTGGTAAACATGGCGAAATTAAAATCCAGGTGTAAATCCTCCTAGGAAGGCGGCAATCATGACGCCCATTATACTTTGTTTAAGGGAACCAGTGGAAATATGACTTTCTGGCTTTTGCGTAGAAGAGTTGGACATATAACACCTTGATATATTCAGGCAAAACTTCATTTTTTTGTGCATTTACAATGGAATTATGGAATTAATTAGATGTCTGATAATTATGAAAGGAAAGGAAAGTAGTATACAAGGCCATGGTAAATAATAATTATGTGAGTTACTATGTAATTATTTTTTTATCTTTTTACCATTAATTGCAAATTCTGGAAACCATCATCATTGGACATGTTGGATAATATTTAAGAATCTTTCACAAGTTAAATTACAGTATTATAATTGATTTTATTGGTTTAAATGAGATAAATTTGCTAAACAACTTAGTCCAATTTCTAGTTTTATTAAAAAGAAAATATAATTGTCATAAACGTCAGCTTTCGATGGCATTTACAGGCGTCAGATATCGTAGAGAAATGTAAACATGTAAAAAAACAAAATAAAGTTAAGGGCAAATGATTATTCAAGATAGTTTTGGGTCATCACAGGTGTACATACATAGGGAAAAAATGTCCCCAATGTGAACATCCCCCCACTCTGGACTTCTAAGTTAAAAATACAAATTTAGAATACTTGTTTCTTTTCTACCACGACACAGGTAAATATGCCTATGCTATTTCTAAGTCATTCATTTTATAAGGGATGTCCCTAATTTCAATATGTTTAATTCTAATGCAATTTTGATATTACATTTTTTTTCATTGGCTAAAAGTTGCCGTTAAATACACTGTTGACCAGGCATAACTAAGGAGGGACCCGCCATTTTCAATTGATGAATCAACAAATGTTCGATTCCTACTATGTAATCGAAAATAAAACAACACCTACCTCGAATTCGCCGTTTTAATGTTATTTTATCCGAATTTGAAGCGTACAGGTAACGTAATAACCCCCAGTTTGTAAGTTTTCATTTGTATGACGTTACGTTTAGCCATGACGTCTTTGTGCCAAAATCATTCATGAAGTTTCGCGGATTTTTTTTTATTTGACAAATTAAAACATTTTTTCAAATTTTATCGTATTTTTTCTTTTTGTAATCATTAAATGTATTAGAATCGGAATAACAGTACTGTAGTTGAAGAGTTGCCACGGTCAATTTTGATTTGACGTTCGCAAATCTTCGTTTTACTGTCTCCGCTACGCGTCGCCAGTAAACTGCATTTGCGACCGTCAAATCTACAATTGACGGGGGCCACTTTTCAACTACAGTACTGTTATTCCATACATAGTTGTTTCTCAGGTGCTTATTTTAATGCTAAATATAGAGTCAATTTAACTGAACTAGTGTTATAATGAATAAAAAATATCTAGGTTCATAGATCTTCAAAATGTTGTGTGAGGAAAGGAAAGGTTTTCAGAATGTGGTACATTATGCGTTCTCTATTGACAACCGGATAATCAAGCTTCAATCATTTGTTCCTGGTCAAATACAATTGAATAAGCTCATCATATATACCAGGATTAAAATTTCATATTTACGCCAGACGCGCGTTTCGTCTACAAAAGACTCATCAGTGACGCTCGAATCCCAAAAATGTTAAAAAGGCCAAACAAAAAAGAAGTTGAAGAGCATTGAGGAACAAAAATTCCTAAAAGTTTTACCAAATACAGCTAGGGTATTTTTTTCCTGAGGTAGAAAAGCCTTAATCATACTTCAAAAGTTCAAAGTTTTGTTAACAGTTAATTTATAATAATGTACATACCAATGATAACTCAAGTCAACAAAGAAGTGCTGACTTCTAAGTTGCAGAGTCTCGGCTTGTTTTTTTCCTTTGGATTACGCTTATCATATATTTTATCTTCCTATGCTTGATTAATTTCATTTGACTGGGCGGAGTTTAACCAGTTCTGTCATCAAAGACCAGTCCATCTATAGATAGGGGTTTTCTGATAACCTCAGGAAAGAAGTGTCCAGTTATGGTCATTGAAATAGTTAGAACATGTAAGCACTATACGTGTATTCGCAAAATTAAAAGACACAGCCATTGATTTTCTTGTAAGGCAAACTTTTGAGATTAATAACATGTGAAATTTATTAAATTTTGAAATTTGTAGATATGAAGCAAAACTATGACTACATCAGTTGCACAATATGCATATGCTTTATTCAATAACGTTTTGAAATACTTGTTTGCTTACTTATATTCCAAATGTGTTTATTTTGTGTGTATGTGGAGGTTAGGGCCTGGTTGCGGGATAGGAATGGAATTAGTTGCAATGATAATTGATAATATAAATGAAAGAATAAAAAGGGTCTAAATATTCAATATGTTATGTATTTTGTTTTTATATCAATCACGTTTAAAATAAATCTCACAATCGAAACAGTTTCAGACAGAATAATACAACAGCCGATCTTTTAATATACCTTAATTTGCACTTATACGTGCTATGAATCTTTGACTATTTTACTCCCCTTATATCGTACACTCAGTTCTTTTGTAGTTCTGTTTGATGACAATGATAGGTGAGAAGAATCAGCAGTTATGATTATAACGGAAATGATTTGAAATATCTGGGTAGTTTTCCTACCATGTTTACTTTCGTAAGGGTTAAGGGAAGAAAGCGTCGATAAGAATTCACACACAAACACAAGTACTTTCGTTCTGCGTTAATTAAACTCACATTTTTTTATATGTAGGAAAAGTTGTATAAATTGTGAATGGAAGTTTTTCAAGACGGTTACGAGTATTTCTGTGGAAATGTGTTTGCGTAGATATTCGTTCCAAATTTTTTTGAACGAATTTTGAAAGCCGATGATAGTGATTGATGGAGTGCAGGAAAATAGTTTTGAAACTGAAACGATTACTCTACGGATGTACTGACAACCAACCATGAGAACAAATCTGTGTTGAGATGAGGTATGGAAGATAAAAAGTTGTGAGGTACAGCAAGGGACAATGGAGCTCCCCAAAAAAACGGTTCTTCGAATTTAAAACCAGCAAACAAAATAGGACAGAAGATGACTTGAAAGTCTTCCTCAATCAAAGTCGTGCAAACCATCATCAATTACTCTACAAAGCTCGTAGTGATAAAAGTATTGGACAAAGAAGTTGATCTGGACAAAGTGACAGGCAGGCTCTCTAACTTTGTTTCATGGGTTTATAAAATTATAGGTACTAATGTTTGACATATGTTTGCATTATAACATCTGAATCATAATATTTAAAAGATATGCAATATTGAATTCCCTTTTAAAGGGACCAACAAGTGCAAGTGTCCATATCCTTTTCTTTGTGTAAAATATAAAAAATTACAGGACATTGCACCTCTCTGATTTCTATAAGAGAGGACACGGTCATTAACTATATGTGAATTACATTAAGAAGGTAACCTTAGACATGCAGAGTTCTTACTTACATTTCACTATGAGATAATTGACCGTTCGGATCATTAGGTTGTGTAGGACTTATTGCTGAAAAAAAATAATGTATATAAACAGAATATTTAGTATAGTATTTTACATAAAATTCCAACATGAATTATGTGTAAAAAATGCCAATATGTTTATCATTTGGTCAGCCTTAAAAGACTATCAAATGAACAGAATGCTCCAAATCATTTATCCTTCAAATTAAGTTAAAGTTGTTCATGTGGCTAGTTTTTTCCACATCCTTTGTTGCCTTCCTGCAGTAAAAAGTCTCTTGTTTAGTAGGTTTTTGCAATGTTTTCATGGTCTTGGCAACATAACAGATATTTTTTGTGATTAATCGTCTTGTCTCAGTGATGTTAAAACTCCTTGTTTTTTATATACACATATATAGCATAATATTTTCATTATAATTGTCGATATTCGACATATGTTTAGTGTTTGTACTTACATTTGAAAACGTCCTCTTCAAGTAGAAATTTTCTTTCCCCTAGAGTCACACCATACAAACAGGAATATGAGACATTAAAATCATTTTGGGTCAGATTTTGGATAACTAAGGTATATCCATCCTTCATTACCTTTCCATCATACTTTTTATCTGGTCGTCCTGTCTTTACATCTATAAACAGGGTCTGTTGTACAGGAGTCCATCTATCCCATCCTGAATCCTCAGGACAACAGTACGGAACATTGCAAAATAATGTCACGTTTTGCCCATATTCCGTAACCTTTCCAACAACTGTCCATTCTAAAATACCTGAAATTGATTTTAAGAGATTTTCTGTTGCTTTAACTAACATAACATATTAAAATGATTTTTATTTTCTACAAGATAAATAATAAGAAAATTTAAATCGTTAACCTTCATAAATTTATAATACTGTTATAATCTTGTTTCCCAGTTTCCATAGCAAATGGTCACCAGTGACTGCTTTGTGAATTGAGGCAATAGGGATTTTTTTACATCGCTCATTTTCGTCATGAACAATGTTGTAAGACCTATCAATACAGTGCATTGCTTTCAAAACAGATACAAAGGAAACATGACAGACATGTACACCTTAAAAGCATTCCATACATTAGTCAATCTATTGTTTCGTATATAAAGATGGAGTAAGATAGAGAAACAGATTTTACCACACAAACTTAACGTTTACCACTGAACCATGATATTTCTCAAGGTGTCTGAACCCTATCAGATTGAACTATATACCCTGCAATGATGATTTTCTATTATACAACTCATAAGAGAGAATATCACATGTTATAAACTATGTTTTTGTTGAAACCGTTGCTGGACAAAGTAATGAGGTAAAGCACATGTTGAATGTTTATAAGGATTAAACTCAGACTATACATTAGTTAACGTTGGTTTACCATTTTACCGCCATTGCCAGACTAGCCTCCCTATGCCTTTTCTTGAAGTGACATTATGTTGCAGGAAAGACATAAAAAACAACTCAACATTAGAATTATCTAGCATGTTGTATCAGGGAGCAGAAAAGTAAAAAAAAAAACGGCAGCTTGTATCACTTGGTAAGTTTGTATTAATTGAATCAATCGGTTTGTGACTTTAAACAGCAGTATACGACTTTTGCCTTTTCTTACCATTATTCTTTGATTAAAGGAATAAAAACAGTGAATGTTTTAAAGACACAACAAAGCGACAAAAAAGCAGAAGAAGGCACAAGGCCAACAATGGGTCTTCAACGCACAGAGGAAATCCTGCACTTGGAGTTTGGCTTCAGCTGGCACCGAAAAAAATTTGTACTAGTTAAGTTAAAAGGGACCTCACTGAACCCCCGAAAGATATGAATAAAAAAAAAAATAACAAGAATGTGTCACCAGTACACATATGCCCCACTATCATTTTTTATGTTCAGTGGACCGTGAAATTGGGGTCAGAACTCTAATTGGCATTAAGATTAGAAAGATCATTTCATAATGACCATGTATACTAAGTCTCAGGTTGATTGGACTTCAACTTTATCAAAAACTACCTCGACCAAAAACCTTAACCTGAAGCAGGACAGATGAACGAACGAACAAACGGACGGACGGACGAACAGACGCACAGACGCACAGACCAGAAACAGAATGCCCCTTTACTATCGTAGGTGGGACATAAAAACAAATACAAGACAAAAAAGGCCAGAGGATCCTGACTTTACACATACACAAAATGCAGCGGATTAAACATGACTTGTGAGTTCTCAACTGGCCCTCTATACATCTAGCCAATGTATTATTAACAAACACGCAGCAATACGCACAGTAAAACTAGGTGTTAAAGAGGTCCGAGTCCGAGGTCAGAATAGGTAACGATTGAAACTAAGCAAAATGACAATGATACAATTAATTATAAAATGACTACTAGCAGATTCTGACATGCCAGCTCCAGACCTCAATTTAATATTTATATTTCGTCGTATAAAAATCAAGCATAAGGGTTAAGCATTTTACCTGCATCAAAAATATATAAAAAGAACTAAAATTAATTACACCAAGCTCAATATACATGATATATTGTATTGAATCATTGGCCTAAATATGAACTCAGACATCTGACTATTGTAGTGATGAAGTCTTTATTTCAAACATAGATTGAATGTGTTTTATAACATGTATAACTTGCTTTTGTAAAATGCTCACTTTTTCGTTTGTACAATGTTTTCTTACCTTGAATCAAAAGACAGTTACTTAGAATCACCAATGGTAGCAAATACTCCATATCTCCGAATTGGTATACTCTGAATTAGCTTGTTTTTTCTCTTTCTGGAAATAAAAAATTAATAAAACTGTTTAGATCTGACTTGATATTTGCTTATGGGAGAGATAATGTTGCACAATATTCCTTATTTTTAAATATATCAGGAAAGTGGTTTTCTGGTTTGCATGGAATAGTTTTACATATTGTTAGGTCGGATCATGTACATAGCTAACTACACGATATGGACTTGGTTATTGTTGAATGACCTCTGCATCATATAGTATTTCGTTTAAATATGTGTCACTGCAATTATATCCGATTTTTTTATTTCTTAGTTTTTATTGAAAATACAAAAATTCCTCAAAATATTAATTTAAAAAGTAAAATAACAAAAATACTGAACTCATAGGAAAATTCAAAAAGGAAAGCCCCTAATCATATGGCAAAATCAAAAGCTCAAACACACCAAACTAATGGACAACAACTGTCTTATTCCTGTCTTGGTACAGGCATTTTTTTTGGGGTCAAAAATGGTGAATCACTTGTATGACAGTCGCTTCAAATTCAATTACAAAGACAACAATGTGTGAAAAAACAAACTGACATAAAATTGTTAAAAATAGGGGTACAGCAGTCAACCTAGTGTTTCCATGTAGACGAAACGCGCGTCTGGCGTACTAAATTATAATCCTGGTACCTTTGATAATTATTATAATCTTAATTACTATACAAATAAACAAATATGTAACAAAGAAGTAAATACATTTGTAATAAATAGGCAATGGGACACAAATGATGCTTCCGCTTGCATCATATCATATGCCCCCGCTTGCATCATATCATATAAGGATATAAAAGGACATAACAGAAGAACGGTGACGCTAACACAATGTGTACGTGATCTGATTTTCATGGTTAAAGCATTGTGTATAAGTTTCACATCATTTAATTGAGGCAAGCTAAAATAAGAGAACGCAAACGATCAATTCAGCAAGTTTTCCAATTGTATAAGAAAATTCTTATACAGTAAATGTGACACCACTTTTTTTAAAAAGACGTATTTGATGATGGGCAAGATCTTCAAAATATACAAAATATCTCTCAAATGAACCCATGTCAAATATTTAAGAATGATGGAATAAAGGTTGGTAACCATTCAGCTTAAAATACAGATTGGACAAAAAAAGGGTTTGGCTGATCACTGACTTGTTAAAGGAATGTGGAAATGTTTTGACTTTTGATAACTTTAAAAATGTATACAATATCAAAACTAATTTTCTTATATATCAAGGACTACATGTCTTGTATTTAAAAGAATATAACATACGCCCGAATAACTTAGTGGCTGTTCAATTTGCATTCAATTTGATTTTGTTTTTCAAATCCTAGAGAGGTTAACAACAGGTGTAATATTTTGAATAGTCAAAAGTCAAATCCTAAACATAAATGTGAAAAAAATTGACATTTAATCTTAATACAAAATACAATTGGAAAATATCCATGTATTGCCCTTTTAAATCACCAAGAATTGAAAATTGGGTTGGTTTTAATAAAGAATAATACATCATTTTTAGCACTAGTCTTTAAAATAAAGATTAAAAATATAAATAGATCTCAGGTTTCAAGTGCACACATTGAAAATCATAAATATTTAGTTTATTTTACACTTTTGTGTAAACCCTTTGGCATTGATTCTTTAATATTTCTTAATCGAAGCGTCACCTATGCATACATATTTAAAAAAAAAAACGAATTTACCCCACTCACTGTTCCTTTACTTTAAAGTTTTTGTTCATAAACTGTGTGTAATGTACCATAATGACTATAGAATAGAAAATCCCATATCTATTTCATATTTATGAAAAGGAATTTAATTATACTGAAATACAAACTTGTCGAGTTAGCATATTGAATACTTGGTTACAAGATCAGGCGATATTTGTCAAATGTCGTCTATTGAAATAAAATCAAATTAAAGTTTAAATGTTTAAACTTCGTTTCATTGCGTTCTTTGTGTTTTACCATTCAAATAATATCCAATAACTGGGATTGTTATTTCTATTAACTACAGTGTAATTACTAAAGTAACTATACAATTTACACCAATATTAATATTTCTTTAACTTTACGCCCAAAAACGTGCCAAAATAAATTTGTAATTTGTTTTAATTAACATTGATTCAGGCGATAGTAGTAAACCACTGTTCAAATCTTGTAAATTGATATACAGATACAAATCAAAGCAACAGAAACAATGGATTGAATCGTATGTTAATCAAAATAGAGCGAGACCAATTGACAGAATTAGCGTCTTCCTTGCAGGTTCCTTAATAGCAATTATAACATGTCTTTAGAATTTTACAATGTTTTCGTATAAAAATAATAATTCAGTATATTTGAAGAAAAATGATGAATATAAGATGGTACACTTTATATGTTTTTATAAAACTCTTTCTAAAGTACATCCATCAAAATATCATGGTGAATTACTCATTTTACCTTTTTGTTAGTGTTGAATTTGGGTAACGTCATTCCAGGTAAATATATTATTGACAACGATATGTGAACAAAACAGACAGAACAGACATAATAGGTAGCAATGCCAAAAAATACGGAAGTCAATTATGTGTTATTATCTTAATCACTACAAAAACAAACAAATATATAATAGCAAACATTTACCATGACACAATAAATCAATGACGGGATGTAAAAGTATAGAGCCACGTAACATGCACGAAAGAAACACAGACGGGCTTACAGACAAAGTACATTAGCACAAATGATATACGAGAACACAGAAAATATCATGAAAAAATAACATAATGACGGGATGTATAACTTAAGTACAGAGCCACGTAATAAATATTGTATTAAAACTATTGTTTGATTTTTTAGAAGGAGTGACCCTTTATACTTAATAATATACTTAATCAATTATCTGCCTATTCATGCCTTATTTCCCCAACTTCTACGTCTTCTTTTTCTCCAGTATATGCATTGATGAGTGTTATAAGATTACTAGTATGTAAAAGAATACAATTAAAAATCAGTTAATTAGTAGGCACATGTAAAGTGGACATGCATATATTCTTATAAAATTATCTTCGTTTTTCTAATAAAATTAACTAGACCAAACAATTGTACACAAAACATAAAATATAAAACTGAATGATGGAGAACTCGAACCCCACTGATTGATATACTCCTTGTAGTTAATATATATGCTCTTGTATAATCGACTAAAATAATAACCTTAGAATATTACAATAAAAGACAGTTTACTTACATCAGTTCAATTTACTTCACAAAAAGACAATTGATCACGGTGAAAGTTGTGTGTCTTATTATATTCAATATAGAGCAATTGTTTACGATTTAATCTTCCACAAACAAATAACAAAAGGATTATAAAACTCTTGTGTCTTGTTTACATAATATAGATTGTCAAGGGTAAATGCATTACAATGTAAACTATAACAAAATTAGTCACATTTTATTTGTTCTAAAACTGCACCTGAATAATTTTTACTTGACAAAGCTTGATTTAGGAAAATTAAAAGGTAACCCTTTTAAAGAAATGTGACCTTAATAGCGTTGTACAACATACTTTAAAACATATTTAATGTATTGAAAGGAATATTGAAATAAAAGCTGTGTATAGTACCCTATTGATACACTATTGGCGTATTATACAATGTGATTAAAAGGAGAAGGTGTACATTTTATATATTGATCAATGCAATCATTTGGTAGAATCTTTTAACCAACAAAGTCAGTAACATTTCTCCAGTCTAATCTTTAACCAAATTCGATAATCAAAATCTAGGTATATCTTCCAATTAACCCACTGCATCAACAATTGTCTTTCGATGTGACTAAAAGATAAAGGAAAGGCCCTCTTTCGATTACCTTTTATCCAATATTGTTCACATTTTAAAAAAAATCAAAACTTACAAAAGGTAGACATTTTGTATATCTTTTGATGATTGAAAAGGCAGTTGAAATGACCCACTTTTTTTGGGTCAAAAGATGTATAAAAGGGCAACTTTTAATATTCAAACAGGAAGACAATAGTTATATCAAAGATGGACTTCTTTTTGTCAAAAGGTGTATAAAAGGACAACTTTTATTATTCAAAAAGGAAGACAATAGTTATATCAAAGATGAACTTTTTTTTGTCATAAGGTGTACAAAAGAGCAACTTTTAGTATTTAAAAAGGAAGACAATAATTATATCAAAGATGGACTTCTTTTGTCAAAAGGTGTATAAAAGGACAACTTTTAGTATTCAAGTTAAACATACTTTATTGAAAACTTTCACATTTGTTAGTTTGATACAGAAAGTACCGGTACATTATCCCGGCCTCGTTAAACATTAGATTGTATATTTAGAAAAATTGTTAGTAATTATTAGTACTCAAAATTATAAAATATATATACAATAAAATCAACGGTACCAATTTTGTTGCACCAGATGCGCATTTCGACAATTCATGTCTCTTCAGTGATGCTCGTGGCCAAAATATTTGAAATCCAAAGCATATATAAAAGTTGAAGAGCTATAATCCAAAAGGTCCAAAAAGTATAACCAAATTTGTGAAAGGAATCAGAGCTTTGCATGAGGGAGATACATTCCTTAATTTATAATAATTTATAATATTTTGTAACAGCAAATTTTAATAACACAAAAAATCCGTATTTTCATGCCAGTACCGAGGTACTGGCTACTGGGCTGGTGATACCCTCGGGGACTAATAGTCCACCAGCAGAGGCATCGACCCAGTGGTAGTAATAAAATCAACGGTACCAATTTTGTTGCACCAGATGCGCATTTCGACAATTCATGTCTCTTCAGTGATGCTCGTGGCCAAAATATTTGAAATCCAAAGCATATATAAAAGTTGAAGAGCTATAATCCAAAAGGTCCAAAAAGTATAACCAAATTTGTGAAAGGAATCAGAGCTTTGCATGAGGGAGATACATTCCTTAATTTATAATAATTTATAATATTTTGTAACAGCAAATTTTAATAACACAAAAAATCCGTATTTTCATGCCAGTACCGAGGTACTGGCTACTGGGCTGGTGATACCCTCGGGGACTAATAGTCCACCAGCAGAGGCATCGACCCAGTGGTAGTAATAAAATCAACGGTACCAATTTTGTTGCACCAGATGCGCATTTCGACAATTCATGTCTCTTCAGTGATGCTCGTGGCCAAAATATTTGAAATCCAAAGCATATATAAAAGTTGAAGAGCTATAATCCAAAAGGTCCAAAAAGTATAACCAAATTTGTGAAAGGAATCAGAGCTTTGCATGAGGGAGATACATTCCTTAATTTATAATAATTTATAATATTTTGTAACAGCAAATTTTAATAACACAAAAAATCCGTATTTTCATGCCAGTACCGAGGTACTGGCTACTGGGCTGGTGATACCCTCGGGGACTAATAGTCCACCAGCAGAGGCATCGACCCAGTGGTAGTAATAACATCAACGGTACCAATTTTGTTGCACCAGATGCGCATTTCGACAATTCATGTCTCTTCAGTGATGCTCGTGGCCAAAATATTTGAAATCCAAAGCATATATAAAAGTTGAAGAGCTATAATCCAAAAGGTCCAAAAAGTATAACCAAATTTGTGAAAGGAATCAGAGCTTTGCATGAGGGAGATACATTCCTTAATTTATAATAATTTATAATATTTTGTAACAGCAAATTTTAATAACACAAAAAATCCGTATTTTCATGCCAGTACCGAGGTACTGGCTACTGGGCTGGTGATACCCTCGGGGACTAATAGTCCACCAGCAGAGGCATCGACCCAGTGGTAGTAATAAAATCAACGGTACCAATTTTGTTGCACCAGATGCGCATTTCGACAATTCATGTCTCTTCAGTGATGCTCGTGGCCAAAATATTTGAAATCCAAAGCATATATAAAAGTTGAAGAGCTATAATCCAAAAGGTCCAAAAAGTATAACCAAATTTGTGAAAGGAATCAGAGCTTTGCATGAGGGAGATACATTCCTTAATTTATAATAATTTATAATATTTTGTAACAGCAAATTTTAATAACACAAAAAATCCGTATTTTCATGCCAGTACCGAGGTACTGGCTACTGGGCTGGTGATACCCTCGGGGACTAATAGTCCACCAGCAGAGGCATCGACCCAGTGGTAGTAATAAAATCAACGGTACCAATTTTGTTGCACCAGATGCGCATTTCGACAATTCATGTCTCTTCAGTGATGCTCGTGGCCAAAATATTTGAAATCCAAAGCATATATAAAAGTTGAAGAGCTATAATCCAAAAGGTCCAAAAAGTATAACCAAATTTGTGAAAGGAATCAGAGCTTTGCATGAGGGAGATACATTCCTTAATTTATAATAATTTATAATATTTTGTAACAGCAAATTTTAATAACACAAAAAATCCGTATTTTCATGCCAGTACCGAGGTACTGGCTACTGGGCTGGTGATACCCTCGGGGACTAATAGTCCACCAGCAGAGGCATCGACCCAGTGGTAGTAATAAAATCAACGGTACCAATTTTGTTGCACCAGATGCGCATTTCGACAATTCATGTCTCTTCAGTGATGCTCGTGGCCAAAATATTTGAAATCCAAAGCATATATAAAAGTTGAAGAGCTATAATCCAAAAGGTCCAAAAAGTATAACCAAATTTGTGAAAGGAATCAGAGCTTTGCATGAGGGAGATACATTCCTTAATTTATAATAATTTATAATATTTTGTAACAGCAAATTTTAATAACACAAAAAATCCGTATTTTCATGCCAGTACCGAGGTACTGGCTACTGGGCTGGTGATACCCTCGGGGACTAATAGTCCACCAGCAGAGGCATCGACCCAGTGGTAGTAATAAAATCAACGGTACCAATTTTGTTGCACCAGATGCGCATTTCGACAATTCATGTCTCTTCAGTGATGCTCGTGGCCAAAATATTTGAAATCCAAAGCATATATAAAAGTTGAAGAGCTATAATCCAAAAGGTCCAAAAAGTATAACCAAATTTGTGAAAGGAATCAGAGCTTTGCATGAGGGAGATACATTCCTTAATTTATAATAATTTATAATATTTTGTAACAGCAAATTTTAATAACACAAAAAATCCGTATTTTCATGCCAGTACCGAGGTACTGGCTACTGGGCTGGTGATACCCTCGGGGACTAATAGTCCACCAGCAGAGGCATCGACCCAGTGGTAGTAATAAAATCAACGGTACCAATTTTGTTGCACCAGATGCGCATTTCGACAATTCATGTCTCTTCAGTGATGCTCGTGGCCAAAATATTTGAAATCCAAAGCATATATAAAAGTTGAAGAGCTATAATCCAAAAGGTCCAAAAAGTATAACCAAATTTGTGAAAGGAATCAGAGCTTTGCATGAGGGAGATACATTCCTTAATTTATAATAATTTATAATATTTTGTAACAGCAAATTTTAATAACACAAAAAATCCGTATTTTCATGCCAGTACCGAGGTACTGGCTACTGGGCTGGTGATACCCTCGGGGACTAATAGTCCACCAGCAGAGGCATCGACCCAGTGGTAGTAATAAAATCAACGGTACCAATTTTGTTGCACCAGATGCGCATTTCGACAATTCATGTCTCTTCAGTGATGCTCGTGGCCAAAATATTTGAAATCCAAAGCATATATAAAAGTTGAAGAGCTATAATCCAAAAGGTCCAAAAAGTATAACCAAATTTGTGAAAGGAATCAGAGCTTTGCATGAGGGAGATACATTCCTTAATTTATAATAATTTATAATATTTTGTAACAGCAAATTTTAATAACACAAAAAATCCGTATTTTCATGCCAGTACCGAGGTACTGGCTACTGGGCTGGTGATACCCTCGGGGACTAATAGTCCACCAGCAGAGGCATCGACCCAGTGGTAGTAATAAAATCAACGGTACCAATTTTGTTGCACCAGATGCGCATTTCGACAATTCATGTCTCTTCAGTGATGCTCGTGGCCAAAATATTTGAAATCCAAAGCATATATAAAAGTTGAAGAGCTATAATCCAAAAGGTCCAAAAAGTATAACCAAATTTGTGAAAGGAATCAGAGCTTTGCATGAGGGAGATACATTCCTTAATTTATAATAATTTATAATATTTTGTAACAGCAAATTTTAATAACACAAAAAATCCGTATTTTCATGCCAGTACCGAGGTACTGGCTACTGGGCTGGTGATACCCTCGGGGACTAATAGTCCACCAGCAGAGGCATCGACCCAGTGGTAGTAATAAAATCAACGGTACCAATTTTGTTGCACCAGATGCGCATTTCGACAATTCATGTCTCTTCAGTGATGCTCGTGGCCAAAATATTTGAAATCCAAAGCATATATAAAAGTTGAAGAGCTATAATCCAAAAGGTCCAAAAAGTATAACCAAATTTGTGAAAGGAATCAGAGCTTTGCATGAGGGAGATACATTCCTTAATTTATAATAATTTATAATATTTTGTAACAGCAAATTTTAATAACACAAAAAATCCGTATTTTCATGCCAGTACCGAGGTACTGGCTACTGGGCTGGTGATACCCTCGGGGACTAATAGTCCACCAGCAGAGGCATCGACCCAGTGGTAGTAATAAAATCAACGGTACCAATTTTGTTGCACCAGATGCGCATTTCGACAATTCATGTCTCTTCAGTGATGCTCGTGGCCAAAATATTTGAAATCCAAAGCATATATAAAAGTTGAAGAGCTATAATCCAAAAGGTCCAAAAAGTATAACCAAATTTGTGAAAGGAATCAGAGCTTTGCATGAGGGAGATACATTCCTTAATTTATAATAATTTATAATATTTTGTAACAGCAAATTTTAATAACACAAAAAATCCGTATTTTCATGCCAGTACCGAGGTACTGGCTACTGGGCTGGTGATACCCTCGGGGACTAATAGTCCACCAGCAGAGGCATCGACCCAGTGGTAGTAATAAAATCAACGGTACCAATTTTGTTGCACCAGATGCGCATTTCGACAATTCATGTCTCTTCAGTGATGCTCGTGGCCAAAATATTTGAAATCCAAAGCATATATAAAAGTTGAAGAGCTATAATCCAAAAGGTCCAAAAAGTATAACCAAATTTGTGAAAGGAATCAGAGCTTTGCATGAGGGAGATACATTCCTTAATTTATAATAATTTATAATATTTTGTAACAGCAAATTTTAATAACACAAAAAATCCGTATTTTCATGCCAGTACCGAGGTACTGGCTACTGGGCTGGTGATACCCTCGGGGACTAATAGTCCACCAGCAGAGGCATCGACCCAGTGGTAGTAATAAAATCAACGGTACCAATTTTGTTGCACCAGATGCGCATTTCGACAATTCATGTCTCTTCAGTGATGCTCGTGGCCAAAATATTTGAAATCCAAAGCATATATAAAAGTTGAAGAGCTATAATCCAAAAGGTCCAAAAAGTATAACCAAATTTGTGAAAGGAATCAGAGCTTTGCATGAGGGAGATACATTCCTTAATTTATAATAATTTATAATATTTTGTAACAGCAAATTTTAATAACACAAAAAATCCGTATTTTCATGCCAGTACCGAGGTACTGGCTACTGGGCTGGTGATACCCTCGGGGACTAATAGTCCACCAGCAGAGGCATCGACCCAGTGGTAGTAATAAAATCAACGGTACCAATTTTGTTGCACCAGATGCGCATTTCGACAATTCATGTCTCTTCAGTGATGCTCGTGGCCAAAATATTTGAAATCCAAAGCATATATAAAAGTTGAAGAGCTATAATCCAAAAGGTCCAAAAAGTATAACCAAATTTGTGAAAGGAATCAGAGCTTATATTATATATTATTGTGTATCAATTATTTCAATGTTGATCAATAAAGTGAGAATTTTATTTAAGAGAGAAAGTGAGAAGAGAAGAGAAAATAATAAATAATTAAAACATAAATGCAAAACAAAAACAAAAAAATAAAAAAACTACAGAAAAAAAAATAAAAAATAAAAAATAAAAAGTCCTTGAAATTTGGAATTTGGCAGCAGTATTTTTTTTTTAAGATACAACATTAAATAAAGAAGTAGGTCCGGTAAGGACCGATTTTGGCCTCAAATTTCAGGTTCATCTGACGAAAGATTTTGACCACTTTTTAAAAACTTATGTGTCTATTCCATTTGAATCAATTAGTTTATGTAAGAGATTTTAACTAATTTAGTCATTCAAAACGATCCGATTCAAGCTCTAATATGACAAATCTATCAAATATGCCGAAAAATGTAATTTTTCAGATGGTTTTTGTCAAAAATGAAAGTGGCCGCATCCGTGTTCATCCTCAATCTTTAAATATGTCAACTTACACAGACATTGATATTTGTTACATAGCTATGAACAAAAGTTTCTCCTAGTCACCGTACACAGACATTGATATTTGTTACATAGCTATGAACAAAAGTTTCTCCTAGTCACCCTACACAGACATTGATATTTGTTACATAGCTATAAACAAAAGTTTCTCCTAGTCACCATACACAGACATTGATATTTGTTACATAGCTATGAACAAAAGTTTATCCTAGTCACCCTACACAGACATTGATATTTGTTACATAGCTATGAACAAAAGCTACTCCTAGTCACCTTACACAGACATTTATATTTGTTACATAGCTATGAACAAAAGTTACTCCTTGTCACCCTACACAGACATTGATATTTGTAACATAGCTATGAACAAAAGTTTATCATGTCACCCTACACAGACATTGATATTTGTTACATAGCTATGAACAAAAGCTACTCCTTCTCACCTTACACATATTTTGACATTTGTATCATAGCTATGATTAAAAGCTACTCCTAGTCACCCTACACAGACATTGATATTTGTTACATAGCCATGAACAAAAGTTTATCCTATTCACCTTACACAGACATTGATATTTGTTACATAGCTATGAACAAAAGTTTCTCCTAGTCACCCTACACAGACATTGATATTTGTTACATAGTCATGAACAAAAGTTTCTCCTATTCACCTTACACAGACATTGATATTTGTTACATAGCTATGAACAAAAGTTTCTCCTAGTCACCCTACACAGACATTGATATTTGTTACATAGCTATGAACAAAAGTTTCTCCTAGTGACCCTACACAGACATTGATATTTGTTACATAGCTATGAACAAAAGTTTCTCCTAGTCACCTTACACAGACATTGATATTTGTAACATAGCTATGAACAAAAGTTACTCCTTGTCACCTTTGGGTCCTCAATGCTCTCCAACTTTGAAAGTGTTTGGTTAACTGTTTTGATCCGAGCGGTACTGATGAGTCTTATGTAGACGAAACGCGTGTCTGGTATATTAGATTATAATCCTGGTACCTTTGACAACTGCTTACATAGATATTGATATAAGTTACATAGTTATGAACAAAAGTCAATCCTTGTCACCTTACACTGATGACAATTTATCTCGTGTCATTCTTTATTTCAAAATGAAATGCATGATTCGAAACATACATAATGACACACGTTTCCACAAAACATTGCACAGGTAAATAAAAGAAAAAACATGATAGTAATTGTGTCTTCATGATCATAGCGAAACAAATGTAACTATATGTATTGAATACTTCTTTTAGAAATTTAAAAGTGTTGTAAAACGTTGACCGTGCGTACATTTTTAAATGAAATGCTGCCGTGCTTCATACAAAATATAATGCGGTCAAACGCTTTAAAACTCCAATGAATTTACCAAAAGAAACATTCAATTGGTCAGAGTACACAGTTATTTCGTAGTAGACAATAAATGGAAATAAAAAAAATCCCACCTGCGCTTTCTTAAAAATATTTGTACAGTGTTATGTACTACTTTTGGCAAATTATATCAAAATTATAGAAAACTTCATCAGCTCTAACTCAAAATATGGACAATTTTATATTCAGGGTGTCTTGAAATTTTTTGACAGCCTCCTAAATACTTATTTTTAACCTTTTTCAGCTGGACCAAATCACTACTTTACTTTAAAATTCATATATCAATTTTTTTCACAGTGTAATTTTATATCCCCCTACTTGCTATTTGAGGCATACAACATGAAGAAATAAATTTTGAAGGGGTATAAAAAAGATTGGCAAGTAACACACTGTCCACACTAGGGACTATATTCGTGGACAACGAAAATCAAGGGACGATAACTGTGTACTCTGACCAATTCTTAAATAACTATGTCACCTCTGGTCACTTCTACACATGGTCAACATACGCATGTTTTGATTTTGGTGACCTCTGGTAACCTTACGCAGACATTGATGTTGGTAACCTCTCACCCCATATGGAATTTACTGACCCCATATATACCGTATTAGGTCACTAGCACAGTATGTAACTAATAATATCGAGGTAAATACAGTGAAAATATGACATTTTAACGGATAACTATATATTAAATGATATGTTTTGGAAGTTTCGAATGACATAGCTCCTTTTCACGGAACAGATTATCATTTACATATTCCCTTTCAATATACTAAAACATCAATCAAATTGTTATTGCTATTTGACAGCATTGCTGTGTTTTTTATGTCTATTTAAAATTACCAATACCTTGTATCTTATTTTGATTTAGCTTTAACTTATTTCATGCGTAATTAAATTTCCAATGATAAATTGAAAAATAGGAAAATTGTAAATGTTTGAACCAGTATGACGTAAATTCAAAATTCACTTTTCAAATTTCATGTGAAGAAAAATAAACTTTTATTTTCTTGTATATATTTCTGTATTGATTATATTTGTATGTTTGTTTACAAAGTTAATGTGTTAAAAAATATATTTCAAGTCGAAGTGTTCACCAAAATCATTACCTTTATAACACCTTTACGTGCTTGCATTTCCTATCATGATTTTCTTGATATAGGGTTGCTGCTCACAAGGAAGCTATTTAACCAAAAGTTCCAAATGGTGAAGTTGAAAATCATCCCTTCGTAAATTTTAAGGACGCCATCACGACTTGGTTGACCGTTATGGATTAACCGTTTCACAAATGATATCGGATATGTTCCTTACGTCGTAACTACAACCCCCTTCCCTTTCATTAATGTGACCTACCGCATTAAACTATTTACCGGATTTGTTATCACATAAGATGAAAGATACCAGAGGGACAGTCAAACTCATAAATCGAAAAAAAACTGACAACGCCATGGCTAAAAATGAAAAAGACAAACAGAAAAACAATAGTCCACATGACCCAACATAGAAAACTAAAGAATAAGCAACACGAACCCCACCAAAAACTTGGGGTGATCTCAGGTGCTCCGGACGGGTAAGAATATCCTGCTCCACATGTGGCACCCATCGTGTTGCTCATGATATAACAAATCCGGGAAATAGTCTTAATTCGGTAGGTCACATTCATGAAAGGGAAGGGAATTTTAGTTACGACGTAAGGAACATATCCGATATCATTTGTGAAACGGTTATTCCATAACGGTCATAACCTATAGGCATTGAAAACAAAACAAAAACTAACTGATAGCCGGACAGAAAAAAACACATAAATAATACGCAAGTTACTTGAAGAGGAAACAAATTAACAGACTTTTCAAGAATTGATTTTTTTCTAGTAAGTGATGAAGTTAATGAAATTTGTATACCATGCGATATGCGACTTGTAATTATACAATACACTGACCATTATGCCGACTAATAAAAATCAAAATAAATAGACACTCAAAAGGGTGAGGATACTGAAATTAAACTGTAGAATTCTAGATGATAACCAGTATCTAAAAATCATTTCAAAGTTGATTAATATATATAAAACAAAATCTATGTACCGAGATATTGTATCGGATATTTTTAAAATTGAGGTTAGGGATTATACCATTCAATACGTATACTTTGAATCTAAAATAAATAAATAAAAAAACAAATTGAAATTTTAGAAAACACAGTCAAAACATTAGGTAGCAATACACAGTTAGGAGTTTAGTTTCGCATTTTGGTCCCGGTGGATTTTTCAAATATGAAAGTTATTGTGTAATAAAATTCATTTTAAGACAGCTGAGTACTAATTTAGCCTTCAAAGATGGTTTATAAGATCATGAAGCTGATTTTTTACATGTTTTATTGGCTATTTACTGTTTGACTCTCCGTATTTTCATAGCTAGACCAACAATCGGTCCAGAAATTAATGTAATGTTTACAAACACTTTTTTTCTACACGAAGTTTTTGACGCAATTTTACAAAAAAATGAGACGAAAGACATATGATTTTCATTGGATTAACTGAGAGATATATGTAAACAGCTTCAGAAAAGGTATTACTTCAAGCGATTGAAATTCTACTTTTAGTCAAATTTTGGGGAAATATGTGACATCTTTCCCCCCCCCCCTTTTTGTAAGATTTTAGTGCAAATAAATGCAGATTGTTGCGATGAATACACCCAAAAGAAACTATATTCTACCATTTTATATACTGGATATAAAATCTTTGGAAGATTCTAATTACATACATATGCACATATATGACACAAATAGTAAGCTTAATATTGCAAGAAAGCAATGAAAAGGGGATGGTAAAATTGATGAGGGCAAATTTTGATATTTTTTCCTAACTGTTTATTGCTACCTTTAATTGATTGTGACAACAATACACATGATAGAAAAATTAACCTTAGAGAAAACATAAAAAAACCAATTATCAATCCTACATTATCAAAAACTGAAAGGAAATTAAATTATATCAAGTTTGAAATGACTAAAACCAGGAGAAAAAAGCACATCTTATGTTTTTGGTGTAGAAAAAACAAGGCAAAGAAAGAAAAAAACCTTAACACAATGTTATGATAAAATAAATAAGTAACATGAAGAACACAAAAAGTACATCAGGAAGCTAATTATTATACTAAACTATATACTTCAACAAAACCTGACATAGAAGAGGTTAAACATACTTTGAAAGTAATAAAAGATGTAAAACATTTATGAATATCGAGCAAAACATGTCAGAAAAATTAATTTAAGTGAATTCACAGAGGCTTAATTTAAAATGAGACTGAACAAAGGTATGGATGGTATCCATTTTGAGTTTTACAGAAAATGTAAAGAAAACACATTAAAGATTGTTTAGTACCGATTGTAAAACAGATATATTAAACAACTCCCAAAAATTTCATGATGAAAATTATTAGCCTATGCCTTAGCGCAAAGATTAAAATCAGTACTTTCGAAAATCATTTACTCAGATCAAAAATGTTACATAACAAACAGATTCATAGGATTTAATATAAGACATTATAGATTACTCTGAAAAATTCAAAGTGGATGGTGTCATTTTACTTTTAGTTTTTTTTTAATATATTAGACCGTTGGTTTTCCCATTTACATGGTTTCACAATAGTCATTTTTGGGGCCCTATAAAATTGTTCGGTGTGAGCAAGGCTCCGCATTGAAGACCGTATTATAATTTTAAACCTGGTATCTTTTGTTAGCTATTATTCGTGTGTTTCTCTGTAATATGTTCTTCCATGTATTTGTATTATAGTCCTGTCATGCAATGTTGTCATTTTAATGTTATATTTAACATTGCAATAAAAGCGGTTGGTTTGGCATAACCCAAAAATAGGTTCAACCTACCATTTTTTGTTTTTTTCTCAATCGATTTATGAGTTTCGAACAGCGGTATACTACTGTTGCCTTTATTTATGACCAATAATGGGGTACGTTTACAAATTGTGACTTGGATGAAAAGTGTCTCATTGACACTCAAGCCATAACTTCTCATATATATTTACTAAGGTTTTCGACTCACTTGAGTGGTGTTTTATGTTTTCATTTTGAAAACAATTCGGTTTTCAAAAGTATTCATAAAATGGGTTGAAATTATATAAACAGTTATAAAAGGGTGTACATTGAATAAGGGATGGATGGATGTCCTCTTCAGCACATTTTGTATCATTAGACAAGGGTGTCCGTTACCTTCCTTAATTTTGTGTTTAATCTGATGAAATAATGGCAATTTAATTAAGGGAACAAAGCAACTAAAAGGATTTGAAATCAACATAGATGGAAAATCTGGATCGCTAAAAATATGCCAATTGACAGATGATACTCAATGATTTGAAAATACGCAAGGATATTACTATAGACATTAATATTATTGAAACTGTTGGAAGTCCTTCTGGACTGAAGCTAATTAACAGAAATAAAACAGAAGGTTTGTGGCTTAGGAAACTTAAACATTTAAAAGATTAATTTGAAAATATCAACTGAAAAAAAGACCACATTAAAAGTTTTGGAATATATTTCAAATACATTTATCAAGAGTGTCATCATTGAAACACAGAGAAGCAAATATATAAAAAAAAATAAAAAAAAATCAATGATGGCACAAACAAAACATAATATTGATGGACAAATAACTGTTAGTAGTAAAGTCTGTAATTGTACCAGACCTAACATATATGATAATAACAAATGAAATAAAACAATAGTCCCAAAAAATAATATATAATTCTATATGAAGTGAAAATCTAAAGGCTTTTTTGGTAATCTCATTGTTTGTACAACAAAATATTTCCATTGATTGGAACGTTTTAAACCAATCACAACATTTTGGGGTACATTTTTGAAAATATAACCCAGAATGGTATAGGCGAATTATCCAAAAATATAATATATAATTAGATATAGAGTGGAAAAAGGAGAAAGTAATGCCTCATTCACACGTACATTTAATTCGAATTGAATTCGAACCGAATGCGAATCGAATTCGCTATTCGCGTTCACATACTCTTCTTTTTTGATTCGAATTCATTCGAATTCGCTAATTCGAATTATCCAATTCGCATTAGAAATACATTTTTGTTAATACGAATAAAAAGTTAACGGCGTTAGGACAGTAAAGCGAATTTTTCGCGCATTGCTATAGAATTATAATTGACGTTAGAACGTAAAACGTTTCGAATGCGAATTAAACTAATTCGAATTAGTCAATACTAATCGAATTCGAATTACGTGTGAACTCAGCATTATACGTACTTTATTATGTTAACCATATTATGATGGAGGATAACAAATAATTTAGATTCCAAATAAAAATTATAACAAATCAGATGGGTTTTTAAGACTAATAAAAAAAGAAAATGATAACTGTGGAAATATTTTAAGACTTCACTTTGATAAATTTTGCAAATATTTTCTTTTATTCGGAATGATTTGATCAAATGTTACCATGCTTAACAAAATGAATCTTAAATCTTTAGCCAGAATGCTATAGATACATGATTCAAACATGGGTAGAAGTAAAAGAAGGTTAAACAATAAGCTTATATGGGAACAGTATCCTATAAAAATGGGAAATGTCTGTTCTTTCCATAAATATAAAAGATTTGATATGAGTGCCAAAGGAAAAACATCTCCATCCAAATCACAATTTGTAAAAGTTAACATGTACATATCAAAGTACGGTCTTTAACAGTGAACACGGAGCCTTGGTCCATACTGAACAACAAGCGAGGAAGGACTCCAAAAAATAACTAGTGTTAAACCATTCAAACAGAAAAACAAACAATCAAATTGAAATGTTTAAGCATGTTTAGGCGTACAATAACGTACTATTGACATTGTTATTGGTTTGACATCAAGGGCACTTACCGGAGTTTTTCATAGATATACACCACATGGTTATCATCAGGTGGCACGGAAGTAATTAAGTCGGGTTGTGTGAACCCTACTTAGGTCAATATAATCTGAACAGTGTGAGTGGACAAAAAATATATACCGAAAATACTTTCCAAGACTAAGTGGGAGTAGAAAAATATAAAATAATTTTACATGCATGTCAAAAAATTAGATATATGAAAATTTTGTATTCGCTGCATGATAAAGGTATTAAAAACACTAGTGGCCTTATGTATATGAAGACAGCAACAAAAGTAAACGGTCATGATACATATTCCAATTCATTTCTTAATATTAAATTTGAAGTACTTCAGTTAAATGTGTATGTAGAGTTTGAAAATGGTGAAAATCCAAAAAAGGCTATCATTATTCCTATGGACTAGGAAACAATACCATGCCCCTTTTAACCTATATAATTGTAATGTATTACATAGGTAAATATTAAACGTTTTCTATATGAATCAACAGTATATATCGGTAGAAAACTTATATACATTTAAAACTGTATATCCAACTGTACATTGGATGGTGAGCAGAATTTCATTAGTTTAAATGCCGATTGCAATATTTTGTTTAAGGTGGCCTACTTTCTATTTTATAGAATGTCTAATCTATTAATAGAATTCTAGTCTTTGAAGTTTTCTATTGAATTTTTTCTATAGACTGTCAATTAAAACGATGAGTTTATACGGACTGCTTTTAATCTGAGTTTTGTTTTTGAGTTGAAAACTAAAATAAGCAATGTAATGGTTATCTTGTAAGTTTTAATTTTTTAAAAACACGTGAAAAATGTTGTATAACAGGGGATTTCTTTTTTCTATTAAAGTCTTTGAAGAAAAATAAAAAAACCGTATAAATGCAACTTGTTTGAAATTGCATGTAAAATAGGAAAACAAATTCTGTATAAGTTCATTTTCAATTGTAATTTTTCATATTAATGGTAAGAAATGAAAATGATATGCAACAAGAATTATTTGACTCCGAATTCATATCATCTGTCATAAAAGTATAATATCTGTTCCAAATGCGAATTTTAATGTTTATGTTAAAATTTAAATGAGAAAATTTGAATATTTTTATAGAATAACTATGAATTACAAAATAATTTCTAATTATGATATTGACAACAAAAATTTTAAATATTTTTGGTGTAAATGTACACGGTCTTATAAAAACTTGAGGTTCAACATACTTGTTTCACCAAAAAGGCAACAAGAAAGAACAGCCAAAAGATAGCTAAGCTCAATATGTTTGTGGCTATGATATAAACGAGTCTAAATTGAAAACTACGTTCAAACCTATGATTGCGTTGGATAAAAACCGCAATTTTTATACGTGTGCATGTAAAACAAATTTCGTTGTAGAAGGGTCTAAATACAGCACAAACCAAAAGACAAAAAAAGTGAAAAAGTATATTTAAACAAAACGCATTTGACTAACAGGTCGAACAACTGATGTTCTTTAACCCTGCTGACTGCCATTGGCGATTGCTATACAAAAAATGGTTATATACACATCACTAGAAAAAAATATACCACCTACTATAAGTGTTATGGTTTGCTACTGACCCCGTTCTGATCCATAGAGGTTATAAAAATCAATAGGGGGTGAGGCGTAAGGCCGAATCTCATTTGGATTTCACTTACCCTATATGGTCCTTATGAGTTGAGAAGTGAACCATTTAACTAATTTATCGCACGAGGGACTTTTTTGCTGCGATTTGAAGAAAACAAATTATGAAATACACCAGCATCAATAGATGACGCCACCATAAACAGTAGGTTCCGTTCAAGGGTATTTCATTTATATAATGAATATCAGTCCTAGTCTTTTTAGTTGGGAAAACCACTTCTGACCTTCCGCATGTGGTTGATAAATTAAACTTTCTCCTGCGCCGTTACACCTATGATTCTATAAAGAGTCTAACACGCATCTGAAAACAAATAACATGACTTGTGCGGGTGCAATTTGCAAAACGTATAGTATTTTAAAACATTAATATCATCAAAGTGTGTTAATAAAAGTTTATTTAGAATACTGGTTATTAAAAAGTGTTCACCATATTTTTTAGGTTGTTTTGAATAGACAGACACAAGTATTACATACATATGCTATATTAAAACCCACAAATTAAGGTGACCTTAAGTCAATGAACAGGAACTAACATCTGAGAAAACCAATAACCACAGCTTCATGCCAATGTTTTTATTACATATAATGTTCTGAAAAAAAAATGGTATATGGGTAAACGTTGATCGATGCATGTGAATAGTGCTGGTGAATATTAAAAACTGTAGTTTTATTAAATATGATTGATATGGTCCAGACAAATGGCCAGTCACATACTTATACAATCAAAATAAGAAGATGTGGTATTATAACGAATGTTGTAAGTATCAACTAGAGCCATGAATAACATAGACGCAAATATACATCACACCAATGGCAATTCACTATAAGAAAAAACCTCATATCACATTACAAGCTATGAAAGGATCCGACATGACAAATGGAAACAATCTCAAACGACCAAATCAACGGCGTGTCTTTGATTTATGTACAAAATAAACGAAAAGCAAATATCGTACACAACAAGAAAACGACAACCAATGAAATCATGCTAATGATGTTTTCACAGTCACACGTCGAACCATGCAGGATTGGACATATTTGTGAATGTCCAATCCCCTCTTTACAATCTTTTACATTCTTCCCCGTCATTCCCATATCCTCTTACCCCTGTCCAACTCCTCATTATTTAGTCCCGATAAAATCAGTAGACAAAGATTCGGATGAAATGGGATTTGGTAGAAAATAATGCTTTACAAGTATAAAGTTTTGTTTGAGATTTATTATAACGATATGTTCTTCTTGTCTTTTCATTATCGTCATGTTGATTAGGCAAACCTGCAATGAACGAAATAAGATATGAGTTATATGTATGGAGATGCTATAATTTTCATAAATTTAAATCAACAAATTAAGTTTTAGGACATTTTCTTCTGTTAGCTCAGTCCATATTGTAAACTTGGATATGTATGATAGCTCGTTTCGAAGCTGAGATATTTTCACATGTGTGGTTAAATTTTCGGGGTACGAAGTGTGATTTATTTTTCTGTAAATTACCACATCCCGAAAATCGTTTCGTGATGCGGTTCCTCGCGGTAAAGAGTCCCTTTTTCACACAATAAGTTCTTTGAAAATATAATATTTTTATACATTTAATAACTCCATAGTTTTTACACATTTATTCTATGGTCCTCTACTTTAATTTAATATTTTTTATACATTTTTAATAGCTCCATAGTTTTTACATATTTATTCTATGGTCCTCATAAACAACACAAATGGTGCATTATGGATTCGATCCATCCGGGGTATTTTGATTTGGGGTCATTGGTCCACCTAAAGAATAATGGTGTCAAGGTCAAATAACAAGGTCATTTTCTAAATTTTTGACCTTGCTTTCATGTTTGTGCATCTTATCTTCTACAAAAAGTAATAGTAATTACTGGTAATAGTGAATCCTTGTACAATGCATTCATATGGATATTTTATTTAATTGTACAATTTAAATGAATTTAATTTGCTCAGACATATGCATTGTGTTAAGTATGTTGGTGGCCTTCGGCCTTATGCTCTTTGGTCGGGTTGTTGTCTCTTTGACACATTCACCATTTCCATTATCAATTGTACGATTCAAATATTATTTAAATAAACATACCTTGAACACAGCTTAAATTCTTGTTCCACAAACAGCTTCAAATAGAAATTTTCAAATATCATTCTTACAATGTCAATCATTTTTCATTAAATCTATGGAGATTTTATAAAGATTTAATTATTTTTCTAACAATTTTATTATGCTACCAATAGAAACATAACATTTCAAACATAATTCTAATAGGGCAAACATTTTAGCTTTGTAATTATAATGATTGAACTAGTATTGTAACAATTTTAAAATGTTATTGCAAGAAAC
Organism: Mytilus galloprovincialis; assembly: GCA_037788925.1. Taxonomy (NCBI): domain Eukaryota; kingdom Metazoa; phylum Mollusca; class Bivalvia; order Mytilida; family Mytilidae; genus Mytilus; species Mytilus galloprovincialis. The sequence continues at coordinate 83,129,089 of CM075338.1, forward strand.
ATTACGATTCAAATATCATTTTAATATTCATACTTTGAGCACGTAAATCGGCTGCGGCACAGGCAGGGGTTACTGCCAACGCATTTGGAAGACAAACACCTTCAAAGAGAACATTTTAAATATCAGTCTTACAATATAAAACATTTTGTCATTAAATCTACGAAGATTAAACTAATGTTCACACAATTTCGAAATGTTATCATTATAAAAATATTAAATTTCAAAAATAATTCTAGTAGAGTGAGCATTTACGTTATTAAGATTGAACTAGTATTGTACCAATTTTAAAATGTTATTAATACAAATATTACGATTTAGATATCATTTTACTAATCATACCTTGAGCAGCGGTAGCGGCTGCGACACAGGCTGCAGCTAAAGTCATTCTTCTACCATTTCCTTGAAATAGAAAAATGCCATTAATTTTTTCACAATGACAAAACAATTTCATTAAACTGTAAAGATTGTATCAAGATTGAACTCTTATTTTAACAATTTCAAAATGTTACCATTTGAAAAAAATATAATATTTCTAACAAAACTCTAATTGGGCAAATAAATTGCCATCAAAATAATACAGATTGAACAATTATTCTAACAATTTAAAATGTTAACACTACAAATATTATTATATGAATATCATTTTAATAAACATACTAAGAAAGGCTGCAGTAGCTGCGGCAGGGTTTGCGGCAGGGGTTGCTGTTGGCCAACGGGTTCCTCCATAATATCTTCTTCCACCCCAACCTTGAAATACAATAATTCAAATATCATTATTTCAATGTCAAATATTTTTCTATTTAAATTATTAAGATTGTATTAAGATTAAATTATTATTATAACAATTTTAAAATTTCACCAATACAGGTATAATGAGTCAAATGTAATTCTAACGAGCAAACATTTTAGAAAAGTTCCAAAATGTTACCATTACAATATATTGATTCATGCCTAATTTTCATAGAATGTATGATAAGTTAATTTTTTTTTATCAATATTTATATCGTGGAGTTTTATGATATTGTAACTGCAATTCCAAATAAATTTAAAAGTAAGATAGATGCCAGTTCTATACCCGACAATATTGAAAATTATTTGGTAGATAAATCTCAATAGAACAACAACTATTACTTTTCTATACATTATTTTTGTAGGATTATAAAAAAGTGACTATGTCTTCATGTGTTAATTGGGAACTACTTTCTAATATGCAGATTATCGATTTAAATTTTATAAAAAATATCCCCTCCATATAAAGGACTTCTGGTTTTCTAAAAAAACAATACATTGTGGTAATTACTGAACCATCAATACATTGTGGTAATTACTGAACCATCACTACACTGTATACACTTAAAATTAATAATAATAATAAAACTCTTGTATCTCAATGTGTGCAAAGTGCAACCCACTATCCGTAGCGAAATTGTCATGCTATTATTGTTGTCAAAGTACAACCCACTATCCGTAGCGAAATTGTCATGCTATTATTGTTGTACCTCAATGTGTGCAAAGTACAACCCACTATCCGTAGCGAAATTGTCATGCTATTATTGTTGTCAAAGTACAACCCACTATCCGTAGCGAAATTGTCATGCTATTATTGTTGTCAAAGTACAACCAACTATCCGTAGCGAAATTGTCATGCTATTATTGTTGTCAAAGTACAACCCACTATCCGTAGCGAAATTGTCATGCTATTATTGTTGCATTTTGTAAACTTTCACTTGATACTGAATCGGCTTATCGCTCTACAATACGTGGGTAGAATAAATTTGACCCAAAAATTCGCAGTGTCGACTCAATTTCTAAATTTAAGAAAGAATTGAAGAACGATGGTCTACTAAGTATAGTTGAAACGTTTTTTTTTGTTCTTCGGCCCGAGGAAATTGAATATTATCGTAACGCAATTGCGATGCTCCACTTTATTCTTAAATTATGACCTTTTTCGAGCTAGTATTATAAATGATCCTTCTTGCCAATGTGGATCAGATATTGAGAATGTCCATCATTACTTCTTCGTTTGTCCCAAATAAACTTGATGTAGAAAATCTTAACTGGCTTTCCGAAAACTTTGTTTTAGATACAAAACTATTAATTTGCGGAATTTTGGAACTTTCGAAAGAACAAAATATTCAATTTTCAAAAACATATTAAATATTTCATCAAAAGGTCAAACAGATTTTTTTTACCTTCATAAAATGTTATTGATAATGACACGTAACATCATTAACATAATCATCAACACCCACGTCTTCATCACAGAATTATATGACTTTTCAAACTTTCTTTTTCTTTTTCTCTCTCCCTTTCTTCTTTTTTTACCTATGAAAGCTTGTATTTATATTCTATAAACTGTTTGCTTTAAATGCATGCTCATTATACTATAATTGTGTTTATTTATAATGTATTATGGAGAAGACTTCATAAGTATGATTTAATTGTGTATAATCCATTTTGCTTTAATTCACCAAATAGAATATGTTTAAACTAAACTTAAAGATAGTGAGATGTGGTATAATTGCCTATGAGATAATTATCCACCAGAGATTAAATGAAATGGATGTAAGCAATTATAGGCAACCGTATGGCCTTCAACAAGGAGGAAAAAAAAGATACCATAGGGTCAGCTATAAAAGGGCCTGAGATGAAAAATATGAAACAATTCAATTGAATAGTATAAACGGCCTAATTTTAACAAAAAAACAAACAAAAACAAATATTACAAACATTAACCAACGACCACCGCTGTACTACAGGCTCCTGAATTTAGAGAGGCTCATAGATAATGTGGCGGGGTTTAACATATTTGTGAGTCCTCCACCCTCCCCTTACCAATGCCTGTTATTTCATGAGCAGACATTCGCATGTACATAAAATTCTACCATGTAATTTATTTTTATTTATATGCAAGACTATGCACTTTTTTGTTTAGAAATCAGAGAAAAAATATTTTACGTGTTTTTGGAATATAATGTTCTGGCTATCCATAACAGACTGGGTTAGATTAGAAATAATTATATGGCTGTCTTTTATCACAAATGAAATAAATGCTTGCTGTGTCTGGTAGTAAAACAAATATTGTGTTTCCATTAAAATACTTTATATTCAAAAGTAGATCTAACAACTCATTGCCTCCATTGTTGGATAGAATATTTTAGATCTTGGAAACAATGGAAAACACTCTGTTTATGTACAAAAACTTTAGCAACATTTCATTAAGTATGTTTGTTTCAATTTAACAAGCTTTTTTAAAGACTGTTATGAATTAATAGAATTAAAATAAAGGAACTAAAAATAAGAAAAAAATGAAGGGTCCTTGTGCTTGTTTTCGAGATATTAACCTTTCAATTTGGCTGGAAATGATTTTCTTTAAATGTTTAATACATTTCCCATTGGCACCTTTTTTTCTTTCAAAAACTATGAAAAAATAAAAAAAGAATTTTATAAGATTTTCAAATATGGATTTTAAACTATATGTTATAAACCTATGAAGACTAAAGTAGGGGCATTTTTTTTTTAAAGCACTACATAGACATAACAAGAGAATTTGGAATACAAGGCAAAAACTCAAAATCAAGTACAGCGAACATTCTTAACCATATCAATTGTAATATGTTTTTTTATTTCATTATAACTTCATAAATTTAAAAAGTGTTTCTTAATATTTATAATATCTGATTCTGTATTTTATAATGTCTCATGTTTCATAAAAACTAAAACACCAAAAATACCGAAATCCAAGCAAATTCAAAAAGGAAGTCCCTGTATAATTGGCAAAATCCACAGCTCATATAAGGAGGAAACAACTGCCATATTCCTGACTTTGTGAAGGCATTGAAATTCAATTTATTTTGATAGAAAGCTTTTCCTCCGGCTATCCATCTTTACACAAAACTTACAAGCTTCTTACGTTGAGTTGATTTTAAATCTTTGCCTTTTCCATGTTTTCCGTGATTTTTCTGGAAATGTATACGAACAGATTAAAAACTTACTTTCTATCGCTGGAACAAATAACATCCCAATAAGAACTGCTATGATAAGAATTAATGATTTCATCGTTAACGCTTTTACTTATTCAATTTAAAACATTTATGATTTGTATCAACTGACAGCAGTATATATATATGTATAGTTAAATCATGTGGTACATGACGTATTGTTTAAGAAACATTAAAATATAATACATGACGACCAATCAGATAATTACATTCATTTTGACAGATCTTTCTTATTTGTTGTTAAAACGATTTTCGGTTTTTGTTCATTGTTCATTCAAGTGGAACACTACTCTTCCTCTCGTTAACAATGCTACATATGTTTACAAAACGAAAGTAGACAATGCTACATATGTTTACAAAACAAAAGTAGACAAAGTCAAAGTTAGGTGACAGTTTTAAACGTAACTGAAAATATAGGGAAACAACACAATTATAATAAAATCTTGAAATAAAATTGGAAACTTCAGATCATAGGTTTTAGTCACCATACAAAAGAAGGATACAGAGTATGATTGTCAATGAGACAACTCTCCATACAAATTCCGTGTGATTCACTTTCATAGTCAATAATTAAGATTTTAGTCGAGCGCACTTGCCACGTTCGGGGTTCGAAATCAGAATCTTAGTGTTAACAGTAATTGCAAAAGATCAAAGGTTAATTTAACAACAAAAGGAAAAAAAAAAATGTTTATTAAAATATGGTAACTGTCATCTTTTCAATGTGTTTCTCTATAATCAATAGTTATAGTTACATATTACTTCGGTAGACTAGGAACACATGATAATGCCATCATTTTCATTATATCTTGCTATTTTTAATCAAATATTAGATATTTTTTTCAGTAACATATATGTTAAATATAGCTTTTGATCAGATACTCTTGAAAATTTTCAAGTGTTTTACGTTTATTATTGTATCATTTTCAAATTTATGATACTGGTATATACTTTTATAAGGTTTCAATCATCTTACTTGAAATGAAATTTCAACCAGTTTCGCCGTTTGTTTAGCTGCAGATACAAACATTTCTATTGTGTATCCATATTGTACCACGTATGAATGGTTTAAATAACATATCGGACAATATTCTCGCAAAACAGGGGCATATCTTAACTCTGATTAAGATCACAAAAACATGTTTTGTAATATAACACGTCCAGGGAACCAGTGATATAGTATGCAAAGGATTGTTTAATATTTTATCACATACACGGAAAATGTATAGATTTGAAAGGAAGTGAATGTCAATGTATCATGTTTATATAAACGTTAAAACATCTTACTAAAAGCTCTTGAAATTGTAGAATTTTACACACATTGATGAGTTTATCAATATGTCTGATATAAGTGATAAAAGGATTGTGTACATCGAAATGTTTAATAATCTGAAATAAAAATGCGCGGTCTTCCAAGTAGGGACTTTGATTGTATCGGTAATTTTTCACACTTCCTAGATATGTTTGTAAAATCTCTTTTCGCACATCGTTATCCCAAGGATAAAATGATTTTACTTTAATTTAAATATTCATGACAAGAAATGAATATCAGATGATTTTGACAGGTTTCGCTGCTTTGCACAAAATGTAAGAAGAATGAAGCCGTAATGACAATTTGTAAGACACAATTCAAAAATATCGGTACTGGTGTTTGACAGATTTATAACCATATGAAGGATGCCATTGACATTTATCGCACCGCGGGTAAAAAATCATGTTGTGCTTGGTTTAACGCCGTCACGTGGTGACCCCCTATGAGACCGTAGGGGGTTAGTAAATTTAAAAGGGGGTTCATGACGCGTTAATGGTGACGTCATCTATTAATGTTGTTGTGTTTCATTGTTTATTTTTCAACATAACGCAGCAGAAAAAGTCCAGCGCGCGATGACTTCGTTATACGGTTAATTACTGACCCCCTACGGACCATCCGGCCTCACCCCTATGAATTATATTTACCCTCTATGGATCCGTAGGGGGTCAGTAGCGAACCATATAACTTATAGTATTAGCTAAATTCATAATAATTTGTATATTAAGGCAATAAATTCCCCTATGGTATATACGTTTCACAGAATTTAATGATTTTAAATGCCTAAATAAAGACAACAGTCATAAATCGATTGAGAGAAAAACAATCCGGGCTACAAACTAAAACCGAGGGGAAACATTAACTATAAGAGGAAAACAAAGGAACAACAATAACACTGAAGTGCAACGAAAACAAACGCAAACATACAAAGAAACGAACTATTTGAAAACAACCTGCCATATTCTTTACTTGGTACAGTACATTTTAAGAACACATGTTGGGTTGAACCTGGTTTTATGGCTTGCCAAACCTCCCGCTTATATGACAATGTTAAAACATATCGCTAAAATGACAACACTACGTGACGGAAATACAGCACAAACCTATGCAAAAACACTCATCACAGAGAAACGCAGACACAAATTATATAATAGTCGACATAACATGCAAACCGCAGAACATTTCATGACAATGATGGCATTTAAAGGCTATTGTATTAAACATTTGAACTACAAACGATAAGACCTAAAACATTACCCAACCGAAACCATAACAGAAACATAAAAAAAATTACATCAATGTTCAAAATACAGAGACACGTCGTATAGCAATGCAAATTCATACTCTTTCGAGCGTCCTGATGGGTCTTATGTAGACGAAACGTGCATCTGACGATCTTTGATAGGTTTATCCATATGTCTGATAAAAGTAATAGAAGAATGGTGTATACAGAAATGGTAAATAATTTTAAATATAGACACACAGGCTTCATGGTAAAGATTCACGTTTTCAAGACATGTTTGTGACAATTTCATTTTTTCTTTTCTTGGGCTACTTTTTTTTTAACGCTATGTATATAATCATGATAATCATTACAAGAAAAAAACCCACATAAGACTGATTGACAGTTTTGGTGTTTTGCACAAAATGTAAGACGTTTGAAGCCTTTATGGTAATATGTTAGAGTAAATGCACAAATATAGATACTGATATTTGACAGATTTATATCTATTGAACATATGAAGGATGCCATTGCAATGTACTAGCAAGATTTAGATTACATTCTGAGTTTAACTTCAAGGGGTCTTATCTCAACTTTCCCTTCGGTATTTGACTTTAACAGAATCGGAGCACCCATGATTTTGAATGCCTACGGTAAACCTTTTTTGGTATGTTCGATGTGTTGTAATCGATGTCCTTGTCCCGCTACTTTTCGAGGTAATTTCATATTATTCTATATTACTTTTTGAAGGGGGTGGTATTTTTAACAGTCTTTATTTGCGTTAATTTTGTAATGAAATACTATTCACAGAGCCAAATTAATTGACGTGGATCTTTGTAATTTTGTCATATATTCGTTGATTCGTTGTAGCATAACTTCCGTTGTGTCAAATGAGAGAAAAACACAAGTATAAATCTCAAAATATGGATTGTATGTATTTGGAGAGAATGATGTATGTACGTAGCAACAGATGCATACATATAAGTTGAATAACTTACCAGGTTATAGGTTGAAGGTGCCTTGTATTTTTAATGATTTTATTAGTGAATTTAAATAAATTCCAGACACTTGTGTTACAACAACTTATTCCTTGAACATTTAATCAATAAGAACTTGTACATGTCTGATGTGTAATAGTTAGATGTATATATAAAAGTTGAGTAACTAACCATTAGTTCGTTGCCCCCTTGGACTTTTAGTCAATTTTTAAACTTCATACGTACTTTTGAAACAATTGTTTAAAAATTACTTTATCATCTATACAATAATAAGATGTTGTAAGACACAAAAATTAACAAAGGTGATCAAGGTACGTCAACCTTCATGATCGAAAGAGTTTCACGTGAGAATATTTTTCGCTTGATAAGATATAAATCAATACAATTTGATGCATGACTAAAACTTAATTTGCTTATCTATGGATTAGCCCGGGTTATTTTAAAAAAAATAGACCCATCGTTCGAAAATAACTAAATATAGGAATATCTATGGATTTTAATGTTAATGCATAGAGCGAACCGTTGTTGCATGTTAACTGTCTAAATATGCATTCGAAATTTGACAGCACGTACAAATATAAGTATTCATGACAAGAAATAAATACAAGACTTTGTTTTCAGGTTTTGATGTTTTGCACAAAATATAAGAATGTGAAACCTTAAGGTAGTATTGGCTTTCTCCATCTTGGATTTTAAATAACAGAAAACCTAAGGTCCATATATTCAATCAAATTAGCAAAACTTGATGAGGAATGCAAATAACTGATGTGCATTTTCATTTAAAAGAATATATTTTTAAGATTTTAACTTATAAATATTAATATTTTTACAAGCGTAGATTATTTGAAATTGATTTTTGATGTTTTTAAATTGGTATTTTAACCCTTTCACGTTCCGCCAAATTGGACGTAACCTTATGAAAAGACACTATCAAAGTTCAATCGCATATAGAATTCGAACTGAAGCTCACACAAATATCGTTTTGGGTCCATTTGAAAGATAATTGATCAAATATTTTAAAACAAAATAATATTTCGGAAATCTTGTCTTTTGAAGTCACGTGTTATCTGTCCAAAAGTCACATGACTTGCGGAAAACAGATGAAAAAATACAAAATTCTTGCGAAAAAGGTCGTGTGGAGACTTTTTTTATTGGCTAATAGGATGTAATTTTGGTGTTGGAGGAAATACGTGTTATTTGCTTTCCTAAAGTTGATGCCCGCAACATGCAAAAAAAATAAGGATTTCAGCCGTTTTTTCGTCCAAATCTAATCCTTGACACAAATTTCAGGCTAAATTATATTTATTCAAGCAGCACATAGAATTTTGACTTTAAAAGTAAAGATTCAATGACTTACCAATAACAACTTTGGTGTTTTGGGCCTATGATGTTTTTGTTGGGGGGGGGGGGGGGGGGTGCAATTAGGACACACATTCTTTAAAAACATACAAACATTGATTTTAATTTGAGTTTTGTATGTATCCATGACTCTCTTTTTGAAATTTAAAGTAAAGTTAAGTTATACATTTAAGATAGGAAATTATTGTTTCACTTCCGGCTTGAGGTTCGAACATGCAATCTTCGTGCTGTGGGCTAGTACAGCTTCCCACTGAACCACTGGAGTACCAGTTTAAAGTATCGACATTTTAGTAGTTAACTCTTCCATTAACAAAGTGAGAGTAAACAAATAATCAGCCCGTTTTCGTTTAGAAATTAAGTCTCGATATAACAAATATTTTGAACAAATATAGGATGATATCCTACTTTAGTCTGCCATGTTTTTATAAACTTTTACCGGTTCCTTTATTTCAACAAAAGTGTTTTCGTCTTTTCCATAACCAGGCTCTTCAGAAACAATGTTCTGTTATATATATTTCAACTTCGCACAAAATAATAATGATTTTTTGTCTCTTTTTCAATTGGTTTGGTAAGAATTGACCACACATTGAGAGTGCATTTCAAGGTAATGATTGCGTTGGTACACTTTAAATCACTTATTTAACTTGAGTACAAGTTTCAATCATACTATGAAGATGTTCCCTCAAAAATGCACGGCGTAGTTAATAAAAAAAACTGTATATTGCCCCCAAAATCAACAGTATATTTTACCATACTCTATGGAAATATTGTGTTCAAACTTTTTTCACAGAAGAAAATGTTGTCCGTTAGGGGCGATTTGATACCAAACCGTACTCGGGGAAAAGTTTAAGGCACCACGAAACACACAGCTGTGATATATTGATTCAAGTCCTCAACCACTTCTGTACGTAAACACATGTCAAAGATTCAATACTTTACGCAAGCTAGTTGCCAAAAACATAGCCCATCGGTACCATAGTACCGATGGGAACGCGAAAGGGTTAAGTGGAGGTAACTCTGAACTAGTGCATTTTCTGAAGGAATCTGCATCAAATTTTGTTATTTTATATTTTAGTCGGAAAAAAAAACGTACGGTGACCGTATCTTTTCTTTTGATATTCACAAATCATTTTCTAAAAGTTATCTTTTCGTATTTTATTTTACAATTCTATCATTTAGTTTAGTTCTAATCACATAATGATGTTTTTCCCGTATAATCCATACAAAATGTGTCACTTTGTCACAACCTGTAGCTTGAGAAAATGATCGGTGACCTATTTTTTTTTATTATATTGATGAACATACCACAATATATACTATATTTTGACAAAGTATGAACAAGGGGTCAAAACAAGATCTAATCATAACTTCTCCTACAGTTTACTGGTATGACTTTAACAGAAGCTTATAACCCATGATCTTGAATGCATTGGATAAACTTTTCTTTGTAAGCTTACCGTCTTGAAGTATATTAACATGTTATTGTCGAGCTACATTTCTCTGTAATTTTATATTATTCGAACTTTTATTTTTACAGAGGAGTATTTTTAAACAGTTTGTATTTACATTTATTTCAAATGAACCTCTTATTCACAGACCACAATTAATTCACGTGAATCTATGTAACTTTTCCTTATATCCGTCGATTCTTGGTAACAATACCTCCCTGGTTCCCTCAAAGAAGAGAACAAGACTACTATAACACTGAAATATGGATTTTATGTATTGTGAAATATGTTATTCACTGTTTCATGTTTATAGTGACAGATGCATACGTTAATGCTGAATAAATTACGAAAATGGCGTTGCTTCCTTGTAATTTTATTGAATTAATTAGTCAATCTTTAAACGTCCTACGTACTCTTGTAACAACTGTTTGGAAATAACTCTGCAATGTATATAATTATAAGTTATCTAGACAAAAACATGACAATTTAAAAGTGCGCAACGTACGTCAACCATTATACCCGAAAGAGTTAAAAGTGAAAATGTTTTCATAGAAAACAAATGATAACCGAGTATATAATAACAGAGTTAAATGCCACTTTGTCTAATAATCAGGCAGTGGTGAAAACATGACAAATAAAAATCCACTCAAGTTGACACACAGTCACGTCTCTGTCCTTACAGCTGAAAGGACGTGCTGGATCAGCTCCTGATTACCCGTTGGCTACAACATGTTACGCTGCTCAGATGGTTCAACGACAAACTAGATTATGATGTTACCTTACTAGTAGACCCGCGTTAGCGACACTCTGAAACCCATTGTGGATGGGTGAGTGTCATATGCTGTCCAGACGTCCGAGGGCTATGTGTATTTAGCATCGTGCAGGTTGCAGTCATCTACTACAGAGTCAATGATTCATCTACCAACAACACATCGTCGTGGTTAGCGGGCTGCCTAGCTGATCAACCTGGCCCTGAAAACAGTCGTTGTGAAGTAAAAGAAACAGCAAAATAGTCAACAAAAGAAAAACAACTCACCAAAACCAAGATGGTGGCCTATATATGGCGTCCTCACCTATTCCTGATCCTACGCATCAAAATATGATAGAGCTCACCAAACGCCACCCGGAACCGAGCATCAAGGTCGTTAAATACTTCCAGATAGTCAAGTTGACATTAATTCATGTTCAAATTGTATAATGGTGCACGAATATGACATTCATTTCCTTTTCTTGTTGTGGTAATCCAAGACATAATTTGGTTGAAATGCACTAGAAATTAACAAATAAAGGGGAGCTTACTATGTAATTTTTTATCATTCTAACCAAAAGTTATCTAGAGATTTCTTGAATTTCCAGACAACCAAAAACGAAAGACCTACCATTTCTAACTCAGGATGAGAGTAACTTCAAAATAGAATGGTTAGGTCTGTTGGTTGTTTTCGGTCATGGTTGGAATTTTTCAAAATTGCCTGATTCTTACAAAGACTGGCACTTCATAAAGATGCATGACTTAAACGTAATCTGCTCATCTATGGATTTTAATGTTAGGGCCTAGATCAAACCGTTGTTGCATGTTCACTGTCTAAATATGCAGTTGCATATTGAGTATGTAGAATCGAGAACGAAAATGGGGAATGTGTCAAAAGGACAGCAACCCGATCAAAGAGCAGAAAAAAGTCAAAGGCCACCAACGGGTCTTCAACACAGCGAGAAAATCCCGCAACCGGAGACGGACTTCAGCTGGAACTGAAACAATAAATGTGTGCCAATACTATTGCTTTTCTCTGAAATTCCATGTAACTATTTTCACAATATCAATTTCGAAAGTTTAATTGTGCAGAGACGACGGTTTCTGATTTTTTAGTAATAGTAAATGCTCAATGATAAGTTAATCTTGATATCAAAAGACCTTCGAACAAAAAGGGATGTTAAAATTTTATTTGAACAGCCCTTTTTGTGAGGAGGTCTTTTACTGTCAATATTAACTTAATCATTGAACTTTTACTGACTTTCAAACCGTCAAAAACATAAGAAAAGCACACACAAAAAAACTTGCAGAAGGTTTATTCCCCTGAATTGGACGAGTCTTAATATTTTTAACTCAAATGATAGTTAAACAGTACTCAGACTGATATAGACAAATAACAGTTACCTTATTGCACTGAAAACTGCAGGATTAAATGGCATTACAACTGTTAATTACTTATATTTTTTAGCAATAAAATAACATCATAGGATAGTTTTATAAAATTAGGGGTTAAATCTATATTTTTCTATTCCAAATTTTCATTATTACGATTTTACATGATATAAATGAGGAAATCAAAACTTTATACAGAACTCATTTACAGCTGACCAGTGAATGTTTTGCACAAAAATTCTTGATATATATATTTGATGTTTTTAATCTGTCAGTAATCTTGAAATAGATTCGTAAAGACCAGACCAAATGAAAACAGTAAGTAAACTCTTCCAACAATTAGCTATTTAAACAGCTTGTTTCACAACTTCTAATCGAACAGACCTAGATGCATAAGGTCCTTTAGATTGTTCGGGTAAATGTTCCTTTTGGTTTTGATTTTGTAATTTTCCAACACTACGTTACATGCGAAAACAAAATAATAAGTGTTGTCAGTTCAGTCCAATTAATTAATAAAGCGTGTTTTTTTTATATATATCAACTTTGCATTTAAACTCCAGTGAATAAAATCGTATTAAATAGCCCAAATGTAACATCTTTAGCATCAAGTTATGTAGGATTTAGTGGCTCGATCAAAACATGTATAGATGAGATATATATAGGCTGGTCATCATTCTTAAATTGAAATACACTGTATCATATGAAAAAAAAACTTTTATTTCAGTCGCTCGTCATTTCTTTTTCACGTCTAAATGTAGCATAAACAACACTTTTAACTTTTTTAATTACCTGACAAAATCATATCCTAAATCGTAATAAAACAGTAGATAAAAATCATGATATATTTGTTTTCTTTATAAGTGATCAGTAAACGTTATGTAGTAATTAATAAATTTTAAAACCATAAAAACAATTGCACTATTATTGAGTGATTCAAATGGAAATGTTCCGTTATAGCATTATAGAATCTTGTCTGCGTTTACTATATACATGGAATAATTCATGGAGTTGATTGATTGTTGTTGTCTTTACGTCCAGTGGCAAATATTTCATGCATGTTTAAAACGAGAACATAAAATGTTTAAATACAATAGGTAGGTCTTGCAATAAGAAGTCGACAAATAGGTTGGACGTGAAACTAGGAATACCACTGAAATTAGAGGGTATATATAATAGGGCAGATATTCGCAACAGCTGTAACATCCGGATACATACTAGTACACACTCCTTAAATAATTGGCGCAAGAGTTTCTAATTTGCAGAGAGCGCTGATCCATGAATTCTGAAGTTGGTCATCCATATTTACGTGTAGTTTCAAATATCATTTCACGCATCTAATTTAGGTTAGATACCTTTAGCTCGCTTGGTTCGAATCCCGACCGGGTCAAAAAAAGACGTTAACATTATTGTTGGTATTTGCTGTTTCAACGCTAAACTAGCGGCATTTAAGAGTAAGAGCACACACTTGTCGGCTCGGAGTCAGAAATGTTTCCGGGTAGGGTGACTGTTCTTACTACGAACTAATATCTGTTGAACTTACGCGTTAAAACACCGACTGAGCGTGTCGGTCTTGTACAAGCAGGATTAATAATCATATTATACATTTTGTATTCACAAGTTATCGTCCTGAATATTCATTTAAGTTGCCACGGGACGTCATTCATTATCAGCATTTTTGTTATCGTTAAGGAAGTGGTTTTTTTTCTGCTGGTTTACATTACACCTCCATTTATTTCCACTGATCGAAATTTAAACAGGGCAGGTGATATTTCAACCAAACACTTGTGCCTGTTGGGATATCTTTAACGGTAATTAATATTTAAGCAATGTGCCTTTTTGGATACCTTTGACGGTAAATAGTATTATATTGACTCTGTATTTTTATACGACTGCAAAAATTAAAATTTGTTTGGTCGTATATTGGTATGATGTTGGCGTCATCGTCGTCGTCGTCCGAACACATTTGGTTTTCGCACTCTAACTTTAGTAAGAGTGAATAGATATCTATGAAATTTATACACAAGGTTTATGACAATAAAAGGAAGGTTTTGGATTGATTTTGGAAGTTTTGGTCCTAACAGTTTAGGAATTAAGGGCCAAAAAGGGCAAATAAGAATTTTTATTGGTTTTTGCACAATAACTTTAGTATAAGTTAATACAAATCTATGAAATTTTAACACAAGGTTTAGGACCTCAAAAGGAAGGTTGAGATTGATTTTGGGAGTTTTTGTCCCAAGGAATGAAGGTCCAAAAGGGTCCAAAATTAAACTTTGTTTGATTTCATCAAAAAATGAATTAATGGGGGTTCTTTGATATGCCAAATCTAACCGTGTATTCAGGTTCCTTATTTTTTGTCCTGTTTTCAAATTGGTCTTCATTAAGGTCCTAAGGGTCCAAAATTAAACTTAGCTTGATTTTAACAAAAATTGAATTATTTGTGTTCTTTCATATGCTGAATCTAAACATGTACTTAGATTTTTGATTATGGCCCCAGTTTTAAAATTGGTCCAAATCGGGGTCCAAAATTATTATATTAAGTATTGTGCAAAAGCAAGAAATTTTCAATTGCACAGTATTGTGCAATAGCAAGAAATTTTCAATTGAACAGTATCGCGTAATAGCAAGAAATCTTCAATTGCACAGTGTTGTGCAATAGCAAGACATCTTCAATTGCACAGTATTGCACAACAGCAAGAAATATCTAATTGCACAATATTGCGCAATAGCAAGAAATTTTCAATTGCACAGTTTTGCGCAATAGCAAGAAATATTCAATTGCACAGTATTGTCCCGTTTTTGAATTGGTCTACATTTAGGTCCAAACGGTCAAAAATTAAACTTTGTTTGATTTCAACAAAATTGAATATATAGGTTCTTCAATATGGTGAATCTAGCCATGCATTTAGATTTTTAATATTTGGGCCCGGTTATCAAATTGGTCCACATTGAGGTCCAAAATTCTAAAATTGAACATTATTTGTTTTCATCAAAAATTGAATTCTTGGGGTTCTATGATATGCTGAATCTAACCATGTATTAAGATTGTGAATATTGGACCATAATAGGTAAATGTCTAATTTTTTAAGTTTAAGTTCTTAGACCACATTCATTCTGTGTCAGAAACCTATGTTATTTCAACTATTTAATCACAATCCAAGTTCAGAGATGTATCAAGCTTAAATGTTGTGTCCATACTTGCCCCAACTGTTCAGGGTTCGACCTCTGCGGTCGTATAAAGCTGCGCCCAACGGAGCATCTGGTTTAGTCATGGGACGGTTTGAGCTTATTATTCTGTATACACATCTTTCTATA
Organism: Mytilus galloprovincialis; assembly: GCA_037788925.1. Lineage (NCBI taxonomy): Eukaryota > Metazoa > Mollusca > Bivalvia > Mytilida > Mytilidae > Mytilus > Mytilus galloprovincialis. The sequence goes on from CM075338.1 coordinate 83,144,875, forward strand.
ACAAAACACTATATTGACTCTTAATATTTGGATTTTTCTGTGTCGTTGGGTTGCTGTCGCATTAATGTATACTTTTATCTCCTTTTATTCAAAACCAAAGGATTGACTTGGGTATAGGAATAATGACATCTCTGGACCTCTCCCATCAGACTGTATACCCTTGCTAAAGGATGCGTCCGATTAAGAGTTCAAATGTATAAATACGCAGCTTCGTTCGGTCGAAAAAAAGAAATGTCGTATATCCGATGTCTGGTGTAGTGAGAGTTTCACGCTATCTATACGTTAATGACTCATTTGAAAAACCCTTTGAGGGGGAAATACGATCTACATAAACGCCTAGAAAACCAACATAAAGGCAACTACCCATAAGAGTGAAAATCTCCCCCCAGCACCGCCCAGGCATGCCGTTGGGGGTATATTATCAATCTTTACTTATACTAAAATATGTGAACGTAAGCCAAAAAATATATTTAATCGACCCCTACCCCCAATTTGGATAGCCAGACGCCAATATTGACCATATCAACCCCAGATCTTTTCACCCTAGGGACCAAACTGAGCATATTATTGGTCTATACATGGTGTCATTTTCATCGTAAAGGCATTGGCTAACTTTAAGATGCGTTTTCCAACATAAATAGGTGCTTCAATAGACAGAAAACACGGCAAACCATCATAAAAGCCTAGAAAAATAACATAAGGGTAACTACCCATAAGAGTGAAAATCTTCCCCAAGCACCGCACAGGCATGCCATTGGGGTATATCATAACTCAAACTAATGCTTAGGGTGTTTAGTACATGCCCGAATCTTTATTTATACTAAAATATGTGAACGGAAGCCAAAAATATATTTAATCGACCCCTATCCCCAATTTGGATAGCCACACGCAAATATTTACCATACCAACTCCGGATATTTTCACCCTAGGGACCAAACTAAGCATATTATTGGTCTATACAAGGTGCCATTTTAATCGTAAAGGCCTTGGCTTACTTTAAGATGTGTTTTCCAACATGGTGTTTAATAATACAAAAACAAATAGCAATTTTAGGAATTATCTTGAGCAAATACTAGAAAATTAAAGAAGGATACAAAGTCATATAATAATGCAATTGGTGACTTTTAATGAGGTTGATACAATGATTTATCAACCAGGAGATATGATATTCACCGAGGCCAACATTATTATAATAATGTTGTGTTTAACATTGAATATGCGCAAATAGTAGCCAGGGTGAGAGACAATAGTGCACGACCCGAAGGGGAGTGTATCTCAAATCATGACTACTATTTTCCATAGCCAATGTTAAACACAACATTAATATCATTATTGTACTGACTGAGTATTTTGAATAGTGACAGTAGTGTATTCCAATGTTAAAACAAATACTCTTTATGTTACTCTGCATATACGTGAATTTATACTGCAACTAGCTGTGTTAATTACCTAAATCCAGTATCATAGCTATATTTTGTATAATGTCAATTTTATCATGGAATACTTTCTCCACAATCAGAGGTCCGTTAGCGGATAAAAATAAGTTTGACATTTATGGTACGATTAAAAAACCTATCATTTTATTAATTCAAGTTGCAGTATAAAAACAATATTAGGTCAATGTCATAAAAATGTAAACTTTTTTGTACTTTTGCGCAAAACTGGCGAAGTTTATTCATTATGCAACTTTAATAAGTGGTTTATAACATCGTCATTTCAAGCGCTTATATAATCAAGCTTAACCTACTTGTCTGTCATGGCAACTACCCTCCGCCTTTTCACGTGAAATCAAACTTTTATTGACGTTAAAATCAATAGTCTATCGCATCAGCAATGCATACTATTTTCGCATAGTGCAGTTAACGTTATATATTTCTTTTAAAAACTATGCAAAAATAGAGCAATTTTACTATAGAAGAACTTTCTTACACATGTTATAAGAGTATAATAATGTATAATGTTTTCTTTTTTTGAAACTTTTTTTCTTATTAATGCATGCCATTAGACGTTAACCAATACATAATTAATCAATCATAATGTAACAGGGTTCTTGGACAGAATAAAAGGATTCATCAAGTTTGAGATGTTTTATTCATACGACATTATAAATTAACCCTGAAAGTACACAAATAACAAAACGTAAATACATAGACAGAACAGTGTACAAAGGGATATAACTCTAAATCATAAAACGGAAAGTACATGTATAAAATACGATAATTAGACAATATACGTATAGTGTCTTGACATATGAAATGTATTTGTATGAGGTTTAGAAACGGGAAAATGCATGGTTGTACCGAGCATTTTCCCGTTTCGTGCCGAATACAAATAAATTTCATATTTCAAGACACTATACGTATATTGTTTTTATACTGAAATCGATAAAAAAAATAAAAAAATAAAAAAAATATGAAACAAATATTATTATAAAAAGTGTTTGGAATTTCCCCCTTGGGGTACCATTTTGGGGTATTTCCCTATGAGCGTAGTCTTTTTTCAACCAATTGACAATTTAAGGAATTAGAAAGGGAAAATGAATTTAATTAATAACATTTGATAAACATGGTATATAAATTACCAATTTGAAGACATAACAGGTTTAAATTCATAAAAGTGTTACCATTGTTACTACATGTTGTCATGGTTGTGACGTGACGTTGTAAGTAGGCGGGGCTTATAGGTGAGTTAAGGTCATTGACGTATAAAGCTAACGTTTATACGTATAGCTTTATCTGTATAGTAAAATAGCTGATTGCAGTATAAACTAGCTTTTTTCTGTAAGAAAACAACCACTACTATTTAAATGTATATATTATGAATACATGAATTCAATCAAACTAAATTATAAACCAAGTCAGAATTAAGTACTACATTAAGTCCAATTTTATTACGCTACTCATTCATAGATTTATGAATGAACTATTTGTTACTATAATGTTTACATGTAATAATTGACATACAGGTAACTACTATTTATAAGACACAAACAATACATATATTGAACTAAAATTAAATAGACAAACACAGACAATACAGTAAACTAAAAATACATTGCAACACTGATCTTACCATGCATATGGTACAATGGTACATCTCCTACTTGGACACATCACCAGATCATAATAACATCAAGATATTCCTGACCTGTTAAAAATACAAATAAAACCTACATAAGTTAAATAAACTAAATTATATCTGCATAATAATTATAAACAATAAGTATTGTGTGCAATAGACATTGCATTATCCCTTTTATAAGAATAATATTACTGTACCTATAAGTGTATCATTAATATATCTATGATATATATCATTTCTCTGAATTCATGAACATACTTCTCCAACATAAAATATCTATCATTCATACATAATCATCCTTACTAATTCAAAATAAATTTTCTCCCAGATTCAAACTAAAGGAAAACTGCAAATATTACAGATTTGGAAATATTAGTAATAGACCTGATTAATATGGAATTAGTGTTCAGAATATTTAACAATGTAACTATTTTTAATATGGCTGCTATCATTTAAAAGTTTCTCTAAAGATATTAAAAAAGTGTGTCATAACTATAAACTCAGCGACTATGACCAATAGAAGATTTAGACAATATCCGTATAGTGTCATAAAATATGAAATTTATTTGTATGAGGCTTAGGAACGGGGGAAATGCGAGGTTGTACCGAGCATTTCTACTGTATCGTGTCGAATACAAATAAATTTCATATTTCAAGACACTATACGTATATTGTTTTTATACTGAAATCGATAAAAAAAATTGAAAAAAAATTAAAAAACTATGTAACAAATATTGATAAAAAAAAGTGTTTGGAATTTCCCTCTTGGGGTACCATTTTGGGGTATTTCCCTACGACCGTAGTCCTGACGGTAAAACATTGACATTTTAATGAATTAAACAGGGAAAATGAACTTAATTAATAACATTTAATAAACATGGTATATAAATTACCAATTTGAAGACATAACACGTTTAAATTCATTAAAGTTTGACCATTGTTACTACACGTTGTCATGCTTGTAATGTGACGTTGTTGATGAAATACAGTAGTTCCGGTAAGTAGGCGGGGCTTAAAGGTTATTTGAGGCCATTGACGTATAAAGCTTACGTTTATGCGTATAGCTTTATCTGTATAGTAAAATAGCTGATTGCAGTATAAAAGATAATACCACATTTGACTGACTAACTAATAAACAAGGTCATGATATCTTTAAAAACAACGAGGGGGGGGGGCATGTCGAAAAAAAAACAATAAAAGGGAGATAACTTCTACAGGGGATGTTGAAATCCTACACAGTCTCATTTGATAACTCCAATAGAAACGGGGGATGCCATGTCAAAAAATGCTGGAAGAAAAAAAAAACGAAAAAAAAACGGAAGAAAACAATAAAGTCTTTCCTCGCGTAGAGGAAAGACCTTAACAAGTTGCGCCGATAATTGCTATTTTCTTTTTATAATTGATATACTTAGTACGTAGTATTGATGTTGTCTTGATACCTTAAATGATAACATCTGATCTCACATGTTATCATTTTTTAAATGAATTTTTTAATTATTTGTACCAATGTACAGGACAATCCATGTCATTATAGATTATTTGTACCAATGTGCAGGACAATTTCCTTTAGTTTGAATCTGAGAGAAAATGTTATTTGAATAGGTCAGAATGATTGTGTATGAATGATGGATATTTTATTTTGAAGAAGTATTTTCATGAATTCGAAGAAATAATTAATCATAGATATATTAATGGTACACTTCTAGGTACAGTAATATTATTATTATTATAGTAGTTTAGTCAGTGAACTACTCTGTCAGTACACTTGTTATCTGTCCAAAAGTTTAACATAACAAGACTAGGTAATCAGACACATATTTTCGAGACTCATGTTGTTTCATATATAATCAAAGCTTCGCAAATTCTCCCAATAGAATGATAACACATCCAATATGTAGAATGGAAACTTAAACAATCGCAGACCCTTGTATATAAATGTGAAATTGTGTCCCGTCCATGTTTTTTTATCAGGGAAAAGAAGTTAAATATTTTTGTGGCCAAATATCTAATTTTTTTTTAATGACAAGATGAAGGCTCACGACTAGCCTTTTAAAATGTTTAGTAATACAAAAGTTTATCATTTGTACAAATAATCTAAAGGGGTAAATTCAGTAAGAAATCTCCCTTTGATTTTAATGCTAATCTAATTTATACCTGATTTACCTTTAGAAATTAAAAACTTTCATATATCATTCATGAAAGTACAAATGTAGCCCTATATTTTGCAACAATAAAAACATAGGGTCATGCGGCATTTTGGGGCATTCACATGGCCTTGTTTACAAACAATGTAGATTCGCACTGAATTCCTATACTGACCCCCATTACTTTCAACCCTGTAGGGAAAAAAAATGTACATTCAGCATTTTTTTTTTTTTTTTTTTCAACTCTAGTTTTGATCCATCTACCAAAAAAATATTTATTACAAACATTATATACCAATCAGAAGAGCACAGTACTTCAATTTCGGCCCATGATGACGTATATTTATTTACTGAATTTACCCCTATAAGGGACTTTTTTACTTCTTTTCCAACTTTTTTTGTAATAAACATGTAATGTATCCAATTTTCAAGTTCCAGTTTCAATACAACCTTCATAAAAGCTGAATTTGTAAAAATAGAGCAACATTTATACTACACCCCATACTGCTGCCAATGTATATTTGGTATATAAAGTTGCGCATTGACTGTTTTTAAAAGAATGGTGTAAAATACTATGTTTAATAAATATGAATTGTTTTCTTTGTTTGCTTTGACCAGTATTGCAAGTACATCTAGAAACTAACGTCTTGGTGTACTCTTTGTTAGTTTTTTCCTTATAAGGAAGTTTTTAGTTTAAACAATATTTTATTCAAATAAATTGAATTGGATTGGGCAACAGGCATAGCCTATGTAAGCCCTCTCCACAAAACAAGGTACAATATATTACATTCAAACAAAGCAGCACATACACAAACATAAAGACAAAACAGAATTAATTTTTCAAAAATACCTCTTAGCTGACTGGAATGATGTTTCAAATAGTTAACTCAGATCAAAAGTATGACTATTTTAAAATGCTTCAAATGTTAACTCAGAAAAATTAGGAAAAAATAAATTATGAAAAAAAAAGTTTTAGTATTCTAGGTTGTATACTCCAACATTGATTTAGAGGTCTCACATTAAATTAAATGGTCTCCAGTCAGCTATCTAAAATAGTAAATTTAATAACTCATTTTTAAAACAACATGTTTGATATCATGTACTTATTTTTACTAAATTATTGCACCTGAAGAAAAACGACAACGAGTAGTAACCATATTGATACATTAAAGAATTATAATAATATAAAAAGAATTTAGAATGTTAATAATAAAAGAAGAAAAACATAGATTTAAGAAATTAAAGATATACAAATTGAATATATGAATGATATAGAAATAAAGGTGCATTTATTAGCTTTTAGCTTTAATAATATTAATTTCAATGTACTGTCGTTTCATTATACCTTTGTTTCAATTTTAATTATTTTTCAGCTGGTTCGGGTCTAAGAGCTTAATATAATATAAAATACAGACATACAAAGTAAAAGTTAATTTGGTTTTGGACTATAAAATATATTTCATTATACAAATCTCTCTGAATTTTTTATATATTCATGAACAGCCTTAACTATCTGCACATTGTCTTCAATACTCATAGATTGATCACCAAATAGTATCAATTTTAAATCAATATCAACTCCATTAGCAGACAGTTTATCAAGGAGTGTGATCCTGTTAATAGTGTATGATGGACAATCAAAAAAATAATGTTGGTTGTCTTCACATTTATATAAACATTTAGGACAGGAAGGTTCTTCTGTCAAAAAATCATGAAACAAGTGAGAATTTAAATTACTTGCATCGTTTCGTAATTGACAATGAATAATATTAAATTTTCTTATACCTGAACAAAAATATTTAGGAGGAATTTCTGGTTTATATATTTTATCAAGTACAGATTTGAACTTGTTAATCGACAAAGCATTTTTAGCATTAGTATCTAATTCATTCCAGAGTTTAACAACAGATGGTATGAAACTTTTATAATATGAAACTGTTCTGCACCTTGGGATGGTATAATTCTGAGAGTCTCTCCTAAGATTGTAATCATTCGGTGTGAAAAAACAAGGTTCTAATAAATCTATCATATAACTTGGAGAAAATCCATTTTTTATTTTATAAAATGTAGTAAGTTTATGCTTCTTCCTTCTGTCTGATTATTTTTCAAGACCTATTTCAGTGTATAATTTTTTAAGAGAAGTTGTACGTCGAATACCAGTAATAATACGAGCAGCTTCAATTTGAACACTTTCTAATAAGTTAGCTTCTTGTAAAGTACAATTATCCCATATAATGTTTGCATATTCTAGAATAGGGCGAATAAATGCTGTATAAATTGTAATAAGCACATTTCGATCCAAACTATATTTTACTTGTCTTAATAAATGTAATCTAGAACATGCTTTTTTATAAATTGCATTTATATGTAATTTCCAATTAGCCTTACTCTCAAAGTTGAGACCTAGGTGACAGTGACTTTTAACTTCTCTTATTTGGTCCCCTCCAATGCCAAAGTATAAAGGGGGAGGATTGATATCTTTTCTAGAAAATAAAAGGGTTTCTGTTTTGGAGGGATTAAAGGTTACAGCCCAGTTTTCAGCCCATGTTTTAATTCTCCCAAGATCATCAGTCAAAGACATAGAAACAGTATCATAGTCATCATCAATAATGGCATATAAAGAGGTGTCATCTGCAAATAATCTAATATGATATGATAATATATTTTCCACTATATCATTAATATAAGTTAAAAAAAGGAATGAACCCAGTACCGAGCCTTGGGGTACCCCAGCACTGGTACCTTTTTGAGATGAATAAAACCCATCCAAAACAACTTTCTGGCATCTGTCACCTAGGTAATCTCCAATCCAATCAATTAAATTACTATGGATACCAAAAACTTTCAATTTATATAGTAAACCATCATGCTAAACTTTGTCAAAAGCTTTAGAATTATCGCAAAAAATAAAGCGAATATCTTTTCCTTGATCAAGATTGGAAATAATAGTATTATATATTTCTGCTAGTTGATTTACTGTACTATCACCTGGTTGAAAACCAGATTGAAATTTACATAATAAATTGTGATCTTTCATGTAATTAAACAAATGCTTGAATAAAATTTTCTCCATAATTTTGGATATGATACTTGTAAGCGAAATAGGTCGGTAATTAAGTGGATCATGACAACTTCCCTTTCCCTTAAAAATAGGAGTGACATGGGAAAGTTTCCATGCACATGGAACCCTTTTGAGTTTTAGTAAAAAATTGAATAACAAAGTAAGTGGTTTTACAATACCAGATTTAATTTCTTTCAAAATTCTAGGTGAAACACCATCAGGACCAGAAGGTTTATTATAATTTAAGTTTTTTAATTGATCAAGAACTTCTTCTTCTGTAATAATTATTTCCTCCATTTTAAATAGTGGGTCTGGTACATTATTTGGAAGTTCAGGCTCAACATCAATTTTAGAAATATTTGAAAAATGAGAGTTTAAGAGTTCAGCTTTATTTACTGGATGTAAAAATATTAAACCTTCGGATTTCAGAAAAGGTGTAGGTTCACGAGACTTTGATAATTAAGAAATAGATTTTATAATCCTCCACCACTTTCCTGGTGGTATATTTTTGTCAGTAATTTCTTTTGTAAGTTTTTGTTTATATTGCTCTTTTGATTGTCTAACCAAATCAATCACCTCATTACGTAATTTTCTAAATGTTTGCCAATGAATACAATTATTAGTATTTTTAGCTTTGTAATGAATTATATTTCTTTGTCTCATTTTCCTACGGATAGTGGAATTCATGAACGGTTTGTCAGCTGGACGTATAGTAACAACTTTAGTTGGTATATATTTATTCACATTTGTTGAATAAATATTTAAAAATTGAGAATACATGTCATTTATATTATCACATGAATGAAAATGTTCATTCCAATCAATATTTTTTAAGTCACTCACAAAATATTTATAATTAGCATTTTCATATTTTCTAATTGTACGTTTGTATGTATATTCTTTATTCACTTTAAAATTAACCTCTGCACACACAGGTGCATGAATACTACAAAACGGTGACAATATATCAACTGACTTTACACAACTTTTGTTGTTTGTCAAGAATAAATCAATACATGTGCCTGTATCAGTAGTAAAGTTTGTCTTTTCAAAGACAAGATTGTACATATTCAAGCGTTGCAAAATGTTTCTCAAATTGTTACTACCGGTACTTCTACATGGCATATTATTGCTTGATAGCATATCTACATTGAAATCACCAGTCAGAAAAACAGGCAAGTTTTTATCTAAAGCTTTCGACACAGAATCATAAAAATAATCCCATAGTTTCACAAGAGAATTTGGGGGTCTGTAAAAAACACCAAGTAATAAATGACAATGTTGGGTTGAGATTTTCAACCACAATAATTCCAAAACCTGGCTTTGCCAATTCAGGTAGTTCTTCATAGTATAAATAATTTTTAACATAAATTATGACACCCCCGCCTACTCGTGTTCTATCTAATCTAATAGGCTTTTGAAAACCAGCTAAGGCTATTGATTCATTAGATATGCTATCATCAAGATGGGATTCAGAAAGAGCAATAATATCATATGTACCTAGTTCACATTCAATCAAATCTACCTTAGTTGGTAAGCTACATACATTATTGTGAACTATTTTAATATTACGTAAATCTGTTGAGCGATGTGGACCTGGATTCCGCTCAATACCATACCGTACAAGGAGTATTGACAAAAGATGTGAAAAATGTAAGTTGATAATAAATTCGAATTCACTGGTGACAAAAAACAGGAAAATAAGTTTATACATTAAATAACACTTAAGGTGATTGATACAGTTAAATACTGAGCCAGAAGGACACTTACCAATAACGTTCATACACTTAATAGTGATCATTATTTAATCGTATGTGTCAAAAATCAAAAGTATATTTGGTAGTGTCCTCATTTTCAGGAAGTAAACAAATATATAAGCATAAGAACCAACAACTAAAGTACCAAAACATAGGTTGTAATGCACCAAAATTATACAAAATAATATCATTCTTGTCAAATGTAACATATATACAAGTATTAATACACAAGATAAAGAAATATAAAAAAGGTGTGTTACTGTTGAAGTAAGACACAGCTGTAGGCAATAGTAGTAACTTATAATTATAGCTATATTGCTAGATATGGAAATCAGATAGACCAGTGTGACCTTGTCAATATTTAGTTCGACTATAAATAGAGCCATATGCTTTTAAACACGTGTTAATGTTTACAAATAAGATATCAACCAGCACATGTTTATTAATTAATCAAATTTTAAATTACGAACTGTTAAGTATCCCCTGATTCTAAGGTTGGTTCAATAGAGGCAGATGATGATTTGACAGATGTTTCCTCTAGAATAGTCGACTGGTACGTTGTGATGGTATTGGTACTGATGGTGACTCTGATGACTGTTTATTGGTTTTAACCGCTTTAGCATAACTGGATGGTTGTTTGCCTGTTTTGTTATCATCTGGTTTTGAGGGTTTATTGTTAATAGGAAGATGTTGTTGGAATGCAGTCGGAAAATCTGATGGTCTAGTGCATAAAAAAATGCGGTCGTCTGGCATTTTAATAAAAACTTTCCCATCAAAGGTCCAGGTTTCTTTTATGAAGTTGTTATTTTTGAGCCAACGTGCATTATAGGCTAGTTCAGATCGCTTGCGTGTAAGGTCTTCATACATTAGGTAGTTTGTACCAATACTCTTGTTGAATTCGTGCATTGTTTTTTTGCATTTTAAGAGTTTTTGTCTGCTTTTGTACGACACAAACCTAACAATAATTTCTCGAGGCTTTTGCTTACTATCATTAGATCGCGGTGGACCTACTCTGTGATCTGTCTATTTCACCAGGTTCTAACTGAGAATTAAGCACATCATTAGAAAATTTAAGAACTTCTTCATCAGTACTTTCGAAATTTTTTTCGGGGATACCTGCTATACGAATTGACTGTCTGCGAGTATATTGTTCGAGGTCATCGTTTTTCCACTCCAATTCCTCACATTTTGCTTCGGATTTTGTTAGTTTATCACTCATTATTTCTACATTTTTACGTAAAGGAGTTAGGATGTCTGCTATTTGAGCATCAAGGGATGGTAGTAGATGTTCAACGAGCTTTGATTTCAAATGGGGTATGTCACACAATGAGGCAACAAACTTGTCCATGATCTTTTGGTCATTGAGGATGCCTACGAATACATCCAACAGAACTTCAGGGTCATCGTTTTCAATGTCACTACTACCAGTCCGAAATCGTTTTGCGGAATGGTAGCCACCACGGCCCTGAGCCTGATCTTGACCCTGGGAACTTTAAAACCCCCGTTGATAGCTCCCCCTTCCTCTAGTACGTCCCATAGAGAATGTTAGATGTAGATATGATGATCAAAGAATATTTTAACTGTCCAATATTAATATTAAATTATCGGGATTGTATGATCATATTTTCCAGTGAGAGTCTATTTTCAACGATTTCAACAGGATTGTCGAGAACAAAGACATTCTTCCAAAATTTGACCAATTGACCTGTTACTCACTTTTGCGCTGACAAAATCCAAATTTCAGTTTTCAGCATAATAATTGCATAATTAAATCTCCATTTCAATGAAAAATGTAAGTTTTGAATCACATTTTGTCACATACTATCCCATTTTTCAGCTGGAGAAATTTTAAAGGTCTGCCATTTTGTTCTGATTACAACTCAAGGAAGTTTTTGATTCAATACCATAAAAAGACCACAAAAAAACTTTTCAAAGGCTTTTTTAAGCAGTTTCGTACCAAATAAAACAACAATTATGTTTCATTATACTAAATCTGTGTTTTAATTACTTGTAAATTTCACAAAATGTCTTTGACAATCACTCAGCAGAAATTCCTGGTACCCCAACATCAGGATGGGTTCTTCGCCAAAACTAGAGAGCCAGAACGGAGGTAGAAAAAAGTGCCAAATATGAAAAAAATAAGATTAGGTATGACCAAACTTTACATTTGGGAGATTGAAGTAACAGTTTAGAATATTTAAAACCAATTATTTAACATAAAAATCCAATTACAAACATTTCAACACTTGTTTTATAGATGAAGACATGTAATCATGAAAAGTTGTCTAGTATATTCTTTAAATAACGAAACGCAATGCGTTAAGTAAAAATAAATGAATACCTACATGCGGTCAGATTATTCGAGTGTTGAAATACTAGAAAAATGCTTATTTACCACATGTTCTACAACTTAACATGGGGAACACAGCTAAAAAAAATCCACTATGTCAAAGGGAGGTAATCTATTTTTTTTATATGATTTTATACATTCTGAGGAGAAATATTTGCAAAATGTGATGTAAATGGGGAGAATATTTATGCCTTTCATTGATATCATAACTCTCAAGTGTAATTTTATTGTTTCTTTCAATCTGGACACAAAAACTGATTTTTACAATATACTCCATGCTTCTCTCACAGTACACTGAGTGCATCCTGGATAGCCGCAGTTAAAGATAGAAATTTGTGTACAAAACAACTTCTAAAGGTTCCAAAATCCTTCCATTACATTAACATTTACAGGAAATGAGTTTTGTGATTATTGTGTGGCCTTGGACAATTACAGTGAAAAGGTGCATATTTTCCTATAGGGGTAAATTCAGTGAAAAAATCTCCCATTGATTTTAATGCTAATCTATGTGTGGAAATACATTTATACCTGATTTACCTTTAGAAATTAAAAACTTTCATATGTCATTCATGAAAGTACAAATGTAGCCCTATCTTTTGCAACAATAAAAACATAGGGTCATGCGGCATTTTCGGACATTCACATGACCTTGTTTACAAACAATGTAGATTTGCACTGAATTCCCATACTGACTCCCATTACTTCCAACCCTGTAGGGAAAAAAATAGTACATTCAACATTTTTTTTTTCAACTCTAGTTTTGATCCATCTACCAAAGAATATGTATTACAAACATTATCTACCAATCAGAATAGCACAGGACTTCACTTTTAGACTACAAGCTCTCCCCCAAATGGGCGGTCCCTGATGACGTATATTTAGTTACTGAATTTACTCCTATAATGATCACATTTAACATTAGTGCTTGACAAATCATATTCATCTCCTTAATAATATTTCAACGCCTCTAGAGTCTTTGTTAATATGACACTAAACTAAACAAAGACAATTGATTTAAAGAGAATGTATATGAACACAGATTGTTTATCTAAATTTCTAAAGATGTGTTTTAATGAAAGACTTTGAAAGCTTAATGTAGTCTGGTTACAATGTACCTATTGATTTAACTGAAAATAGCGGAAATGTAGTCAATTGCAGGACTTACAAAAAAACTATTGTTTCCAAAAAAAGTAGAATAACAAACATACTAAATTCCAAGGAAAAATTATTTAATTTTGGATGTAACGCATCTCCTGATTGGCTGACGTTATTGTGCTATCAGCCCATAAACATAATTAAGTCATGTGACTGTGACGTCATCAACGTTTTTTCATGGTTTTCTAAGGTTTAAAATGGAATTTAGAATTAATTTATAAGAAATGACTGTAATATGTTTTCTGTCTATTCGAAATAACATAACAAATGTGGTGCTACGCGCGTTATTCAGTGTGCACAAATTTTTTATGTTATCTCTTTAAAGACAGAAAAAATATTACAGTCATTTCTTAATAAAAAAAAAAGGTAAAGTCCCTAATGAAATGACAAAACCAAGAGCTCAAACACATCAAACGAATGGATAACAAATGTCATATTCTTGACTTGGTACAGACTTTTCTTTGTAGAAAATGGTGTATGAAACGTTATATATCAGGGTATAAGTTCAGTAGTTAATTCTTATATAATCAGTATTGGTATTGAATGAAGCCAGATTGCTAAGCTTTATGGGCACAGTATACCAAATACTTTTATAAATATTTAAAAAATCTACACAAGGATCCAAAGACATGTATAACATTTTCTAAAATAAAATAACAAATTTCAAATCATCAGGAAAGTGATCATCAATCCTAGTTATACATAGTGGCATCTGGAGTATATGTATAAGTATAGAAAATACAATGTGTCATATTACTAAAAAATCAAAACAACAGTGACTCAAATGCAATACTTTCTGTTTAAGACAAAAACACAAATTCTAGCCTTGTCTAAAATGAGTCGACAAATGTTTATATGGATCTCTTAGTACAGGTTAACAAAAATGGATCTGGTAGTACCTTGTAGTACAGGTAACAGATCTGAACCAGTAGTACATGTAACAAATATGAATCTGTAAGTATATGTTGAAAATATGGATCTGGTAATACATTGTACATGTAAGAAATATGGACCTGTTAGTATATGTAACAAATATGGATCTGAATATAAAAGCAACACATATAGAACTGTTAGTGCAAGTAAAAAAATGGATCTGTAAGAAACAATGGAGGACATTTTTCAAATATATCCAAGTTTAACTTTTGTAAAGGAAGGACAAACTTCTTACTTCAATGTATCTGCAGAAAACAAATAGGAAAACTCATCAATTGCATCCCAGGTTTATTATCGTTTATTACTTTAAAATGTGTCCGTGTTACTTAATGAAAGATAAATAGTTTTTTCTTTATCTGATTGTTTTGCGCATGTGTATATATAATTGTAATTTCGTCGACTGGGATATTACAAATAGTTTATTATAATAGAATATTATTCTGCGTTTAAACAAAAGTAGACAAATTGTATATGTTTACCTTCACCACTCATGTGTACCTTACAATAAACACAAATACGTTTAAAAAAAGATAAAAGTAAACCCATGGATTTAAATAAAAACTGTATAATAATCTTATGAGAGTAATTATAAGGTGATAAGTTGTGTCGGTTTCAAATTTGTTAAATATAAAATCGAAACATTAATAGTAACATTATGCTCTAGTGACGATACGATATATATGGGTTTAATAAACTCCATATGGGATGAGATTCGTACCAATCAACTCGGCCCAACTTTTGCAAGAACAGTAATTAACAATATTTAGTATTTAGATAGCCGTATCACTGCAATGTTCAATATATATTCATATAAAATTCATATCAAATGTGTAAAAATACTTATTTAAACATATGTTTTGGGAAAGATATATTGGGAATGCTATATGATTAATGATTTAAGTATTAATTAAATATTTTATGACAATTCAATAGTGCTATTTTAAAAAAAATCGGTTTTATCGTTATTGACAATTGTATTTTAATGATATGCGCATAATAGTTGATTATGAATTCATCAAATAATAAAACACGTCCACCGTACAGATTGGGTCATAAATGCTTGTAAATGATAGTTGAAACCATTTACTATTTTTTCCAACGTGCATCGTTACTACTCCTTAGTACTGATTGTGTATGTTTTAAAATATAAAATTTTACTCAGTTACCTTGTATGAAATAGAAAAAATGGAAATTCAAAGAAGATGGAAAACAAAAGAAACAAAAATATTAGCTTTGAGGTGTGGAATTCTAGAATCATTTTTTTCAAAGTAGATGGCGCTTTGGGACAACAAAAGAATACAAAAAATACAGTTGCCTAGCTGATGATAACTGTTGGACTTACCGTTGAACATGTCTATGAATAAAACAATTATCTATGAACCGTTATTGCTGTAGTTTGTTATAATAAGATGTGCCTATGCCATTCATATCAAATAAACTTGCAATCATCTTACTTAGTTTTTATCGCATAAGATACAAAATCTCTTGATTCTTATTTAAATAAATGTATGAATGTGGTAGATAATAGAATATCACATTTTGAAAATAATTGAGAAGTAAATAATAGAGTACATAATACACCTATTTCCAGAATAAGAAATAAACTACAAATACTTTCAAAGCGGTTTGTGCTTGTACCAGCCGACAAAGCAGCCAACAATGTGGTGGTGGTATGCCGTAAATAATACACAGACGTTCTTAAGAATGAAATTTTAAATTCATCTACATTCAAGTCCATCCGCTTCACAGAGAGTCATATAGTAAACAGGCATATCCCAACCAAATCAAAGCTTAAGGCTTCTTCTGAACATTTGAAGGTCCCTACTATGTATTGGCTACCTAATCTACACAAAAAAACATTTAAATATCGTTTCATCTCGGCCTCTAGTAAGTGTTCTACAACTAATCTGTCAGTGCATTAACTACTATTAAAGAGCTTATCATAAACTATTGTAATAAAATATATGAACATAGTGGTATAAACCATTTTGGAGTGTAAAACATTCTTTGGATGTTTTAGATAAATTACGGGTTTTTGATGGTCCATTTGATTCTGTTAATAGTTTTGATTTTTCTACTCTTTATACTACACTTCCACACTATCTTATTAAACAAAAGTTTTCCTATTAAATTAAATGGTCGTTTGGTAAAGCTGAATGTAGATATATTTGCTGCAACTCATTTAAAGCCTTCTTCTCTAATGAGAAAGATAAATATGCTAGATATACTTACTGGAGGTGTGATGAGATGATTGAAGCTGTTAATTTCTCCTTGATCATATTGATGTACGTTTCGGCAACAAAGTTTATCAACAGGTTATAGGTATTCCCATGGGCACTAATTGTGCCCCTTTAATATCAGAATTGTTTTTGTACTGTTACGAATCACAGTTTATGACTAAACTCAGTAAAGACCCGTCGAAATTGCATTTAATTGATCAATTCAACAACACTTACCGTTATTTTGATGATATTTTTTCGTTAAATAATCAAGAATTTTCTCAATATACTGCTGAAATTTTTCCCAAGGAACTTACTTTAAATAAATCAAATTTATTTCGTAATAGATGTCCTTTCCTGGATTTAGATATTTCGGTTTTAAATGGGAAACTCCACACTAAAATTTACGACAAAAGAGACGATTTTTCGTTCCCTATTGTTAATTTTCCATTTTTAGATGGTTATGTTCCTTTGGCACCATCTTACGGTATTTATATTTCACAACTTGTTCGCTATGCCCCATGTCTGTTGTGACGTTTTTGATTTTAACGAACGCAACCTATGTATTAATGGTAAATTATTAAACCAGGGATATCGTTACCATAAATTACTGAAAACCTTTACTAAATTTTTCCATAGATATAAAGATTTGGTTTTGAAGTTTGGATGTACCTGTAGAAAATTTATTTCAAACAGGAAAGCACATCCTCATTTTTACGGATATGTTGTTAACCGTGCCCGGAAATTGAGAAATGATCTATGTAAACTTGTCGCTCCTTTAAAAAAACTTATTCTAAAAGGTTACCTATTCAACACTGCAATAAGATCATTGAATATCTGAAAATAATATTGAAAAATTACATTTACAGTTTTGTAAGCGCATTTTGGGGGTGCGATCTTCTACGCCAAGTTTTATGGTGTATGGAGAACTTGGAAGATTTCCACTTGAACTGCAGATCAAGTTAAAAATGGTATGTTTTGGCACAAGCTTGCAACAAACTATAAAAAATTATCGGGTAAACTGTACAAGTTACTTTGGTACATGCATGAGCATGAAGGTTATAATTTCAAATGGTTTAACTATGTAAAATCTGTGTTTAATGATTGTGGCTTTTGTGAAATATATAATATTCCGGAGCAAGTTGATTATAATTATATTAAAACTAATGTGAGGCAGCGTCTCCAGGACCAGTTTATTCAAAAATGGTTCTCTGATATAAATAACTCATCAAGGGAGAATTTTATTTACACTTTAAAGAAGAGTTTTGCTTAGAACCATACCTGTTAAAATTAAGGCGGGGTCATAGAGTAAATATATGTAAATTAAGGGTATGTAATACAAAGTTTCCCATTGAAACAGGAAGATTGAGAAATGTACCACGAAATGAGAGAATTTGTCCACTTTGTAAAGCTGGTCTTGGGGATGTGTACCACTATATATGTATATGTACCAATTATAAAGTTAAAGATTTAAGGGGGAAGTTCATACCTCCATATTATTTAAAATATCCAAATGTTAAAAAAGTACTGGGCATGCTTAAATATTGTAATAATAATGTGCTGTCTAAGCTGTCAATTTTTATTCAAAAGGTAGAAAAGATGCTTGTCTGATTTAAAACTGCAATAAACAAAGATTTATATCTGAAGATGTATAATTTAAAAATGTATACTGTATGTATTATGAAATATGTTGTGATTTATATTGTGCATAATATGCTCCTGTTACGCAGTCTTCTGCGGCTGAGTTTTCTTTAATAAACTATATCAATATTGTTTTTATTGGAATAAATATTGATTTTGTTATCAGTAGATTGAAAGCTTACTAAATTTTACTAGTATGTTATATATATACATATTCATGGATCTACAATCTGTCGGTACCTGTAACTTGGCATTGCACAAGGTTATGTTTTTCTCTGGCTGTTTATTATGTCTTTACACTAAATCCATTGGATGTTGGATGTGTACGGATTGATAGTTTCGTCTTAAGATGCATGATTTTTTTATTAGTTGTAAGTGGCTTTGAACTAGCTGTCAGATAACTGCAAGTACTCTCAGATCTGTTCATTGTGTCTTTTTGTGTCGGGATGTATAAGTACCCGGCCACGTCCACTTATATTTTTGTCCATCTGATGAGTTAAGCCTTTTTCAACGGATTTTTATAGTTCGTTCTTATGTTGTACTGTTATACCACTGTCCCAGTTTAGGGGGAGGGTTGGAATCCCGCTAACATGTTTAACCCCGCCACATTAATTATGTATGTGCCTGTCCCAAGTCAGGAGCCTGTATATTCAGTGGTTGTCGTTTGTTTATGTGTTACATATTTGTTTTTCGTTAATTTTTTTACATAAATAAGGCCGTTAGTTTTCTCGTTTGAATTGTTTTACATTGTCTTATTGGGGCCTTTTACAGCTGACTATGCGGTATGGATTTTGCTCATTGTTGAAGGCCGTACGGTGACCTATAGTTGTTAATGTCTGTGTCATTTTGGTCTTTTGTGGATAGTTGTCTCATTGGCAATCATACCACACCTTCATTTTTATATCACAAATTAATTTACAGGTTGTCAAAAGGGAAGAAATCCAGACAATCCAAAAACAAATGCTAACTGAATAAACAATTATAGTACACATAAATCTGCGTTTTTTATCACATTGTTTGAAAAAATCAAACCAGGAATGCCTCCATTGTGGTCACGCCCACGAATTCAACCTTTTCCCGGGGTTTTTCAAATACATACTGGGTCGTCAAATAACCCGAGAATTCGAAAAGGACCCGTTTCCACCCGGATTCTTGCGAGTTTAGACTGATTTCATGAGTTATTTTCATTTGAAATACCCTCATATTCGTAATTTTTCGTTGACAAGCAGTTCAAAGTAGACCCATAAATATAAATAAAATATACGGAGGTGCTTTTGCAAAGACATTCAGAACAGCCTGTCGGCGAGTGAAAGAAGGGTGTTCCTTTTGTGTGTATGCCTCACTTTGCCAATCCTCCTGTGTCTTAATCATTTTTGAAGGAACGTCAAATCATAATGCTAAATATGCGAATAGGTTGTATTTCTGTCAATATCCACAATTTTCCATATGAACATCTTCTTTTACGGCTAAATCTGTACTACTTTTAAAGGAAAGTTTGGAAAAAAATTCTATCCTTGAATGGACACTGTGTTTTCAAAGGTCAAGGTATAGGACTGTGCGGCATATTTTCAACGTTTAAATGCCCCAAACTTTAAACATTTACACTAACACTAAATGTCTTAGCTACCCCTACTTTGAATTAGGGATTACATATACTTCAATATGACCAATATTCATAATATGTAAATTTACTGGTAACATTCCTAAGTTATGTATCTATGAAATAAAACATAGATATCATAACTTGGAACCAATATGTAAAAAAAATATTCATTTCTGAATATTATATTTCTCCTCAAAAAGGTATGATTTGAATGAAAAACAGCAGTATTTACAAAGTGTAACTTATAAAAACATTTATTCAAATATAAAACTCTCGGAAACACTTTTTCTCACATAAATACTTATTTATCAGAATTTTAGCCTGAAAGAAATCACTGCATATACTTTAAGTTATTAATTACGGTACATTTACAAAAGAGATGATTTCAGCTTCTAAATTGTGAATTTTCCATTTCTATGTAGCAATATTCCTGCAGCGCCTGTATACGGAGTATATATATTTCCCAATTCATACGATATTCTAGGGTTTGTGTTTACTATTATGATTTCCTTGATAGATGGTGGCTGCTAACAAGGAAGCTTTTTAACCAAGAGTTTCAAATGATGAAGTTGAAATCATTCCTTCGAAAGTTTTACTGGCACCATCACGAATTTATTGACCGTTATGGAATAACCGTTTCACAGATTGTATCGGATATGTTCCTATGTAACTACAACCACTTCCTTTTTTTCAAGAATGTGACCTACAGAGCTATACTGGTTACCAGATTTGTAATAACTTGAGCAACTCGACGGTTGACTACGAAAGAGCATGGGCTAAGCGAGAAAAAGTTGAACTGGACACTTTGTCAGAATGGGTTAAAACTATCAGGTCTCTGATAAAACGTCGCATTCACAAGTTGAAAAACTGTGTGAACGATCGACCAAAGTCCATTTTCAGAGACAAGGAGGCCATGAAATGTCTATCATCTCTTCATGATAAGTATGTTGTTGTTCCTGCGAACAAAGCTTCAAATAATATTGTCTTTGTATGTAATTCGTATTACTACGAATGTCTTGTAAAAGAATTGGGTATAAAGGAGCACTCAGGTAATCCCACATACAAAGACATATCATTTGACAAGGATGAGATTTTAGCAAATCATAAGTCCTTCATGGCTTCAATAAACATTACATTGAACACCAAATCGGAGGACTTACCTTGTTTGTATTGGATACCAAAGCTTCACAAAATTTCGTACAAACAACGGTATATTGCTGGCTCATCTTCATGTTCCACTAAAGAATTGTCCATTAAATTGACTAAAATTGTATCCGCAGTGAAAGAGGGTCTTCAGAAATACTGTGAAACTGTTTACTCGCGTAGTGGTATTAACCATATGTGGAGTCTTAAACATTCTAAAGAACTTCTAGACAATTTTAAATCTCGGTCTATATCTAAAATAAGTTCTATCAACACTTTTGATTTTTCAACCCTGTAAACCACCATTCCCCATGTGAAATTGAAAACTCGCCTAAAAGAAATAATCCACAATGCCTTTCAACATAAAAATGGTAGCATACCCTATAAATTTACTACTTTGGGATTTCATAAGGCATAATTCGTTAATAGTGACAAACAAAAAGGTAAAACATGCTACACAAAAGAACAAGTGGTCAGTATGCTGGAGTTTCTTATCGACAACATATTTGTTGAGTTTGGAGGTAGACTTTTTCAACACATTGTCGGCATTCCTATGGGAACAAACTGCGCGCCTCTCCTTGCTGACCTCTTCTTGTTTTCATATGAATCGGAGTTCCTTCAGACATTTGTCAAAAACAAGAAGATCAAAGAAGCAAGGTTATTTTATTTCACTTTCAGATATATTGATGATGTTCTTTCCATTAACAATCCGAACTTTTCTGATTGGGTTCCATTAATATATCCACCAGAACTAGAAATTAAAGAGACAACAGACACAGCTTCATCCGCCTCAGTTTTAGACTTATACCTCGTCTCGTCCTTTTTCTAAAAAAGTTCATCGGCAGGTACCCAGAACTTGTTGATAAATATTCCGTATCAACTTCGCAAATAATACACGATGGTCTTGAAGTATAGATTTTGTGTACTGACGTTGTTTATCATCTTAATAACGTGTTATATTGTTCTTTAATTTGTCTTTATAAACATTACTTTTACTGTTAAGTCTGTTTTTTTAGATATCCTTTTGACGTAACTCTATGCTTATGTATCCCATCATACTTTGAACGACATAATTATTTTACGATGTGACTCTGCACCTGTGTATCTTGTCATACTTTGAATGACAAAATTATTGTATTTATTAATATTTCTTTTACTGTTAAACCACTTTTTTGTGATATACATTTGACGTGACTCTGTACTAATGTATCCCGTCATACTTTGAACCACACTATTATTTTATTTATTATTATTACTTTAACTGTTAAGTCAGTTTTTGTTATATTATTTTGCGTGACTGTATTTATGCATCCCGTCATACTTTGAGCGACAAAATTATTTCATGTCTACCTGTGCGAATTTCAAACGCGCAATTTTACTCCAGTACTCAAAACCCTCCTTCCTTGATGGGTGCATTTTACATAGACAAATAAAATCGTATAATATAATCAAAATGAGGATGTTAATTTGATGTTTGCCTTTTTGTGCTTCTTCGTTACATTTGTTGTTTTTATAGTGATTAAGATGGTAACACAATGTTGTACCCCTATTTTTGACATTTTTACCTATTGTGTCTGTTTGTTTTGTTCACGCATCGGTGACAATATAATGGAATTTGATGCGATTGTCATACAAGTCAGAGATTTAGCTAGCTATAAAACCAGATTCAATCCACCATTTTCTACATTTGAAAATGCCTGTACCAAGTCAGGAAAATGGCAGTTCTTATCCATTCGTTTTTTATGCGTTTTGTTATTTGATTTTGCCATATGATTATGGACTTTCCGAATTGATTTTCCTCTGAGGTCAGTAATATTGTGATTTTACTTTTTATGTAAAAATATATTTATACTTGATAGGGTACACTGAAAATTTTACCGGTTTACATCAATTACTGTTTCAAACAATAAACAATAAGACAAATTGATAAGTTCCGGAACCATCTCATGCGATTTCCTTTTAGTAATGTCATTATATGTTACATGTTACCTATTACCTTATATGTACGTTCCGCATCTGTCAGGCCCACCACCAAACGGTGTATTTCAGATTTTCTATATACACGGGTCATGATCACAGACTTCAGCCTACTAAATTCATCATAGTTACATTGTTTCCCATTGTAGTATTTGAAGTAGCATGACTTTAAAAAATACAAACATTTCAATTTTTTTTCAAAATATAGGGTTGTTGTGATTATTGTCAACGTGTATATGCCCGAACCTTTCACAGTTTAAGCTAGCACTTAATGTCGTAACCTTAACAACCCCTACATTTAATTTAGGATTACCAAAGATTACAATATGATCAATATGCATATATATATTTTCTCTGACCTATTTTCGTATGCAACCGGATGCGACGTACCATGATTTGGTGGTATTCCACCTCTACGAAAACTGTGACCGGAGTACTTAGAACTGTCATATCCAAGAATTTTTAATCTGGTAAGAAACCCATTATACAGGAACATATCTCTATTGATACATAATCAGCACACCCCTCTCATTTAATCTTTCCAGGAGCATGTCTCTATATTGTTCATAATCAGCTCAAGCCTCTGACTAAAGCTTTCCAGGAGCATGTTTATATTTATACAGAATTATCTCACTCCTCTGATTGATATAGAAATGCTAACGCTCAGAATACATTTCGAATATCACGGCCAAGACCATGTGAAAATTTTCAACAAATATATGGCCACTATGAACTATTTCTTAATAAACGCATGGATTACACTAAACGAAACTATTCTTTTAATAAAGAAGTAAATCAACAAAAGATAACACTCTCGGAAATGTTTTTGTTCTTTGTTTTCTTTTATAATACTGGCACCTTTTACAACTTATTCAATATATTTGGTTTTGCTCATTGTTGAAGGATACATTTACCTATAGTTTTAGACATACATTGTATTTAATGGGGAAATTCAGGAATCGAGAAGAAACAGGTTGAACAAATAAACTCCAAATGTTATAAATATTGCTTAGTGAAGAATGTACATCTGTGTTGACGACTGCATGCGAAAAACAACATTTCCCTATCGAAGCACGAAAGAACCCTCCTCTTTTTTTTCAGGAAAGATCTGAAATTGATGGGATAACAGTATCTTCCTGCGCAATGGGTGTACATTTATGTCATTAGGATTCTGTAGGTTATTTGTCTCTTTAAGGCGCGGTTTGGCTAGCCACAAAACCAGGTTTAACCCACCATTTTGTTCTATAAATGTCCTGTACCAAGTCAGGAAAATGGTTGTTGTTATCTTCTTATTCGTTTCTATGTGTGTCGGTTCTTTTTTTTTGTAGCACTTTAGTGTTTCTGTTGTTTCTTTGTTTTCCTGTTTTTTAGTTAGTAACCCGGATTTCTTTTATCTCAACTAATGTAGTACTTTCGAAAAGCGGTATATATACTGTTGCCTTTATTTGCACTCACCCGACATTGTCTTTTTTATAGTAATAAAAACATGAATAAATTAGAGAAGTTAACAAAAAATAACACCAAATAATTTTTATTCTGATTAAATTGCTGATACTAATTGTTATCACAAAACTATTCTTTGAATTACAATATCTACAACATTTCATTGATACCATTACAAAACAATCAGTATGTAGATAGTTACTTCCATTGATAATTAACTATCTCTTAATTACACAAAACTTTCAAACTCCATTGCATTTCTATTGATCGCAATATTAAAAACAACATGTTGTTTGATATATTTCTATCAAATTTAATTATAAATCATAAAGTGTAAATCAATGTCGCGCAAATGGCAACTCTAAATACTAATTATATCAAATGTTAACCGATTACAGGGGGAAAATGCATTTATGAAAAGGAAAGACGCTTCATGGAAATGGTCTCAATACAATGCAATATGTAGAAAATTTTCCTTAAGCTGGGGTCACACATTCACGATTTTTGCTGCCGTCTTTGACAGGACCATTCCCGATTAAAATTTATTAAAAGTCTGATCAAGATCCTATGAATCGTGGATAGAAATTCAAACTTTAATTAAAATTTATAAAGAAAAAAATTGTAATCACGACAACAATCAGATATTGTTCAGGAAGCGTCGATATTCAACCGTTTCCAAGCGAATTTATCCCGATAATCCCGTTCTTAATCCGCTTCTAATCCGATTTGTATCTTTCGCCAGGTAAAATTCGACCGAGTCTGTCACGACTGCGTCCCGACAGAGATCAGATAGTGACAAGACAGTGAACCGACGCTGACGGAAATTATCGTTCGAAAACTCGGGATGATAAGGTACTGTCGGAACGTAATTCTATCACGGTCCGCTCTTTCGCATTGCAAGCGGCTGTGTCTGGTCTCAGTCGTATTATATTCTGTAATTGTCGGGACTCTGACGTGGGAATCATTGACGAATTTAGAATTAATAACGGGACTGTTTCGGAACGGTTTCGGCTAAAACGGTTCGCAATCGACAAGATCTGGATGCAATCTGGACTCAATCGGCTGGAAAACAGCAATATAAAATTTCTCCAGATCATTCCCGTTCCACAGGACACCGTGCCGAATACACAAAACATTGTTAGGAATTCGATCCGATACAGCAGAATCTGTCATGACATAGTCACGATTGTAATCCGACTATACACAATTGGCTGAGTTTCCCCGAATGTTACGGGACTCACCTAACTGTCGGGGTGCTTTGTCGAACTATTCGGACCCTTCCCGACCAGTAGGAATCTGTTACGAACTAAAACGACTGCGTTCAGACAATGATAGGACATTCCAGAGAATTGAGGATACTAATCCTACTTATTCATTTTTCGTGTCGTATCGCTGTCTGATCTCAAACGGGAGCAATACTCGACAATGTGTGAACCCTGCATTACAGAAGAAGCTGAGGGTATTTCGTTTATATTGCTTAAATAAATTGTTATCACAAACCTATTCTTTGAATTACAATATATACCACATTTCATCCATTACATTACAAAATAGTAACAATCAGTAGATAGCTATTTACTTCAATTGATAATTACATATCTCTTCATCATATAAAACTTTCAGACATCATTGATTTTTTATTGATCACACTATTTATAAAATGATTGTTTGATAATTGTACAACTAATTTAATTTTAACCTTTAAAGTTTACATCAATTTTGATCACATGACAATTCTATATACTAATTACTGTGGATTCATTTATTTTCGTGGACACCAATTTTCGTGGATGAAGGAAAACGTGGATGTTCGTGGGCATTTGATTTCGTGGTTTGGCCGAATTCTTTATACAAGTCTTTGAACATTTGTCATTAGTTGAACATTTAATTTCGTGGTTCACCAGTGTTTACCTTTACCTACAAAATCCACGTAATTTGGTATCCAACGAATAATAATGAATCCAAAGTAGAACACGTTAAACAAAAATTGTATTAATGAAAAGGAATAACGCTTCATGGAAATGATATACATATGCAGAAAAATAAAATTACAGAAGAATTTGAGGATATTTCTTTTTCAATGTTATAATCACAAAGGAATTGTGTAATACTTGAAAGTACATATTAATGAAATGATTTAGATAACAAAAGCTTGGGTGTAATTAAATTGATAAAACAAACTAGGAATATATCAATTTTCATGTCTTCTTATCAATCTGATATTTCTATGTTTGAGTCACACTTGTGTTTGATTGGTGCCTAATATTGAGGTACGTCTATCTCATTGCAAGTGTTTAGTGTAGTATAAAGTCTAGAATCTTAATGCTCAGGCGTACTATGTTACAAAAACCTACAAATCAGAAAAAAAACCAAAACACCAATGCAACACATGAAATAGCATACCAATCATAGAAATATAGTAGCTGATAATTATATACAGTGTTATTTGGTAAAATATATTCAGTAAAATAAGGAATTTAATGGATGGAAACCATAAAAACGCAGAAACAGTCCTCTCATTTGTATAACAGTCACAAATAGGTTCACACTATTTATAAAACTATGTGAGTAAAAATAGCAGATATAAAAACACAAAATGTCAAAATAAGAGGTAAAGCAGTCAAATTTGCGTTTTGATATCAATCACTTTAAAAACAAACAAACACGTCAATATAGAAAAAAACAAAATCCACTAAGACATAGCACATAAGCAAACACGAAAGACAAGATTACAAAAATGAACTTACAAAAAAAATCAAACAATATGGAAGATACTACATAAAATTAGAGACATGGAAGATGCATTATCAATATAAGAGTAAAACCAAATCTGTAAACTATGGAAAATACAGCATGCACATTTTAATAAGACAAAAACTTGTGACATGAAAATTCAAAATAAAACAAAAACGGTAAAAAATGATAAAAAAGACATATGCATGCACATCATATTAAGACGAACACTGTAAAATATTCAAAAATAGCATAGAAAAAGAACAACTATAATACAGAATAAACATCATACGTAGACAAAATGTGTGAACATTGGAGATACAGTATGAAAATCATAATCATCTGCAATTATGTAAATTGTTCAGAACTAAAAAGACAATATGACAGCCTGAAAATAAGAATATGTAACAAAAACTGTGAAATATAATAAATAACGCATCAAACAGCTGGCAAAGTCATAATGAGTCAAAAATGTAAAATAATAAAAAGATACAGCATAAAAATCATATTTAGTCAAAAATGTAAACTATGAAAGCTACAGCACTATAATCATAATGAAATAAAAACTGCAATTAAGGAAGATACAAAATAAAACTTATAAATAATATAATGGGATAAATATCAGAAGTTTTCAAACAGAGTCAGAAGTAATGGGATGTATAGCAGTAGATATCAAACAAAGCCAGAAGTAATGGGGTTAATAGTAGTAGATATCAAATAGAGTCAGAAGTAATGGGATGCATAGCAGTAGATATCAAACAAAGCCAGAAGTAATGAGGTTAATAGTAGTAGATATCAAATAGAGGCAGAAGTAATGGGATGAATAGCAGTAGATATCAAACAGAGACAGAAGTAATGGGATGGACAGCAGTAGATATCAAACAAGGACAAAACTAATGGGATGAAAAGAAGTAGATATTAAACAAAGACATAAGTAATGTGATGAATATCAGTAAATATCTAACAAAGACAGTTAGAATTGGATAAATAGGAGGAAATAACAAACACTGACAGAATAAATTTAGTTTTTGCCTGCATGTTGTTTGTTTTAACGGTCACAACCACTCAAGACAACATAATTAGAAATAAAGAGTACATTGTTTCCTCTTTTTCATGTTATTCGTTTAAAATCATTTTTATAGATGTATGTCCATTTTCTGTTGCAATGTCTAAAGGGAATTTCTCATCCATTCTACATATCTGTGAGTCTGCTCCGTTATCTATTAATAAACGAACAATATCTTCATATCCTATTTCACATGCATAAAACAATGGTGTGGTCCCGTCTTCTTTTGTCATGTTGATGTTAGCATTGTAATCGATCAGGCAACGGACTACATTTATCTTACCCATAACACAAGCAATGTGAAATGGAGAGGAACCAGCTACTAAAAGAAAGGCATAATCTACGGACTTCTTACTGATGTATTCTGTTACACGTGATGATGTATTCTTTACTAGGCTATCAAATAAGTTTTGTTTTGCTTTGTTTAATGTGAAAGATTGGTGGGTATTTAATATATCTGTCATAAACTGTTTACTATGGATACAGATATTACAGTTAGCATTATTCTCTAACAGTAACTGTGTTATCTCTGTGTTTCCATTAAGTGTACTGAAATATAAAGCGTTACCTCCATCAAATGTCTGGGCATTAATGTCTGGTTGATGTTTCAGTAATGGCTGGACAAGACTCGGTATGTTACTCGTTCTGGTGTTATTGTTGACATATGGCGTACTCAGTTGTGTATTGTTACATGGATCAGGATTCCTCTCTAACAGTAATCTAACGATATCAGTATGTCCTGCATTACTTGCCTGTATCAAAGGACTATATATCCATCATTGTCACAAAGAGTAACATCAGGTTTCTTCTGTAACAGTAACTTTACTATATCAGTATATCCATTCTGACTAGCCTGTAACAGAGGACTCCGGCCAATATTGTCGCATAGATTACCATCAGGATTCTTCTCTAACAGTAACATCACTATATCAGTATGTCCGTATTGACTAGCCTGTAACAGAGGACTACATCCATTCATGTTACATTGATTAACATCAGGATTCCTCTCTAACAGTAACTTTACTATATCAGTATGTCCGTTTTGACTAGCCTGTAACAGAGGACTCAAGCCATCCTTGTTACATAGATTTGCATCAGGATTCCTCTCTAACAGTAACTTTACTATATCAGTATGTCCGTTTTGACTAGCCTGTAACAGAGGACTCAAGCCATCCTTGTTACATAGATTTGCATCAGGATTCCTCTCTAACAGTAACTTTACTATATCAGTATGTCCATTCTCACTTGCCTTTAACAGTGGACTCACACCATTCTTGTCACATAGATCTACATCAGGATTCCTCTCTAACAGCAACTTTACTATATCAGTATGTCCGTTTTGACTAGCCTGTATCAGAGGACTCAAGCTATCCTTGTTACATAGATTTGCATCAGGATTCCTCTCTAACAGTAACTTTACTATATCAGTATGTCCATTCTCACTTGCCTTTAACAGTGGACTCACACCATTCTTGTCACATAGATCTACATCAGGATTCCTCTCTAACAGCAACTTTACTATATCAGTATGTCCGTTTTGACTAGCCTGTAACAGAGGACTCAAGCCATCCTTGTTACATAGATTTGCATCAGGATTCCTCTCTAACAGTAACTTTACTATATCAGTATGTCCACTCTCACTTGCCTTTAACAGTGGACTCACACCATTCTTGTCACATAGATCTACATCAGGATTCCTCTCTAACAGCAACTTTACTATATCAGTATGTCCGTTTTGACTAGCCTGTATCAGAGGACTCAAGCTATCCTTGTTACATAGATTTGCATCAGGATTCCTCTCTAACAGCAACTTTACTATATCAGTATGTCCGTTTTGACTAGCCTGTATCAGAGGACTCAAGCCATCCTTGTTCATGTTGTTACATAGATTTACATCAGGATTCCTCTCTAACAGCAACTTTACTATATCAGTATGTCCGTTTTGACTAGCCTGTAACAGAGGACCCAAGCCATTCTTGTCACATAGATTTACATCAGGATTCCTCTCTAACAGTAACTTTACTATATCAGTATGTCCGTTATGACTAGCCAGTCACAGAGGACCCAAGCCATTCTTGTCACATAGATTTACATCAGGATTCCTCTCTAACAGTAACTTTACTATATCAGTATGTCCGTTTTGACTTGCCTGTAACAGAGGACTTAAGCCATCATTGTTACATAGATTAACATCAGGATTCCTCTCTAACAGCAACTTTACTATATCAGTATGTCCTTCCTGACTAGCCTGTAACAGAGGACCCACGCCATTCTTGTCACATAGATTTACATCAGGATTCCTCTCTAACAGTAACTTTACTATATCAGTATGTCCGTTATGACTAGCCAGTAACAGAGGACCCAAGCCATTCTTGTCACATAGATTTACATCAGGATTCCTCTCTAACAGTAACTTTACTATATCAGTATGTTCGTTTTGACTAGCCTGTATCAGAGGACTTAAGCCATCATTGTTACATAGATTAACATCAGGATTCCTCTCTAACAGCAACTTTACTATATCAGTATGTCCTTCCTGACTTGCCATAAACAGTCCACTTATCCTATCATCTTTGCATTGATCCACATTCACATTATTACGTAACACCCACTGTACCATGTCAGTATAACCATCATAACAATTACAAACCAGAGGAGTAATACCAGAAACACAGCTCTCCTTCGGTTCAACTGTATCCTTTGTATTAGCTAATTTAACCTGCTGTAATTTATCAAGTTGTTGTAAGTACTGTATTAACTGTTGTCTGAAAGATGATACTTTCATATTATGGTTACTGAACACAACTGCAACCTTTCCTGCAAACCAGTCCTTGATAAACCTTTCTAAATATAATTCTAAATGATCATCTGATATTTCAATAATGAAATCTATGTTACTGTTCTCTTCATCTGGTGATGTCTGCCAAATAAAACGTTCATGTACTAAATCACTATCACCATGTTCTATTAAACATTCTATAATTTTCTGACCAAAGTAATAGGCAAGGATGTCAAACAATTTATCATGTATTGTTCTGTAAATACCATCCTGTATAGAGACAAATGTACCAACTAGAGTGTCAAGTTCTGTCTTTAGTTTTGCCTTTGGAATGCTGTTCATTCCACAAGCTTCACATGTGTCTTTTATTATCTTTGTTTGAGCATTTGTAATTCTACCCTGGAACCAATCCTCTCTCAGCTGATTATTGAAAATAACTAATAAAGCTAGACTGCTTTTTTTACATTTCCCCTCATCACCTTGCCTACTTAAACTGTCTATTTCATTTCTATAGACAGTATATGGACTTTCGAAAAAATTGTTCACATCTCCATGTTTTCCCTTATTATATAAAGAGCACAAAAGTGGAAAAAAATCACTATTTTCTGATAACTTATCAAGATCAACTAATCCGGTACCAATATATTTACTTGCTATACTATTTTTTTCTTTAGATGTAAGGCATAGTTTATCTGATATCAAGTTACATTCACAGGATTTAAAAGGTAATAATGTATTAAACTTATCATCGTTATAGACTTGTAACCTACATGATACAATAATCTTACAACATTTATCTGCAATAATTGTGTCAATCACAGGTAACAGTTGTTTCCAGTTATCAATATGTTGCTGGTTGGCAGTGAAATTTCCACAAATATCATCGACAACGAAGACTGTCTGTTCACCAGGTTGATAATAATTTCTGATATCATCTGGTTGTATCACGGGAACTATTTTGTATCCTGCTTTCTGTATAGAAAGCGCTGTGTGTCTTGCAATAAAAGATTTGCCAGCTCCTGATGGGGCAGTTAAAGTCAAACAACTGTTGTCCTTTAATTTTTTCATGACATACGTACTGGCTCTCGTAGAAACAAACATCTTATCCTTCGTTTTCCAGTCTTCTATTTGTTTTTTAAATTGATCTGAAAAATTAATTTGTAACTAATACGAATCTTAGAATTTGACTATTTATATGATTTATAAATTTTAATTCATAACAGACACAAAAATAGTAGATGACATGTGTCACATTGTAGACAGGATATATTTTACAATGTTGTACACCATCCTTTTTACTCAGTACTGAAGGTTGATGGTGACCTGTAATTGTTTATGTACTTGTTTTTTTGGTGGATAATTGTAAAATAACCACCATACCACATCTAAAATTGAGAATGGACATGCGGAATGTTTCAAAGAGACAACAACCCGACCATAGAACAGACAACTGAACTAGTATATATTTGTTTAGGGGCCAGCTGAAGGACGCCTCCGGGTGCGGGAATTTCTCGCTACATTGAAGACCTGTTGGTGACCTTCTGCTGTTGTTTTTTCTGTGGTCGGGTTGTTGTCTTTTTGACACATTCCCCATTTCCATTTTCAATTTAACAACAGAAGGTCACCAATAGGTCTTCAATGCAGCTAGAAATTCTCGCACATTGAGGTATCCTTCAGCTGGCAGCTAAAAAAAATATATATACAAGTTCAGTGATAATGAATGCCATAATAATACAAGACCAACAAAGGCCAGAGTCTCTTGATCTGGGAGAGGCGCAAAACTGCGGCGGGGTTAAACATATTTATGAGATCTCAACCCTTCCCCAATATCTTTAGCCAATGTAGAAAAGTAAACGCTTAACAATACAGTCTCATGTCAGAAGATGTAACAAAAGAAAATAAATAAAATGAAAATAATACATAAATAACAACAGACTTCTAGCAGTTAACTGACAGCTACAGACTTCAATTAAACTGATTGAAAGATTATGACTTCATCATATGAATTTCAGGCATAATCTCCCGTGAGGGGTGTAGTATCATACCATAAAAGAACATAACCCGAGACAGGCCAATAACTGGTTTCTAAATAAAATTGTTTAGTTCCGATGCAAAGACCCTTTAAGTGAATCAATATTTAAGCAAAAATATGCAATCTTTAATGACCTGACAACAGTATCGTAACTATATCCCTTCTTAATAAGTCTATTTTAAGGTTGTTTTAGCCTCTGAGGTGAATACTGACATTTTCATCTGGTTATTTTCATAATATATATTTACATGTAAATATATTTATGTTACACCTTGTGATCAATTTATTTGGCAATCGTCAATGGCAGTCATCATGGTTTGAGAACATGAGTTGTTCGACCTGTTAGTCAAATGCGGTTTGTTAAAATATATTTTTTCACTCTTTTGGTCTTTTGGAAAATGTTGTTTGTGCTGTATTTAGACCCCTCTAAAACGAAATTTGTAACATGCACACGTATACAAATTGCTGTTTTTAGCTAACGTAATCACAGGTTTGAACGTTGTTTTTAGCTAACGTAATCACAGGTTTGTAACATGCGCACGTATACAAATTGCTGTTTTTAGTTAACGTAATCACAGGTTTGAACGTTGTTTATTGCTGTTTTTAGCTAACGTAATCACAGGTTTGAACGTTGTTTTTAGCTAACGTAATCACAGGTTTGAACGTTGTTTTTAGCTAACGTAATCACAGGTTTGAACGTTGTTTTTAGTTAACGTAATCACAGGTTTGAACGTTGTTTTCTATGTAGACTTGCATATATATTGTATATTGTAAATATCCCTTGAAAATATGTCATTGGAAAAACAATCATAGATTTCCCTAGTTAACCATCAAACATTTCTTTACTTTACATAAATTTATAAATCGATTGAAACAAAAACAAATCCAGTAAAAAAACATCAGTTATAAAATGAAAGCAACGAAGAAAAAGAAACACTAAAGTGAACAAAAAACAAACGACAATATGTAACAAACACAGAAACGAACTTTAAGATAACGACTGTCATTTTATTGACTTGGTACAGGACATTATCTGAACAAAATGGTTGGTTGAACCCACTTTCCAAAAAACATCGCTATAGAATTATTCCCTTAATTCGACTTCATTAAATTTCAATTCAGTTTCTCAATTCAAAGCGTCACTAGTTTAATTAAAAACCAATTGTTCAGAGAACAATTGAAGGTCTTTCCACCAGTAAATATCTATTTTGATATTAAGATATAAAAAATCAGTCTAAAATGTCAGTTCCTATGGATTTATGATTATGAATATCAACCTAAAGCAAAGGTCAAATCTAGAGAGTCAAATTAATCTATGACCTTGACCCCAATTTCAAGGTCACAAACTGAGGATATCAAATCAAAAGACCCTAGGTCTGTAATATGTATGGTTAATAAGTAATATCACTTTATGCATAATTTTATATACGATAGGGGCGAAACTCCCATTTATTGTTTACGCACACTTTCAACCAAAATTATTAAGTTACAACACGTCGCAACTAACAATTAGGTAAAAATAATCTGTCGATATGTTAAATAGTTTTTGTAAATAAGTGAAACAAAGCCAATATCAAAATTTAGAATGTGACCTTGACCTAATTTTCATTTTTTTGGACCAAGGATCTCAAATCAAAATACCCTAGGTCTCTATCACTTATTGTTTATCAGTTATAAATGCATATCACTGATATCAAATACATAAGGGGGGAATAACTCTCATATGGAGTCTCCGGATAGCTTTGGTCAATATTTAAATCAGAATCCTTAAGATTTTACGAGCAATTTGGTATAATAAGTTTGTCGTAATCTTTTACGGTTGCGAAGGAGTAGTGGTGACAAGAAAAACAGTGTTTGGGGAGATAACTCTTATAACGTAAAGTAATTGGTTACACAGTTGTCAGTTTTTAAAGCGTATAAACTATAAGATATCATCTTCCAAAAATCTAAGCGACAACTAATGAAACAACCATACTTTGCAAGAACAAAAATTGACAGAACAAAAAAAATAATAGACAGAACAAAATCAATAGGTCTTTTCATGGAAAGGTGGAAAGACCTAATAAAAGTCTGAAGAAACAGTGTAGCAGCTATAAGAGAAAGTTTAATACTGATAATTCCAATTTCAATGTTGATAATTCCAAGATTAAAGTTGTCAATTTGAAAACAATTATGATAAAAAGGATGGTCCTAATACGTTTCCGTAATTTTCATTGATGATATGTAACTTTCTCTTATTCGTAAAACAGATTTGACTCTCTTAACTTATTTTTTTACCATTTAACAGATGCTGAAACAAATTCAATTACAATAATAGTGTTAGAAGAAAAGAAAATAATTTTGAGCAGTCTTATCTCTACATTTCCCATCTCGGCACGGACTGTTTAAGTTATAAGATAGATTTATATTACTTTTATAAGTTAATAAGTTAGATCAGCTGTTAGATTTCCCTGGATAATCAGTGGAGTGTAACAGGGACTCTTGGTTTAATTTGTAATAAGCAAGATTTGATGAATAAATATTAGTATGTTGTTAAAATATAAGATAGGTTTGAAAAATGTTTTTAACAGATCAACATAGGATAAAGCATTTTAAACTTTAAGAGAAATTGGAAAATAAAAAAATGTTTTATTTCAACTGTATCAATAATCATTATATACCTCTGATGTTTGGTGGTATAGGGTTTTTAAAACTTTTTCTGATTGTTATTTGTTCAGCCCGTAAAAACCTGTAGGAAGCCTTTAATGTACTGTTAGAAGTCTTTAATATACTGTTGGAAGTCTTTAATGTACCATGCAGAGATTTTAACTTTCTGAGCTTTTCTGTCACTTTTGACTGTTTCTTCCTCAAATTGTATGTTGTTAGTTTCAGTTTTTTCATCTCTTCAAGTGATTGTTTGATTTCCAACATAATTTCCTGATTAGACTGGTCTAAGATTTTCACCTTCAACTCTTGACACTCTTGAAACATGATTTGACCTCCCAATCGACCTACTGCCTGGAAATGAAATCATGTATTGATTAAATCAATGTATAATATTTTGAATTATTTATTAATAAACATCTGTTTTTCTATCATGCCAAACATTTATCACGATAGACATTTCTAATACATCTAATTAAGTCTTGCTTGTAATTCAACATTGCTAGTTATCTGCATTGTGTAAAAAGTGAATCACAATAATACTGAACTTAAGCCTTTTCCAACTAATTTTTATAGTTCTTTCTTATGTTATACTGCTATACCACTGTCCCAGGTTAGGGGGAGGGTTGGGATCCCGCTAACATGTTTAACCCCGCGCCACATTATTTATGTTGATGCCTGTCACAAGTCAGGAGCCTGTAATTCAGTGGTTGTCGTTTTTTTTTGTGTTACATATTTGTTTTTCGTTTATTTTTTTGTTATTTAAATGAGGCCGTTTGTTTTCTCGTTTTTGTCCATGTATTTATGAGTTTTGAACAGCGGTATACTACTGTTGCCTTTAATTACATTGTCATATCGGGGCCTTTTATAGCTGACTATGCGTTATGGGCCTTGCTCATTGTGAAAGCCGTACGGTGACCTATAGTTGTTAATGTCTGTTTTATTTTGGTCTCTTGTGGACAGTTGTCTCATTGGCAATCATACCACATCTTTTTTTTTGTTTATAACCAGAGGAAAATTTAAAACAGAAAGTCACTCATTAAATTGCAAAATTAAAAGCCCAAACTCATCAAACGAATGGATAACAACTGTCACATTCCTGACTTGATTCAGACATATTCGAATGTAGAAAATGGTGGATTTAACATGATGTTATAGGCTAGCTAAACCTCTTACTTGTATGACAGTCTCACCACATTCAAAAGAGTAATAACATTGTGTTTACAAGATCAAGCAAAATGTAAAGTAAGGGAACTGAGTTACACCACAAAGTGTTCACCTGTTTGAACCTTTGTTTATGGTGCTGTAATGCAATATGTCAATCAATGAATATTATACCTCTTCATGATGTATGCTCTTTTTCTAATACTTATATTGAATTACGAACCATCATGTGTATGCATTATTTGTTTTAAAGTTTATCAATTTAGTTCATACAGAATGTTGGTTTATTTTACATTAAGTGTCATGTTGCTGTTGTCAAAACACGAACTTTGCCTTACCTTACCGTACCTACTCCTTTCCAACATTAAATTTGATATTAACAAAATTGATGTTGATATTTATAGGATTAAAATTGATCTTTCCTAGATAAAAGTTGGAATTTCCAAGAATTATGTTAATGTTGAAGAAAAACAGCAGTACTTTATCGCTGTTCAATAGTAATGCATCGATATAGATTTAACAAATCTGGGTTACACACAAACACTGGGGGAAACACACCAACTATAAGAGAAAATCAACGGAACAACAGAAAATCTTACATGCAACAAAAACAAACGCCAAAATACCGACTTGGTTCAGGACATTTTAAGAAAAACAATAGTGTCTTGAACCTTGATTGTATGGCTAGCCACAGCTTACGTTGATATTGCGATGCTAAAAAATGTCTCTAAAGTGTCAACACTACGTGACAGATTTACAATACAAACAAACGCATAAGTAAATAGTATAATACTACGTTACTAACATGTAAATCAAAACTAACTACAAACATCTAAATGCTTTGACAACGTCCTAATCAATGGTGTTTGTTTTGTTGCACTTCAGTGCATCTGTTGTTCAGTTGAACAGCGGTATACCACTATTGCCTTCATTTTGAGCAGCGGTATACTACTGTTGCCTTTATTTTAAACAGCGGTATACTACATGTACTGTTGCCTTTATTTTGAACAGAGGTATACTACTGTTGCCTTTAATTTGAACAGCGGTATACTATTGTTGCCTGTATTTTGAACAGCGGGATACTACTGTTGCCTTTATTTATTTTGATAAACACAATATAATACTGATTAACCCAAAATGGAAATTAACTCAACTATACCGAAATATATGCTGTATGTGAAATATACCGCCAGTACAGCAACTTATAAACAAAGATATGACTTGATCTAATGATCGTGTTTGAGTACGTCATTATTGTTTTATCGTTTTTAGTTTTAGAAGTATAAATTACAAAGAAGAATTTTTTTCTCGAAATTGAACTGTAACAGCTGATAACTCGAAAATTGATTATCTCACGTCTCTGAAAAATTAAAGTGGAACAATCATTTTTACCTTGTCAGTTTGGATAAGTGATAAACATAAGTATATCTTTATCTGCTTATTATGTTTGAATCAATATTGTTTTAACGTTTTTAGGTTTTGAAGTATAAGCTACAAAGACGTAGAGTTTTCATGAAATTGACATGTAAGGCTAATAACTCTTAAATTTATTGCCTCGCGTCTCTTTATTTTAAAAAGATCAATTTTACCTTGTCAGTTTTGATAAGTATAGCGTTTAAACTTACATTTGATATATCTCCCCATGCTGTATTGAAATAAGCAGAGTCTATTGTATTACTATCATGATGTGCTAGTTTATTCCTATAATATTTAATCCTGGCTAGATCAGATCCTAGAGTTGATTCCCCTGGCAGTGGTAGACTGTCAAATCCATTGATTGGATGACTGATAGATGTCAAGTTTCTGATTAAACAGATCATCAACGTTACATCGAATGTTTTGGAATCCGGAACCCCTGTCATCAAAAGCAAGAGAGATTTATCACTAGTAGTCGTGCAATTTAGTCAATGTTGAAATGTGATTTACCTGAGTATAATAAAGTTAGTATAAACATTCACACATAGTATGTTATTTTTAAAAAGAGACAATAACTAAATGTTAAAAAAGTTGTATACCATTACTTCCTACACTATTAAAAAACTCCATTCATTGAATGTAAGGGTTGCATATCTTTATGGAAAAAAAACCATCAATATCTAGAAAATACATGTGTACGTCAGCTTCCATACAATATGTGTGTTCTTCTTTTTTTAAATCATTTTAAACAATCATTTTAAACGGGGTGGACCCAGCCATTTTAAAAAGGGGGGTCCCAACCCAGGACAAAGGGGGGTCCAAATGTATGTCCCCAGTCAAATGCATGGATCGGTAAAAAAAAGGGGTTCAACCCCCGGAACCCCCCTGGATCCGCCAATGTTGGCTCTTGTAAATAAACTCATCGTAGATATAAAGATTTAAATTTTATATTTACGCTTGACGCGCTTTTACAAAAGACTCATTAGTGACGTTCGTAAAAAAAGTTAAACGCCAAAAAAAGTAAGTTAACATGCAACTATCTGCTCTATCACACTAGACAACAAGTTTTATTGATATATATGTAGGACTAGTTATATAGATATGATCCATAAGAATGGTCGAAGTCAAAGTCGGATAAACATCGAAAGAAGGGGAAACTTCGAATTGACCAATGAACCCGCCAAACAAACATGTAAATTTAAACCATTCAAAACAACTAATATACTATGAAAGTACCTTTATTCGTGGGGAACCAATTTTCGTGGTTTTCGTGAACGGCTTTATCCACGAATTGAAGTGTTATCCATAGATAAACCATATAAAGATCCACTGTATGTTTAATAACTAATATGATCTGGAGAATATATTGAATATC
Source organism: Mytilus galloprovincialis (assembly GCA_037788925.1). NCBI lineage: Eukaryota > Metazoa > Mollusca > Bivalvia > Mytilida > Mytilidae > Mytilus > Mytilus galloprovincialis. The sequence goes on from CM075338.1 coordinate 83,184,590, forward strand.
GTCAAATCTGAGAATACTATAATAGTAGTCACAAGTAAAACGTACATTGAACTACAACTGCAGGCATGAGTTAATCCATTTATCATTTATCATTTTTAAACCTAAATTGAACAACTTTTGATCTTTTAATTCTCCTGAAGAATATTTTTGATCGAATAAAGTCAATGTTTACTGTGTAATTTCCTTTAATCCAGACAATTTGTAACTTCGTATTTAATGGCTTAAAATTTTCATTTTTATCAACGAATTTAAAAACCCACGAACATGTAAATGTTGATCAAACCACGTAAATTGATATCCACTAAATTTTTGTTCACAGTAATTAATTTTTATAAGAGTATTAGACCAAAATAAAGGAACAAAATACAAAAACCTAGCATAAAAAATGTATCTTCTAGATAAGGTCAATGTCACATGACACCTGTCCTACTGACGTGTTCATCATACAATAATTTACACTTAATGTTATTGAACTACTGCTTACTAGTTGATTACTAGAAAATGGTGGATAAAACCTGGTATATAGTTTCTTTCTTTATGAGAGTCTCATTAAATTTAATGTTGGAACAAATCAAACAGAATTGATAGGTAAAAATGTCAAAAATAAGGAACACATAAGTCAACATGGATATAATAGTAATGCCTCATGATTATAAGTAATCTTAACATAGTATGAAATAATCTAAATAGCTATATCATACATGTCATATGTTTCTATCTATTGATGTCTACTTATTTTCGAGATTGTCAAGAAAGTTTATTTTGAAAGACCCAATACACCACTGAATGTTCAACTGAAAAACGTCAATAACAACCAAAAAGCATCTGGAAGGCAACTTGTATTTATGGGGGTTAATTGCTTCATGTAAAAATTACCAGATGTCTGACCAAACTTGCATATGGTAGTACAATCTTATATTTTTTAAAAAGAACAAAGTTCAAATTTTCACCGCGTTGCATGTATGTCAATGTCAAAGGTAATGACCCCAAAATGATCTATGAATTTTTCTACAAATATCTCAAACAAATACAGTTTGAAAGCAAATGCAATACGCTATTTCATATAATTATAGTTCCAAGGAGCATACGATTGACACTAATTTGTCAACTTCTCAATCATTGAATAGAGAATCTATGAATATAAGTTTCAAAATAATATGATTAACATTTGGTACACGATGAGAGCAATAACAATGTAACTACCAAAATAAACAATATTTCGAAGGAGCATATTAACTATTTCTACATTTTATTTGTTTGTATCATCACTGATTTGCGAGCTTGTTTAATACATTGCAAATATGAATTATGATGTAAGTATCAATACAAATGCGCTAAAAAGACCTGATGAAAACACATTTTGACGGACGTACTGACGAAAGAAAGGAGAGACGTCCACTTTGAAAAGTTAATTTAAGTTATACACCTGACACTATTATGTCATATTTATACGATTGCAACAAATAAAGAAAGTTTTGGCTTTTACGTCTAGGCAATAGAGGAATGATTATAATTAGTCAACACGCACGGCTTGTAAAAAGTAATTTGTAAGAAAAGAATTATTGAAGACGTCAATCATTATTTAGACAGCACAAATTTTGAATCTCATATTTATGAAATCTAAATCTAAATGCCTGCAGTAACATAAAGACGTACCATTTCTTGGAATCAACAGATTCCATTGAGCCTGGTTTATGATTCTTTTTAATTTCAAGTCCATAAGAGTGTTGTAGTTTGTATTCAGCGTTGATGGTAGATACGTAGGCGGAAATTCTCTGTCAAAATAAGTACGGACTGCTCTTGGTGTCACTCCTTTCAATAACAAGGCTAGGCGGACATAATTTTCCTCTTCTTCAGACAGAGGTGCCATGATTGCAGAAAGTTGTCTAATGGCCAAAAAAAACTATATCATCATGACCATTATTACTGAATTGGCTATGTATACCTGAAAATAATAAAGATGTCACTTCACAAAAAAAGACATTTATCCAGAGTTTAATTATTTTAGTAAAAACCCTCAATAAACTGGAGATTGTGTTATCCTAGTCTACAATTTGACGACCAGAGTACTAAACACATATGGGTAAATGGAGAATGTCTACAAAAACGTAATTCAAGTTGAAAAATAAGACATCAGTTTCTTAATCTTAGACTTGTGTTACCGCATTGGCTTTGTTGACATTATTTCAAAAATAAAAATCACAGAGAGGTGAAACCGATTGGTGGGAAGTGCATTTAACTAATATGCTAACTTTTTATCTGTTTTTCTTAGAAGTTTCAGCATGGAGTCAGCCTTATAATGATAACGTAACAAGTCGGCTCGAAGATGGGCAGAATTGGAAATACGACAGTTTTTTTGAAAAAGCACGTCCTCCAAACATAATCAATATGTTGTTAATCAAGTAATCAAGCATCTTGATAATGTCAGTTTCAGAGATTTGTTTTTTGTTTGAATCAGAGTGATCGATTCTTTACAAAGTAAGATATTTCTCTCCCCAAGACAAGATGTTTGTAACTACGTTCGCCATTCTTTTTGATGAAACCGAGCAATACCAACTCTTTCGATTTGTCTTTTAGTATGGTAGGACACTTAAATAATTTAGGTATCGAATACAGGGATAGAAGATCCAGTTCTTCATCTTTGGTAGAAATTCCAAAAGAACATTTAACATATTATTATCTAGGATTTCCTCTTCAGTAAGTGTCGTCTGGGAATGTGTTGAGTTTCCAAGTGAATTGTCAATATCTAATTTATTTATCAAACAGTTTATGTAATGAGATTAACATACACAAAACAATGTTGTTTGGGGGCTTTATCTGCGGGGACAACACCATATTTGTTATAGAGAAACTGTCGTTTTTTACTCTAATGTTGTAATATAATATTTATGAAACCGGAAGTGTGTGCTTTATTCAAAAAGTTTGATAAAACTATTCTTAGATTGGTGATTTTCCCTATTCTTCAAATCGTTATCAAATATGTCTTTCAATTGCGAGTGTAGACAAACGGGTATCTGGAGTACTCAATTTAAAAGAACGTTATATTTTTATTTATGTAAAAATATAGAGTATTTTTCTGCTTACTCTGCATCACAGAAATCATTTGTCGAGATGTAAATGTGTCAGACAAATATAACATGGTAAGCGGTATTTAAGTGTTTTTGATTTGGACATGTGCTTTTAGCGTCTATTCCATCTTTGAGTTTGAATGTCCCTTTGTTATCTTTTGTTCCTTTTTTCTAATAAAGTTTGTACGATTTGAATCAATTAATGTAGACGCAGACGTTCGTACTGAAAGCGAAGTAATCCGATCTACATTTCGGTGCTGATTTGTGTCTAATTTAACTGTTCCACCTATGACATGGAACCCCTAAACATGCTTACTCTACGAGAAGATTGGGGAGCATGCCAAGTCATTCTACTTTCTATGAGGTGTTTTCACTCTTGTTCATTTATGCAAACAGGTTATGCCCCTTTATTGTAGTCCTGTCAATTGACCAAACTTATGAAAAAGTGAAATATATTCCGCTTCAGAACCTTACCAAAATTATAAAAAAAATCAGTGAAATGTTCAACGGGAAACGAAAGCATTTCATTTGTTCTAATCAAAATAAATAAACACATTTAATAAATGAATATAATATGACTCTGTCGACACATACGAAAACATTTTTGTTCACATTGTCAATCCAAATCGTTGTTTTTTATAGACACATTTTCTTATTCCTTCTGTTCTGCAAGAGGCACGGTAAAGTTTTATTTTATAATTCCTTTTAAATATAAATAGAGCATACAATGCAAAAGTAGTAGTATATTAATGAACGATGATTTTCAAATCGCTAAACACACGTTCATTGTTTATATACCATGATTTGTCACCTCGCTGAACATGATACGGAAGTCAATACCCTGTATTTTGAGCTAATACATTACTTCAAGTAGTTGCAATAAGGAATAAAAGAAAGGTAATAAGTGTATATGAAATAATATACGACACGTGACTCGATCATGTCAAAGTGTACCTCTTTGTTACATGGACCTTTAAATATCATTGTATCGTTCTCTGCTACCTTTTAAAGTTATTATTAGACATGTAATATTATATGAAACGCGTACGACTGAAAACCTGTCAGACTACTGTCTAAAATTAGAATACTTTAAAGGAATAAATATGATAAATGAAAAAAAAGAGTGGACTTTTGGTTTTTACCTCTCTTTTTTAAATATAAATCTGATAATTTTAAAGTGAAATAATAACTTGAAAAGTTATTGCCAAACTATTATTGAGTGTAGTCTCCTATTGAATATACTTGGTTTTTTATAACAAGGATAAGAATATGAAGAACAGGAGGTAAACTCGAGCTCTAACGATCAATGGTGGATGAAGATCTTTAAAAGGGGAAATAAAAGGTTTAAGGGAGTGGCTTTTTTTTTTGCACTTTCGACAAATGTGCAGCCGATGTGGGGCTCATGTGACCGCCAATGTTTTCAAGAATATATAATTTTCTTCGTAACGGTCAAATAATTTTAAGTTACACAAATTTAGATTAAATAAAGTTTTAGAATAATGTCTTTAATGTTTGCATAAGTTTGTATATGTACCAATATTTAAAATAGCTAATCAAACTTACCTTCAAAATTGAAAACGTTGTCTTAGTTGAAACGAATTTTTACGATAGTTACATATTAATATAAATTCATTTGGCCGACTGACGTCAAGTGTAGTCATTTTAATTTAACATACGGGTATTTTCGTTATAGGATATCATAGCTATTCTGTTAAAATGATCTATTTTTAGAAACTTGTCTGACAGGTATATTAGTTGTCTATAATTACACATTTCGAATACGATTTCATTGCTAAAAATTCTTTTATGAGAAGCAGACAACAACAAACTTTGTATTTAAAGGTCCATCAAAGAAAAAAATACAGTTTTAAATGATAAATCTATCGATCGTATCGTAAATATTGACTTTAATGCACACAAAATAGATCTAAACATAATATGATATCCAAATATAATTGAGATTCAACAGCCAAAACGGTGTTAACATACATCACGGACATACATAGGTTCGTAGATATCAGTTGTATGAGTTGGTCTGTATATTTGACATAGGTTCGTTGATTTAAGTTGTATGAGTTGGTCTGTATATTTGCCATGAGTAGTATGCATCCAATGATCTGCGAAGTTTAGCTGCGTCGCTCTAAGAAGGATCCGTTGATCCAAGTATCATGGGTCCATTAGAACCAAACGTGACTGAGAATAGGTATAAACAGTAGAGTAGTATTGGTCCGTTGGTCGGAGAGTATGGGTTTGTTGATCTGAATAGTATTTGTTTGTTGATCTGAATAGTATTTTTCCGTTGATCTGAATAGTATGGGTCCGTTGATCTAATAGTATGGATTCGTTGATATTATAGTTTGAGTCCGTTAATATGATAGTAGGAATCCGTTGATATGATAGTATGGGTCCGTTGATCTAAGTTGTATTGAACAATTGATTTGAGTAGTACTAATGGCCTGTTGATCTGAGTAGACAGGTCCTTTATTCTGCGAAGTGTTGGTTCATTGATCTGAAAAAAAAATATGTTCTGAGTGAAATGGGTTCCATCATATGATTTTTTGTATAAGTAGCATGGGACCGTTGATATGAGCTGTATGGTTTCGTTGTACTGGATAAATAGAGAATAAATAGAGGAATAAAAAATAAAGATGAGTTTCAATTTGACAGTATCAAAAGTACAAATGAGATAACGTACATGGATGTCATTATACAATACAAATATAATATATAATAATGATTTCTTTATGCCAAAATAGACAATGCAATATCGTTTCAATGTAACAATAGTTAATTTAACCAGAAATTTCGGTAATTTGTTGAAATCGGTAGTTATCGATAGTTATTGACATTGATTTACAATTTTCGCTGCAGCTGCGGTTACATAATCTTTGAACAGAATAACAACAGGCCAGATGGTGATTGCAGATTTCCTTCGTGGTATGCGTTCGAATATCGGAATTTATAAATATGCACAGGGCTTAGTTACTGATAGTTATCAAAAGTACCAGGATTATAATGTTGTACGCCAGACGCGCGTTTCGTCTATATAAGACTCATCAGTGACGCTCATATCAAAATATTTATAAAGCCAAACAAGTACAAAGTTGAAGAGCATTGAGGATCCAAAATTCCAAAAAGTTGTGCCTAATGCGGCTAAGGTAATCTATGCCTGGGATAAGAAAATCATTAGTTTTACGAATAATTCAAAGTTTTGTAAACAGGAAATTTATAAAAATGACCACATTATTGATATTCATGTCAACACCGAAGTGTTGACTACTGGGCTGGTGATACCCTCGGGGACGAAACGTCCACCAGCAGTGGCATCGACCCAGTGGTGTAAATAGTTATCAAAAGTACCAGGATTATAATTTAGTACGCCACTTTAATGACACAAAGAAAACAATATACATGAGAATTATCGATGATAATTTAACAATAAACATCCACCAGGCAAAGAAATGCAATGTGTAAATGACTCACATATGTTGTAGTTAAATGTCAATCAGACAATAATCGAGAACCAAAAAGCACTTAAAATAATGTTTGATACAATACAGTTTTTAGAGGTACTGATTGTTTATCAATATTTTTTAAAAGTACCTGCAACAAAAACAACGTCTGCTTCCGAACTTAATTCTCAAAATAGTGCTCTTAAAGCTATTAAATACAACAATAAGTTATAAAGTTTCAAACTTGAACAAGCATATTACAATATACCTTGCAGGTTTACCACTACTGGTTTTAACTCTTTTTTTTAGATCTGAATCATCCTCATTTAACACTAGGACACAATGAATAAACACCTTCAATACTATATTTGTTCGTAGATAACGTAGATTTATTGAATTCATTATTGATATCATATCAGTAAATAAATAAACTAAATTATCTTGGTTTCTTTATAATTTTATAAACGGACAGCTACTTAAAGGTCTATTATATATCAAGTCAATACCCAAGCTGATGATGCCACCGAGGACAAACTAATTGTTAACAAGCAGAGGTATCGATCAAGTATGAATGTTACAATAAACATACCTTTGTAGTTGTCGTGATCTGATTTGTTTAAAAGGTCGTCTTGATTCTTGGTTCCACATGTGGAGCAGGATCTGCTTACCCTTCCTGAAATCACCCCTACTTTTTGGTGGGGTTCGTGTTGTTTATTCTTTGGTTTTTTATGTTGTTTCATGTGTACTATTGTTTTTCTGTTTGTCCTTTTCAATTTTGAGCCATGTGTTTTTTTTTTTTATATACATGTCAACTGATATGAAACATCTTTCAATCTGCTGCTCGATTGAATTGAATCTAAAAATGAGATTATGTTTTGCTGTTCATTTAACACCTTCTTGGTCATATAACTCTTAACGCTTGGATTTTCGTTCATACATTTCTAGCTTTCAAATGATTATTTTTGAACGTTTTTGATGAAGGATAATCAAAGACACCGCTTGCTTTTCTCTTCTTGAACTTCTTTTATTAATTAAACTCAGGTTGTCTTTCCGTTGGGTACTTATTATCTTAATGTGAAAACGTTGCACTTTTTTTCGATTTTTTTCTTTATTCATATGCGGCTGGATTCATACAGGAATTTCTTATGAAGAAAACATATATAGATGATGTTCTTGAACTGTCGCCTTATCACGAGTGTAAACTACCAACTAAGACATATTACTTCTTATCACGAGTGTGAACTGCCGAATATGACATATTACTTCCTATCTAGTACAAATGTCTTCTTATCACGAGTGTGAACTACCAAGTAAGACATACTGTCACGGCCAGGAACCATGTACCATACGCCGAATATCTATGAAAAATTATTGTACGCACAAGAGCCTGTAGAGGTCTTAAGGAAAAACAAACAGCCAGGCTGTTTACAGTTTTTATATTTATTTTCCTTACACAAAGAGTCGTAATGCTCATAGTTGATAAAGAATATGTATTCCTATACATAAATATTGTTGTAGTTATAGAAATTCATAGTAACATCGGTTTTGTTACAAACGTTATAACGGTTAGAGATGTGTATTGTAATTTTATACACATCTATGACATTGTCATTCTTTGGAATGTGACGTAAACAAACACTGTCTAGAACAAGGTAGATAATCTGGATGCAATAATCGTCGTTCTCGGCGTACACAAGTCTTACCAGCTTAAATGAATAGTCCATAGAACCAGACTTGGGGTAATTGTAATTGTAATCGTTAATCAGCTGTAATTGATTACAATTTTTCAAGTAATCAGTGTAATCATTAATCAGCCAAAAATCTGATTACATGTAATTTAATTTAATTAATTACTTTTCAAAATACCCTGTAATCATGATTACTTTTTGATTACATTCTGATTACAATGAAAAAAATCTAAAATTGTGTGTTTTGTCATTAAATGAACCTCTTTGTTCATATTTGATAAATTTTTAACATACTAAAATGGTTTGGTTACTTTAAGCTTGTCTACTTCAGTAAAAAATAAACTGTTACAGTATTGAAAAGTCATCATTAGCCTAAGCAGAGACATATAATACAATTATATACCTTTTATCTTGGTAAAAGATATTGTACATACATGTATATTCATCGTTTTATAATGATCTTCATATTAATATTTGATTATAACTGTTATATATTCAAGTAATACTTTTCTTTAGCCCTGAATTATAATCTTTTGTTCATTTTTGTGATTTTTGTCAACTTTGAATTGACAGGTAGGAGACTAATTAAGGTTTGTTTTTATTGCAATTACCAATTGAGTATAGCTGTAGGGAAATATATATGATAAAAGATAAATCAGACATGAAAATTTATCTAATTAGCACAAACTAAGGGACGACATCAAAAGATCAATGTAAGATAAAAAACTTAATTCAAATAGTTTGGGGGTGGGGGGGTTGAATGGCTGCAAGATTTGGTTATCCGACATTGATTTTTACATATATCCATATGGGTCAATCAATTTTTCCCAAATTAAGTTAAGAGGGGGGTGGGGGGTCAGTGAAAAAACTATGTGAATTAAGTTTTTTATCCTTCATTGAACTTTTGATGTCGTCCCTAAATTAAAAGTTCGACAAATATGTTGTTTAAACTTTTTTTTGTATTTGGACTGGACGTGTAAAATGCAATGGTTTTTAGTACTTTAATACATATTTTTTACAATTTGATTAAACATTTCTATTAAAATTTAACATAGTTTTAACTGGTACAAATGTAACTTTATTTCATCTATATTTAAACTTCCATAAACTGCAACTTGGAATACATATAAATTATGAAAGAGGTCAGAAGACAAACAAAAAAACTCTTGATTATGATATATCTTTATTAAATTTAATTCAAAATAATTTAGAGAAAATTGGTGATAAAGTGTAATGTATATATATATGTAGTGAAATTTGGTATTTATTTAAATAGATGACGTTTAATTTGAAGTTATCATTTTATAATTGAACCAAATAAAATACGTTCTCAAAAATGCTATAGTTATATTAAACGTTTATTCATCCACATCATTCAAAATGTTTTGTTTTTAAATTCATTGTAATCAGATGTAATCATGATTACTTTGCCAATGTAATCATTAATTTAATCAGATACTTTCAGAAATGGTGTAATCATTAATTTAATTTAATCGTACAAATGACAAAGTAATTGTAATTTAATCAATTACATTGAAAGTAATCGAACCCATCTCTGCATAGAACACACATAATTCTAGGAATAACTTCATAACAGTTTTAATAGAAGGTGACAGCTGAATATACAAATAGACGGTCTAGAGTTGATAACAAACTGACGTGGTTCCAATCGAAATCTAGACGGCACAATATTCATGGCTGTGTCATGCGGCTGATCACTTAGAAAACTCATATCATAATAAACGAGACATGCTTAAATTCCTCTCCATGTCTAGAATATAATTATACAAATTTCCCGAATATGTTAATACGGAATAAAGAGATATTTACAAAAGTCTGTTCATGTAGGAAACGGAAGTATGACGTTTCCCGTAGAAATCAGTTTCTGATTGGCTGATTGGTTGTTGAGGTAACCATAGGGGACCTCGTGAGAAGCACGAGGATATTGCACGTAAATATTATTATAAAACATCATGCACAGACTGTGTTAAACAGTCTGGCTTCAAGACTCAAGGCGGAAGCTAAAAATAAAAAGAACTGCTAGGCGGAAGGCAAGAGCAGTTTTAATTATTTGTCTAAAAGAGAAACAAGGAAAGGTTTCTATAGACGGAATATTTCTGAAAGAGAAATTAATTTAATATACAAAGAGGGTGTCTTTTACTTACACTTAGTTACGTAATAAATTGTGAACGGTGTTCGTACATAACAATTAAGGTTCAGAAGTACAAAAGTTGAATTTAAATATAAATTCAGCTAAAAGCAAATAAAGTATTGTTTAAGGAAAAATATATGTATATTTATTTCCTTTAGAAAATTCCTGAATATAAAGGAATTAAGTTACTTGTCCGAATTAAGGCAACAATATAAATTATTATTGTACAAATAAATAACGTATCGAGTTATATACTTTATAAATTGTATAGAGTTATAATATAGAATATTACTACGTCATAGCAACCGTCAGTTAAAGAAAGAAGACTGTCCGTTATTTCCATATCTATATAAAGGTTCCGAGTATTTTTCCGCAGAAAAATACATTGTGCAAGAGGATCAGGCAGCTACCCAGAAATATATTGACAATAATAAAACATTTTTATTCATAATATATTATAAATATTTCATATACGTAATTAATAAATTATATATTGTATATCCAACTTTCTCATTCATATTCACCAAAAGCCAGAGACTCAACGATCCCTTATAGATAACATATATTGTGGCTATATTAAAGGTTCTTCTTGTATTTAGTAGTCTTGTCTGGATAGTACAGTCCTTTCTTGTATATTGGTGTAACTTTGACCGGTAAAACTATAAACAGTCAAAGTCCCACTATTATACAAATCGTTTTATCACACGGTTTAAGGTACACAAGAACTAAGCATAGCCCTACGGCGTTACAATATTACTTCCTATCTAGTACTTATCACGAGTGTGAACTACCAACTAAGACATATTACTTCCTATCTAGTACAAATGTCTTCTTATCACGAGTGTGAACTACCAACTAAGACATATTACTTCCTATCTAGTACAAATGTCTTCTTATCACGAGTGTGAACTACCAACTAAGACATATTACTTTCTATCTAGTACTTATCACGAGTGTGAACTACCAACTAAGACATATTACTTCCTATCTAGTACAAATGTCTTCTTATCACGAGTGTGAACTACCAACTAAGACATATTACTTCCTGTCTAGTACAAATGTCTTCTTATCACGAGTGTGAACTACCAACTAAGACATATTACTTCCTGTCTAGTACAAATGTCTACTGGCTAATCGTCACAGAATGAGGATATTAGTGTTCTGTGTACAAACAAAATACAGCACTTAAGCGAGGATTAGGACAGAAATGTTGATTGATAAGTCATGCATATGCAGGAAGCTAATTTGTCAAATAAAAGGCATGCAGGGATAGCAGAAGAACAGCTCATTCTAATAAAAGTGAATACAATACTAACCCTTCTTTTGTGACCCCTAACAACAGTAAAAAAACAATCCCGGTCGGAAATGTTAAATGAATATTGTGTTGGTCTTCGTAATATCTCCGGGTTTTGTTTTCTGTAATTAGTTAATACAGTAACTTCAGTTTTATCATGTATATCTTTTATATTCATTTGATAAAATTTACTGTTTGCAATAGCATAAATTGTTCTAAATAATAAGGATGTTCTTATCCCAAGCACAAAACCCTAGCCGTATTTGACACAACCTTTTTGAACTTTAGATCCTCAGTGCTGTACAACTTTTTTTACTTTTGAACTTTTATATCTGGGCGTCACTGGTGAGTCTTGTGTGGACGAGACGCGTTTCTGGCGTATTGAATTTTAAACCTGATGCCTTTTGTTAGCTATTATTCATGTGTTTCTTTGTCAAATATGTTCTCCTATTTATTTGTATTTAAAAAATGTCCTGTACCAAGTCAGGAATATGGTCATTGTTATATTATAGTTCGTTTTTGTGTTTCTTTTGTGTCGTTTGTTTTCTCTTATATTTGAGAGTGAATTACTATAAGACGTGTCGCGGTACTTTTCTATCCAAAATTCATGTATTTGGTTTTGATGTTATATTTGATATTCTCATCGGATTTTGTCTAATGCTTAGTCCGTTTCTGTGTGTGTTACATTTTAATCTTGTGTCGTTGTTCTCCTCTTATATTTAATGCGTTTCCCTCAGTTTTATTTTGTTACCCCGATTTTGCTTTTTGTCCATAGATTTACGAACAGCGGTATACTACTGTTGCCTTTATTTAAAACAAAAACAACTCTCGGTTGCAAGTGATTTTTTCAAAACACCCATCTTACCTTAGTGAAAAATGTAGAACACTGTTTGTACTAACATTATCATCATTTTCAACACATTTCTAGAAGAATCTGCATACTATTCCTGATTACTTACCTGATACCACCCCTATTTTGAAGGGTTTTGTGTTACTCAATCTTTTGTGTTTTTTGTATTATTGTTTGTCTGTTTGTCATTGCTTTTTTTTACTGTATTGTTGTAAATGCGTATGAAATAGATGCTATTTGACGTCGAGCATTTATGATTAATCAGTAAAAATTAGGATGTTGACTGTATAACCATACTTTATTAATTTTATCAATCAATTGTAATTTGCAAATATACAAATGAATGTTTACAAAATCAGAACTGTCTGTCTTTCAAGTCAGGAATGTGACAGATCTTGTGCATTCGTTTTTTATGTGTTTTGTCATTTGATTTTGCCAATTATAAATAATAAATAAGAAACAACACGAACTCCACTAAAACAGGGAGTGAAATTATGTGCTCCGGAAGTGTAAGCATTTCCTGCACCGTATACGGCAACCGTCATGTTATTTCTTCGTTTAGTTAGGTAATGATGGATGGTTATTATGACTGAGGAAGAATATAGGTATGATTTCTGACACACTTTTGTCTTAATGGCCAATCAGCTCATGATAGCGACCGTAAAATTTATTTAGTGATGACCTTAATTTGATTGATTCATAGCCCTGTCTTAGCAACTTTTGAGAAAGCAGTTTTACTCGCTCAACAAAATCAGCGTACTTTGAAATAGCGCTATCGTAACGCATCAATTGAGACACATATACTCCGTATGCTGGTGCCACTGCGATGTTGCTACACAGAAATGGAAATTTGACTATAGGAAAATTAAAATCATCGCGTTTGTCATAAATTTTGGTATTTAATCTACCCTCAATAGTCATTTCGAGAAAAAAAGGTATGAATATGAAGCAGATTTATATGTGCAGGTAGTATCTTTAATTTCAAGTTCACTTGGATATATATTAAATATAAGTGATCACTAAATCTATTAGTATTAAAAGACAGTACATCATCAATATACCGAAAGGTGAAATTAAAAGACTTGGCTCCTTTATTTCTCCTTTCTGTACAAGCCCTTGGATAAATTCTGCTTCATGGGAATACAAAAACAAATCTGCAAATAGAGGAGAGCAATTGGTACCCATTGGGATTCCGATGGTCTGTTGGAAGACCAAACCTCCAATTTCAACTAATATGTTGTCAATTAAAAAATCCAGCATGTCAGTGATATCCTCTTCGGTGTATTTTTTGCTTGACTCGGTATGACTTTTCACAAAGTAAGCTGATTTCCTGCCAAAAACTAGACATTTAAAACGTCTAGTGCCATTCTGTTAAAGAAACATAAGCTGACGAGTTCTTTCAGTGGCGCTTAAGTTTATGTGGAATAGTGATATACAGATTTGAAAAATCAAAGGTTTTAATGTTGGTACAATGTTTAAATGATTGAGCATGTAAATTCGCCACTAACTCTTTTGAATTTTTAAGTATCAACATCTGACAACTGTCATATTCCTGACTTGATACAGACATTTTCAAATGTAGAAAATGATGGATTAAACCTGATTTTATAGCGCTAAACCTCTCACTTTGTACGAAGGTCTCATCAAACTCCGTTATATTTACATTAATATATTGATGCGTAAACTAAAACATACATAATAAATAAAATGGTCAAGCAGTCATCATCGTGTTACAATTTTAAAACAATTCAACAGAACATGTTTAAAGTGATTTCATAACGTCCAAAGTCACTGTACTGTTATCTGATCCTATACTATTACGTACAGTACATGTATAATTCCCATGATCAGTATATGCCACACGTTGTATCAGAAGTCCATCTTCTCTGACTTGAAATTTGTCCTTGTTCGATATTCTACTTCCGTTTACTGTCCACGTGACATAAGGCAGTGGATATCCGGTAACGTGACATGGTATGAGTAGGGTTGTTTTATGTGTTGCATACATGTGATTGGTTGAATTATTGATCAAAGGCGCCTCTGAAAAAAATATCAGATTTAAATTGGACTTTAATTGGCATTTATTACTTCAAAAGTAAACAAAAGTGATAAAATACGATGAATAACTTTAATTAACTTTAGAAGATTAAGGATAAATTTGTTCATCGGTAATAGTAAATGAAATAAGATGTATTGTTTTAAGTGTCAGATTTTTAAATCATTGTTTTGGTTTGTATAAATATGTTACACTCAAACACTAAAGTCTTTTGGATACTATTTTATTGTAAAAGGTTATCAAAGGTACCAGGATTATAATTCAGTTCGCCAGACGCGCGTTTCGTCTACATAAGACTCCTCAGTGACGCTCATATCAAAATATTTATAAAGCAAAAAAAAAGTGCAAAGTTGAAGTGCATTGAGGATCAACAATTCCAATAAGTTGTGCCAAATACAGCTAAGATAATCTATGCCTGGGATAAGAAAATCCTTAGTTTTTTTTTAAATTCAAACCTTTGTAAACAGGAAATTTATAAAACTGACCACATTATTGATATTCATGTCAACATCGAAGTGCTGACTACTGGACTGGTGATACCCTCGGGGACGAAACGTCCACCAGCAGTGGCATCGACCCAGTGGTGTAAATAGTTATCAAAGGTACCAGGATGACTACTGGGCTGTAATTATACGTTCTTATGTTCTTATATCATATGCAGGAATCTATATGCACTAACGAGGAAAATGACAAGAGTTACATTTAAAACAAGGTGATATAACATTTAAAACAAGGTGATATAACTGGCAATGTATATCAAAAAATAACGTATAGTGGGATTACGACGCTTACTATATCGGAGAGGGGATGTTTTCTGTTCATAAAAAGTGCACACAAATATTTTTATGGTTGTTTGAGATAATATAAATCCTACACAAATATGTTATTATGTCGTTATAATTTATATACAAAAGTAGCTACTTTACATTTAAACGTTACAATTTCAAACTATGTGCTTCATTGGTGTTTTTAAAAAAAACAGTTTACTTACCAATGCACTTGCAATCACGTGATTCATGGTCTGAACAAATGTGGGTACTATTACGACAGTGTTCCAACAGTATTTGACTCTAAGATATGCGAATGTAAAATAGAAAGTAACTATCATCAAAAATAAAAATTTGATAAATTTAATACACGGGTTTCATCTTACTTGGGTTAAAAGATTATTAAAGTCAAAATCTAAATGAATACAATTATTTACCGCCATATAACATATAAATTGTACAGAGTTTGACTTATTTTGTAATCATTTAAAAATAAAAAAATAAACATATTGTGGGATGATTATTTTAATTCCTGAATTAGTATGACAAACATCAAACGTAATTTTTAGGAACTAATTTCGGTATCTCCATGCCATATTAAAATTGATAAGGTCAGCGTTTAGAATTAAAACAAATGCAAATATGGGGTATGTACTATTAATTACCTGTTAGATGAACAATGAAATATATCAACATATGAACATTTCCAAATAATGTATAATTTCATACCCATGATTCAGATTATTAGATATCGCATAATATTATAGATGTGTTTGGATAGTTGTATCATTGGCACTCACACCGCATCTTCCTATATCTATATATCTCAGGAATAGAGAATCTAAGTATCTCAGGAATAGATTACCTTAGCTGTATTTGGCGAAACCTCTAGGAATTTTTGGTTCTCAAAGCTCTTCAGCTTCGTACTTTATTTGGCCTTTTTTGACATTGCTTTTTCTAGCGTGGTTGTTTATTTTTGTGTCTACAAAACTCGCGTATGGCGTAAATATAAAATTTCAATCCTGGTATTTATAACGAGTTAATATACCTGTTCTTTTATCAGTTTTCCGACCAAAGCGTTGGATCTCTTCACGATTCTGTTTTCATGTATATCACAATCGACCTACAAATAGAAATAAGCTTGAAAATATTTATAAAACAAACTATAGAAAATTAGTCATAGAGTTTAATACCTCCACAATACCTACACAACAAAACAAAAAGAAATTGAAATCTAGAGGACAAGCAATTCCAAAAAGTTGTGCCAACTACGGCTAAGGTAATATATGCCTGAGATAAGAAAATCCTTAGTTTTTCGAAAAATTCAAAGTTTTGTAAACTGGAAATTTATTAAAAAAAGTAACCACATAATTGATATTCATGTCAACACCGAAGTGCTGACTACGGGGCTGGTGATACCCTCGGGGACGAATCGTCTACCAGCAGAGGCATCGACCCAGTGGTGTAAATAATTATCAAAGGTACCAGGATTATAATTTAGTACGCCAGACGCGCGTTTCGTCTACATAAGACTCATCAGTGACGCTCATATCAAAATAGTTATAAACCAAACAAATACAAAGTTAAAGAGCATTGAGGATCCAAAATTCCAAAAAGTTGTGCCAACTACGGCTAAGGTAATATATGCCTAGGATAAGAAAATCCTTAGTTTTTCGAAAAATTCAAAGTTTTGTAAACTGGAAATTTATAAAAAAAAAAATGACCACATAATTGATATTCATGTCAACACCGAAGTGCTGACTACTGGGCTGGTGATTCCCTCGGGGACGAATCGTCCACCAGCAGAGGCATCGACCCAGTGGTGTAAATAGTTATCAAAGGTACCAGGATTATAACTTAGTACCCCAGACACGCGTTTCGTCTACATTAGACTCATCAGTGACGCTCATATCAAAATAGTTATAAACCAAACAAATACAAAGTTGAAGAGCATTGAGGATCCAAAATTCCAAAAAGTTGTGCCACCTACGGCTAAGGTAATCTATGCCTGAGATAAGAAAATCCTTAGTTTTTCGAAAAATTCAAAGTTTTGTAAACTGGAAATTTAAAAAAAATGACCACATAATTGATATTCATGTCAACACCGAAGTGCTGACTACTGGGCTTGTGATACCCTCGGGGACGAATCGTCCACCAGCAGAGGCATGGACCCAGTAGTGTAAATAGTTATCAAAGGTACCAGGATTATAATTTAGTACGCCAGACGCGCGTTTCGTCTACATAAGACTCATCAGTGACGCTCATATCAAAATAGTTAGAAACCAAACAAATACAAAGTTGAAGAGCATTGAGGATCCAAAATTCCAAAAAGTTGTGCCAACTACGGCTGAGGTAATCTATGCCTGGGATAAGAAAATCCTTAGTTTTTCGAAAAATTCCAAGTTTCGTAAACTGGAAATTTATAAAAAAAAAATGACCACATAATTGAATATGCATGTATGATTAATTTAAAATATTACAATAGATAAAATATTTGTTTTGAATACGAGTGTGGGTTAGAAATAACTTGATTGCATTGTTAACAACCGTATAATGATTTCAAAATGCCTATTTTGTGTTCTTCTGTCGTGTTACTAAGTCCCCTTTTATTATTCTTATGCATATTCTCACCATTAAAACAGATATTTAAATATCAACATGTTTTAATGCATGTTATCTATGAAAATTAAAAAAAAAAAAACAATTTAAAACCATTTTGAATTCTAATTATCTCAGACATATATTTATATATATATGGAATTTTGTTTTGTTCTATTATTCTTTCGATGAATTTTACCCTAAAAGAGGGACGACGAAAGATATCAGAGGGACAGTCAAACTCATAGATTGAAAATAAATTGACAACGCCATGGCTAAAAATAAGAAGACAAACACACAAATGTACAGAAGAATAACCAACATGAACCCCACCAAATTAAATTTGAGTATTATGTTTAAAACTATCATTTTGATAACCTTTAGAAGCACAATGACTTTATGATGCAGGACCACTTTAATTTAATCTTCATCTGAATGTAACTGAAAATTTTTCTCTGTTTGTGTTCAGTATTCTCGGTCCTCGTATCTTTCTGTTTACATTCACCAAAACCCCGCGGAAATCTCACATGCGTAGGTGTGTTCTAAAAGTCATGTACGTTCGTACAACAAAGTTTACATTAAAAATTATACAATTGTCCCGAATAAACAGCTGTCATGAATGCAAAGAGCTATTGGAGAAACAATTATTTTAATAAAAATATAAATCTTTGTAAGATCTAGTTCAAAAAGTTTTTCTCTTGCTTTCCATCACGATATAATTAACGAGACGTTTTTTTCAAACACAACCAAATCACCCAACATGACAGCATTTTTCCAATCACAGAAAGGATTTTCGAGCATGCGTATTCTGTTGCCATAGTTAAGCGTCCTTAAGTTCGAAGGGCACAAACCGAAACTGTACCAACTACGTCGGAAAAACTTGGGAGCAAATAATGGACATTAGGAAAGACAAGGGCTTTGTCACAGAGTCAGACTTGGCCAAAATCTCCCATCTACGAGTAATAATGGTCTTCTTATCCAGGATGGACTTCAGCCAAAATGAGGGTGGCAAAATATTGGGCCACCATTTGAGGCCCAAGGCAGGCATGATGAGATGTTAAATAGGGTTAACACTTTAATAGACGGGAGACACATTGCCCCACAAGGCGCATCATCCCGAGTACATGGCCAATCTGCATTTAAGCAAGAAGCATGGCATCAGCGACAAAGTCCCGGGCTCTGAGTAGGGCTTAGCCAAATGAACTACCTTCCTGGGTAGTACCCTGGGGATGCTGGAGCTAGACCTAAGACCCCAAAAAATAGGAACGGGGGATATAGGGAACAGTTGCAGAAAAAGGAGTGGAGTCACCACGCTATTGGTGACCATAACCAAGGTAATCCCCCACAACCAGGGATTAGTATTGTGAACAAGCCGCACTAGCCAGGTGAGGTCAGTGCATGGGACAAGAATGTCCCGACCAAAGGGGGCACACCTTCATATCCCAGGGGTCACGCAAGCAACTATGCAAGTCAGGGGTCAGCACCCTGTACCCAATTAGCTCACACTGGTGGGCGGCAGTATGAGACACCACGTAGTAGGTATGGCAAGTGGCAAGACAAAAGGGACGATAACACAAGGCAGGACCCAGCCCAAGGAGAAAAGCAAGCCAACAGACCAGGGGCAAGGCAATCCCAGAACCAGTATAATCAAGGGTATACACCGGGGCCCCCACAAGGGGTCGCCGCAGAGGGAAGCAATGGGCAACAGTCCTACCCAGTACCATATAATGAGGATAGGCAAATACACGGGGACCTCACGGCAGAGGTGGGGCATGAGGCACTTCAAGCGGCGTATCAAAAGTTAGCAATGTCCAAAAGAATATTAAATATGACGGAAAGGGCAACTGGCAGGCCTTTTTCACAAAATGTGTAAGGTATGCGGAGGTCTGTGAGTGGGGTCCGTAGGAATGTAAGGATCAACTTTGCTGGTGTCTGGAGGGAAAAGCCAATGAGTATTATGTCCTCATAACTGAAAGAGACCGGGAACTTGTTGAGAAGCTACACAAGCGGTTTGTTTTCAAGGCGCTCCCTGAGACTGCCCGGATCCAGTTTAACAATGCCCGGCAAGCTCCTGAGGAGTCCCTTGAGGAATGGGCTGATCGGGAGTTGTCCTTGGCGACCAGGGCATTTAGAAACCTCCCCGATGATTACATGTACGAGCAAGCCGTAACACTGTTGTGCCATGGTATCGAAAACAAGGAGTGAGGGTGCAAGTCTCTAACCTTCAGCCCCAAAGTATAAAGGAGGCCGTAGATAAAATACGGCTATTCCAACATAACACCCAGGCAATATATGGCAAGCCAAATAGGCGTGAGGTTAGGCAGGTAATGGGTGGGCGGTATGATGAACACCAAGAGGCCTTCCATGAGTATCAGGTGTCCCATGTCAGGGCTACCATGGCCCCTAAGAGGGCCCCAGTCAGTACATGGAAAGTTGAGTTAGAGAAGTCCAATAAGCAGTTTGAAAACAAACTTGGACAGGTCCATGAACAACTAGATGACATGATGGACCAACTCAGAAAAACGCCTCACCCTACCAGCGGCGAGAAATCCCTCACCGGGCAGAAGACCAAGAACAGGGGAATATTACCACTGTGGGGAGAGGCGGCATTTCAAAAGGGACTGCCCAAAGTTTAGGGGAAGGTCCCAATCAAGAAACTCTTCCCCCTATCGAGGGTCTGGGCGGGAAAGTGTATGTTATAACTGTTATAAGCCCGGACATCTTCGAAATGAGTGCCCAGATCTGCGGTCTAAAGAGAGGACCGTCAAAATGTGGGGGAGGTGACATTGGGACATTATTTTCTGGAATAGAAATGCCCTTGGGAGGTAGTAATGCCCAAAAAAACACAAACAGATGGAGGGGCGTTATCATCATAGTCAGAAGGGCAGGGTACCCAGGACACAGAGTCTGTAAATTACTTAGCACCTAACTGCCCATTAGAGGTTAAGGGGAGTGCCTCCTCCGATTCAGAGGGGGAAGTCACGCAAGACCATGGAGTTGACCATAGTTGTCAAAAACACTGACATATGTACTGCGACATGGTGCCAGTAAATTGGGACACCAGTTTTTCTTTGGGGGATTTGTGTATGTCGATGAGCTCCTGTCTAGGCACCCATGGCTATCAGGGTACATCCTAAAGGAGTTCACCCGCCTTGTTGATGGTTCGTGGAAAATAAAGGCAAACCTGGGGCATTTCATCGATGTGGAATCTTTTGCTATGCCCTCAGTAGAGGAAAATACTGTTGCCCATACCTACCACTATGCAAACATGCTTACTTGAAGGGATATAGTAGTGGAAGATTCAGGCGGATGAATAGACAGCAAATTCACTTATTCAGTGAAGTACCCCCTAGTTTCAAGCCTCATTGGGAAGTACAGATCATGATAGGTGTACTAAGCGCTCAGGCAGAGGGATACAAGTTCTTCTAGGCACCCAGTAGGGCTATTATATGCCCGGGTAATTATATATATCACCTGGCAGGGGTCCTCCCCGTCAAGTTCTTCATGGGGCTGTTCATCTAGACTCTGGGAAACAAATGAAAATGGAAACCCCTATTGTTCAGACAGTGTTACCCATGACCAGGGGGACCCTGGGGGTGAGGAGCTGGGTGAAACGATCGGAGTTCTTTGGTATGAATACAAAGATCTGACCCCCTCTGAAGACATCAGCCAAGCAGAGGTAACTCTGGTCGGTTATGAGGAGCCCCAGGAAAGCTGGGACTCCACTGCAGGTCATAGCCCTCCCGGGGAAAAAGCACCATTCACACTGCCCTGGGAAGTGATGAGGAGGCCCATAACAGTGGGGACTCCTCCTCAGAGGGGGAGCTCGAGGCAGAGACCACATTGATGGATTAGGGAAGTTATTGCGAAATAGTCACTGTATGTCAGCTCCGGTGTGGAACTGTATTTAGGATACCCATAAAAGTCTAAGGGTAGAGTTTGTTTGCTGTAGTGGACACTGCAGCGGAAGTGACCCTAATATCTGAAGAGGTGTATAGGTTACTAAAATCCGCTCCACCCATCCTGAGGGAGGTTATAATGAATACAGCAGGGAAGGGGATGCAAATGAATAGGTATGTTGTTGGGCCAGTGAATTTGGGACTGGGGTCCAAGCTCATACAGTCCAATCTGTATGTGGCCCCTATACAGGACGACATGCTTCTGTATTTCGATCTATTAAAGGCTCATTGCATCGACTTGCAAATGTCTGAGAGACAGCTGAGGGAAGGGGATGAGTTCATACCCATCACTATGGGCAAGGTCAGGCAAGCCCCGAGGGTAGTTAATGTGACAATACGCGAGGAAATCACAGTGCCGCCTAATTCAGTGATGACGATCAGCTGTCAGGTTCACTGTGAACTGCCCAGTTACATTGTTGAGGCAAAAAAAAACTAACATAAACCTGACTATGCAGTATGGGCTTTGCTCTTTGTTGAAGTCCGTACGAGGACCTATAGCTGTTAATGTCTGTGTTATTTGGTCTCCCCCCCCCCAATAGAAAATGGTCGTCCCCTTATATATAATGTTCTGAAAAAAATTGTATATGGTTGAACGTTGATCGATGCATGTGAATAGTGCTGGTGAATATTAAAAACTGTAGTTTTATTAAATATGATTGACATGGTCCAGAAAAATAGCCAGTCAAATAATTATGCCATCAAAATAAGAAGATATGGTATAACGAATGTTGTAAGTATCCACTAGAGACATGAAAGACATAGACGCAAATATACATCACACCAATGGCATTTAACTATGAGAAAAAATCAAATCACATAACAAGCTATGAAAGGATCTGACAATCTCAAACGACCAAATCAACGGCGTGTTATTGATTTATATACAAAATAAACGAAAAGCAAATATCGTACACAACAACAAAACGGCAACCAATGAAATCATGCTAATGATGTTTTCACAGCCACACGTCGAACCAGGCAGGATTGGACATATTTGTGAATGTCCAATCCCCTCTTTACAATCTCTTACAGTCTTCCCCGTCATTCCCATATCCTTTACCCCTGTCCAACTCCTCATTATTTAGTCCCGATAAAATCAGTAGACAAAGATTCGGATGCAATGGAATATGGCAGAAAACAATGCTTTACAAGTATACATTTTTGTTTGAGATTTATTATAACGATATGTTCTTCTTGTCTTTTCATTATCGTCATGGTGATTAGGCAAACCTGCAATGAACGAAACAAGATATGAGTTATATGTATGGAGATACTATAATTTTCATAAATTTAAATCAACAAATTAAGTTTTAGGACATATTAAGTTTTAGGACATATTAAGTGTTACTGGTAAAGGACTGGACTATGCTCTTTTAATGCATATAGAAAACAAAGTCGGATAGATATATTCAAAGAAGGTGTATGATATTGTTTTGTTTTGTTAAACAAGGCAGTTTATGTCCGCAACCGTTAAAGAAATCGATAAATTTATTTTCACAAATGGTTAATTAAATCTTTAAAATGTTTTGATCAAATTTAAGTGGAAACGATAACGAGACTCTATATGACAGTTATTTCCCCTTTAGTATTTGACATGAGTGATATATACACCCATGAAGCGTAAGTGATAGAGATCTGGGTCAGTATGCTTAATGAATTTCCATAGGCGTTAATGTTAACATTTTCTTCTGTAGCTCAGTCCATATTGTAAACTTGGATATGTATGATAGCTCGTTTCGAAGCTGAGACATTTTCACATGTGTGGTTAAATTTTCGGGGTACGAAGTGTGATTCATTTTTCTGTAAATAACCACATCCCGAAAATCATTTTGTGATGCGGTTCCTCGCGGTAAAGAGTCCCTTTTTTCACACAATAAGTTCTTTGAAAATTTAATATTTTTGATACATTTAATAACTCCATAGTTTTTACACATTTATTCTATGGTCCTCTACTTTAATTTAATATTTTTTATACATTTAATAGCTCCATAGTTTTTACACATTTATTCTATGGTCCTCTACTTTAATTTAATATTTTTTATACATTTAATAACTCCATAGTTTTTACACATTTATAATTTAATATTTTTTATACATTTAATAACTCCATAGTTTTTACACATTTATTCTATGGTCCTCTACTTTAATTTAATATTTTTTATACATTTAATAACTCCATAGTTTTTACACATTTATTCTATGGTCCTCTACTTTAATTTAATATTTTTTACACATTTAATAACTCCATAGTTTTTACACATTTATTCTATGGTCCTCTACTTTAATTTAATATTTTTTTGTACATTTAATAACTCCATAGTTTTTACACATTTATTCTATGGTTCTCTACTTTAATTTAATATTTTTTACACATTTAATAACTCCATAGTTTTTACACATTTATTCTATGGTCCTCTACTTTAATTTAATATTTTTTTATACATTTAATAACTCCATAGTTTTTACACATTTATTCTATGGTCCTCTACTTTAATTTAATATTTTTTATACATTTAATAGCTCCATAGTTTTTACACATTTATTCTATGGTCCTCTACTTTAATTTAATATTTTTTATACATTTAATAACTCCATAGTTTTAACACATTTATTCTATGGTCCTCTACTTTAATTTTATATTTTTTATACATTTAATAACTCCATAGTTTTTACACATTTATTCTATGGTCCTCTACTTTAATTTAATATTTTTTATACATTTAATAACTCCATAGTTTTTACACATTTATTCTATGGTCCTCTACTTTAATTTAATATTTTTTTATACATTTAATAACTCCATAGTTTTTACACATTTATTCTATGGTCCTCTACTTTAATTTACTATTTTTTATACATTTAATAACTCCATAGTTTTTACACATTTATTCTATGGTCCTCTACTTTAATTTAATATTTTTGATACATTTAATAACTTCATAGTTTTTACACATTTATTCTATGGTTCTCTACTTTAATTTAATATTTTTTATACATTTAATAACTCCATAGTTTTTACACATTTATTCTATGGTCCTTTACTTTAATTTACTATTTTTATACATTTAATAACTCCATAGTTTTTACACATTTATTCTATGGTCCTCTACTTTAATTTAATATTTTTTATACATTTAATAACTCCATAGTTTTTACACATTTATTCTATGGTCCTCTACTTTAATTTAATATTGTTTGTACATTTAATAACTCCATAGTTTTTACACATTTATTCTATGGTCCTCTACTTTAATTTACTATTTTTTATATGTTCTCTACTTTTATTTAATATTTTTTATACATTTAATAACTCCATAGTTTTTACAAATTTATTCTATGGTCCTTTACTTTAATTTACTATTTTTTATACATTTAATAACTCCATAGTTTTTACACATTTATTCTATGGTCCTCTACTTTAATTTAATATTTTTTATACATTTAATAACTCCATAGTTTTTACACATTTATTCTATGGTCCTCTACTTTAATTTAATATTGTTTGTACATTTAATAACTCCATAGTTTTTACACATTTATTCTATGGTCCTCTACTTTAATTTACTATTTTTTATACATTTAATAACTCCATAGTTTTTACACATTTATTCTATGGTCCTCTACTTTAATTTACTATTTTGTATACATTTAATAACTCCATAGTTTTTACACATTTATTCTATGGTCCTCTACTTTAATTTAATATTGTTTGTACATTTAATAACTCCATAGTTTTTACACATTTATTCTATGGTCCTCTACTTTAATTTAATATTGTTTGTACATTTAATAACTCCATAGTTTTTACACATTTATTCTATGGTCCTCTACTTTAATTTAATATTGTTTGTACATTTAATAACTCCATAGTTTTTACACATTTATTCTATGGTCCTCTACTTTAATTTAATATTGTTTGTACATTTAATAACTCCATAGTTTTTACACATTTATTCTATGGTCCTCTACTTTAATTTAATATTTTTTATACATTTAATAACTCCATAGTTTTTACACATTTATTCTATGGTCCTCTACTTTAATTTAATATTTTTTATACATTTAATAACTCCATAGTTTTTACACATTTATTCTATGGTCCTCTACTTTAATTTAATATTTTTTATACATTTGATAACTCCATAGTTTTTACACATTTATTCTATGGTCCTCTACTTTAATTTAATATTTTTTATACATTTAATAACTCCATAGTTTTTACACATTTATTCTATGGTCCTCTACTTTAATTTAATATTTTTTATACACTTAATAACTCCATAGTTTTTACACATTTATTCTATGGTCCTCTACTTTAATTTACTATTTTTTATACATTTAATAACTCCACAGTTTTTACACATTTATTCTATGGTCCTCTACTTTAATTTAATATTGTTTGTACATTTAATAACTCCATAGTTTTTACACATTTATTCTATGGTCCTCTACTTTAATTTAATATTTTTGATACATTTAATAACTCCATAGTTTTTACACATTTATTCTATGGTCCTCTACTTTAATTTAATATTTTTTATACATTGAATAACTCCATAGTTTTTACACATTTATTCTATGGTCCTCTACTTTAATTTAATATTGGTTGTACATTTAATAACTCCATAGTTTTTAGACATTTATTCTATGGTCCTCTACTTTAATTTAAAATTTTTTATACATTTAATAGCTCCATAGTTTTTACACATTTATTCTATGGTCCTCTACTTTAATTTAATATTTTTTATACATTTAATAACTCCATAGTTTTTACACATTTATTCTATGGTCTTCTACTTTAATTTAATATTGTTTGTACATTTAATAACTCCATAGTTTTTACACATTTATTCTATGGTCCTCTACTTTAATTTAATATTGTTTGTACATTTAATAACTCCATAGTTTTTACACATTTATTCTATGGTCCTCTACTTTAATTTAATATTTTTCATACATTTAATAACTCCATAGTTTTTACACAGTTATTCTATGGTCCTCTATTTTAATTTAATATTTTTTATACATTTAATAACTCCATAGTTTTTACACATTTATTCTATGGTCCTCTACTTTAATTTAATATTGTTTGTACATTTAATAACTCCATAGTTTTTACACATTTATTCTATGGTCCTCTACTTTAATTTAATATTTTTTATACATTTAATAGCTCCATAGTTTTTACACATTTATTCTATGGTCCTCTACTTTAATTTAATATTTTTTATACATTTAATAACTCCATAGTTTTTACACATTTATTCTATGGTCCTCTACTTTAATTTAATATTGTTTGTACATTTAATAACTCCATAGTTTTTACACATTTATTCTATGGTCCTCTAATTTAATATTGTTTGTACATTTAATAACTCCATAGTTTTTACACATTTATTCTATGGTCCTCTACTTTAATTTACTATTTTTTATACATTTAATAACTCCATAGTTTTTACACATTTATTCTATGGTCCTCTACTTTAATTTAATATTTTTTACACATTTAATAACTCCATAGTTTTTACACATTTATTCTATGGTCCTCTACTTTAATTTAATATTTTTTATACATTTAATAACTCCATAGTTTTTACACATTTATTCTATGGTCCTCTACTTTAAATCAATATTTTTTATACATTTAATAACTCCATAGTTTTTACACATTTAATAACTCCATAGTTTTTATACATTTAATAACTCCATAGTTTTTACACATTTATTCTATGGTCTTCTATTTTAATTTCATATTTTTGATACATTTAATAACTCCATAGTTTTTACACATTTATTCTATGGTTCTCTACTTTAATTTAATATTTTTTATACATTTAATAACTCCATAGTTTTTACACATTTATTCTATGGTCCTCTACTTTAATTTAATATTTTTTATACATTTAATAACTCCATAGTTTTTACACATTTATTCTATGGTCCTCTACTTTAATTTAATATTTTTTATACATTTAATAACTCCATAGTTTTTACACATTTATTCTATGGTCCTCTACTTTGATTTAATATTGTTTGTACATTTAATAACTCCATAGTTTTTACACATTTATTCTATGGTCCTCTACTTTAATTTAATATTGTTTGTACATTTAATAACTCCATAGTTTTTACACATTTATTCTATGGTCCTCTTCTGTAATTTAATATTTTTTATACATTTAATAGCTCCATAGTTTTTACACATTTATTCTATGGTCCTTTACTTTAATTTAATATTTTTATACATTTAATAACTCCATAGTTTTTACACATTTATTCTATGGTCCTCTACTTTAATTTAATATTTTTTATACATTTAATAACTCCATAGTTTTTACACATTTATTCTATGGTCCTCTACTTTAATTTAATATTTTTTATACATTTAATAACTCCATAGTTTTTACACATTTATTCTATGGTCCTCTACTTTAATTTAATATTTTTTATACATTTAATAACTACTTAATTTAATATTTTTTATACATTTAATAACTCCATAGTTTTTACACATTTATTCTATGGTCCTCTACTTTAATTTAATATTTTTTATACATTTAATAACTCCATAGTTTTTACACATTTATTCTATGGTCCTCTACTTTAATTTAATATTTTTTATACATTTAATAACTCCATAGTTTTTACACATTTAATAACTCCATAGTTTTTATACATTTAATAACTCCATAGTTTTTACACATTTATTCTATGGTCCTCTACTTTAATTTAATATTTTTTATACATTTAATAACTCCATAGTTTTTACACATTTATTCTATGGTCCTCTACTTGAATTTAATATTTTTTATACATTTAATAACTCCATAGTTTTTATACATTTATTCTATGGTCCTCTACTGTCATAATCAACACAAATTGTGCATTATGGATTCGATCCATCCGGGGTATTTTGATTTGGGGTCATTGGTCAACCTAAAGAATAATGGTGTCAAGGTCAAATGACAAGGTCATTTTCTTAATTTTTGACCTTGCTTTCATGTGTGTGCATCTTATCTTCTACAAAAAGTAATAGTAATTACTGGTAATTGTGAATCATTGTACAATGTATTCATATGGATATTTTATTTAATTGTACAATTTAAATGAATTTAATTTTAATGTTTCGTCCCCCATTCTTTATGTAAAATTCCTGCAGCATTTCCCTGAAGACTTCATCATAAACCGCCTCCTTATTAACCTCCCAAACTAACTCCTCCTGTATGTATATAACTATGTTTAAAAATATGAGATTTGGATGTGTCTTAAGATATTTGTTCATGTGAAATATATTTCTAATTTTGTTGATCGTTAGTTTTTATTATAAAATTCTTCTCGCACAGATGCAACTATTTGTTTAAAAGGCATGATGAAGGTCTCGTGTTGCTCAGCCATATGCATTGTGTTAAGTATGTTGGTGGCCTTCGGCCTTATGCTCTTTGGTCGGGTAATTGTCTCTTTGAGACATTCCCCATTTCCATTATCAATTGTACGATTCGAATATTATGTAAATAAACATACCTTGAACACCAGCTTAAATTCTTGTTCCACAAACAGCTTCAAATAGAAATGTTCAAATATCATTCTTACAACGTCAATCATTTTTCATTAAATCTATAGAGATTTTATGAAGATTTAGCTATTTTTCTAACAATTTTATTATGTTACCAATAGAAATATAACATTCCAAACATAATTCTAATAGGGCAAACATGTTAGCATTGCAATTATCAAGATTGAACTAGTATTGTAACAATTTTAAAATGTTATTGCAAGAAACAGTACGATTCAAATATCATTTTAATATTCATACCTTGAGCACGTAAATCGGCTGCGGCACAGGCAGGGGTTACTGCCAACGCATTTGGAAGACAAACACCTTCAAAGAGAATATTTTAAATATCAGTCTTACAATATCAAATATTTTGTCATTAAATCTATGAAGATTAAACTATTGTTCACACAATTTCGAAATGTTATCATTATAAAAATATTAAATTTCAAAAATAATTCTAGTAGAGTGAAAGTTTTAGCATTGAAGTTATTAAGATTAAACTATTATTGTACCAATTTCAAAATGTTATTAAAACAATTATTACGATTTAGATATCATTTTACTAATCATACTTTGAGCAGCGGTAGCGGCTGCGACACAGGCTGCAGCTAAAGTTCTTCTTCTACCATTTCCTTGAAATAGAAAAATGCCATTATTTTTTTCACAATGACAAAAAAATTTCATTAAACTGTAAAGATTGTATCAAGATTGAACTCTTATTTTAACAATTTCAAAATGTTACCATTTGAAAAAAATATAATATTTCTAACAAAACTTTAATTGGGCAAATAAATTGCCATCAAAATAATATAGATTGAACAATTATTCTAACAATTTAAAATGTTAACACTACAAATATTATTACATGAATATCATTTAAATAAACATACTAAGAAAGGCTGCAGTAGCTGCGGCAGGGTTTGCGGCAGGGCTTGCTGTTGGCCAACGGGTTCCTCCATAATATCTTCTTCCACCCCAACCTTGAAATACAATAATTCAAATATCATTATTTCAATGTCAAATATTTTTCTATTTAAATTATTAAGATTGTATTAAGATTAAATTATTATTATAACAATTTTAAAATTTCACCAATACAGGTATAATGAGCCAAATGTAATTCTAACGAGCAAACATTTTAGAAAAGTTCCAAAATGTTACCATTACAATATATTGATTCATGCCTAATTTTCATAGAATGTATGATAAGTTAAATTTTTTTTATCAATATTTATATCGTGGAGTTTTATGATATTGTAACTGCAATTCCAAATAAATTTAAAAGTAAGATAGATGCCAGTTCTATACCCGACAATATTGAAAATTAATTGGTAGATAAATCTCAATAGAACAACAACTATTACTTTTCTATACATTATTTTTGTAGGATTATAAAAAAGTGACTATGTCTTCATGTGTTAATTGGGAACTACTTTCTAATATGCAGATTATCGATTTAAATTTTATAAAAAATATCCCCTCCATATAAAGGACTTCTGGTTTTCTAAAAAAATAATACATTGTGGTAATTACTGAACCATCAATACATTGTGGTAATTACTGAACCATCACTACACTGTATACACTTAAAATTAATAATAATAATAAAACTCTTGTATCTCAATGTGTGCAAAGTGCAACCCACTATCCGTAGCGAAATTGTCATGCTATTATTGTTGTCAAAGTACAACCCACTATCCGTAGCGAAATTGTCATGCTATTATTGTTGTACCTCAATGTGTGCAAAGTACAACCCACTATCCGTAGCGAAATTGTCATGCTATTATTGTTGTCAAAGTACAACCCACTATCCGTAGCGAAATTGTCATGCTATTATTGTTGTCAAAGTACAACCCACTATCCGTAGCGAAATTGTCATGCTATTATTGTTGTCAAAGTACAACCCACTATCCGTAGCGAAATTGTCATGCTATTATTGTTGTCAAAGTACAACCCACTATCCGTAGCGAAATTGTCATGCTATTATTGTTGCATTTTGTAGACTTTCCCTTGATACTGAATCGGCTTATCGCTCTACAATACGTGGGTAGAATAAATTTGACCCAAAAATTCGCAGTGTCGACTCAATTTCTAAATTTAAGAAAGAATTGAAGAACGATGGTCTACTAAGTATAGTTGAAACGTTTTTTTTTGTTCTTCGGCCCGAGGAAATTGAATATTATCGTAACGCAATTGCGATGCTCCACTTTATTCTTAAATTATGACCTTTTTCGAGCTAGTATTATAAATGATCCTTCTTGCCAATGTGGATCAGATATTGAGAATGTCCATCATTACTTCTTCGTTTGTCCCAAATAAACTTGATGTAGAAAATCTTAACTGGCTTTCCGAAAACTTTGTTTTAGATACAAAACTATTAATTTGCGGAATTTTGGAACTTTCGAAAGAACAAAATATTCAATTTTCAAAAACATATTAAATATTTCATCAAAAGGTCAAACAGATTTTTTTTACCTTCATAAAGTGTTATTGATAATGACACGTAACATCATTAACATAATCATCAACACCCACGTCTTCATCACAGAATTATATGACTTTTCAAACTTTCTTTTTCTTTTTCTCTCTCCCTTTCTTCTTTTTTTACCTATGAAAGCTTGTATTTATATTCTATAAACTGTTTGCTTTAAATGCATGCTCATTATACTATAATTGTGTTTATTTATAATGTATTATGGAGAAGACTTCATAAGTATGATTTAATTGTGTATAATCCATTTTGCTTTAATTCACCAAATAGAATATGTTTAAACTAAACTTAAAGATAGTGAGATGTGGTATAATTGCCTATGAGATAATTATCCACCAGAGATTAAATGAAATGGATGTAAGCAATTATAGGCAACCGTATGGCCTTCAACAAGGAGGGAAAAAAAGATACCATAGGGTCAGCTATAAAAGGGCCTGAGATGAAAAATATGAAACAATTCAATTGAATAGTATAAACGGCCTAATTTTAACAAAAAAACAAACAAAAACAAATATTACAAACATTAACCAACGACCACCGCTGTACTACAGGCTCCTGAATTTAGAGAGGCTCATAGATAATGTGGCGGGGTTTAACATATTTGTGAGTCCTCCACCCTCCCCTTACCAATGCCTGTTATTTCATGAGCAGACATTCGCATATACATAAAATTCTACCATGTAATTTATTTTTATTTATATGCAAGACTATGCACTTTTTTGTTTAGAAATCAGAGAAAAAATATTTTACGTGTTTTTGGAATATAATGTTCTGGCTATCCATAACAGACTGGGTTAGATTAGAAATAATTATATGGCTGTCTTTTATCACAAATGAAATAAATGCTTGCTGTGTCTGGTAGTAAAACAAATATTGTGTTTCCATTAAAATACTTTATATTCAAAAGTAGATCTAACAACTCATTGCCTCCATTGTTGGATAGAATATTTTAGATCTTGGAAACAATGGAAAACACTCTGTTTATGTACAAAAACTTTAGCAACATTTCATTAAGTATGTTTGGTACTCTGTTTCAATTTAACAAGCTTTTTTAAAGACTGTTATGAATTAATAGAATTAAAATAAAGGAACTAAAAATAAGAAAAAAATGAAGGGTCCTTGTGCTTGTTTTCGAGATATTAACCTTTCAATTTGGCTGGAAATGATTTTCTTTAAATGTTTAATACATTTCCCATTGGCACCTTTTTTCTTTCAAAAACTATGAAAAAATAAAAAAAGAATTTTATAAGATTTTCAAATATGGATTTTAAACTATATGTTATAAACCTATGAAGACTAAAGTAGGGGCATTTTTTTTTAAAGCACTACATAGACATAACAAGAGAATTTGGAATACAAGGCAAAAACTCAAAATCAAGTACAGCGAACATTCTTAACCATATCAATTGTAATATGTTTTTTTATTTCATTATAACTTCATAAATTTAAAAAGTGTTTCTTAATATTTATAATATCTGATTCTGTATTTTATAATGTCTCATGTTTCATAAAAACTAAAACACCAAAAATACCGAAATCCAAGCAAATTCAAAAAGGAAGTCCCTGTATAATTGGCAAAATCCACAGCTCATATAAGGAGGAAACAACTGCCATATTCCTGACTTTGTGAAGGCATTGAAATTCAATTTATTTGGATAGAAAGCTTTTCCTCCGGCTATCCATCTTTACACAAAACTTACAAGCTTCTTACGTTGAGTTGATTTTAAATCTTTGCCTTTTCCATGTTTTCCGTGATTTTTTTGGAAATGTATACGAACAGATTAAAAACTTACTTTCTATCGCTGGAACAAATAACATCCCAATAAGAACTGCTATGATAAGAATTAATGATTTCATCGTTAACGCTTTTACTTATTCAATTTAAAACATTTATGATTTGTATCAACTGACAGCAGTATATATATATGTATAGTTAAATCATGTGGTACATGACGTATTGTTTAAGAAACATTAAAATATAATACATGACGACCAATCAGATAATTACATTCATATTGACAGATCTTTCTTATTTGTTGTTAAAACGATTTTCGGTTTTTGTTCATTGTTCATTCAAGTGGAACACTACTCTTCCTCTCGTTAACAATGCTACATATGTTTACAAAACGAAAGTAGACAATGCTACATATGTTTACAAAACAAAAGTAGACAAAGTCAAAGTTAGGTGACAGTTTTAAACGTAACTGAAAATATAGGGAAACAACACAATTATAATAAAATCTTGAAATAAAATTGGAAACTTCAGATCATAGGTTTTAGTCACCATACAAAAGAAGGATACAGAGTATGATTGTCAATGAGACAACTCTCCATACAAATTCCGTGTGATTCACTTTCATAGTCAATAATTAAGATTTTAGTCGAGCGCACTTGCCACGTTCGGGGTTCGAAATCAGAATCTTAGTGTTAACAGTAATTGCAAAAGATCAAAGGTTAATTTAACAACAAAAGGAAAAAAAAAATGTTTATTAAAATATGGTAACTGTCATCTTTTCAATGTGTTTCTCTATAATCAATAGTTATAGTTACATATTACTTCGGTAGACTAGGAACACATGATAATGCCATCATTTTCATTATATCTTGCTATTTTTAATCAAATATTAGATATTTTTTTCAGTAACATATATGTTAAATATAGCTTTTGATCAGATACTCTTGAAAATTTTCAAGTGTTTTACGTTTATTATTGTATCATTTTCAAATTTATGATACTGGTATATACTTTTATAAGGTTTCAATCATCTTACTTGAAATGAAATTTCAACCAGTTTCGCCGTTTGTTTAGCTGCAGATACAAACATTTCTATTGTGTATCCATATTGTACCACGTATGAATGGTTTAAATAACATATCGGACAATATTCTCGCAAAACAGGGGCATATCTTAACTCTGATTAATATCACAAAAACATGTTTTGTAATAAAACACGTCCAGGGAACCAGTGATATAGTATGCAAAGGATTGTTTAATATTTTATCACATACACGGAAAATGTATAGATTTGAAAGGAAGTGAATGTGAATGTATCATGTTTATATAAACGTTAAAACATCTTACTAAAAGCTCTTGAAATTGTAGAATTTTACACACATTGATGAGTTTATCAATATGTCTGATATAAGTGATAAAAGGATTGTGTATATCGAAATGTTTAATAATCTGAAATAAAAATGCGCGGTCTTCCAAGTAGGGACTTTGATTGTATCGGTAATTTTTCACACTTCCTAGATATGTTTGTAAAATCTCTTTTCGCACATCGTTATCCCAAGGATAAAATGATTTTACTTTAATTTAAATATTCATGACAAGAAATGAATATCAGATGATTTTGACAGGTTTCGCTGCTTTGCACAAAATGTAAGAAGAATGAAGCCGTAATGACAATTTGTAAGACACAATTCAAAAATATCGGTACTGGTGTTTGACAGATTTATAACCATATGAAGGATGCCATTGACATTTATCGCACCGCGGGTAAAAAATCATGTTGTGCTTGGTTTAACGCCGTCACGTGGTGACCCCCTATGAGACCGTAGGGGGTTAGTAAAATTAAAGGGGGTTCATGACGCGTTAATGGTGACGTCATCTATTAATGTTGTTGTGTTTCATTGTTTATTTTTCAACATAACGCAGCAGAAAAAGTCCAGCGCGCGATGACTTCGTTATACGGTTAATTACTGACCCCCTACGGGCATCCGGCCTCACCCCTATGAATTATATTTACCCTCTATGGATCCGTAGGGGGTCAGTAGCGAACCATATAACTTATAGTATTAGCTAAATTCATAATAATTTGTATATTAAGGCAATAAATTCCCCTATGGTATATACGTTTCACAGAATTTAATGATTTTAAATGCCTAAATAAAGACAACAGTCATAAATCGATTGAGAGAAAAACAATCCGGGCTACAAACTAAAACCGAGGGGAAACATTAACTATAAGAGGAAAACAAAGGAACAACAATAACACTGAAGTGCAACGAAAACAAACGCAAACATACAAAGAAACGAACTATTTGAAAACAACCTGCCATATTCTTTACTTGGTACAGTACATTTTAAGAACACATGTTGGGTTGAACCTGGTTTTATGGCTTGCCAAACCTCCCGCTTATATGACAATGTTAAAACATATCGCTAAAATGACAACACTACGTGACGGAAATACAGCACAAACCCACGCAAAAACACTCATCACAGAGAAACGCAGACACAAATTATATAATAGTCGACATAACATGCAAACCGCAGAACATTTCATGACAATGATGGCATTTAAAGGCTATTGTATTAAACATTTGAACTACAAACGATAAGACCTAAAACATTACCCAACCGAAACCATAACAGAAACATAAAAAAAATTACATCAATGTTCAAAATACAGAGACACGTCGTAAAGCAATGCAAATTCATACTCTTTCGAGCGTCCTGATGGGTCTTATGTAGACGAAAC
This sequence comes from Mytilus galloprovincialis, assembly GCA_037788925.1. Classification (NCBI taxonomy): domain Eukaryota; kingdom Metazoa; phylum Mollusca; class Bivalvia; order Mytilida; family Mytilidae; genus Mytilus; species Mytilus galloprovincialis. The sequence goes on from CM075338.1 coordinate 83,221,004, forward strand.
GTGCATCTGACGATCTTTGATAGGTTTATCCATATGTCTGATAAAAGTAATAGAAGAATGGTGTATACAGAAATGGTAAATAATTTTAAATATAGACACACAGGCTTCATGGTAAAGATTCACGTTTTCAAGACATGTTTGTGACAATTTCATTTTTTCTTTTCTTGGGCTACTTTTTTTTTAACGCTATGTATATAATCATGATAATCATTACAAGAAAAAAACCCACATAAGACTGATTGACAGTTTTGGTGTTTTGCACAAAATGTAAGACGTTTGAAGCCTTTATGGTAATATGTTAGAGTAAATGCACAAATATAGATACTGATATTTGACAGATTTATATCTATTGAACATATGAAGGATGCCATTGCAATGTACTAGCAAGATTTAGATTACATTCTGAGTTTAACTTCAAGGGGTCTTATCTCAACTTTCCCTTCGGTATTTGACTTTAACAGAATCGGAGCACCCATGATTTTGAATGCCTACGGTAAACCTTTTTTGGTATGTTCGATGTGTTGTAATCGATGTCCTTGTCCCGCTACTTTTCGAGGTAATTTCATATTATTCTATATTACTTTTTGAAGGGGGTGGTATTTTTAACAGTCTTTATTTGCGTTAATTTTGTAATGAAATACTATTCACAGAGCCAAATTAATTGACGTGGATCTTTGTAATTTTGTCATATATTCGTTGATTCGTTGTAGCATAACTTCCGTTGTGTCAAATGAGAGAAAAACACAAGTATAAATCTCAAAATATAGATTGTATGTATTTGGAGAGAATGATGTATGTACGTAGCAACAGATGCATACATATAAGTTGAATAACTTACCAGGTTATAGGTTGAAGGTGCCTTGTATTTTTAATGATTTTATTAGTGAATTTAAATAAATTCCAGACACTTGTGTTACAACAACTTATTCCTTGAACATTTAATCAATAAGAACTTGTACATGTCTGATGTGTAATAGTTAGATGTATATATAAAAGTTGAGTAACTAACCATTAGTTCGTTGCCCCCTTGGACTTTTAGTCAATTTTTAAACTTCATACGTACTTTTGAAACAATTGTTTAAAAATTACTTTATCATCTATACAATAATAAGATGTTGTTAGACACAAAAATTAACAAAGGTGATCAAGGTACGTCAACCTTCATGATCGAAAGAGTTTCACGTGAGAATATTTTTCGCTTGATAAGATATAAATCAATACAATTTGATGCATGACTAAAACTTAATTTGCTTATCTATGGATTAGCCCGGGTTATTTTAAAAAAAATAGACCCATCGTTCGAAAATAACTAAATATAGGAATATCTATGGATTTTAATGTTAATGCATAGAGCGAACCGTTGTTGCATGTTAACTGTCTAAATATGCATTCGAAATTTGACAGCACGTACAAATATAAGTATTCATGACAAGAAATAAATACAAGACTTTGTTTTCAGGTTTTGATGTTTTGCACAAAATATAAGAATGTGAAACCTTAAGGTAGTATTGGCTTTCTCCATCTTGGATTTTAAATAACAGAAAACCTAAGGTCCATATATTCAATCAAATTAGCAAAACTTGATGAGGAATGCAAATAACTGATGTGCATTTTCATTTAAAAGAATATATTTTTAAGATTTTAACTTATAAATATTAATATTTTTACAAGCGTAGATTATTTTAAATTGATTTTTGATGTTTTTAAATTGGTATTTTAACCCTTTCACGTTCCGCCAAATTGGACGTAACCTTATGAAAAGACACTATCAAAGTTCAATCGCATATAGAATTCGAACTGAAGCTCACACAAAGATCGTTTTGGGTCCATTTGAAAGATAATTGATCAAATATTTTAAAACAAAATAATATTTCGGAAATCTTGTCTTTTGAAGTCACGTGTTATCTGTCCAAAAGTCACATGACTTGCGGAAAACAGATGAAAAAATACAAAATTCTTGCGAAAAAGGTCGTGTGGAGACTTTTTTTATTGGCTAATAGGATGTAATTTTGGTGTTGGAGGAAATACGTGTTATTTGCTTTCCTAAAGTTGATGCCCGCAACATGCAAAAAAAATAAGGATTTCAGCCGTTTTTTCGTCCAAATCTAATCCTTGACACAAATTTCAGGCTAAATTATATTTATTCAAGCAGCACATAGAATTTTGACTTTAAAAGTAAAGATTCAATGACTTACCAATAACAACTTTGGTGTTTTGGGCCTATGATGTTTTTGTTGGGGGGGGGGGGGGGGGTGCAATTAGGACACACATTCTTTAAAAACATACAAACATTGATTTTAATTTGAGTTTTGTATGTATCCATGACTCTCTTTTTGAAATTTAAAGTAAAGTTAAGTTATACATTTAAGATAGGAAATTATTGTTTCACTTCCGGCTTGAGGTTCGAACATGCAATCTTCGTGCTGTGGGCTAGTACAGCTTCCCACTGAACCACTGGAGTACCAGTTTAAAGTATCGAAATTTTAGTAGTTAACTCTTCCATTAACAAAGTGAGAGTAAACAAATAATCAGCCCGTTTTCGTTTAGAAATTAAGTCTCGATATAACAAATATTTTGAACAAATATAGGATGATATCCTACTTTAGTCTGCCATGTTTTTATAAACTTTTACCGGTTCCTTTATTTCAACAAAAGTGTTTTCGTCTTTTCCATAACCAGGCTCTTCAGAAACAATGTTCTGTTATATATATTTCAACTTCGCACAAAATAATAATGATTTTTTGTCTCTTTTTCAATTGGTTTGGTAAGAATTGACCACACATTGAGAGTGCATTTCAAGGTAATGATTGCGTTGGTACACTTTAAATCACTTATTTAACTTGAGTACAAGTTTCAATCATACTATGAAGATGTTCCCTCAAAAATGCACGGCGTAGTTAATAAAAAAAAACTTTATATTGCCCCCAAAATCAACAGTATATTTTACCATACTCTATGGAAATATTGTGTTCAAACTTTTTTCACAGAAGAAAATGTTGTCCGTTAGGGGCGATTTGATACCAAACCGTACTCGGGGAAAAGTTTAAGGCACCACGAAACACACAGCTGTGATATATTGATTCAAGTCCTCAACCACTTCTGTACGTAAACACATGTCAAAGATTCAATACTTTACGCAAGCTAGTTGCCAAAAACATAGCCCATCGGTACCATAGTACCGATGGGAACGCGAAAGGGTTAAGTGGAGGTAACTCTGAACTAGTGCATTTTCTGAAGGAATCTGCATCAAATTTTGTTATTTTATATTTTAGTCGGAAAAAAAAACGTACGGTGACCGTATCTTTTCTTTTGATATTCACAAATCATTTTCTAAAAGTTATCTTTTCGTATTTTATTTTACAATTCTATCATTTAGTTTAGTTCTAATCACATAATGATGTTTTTCCCGTATAATCCATACAAAATGTGTCACTTTGTCACAACCTGTAGCTTGAGAAAATGCTCGGTGACCTATCTTTTTTTATTATATTGATGAACATACCACAATATATACTATATTTTGACAAAGTATGAACAAGGGGTCAAAACAAGATCTAATCATAACTTCTCCTACAGTTTACTGGTATGACTTTAACAGAAGCTTATAACCCATGATCTTGAATGCATTGGATAAACTTTTCTTTGTAAGCTTACCGTCTTGAAGTATATTAACATGTTATTGTCGAGCTACATTTCTCTGTAATTTTATATTATTCGAACTTTTATTTTTACAGAGGAGTATTTTTAAACAGTTTGTATTTACATTTATTTCAAATGAACCTCTTATTCACAGACCACAATTAATTCACGTGAATCTATGTAACTTTTCCTTATATCCGTCGATTCTTGGTAACAATACCTCCCTGGTTCCCTCAAAGAAGAGAACAAGACTACTATAACACTGAAATATGGATTTTATGTATTGTGAAATATGTTATTCACTGTTTCATGTTTATAGTGACAGATGCATACGTTAATGCTGAATAAATTACGAAAATGGCGTTGCTTCCTTGTAATTTTATTGAATTAATTAGTCAATCTTTAAACGTCCTACGTACTCTTGTAACAACTGTTTGGAAATAACTCTGCAATGTATATAATTATAAGTTATCTAGACAAAAACATGACAATTTAAAAGTGCGCAACGTACGTCAACCATTATACCCGAAAGAGTTAAAAGTGAAAATGTTTTCATAGAAAACAAATGATAACCGAGTATATAATAACAGAGTTAAATGCCACTTTGTCTAATAATCAGGCAGTGGTGAAAACATGACAAATAAAAATCCACTCAAGTTGACACACAGTCACGTCTCTGTCCTTACAGCTGAAAGGACGTGCTGGATCAGCTCCTGATTACCCGTTGGCTACAACATGTTACGCTGCTCAGATGGTTCAACGACAAACTAGATTATGATGTTACCTTACTAGTAGACCCGCGTTAGCGACACTCTGAAACCCATTGTGGATGGGTGAGTGTCATATGCTGTCCAGACGTCCGAGGGCTATGTGTATTTAGCATCGTGCAGGTTGCAGTCATCTACTACAGAGTCAATGATTCATCTACCAACAACACATCGTCGTGGTTAGCGGGCTGCCTAGCTGATCAACCTGGCCCTGAAAACAGTCGTTGTGAAGTAAAAGAAACAGCAAAATAGTCAACAAAAGAAAAACAACTCACCAAAACCAAGATGGTGGCCTATATATGGCGTCCTCACCTATTCCTGATCCTACGCATCAAAATATGATAGAGCTCACCAAACGCCACCCGGAACCGAGCATCAAGGTCGTTAAATACTTCCAGATAGTCAAGTTGACATTAATTCATGTTCAAATTGTATAATGGTGCACGAATATGACATTCATTTCCTTTTCTTGTTGTGGTAATCCAAGACATAATTTGGTTGAAATGCACTAGAAATTAACAAATAAAGGGGAGCTTACTATGTAATTTTTTATCATTCTAACCAAAAGTTATCTAGAGATTTCTTGAATTTCCAGACAACCAAAAACGAAAGACCTACCATTTCTAACTCAGGATGAGAGTAACTTCAAAATAGAATGGTTAGGTCTGTTGGTTGTTTTCGGTCATGGTTGGAATTTTCAAAATTGCCTGATTCTTACAAAGACTGGCACTTCATAAAGATGCATGACTTAAACGTAATCTGCTCATCTATGGATTTTAATGTTAGGGCCTATATCAAACCGTTGTTGCATGTTCACTGTCTAAATATGCAGTTGCATATTGAGTATGTAGAATCGAGAACGAAAATGGGGAATGTGTCAAAAGGACAGCAACCCGATCAAAGAGCAGAAAAAAGTCAAAGGCCACCAACGGGTCTTCAACACAGCGAGAAAATCCCGCAACCGGAGACGGACTTCAGCTGGAACTGAAACAATAAATGTGTGCCAATACTATTGCTTCTCTCTGAAATTCCATGTAACTATTTTCACAATATCAATTTCGAAAGTTTAATTGTGCAGAGACGACGGTTTCTGATTTTTTAGTAATAGTAAATGCTCAATGATAAGTTAATCTTGATATCAAAAGACCTTCGAACAAAAAAGGGATGTTAAAATTTTATTTGAACAGCCCTTTTTGTGAGGAGGTCTTTTACTGTCAATATTAACTTAATCATTGAACTTTTACTGACTTTCAAACCGTCAAAAACATAAGAAAAGCACACACAAAAAAACTTGCAGAAGGTTTATTCCCCTGAATTGGACGAGTCTTAATATTTTTAACTCAAATGATAGTTAAACAGTACTCAGACTGATATAGACAAATAACAGTTACCTTATTGCACTGAAAACTGCAGGATTAAATGGCATTACAACTGTTAATTACTTATATTTTTTAGCAATAAAATAACATCATAGGATAGTTTTATAAAATTAGGGGTTAAATCTATATTTTTCTATTCCAAATTTTCATTATTACGATTTTACATGATATAAATGAGGAAATCAAAACTTTATACAGAACTCATTTACAGCTGACCAGTGAATGTTTTGCACAAAAATTCTTGATATATATATTTGATGTTTTTAATCTGTCAGTAATCTTGAAATAGATTCGTAAAGACCAGACCAAATGAAAACAGTAAGTAAACTCTTCCAACAATTAGCTATTTAAACAGCTTGTTTCACAACTTCTAATCGAACAGACCTAGATGCATAAGGTCCTTTAGATTGTTCGGGTAAATGTTCCTTTTGGTTTTGATTTTGTAATTTTCCAACACTACGTTACATGCGAAAACAAAATAATAAGTGTTGTCAGTTCAGTCCAATTAATTAATAAAGCGTGTTTTTTTTATATATATCAACTTTGCATTTAAACTCCAGTGAATAAAATCGTATTAAATAGCCCAAATGTAACATCTTTAGCATCAAGTTATGTAGGATTTAGTGGCTCGATCAAAACATGTATAGATGAGATATATATAGGCTGGTCATCATTCTTAAATTGAAATACACTGTATCATATGAAAAAAAAAACTTTTATTTCAGTCGCTCGTCATTTCTTTTTCACGTCTAAATGTAGCATAAACAACACTTTTAACTTTTTTAATTACCTGACAAAATCATATCCTAAATCGTAATAAAACAGTAGATAAAAATCATGATATATTTGTTTTCTTTATAAGTGATCAGTAAACGTTATGTAGTAATTAATAAATTTTAAAACCATAAAAACAATTGCACTATTATTGAGTGATTCAAATGGAAATGTTCCGTTATAGCATTATAGAATCTTGTCTGCGTTTACTATATACATGGAATAATTCATGGAGTTGATTGATTGTTGTTGTCTTTACGTCCAGTGGCAAATATTTCATGCATGTTTAAAACGAGAACATAAAATGTTTAAATACAATAGGTAGGTCTTGCAATAAGAAGTCGACAAATAGGTTGGACGTGAAACTAGGAATACCACTGAAATTAGAGGGTATATATAATAGGGCAGATATTCGCAACAGCTGTAACATCCGGATACATACTAGTACACACTCCTTAAATAATTGGCGCAAGAGTTTCTAATTTGCAGAGAGCGCTGATCCATGAAATTTCTTCTGAAGTTGGTCATCCATATTTACGTGTAGTTTCAAATATCATTTCACGCATCTAATTTAGGTTAGATACCTTTAGCTCGCTTGGTTCGAATCCCGACCGGGTCAAACAAAGACGTTAACATTATTTTTGGTATTTGCTGTTTCAACGCTAAACTAGCGGCGTTTAAGAGTAAGAGCACACACTTGTCGGCTCGGAGTCAGAAATGTTTCCGGGTAGGGTGACTGTTCTTACTACGAACTAATATCTGTTGAACTTACGCGTTAAAACACCGACTGAGCGTGTCGGTCTTGTACAAGCAGGATTAATAATCATATTATACATTTTGTATTCACAAGTTATCGTCCTGAATATTCATTTAAGTTGCCACGGGACGTCATTCATTATCAGCATTTTTGTTATCGTTAAGGAAGTGGTTTTTTTTCTGCTGGTTTACATTACACCTCCATTTATTTCCACTGATCGAAATTTAAACAGGGCAGGTGATATTTCAACCAAACACTTGTGCCTGTTGGGATATCTTTAACGGTAATTAATATTTAAGCAATGTGCCTTTTTGGATACCTTTGACGGTAAATAGTATTATATTAACTCTGTATTTTTATACGACTGCAAAAATTAAAATTTGTTTGGTCGTATATTGGTATGATGTTGGCGTCATCGTCGTCGTCGTCCGAACACATTTGGTTTTCGCACTCTAACTTTAGTAAGAGTGAATAGATATCTATGAAATTTATACACAAGGTTTATGACAATAAAAGGAAGGTTTTGGATTGATTTTGGAAGTTTTGGTCCTAACAGTTTAGGAATTAAGGGCCAAAAAGCGCAAATAAGAATTTTTATTGGTTTTTGCACAATAACTTTAGTATAAGTTAATACAAATCTATGAAATTTTAACACAAGGTTTAGGACCTCAAAAGGAAGGTTGAGATTGATTTTGGGAGTTTTTGTCCCAAGGAATGAAGGTCCAAAAGGGTCCAAAATTAAACTTTGTTTGATTTCATCAAAAAATGAATTAATGGGGGTTCTTTGATATGCCAAATCTAACCGTGTATTCAGGTTCCTTATTTTTTGTCCTGTTTTCAAATTGGTCTTCATTAAGGTCCTAAGGGTCCAAAATTAAACTTAGCTTGATTTTAACAAAAATTGAATTATTTGTGTTCTTTCATATGCTGAATCTAAACATGTACTTAGATTTTTGATTATGGTCCCAGTTTTAAAATTGGTCCAAATCGGGGTCCAAAATTATTATATTAAGTATTGTGCAAAAGCAAGAAATTTTCAATTGCACAGTATTGTGCAATAGCAAGAAATTTTCAATTGCACAGTATTGTGCAATAGCAAGAAATTTTCAATTGAACAGTATCGCGTAATAGCAAGAAATCTTCAATTGCACAGTGTTGTGCAATAGCAAGACATCTTCAATTGCACAGTATTGCACAACAGCAAGAAATATCTAATTGCACAATATTGCGCAATAGCAAGAAATTTTCAATTGCACAGTTTTGCGCAATAGCAAGAAATATTCAATTGCATAGTATTGTCCCGTTTTTGAATTGGTCTACATTTAGGTCCAAACGGTCAAAAATTAAACTTTGTTTGATTTCAACAAAATTGAATATATAGGTTCTTCAATATGGTGAATCTAGCCATGCATTTAGATTTTTAATATTTGGGCCCGGTTATCAAATTGGTCCACATTGAGGTCCAAAATTCTAAAATTGAACATTATTTGTTTTCATCAAAAATTGAATTCTTGGGGTTCTATGATATGCTGAATCTAACCATGTATTAAGATTGTGAATATTGGACCATAATAGGTAAATGTCTAATTTTTTAAGTTTAAGTTCTTAGACCACATTCATTCTGTGTCAGAAACCTATGTTATTTCAACTATTTAATCACAATCCAAGTTCAGAGATGTATCAAGCTTAAATGTTGTGTCCATACTTGCCCCAACTGTTCAGGGTTCGACCTCTGCGGTCGTATAAAGCTGCGCCCAACGGAGCATCTGGTTTAGTCATGGGACGGTTTGAGCTTATTATTCTGTATACACATCTTTCTATAACAAAACACTATATTGACTCTTAATATTTGGATTTTTCTGTGTCGTTGGGTTGCTGTCGCATTAATGTATACTTTTATCTCCTTTTATTCAAAACCAAAGGATTGACTTGGGTATAGGAATATTGACATCTCTGGACCTCTCCCATCAGACTGTATACCCTTGCTAAAGGATGCGTCCGATTAAGAGTTCAAATGTATAAATACGCAGCTTCGTTCGGTCGAAAAAAAGAAATGTCGTATATCCGATGTCTGGTGTAGTGAGAGTTTCACGCTATCTATACGTTAATGACTCATTTGAAAAACCCTTTGAGGGGGAAATACGATCTACATAAACGCCTAGAAAACCAACATAAAGGCAACTACCCATAAGAGTGAAAATCTCCCCCCAGCACCGCCCAGGCATGCCGTTGGGGGTATATTATCAATCTTTACTTATACTAAAATATGTGAACGTAAGCCAAAAAATATATTTAATCGACCCCTACCCCCAATTTGGATAGCCAGACGCCAATATTGACCATATCAACCCCAGATCTTTTCACCCTAGGGACCAAACTGAGCATATTATTGGTCTATACATGGTGTCATTTTCATCGTAAAGGCATTGGCTAACTTTAAGATGCGTTTTCCAACATAAATAGGTGCTTCAATAGACAGAAAACACGGCAAACCATCATAAAAGCCTAGAAAAATAACATAAGGGTAACTACCCATAAGAGTGAAAATCTTCCCCAAGCACCGCACAGGCATGCCATTGGGGTATATCATAACTCAAACTAATGCTTAGGGTGTTTAGTACATGCCCGAATCTTTATTTATACTAAAATATGTGAACGGAAGCCAAAAATATATTTAATCGACCCCTATCCCCAATTTGGATAGCCACACGCAAATATTTACCATACCAACTCCGGATATTTTCACCCTAGGGACCAAACTAAGCATATTATTGGTCTATACAAGGTGCCATTTTCATCGTAAAGGCCTTGGCTTACTTTAAGATGTGTTTTCCAACATGGTGTTTAATAATACAAAAACAAATAGCAATTTTAGGAATTATCTTGAGCAAATACTAGAAAATTAAAGAAGGATACAAAGTCATATAATAATGCAATTGGTGACTTTTAATGAGGTTGATACAATGATTTATCAACCAGGAGATATGATATTCACCGAGGCCAACATTATTATAATAATGTTGTGTTTAACATTGAATATGCGCAAATAGTAGCCAGGGTGAGAGACAATAGTGCACGACCCGAAGGGGAGTGTATCTCAAATCATGACTACTATTTGCCATAGCCAATGTTAAACACAACATTAATATCATTATTGTACTGACTGAGTATTTTGAATAGTGACAGTAGTGTATTTCAATGTTAAAACAAATACTCTTTATGTTACTCTGCATATACGTGAATTTATACTGCAACTAGCTGTGTTAATTACCTAAATCCAGTATCATAGCTATATTTTGTATAATGTCAATTTTATCATGGAATACTTTCTCCACAATCAGAGGTCCGTTAACGGATAAAAATAAGTTTGACATTTATGGTACGATTAAAAAACCTATCATTTTATTAATTCAAGTTGCAGTATAAAAACAATATTAGGTCAATGTCATAAAAATGTAAACTTTTTTTGTACTTTTGCGCAAAACTGGGGAAGTTTATTCATTATGCAACTTTAATAAGTGGTTTATAACATCGTCATTTCAAGCGCTTATATAATCAAGCTTAACCTACTTGTCTGTCATGGCAACTACCCTCCGCCTTTTCACGTGAAATCAAACTTTTATTGACGTTAAAATCAATAGTCTATCGCATCAGCAATGCATACTATTTTCGCATAGTGCAGTTAACGTTATATATTTCTTTTAAAAACTATGCAAAATTAGAGCAATTTTACTATAGAAGAACTTTCTTACACATGTTATAAGAGTATAATAATGTATAATGTTTTCTTTTTTTGAAACTTTTTTTCTTATTAATGCATGCCATTAGACGTTAACCAATACATAATTAATCAATCATAATGTAACAGGGTTCTTGGGCAGAATAAAAGGATTCGTCAAGTTTGAGATGTTTTATTCATACGACATTATAAATTAACCCTGAAAGTACACAAATAACAAAACGTAAATACATAGATAGTACAGTGTTCAAAGGGATATAACTCTAAATCATAAAACGGAAAGTACATGTATAAAATACGATAATTAGACAATATACGTATAGTGTCTTGACATATGAAATGTATTTGTATGAGGTTTAGAAACGGGAAAATGCATGGTTGTACCGAGCATTTTCCCGTTTCGTGCCGAATACAAATAAATTTCATATTTCAAGACACTATACGTATATTGTTTTTATACTGAAATCGATAAAAAAAATAAAAAAATAAAAAAAATATGAAACAAATATTATTAAAAAAAGTGTTTGGAATTTCCCCCTTGGGGTACCATTTTGGGGTATTTCCCTATGAGCGTAGTCTTTTTTCAACCAATTGACAATTTAAGGAATTAGAAAGGGAAAATGAATTTAATTAATAACATTTGATAAACATGGTATATAAATTACCAATTTGAAGACATAACAGGTTTAAATTCATAAAAGTGTTACCATTGTTACTACATGTTGTCATGGTTGTGACGTGACGTTGTAAGTAGGCGGGGCTTATAGGTGAGTTAAGGTCATTGACGTATAAAGCTAACGTTTATACGTATAGCTTTATCTGTATAGTAAAATAGCTGATTGCAGTATAAACTAGCTTTTTTCTGTAAGAAAACAACCACTACTATTTAAATGTATATATTATGAATACATGAATTCAATCAAACTCAATTATAAACCAAGTCAGAATTAAGTACTACATTAAGTCCAATTTTATTACGCTACTCATTCATAGATTTATGAATGAACTATTTGTTACTATAATGTTTACATGTAATAATTGACATACAGGTAACTACTATTTATAAGACACAAACAATACATATATTGAACTAAAATTAAATAGACAAACACAGACAATACAGTAAACTAAAAATACATTGCAACACTGATCTTACCATGCATATGGTACAATGGTACATCTCCTACTTGGACACATCACCAGATCATAATAACATCAAGATATTCCTGACCTGTTAAAAATACAAATAAAACCTACATAAGTTAAATAAACTAAATTATATCTGCATAATAATTATAAACAATAAGTATTGTGTGCAATAGACATTGCATTATCCCTTTTATAAGAATAATATTACTGTACCTATAAGTGTATCATTAATATATCTATGATATATATCATTTCTCTGAATTCATGAACATACTTCTCCAACATAAAATATCTATCATTCATACATAATCATCCTTACTAATTCAAAATAAATTTTCTCCCAGATTCAAACTAAAGGAAAACTGCAAATATTACAGATTTGGAAATATTAGTAATAGACCTGATTAATATGGAATTAGTGTTCAGAATATTTAACAATGTAACTATTTTTAATATGGCTGCTATCATTTAAAAGTTTCTCTAAAGATATTAAAAAAGTGTGTCATAACTATAAACTCAGCGACTATGACCAATAGAAGATTTAGACAATATCCGTATAGTGTCATAAAATATGAAATTTATTTGTATGAGGCTTAGGAACGGGGGAAATGCGAGGTTGTACCGAGCATTTCTACTGTATCGTGTCGAATACAAATAAATTTCATATTTCAAGACACTATACGTATATTGTTTTTATACTGAAATCGATAAAAAAAATTGAAAAAAAATTAAAAAACTATGTAACAAATATTGATAAAAAAAAGTGTTTGGAATTTCCCTCTTGGGGTACCATTTTGGGGTATTTCCCTACGACCGTAGTCCTGACGGTAAAACATTGACATTTTAATGAATTAAACAGGGAAAATGAACTTAATTAATAACATTTAATAAACATGGTATATAAATTACCAATTTGAAGACATAACACGTTTAAATTCATTAAAGTTTGACCATTGTTACTACACGTTGTCATGCTTGTAATGTGACGTTGTTGATGAAATACAGTAGTTCCGGTAAGTAGGCGGGGCTTAAAGGTTATTTGAGGCCATTGACGTATAAAGCTTACGTTTATGCGTATAGCTTTATCTGTATAGTAAAATAGCTGATTGCAGTATAAAAGATAATACCACATTTTACTGACTAACTAATAAACAAGGTCATGATATCTTTAAAAACAACGAGGGGGGGGGGGGGGGGCATGTCGAAAAAAAAAACAATAAAAGGGAGATAACTTCTACAGGGGATGTTGAAATCCTACACAGTCTCATTTGATAACTCCAATAGAAACGGGGGATGCCATGTCAAAAAATGCTGGAAGAAAAAAAAAACGAAAAAAAAACGGAAGAAAACAATAAAGTCTTTCCTCGCGTAGAGGAAAGACCTTAACAAGTTGCGCCGATAATTGCTATTTTCTTTTTATAATTGATATACTTAGTACGTAGTATTGATGTTGTCTTGATACCTTAAATGATAACATCTGATCTCACATGTTATCATTTTTTAAATGAATTTTTTAATTATTTGTACCAATGTACAGGACAATCCATGTCATTATAGATTATTTGTACCAATGTGCAGGACAATTTCCTTTAGTTTGAATCTGAGAGAAAATGTTATTTGAATAGGTCAGAATGATTGTGTATGAATGATGGATATTTTATTTTGAAGAAGTATTTTCATGAATTCGAAGAAATAATTAATCATAGATATATTAATGGTACACTTCTAGGTACAGTAATATTATTATTATTATAGTAGTTTAGTCAGTGAACTACTCTGTCAGTACACTTGTTATCTGTCCAAAAGTTTAACATAACAAGACTAGGTAATCAGACACATATTTTCGAGACTCATGTTGTTTCATATATAATCAAAGCTTCGCAAATTCTCCCAATAGAATGATAACACATCCAATATGTAGAATGGAAACTTAAACAATCGCAGACCCTTGTATATAAATGTGAAATTGTGTCCCGTCCATGTTTTTTTATCAGGGAAAAGAAGTTAAATATTTTTGTGGCCAAATATCTAATTTTTTTTTAATGACAAGATGAAGGCTCACGACTAGCCTTTTAAAATGTTTAGTAATACAAAAGTTTATCATTTGTACAAATAATCTAAAGGGGTAAATTCAGTAAGAAATCTCCCTTTGATTTTAATGCTAATCTAATTCATACCTGATTTACCTTTAGAAATTAAAAACTTTCATATATCATTCATGAAAGTACAAATGTAGCCCTATATTTTGCAACAATAAAAACATAGGGTCATGCGGCATTTTGGGGCATTCACATGGCCTTGTTTACAAACAATGTAGATTCGCACTGAATTCCTATACTGACCCCCATTACTTTCAACCCTGTAGGGAAAAAAAATGTACATTCAGCATTTTTTTTTTTTTTTTTTTTCAACTCTAGTTTTGATCCATCTACCAAAAAAATATTTATTACAAACATTATATACCAATCAGAAGAGCACAGTACTTCAATTTCGGCCCATGATGACGTATATTTATTTACTGAATTTACCCCTATAAGGGACTTTTTTACTTCTTTTCCAACTTTTTTTGTAATAAACATGTAATGTATCCAATTTTCAAGTTCCAGTTTCAATACAACCTTCATAAAAGCTGAATTTGTAAAAATAGAGCAACATTTATACTACACCCCATACTGCTGCCAATGTATATTTGGTATATAAAGTTGCGCATTGACTGTTTTTAAAAGAATGGTGTAAAATACTATGTTTAATAAATATGAATTGTTTTCTTTGTTTGCTTTGACCAGTATTGCAAGTACATCTAGAAACTAACGTCTTGGTGTACTCTTTGTTAGTTTTTTCCTTATAAGGAAGTTTTTAGTTTAAACAATATTTTATTCAAATAAATTGAATTGGATTGGGCAACAGGCATAGCCTATGTAAGCCCTCTCCACAAAACAAGGTACAATATATTACATTCAAACAAAGCAGCACATACACAAACATAAAGACAAAACAGAATTAATTTTTCAAAAATACCTCTTAGCTGACTGGAATGATGTTTCAAATAGTTAACTCAGATCAAAAGTATGACTATTTTAAAATGCTTCAAATGTTAACTCAGAAAAATTAGGAAAAAATAAATTATGAAAAAAAAAGTTTTAGTATTCTAGGTTGTATACTCCAACATTGATTTAGAGGTCTCACATTAAATTAAATGGTCTCCAGTCAGCTATCTAAAATAGTAAATTTAATAACTCATTTTTAAAACAACATGTTTGATATCATGTACTTATTTTTACTAAATTATTGCACCTGAAGAAAAACGACAACGAGTAGTAACCATATTGATACATTAAAGAATTATAATAATATAAAAAGAATTTAGAATGTTAATAATAAAAGAAGAAAAACATAGATTGAAGAAATTAAAGATATACAAATTGAATATATGAATGATATAGAAATAAAGGTGCATTTATTAGCTTTTAGCTTTAATAATATTAATTTCAATGTACTGTCGTTTCATTATACCTTTGTTTCAATTTTAATTATTTTTCAGCTGGTTCGGGTCTAAGAGCTTAATATAATATAAAATACAGACATACAAAGTAAAAGTTAATTTGGTTTTGGACTATAAAATATATTTCATTATACAAATCTCTCTGAATTTTTTATATATTCATGAACAGCCTTAACTATCTGCACATTGTCTTCAATACTCATAGATTGATCACCAAATAGTATCAATTTTAAATCAATATCAACTCCATTAGCAGACAGTTTATCAAGGAGTGTGATCCTGTTAATAGTGTATGATGGACAATCAAAAAAATAATGTTGGTTGTCTTCACATTTATATAAACATTTAGGACAGGAAGGTTCTTCTGTCAAAAAATCATGAAACAAGTGAGAATTTAAATTACTTGCATCGTTTCGTAATTGACAATGAATAATATTAAATTTTCTTATACCTGAACAAAAATATTTAGGAGGAATTTCTGGTTTATATATTTTATCAAGTACAGATTTGAACTTGTTAATCGACAAAGCATTTTTAGCATTAGTATCTAATTCATTCCAGAGTTTAACAACAGATGGTATGAAACTTTTATAATATGAAACTGTTCTGCACCTTGGGATGGTATAATTCTGAGAGTCTCTCCTAAGATTGTAATCATTCGGTGTGAAAAAACAAGGTTCTAATAAATCTATCATATAACTTGGAGAAAATCCATTTTTTATTTTATAAAATGTAGTAAGTTTATGCTTCTTCCTTCTGTCTGATTATTTTTCAAGACCTATTTCAGTGTATAATTTTTTAAGAGAAGTTGTACGTCGAATACCAGTAATAATACGAGCAGCTTCAATTTGAACACTTTCTAATAAGTTAGCTTCTTGTAAAGTACAATTATCCCATATAATGTTTGCATATTCTAGAATAGGGCGAATAAATGCTGTATAAATTGTAATAAGCACATTTCGATCCAAACTATATTTTACTTGTCTTAATAAATGTAATCTAGAACATGCTTTTTTATAAATTGCATTTATATGTAATTTCCAATTAGCCTTACTCTCAAAGTTGAGACCTAGGTGACAGTGACTTTTAACTTCTCTTATTTGGTCCCCTCCAATGCCAAAGTATAAAGGGGGAGGATTGATATCTTTTCTAGAAAATAAAAGGGTTTCTGTTTTGGAGGGATTAAAGGTTACAGCCCAGTTTTCAGCCCATGTTTTAATTCTCCCAAGATCATCAGTCAAAGACATAGAAACAGTATCATAGTCATCATCAATAATGGCATATAAAGAGGTGTCATCTGCAAATAATCTAATATGATATGATAATATATTTTCCACTATATCATTAATATAAGTTAAAAAAAGGAATGAACCCAGTACCGAGCCTTGGGGTACCCCAGCACTGGTACCTTTTTGAGATGAATAAAACCCATCCAAAACAACTTTCTGGCATCTGTCACCTAGGTAATCTCCAATCCAATCAATTAAATTACTATGGATACCAAAAACTTTCAATTTATATAGTAAACCATCATGCTAAACTTTGTCAAAAGCTTTAGAATTATCGCAAAAAATAAAGCGAATATCTTTTCCTTGATCAAGATTGGAAATAATAGTATTATATATTTCTGCTAGTTGATTTACTGTACTATCACCTGGTTGAAAACCAGATTGAAATTTACATAATAAATTGTGATCTTTCATGTAATTAAACAAATGCTTGAATAAAATTTTCTCCATAATTTTGGATATGATACTTGTAAGCGAAATAGGTCGGTAATTAAGTGGATCATGACAACTTCCCTTTCCCTTAAAAATAGGAGTGACATGGGAAAGTTTCCATGCACATGGAACCCTTTTGAGTTTTAGTAAAAAATTGAATAACAAAGTAAGTGGTTTTACAATACCAGATTTAATTTCTTTCAAAATTCTAGGTGAAACACCATCAGGACCAGAAGGTTTATTATAATTTAAGTTTTTTAATTGATCAAGAACTTCTTCTTCTGTAATAATTATTTCCTCCATTTTAAATAGTGGGTCTGGTACATTATTTGGAAGTTCAGGCTCAACATCAATTTTAGAAATATTTGAAAAATGAGAGTTTAAGAGTTCAGCTTTATTTACTGGATGTAAAAATATTAAACCTTCGGATTTCAGAAAAGGTGTAGGTTCACGAGACTTTGATAATTAAGAAATAGATTTTATAATCCTCCACCACTTTCCTGGTGGTATATTTTTGTCAGTAATTTCTTTTGTAAGTTTTTGTTTATATTGCTCTTTTGATTGTCTAACCAAATCAATCACCTCATTACGTAATTTTCTAAATGTTTGCCAATGAATACAATTATTAGTATTTTTAGCTTTGTAATGAATTATATTTCTTTGTCTCATTTTCCTACGGATAGTGGAATTCATGAACGGTTTGTCAGCTGGACGTATAGTAACAACTTTAGTTGGTATATATTTATTCACATTTGTTGAATAAATATTTAAAAATTGAGAATACATGTCATTTATATTATCACATGAATGAAAATGTTCATTCCAATCAATATTTTTTAAGTCACTCACAAAATATTTATAATTAGCATTTTCATATTTTCTAATTGTACGTTTGTATGTATATTCTTTATTCACTTTAAAATTAACCTCTGCACACACAGGTGCATGAATACTACAAAACGGTGACAATATATCAACTGACTTTACACAACTTTTGTTGTTTGTCAAGAATAAATCAATACATGTGCCTGTATCAGTAGTAAAGTTTGTCTTTTCAAAGACAAGATTGTACATATTCAAGCGTTGCAAAATGTTTCTCAAATTGTTACTACCGGTACTTCTACATGGCATATTATTGCTTGATAGCATATCTACATTGAAATCACCAGTCAGAAAAACAGGCAAGTTTTTATCTAAAGCTTTCGACACAGAATCATAAAAATAATCCCATAGTTTCACAAGAGAATTTGGGGGTCTGTAAAAAACACCAAGTAATAAATGACAATGTTGGGTTGAGATTTTCAACCACAATAATTCCAAAACCTGGCTTTGCCAATTCAGGTAGTTCTTCATAGTATAAATAATTTTTAACATAAATTATGACACCCCCGCCTACTCGTGTTCTATCTAATCTAATAGGCTTTTGAAAACCAGCTAAGGCTATTGATTCATTAGATATGCTATCATCAAGATGGGATTCAGAAAGAGCAATAATATCATATGTACCTAGTTCACATTCAATCAAATCTACCTTAGTTGGTAAGCTACATACATTATTGTGAACTATTTTAATATTACGTAAATCTGTTGAGCGATGTGGACCTGGATTCCGCTCAATACCATACCGTACAAGGAGTATTGACAAAAGATGTGAAAAATGTAAGTTGATAATAAATTCGAATTCACTGGTGACAAAAAACAGGAAAATAAGTTTATACATTAAATAACACTTAAGGTGATTGATACAGTTAAATACTGAGCCAGAAGGACACTTACCAATAACGTTCATACACTTAATAGTGATCATTATTTAATCGTATGTGTCAAAAATCAAAAGTATATTTGGTAGTGTCCTCATTTTCAGGAAGTAAACAAATATATAAGCATAAGAACCAACAACTAAAGTACCAAAACATAGGTTGTAATGCACCAAAATTATACAAAATAATATCATTCTTGTCAAATGTAACATATATACAAGTATTAATACACAAGATAAAGAAATATAAAAAAGGTGTGTTACTGTTGAAGTAAGACACAGCTGTAGGCAATAGTAGTAACTTATAATTATAGCTATATTGCTAGATATGGAAATCAGATAGACCAGTGTGACCTTGTCAATATTTAGTTCGACTATAAATAGAGCCATATGCTTTTAAACACGTGTTAATGTTTACAAATAAGATATCAACCAGCACATGTTTATTAATTAATCAAATTTTAAATTACGAACTGTTAAGTATCCCCTGATTCTAAGGTTGGTTCAATAGAGGCAGATGATGATTTGACAGATGTTTCCTCTAGAATAGTCGACTGGTACGTTGTGATGGTATTGGTACTGATGGTGACTCTGATGACTGTTTATTGGTTTTAACCGCTTTAGCATAACTGGATGGTTGTTTGCCTGTTTTGTTATCATCTGGTTTTGAGGGTTTATTGTTAATAGGAAGATGTTGTTGGAATGCAGTCGGAAAATCTGATGGTCTAGTGCATAAAAAAATGCGGTCGTCTGGCATTTTAATAAAAACTTTCCCATCAAAGGTCCAGGTTTCTTTTATGAAGTTGTTATTTTTGAGCCAACGTGCATTATAGGCTAGTTCAGATCGCTTGCGTGTAAGGTCTTCATACATTAGGTAGTTTGTACCAATACTCTTGTTGAATTCGTGCATTGTTTTTTTGCATTTTAAGAGTTTTTGTCTGCTTTTGTACGACACAAACCTAACAATAATTTCTCGAGGCTTTTGCTTACTATCATTAGATCGCGGTGGACCTACTCTGTGATCTGTCTATTTCACCAGGTTCTAACTGAGAATTAAGCACATCATTAGAAAATTTAAGAACTTCTTCATCAGTACTTTCGAAATTTTTTTCGGGGATACCTGCTATACGAATTGACTGTCTGCGAGTATATTGTTCGAGGTCATCGTTTTTCCACTCCAATTCCTCACATTTTGCTTCGGATTTTGTTAGTTTATCACTCATTATTTCTACATTTTTACGTAAAGGAGTTAGGATGTCTGCTATTTGAGCATCAAGGGATGGTAGTAGATGTTCAACGAGCTTTGATTTCAAATGGGGTATGTCACACAATGAGGCAACAAACTTGTCCATGATCTTTTGGTCATTGAGGATGCCTACGAATACATCCAACAGAACTTCAGGGTCATCGTTTTCAATGTCACTACTACCAGTCCGAAATCGTTTTGCGGAATGGTAGCCACCACGGCCCTGAGCCTGATCTTGACCCTGGGAACTTTAAAACCCCCGTTGATAGCTCCCCCTTCCTCTAGTACGTCCCATAGAGAATGTTAGATGTAGATATGATGATCAAAGAATATTTTAACTGTCCAATATTAATATTAAATTATCGGGATTGTATGATCATATTTTCCAGTGAGAGTCTATTTTCAACGATTTCAACAGGATTGTCGAGAACAAAGACATTCTTCCAAAATTTGACCAATTGACCTGTTACTCACTTTTGCGCTGACAAAATCCAAATTTCAGTTTTCAGCATAATAATTGCATAATTAAATCTCCATTTCAATGAAAAATGTAAGTTTTGAATCACATTTTGTCACATACTATCCCATTTTTCAGCTGGAGAAATTTTAAAGGTCTGCCATTTTGTTCTGATTACAACTCAAGGAAGTTTTTGATTCAATACCATAAAAAGACCACAAAAAAACTTTTCAAAGGCTTTTTTAAGCAGTTTCGTACCAAATAAAACAACAATTATGTTTCATTATACTAAATCTGTGTTTTAATTACTTGTAAATTTCACAAAATGTCTTTGACAATCACTCAGCAGAAATTCCTGGTACCCCAACATCAGGATGGGTTCTTCGCCAAAACTAGAGAGCCAGAACGGAGGTAGAAAAAAGTGCCAAATATGAAAAAAATAAGATTAGGTATGACCAAACTTTACATTTGGGAGATTGAAGTAACAGTTTAGAATATTTAAAACCAATTATTTAACATAAAAATCCAATTACAAACATTTCAACACTTGTTTTATAGATGAAGACATGTAATCATGAAAAGTTGTCTAGTATATTCTTTAAATAACGAAACGCAATGCGTTAAGTAAAAATAAATGAATACCTACATGCGGTCAGATTATTCGAGTGTTGAAATACTAGAAAAATGCTTATTTACCACATGTTCTACAACTTAACATGGGGAACACAGCTAAAAAAAATCCACTATGTCAAAGGGAGGTAATCTATTTTTTTTATATGATTTTATACATTCTGAGGAGAAATATTTGCAAAATGTGATGTAAATGGGGAGAATATTTATGCCTTTCATTGATATCATAACTCTCAAGTGTAATTTTATTGTTTCTTTCAATCTGGACACAAAAACTGATTTTTACAATATACTCCATGCTTCTCTCACAGTACACTGAGTGCATCCTGGATAGCCGCAGTTAAAGATAGAAATTTGTGTACAAAACAACTTCTAAAGGTTCCAAAATCCTTCCATTACATTAACATTTACAGGAAATGAGTTTTGTGATTATTGTGTGGCCTTGGACAATTACAGTGAAAAGGTGCATATTTTCCTATAGGGGTAAATTCAGTGAAAAAATCTCCCATTGATTTTAATGCTAATCTATGTGTGGAAATACATTTATACCTGATTTACCTTTAGAAATTAAAAACTTTCATATGTCATTCATGAAAGTACAAATGTAGCCCTATCTTTTGCAACAATAAAAACATAGGGTCATGCGGCATTTTCGGACATTCACATGACCTTGTTTACAAACAATGTAGATTTGCACTGAATTCCCATACTGACTCCCATTACTTCCAACCCTGTAGGGAAAAAAATAGTACATTCAACATTTTTTTTTCAACTCTAGTTTTGATCCATCTACCAAAGAATATGTATTACAAACATTATCTACCAATCAGAATAGCACAGGACTTCACTTTTAGACTACAAGCTCTCCCCCAAATGGGCGGTCCCTGATGACGTATATTTAGTTACTGAATTTACTCCTATAATGATCACATTTAACATTAGTGCTTGACAAATCATATTCATCTCCTTAATAATATTTCAACGCCTCTAGAGTCTTTGTTAATATGACACTAAACTAAACAAAGACAATTGATTTAAAGAGAATGTATATGAACACAGATTGTTTATCTAAATTTCTAAAGATGTGTTTTAATGAAAGACTTTGAAAGCTTAATGTAGTCTGGTTACAATGTACCTATTGATTTAACTGAAAATAGCGGAAATGTAGTCAATTGCAGGACTTACAAAAAAACTATTGTTTCCAAAAAAAGTAGAATAACAAACATACTAAATTCCAAGGAAAAATTATTTAATTTTGGATGTAACGCATCTCCTGATTGGCTGACGTTATTGTGCTATCAGCCCATAAACATAATTAAGTCATGTGACCGTGACGTCATCAACGTTTTTTCATGGTTTTCTAAGGTTTAAAATGGAATTTAGAATTAATTTATAAGAAATGACTGTAATATGTGTTCTGTCTATTCGAAATAACATAACAAATGTGGTGCTACGCGCGTTATTCAGTGTGCACCAATTTTTTATGTTATCTCTTTAAAGACAGAAAAAATATTACAGTCATTTCTTAATAAAAAAAAAAGGTAAAGTCCCTAATGAAATGACAAAACCAAGAGCTCAAACACATCAAACGAATGGATAACAAATGTCATATTCTTGACTTGGTACAGACTTTTCTTTGTAGAAAATGGTGTATGAAACGTTATATATCAGGGTATAAGTTCAGTAGTTAATTCTTATATAATCAGTATTGGTATTGAATGAAGCCAGATTGCTAAGCTTTATGGGCACAGTATACCAAATACTTTTATAAATATTTAAAAAATCTACACAAGGATCCAAAGACATGTATAACATTTTCTAAAATAAAATAACAAATTTCAAATCATCAGGAAAGTGATCATCAATCCTAGTTATACATAGTGGCATCTGGAGTATATGTATAAGTATAGAAAATACAATGTGTCATATTACTAAAAAATCAAAACAACAGTGACTCAAATGCAATACTTTCTGTTCAAGACAAAAACACATATTCTAGCCTTGTCTAAAATGAGTCGACAAATGTTTATATGGATCTCTTAGTACAGGTTAACAAAAATGGATCTGGTAGTACCTTGTAGTACAGGTAACAGATCTGAACCAGTAGTACATGTAACAAATATGAATCTGTAAGTATATGTTGAAAATATGGATCTGGTAATACATTGTACATGTAAGAAATATGGACCTGTTAGTATATGTAACAAATATGGATCTGAATATAAAAGCAACACATATAGAACTGTTAGTGCAAGTAAAAAAATGGATCTGTAAGAAACAATGGAGGACATTTTTCAAATATATCCAAGTTTAACTTTTGTAAAGGAAGGACAAACTTCTTACTTCAATGTATCTGCAGAAAACAAATAGGAAAACTCATCAATTGCATCCCAGGTTTATTATCGTTTATTACTTTAAAATGTGTCCGTGTTACTTAATGAAAGATAAATAGTTTTTTCTTTATCTGATTGTTTTGCGCATGTGTATATATAATTGTAATTTCGTCGACTGGGATATTACAAATAGTTTATTATAATAGAATATTATTCTGCGTTTAAACAAAAGTAGACAAATTGTATATGTTTACCTTCACCACTCATGTGTACCTTACAATAAACACAAATACGTTTAAAAAAAGATAAAAGTAAACCCATGGATTTAAATAAAAACTGTATAATAATCTTATGAGAGTAATTATAAGGTGATAAGTTGTGTCGGTTTCAAATTTGTTAAATATAAAATCGAAACATTAATAGTAACATTATGCTCTAGTGACGATACGATATATATGGGTTTAATAAACTCCATATGGGATGAGATTCGTACCAATCAACTCGGCCCAACTTTTGCAAGAACAGTAATTAACAATATTTAGTATTTAGATAGCCGTATCACTGCAATGTTCAATATATATTCATATAAAATTCATATCAAATGTGTAAAAATACTTATTTAAACATATGTTTTGGGAAAGATATATTGGGAATGCTATATGATTAATGATTTAAGTATTAATTAAATATTTTATGACAATTCAATAGTGCTATTTTAAAAAAAATCGGTTTTATCGTTATTGACAATTGTATTTTAATGATATGCGCATAATAGTTGATTATGAATTCATCAAATAATAAAACACGTCCACCGTACAGATTGGGTCATAAATGCTTGTAAATGATAGTTGAAACCATTTACTATTTTTTCCAACGTGCATCGTTACTACTCCTTAGTACTGATTGTGTATGTTTTAAAATATAAAATTTTACTCAGTTACCTTGTATGAAATAGAAAAAATGGAAATTCAAAGAAGATGGAAAACAAAAGAAACAAAAATATTAGCTTTGAGGTGTGGAATTCTAGAATCATTTTTTTCAAAGTAGATGGCGCTTTGGGACAACAAAAGAATACAAAAAATACAGTTGCCTAGCTGATGATAACTGTTGGACTTACCGTTGAACATGTCTATGAATAAAACAATTATCTATGAACCGTTATTGCTGTAGTTTGTTATAATAAGATGTGCCTATGCCATTCATATCAAATAAACTTGCAATCATCTTACTTAGTTTTTATCGCATAAGATACAAAATCTCTTGATTCTTATTTAAATAAATGTATGAATGTGGTAGATAATAGAATATCACATTTTGAAAATAATTGAGAAGTAAATAATAGAGTACATAATACACCTATTTCCAGAATAAGAAATAAACTACAAATACTTTCAAAGCGGTTTGTGCTTGTACCAGCCGACAAAGCAGCCAACAATGTGGTGGTGGTATGCCGTAAATAATACACAGACGTTCTTAAGAATGAAATTTTAAATTCATCTACATTCAAGTCCATCCGCTTCACAGAGAGTCATATAGTAAACAGGCATATCCCAACCAAATCAAAGCTTAAGGCTTCTTCTGAACATTTGAAGGTCCCTACTATGTATTGGCTACCTAATCTACACAAAAAAACATTTAAATATCGTTTCATCTCGGCCTCTAGTAAGTGTTCTACAACTAATCTGTCAGTGCATTAACTACTATTAAAGAGCTTATCATAAACTATTGTAATAAAATATATGAACATAGTGGTATAAACCATTTTGGAGTGTAAAACATTCTTTGGATGTTTTAGATAAATTACGGGTTTTTGATGGTCCATTTGATTCTGTTAATAGTTTTGATTTTTCTACTCTTTATACTACACTTCCACACTATCTTATTAAACAAAAGTTTTCCTATTAAATTAAATGGTCGTTTGGTAAAGCTGAATGTAGATATATTTGCTGCAACTCATTTAAAGCCTTCTTCTCTAATGAGAAAGATAAATATGCTAGATATACTTACTGGAGGTGTGATGAGATGATTGAAGCTGTTAATTTCTCCTTGATCATATTGATGTACGTTTCGGCAACAAAGTTTATCAACAGGTTATAGGTATTCCCATGGGCACTAATTGTGCCCCTTTAATATCAGAATTGTTTTTGTACTGTTACGAATCACAGTTTATGACTAAACTCAGTAAAGACCCGTCGAAATTGCATTTAATTGATCAATTCAACAACACTTACCGTTATTTTGATGATATTTTTTCGTTAAATAATCAAGAATTTTCTCAATATACTGCTGAAATTTTTCCCAAGGAACTTACTTTAAATAAATCAAATTTATTTCGTAATAGATGTCCTTTCCTGGATTTAGATATTTCGGTTTTAAATGGGAAACTCCACACTAAAATTTACGACAAAAGAGACGATTTTTCGTTCCCTATTGTTAATTTTCCATTTTTAGATGGTTATGTTCCTTTGGCACCATCTTACGGTATTTATATTTCACAACTTGTTCGCTATGCCCCATGTCTGTTGTGACGTTTTTGATTTTAACGAACGCAACCTATGTATTAATGGTAAATTATTAAACCAGGGATATCGTTACCATAAATTACTGAAAACCTTTACTAAATTTTTCCATAGATATAAAGATTTGGTTTTGAAGTTTGGATGTACCTGTAGAAAATTTATTTCAAACAGGAAAGCACATCCTCATTTTTACGGATATGTTGTTAACCGTGCCCGGAAATTGAGAAATGATCTATGTAAACTTGTCGCTCCTTTAAAAAAACTTATTCTAAAAGGTTACCTATTCAACACTGCAATAAGATCATTGAATATCTGAAAATAATATTGAAAAATTACATTTACAGTTTTGTAAGCGCATTTTGGGGGTGCGATCTTCTACGCCAAGTTTTATGGTGTATGGAGAACTTGGAAGATTTCCACTTGAACTGCAGATCAAGTTAAAAATGGTATGTTTTGGCACAAGCTTGCAACAAACTATAAAAAATTATCGGGTAAACTGTACAAGTTACTTTGGTACATGCATGAGCATGAAGGTTATAATTTCAAATGGTTTAACTATGTAAAATCTGTGTTTAATGATTGTGGCTTTTGTGAAATATATAATATTCCGGAGCAAGTTGATTATAATTATATTAAAACTAATGTGAGGCAGCGTCTCCAGGACCAGTTTATTCAAAAATGGTTCTCTGATATAAATAACTCATCAAGGGAGAATTTTATTTACACTTTAAAGAAGAGTTTTGCTTAGAACCATACCTGTTAAAATTAAGGCGGGGTCATAGAGTAAATATATGTAAATTAAGGGTATGTAATACAAAGTTTCCCATTGAAACAGGAAGATTGAGAAATGTACCACGAAATGAGAGAATTTGTCCACTTTGTAAAGCTGGTCTTGGGGATGTGTACCACTATATATGTATATGTACCAATTATAAAGTTAAAGATTTAAGGGGGAAGTTCATACCTCCATATTATTTAAAATATCCAAATGTTAAAAAAGTACTGGGCATGCTTAAATATTGTAATAATAATGTGCTGTCTAAGCTGTCAATTTTTATTCAAAAGGTAGAAAAGATGCTTGTCTGATTTAAAACTGCAATAAACAAAGATTTATATCTGAAGATGTATAATTTAAAAATGTATACTGTATGTATTATGAAATATGTTGTGATTTATATTGTGCATAATATGCTCCTGTTACGCAGTCTTCTGCGGCTGAGTTTTCTTTAATAAACTATATCAATATTGTTTTTATTGGAATAAATATTGATTTTGTTATCAGTAGATTGAAAGCTTACTAAATTTTACTAGTATGTTATATATATACATATTCATGGATCTACAATCTGTCGGTACCTGTAACTTGGCATTGCACAAGGTTATGTTTTTCTCTGGCTGTTTATTATGTCTTTACACTAAATCCATTGGATGTTGGATGTGTACGGATTGATAGTTTCGTCTTAAGATGCATGATTTTTTTATTAGTTGTAAGTGGCTTTGAACTAGCTGTCAGATAACTGCAAGTACTCTCAGATCTGTTCATTGTGTCTTTTTGTGTCGGGATGTATAAGTACCCGGCCACGTCCACTTATATTTTTGTCCATCTGATGAGTTAAGCCTTTTTCAACGGATTTTTATAGTTCGTTCTTATGTTGTACTGTTATACCACTGTCCCAGTTTAGGGGGAGGGTTGGAATCCCGCTAACATGTTTAACCCCGCCACATTAATTATGTATGTGCCTGTCCCAAGTCAGGAGCCTGTATATTCAGTGGTTGTCGTTTGTTTATGTGTTACATATTTGTTTTTCGTTAATTTTTTTACATAAATAAGGCCGTTAGTTTTCTCGTTTGAATTGTTTTACATTGTCTTATTGGGGCCTTTTACAGCTGACTATGCGGTATGGATTTTGCTCATTGTTGAAGGCCGTACGGTGACCTATAGTTGTTAATGTCTGTGTCATTTTGGTCTTTTGTGGATAGTTGTCTCATTGGCAATCATACCACACCTTCATTTTTATATCACAAATTAATTTACAGGTTGTCAAAAGGGAAGAAATCCAGACAATCCAAAAACAAATGCTAACTGAATAAACAATTATAGTACACATAAATCTGCGTTTTTTATCACATTGTTTGAAAAAATCAAACCAGGAATGCCTCCATTGTGGTCACGCCCACGAATTTCACCTTT
The DNA here is from genome assembly GCA_037788925.1 of Mytilus galloprovincialis. Classification (NCBI taxonomy): domain Eukaryota; kingdom Metazoa; phylum Mollusca; class Bivalvia; order Mytilida; family Mytilidae; genus Mytilus; species Mytilus galloprovincialis. The sequence continues at coordinate 83,249,566 of CM075338.1, forward strand.
TCCCGGGGTTTTTCAAATACATACTGGGTCGTCAAATAACCCGAGAATTCGAAAAGGACCCGTTTCCACCCGGATTCTTGCGAGTTTAGACTGATTTCATGAGTTATTTTCATTTGAAATACCCTCATATTCGTAATTTTTCGTTGACAAGCAGTTCAAAGTAGACCCATAAATATAAATAAAATATACGGAGGTGCTTTTGCAAAGACATTCAGAACAGCCTGTCGGCGAGTGAAAGAAGGGTGTTCCTTTTGTGTGTATGCCTCACTTTGCCAATCCTCCTGTGTCTTAATCATTTTTGAAGGAACGTCAAATCATAATGCTAAATATGCGAATAGGTTGTATTTCTGTCAATATCCACAATTTTCCATATGAACATCTTCTTTTACGGCTAAATCTGTACTACTTTTAAAGGAAAGTTTGGAAAAAAATTCTATCCTTGAATGGACACTGTGTTTTCAAAGGTCAAGGTATAGGACTGTGCGGCATATTTTCAACGTTTAAATGCCCCAAACTTTAAACATTTACACTAACACTAAATGTCTTAGCTACCCCTACTTTGAATTAGGGATTACATATACTTCAATATGACCAATATTCATAATATGTAAATTTACTGGTAACATTCCTAAGTTATGTATCTATGAAATAAAACATAGATATCATAACTTGGAACCAATATGTAAAAAAAATATTCATTTCTGAATATTATATTTCTCCTCAAAAAGGTATGATTTGAATGAAAAACAGCAGTATTTACAAAGTGTAACTTATAAAAACATTTATTCAAATATAAAACTCTCGGAAACACTTTTTCTCACATAAATACTTATTTATCAGAATTTTAGCCTGAAAGAAATCACTGCATATACTTTAAGTTATTAATTACGGTACATTTACAAAAGAGATGATTTCAGCTTCTAAATTGTGAATTTTCCATTTCTATGTAGCAATATTCCTGCAGCGCCTGTATACGGAGTATATATATTTCCCAATTCATACGATATTCTAGGGTTTGTGTTTACTATTATGATTTCCTTGATAGATGGTGGCTGCTAACAAGGAAGCTTTTTAACCAAGAGTTTCAAATGATGAAGTTGAAATCATTCCTTCGAAAGTTTTACTGGCACCATCACGAATTTATTGACCGTTATGGAATAACCGTTTCACAGATTGTATCGGATATGTTCCTATGTAACTACAACCACTTCCTTTTTTTCAAGAATGTGACCTACAGAGCTATACTGGTTACCAGATTTGTAATAACTTGAGCAACTCGACGGTTGACTACGAAAGAGCATGGGCTAAGCGAGAAAAAGTTGAACTGGACACTTTGTCAGAATGGGTTAAAACTATCAGGTCTCTGATAAAACGTCGCATTCACAAGTTGAAAAACTGTGTGAACGATCGACCAAAGTCCATTTTCAGAGACAAGGAGGCCATGAAATGTCTATCATCTCTTCATGATAAGTATGTTGTTGTTCCTGCGAACAAAGCTTCAAATAATATTGTCTTTGTATGTAATTCGTATTACTACGAATGTCTTGTAAAAGAATTGGGTATAAAGGAGCACTCAGGTAATCCCACATACAAAGACATATCATTTGACAAGGATGAGATTTTAGCAAATCATAAGTCCTTCATGGCTTCAATAAACATTACATTGAACACCAAATCGGAGGACTTACCTTGTTTGTATTGGATACCAAAGCTTCACAAAATTTCGTACAAACAACGGTATATTGCTGGCTCATCTTCATGTTCCACTAAAGAATTGTCCATTAAATTGACTAAAATTGTATCCGCAGTGAAAGAGGGTCTTCAGAAATACTGTGAAACTGTTTACTCGCGTAGTGGTATTAACCATATGTGGAGTCTTAAACATTCTAAAGAACTTCTAGACAATTTTAAATCTCGGTCTATATCTAAAATAAGTTCTATCAACACTTTTGATTTTTCAACCCTGTAAACCACCATTCCCCATGTGAAATTGAAAAATCGCCTAAAAGAAATAATCCACAATGCCTTTCAACATAAAAATGGTAGCATACCCTATAAATTTACTACTTTGGGATTTCATAAGGCATAATTCGTTAATAGTGACAAACAAAAAGGTAAAACATGCTACACAAAAGAACAAGTGGTCAGTATGCTGGAGTTTCTTATCGACAACATATTTGTTGAGTTTGGAGGTAGACTTTTTCAACACATTGTCGGCATTCCTATGGGAACAAACTGAGCGCCTCTCCTTGCTGACCTCTTCTTGTTTTCATATGAATCGGAGTTCCTTCAGACATTTGTCAAAAACAAGAAGATCAAAGAAGCAAGGTTATTTTATTTCACTTTCAGATATATTGATGATGTTCTTTCCATTAACAATCCGAACTTTTCTGATTGGGTTCCATTAATATATCCACCAGAACTAGAAATTAAAGAGACAACAGACACAGCTTCATCCGCCTCAGTTTTAGACTTATACCTCGTCTCGTCCTTTTTCTAAAAAAGTTCATCGGCAGGTACCCAGAACTTGTTGATAAATATTCCGTATCAACTTCGCAAATAATACACGATGGTCTTGAAGTATAGATTTTGTGTACTGACGTTGTTTATCATCTTAATAACGTGTTATATTGTTCTTTAATTTGTCTTTATAAACATTACTTTTACTGTTAAGTCTGTTTTTTTAGATATCCTTTTGACGTAACTCTATGCTTATGTATCCCATCATACTTTGAACGACATAATTATTTTACGATGTGACTCTGCACCTGTGTATCTTGTCATACTTTGAATGACAAAATTATTGTATTTATTAATATTTCTTTTACTGTTAAACCACTTTTTTGTGATATACATTTGACGTGACTCTGTACTAATGTATCCCGTCATACTTTGAACCACACTATTATTTTATTTATTATTATTACTTTAACTGTTAAGTCAGTTTTTGTTATATTATTTTGCGTGACTGTATTTATGCATCCCGTCATACTTTGAGCGACAAAATTATTTCATGTCTACCTGTGCGAATTTCAAACGCGCAATTTTACTCCAGTACTCAAAACCCTCCTTCCTTGATGGGTGCATTTTACATAGACAAATAAAATCGTATAATATAATCAAAATGAGGATGTTAATTTGATGTTTGCCTTTTTGTGCTTCTTCGTTACATTTGTTGTTTTTATAGTGATTAAGATGGTAACACAATGTTGTACCCCTATTTTTGACATTTTTACCTATTGTGTCTGTTTGTTTTGTTCACGCATCGGTGACAATATAATGGAATTTGATGCGATTGTCATACAAGTCAGAGATTTAGCTAGCTATAAAACCAGATTCAATCCACCATTTTCTACATTTGAAAATGCCTGTACCAAGTCAGGAAAATGGCAGTTCTTATCCATTCGTTTTTTATGCGTTTTGTTATTTGATTTTGCCATATGATTATGGACTTTCCGAATTGATTTTCCTCTGAGGTCAGTAATATTGTGATTTTACTTTTTATGTAAAAATATATTTATACTTGATAGGGTACACTGAAAATTTTACCGGTTTACATCAATTACTGTTTCAAACAATAAACAATAAGACAAATTGATAAGTTCCGGAACCATCTCATGCGATTTCCTTTTAGTAATGTCATTATATGTTACATGTTACCTATTACCTTATATGTACGTTCCGCATCTGTCAGGCCCACCACCAAACGGTGTATTTCAGATTTTCTATATACACGGGTCATGATCACAGACTTCAGCCTACTAAATTCATCATAGTTACATTGTTTCCCATTGTAGTATTTGAAGTAGCATGACTTTAAAAAATACAAACATTTCAATTTTTTTTCAAAATATAGGGTTGTTGTGATTATTGTCAACGTGTATATGCCCGAACCTTTCACAGTTTAAGCTAGCACTTAATGTCGTAACCTTAACAACCCCTACATTTAATTTAGGATTACCAAAGATTACAATATGATCAATATGCATATATATATTTTCTCTGACCTATTTTCGTATGCAACCGGATGCGACGTACCATGATTTGGTGGTATTCCACCTCTACGAAAACTGTGACCGGAGTACTTAGAACTGTCATATCCAAGAATTTTTAATCTGGTAAGAAACCCATTATACAGGAACATATCTCTATTGATACATAATCAGCACACCCCTCTCATTTAATCTTTCCAGGAGCATGTCTCTATATTGTTCATAATCAGCTCAAGCCTCTGACTAAAGCTTTCCAGGAGCATGTTTATATTTATACAGAATTATCTCACTCCTCTGATTGATATAGAAATGCTAACGCTCAGAATACATTTCGAATATCACGGCCAAGACCATGTGAAAATTTTCAACAAATATATGGCCACTATGAACTATTTCTTAATAAACGCATGGATTACACTAAACGAAACTATTCTTTTAATAAAGAAGTAAATCAACAAAAGATAACACTCTCGGAAATGTTTTTGTTCTTTGTTTTCTTTTATAATACTGGCACCTTTTACAACTTATTCAATAAATTTGGTTTTGCTCATTGTTGAAGGATACATTTACCTATAGTTTTAGACATACATTGTATTTAATGGGGAAATTCAGGAATCGAGAAGAAACAGGTTGAACAAATAAACTCCAAATGTTATAAATATTGCTTAGTGAAGAATGTACATCTGTGTTGACGACTGCATGCGAAAAACAACATTTCCCTATCGAAGCACGAAAGAACCCTCCTCTTTTTTTTCAGGAAAGATCTGAAATTGATGGGATAACAGTATCTTCCTGCGCAATGGGTGTACATTTATGTCATTAGGATTCTGTAGGTTATTTGTCTCTTTAAGGCGCGGTTTGGCTAGCCACAAAACCAGGTTTAACCCACCATTTTGTTCTATAAATGTCCTGTACCAAGTCAGGAAAATGGTTGTTGTTATCTTCTTATTCGTTTCTATGCGTGTCGGTTCTTTTTTTTTTGTAGCACTTTAGTGTTTCTGTTGTTTCTTTGTTTTCCTGTTTTTTAGTTAGTAACCCGGATTTCTTTTATCTCAACTAATGTAGTACTTTCGAAAAGCGGTATATATACTGTTGCCTTTATTTGCACTCACCCGACATTGTCTTTTTTATAGTAATAAAAACATGAATAAATTAGAGAAGTTAACAAAAAATAACACCAAATAATTTTTATTCTGATTAAATTGCTGATACTAATTGTTATCACAAAACTATTCTTTGAATTACAATATCTACAACATTTCATTGATACCATTACAAAACAATCAGTATGTAGATAGTTACTTCCATTGATAATTAACTATCTCTTAATTACACAAAACTTTCAAACTCCATTGCATTTCTATTGATCGCAATATTAAAAACAACATGTTGTTTGATATATTTCTATCAAATTTAATTATAAATCATAAAGTGTAAATCAATGTCGCGCAAATGGCAACTCTAAATACTAATTATATCAAATGTTAACCGATTACAGGGGGAAAATGCATTTATGAAAAGGAAAGACGCTTCATGGAAATGGTCTCAATACAATGCAATATGTAGAAAATTTTCCTTAAGCTGGGGTCACACATTCACGATTTTTGCTGCCGTCTTTGACAGGACCATTCCCGATTAAAATTTATTAAAAGTCTGATCAAGATCCTATGAATCGTGGATAGAAATTCAAACTTTAATTAAAATTTATAAAGAAAAAAATTGTAATCACGACAACAATCAGATATTGTTCAGGAAGCGTCGATATTCAACCGTTTCCAAGCGAATTTATCCCGATAATCCCGTTCTTAATCCGCTTCTAATCCGATTTGTATCTTTCGCCAGGTAAAATTCGACCGAGTCTGTCACGACTGCGTCCCGACAGAGATCAGATAGTGACAAGACAGTGAACCGACGCTGACGGAAATTATCGTTCGAAAACTCGGGATGATAAGGTACTGTCGGAACGTAATTCTATCACGGTCCGCTCTTTCGCATTGCAAGCGGCTGTGTCTGGTCTCAGTCGTATTATATTCTGTAATTGTCGGGACTCTGACGTGGGAATCATTGACGAATTTAGAATTAATAACGGGACTGTTTCGGAACGGTTTCGGCTAAAACGGTTCGCAATCGACAAGATCTGGATGCAATCTGGACTCAATCGGCTGGAAAACAGCAATGAAAAATTTCTCCAGATCATTCCCGTTCCACAGGACACCGTGCCGAATACACAAAACATTGTTAGGAATTCGATCCGATACAGCAGAATCTGTCATGACATAGTCACGATTGTAATCCGACTATACACAATTGGCTGAGTTTCCCCGAATGTTACGGGACTCACCTAACTGTCGGGGTGCTTTGTCGAACTATTCGGACCCTTCCCGACCAGTAGGAATCTGTTACGAACTAAAACGACTGCGTTCAGACAATGATAGGACATTCCAGAGAATTGAGGATACTAATCCTACTTATTCATTTTTCGTGTCGTATCGCTGTCTGATCTCAAACGGGAGCAATACTCGACAATGTGTGAACCCTGCATTACAGAAGAAGCTGAGGGTATTTCGTTTATATTGCTTAAATAAATTGTTATCACAAACCTATTCTTTGAATTACAATATATACCACATTTCATCCATTACATTACAAAATAGTAACAATCAGTAGATAGCTATTTACTTCAATTGATAATTACATATCTCTTCATCATATAAAACTTTCAGACATCATTGATTTTTTATTGATCACACTATTTATAAAATGATTGTTTGATAATTGTACAACTAATTTAATTTTAACCTTTAAAGTTTACATCAATTTTGATCACATGACAATTCTATATACTAATTACTGTGGATTCATTTATTTTCGTGGACACCAATTTTCGTGGATGAAGGAAAACGTGGATGTTCGTGGGCATTTGATTTCGTGGTTTGGCCGAATTCTTTATACAAGTCTTTGAACATTTGTCATTAGTTGAACATTTAATTTCGTGGTTCACCAGTGTTTACCTTTACCTACAAAATCCACGTAATTTGGTATCCAACGAATAATAATGAATCCAAAGTAGAACACGTTAAACAAAAATTGTATTAATGAAAAGGAATAACGCTTCATGGAAATGATATACATATGCAGAAAAATAAAATTACAGAAGAATTTGAGGATATTTCTTTTTCAATGTTATAATCACAAAGGAATTGTGTAATACTTGAAAGTACATATTAATGAAATGATTTAGATAACAAAAGCTTGGGTGTAATTAAATTGATAAAACAAACTAGGAATATATCAATTTTCATGTCTTCTTATCAATCTGATATTTCTATGTTTGAGTCACACTTGTGTTTGATTGGTGCCTAATATTGAGGTACGTCTATCTCATTGCAAGTGTTTAGTGTAGTATAAAGTCTAGAATCTTAATGCTCAGGCGTACTATGTTACAAAAACCTACAAATCAGAAAAAAAACCAAAACACCAATGCAACACATGAAATAGCATACCAATCATAGAAATATAGTAGCTGATAATTATATACAGTGTTATTTGGTAAAATATATTCAGTAAAATAAGGAATTTAATGGATGGAAACCATAAAAACGCAGAAACAGTCCTCTCATTTGTATAACAGTCACAAATAGGTTCACACTATTTATAAAACTATGTGAGTAAAAATAGCAGATATAAAAACACAAAATGTCAAAATAAGAGGTAAAGCAGTCAAATTTGCGTTTTGATATCAATCACTTTAAAAACAAACAAACACGTCAATATAGAAAAAAACAAAATCCACTAAGACATAGCACATAAGCAAACACGAAAGACAAGATTACAAAAATGAACTTACAAAAAAAATCAAACAATATGGAAGATACTACATAAAATTAGAGACATGGAAGATGCATTATCAATATAAGAGTAAAACCAAATCTGTAAACTATGGAAAATACAGCATGCACATTTTAATAAGACAAAAACTTGTGACATGAAAATTCAAAATAAAACAAAAACGGTAAAAAATGATAAAAAAGACATATGCATGCACATCATATTAAGACGAACACTGTAAAATATTCAAAAATAGCATAGAAAAAGAACAACTATAATACAGAATAAACATCATACGTAGACAAAATGTGTGAACATTGGAGATACAGTATGAAAATCATAATCATCTGCAATTATGTAAATTGTTCAGAACTAAAAAGACAATATGACAGCCTGAAAATAAGAATATGTAACAAAAACTGTGAAATATAATAAATAACGCATCAAACAGCTGGCAAAGTCATAATGAGTCAAAAATGTAAAATAATAAAAAGATACAGCATAAAAATCATATTTAGTCAAAAATGTAAACTATGAAAGCTACAGCACTATAATCATAATGAAATAAAAACTGCAATTAAGGAAGATACAAAATAAAACTTATAAATAATATAATGGGATAAATATCAGAAGTTTTCAAACAGAGTCAGAAGTAATGGGATGTATAGCAGTAGATATCAAACAAAGCCAGAAGTAATGGGGTTAATAGTAGTAGATATCAAATAGAGTCAGAAGTAATGGGATGCATAGCAGTAGATATCAAACAAAGCCAGAAGTAATGAGGTTAATAGTAGTAGATATCAAATAGAGGCAGAAGTAATGGGATGAATAGCAGTAGATATCAAACAGAGACAGAAGTAATGGGATGGACAGCAGTAGATATCAAACAAGGACAAAACTAATGGGATGAAAAGAAGTAGATATTAAACAAAGACATAAGTAATGTGATGAATATCAGTAAATATCTAACAAAGACAGTTAGAATTGGATAAATAGGAGGAAATAACAAACACTGACAGAATAAATTTAGTTTTTGCCTGCATGTTGTTTGTTTTAACGGTCACAACCACTCAAGACAACATAATTAGAAATAAAGAGTACATTGTTTCCTCTTTTTCATGTTATTCGTTTAAAATCATTTTTATAGATGTATGTCCATTTTCTGTTGCAATGTCTAAAGGGAATTTCTCATCCATTCTACATATCTGTGAGTCTGCTCCGTTATCTATTAATAAACGAACAATATCTTCATATCCTATTTCACATGCATAAAACAATGGTGTGGTCCCGTCTTCTTTTGTCATGTTGATGTTAGCATTGTAATCGATCAGGCAACGGACTACATTTATCTTACCCATAACACAAGCAATGTGAAATGGAGAGGAACCAGCTACTAAAAGAAAGGCATAATCTACGGACTTCTTACTGATGTATTCTGTTACACGTGATGATGTATTCTTTACTAGGCTATCAAATAAGTTTTGTTTTGCTTTGTTTAATGTGAAAGATTGGTGGGTATTTAATATATCTGTCATAAACTGTTTACTATGGATACAGATATTGCAGTTAGCATTATTCTCTAACAGTAACTGTGTTATCTCTGTGTTTCCATTAAGTGTACTGAAATATAAAGCGTTACCTCCATCAAATGTCTGGGCATTAATGTCTGGTTGATGTTTCAGTAATGGCTGGACAAGACTCGGTATGTTACTCGTTCTGGTGTTATTGTTGACATATGGCGTACTCAGTTGTGTATTGTTACATGGATCAGGATTCCTCTCTAACAGTAATCTAACGATATCAGTATGTCCTGCATTACTTGCCTGTATCAAAGGACTATATATCCATCATTGTCACAAAGAGTAACATCAGGTTTCTTCTGTAACAGTAACTTTACTATATCAGTATATCCATTCTGACTAGCCTGTAACAGAGGACTCCGGCCAATATTGTCGCATAGATTACCATCAGGATTCTTCTCTAACAGTAACATCACTATATCAGTATGTCCGTATTGACTAGCCTGTAACAGAGGACTACATCCATTCATGTTACATTGATTAACATCAGGATTCCTCTCTAACAGTAACTTTACTATATCAGTATGTCCGTTTTGACTAGCCTGTAACAGAGGACTCAAGCCATCCTTGTTACATAGATTTGCATCAGGATTCCTCTCTAACAGTAACTTTACTATATCAGTATGTCCGTTTTGACTAGCCTGTAACAGAGGACTCAAGCCATCCTTGTTACATAGATTTGCATCAGGATTCCTCTCTAACAGTAACTTTACTATATCAGTATGTCCATTCTCACTTGCCTTTAACAGTGGACTCACACCATTCTTGTCACATAGATCTACATCAGGATTCCTCTCTAACAGCAACTTTACTATATCAGTATGTCCGTTTTGACTAGCCTGTATCAGAGGACTCAAGCTATCCTTGTTACATAGATTTGCATCAGGATTCCTCTCTAACAGTAACTTTACTATATCAGTATGTCCATTCTCACTTGCCTTTAACAGTGGACTCACACCATTCTTGTCACATAGATCTACATCAGGATTCCTCTCTAACAGCAACTTTACTATATCAGTATGTCCGTTTTGACTAGCCTGTAACAGAGGACTCAAGCCATCCTTGTTACATAGATTTGCATCAGGATTCCTCTCTAACAGTAACTTTACTATATCAGTATGTCCACTCTCACTTGCCTTTAACAGTGGACTCACACCATTCTTGTCACATAGATCTACATCAGGATTCCTCTCTAACAGCAAATTTACTATATCAGTATGTCCGTTTTGACTAGCCTGTATCAGAGGACTCAAGCTATCCTTGTTACATAGATTTGCATCAGGATTCCTCTCTAACAGCAACTTTACTATATCAGTATGTCCGTTTTGACTAGCCTGTATCAGAGGACTCAAGCCATCCTTGTTCATGTTGTTACATAGATTTACATCAGGATTCCTCTCTAACAGCAACTTTACTATATCAGTATGTCCGTTTTGACTAGCCTGTAACAGAGGACCCAAGCCATTCTTGTCACATAGATTTACATCAGGATTCCTCTCTAACAGTAACTTTACTATATCAGTATGTCCGTTATGACTAGCCAGTCACAGAGGACCCAAGCCATTCTTGTCACATAGATTTACATCAGGATTCCTCTCTAACAGTAACTTTACTATATCAGTATGTCCGTTTTGACTTGCCTGTAACAGAGGACTTAAGCCATCATTGTTACATAGATTAACATCAGGATTCCTCTCTAACAGCAACTTTACTATATCAGTATGTCCTTCCTGACTAGCCTGTAACAGAGGACCCACGCCATTCTTGTCACATAGATTTACATCAGGATTCCTCTCTAACAGTAACTTTACTATATCAGTATGTCCGTTATGACTAGCCAGTAACAGAGGACCCAAGCCATTCTTGTCACATAGATTTACATCAGGATTCCTCTCTAACAGTAACTTTACTATATCAGTATGTTCGTTTTGACTAGCCTGTATCAGAGGACTTAAGCCATCATTGTTACATAGATTAACATCAGGATTCCTCTCTAACAGCAACTTTACTATATCAGTATGTCCTTCCTGACTTGCCATAAACAGTCCACTTATCCTATCATCTTTGCATTGATCCACATTCACATTATTACGTAACACCCACTGTACCATGTCAGTATAACCATCATAACAATTACAAACCAGAGGAGTAATACCAGAAACACAGCTCTCCTTCGGTTCAACTGTATCCTTTGTATTAGCTAATTTAACCTGCTGTAATTTATTAAGTTGTTGTAAGTACTGTATTAACTGTTGTCTGAAAGATGATACTTTCATATTATGGTTACTGAACACAACTGCAACCTTTCCTGCAAACCAGTCCTTGATAAACCTTTCTAAATATAATTCTAAATGATCATCTGATATTTCAATAATGAAATCTATGTTACTGTTCTCTTCATCTGGTGATGTCTGCCAAATAAAACGTTCATGTACTAAATCACTATCACCATGTTCTATTAAACATTCTATAATTTTCTGACCAAAGTAATAGGCAAGGATGTCAAACAATTTATCATGTATTGTTCTGTAAATACCATCCTGTATAGAGACAAATGTACCAACTAGAGTGTCAAGTTCTGTCTTTAGTTTTGCCTTTGGAATGCTGTTCATTCCACAAGCTTCACATGTGTCTTTTATTATCTTTGTTTGAGCATTTGTAATTCTACCCTGGAACCAATCCTCTCTCAGCTGATTATTGAAAATAACTAATAAAGCTAGACTGCTTTTTTTACATTTCCCCTCATCACCTTGCCTACTTAAACTGTCTATTTCATTTCTATAGACAGTATATGGACTTTCGAAAAAATTGTTCACATCTCCATGTTTTCCCTTATTATATAAAGAGCACAAAAGTGGAAAAAAATCACTATTTTCTGATATCTTATCAAGATCAACAAATCCGGTACCAATATATTTACTTGCTATACTATTTTTTTCTTTAGATGTAAGGCATAGTTTATCTGATATCAAGTTACATTCACAGGATTTAAAAGGTAATAATGTATTAAACTTATCATCGTTATAGACTTGTAACCTACATGATACAATAATCTTACAACATTTATCTGCAATAATTGTGTCAATCACAGGTAACAGTTGTTTCCAGTTATCAATATGTTGCTGGTTGGCAGTGAAATTTCCACAAATATCATCGACAACGAAGACTGTCTGTTCACCAGGTTGATAATAATTTCTGATATCATCTGGTTGTATCACGGGAACTATTTTGTATCCTGCTTTCTGTATAGAAAGCGCTGTGTGTCTTGCAATAAAAGATTTGCCAGCTCCTGATGGGGCAGTTAAAGTCAAACAACTGTTGTCCTTTAATTTTTTCATGACATACGTACTGGCTCTCGTAGAAACAAACATCTTATCCTTCGTTTTCCAGTCTTCTATTTGTTTTTTAAATTGATCTGAAAAATTAATTTGTAACTAATACGAATCTTAGAATTTGACTATTTATATGATTTATAAATTTTAATTCATAACAGACACAAAAATAGTAGATGACATGTGTCACATTGTAGACAGGATATATTTTACAATGTTGTACACCATCCTTTTTACTCAGTACTGAAGGTTGATGGTGACCTGTAATTGTTTATGTACTTGTTTTTTTGGTGGATAATTGTAAAATAACCACCATACCACATCTAAAATTGAGAATGGACATGCGGAATGTTTCAAAGAGACAACAACCCGACCATAGAACAGACAACTGAACTAGTATATATTTGTTTAGGGGCCAGCTGAAGGACGCCTCCGGGTGCGGGAATTTCTCGCTACATTGAAGACCTGTTGGTGACCTTCTGCTGTTGTTTTTTCTGTGGTCGGGTTGTTGTCTTTTTGACACATTCCCCATTTCCATTTTCAATTTAACAACAGAAGGTCACCAATAGGTCTTCAATGCAGCTAGAAATTCTCGCACATTGAGGTATCCTTCAGCTGGCAGCTAAAAAAAATATATATACAAGTTCAGTGATAATGAATGCCATAATAATACAAGACCAACAAAGGCCAGAGTCTCTTGATCTGGGAGAGGCGCAAAACTGCGGCGGGGTTAAACATATTTATGAGATCTCAACCCTTCCCCAATATCTTTAGCCAATGTAGAAAAGTAAACGCTTAACAATACAGTCTCATGTCAGAAGATGTAACAAAAGAAAATAAATAAAATGAAAATAATACATAAATAACAACAGACTTCTAGCAGTTAACTGACAGCTACAGACTTCAATTAAACTGATTGAAAGATTATGACTTCATCATATGAATTTCAGGCATAATCTCCCGTGAGGGGTGTAGTATCATACCATAAAAGAACATAACCCGAGACAGGCCAATAACTGGTTTCTAAATAAAATTGTTTAGTTCCGATGCAAAGACCCTTTAAGTGAATCAATATTTAAGCAAAAATATGCAATCTTTAATGACCTGACAACAGTATCGTAACTATATCCCTTCTTAATAAGTCTATTTTAAGGTTGTTTTAGCCTCTGAGGTGAATACTGACATTTTCATCTGGTTATTTTCATAATATATATTTACATGTAAATATATTTATGTTACACCTTGTGATCAATTTATTTGGCAATCGTCAATGGCAGTCATCATGGTTTGAGAACATGAGTTGTTCGACCTGTTAGTCAAATGCGGTTTGTTAAAATATATTTTTTCACTCTTTTGGTCTTTTGGAAAATGTTGTTTGTGCTGTATTTAGACCCCTCTAAAACGAAATTTGTAACATGCACACGTATACAAATTGCTGTTTTTAGCTAACGTAATCACAGGTTTGAACGTTGTTTTTAGCTAACGTAATCACAGGTTTGTAACATGCGCACGTATACAAATTGCTGTTTTTAGTTAACGTAATCACAGGTTTGAACGTTGTTTATTGCTGTTTTTAGCTAACGTAATCACAGGTTTGAACGTTGTTTTTAGCTAACGTAATCACAGGTTTGAACGTTGTTTTTAGCTAACGTAATCACAGGTTTGAACGTTGTTTTTAGTTAACGTAATCACAGGTTTGAACGTTGTTTTCTATGTAGACTTGCATATATATTGTATATTGTAAATATCCCTTGAAAATATGTCATTGGAAAAACAATCATAGATTTCCCTAGTTAACCATCAAACATTTCTTTACTTTACATAAATTTATAAATCGATTGAAACAAAAACAAATCCAGTAAAAAAACATCAGTTATAAAATGAAAGCAACGAAGAAAAAGAAACACTAAAGTGAACAAAAAACAAACGACAATATGTAACAAACACAGAAACGAACTTTAAGATAACGACTGTCATTTTATTGACTTGGTACAGGACATTATCTGAACAAAATGGTTGGTTGAACCCACTTTCCAAAAAACATCGCTATAGAATTATTCCCTTAATTCGACTTCATTAAATTTCAATTCAGTTTCTCAATTCAAAGCGTCACTAGTTTAATTAAAAACCAATTGTTCAGAGAACAATTGAAGGTCTTTCCACCAGTAAATATCTATTTTGATATTAAGATATAAAAAATCAGTCTAAAATGTCAGTTCCTATGGATTTATGATTATGAATATCAACCTAAAGCAAAGGTCAAATCTAGAGAGTCAAATTAATCTATGACCTTGACCCCAATTTCAAGGTCACAAACTGAGGATATCAAATCAAAAGACCCTAGGTCTGTAATATGTATGGTTAATAAGTAATATCACTTTATGCATAATTTTATATACGATAGGGGCGAAACTCCCATTTATTGTTTACGCACACTTTCAACCAAAATTATTAAGTTACAACACGTCGCAACTAACAATTAGGTAAAAATAATCTGTCGATATGTTAAATAGTTTTTGTAAATAAGTGAAACAAAGCCAATATCAAAATTTAGAATGTGACCTTGACCTAATTTTCATTTTTTTGGACCAAGGATCTCAAATCAAAATACCCTAGGTCTCTATCACTTATTGTTTATCAGTTATAAATGCATATCACTGATATCAAATACATAAGGGGGGAATAACTCTCATATGGAGTCTCCGGATAGCTTTGGTCAATATTTAAATCAGAATCCTTAAGATTTTACGAGCAATTTGGTATAATAAGTTTGTCGTAATCTTTTACGGTTGCGAAGGAGTAGTGGTGACAAGAAAAACAGTGTTTGGGGAGATAACTCTTATAACGTAAAGTAATTGGTTACACAGTTGTCAGTTTTTAAAGCGTATAAACTATAAGATATCATCTTCCAAAAATCTAAGCGACAACTAATGAAACAACCATACTTTGCAAGAACAAAAATTGACAGAACAAAAAAAATAATAGACAGAACAAAATCAATAGGTCTTTTCATGGAAAGGTGGAAAGACCTAATAAAAGTCTGAAGAAACAGTGTAGCAGCTATAAGAGAAAGTTTAATACTGATAATTCCAATTTCAATGTTGATAATTCCAAGATTAAAGTTGTCAATTTGAAAACAATTATGATAAAAAGGATGGTCCTAATACGTTTCCGTAATTTTCATTGATGATATGTAACTTTCTCTTATTCGTAAAACAGATTTGACTCTCTTAACTTATTTTTTTACCATTTAACAGATGCTGAAACAAATTCAATTACAATAATAGTGTTAGAAGAAAAGAAAATAATTTTGAGCAGTCTTATCTCTACATTTCCCATCTCGGCACGGACTGTTTAAGTTATAAGATAGATTTATATTACTTTTATAAGTTAATAAGTTAGATCAGCTGTTAGATTTCCCTGGATAATCAGTGGAGTGTAACAGGGACTCTTGGTTTAATTTGTAATAAGCAAGATTTGATGAATAAATATTAGTATGTTGTTAAAATATAAGATAGGTTTGAAAAATGTTTTTAACAGATCAACATAGGATAAAGCATTTTAAACTTTAAGAGAAATTGGAAAATAAAAAAATGTTTTATTTCAACTGTATCAATAATCATTATATACCTCTGATGTTTGGTGGTATAGGGTTTTTAAAACTTTTTCTGATTGTTATTTGTTCAGCCCGTAAAAACCTGTAGGAAGCCTTTAATGTACTGTTAGAAGTCTTTAATATACTGTTGGAAGTCTTTAATGTACCATGCAGAGATTTTAACTTTCTGAGCTTTTCTGTCACTTTTGACTGTTTCTTCCTCAAATTGTATGTTGTTAGTTTCAGTTTTTTCATCTCTTCAAGTGATTGTTTGATTTCCAACATAATTTCCTGATTAGACTGGTCTAAGATTTTCACCTTCAACTCTTGACACTCTTGAAACATGATTTGACCTCCCAATCGACCTACTGCCTGGAAATGAAATCATGTATTGATTAAATCAATGTATAATATTTTGAATTATTTATTAATAAACATCTGTTTTTCTATCATGCCAAACATTTATCACGATAGACATTTCTAATACATCTAATTAAGTCTTGCTTGTAATTCAACATTGCTAGTTATCTGCATTGTGTAAAAAGTGAATCACAATAATACTGAACTTAAGCCTTTTCCAACTAATTTTTATAGTTCTTTCTTATGTTATACTGCTATACCACTGTCCCAGGTTAGGGGGAGGGTTGGGATCCCGCTAACATGTTTAACCCCGCGCCACATTATTTATGTTGATGCCTGTCACAAGTCAGGAGCCTGTAATTCAGTGGTTGTCGTTTTTTTTGTGTTACATATTTGTTTTTCGTTTATTTTTTTGTTATTTAAATGAGGCCGTTTGTTTTCTCGTTTTTGTCCATGTATTTATGAGTTTTGAACAGCGGTATACTACTGTTGCCTTTAATTACATTGTCATATCGGGGCCTTTTATAGCTGACTATGCGTTATGGGCCTTGCTCATTGTGAAAGCCGTACGGTGACCTATAGTTGTTAATGTCTGTTTTATTTTGGTCTCTTGTGGACAGTTGTCTCATTGGCAATCATACCACATCTTTTTTTTGTTTATAACCAGAGGAAAATTTAAAACAGAAAGTCACTCATTAAATTGCAAAATTAAAAGCCCAAACTCATCAAACGAATGGATAACAACTGTCACATTCCTGACTTGATTCAGACATATTCGAATGTAGAAAATGGTGGATTTAACATGATGTTATAGGCTAGCTAAACCTCTTACTTGTATGACAGTCTCACCACATTCAAAAGAGTAATAACATTGTGTTTACAAGATCAAGCAAAATGTAAAGTAAGGGAACTGAGTTACACCACAAAGTGTTCACCTGTTTGAACCTTTGTTTATGGTGCTGTAATGCAATATGTCAATCAATGAATATTATACCTCTTCATGATGTATGCTCTTTTTCTAATACTTATATTGAATTACGAACCATCATGTGTATGCATTATTTGTTTTAAAGTTTATCAATTTAGTTCATACAGAATGTTGGTTTATTTTACATTAAGTGTCATGTTGCTGTTGTCAAAACACGAACTTTGCCTTACCTTACCGTACCTACTCCTTTCCAACATTAAATTTGATATTAACAAAATTGATGTTGATATTTATAGGATTAAAATTGATCTTTCCTAGATAAAAGTTGGAATTTCCAAGAATTATGTTAATGTTGAAGAAAAACAGCAGTACTTTATCGCTGTTCAATAGTAATGCATCGATATAGATTTAACAAATCTGGGTTACACACAAACACTGGGGGAAACACACCAACTATAAGAGAAAATCAACGGAACAACAGAAAATCTTACATGCAACAAAAACAAACGCCAAAATACCGACTTGGTTCAGGACATTTTAAGAAAAACAATAGTGTCTTGAACCTTGATTGTATGGCTAGCCACAGCTTACGTTGATATTGCGATGCTAAAAAATGCCTCTAAAGTGTCAACACTACGTGACAGATTTACAATACAAACAAACGCATAAGTAAATAGTATAATACTACGTTACTAACATGTAAATCAAAACTAACTACAAACATCTAAATGCTTTGACAACGTCCTAATCAATGGTGTTTGTTTTGTTGCACTTCAGTGCATCTGTTGTTCAGTTGAACAGCGGTATACCACTATTGCCTTCATTTTGAGCAGCGGTATACTACTGTTGCCTTTATTTTAAACAGCGGTATACTACATGTACTGTTGCCTTTATTTTGAACAGAGGTATACTACTGTTGCCTTTAATTTGAACAGCGGTATACTATTGTTGCCTTTATTTTGAACAGCGGGATACTACTGTTGCCTTTATTTATTTTGATAAACACAATATAATACTGATTAACCCAAAATGGAAATTAACTCAACTATACCGAAATATATGCTGTATGTGAAATATACCGCCAGTACAGCAACTTATAAACAAAGATATGACTTGATCTAATGATCGTGTTTGAGTACGTCATTATTGTTTTATCGTTTTTAGTTTTAGAAGTATAAATTACAAAGAAGAATTTTTTTCTCGAAATTGAACTGTAACAGCTGATAACTCGAAAATTGATTATCTCACGTCTCTGAAAAATTAAAGTGGAACAATCATTTTTACCTTGTCAGTTTGGATAAGTGATAAACATAAGTATATCTTTATCTGCTTATTATGTTTGAATCAATATTGTTTTAACGTTTTTAGGTTTTGAAGTATAAGCTACAAAGACGTAGAGTTTTCATGAAATTGACATGTAAGGCTAATAACTCTTAAATTTATTGCCTCGCGTCTCTTTATTTTAAAAAGATCAATTTTACCTTGTCAGTTTTGATAAGTATAGCGTTTAAACTTACATTTGATATATCTCCCCATGCTGTATTGAAATAAGCAGAGTCTATTGTATTACTATCATGATGTGCTAGTTTATTCCTATAATATTTAATCCTGGCTAGATCAGATCCTAGAGTTGATTCCCCTGGCAGTGGTAGACTGTCAAATCCATTGATTGGATGACTGATAGATGTCAAGTTTCTGATTAAACAGATCATCAACGTTACATCGAATGTTTTGGAATCCGGAACCCCTGTCATCAAAAGCAAGAGAGATTTATCACTAGTAGTCGTGCAATTTAGTCAATGTTGAAATGTGATTTACCTGAGTATAATAAAGTTAGTATAAACATTCACACATAGTATGTTATTTTTAAAAAGAGACAATAACTAAATGTTAAAAAAGTTGTATACCATTACTTCCTACACTATTAAAAAACTCCATTCATTGAATGTAAGGGTTGCATATCTTTATGGAAAAAAAACCATCAATATCTAGAAAATACATGTGTACGTCAGCTTCCATACAATATGTGTGTTCTTCTTTTTTTAAATCATTTTAAACAATCATTTTAAACGGGGTGGACCCAGCCATTTTAAAAAGGGGGGTCCCAACCCAGGACAAAGGGGGGTCCAAATGTATGTCCCCAGTCAAATGCATGGATCGGTAAAAAAAAGGGGTTCAACCCCCGGAACCCCCCTGGATCCGCCAATGTTGGCTCTTGTAAATAAACTCATCGTAGATATAAAGATTTAAATTTTATATTTACGCTTGACGCGCTTTTACAAAAGACTCATTAGTGACGTTCGTAAAAAAAGTTAAACGCCAAAAAAAGTAAGTTAACATGCAACTATCTGCTCTATCACACTAGACAACAAGTTTTATTGATATATATGTAGGACTAGTTATATAGATATGATCCATAAGAATGGTCGAAGTCAAAGTCGGATAAACATCGAAAGAAGGGGAAACTTCGAATTGACCAATGAACCCGCCAAACAAACATGTAAATTTAAACCATTCAAAACAACTAATATACTATGAAAGTACCTTTATTCGTGGGGAACCAATTTTCGTGGTTTTCGTGAACGGCTTTATCCACGAATTGAAGTGTTATCCATAGATAAACCATATAAAGATCCACTGTATGTTTAATAACTAATATGATCTGGAGAATATATTGAATATCGTCAAATCTGAGAATACTATAATAGTAGTCACAAGTAAAACGTACATTGAACTACAACTGCAGGCATGAGTTAATCCATTTATCATTTATCATTTTTAAACCTAAATTGAACAACTTTTGATCTTTTAATTCTCCTGAAGAATATTTTTGATCGAATAAAGTCAATGTTTACTGTGTAATTTCCTTTAATCCAGACAATTTGTAACTTCGTATTTAATGGCTTAAATTTTTCATTTTTATCAACGAATTTAAAAACCCACGAACATGTAAATGTTGATCAAACCACGTAAATTGATATCCACTAAATTTTTGTTCACAGTAATTAATTTTTATAAGAGTATTAGACCAAAATAAAGGAACAAAATACAAAAACCTAGCATAAAAAATGTATCTTCTAGATAAGGTCAATGTCACATGACACCTGTCCTACTGACGTGTTCATCATACAATAATTTACACTTAATGTTATTGAACTACTGCTTACTAGTTGATTACTAGAAAATGGTGGATAAAACCTGGTATATAGTTTCTTTCTTTATGAGAGTCTCATTAAATTTAATGTTGGAACAAATCAAACAGAATTGATAGGTAAAAATGTCAAAAATAAGGAACACATAAGTCAACATGGATATAATAGTAATGCCTCATGATTATAAGTAATCTTAACATAGTATGAAATAATCTAAATAGCTATATCATACATGTCATATGTTTCTATCTATTGATGTCTACTTATTTTCGAGATTGTCAAGAAAGTTTATTTTGAAAGACCCAATACACCACTGAATGTTCAACTGAAAAACGTCAATAACAACCAAAAAGCATCTGGAAGGCAACTTGTATTTATGGGGGTTAATTGCTTCATGTAAAAATTACCAGATGTCTGACCAAACTTGCATATGGTAGTACAATCTTATATTTTTTAAAAAGAACAAAGTTCAAATTTTCACCGCGTTGCATGTATGTCAATGTCAAAGGTAATGACCCCAAAATGATCTATGAATTTTTCTACAAATATCTCAAACAAATACAGTTTGAAAGCAAATGCAATACGCTATTTCATATAATTATAGTTCCAAGGAGCATACGATTGACACTAATTTGTCAACTTCTCAATCATTGAATAGAGAATCTATGAATATAAGTTTCAAAATAATATGATTAACATTTGGTACACGATGAGAGCAATAACAATGTAACTACCAAAATAAACAATATTTCGAAGGAGCATATTAACTATTTCTACATTTTATTTGTTTGTATCATCACTGATTTGCGAGCTTGTTTAATACATTGCAAATATGAATTATGATGTAAGTATCAATACAAATGCGCTAAAAAGACCTGATGAAAACACATTTTGACGGACGTACTGACGAAAGAAAGGAGAGACGTCCACTTTGAAAAGTTAATTTAAGTTATACACCTGACACTATTATGTCATATTTATACGATTGCAACAAATAAAGAAAGTTTTGGCTTTTACGTCTAGGCAATAGAGGAATGATTATAATTAGTCAACACGCACGGCTTGTAAAAAGTAATTTGTAAGAAAAGAATTATTGAAGACGTCAATCATTATTTAGACAGCACAAATTTTGAATCTCATATTTATGAAATCTAAATCTAAATGCCTGCAGTAACATAAAGACGTACCATTTCTTGGAATCAACAGATTCCATTGAGCCTGGTTTATGATTCTTTTTAATTTCAAGTCCATAAGAGTGTTGTAGTTTGTATTCAGCGTTGATGGTAGATACGTAGGCGGAAATTCTCTGTCAAAATAAGTACGGACTGCTCTTGGTGTCACTCCTTTCAATAACAAGGCTAGGCGGACATAATTTTCCTCTTCTTCAGACAGAGGTGCCATGATTGCAGAAAGTTGTCTAATGGCCAAAAAAAACTATATCATCATGACCATTATTACTGAATTGGCTATGTATACCTGAAAATAATAAAGATGTCACTTCACAAAAAAAGACATTTATCCAGAGTTTAATTATTTTAGTAAAAACCCTCAATAAACTGGAGATTGTGTTATCCTAGTCTACAATTTGACGACCAGAGTACTAAACACATATGGGTAAATGGAGAATGTCTACAAAAACGTAATTCAAGTTGAAAAATAAGACATCAGTTTCTTAATCTTAGACTTGTGTTACCGCATTGGCTTTGTTGACATTATTTCAAAAATAAAAATCACAGAGAGGTGAAACCGATTGGTGGGAAGTGCATTTAACTAATATGCTAACTTTTTATCTGTTTTTCTTAGAAGTTTCAGCATGGAGTCAGCCTTATAATGATAACGTAACAAGTCGGCTCGAAGATGGGCAGAATTGGAAATACGACAGTTTTTTTGAAAAAGCACGTCCTCCAAACATAATCAATATGTTGTTAATCAAGTAATCAAGCATCTTGATAATGTCAGTTTCAGAGATTTGTTTTTTGTTTGAATCAGAGTGATCGATTCTTTACAAAGTAAGATATTTCTCTCCCCAAGACAAGATGTTTGTAACTACGTTCGCCATTCTTTTTGATGAAACCGAGCAATACCAACTCTTTCGATTTGTCTTTTAGTATGGTAGGACACTTAAATAATTTAGGTATCGAATACAGGGATAGAAGATCCAGTTCTTCATCTTTGGTAGAAATTCCAAAAGAACATTTAACATATTATTATCTAGGATTTCCTCTTCAGTAAGTGTCGTCTGGGAATGTGTTGAGTTTCCAAGTGAATTGTCAATATCTAATTTATTTATCAAACAGTTTATGTAATGAGATTAACATACACAAAACAATGTTGTTTGGGGGCTTTATCTGCGGGGACAACACCATATTTGTTATAGAGAAACTGTCGTTTTTTACTCTAATGTTGTAATATAATATTTATGAAACCGGAAGTGTGTGCTTTATTCAAAAAGTTTGATAAAACTATTCTTAGATTGGTGATTTTCCCTATTCTTCAAATCGTTATCAAATATGTCTTTCAATTGCGAGTGTAGACAAACGGGTATCTGGAGTACTCAATTTAAAAGAACGTTATATTTTTATTTATGTAAAAATATAGAGTATTTTTCTGCTTACTCTGCATCACAGAAATCATTTGTCGAGATGTAAATGTGTCAGACAAATATAACATGGTAAGCGGTATTTAAGTGTTTTTGATTTGGACATGTGCTTTTAGCGTCTATTCCATCTTTGAGTTTGAATGTCCCTTTGTTATCTTTTGTTCCTTTTTTCTAATAAAGTTTGTACGATTTGAATCAATTAATGTAGACGCAGACGTTCGTACTGAAAGCGAAGTAATCCGATCTACATTTCGGTGCTGATTTGTGTCTAATTTAACTGTTCCACCTATGACATGGAACCCCTAAACATGCTTACTCTACGAGAAGATTGGGGAGCATGCCAAGTCATTCTACTTTCTATGAGGTGTTTTCACTCTTGTTCATTTATGCAAACAGGTTATGCCCCTTTATTGTAGTCCTGTCAATTGACCAAACTTATGAAAAAGTGAAATATATTCCGCTTCAGAACCTTACCAAAATTATAAAAAAAATCAGTGAAATGTTCAACGGGAAACGAAAGCATTTCATTTGTTCTAATCAAAATAAATAAACACATTTAATAAATGAATATAATATGACTCTGTCGACACATACGAAAACATTTTTGTTCACATTGTCAATCCAAATCGTTGTTTTTTATAGACACATTTTCTTATTCCTTCTGTTCTGCAAGAGGCACGGTAAAGTTTTATTTTATAATTCCTTTTAAATATAAATAGAGCATACAATGCAAAAGTAGTAGTATATTAATGAACGATGATTTTCAAATCGCTAAACACACGTTCATTGTTTATATACCATGATTTGTCACCTCGCTGAACATGATACGGAAGTCAATACCCTGTATTTTGAGCTAATACATTACTTCAAGTAGTTGCAATAAGGAATAAAAGAAAGGTAATAAGTGTATATGAAATAATATACGACACGTGACTCGATCATGTCAAAGTGTACCTCTTTGTTACATGGACCTTTAAATATCATTGTATCGTTCTCTGCTACCTTTTAAAGTTATTATTAGACATGTAATATTATATGAAACGCGTACGACTGAAAACCTGTCAGACTACTGTCTAAAATTAGAATACTTTAAAGGAATAAATATGATAAATGAAAAAAAAGAGTGGACTTTTGGTTTTTACCTCTCTTTTTTAAATATAAATCTGATAATTTTAAAGTGAAATAATAACTTGAAAAGTTATTGCCAAACTATTATTGAGTGTAGTCTCCTATTGAATATACTTGGTTTTTTATAACAAGGATAAGAATATGAAGAACAGGAGGTAAACTCGAGCTCTAACGATCAATGGTGGATGAAGATCTTTAAAAGGGGAAATAAAAGGTTTAAGGGAGTGGCTTTTTTTTTTGCACTTTCGACAAATGTGCAGCCGATGTGGGGCTCATGTGACCGCCAATGTTTTCAAGAATATATAATTTTCTTCGTAACGGTCAAATAATTTTAAGTTACACAAATTTAGATTAAATAAAGTTTTAGAATAATGTCTTTAATGTTTGCATAAGTTTGTATATGTACCAATATTTAAAATAGCTAATCAAACTTACCTTCAAAATTGAAAACGTTGTCTTAGTTGAAACGAATTTTTACGATAGTTACATATTAATATAAATTCATTTGGCCGACTGACGTCAAGTGTAGTCATTTTAATTTAACATACGGGTATTTTCGTTATAGGATATCATAGCTATTCTGTTAAAATGATCTATTTTTAGAAACTTGTCTGACAGGTATATTAGTTGTCTATAATTACACATTTCGAATACGATTTCATTGCTAAAAATTCTTTTATGAGAAGCAGACAACAACAAACTTTGTATTTAAAGGTCCATCAAAGAAAAAAATACAGTTTTAAATGATAAATCTATCGATCGTATCGTAAATATTGACTTTAATGCACACAAAATAGATCTAAACATAATATGATATCCAAATATAATTGAGATTCAACAGCCAAAACGGTGTTAACATACATCACGGACATACATAGGTTCGTAGATATCAGTTGTATGAGTTGGTCTGTATATTTGACATAGGTTCGTTGATTTAAGTTGTATGAGTTGGTCTGTATATTTGCCATGAGTAGTATGCATCCAATGATCTGCGAAGTTTAGCTGCGTCGCTCTAAGAAGGATCCGTTGATCCAAGTATCATGGGTCCATTAGAACCAAACGTGACTGAGAATAGGTATAAACAGTAGAGTAGTATTGGTCCGTTGGTCGGAGAGTATGGGTTTGTTGATCTGAATAGTATTTGTTTGTTGATCTGAATAGTATTTTTCCGTTGATCTGAATAGTATGGGTCCGTTGATCTAATAGTATGGATTCGTTGATATTATAGTTTGAGTCCGTTAATATGATAGTAGGAATCCGTTGATATGATAGTATGGGTCCGTTGATCTAAGTTGTATTGAACAATTGATTTGAGTAGTACTAATGGCCTGTTGATCTGAGTAGACAGGTCCTTTATTCTGCGAAGTGTTGGTTCATTGATCTGAAAAAAAAATATGTTCTGAGTGAAATGGGTTCCATCATATGATTTTTGGTCAGTTGATATAAGTAGCATGGGACCGTTGATATGAGCTGTATGGTTTCGTTGTACTGGATAAATAGAGAATAAATAGAGGAATAAAAAATAAAGATGAGTTTCAATTTGACAGTATCAAAAGTACAAATGAGATAACGTACATGGATGTCATTATACAATACAAATATAATATATAATAATGATTTCTTTATGCCAAAATAGACAATGCAATATCGTTTCAATGTAACAATAGTTAATTTAACCAGAAATTTCGGTAATTTGTTGAAATCGGTAGTTATCGATAGTTATTGACATTGATTTACAATTTTCGCTGCAGCTGCGGTTACATAATCTTTGAACAGAATAACAACAGGCCAGATGGTGATTGCAGATTTCCTTCGTGGTATGCGTTCGAATATCGGAATTTATAAATATGCACAGGGCTTAGTTACTGATAGTTATCAAAAGTACCAGGATTATAATGTTGTACGCCAGACGCGCGTTTCGTCTATATAAGACTCATCAGTGACGCTCATATCAAAATATTTATAAAGCCAAACAAGTACAAAGTTGAAGAGCATTGAGGATCCAAAATTCCAAAAAGTTGTGCCTAATGCGGCTAAGGTAATCTATGCCTGGGATAAGAAAATCATTAGTTTTACGAATAATTCAAAGTTTTGTAAACAGGAAATTTATAAAAATGACCACATTATTGATATTCATGTCAACACCGAAGTGTTGACTACTGGGCTGGTGATACCCTCGGGGACGAAACGTCCACCAGCAGTGGCATCGACCCAGTGGTGTAAATAGTTATCAAAAGTACCAGGATTATAATTTAGTACGCCACTTTAATGACACAAAGAAAACAATATACATGAGAATTATCGATGATAATTTAACAATAAACATCCACCAGGCAAAGAAATGCAATGTGTAAATGACTCACATATGTTGTAGTTAAATGTCAATCAGACAATAATCGAGAACCAAAAAGCACTTAAAATAATGTTTGATACAATACAGTTTTTAGAGGTACTGATTGTTTATCAATATTTTTTAAAAGTACCTGCAACAAAAACAACGTCTGCTTCCGAACTTAATTCTCAAAATAGTGCTCTTAAAGCTATTAAATACAACAATAAGTTATAAAGTTTCAAACTTGAACAAGCATATTACAATATACCTTGCAGGTTTACCACTACTGGTTTTAACTCTTTTTTTTAGATCTGAATCATCCTCATTTAACACTAGGACACAATGAATAAACACCTTCAATACTATATTTGTTCGTAGATAACGTAGATTTATTGAATTCAGTATTGATATCATATCAGTAAATAAATAAACTAAATTATCTTGGTTTCTTTATAATTTTATAAACGGACAGCTACTTAAAGGTCTATTATATATCAAGTCAATACCCAAGCTGATGATGCCACCAAGGACAAACTAATTGTTAACAAGCAGAGGTATCGATCAAGTATGAATGTTACAATAAACATACTTTTGTAGTTGTCGTGATCTGATTTGTTTAAAAGGTCGTCTTGATTCTTGGTTCCACATGTGGAGCAGGATCTGCTTACCCTTCCTGAAATCACCCCTACTTTTTGGTGGGGTTCGTGTTGTTTATTCTTTGGTTTTTTATGTTGTTTCATGTGTACTATTGTTTTTCTGTTTGTCCTTTTCAATTTTGAGCCATGTGTTTTTTTTTTTTATATACATGTCAACTGATATGAAACATCTTTCAATCTGCTGCTCGATTGAATTGAATCTAAAAATGAGATTATGTTTTGCTGTTCATTTAACACCTTCTTGGTCATATAACTCTTAACGCTTGGATTTTCGTTCATACATTTCTAGCTTTCAAATGATTATTTTTGAACGTTTTTGATGAAGGATAATCAAAGACACCGCTTGCTTTTCTCTTCTTGAACTTCTTTTATTAATTAAACTCAGGTTGTCTTTCCGTTGGGTACTTATTATCTTAATGTGAAAACGTTGCACTTTTTTTCGATTTTTTTCTTTATTCATATGCGGCTGGATTCATACAGGAATTTCTTATGAAGAAAACATATATAGATGATGTTCTTGAACTGTCGCCTTATCACGAGTGTAAACTACCAACTAAGACATATTACTTCTTATCACGAGTGTGAACTGCCGAATATGACATATTACTTCCTATCTAGTACAAATGTCTTCTTATCACGAGTGTGAACTACCAAGTAAGACATACTGTCACGGCCAGGAACCATGTACCATACGCCGAATATCTATGAAAAATTATTGTACGCACAAGAGCCTGTAGAGGTCTTAAGGAAAAACAAACAGCCAGGCTGTTTACAGTTTTTATATTTATTTTCCTTACACAAAGAGTCGTAATGCTCATAGTTGATAAAGAATATGTATTCCTATACATAAATATTGTTGTAGTTATAGAAATTCATAGTAACATCGGTTTTGTTACAAACGTTATAACGGTTAGAGATGTGTATTGTAATTTTATACACATCTATGACATTGTCATTCTTTGGAATGTGACGTAAACAAACACTGTCTAGAACAAGGTAGATAATCTGGATGCAATAATCGTCGTTCTCGGCGTACACAAGTCTTACCAGCTTAAATGAATAGTCCATAGAACACACATAATTCTAGGAATAACTTCATAACAGTTTTAATAGAAGGTGACAGCTGAATATACAAATAGACGGTCTAGAGTTGATAACAAACTGACGTGGTTCCAATCGAAATCTAGACGGCACAATATTCATGGCTGTGTCATGCGGCTGATCACTTAGAAAACTCATATCATAATAAACGAGACATGCTTAAATTCCTCTCCATGTCTAGAATATAATTATACAAATTTCCCGAATATGTTAATACGGAATAAAGAGATATTTACAAAAGTCTGTTCATGTAGGAAACGGAAGTATGACGTTTCCCGTAGAAATCAGTTTCTGATTGGCTGATTGGTTGTTGAGGTAACCATAGGGGACCTCGTGAGAAGCACGAGGATATTGCACGTAAATATTATTATAAAACATCATGCACAGACTGTGTTAAACAGTCTGGCTTCAAGACTCAAGGCGGAAGCTAAAAATAAAAAGAACTGCTAGGCGGAAGGCAAGAGCAGTTTTAATTATTTGTCTAAAAGAGAAACAAGGAAAGGTTTCTATAGACGGAATATTTCTGAAAGAGAAATTAATTTAATATACAAAGAGGGTGTCTTTTACTTACACTTAGTTACGTAATAAATTGTGAACGGTGTTCGTACATAACAATTAAGGTTCAGAAGTACAAAAGTTGAATTTAAATATAAATTCAGCTAAAAGCAAATAAAGTATTGTTTAAGGAAAAATATATGTATATTTATTTCCTTTAGAAAATTCCTGAATATAAAGGAATTAAGTTACTTGTCCGAATTAAGGCAACAATATAAATTATTATTGTACAAATAAATAACGTATCGAGTTATATACTTTATAAATTGTATAGAGTTATAATATAGAATATTACTACGTCATAGCAACCGTCAGTTAAAGAAAGAAGACTGTCCGTTATTTCCATATCTATATAAAGGTTCCGAGTATTTTTCCGCAGAAAAATACATTGTGCAAGAGGATCAGGCAGCTACCCAGAAATATATTGACAATAATAAAACATTTTTATTCATAATATATTATAAATATTTCATATACGTAATTAATAAATTATATATTGTATATCCAACTTTCTCATTCATATTCACCAAAAGCCAGAGACTCAACGATCCCTTATAGATAACATATATTGTGGCTATATTAAAGGTTCTTCTTGTATTTAGTAGTCTTGTCTGGATAGTACAGTCCTTTCTTGTATATTGGTGTAACTTTGACCGGTAAAACTATAAACAGTCAAAGTCCCACTATTATACAAATCGTTTTATCACACGGTTTAAGGTACACAAGAACTAAGCATAGCCCTACGGCGTTACAATATTACTTCCTATCTAGTACTTATCACGAGTGTGAACTACCAACTAAGACATATTACTTCCTATCTAGTACAAATGTCTTCTTATCACGAGTGTGAACTACCAACTAAGACATATTACTTCCTATCTAGTACAAATGTCTTCTTATCACGAGTGTGAACTACCAACTAAGACATATTACTTTCTATCTAGTACTTATCACGAGTGTGAACTACCAACTAAGACATATTACTTCCTATCTAGTACAAATGTCTTCTTATCACGAGTGTGAACTACCAACTAAGACATATTACTTCCTGTCTAGTACAAATGTCTTCTTATCACGAGTGTGAACTACCAACTAAGACATATTACTTCCTGTCTAGTACAAATGTCTACTGGCTAATCGTCACAGAATGAGGATATTAGTGTTCTGTGTACAAACAAAATACAGCACTTAAGCGAGGATTAGGACAGAAATGTTGATTGATAAGTCATGCATATGCAGGAAGCTAATTTGTCAAATAAAAGGCATGCAGGGATAGCAGAAGAACAGCTCATTCTAATAAAAGTGAATACAATACTAACCCTTCTTTTGTGACCCCTAACAACAGTAAAAAAACAATCCCGGTCGGAAATGTTAAATGAATATTGTGTTGGTCTTCGTAATATCTCCGGGTTTTGTTTTCTGTAATTAGTTAATACAGTAACTTCAGTTTTATCATGTATATCTTTTATATTCATTTGATAAAATTTACTGTTTGCAATAGCATAAATTGTTCTAAATAATAAGGATGTTCTTATCCCAAGCACAAAACCCTAGCCGTATTTGACACAACCTTTTTGAACTTTAGATCCTCAGTGCTGTACAACTTTTTTTACTTTTGAACTTTTATATCTGGGCGTCACTGGTGAGTCTTGTGTGGACGAGACGCGTTTCTGGCGTATTGAATTTTAAACCTGATGCCTTTTGTTAGCTATTATTCATGTGTTTCTTTGTCAAATATGTTCTCCTATTTATTTGTATTTAAAAAATGTCCTGTACCAAGTCAGGAATATGGTCATTGTTATATTATAGTTCGTTTTTGTGTTTCTTTTGTGTCGTTTGTTTTCTCTTATATTTGAGAGTGAATTACTATAAGACGTGTCGCGGTACTTTTCTATCCAAAATTCATGTATTTGGGTTTGATGTTATATTTGATATTCTCATCGGATTTTGTCTAATGCTTAGTCCGTTTCTGTGTGTGTTACATTTTAATCTTGTGTCGTTGTTCTCCTCTTATATTTAATGCGTTTCCCTCAGTTTTATTTTGTTACCCCGATTTTGCTTTTTGTCCATAGATTTACGAACAGCGGTATACTACTGTTGCCTTTATTTAAAACAAAAACAACTCTCGGTTGCAAGTGATTTTT
The DNA here is from genome assembly GCA_037788925.1 of Mytilus galloprovincialis. Lineage (NCBI taxonomy): Eukaryota > Metazoa > Mollusca > Bivalvia > Mytilida > Mytilidae > Mytilus > Mytilus galloprovincialis. The sequence goes on from CM075338.1 coordinate 83,280,848, forward strand.
TCAAAACACCCATCTTACCTTAGTGAAAAATGTAGAACACTGTTTGTACTAACATTATCATCATTTTCAACACATTTCTAGAAGAATCTGCATACTATTCCTGATTACTTACCTGATACCACCCCTATTTTGAAGGGTTTTGTGTTACTCAATCTTTTGTGTTTTTTGTATTATTGTTTGTCTGTTTGTCATTGCTTTTTTTTACTGTATTGTTGTAAATGCGTATGAAATAGATGCTATTTGACGTCGAGCATTTATGATTAATCAGTAAAAATTAGGATGTTGACTGTATAACCATACTTTATTAATTTTATCAATCAATTGTAATTTGCAAATATACAAATGAATGTTTACAAAATCAGAACTGTCTGTCTTTCAAGTCAGGAATGTGACAGATCTTGTGCATTCGTTTTTTATGTGTTTTGTCATTTGATTTTGCCAATTATAAATAATAAATAAGAAACAACACGAACTCCACTAAAACAGGGAGTGAAATTATGTGCTCCGGAAGTGTAAGCATTTCCTGCACCGTATACGGCAACCGTCATGTTATTTCTTCGTTTAGTTAGGTAATGATGGATGGTTATTATGACTGAGGAAGAATATAGGTATGATTTCTGACACACTTTTGTCTTAATGGCCAATCAGCTCATGATAGCGACCGTAAAATTTATTTAGTGATGACCTTAATTTGATTGATTCATAGCCCTGTCTTAGCAACTTTTGAGAAAGCAGTTTTACTCGCTCAACAAAATCAGCGTACTTTGAAATAGCGCTATCGTAACGCATCAATTGAGACACATATACTCCGTATGCTGGTGCCACTGCGATGTTGCTACACAGAAATGGAAATTTGACTATAGGAAAATTAAAATCATCGCGTTTGTCATAAATTTTGGTATTTAATCTACCCTCAATAGTCATTTCGAGAAAAAAAGGTATGAATATGAAGCAGATTTATCTGTGCAGGTAGTATCTTTAATTTCAAGTTCACTTGGATATATATTAAATATAAGTGATCACTAAATCTATTAGTATTAAAAGACAGTACATCATCAATATACCGAAAGGTGAAATTAAAAGACTTGGCTCCTTTATTTCTCCTTTCTGTACAAGCCCTTGGATAAATTCTGCTTCATGGGAATACAAAAACAAATCTGCAAATAGAGGAGAGCAATTGGTACCCATTGGGATTCCGATGGTCTGTTGGAAGACCAAACCTCCAATTTCAACTAATATGTTGTCAATTAAAAAATCCAGCATGTCAGTGATATCCTCTTCGGTGTATTTTTTGCTTGACTCGGTATGACTTTTCACAAAGTAAGCTGATTTCCTGCCAAAAACTAGACATTTAAAACGTCTAGTGCCATTCTGTTAAAGAAACATAAGCTGACGAGTTCTTTCAGTGGCGCTTAAGTTTATGTGGAATAGTGATATACAGATTTGAAAAATCAAAGGTTTTAATGTTGGTACAATGTTTAAATGATTGAGCATGTAAATTCGCCACTAACTCTTTTGAATTTTTAAGTATCAACATCTGACAACTGTCATATTCCTGACTTGATACAGACATTTTCAAATGTAGAAAATGATGGATTAAACCTGATTTTATAGCGCTAAACCTCTCACTTTGTACGAAGGTCTCATCAAACTCCGTTATATTTACATTAATATATTGATGCGTAAACTAAAACATACATAATAAATAAAATGGTCAAGCAGTCATCATCGTGTTACAATTTTAAAACAATTCAACAGAACATGTTTAAAGTGATTTCATAACGTCCAAAGTCACTGTACTGTTATCTGATCCTATACTATTACGTACAGTACATGTATAATTCCCATGATCAGTATATGCCACACGTTGTATCAGAAGTCCATCTTCTCTGACTTGAAATTTGTCCTTGTTCGATATTCTACTTCCGTTTACTGTCCACGTGACATAAGGCAGTGGATATTCGGTAACGTGACATGGTATGAGTAGGGTTGTTTTATGTGTTGCATACATGTGATTGGTTGAATTATTGATCAAAGGCGCCTCTGAAAAAAATATCAGATTTAAATTGGACTTTAATTGGCATTTATTACTTCAAAAGTAAACAAAAGTGATAAAATACGATGAATAACTTTAATTAACTTTAGAAGATTAAGGATAAATTTGTTCATCGGTAATAGTAAATGAAATAAGATGTATTGTTTTAAGTGTCAGATTTTTAAATCATTGTTTTGGTTTGTATAAATATGTTACACTCAAACACTAAAGTCTTTTGGATACTATTTTATTGTAAAAGGTTATCAAAGGTACCAGGATTATAATTCAGTTCGCCAGACGCGCGTTTCGTCTACATAAGACTCCTCAGTGACGCTCATATCAAAATATTTATAAAGCAAAAAAAAAGTGCAAAGTTGAAGTGCATTGAGGATCAACAATTCCAATAAGTTGTGCCAAATACAGCTAAGATAATCTATGCCTGGGATAAGAAAATCCTTAGTTTTTTTTTTAAATTCAAACCTTTGTAAACAGGAAATTTATAAAACTGACCACATTATTGATATTCATGTCAACATCGAAGTGCTGACTACTGGACTGGTGATACCCTCGGGGACGAAACGTCCACCAGCAGTGGCATCGACCCAGTGGTGTAAATAGTTATCAAAGGTACCAGGATGACTACTGGGCTGTAATTATACGTTCTTATGTTCTTATATCATATGCAGGAATCTATATGCACTAACGAGGAAAATGACAAGAGTTACATTTAAAACAAGGTGATATAACATTTAAAACAAGGTGATATAACTGGCAATGTATATCAAAAAATAACGTATAGTGGGATTACGACGCTTACTATATCGGAGAGGGGATGTTTTCTGTTCATAAAAAGTGCACACAAATATTTTTATGGTTGTTTGAGATAATATAAATCCTACACAAATATGTTATTATGTCGTTATAATTTATATACAAAAGTAGCTACTTTACATTTAAACGTTACAATTTCAAACTATGTGCTTCATTGGTGTTTTTAAAAAAAACAGTTTACTTACCAATGCACTTGCAATCACGTGATTCATGGTCTGAACAAATGTGGGTACTATTACGACAGTGTTCCAACAGTATTTGACTCTAAGATATGCGAATGTAAAATAGAAAGTAACTATCATCAAAAATAAAAATTTGATAAATTTAATACACGGGTTTCATCTTACTTGGGTTAAAAGATTATTAAAGTCAAAATCTAAATGAATACAATTATTTACCGCCATATAACATATAAATTGTACAGAGTTTGACTTATTTTGTAATCATTTAAAAATAAAAAAATAAACATATTGTGGGATGATTATTTTAATTCCTGAATTAGTATGACAAACATCAAACGTAATTTTTAGGAACTAATTTCGGTATCTCCATGCCATATTAAAATTGATAAGGTCAGCGTTTAGAATTAAAACAAATGCAAATATGGGGTATGTACTATTAATTACCTGTTAGATGAACAATGAAATATATCAACATATGAACATTTCCAAATAATGTATAATTTCATACCCATGATTCAGATTATTAGATATCGCATAATATTATAGATGTGTTTGGATAGTTGTATCATTGGCACTCACACCGCATCTTCCTATATCTATATATCTCAGGAATAGAGAATCTAAGTATCTCAGGAATAGATTACCTTAGCTGTATTTGGCGAAACCTCTAGGAATTTTTGGTTCTCAAAGCTCTTCAGCTTCGTACTTTATTTGGCCTTTTTTGACATTGCTTTTTCTAGCGTGGTTGTTTATTTTTGTGTCTACAAAACTCGCGTATGGCGTAAATATAAAATTTCAATCCTGGTATTTATAACGAGTTAATATACCTGTTCTTTTATCAGTTTTCCGACCAAAGCGTTGGATCTCTTCACGATTCTGTTTTCATGTATATCACAATCGACCTACAAATAGAAATAAGCTTGAAAATATTTATAAAACAAACTATAGAAAATTAGTCATAGAGTTTAATACCTCCACAATACCTACACAACAAAACAAAAAGAAATTGAAATCTAGAGGACAAGCAATTCCAAAAAGTTGTGCCAACTACGGCTAAGGTAATATATGCCTGAGATAAGAAAATCCTTAGTTTTTCGAAAAATTCAAAGTTTTGTAAACTGGAAATTTATTAAAAAAAGTAACCACATAATTGATATTCATGTCAACACCGAAGTGCTGACTACGGGGCTGGTGATACCCTCGGGGACGAATCGTCTACCAGCAGAGGCATCGACCCAGTGGTGTAAATAATTATCAAAGGTACCAGGATTATAATTTAGTACGCCAGACGCGCGTTTCGTCTACATAAGACTCATCAGTGACGCTCATATCAAAATAGTTATAAACCAAACAAATACAAAGTTAAAGAGCATTGAGGATCCAAAATTCCAAAAAGTTGTGCCAACTACGGCTAAGGTAATATATGCCTAGGATAAGAAAATCCTTAGTTTTTCGAAAAATTCAAAGTTTTGTAAACTGGAAATTTATAAAAAAAAAAATGACCACATAATTGATATTCATGTCAACACCGAAGTGCTGACTACTGGGCTGGTGATTCCCTCGGGGACGAATCGTCCACCAGCAGAGGCATCGACCCAGTGGTGTAAATAGTTATCAAAGGTACCAGGATTATAACTTAGTACCCCAGACACGCGTTTCGTCTACATTAGACTCATCAGTGACGCTCATATCAAAATAGTTATAAACCAAACAAATACAAAGTTGAAGAGCATTGAGGATCCAAAATTCCAAAAAGTTGTGCCACCTACGGCTAAGGTAATCTATGCCTGAGATAAGAAAATCCTTAGTTTTTCGAAAAATTCAAAGTTTTGTAAACTGGAAATTTAAAAAAAATGACCACATAATTGATATTCATGTCAACACCGAAGTGCTGACTACTGGGCTTGTGATACCCTCGGGGACGAATCGTCCACCAGCAGAGGCATGGACCCAGTAGTGTAAATAGTTATCAAAGGTACCAGGATTATAATTTAGTACGCCAGACGCGCGTTTCGTCTACATAAGACTCATCAGTGACGCTCATATCAAAATAGTTAGAAACCAAACAAATACAAAGTTGAAGAGCATTGAGGATCCAAAATTCCAAAAAGTTGTGCCAACTACGGCTGAGGTAATCTATGCCTGGGATAAGAAAATCCTTAGTTTTTCGAAAAATTCCAAGTTTCGTAAACTGGAAATTTATAAAAAAAAAATGACCACATAATTGAATATGCATGTATGATTAATTTAAAATATTACAATAGATAAAATATTTGTTTTGAATACGAGTGTGGGTTAGAAATAACTTGATTGCATTGTTAACAACCGTATAATGATTTCAAAATGCCTATTTTGTGTTCTTCTGTCGTGTTACTAAGTCCCCTTTTATTATTCTTATGCATATTCTCACCATTAAAACAGATATTTAAATATCAACATGTTTTAATGCATGTTATCTATGAAAATTAAAAAAAAAAAAACAATTTAAAACCATTTTGAATTCTAATTATCTCAGACATATATTTATATATATATGGAATTTTGTTTTGTTCTATTATTCTTTCGATGAATTTTACCCTAAAAGAGGGACGACGAAAGATATCAGAGGGACAGTCAAACTCATAGATTGAAAATAAATTGACAACGCCATGGCTAAAAATAAGAAGACAAACACACAAATGTACAGAAGAATAACCAACATGAACCCCACCAAATTAAATTTGAGTATTATGTTTAAAACTATCATTTTGATAACCTTTAGAAGCACAATGACTTTATGATGCAGGACCACTTTAATTTAATCTTCATCTGAATGTAACTGAAAATTTTTCTCTGTTTGTGTTCAGTATTCTCGGTCCTCGTATCTTTCTGTTTACATTCACCAAAACCCCGCGGAAATCTCACATGCGTAGGTGTGTTCTAAAAGTCATGTACGTTCGTACAACAAAGTTTACATTAAAAATTATACAATTGTCCCGAATAAACAGCTGTCATGAATGCAAAGAGCTATTGGAGAAACAATTATTTTAATAAAAATATAAATCTTTGTAAGATCTAGTTCAAAAAGTTTTTCTCTTGCTTTCCATCACGATATAATTAACGAGACGTTTTTTTCAAACACAACCAAATCACCCAACATGACAGCATTTTTCCAATCACAGAAAGGATTTTCGAGCATGCGTATTCTGTTGCCATAGTTAAGCGTCCTTAAGTTCGAAGGGCACAAACCGAAACTGTACCAACTACGTCGGAAAAACTTGGGAGCAAATAATGGACATTAGGAAAGACAAGGGCTTTGTCACAGAGTCAGACTTGGCCAAAATCTCCCATCTACGAGTAATAATGGTCTTCTTATCCAGGATGGACTTCAGCCAAAATGAGGGTGGCAAAATATTGGGCCACCATTTGAGGCCCAAGGCAGGCATGATGAGATGTTAAATAGGGTTAACACTTTAATAGACGGGAGACACATTGCCCCACAAGGCGCATCATCCCGAGTACATGGCCAATCTGCATTTAAGCAAGAAGCATGGCATCAGCGACAAAGTCCCGGGCTCTGAGTAGGGCTTAGCCAAATGAACTACCTTCCTGGGTAGTACCCTGGGGATGCTGGAGCTAGACCTAAGACCCCAAAAAATAGGAACGGGGGATATAGGGAACAGTTGCAGAAAAAGGAGTGGAGTCACCACGCTATTGGTGACCATAACCAAGGTAATCCCCCACAACCAGGGATTAGTATTGTGAACAAGCCGCACTAGCCAGGTGAGGTCAGTGCATGGGACAAGAATGTCCCGACCAAAGGGGGCACACCTTCATATCCCAGGGGTCACGCAAGCAACTATGCAAGTCAGGGGTCAGCACCCTGTACCCAATTAGCTCACACTGGTGGGCGGCAGTATGAGACACCACGTAGTAGGTATGGCAAGTGGCAAGACAAAAGGGACGATAACACAAGGCAGGACCCAGCCCAAGGAGAAAAGCAAGCCAACAGACCAGGGGCAAGGCAATCCCAGAACCAGTATAATCAAGGGTATACACCGGGGCCCCCACAAGGGGTCGCCGCAGAGGGAAGCAATGGGCAACAGTCCTACCCAGTACCATATAATGAGGATAGGCAAATACACGGGGACCTCACGGCAGAGGTGGGGCATGAGGCACTTCAAGCGGCGTATCAAAAGTTAGCAATGTCCAAAAGAATATTAAATATGACGGAAAGGGCAACTGGCAGGCCTTTTTCACAAAATGTGTAAGGTATGCGGAGGTCTGTGAGTGGGGTCCGTAGGAATGTAAGGATCAACTTTGCTGGTGTCTGGAGGGAAAAGCCAATGAGTATTATGTCCTCATAACTGAAAGAGACCGGGAACTTGTTGAGAAGCTACACAAGCGGTTTGTTTTCAAGGCGCTCCCTGAGACTGCCCGGATCCAGTTTAACAATGCCCGGCAAGCTCCTGAGGAGTCCCTTGAGGAATGGGCTGATCGGGAGTTGTCCTTGGCGACCAGGGCATTTAGAAACCTCCCCGATGATTACATGTACGAGCAAGCCGTAACACTGTTGTGCCATGGTATCGAAAACAAGGAGTGAGGGTGCAAGTCTCTAACCTTCAGCCCCAAAGTATAAAGGAGGCCGTAGATAAAATACGGCTATTCCAACATAACACCCAGGCAATATATGGCAAGCCAAATAGGCGTGAGGTTAGGCAGGTAATGGGTGGGCGGTATGATGAACACCAAGAGGCCTTCCATGAGTATCAGGTGTCCCATGTCAGGGCTACCATGGCCCCTAAGAGGGCCCCAGTCAGTACATGGAAAGTTGAGTTAGAGAAGTCCAATAAGCAGTTTGAAAACAAACTTGGACAGGTCCATGAACAACTAGATGACATGATGGACCAACTCAGAAAAACGCCTCACCCTACCAGCGGCGAGAAATCCCTCACCGGGCAGAAGACCAAGAACAGGGGAATATTACCACTGTGGGGAGAGGCGGCATTTCAAAAGGGACTGCCCAAAGTTTAGGGGAAGGTCCCAATCAAGAAACTCTTCCCCCTATCGAGGGTCTGGGCGGGAAAGTGTATGTTATAACTGTTATAAGCCCGGACATCTTCGAAATGAGTGCCCAGATCTGCGGTCTAAAGAGAGGACCGTCAAAATGTGGGGGAGGTGACATTGGGACATTATTTTCTGGAATAGAAATGCCCTTGGGAGGTAGTAATGCCCAAAAAAACACAAACAGATGGAGGGGCGTTATCATCATAGTCAGAAGGGCAGGGTACCCAGGACACAGAGTCTGTAAATTACTTAGCACCTAACTGCCCATTAGAGGTTAAGGGGAGTGCCTCCTCCGATTCAGAGGGGGAAGTCACGCAAGACCATGGAGTTGACCATAGTTGTCAAAAACACTGACATATGTACTGCGACATGGTGCCAGTAAATTGGGACACCAGTTTTTCTTTGGGGGATTTGTGTATGTCGATGAGCTCCTGTCTAGGCACCCATGGCTATCAGGGTACATCCTAAAGGAGTTCACCCGCCTTGTTGATGGTTCGTGGAAAATAAAGGCAAACCTGGGGCATTTCATCGATGTGGAATCTTTTGCTATGCCCTCAGTAGAGGAAAATACTGTTGCCCATACCTACCACTATGCAAACATGCTTACTTGAAGGGATATAGTAGTGGAAGATTCAGGCGGATGAATAGACAGCAAATTCACTTATTCAGTGAAGTACCCCCTAGTTTCAAGCCTCATTGGGAAGTACAGATCATGATAGGTGTACTAAGCGCTCAGGCAGAGGGATACAAGTTCTTCTAGGCACCCAGTAGGGCTATTATATGCCCGGGTAATTATATATATCACCTGGCAGGGGTCCTCCCCGTCAAGTTCTTCATGGGGCTGTTCATCTAGACTCTGGGAAACAAATGAAAATGGAAACCCCTATTGTTCAGACAGTGTTACCCATGACCAGGGGGACCCTGGGGGTGAGGAGCTGGGTGAAACGATCGGAGTTCTTTGGTATGAATACAAAGATCTGACCCCCTCTGAAGACATCAGCCAAGCAGAGGTAACTCTGGTCGGTTATGAGGAGCCCCAGGAAAGCTGGGACTCCACTGCAGGTCATAGCCCTCCCGGGGAAAAAGCACCATTCACACTGCCCTGGGAAGTGATGAGGAGGCCCATAACAGTGGGGACTCCTCCTCAGAGGGGGAGCTCGAGGCAGAGACCACATTGATGGATTAGGGAAGTTATTGCGAAATAGTCACTGTATGTCAGCTCCGGTGTGGAACTGTATTTAGGATACCCATAAAAGTCTAAGGGTAGAGTTTGTTTGCTGTAGTGGACACTGCAGCGGAAGTGACCCTAATATCTGAAGAGGTGTATAGGTTACTAAAATCCGCTCCACCCATCCTGAGGGAGGTTATAATGAATACAGCAGGGAAGGGGATGCAAATGAATAGGTATGTTGTTGGGCCAGTGAATTTGGGACTGGGGTCCAAGCTCATACAGTCCAATCTGTATGTGGCCCCTATACAGGACGACATGCTTCTGTATTTCGATCTATTAAAGGCTCATTGCATCGACTTGCAAATGTCTGAGAGACAGCTGAGGGAAGGGGATGAGTTCATACCCATCACTATGGGCAAGGTCAGGCAAGCCCCGAGGGTAGTTAATGTGACAATACGCGAGGAAATCACAGTGCCGCCTAATTCAGTGATGACGATCAGCTGTCAGGTTCACTGTGAACTGCCCAGTTACATTGTTGAGGCAAAAAAAAACTAACATAAACCTGACTATGCAGTATGGGCTTTGCTCTTTGTTGAAGTCCGTACGAGGACCTATAGCTGTTAATGTCTGTGTTATTTGGTCTCCCCCCCCAATAGAAAATGGTCGTCCCCTTATATATAATGTTCTGAAAAAAATTGTATATGGTTGAACGTTGATCGATGCATGTGAATAGTGCTGGTGAATATTAAAAACTGTAGTTTTATTAAATATGATTGACATGGTCCAGAAAAATAGCCAGTCAAATAATTATGCCATCAAAATAAGAAGATATGGTATAACGAATGTTGTAAGTATCCACTAGAGACATGAAAGACATAGACGCAAATATACATCACACCAATGGCATTTAACTATGAGAAAAAATCAAATCACATAACAAGCTATGAAAGGATCTGACAATCTCAAACGACCAAATCAACGGCGTGTTATTGATTTATATACAAAATAAACGAAAAGCAAATATCGTACACAACAACAAAACGGCAACCAATGAAATCATGCTAATGATGTTTTCACAGCCACACGTCGAACCAGGCAGGATTGGACATATTTGTGAATGTCCAATCCCCTCTTTACAATCTCTTACAGTCTTCCCCGTCATTCCCATATCCTTTACCCCTGTCCAACTCCTCATTATTTAGTCCCGATAAAATCAGTAGACAAAGATTCGGATGCAATGGAATATGGCAGAAAACAATGCTTTACAAGTATACATTTTTGTTTGAGATTTATTATAACGATATGTTCTTCTTGTCTTTTCATTATCGTCATGGTGATTAGGCAAACCTGCAATGAACGAAACAAGATATGAGTTATATGTATGGAGATACTATAATTTTCATAAATTTAAATCAACAAATTAAGTTTTAGGACATATTAAGTTTTAGGACATATTAAGTGTTACTGGTAAAGGACTGGACTATGCTCTTTTAATGCATATAGAAAACAAAGTCGGATAGATATATTCAAAGAAGGTGTATGATATTGTTTTGTTTTGTTAAACAAGGCAGTTTATGTCCGCAACCGTTAAAGAAATCGATAAATTTATTTTCACAAATGGTTAATTAAATCTTTAAAATGTTTTGATCAAATTTAAGTGGAAACGATAACGAGACTCTATATGACAGTTATTTCCCCTTTAGTATTTGACATGAGTGATATATACACCCATGAAGCGTAAGTGATAGAGATCTGGGTCAGTATGCTTAATGAATTTCCATAGGCGTTAATGTTAACATTTTCTTCTGTAGCTCAGTCCATATTGTAAACTTGGATATGTATGATAGCTCGTTTCGAAGCTGAGACATTTTCACATGTGTGGTTAAATTTTCGGGGTACGAAGTGTGATTCATTTTTCTGTAAATAACCACATCCCGAAAATCATTTTGTGATGCGGTTCCTCGCGGTAAAGAGTCCCTTTTTTCACACAATAAGTTCTTTGAAAATTTAATATTTTTGATACATTTAATAACTCCATAGTTTTTACACATTTATTCTATGGTCCTCTACTTTAATTTAATATTTTTTATACATTTAATAGCTCCATAGTTTTTACACATTTATTCTATGGTCCTCTACTTTAATTTAATATTTTTTATACATTTAATAACTCCATAGTTTTTACACATTTATAATTTAATATTTTTTATACATTTAATAACTCCATAGTTTTTACACATTTATTCTATGGTCCTCTACTTTAATTTAATATTTTTTATACATTTAATAACTCCATAGTTTTTACACATTTATTCTATGGTCCTCTACTTTAATTTAATATTTTTTACACATTTAATAACTCCATAGTTTTTACACATTTATTCTATGGTCCTCTACTTTAATTTAATATTTTTTTGTACATTTAATAACTCCATAGTTTTTACACATTTATTCTATGGTTCTCTACTTTAATTTAATATTTTTTACACATTTAATAACTCCATAGTTTTTACACATTTATTCTATGGTCCTCTACTTTAATTTAATATTTTTTTATACATTTAATAACTCCATAGTTTTTACACATTTATTCTATGGTCCTCTACTTTAATTTAATATTTTTTATACATTTAATAGCTCCATAGTTTTTACACATTTATTCTATGGTCCTCTACTTTAATTTAATATTTTTTATACATTTAATAACTCCATAGTTTTAACACATTTATTCTATGGTCCTCTACTTTAATTTTATATTTTTTATACATTTAATAACTCCATAGTTTTTACACATTTATTCTATGGTCCTCTACTTTAATTTAATATTTTTTATACATTTAATAACTCCATAGTTTTTACACATTTATTCTATGGTCCTCTACTTTAATTTAATATTTTTTTATACATTTAATAACTCCATAGTTTTTACACATTTATTCTATGGTCCTCTACTTTAATTTACTATTTTTTATACATTTAATAACTCCATAGTTTTTACACATTTATTCTATGGTCCTCTACTTTAATTTAATATTTTTGATACATTTAATAACTTCATAGTTTTTACACATTTATTCTATGGTTCTCTACTTTAATTTAATATTTTTTATACATTTAATAACTCCATAGTTTTTACACATTTATTCTATGGTCCTTTACTTTAATTTACTATTTTTATACATTTAATAACTCCATAGTTTTTACACATTTATTCTATGGTCCTCTACTTTAATTTAATATTTTTTATACATTTAATAACTCCATAGTTTTTACACATTTATTCTATGGTCCTCTACTTTAATTTAATATTGTTTGTACATTTAATAACTCCATAGTTTTTACACATTTATTCTATGGTCCTCTACTTTAATTTACTATTTTTTATATGTTCTCTACTTTAATTTAATATTTTTTATACATTTAATAACTCCATAGTTTTTACAAATTTATTCTATGGTCCTTTACTTTAATTTACTATTTTTTATACATTTAATAACTCCATAGTTTTTACACATTTATTCTATGGTCCTCTACTTTAATTTAATATTTTTTATACATTTAATAACTCCATAGTTTTTACACATTTATTCTATGGTCCTCTACTTTAATTTAATATTGTTTGTACATTTAATAACTCCATAGTTTTTACACATTTATTCTATGGTCCTCTACTTTAATTTACTATTTTTTATACATTTAATAACTCCATAGTTTTTACACATTTATTCTATGGTCCTCTACTTTAATTTACTATTTTGTATACATTTAATAACTCCATAGTTTTTACACATTTATTCTATGGTCCTCTACTTTAATTTAATATTGTTTGTACATTTAATAACTCCATAGTTTTTACACATTTATTCTATGGTCCTCTACTTTAATTTAATATTGTTTGTACATTTAATAACTCCATAGTTTTTACACATTTATTCTATGGTCCTCTACTTTAATTTAATATTGTTTGTACATTTAATAACTCCATAGTTTTTACACATTTATTCTATGGTCCTCTACTTTAATTTAATATTGTTTGTACATTTAATAACTCCATAGTTTTTACACATTTATTCTATGGTCCTCTACTTTAATTTAATATTTTTTATACATTTAATAACTCCATAGTTTTTACACATTTATTCTATGGTCCTCTACTTTAATTTAATATTTTTTATACATTTAATAACTCCATAGTTTTTACACATTTATTCTATGGTCCTCTACTTTAATTTAATATTTTTTATACATTTGATAACTCCATAGTTTTTACACATTTATTCTATGGTCCTCTACTTTAATTTAATATTTTTTATACATTTGATAACTCCATAGTTTTTACACATTTATTCTATGATCCTTTACTTTAATTTAATATTTTTTATACATTCAATAACTCCATAGTTTTTACACATTTATTCTATGGTCCTCTACTTTAATTTAATATTTTTTATACATTAAATAACTCCATAGTTTTTACACATTTATTCTATGGTCCTCTACTTTAATTTAATATTGTTTGTACATTTAATAACTCCATAGTTTTTACACATTTATTCTATGGTCCTCTACTTTAATTTAATATTTTTTATACATTTGATAACTCCATAGTTTTTACACATTTACTCTATGGTCCTCTACTTTAATTTAATATTTTTTATACATTTAATAACTCCATAGTTTTTACACATTTATTCTATGGTCCTCTACTTTAATTTAATATTTTTTATACACTTAATAACTCCATAGTTTTTACACATTTATTCTATGGTCCTCTACTTTAATTTACTATTTTTTATACATTTAATAACTCCACAGTTTTTACACATTTATTCTATGGTCCTCTACTTTAATTTAATATTGTTTGTACATTTAATAACTCCATAGTTTTTACACATTTATTCTATGGTCCTCTACTTTAATTTAATATTTTTGATACATTTAATAACTCCATAGTTTTTACACATTTATTCTATGGTCCTCTACTTTAATTTAATATTTTTTATACATTGAATAACTCCATAGTTTTTACACATTTATTCTATGGTCCTCTACTTTAATTTAATATTGGTTGTACATTTAATAACTCCATAGTTTTTAGACATTTATTCTATGGTCCTCTACTTTAATTTAAAATTTTTTATACATTTAATAGCTCCATAGTTTTTACACATTTATTCTATGGTCCTCTACTTTAATTTAATATTTTTTATACATTTAATAACTCCATAGTTTTTACACATTTATTCTATGGTCTTCTACTTTAATTTAATATTGTTTGTACATTTAATAACTCCATAGTTTTTACACATTTATTCTATGGTCCTCTACTTTAATTTAATATTGTTTGTACATTTAATAACTCCATAGTTTTTACACATTTATTCTATGGTCCTCTACTTTAATTTAATATTTTTCATACATTTAATAACTCCATAGTTTTTACACAGTTATTCTATGGTCCTCTACTTTAATTTAATATTTTTTATACATTTAATAACTCCATAGTTTTTACACATTTATTCTATGGTCCTCTACTTTAATTTAATATTGTTTGTACATTTAATAACTCCATAGTTTTTACACATTTATTCTATGGTCCTCTACTTTAATTTAATATTTTTTATACATTTAATAGCTCCATAGTTTTTACACATTTATTCTATGGTCCTCTACTTTAATTTAATATTTTTTATACATTTAATAACTCCATAGTTTTTACACATTTATTCTATGGTCCTCTACTTTAATTTAATATTGTTTGTACATTTAATAACTCCATAGTTTTTACAAATTTATTCTATGGTCCTCTAATTTAATATTGTTTGTACATTTAATAACTCCATAGTTTTTACACATTTATTCTATGGTCCTCTACTTTAATTTACTATTTTTTATACATTTAATAACTCCATAGTTTTTACACATTTATTCTATGGTCCTCTACTTTAATTTAATATTTTTTACACATTTAATAACTCCATAGTTTTTACACATTTATTCTATGGTCCTCTACTTTAATTTAATATTTTTTATACATTTAATAACTCCATAGTTTTTACACATTTATTCTATGGTCCTCTACTTTAAATCAATATTTTTTATACATTTAATAACTCCATAGTTTTTACACATTTAATAACTCCATAGTTTTTATACATTTAATAACTCCATAGTTTTTACACATTTATTCTATGGTCTTCTATTTTAATTTCATATTTTTGATACATTTAATAACTCCATAGTTTTTACACATTTATTCTATGGTTCTCTACTTTAATTTAATATTTTTTATACATTTAATAACTCCATAGTTTTTACACATTTATTCTATGGTCCTCTACTTTAATTTAATATTTTTTATACATTTAATAACTCCATAGTTTTTACACATTTATTCTATGGTCCTCTACTTTAATTTAATATTTTTTATACATTTAATAACTCCATAGTTTTTACACATTTATTCTATGGTCCTCTACTTTGATTTAATATTGTTTGTACATTTAATAACTCCATAGTTTTTACACATTTATTCTATGGTCCTCTACTTTAATTTAATATTGTTTGTACATTTAATAACTCCATAGTTTTTACACATTTATTCTATGGTCCTCTTCTGTAATTTAATATTTTTTATACATTTAATAGCTCCATAGTTTTTACACATTTATTCTATGGTCCTTTACTTTAATTTAATATTTTTATACATTTAATAACTCCATAGTTTTTACAAATTTATTCTATGGTCCTCTACTTTAATTTAATATTTTTTATACATTTAATAACTCCATAGTTTTTACACATTTATTCTATGGTCCTCTACTTTAATTTAATATTTTTTATACATTTAATAACTCCATAGTTTTTACACATTTATTCTATGGTCCTCTACTTTAATTTAATATTTTTTATACATTTAATAACTACTTAATTTAATATTTTTTATACATTTAATAACTCCATAGTTTTTACACATTTATTCTATGGTCCTCTACTTTAATTTAATATTTTTTATACATTTAATAACTCCATAGTTTTTACACATTTATTCTATGGTCCTCTACTTTAATTTAATATTTTTTATACATTTAATAACTCCATAGTTTTTACACATTTAATAACTCCATAGTTTTTATACATTTAATAACTCCATAGTTTTTACACATTTATTCTATGGTCCTCTACTTTAATTTAATATTTTTTATACATTTAATAACTCCATAGTTTTTACACATTTATTCTATGGTCCTCTACTTGAATTTAATATTTTTTATACATTTAATAACTCCATAGTTTTTATACATTTATTCTATGGTCCTCTACTGTCATAATCAACACAAATTGTGCATTATGGATTCGATCCATCCGGGGTATTTTGATTTGGGGTCATTGGTCAACCTAAAGAATAATGGTGTCAAGGTCAAATGACAAGGTCATTTTCTTAATTTTTGACCTTGCTTTCATGTGTGTGCATCTTATCTTCTACAAAAAGTAATAGTAATTACTGGTAATTGTGAATCATTGTACAATGTATTCATATGGATATTTTATTTAATTGTACAATTTAAATGAATTTAATTTTAATGTTTCGTCCCCCATTCTTTATGTAAAATTCCTGCAGCATTTCCCTGAAGACTTCATCATAAACCGCCTCCTTATTAACCTCCCAAACTAACTCCTCCTGTATGTATATAACTATGTTTAAAAATATGAGATTTGGATGTGTCTTAAGATATTTGTTCATGTGAAATATATTTCTAATTTTGTTGATCGTTAGTTTTTATTATAAAATTCTTCTCGCACAGATGCAACTATTTGTTTAAAAGGCATGATGAAGGTCTCGTGTTGCTCAGCCATATGCATTGTGTTAAGTATGTTGGTGGCCTTCGGCCTTATGCTCTTTGGTCGGGTAATTGTCTCTTTGAGACATTCCCCATTTCCATTATCAATTGTACGATTCGAATATTATGTAAATAAACATACCTTGAACACCAGCTTAAATTCTTGTTCCACAAACAGCTTCAAATAGAAATGTTCAAATATCATTCTTACAACGTCAATCATTTTTCATTAAATCTATAGAGATTTTATGAAGATTTAGCTATTTTTCTAACAATTTTATTATGTTACCAATAGAAATATAACATTCCAAACATAATTCTAATAGGGCAAACATGTTAGCATTGCAATTATCAAGATTGAACTAGTATTGTAACAATTTTAAAATGTTATTGCAAGAAACAGTACGATTCAAATATCATTTTAATATTCATACCTTGAGCACGTAAATCGGCTGCGGCACAGGCAGGGGTTACTGCCAACGCATTTGGAAGACAAACACCTTCAAAGAGAATATTTTAAATATCAGTCTTACAATATCAAATATTTTGTCATTAAATCTATGAAGATTAAACTATTGTTCACACAATTTCGAAATGTTATCATTATAAAAATATTAAATTTCAAAAATAATTCTAGTAGAGTGAAAGTTTTAGCATTGAAGTTATTAAGATTAAACTATTATTGTACCAATTTCAAAATGTTATTAAAACAATTATTACGATTTAGATATCATTTTACTAATCATACTTTGAGCAGCGGTAGCGGCTGCGACACAGGCTGCAGCTAAAGTTCTTCTTCTACCATTTCCTTGAAATAGAAAAATGCCATTATTTTTTTCACAATGACAAAAAAATTTCATTAAACTGTAAAGATTGTATCAAGATTGAACTCTTATTTTAACAATTTCAAAATGTTACCATTTGAAAAAAATATAATATTTCTAACAAAACTTTAATTGGGCAAATAAATTGCCATCAAAATAATACAGATTGAACAATTATTCTAACAATTTAAAATGTTAACACTACAAATACTATTATATGAATATCATTTTAATAAACATACTAAGGAAGGCGGCTGCAGCTGCGGCAGGGTTTGCGGCAGGGGTTGCTGTTGGCCAACGGGTTCCTCGATAATATCTTCTTCCACCCCAACCTTGAAATATAATAATTCAAATATCATTATTTCAATGTCAAATATTTTTCTATTTAAATCATTAAGATTGTATTAAGATTAAATTATCATTATAACAATTTTAAAATTTCACCAATACAGGTATAATGAGCCAAATGTATTCTAACGAGCAAACATTTTAGAAAAGTTCCAAAATGTTACCATTACAATATATTGATTCATGCCTAATTTTCATAGAATGTATGATAAGTTAAAAAAAAAATTTTTATCAATATTTATATCGAGGAGTTTTATGATATTGTAACTGCAATTCCAAATAAATTTAAAAGTTAGATAGATGCCAGTTCTATACCCGACAATATTGAAAATTAATTGGTTGATAAATCTCAAAAGAACAACAACTATTACTTTTCTATACATTATTTTTGTAGGATTATAAAAAAGTGACTATGTCTTCATGTGTTAATTGGGAACTATTTTCTAATATGCAGATTATCGATTTAAATTTTATAAAAAATATTCCCTCCATATAAAGGATCTCTGGTTTCTAAAAAAACAATACATTGTGGTAATTACTGAACCATCAATACACTGTATACACTTAAAATTAATAATAATAATAAAACTCTTGTACCTCAATGTGTGTAAAGTACAACCCACTATCCGTAACGAAATTGTCATGCTATTATTGTTGTACAACCCACTATCCGTAACGAAATTGTCATGCTATTATTGTTGTACAACCCACTATCCGTAACGAAATTGTCATGCTATTATTGTTGTACAACCCACTATCCGTAGCGAAATTGTCATGCTATTATTGTTGTACAACCCACTATCCGTAGCGAAATTGTCATGCTATTATTGTTGTACAACCCACTATCCGTAACGAAATTGTCATGCTATTATTGTTGTACAACCCACTATCCGTAACGAAATTGTCATGCTATTATTGTTGTACAACCCACTATCCGTAACGAAATTGTCATGCTATTATTGTTGTACAACCCACTATCCGTAACGAAATTGTCATGCTATTATTGTTGTACAACCCACTATCCGTAACGAAATTGTCATGCTATTATTGTTGTACAACCCACTATCCGTAGCGAAATTGTCATGCTATTATTGTTGTACAACCCACTATCCGTAGCGAAATTGTCATGCTATTATTGTTGTACAACCCACTATCCGTAACGAAATTGTCATGCTATTATTGTTGTACAACCCACTATCCGTAACGAAATTGTCATGCTATTATTGTTGTACAACCCACTATCCGTAACGAAATTGTCATGCTATTATTGTTGTACAACCCACTATCCGTAACGAAATTGTCATGCTATTATTGTTGTACAACCCACTATCCGTAACGAAATTGTCATGCTATTATTGTTGTACAACCCACTATCCGTAGCGAAATTGTCATGCTATTATTGTTGTACAACCCACTATCCGTAGCGAAATTGTCATGCTATTATTGTTGTACAACCCACTATCCGTAGCGAAATTGTCATGCTATTATTGTTGTACAACCTGCTATCCGTAGCGAAATTGTCATGCTATTATTGTTGTACAACCCACTATCCGTAGCAAAATTGTCATGCTATTATTGTTGTACCTCAATGTGGGCAAAGTACAACCCACTATCCGTAGCGAAATTGTCATGCTATTATTGTTGTACAACCCACTATCCGTAGCGAAATTGTCATGCTATTATTGTTGTACAACCCACTATCCGTAGCGAAATTGTCATGCTATTATTGTTGTACAACCCACTATCCGTAGCGAAATTGTCATGCTATTATTGTTGTACCTCAATGTGGGCAAAGTACAACCCACTATCCGTAGCGAAATTGTCATGCTATTATTGTTGTACAACCCACTATCCGTAGCGAAATTGTCATGCTATTATTGTTGTACAACCCACTATCCGTAGCGAAATTGTCATGCTATTATTGTTGTACAACCCACTATCCGTAGCGAAATTGTCATGCTATTATTGTTGTACAACCCACTATCCGTAGCGAAATTGTCATGCTATTATTGTTGTACAACCCACTATCCGTAGCGAAATTGTCATGCTATTATTGTTGTACCTCAATGTGTGTAAAGTACAACCCACTATCCGTAGCGAAATTGTCATGCTATTATTGTTGTACCTCAATGTGTGTAAATTACAACCCACTATCCGTAGCGAAATTGTCATGCTATTATTGTTGTACAACCCACTATCCGTAGCGAAATTGTCATGCTATTATTGTTGTACAACCCACTATCCGTAGCGAAATTGTCATGCTATTATTGTTGTACAACCCACTATCCGTAGCGAAATTGTCATGCTATTATTGTTGTACAACCCACTATCCGTAGCGAAATTGTCATGCTATTATTGTTGTACCTCAATGTGTGTAAAGTACAACCCACTATCCGTAGCGAAATTGTCATGCTATTATTGTTGTACCTCAATGTGTGTAAAGTACAACCCACTATCCGTAGCGAAATTGTCATGCTATTATTGTTGCATTTTGTAGACTTTCCCTTGATGCTATTATTGTTGTACAACCCACTATCCGTAGCGAAATTGTCATGCTATTATTGTTGTACAACCCACTATCCGTAGCGAAATTGTCATGCTATTATTGTGGCATTTTGTAGACTTTCCCTTGATACTGAATCGGCTTATCGCTCTACAATACGTGGGTAGAATAAATTTGACCCAAAAATTCGCAGTGTCGACTCTATTTCTAAATTTAAGAAAGAATTGAAGAACGATGGTCTACTAAGTATAGTTGAAACGTTTTTTTGTTGTTCGGCCCGAGGAAATTGAATATTATCGTAACGCAATTGCGATGCTCCACTTTATTCTTAAATTATGACCTTTTTCGAGCTAGTATTATAAATGATCCTTCTTGCCAATGTGGATCAGATATTGAAAATGTCCATCATTACTTCTTCGTTTTTCCCAAATAAACTTGATGTAAAAAATCTAAACTGGCTTTCCGAAAACTTTGTTTTAGATACAAAACTATGAATTTGCGGAATTTTGGAACTTTCGAAAGAAGAAAATATTCAATTTTCAAAAACATATTAAATATTTTATCAAAAGGTCAAACATATTTCTTTTACCTTCATAAAATGTTATTGATAATGACACGTAACATCATTAACATAATCATCAACACCCACGTCTTCATCACAGAATTATATGACTTTTCAAACTTTCTTTTTCTTTTTCTCTCTCCCTTTCTTCTTTTTTTTTACCTATGAAAGCTTGTATTTATATTCTATAAACTGTTTGCTTTAAATGCATGCTCATTATACTATAATTGTGTTTATTTATATTGTATTATGGAGAAGACTTCATAAGTATGATTTAATTGTGTATAATCCATTTTGCTTTTATTCACCAAATAGAATATGTTTAAACTAAACTTAATGATAATGAGATGTGGTATAATTGCCTATGAGATAATTATCCACCAGAGATTAAATGAAATGGATGTAAGCAATTATAGGCAATCGTATGGCCTTCAACAAAGAGAGAAAGAAAAAAAGATACCGTAGGGTCAGCTATAAAAGGGCCTGAGATGAAAAATATGAAACAATTCAATTGAATAGTATAAACGGCCTAATTTTAACAAAAAAACAAACAAAAACAAATATTACAAACATTAACCAACGACAACCACTGAACTACAAGCTCCTGAATTTAGAGAGGCTCATAGATAATGTGGCGGGGTTTAACATGTTTGTGAGTCCTCCACCCTCCCCTTACCAATGCCTGTTATTTCATGAGCAGACATTCGCATGTACATAGAATTCTACCATGTAATCTATTTTTATTTATATGCAAGACTATGCACTTTTTGTTTAGAAATCAGAGAAAACATATTTTATGTGTTTTTGGAATATAATGTTCTGGCTATCCATAACAGACTGGGCTAGATTAGAAATAATTATATGGCTGTCTTTTATCACAAATGAAATAAACGTTTGCTGTGTCTGGTAGTAAAACAAATATTGTGTTTCCATTAAAATACTTTATATTCAAAAGTAGATCTAACAACTCATTGCCTCCATTGTTGGATAGAATATTTTAGATCTAACAACTCATTGCCTCCATTGTTGGATAGAATATTTTAGATATTGGAAACAATTGAAAACACTCTGTTTATGTACAAAAACGTTAGCAACATTTCATTAAGTATGTTTGGTATTCTGTTTCAATTTAACAAGCTTTTTTAAAGACTGTTATGAATTAGTAGAATTAAAATGAAGGAACTAAAAATAAGAAAAAATGAAGGGTCCTTGTGCTTGTTTTTGAGATATTAACCTTTCAATTTGGCTGGAAATGATTTTCTTTAAACTATGAAAAAAATAAAAAGAATTTTGTAAGATTTTCAAATATGGATTTTAAACTATATGTTATAAACCTATGAAGACTAAAGTAGGGGCCTTTTTTTTAAAAGCACTACATAGACATAGTAAGAGAATTTGGAATACAAGGCAAAAACTCAAAATCAAGTACAGCGAACATTCTTAACCATATCAATTGTAATATATTTTCTTATTTCATTATAACTTCATAAATTTAAAAAGTGTTTCTTAATATTTATAATATCTGATTCTGTATTTTGTAATGTCTCATGTTTCATAAAAACTAAAACACCAAAAATACCCAAATCTAAGCAAATTCAAAAAGGAAAGTCCCTGTACAATTGGCAAAATCCACATCTCATATAAGGAGGAAACAACTGCCATATTCCTGACTTGGTGGAGGCATTGAAATTCAATTTATTTGGATAGAAAGCTTTTCCTCCGGCTATCCATCTTTACACAAAACTTACAACTGGGAGCCTCTTACGTTGAGTTGATTTTAAATCTTTGCCTTTTCCATGTTTTCCGTGATTTTTTCTGGAAATGTATACGAACAGATTAAAAACTTACTTTCTATCGCTGGAACAAATAACATCCCAATAAGAACTGCTATGATAAGAATTAATGATTTCATCGTTAACGCTTTTACTTATTCAATTTAAAACATTTATGATTTGTATCAACTGACAGCAGTATATATATGTATAGTTAAATCATGTGGTACATGACGTATTGTTTAAGAAACATTAAAATATAATACATCACGACCAATCAGATAATTACATTCATATTGACAGAGCTTGACAATCTTATTTGTTGTTAAAACGATTTTCGGTTTTTGTTCATTGTTTATTCAAGTGGAACACTACTCTTTCTCTCGTTAACAATGCTACATATGTTTACAAAACGAAAGTAGACAAAGTCAAAGTTATGCGACAGTTTTAAACGTAACTGAACAATATAGGAAAACAACACAATTCTATTTCTTTACTTTAAAATTATTGTAATATTTAGGTACTTGTATTTTACAGTACTTGATTTGTACTTAATATTTTGGTACAGAAATAATACAATATTCCATGTTTGAAAATCATAATTTTAAGAGATTTGAAATAGAAAAACTTTCAAAATGCTGAAAATGTAACGATAGTAACCAAAAATCTGTAGTACCTAAATTTCAAGTACAAAGTAAGTACTGTAAAATACAAGTACCTAAATATCACAATAATTTTAAAGTAACAAAATAGTACTGAATATTAAAAGTAAATTTCCAGTACTACATATTTTTAGTACAGAAATAGTACCTATGCAAAAGTAGCTGTGTAAGAACTCTTGAAATTGTAGAATTTTACACACATTGATGAGTTTATTAATATGGGTGATATAAGTGATAAAAAGATTGTGTATATCGAAATGTTTAATAATCTGAAATAAAAATGCACGGGCTTCCCAGTAGGGACTTTGCTTGTATTGGTATTTTTCACACTTCCTAGACATGTTTGTAAAGTCTCTTTTTACACATCGTTATCCCAAGGTTAAAATGATTTTACTTTAATTTAAATATTCATGACAAGAAATGAATATCAGATGATTTTGGCAGGTTTCACTGCTTTGCACACAATATAAGAAGAATGAAGCCGTAATGACAATTTGTAAGACACAATTCAAACATATCGGTCCTGGTGTTTGACAGATTTATAACCATATGAAGGATGCCATTGACATTTATCGCACCGCGGGTAAAATATCATGTTGTGATTGGTTTAACGCCGTAACGTGATGACCCCTATGAGACCGTAAGGTGTTAGTAAATTTAATAGGGGGTTCATGACGCGTTAATACCTAGTAGAAATTTATTTAAAGAGCTAAAGTGGTTGTATTTCAAATCTAGAATTTCATATCATAAACTTACTCTTGTTCATAAAATTCTAAACGATAAAGCATCTGATTACTTAAAGAAACTCTGTTGTCCAATTGTTAACCTACATAGTAGAAATCTAAGTCATCTGCAAATAATAATTTAGCTGTTGTACGACCGATCACAAATTCATTAAAAAAATCTTTTGCATATAGCTCATCAATACTTTGGAATAAACTATCAAATAAAATAAAATGTTGTGAAAACCTGGACACTTTTAAACACAAATGTGTTGATTTCTTGACTATAAATGATTTATAACAACTTACTCAAATATTCTAATGATTTGTATGTTATGTATATATATATATATGAATTTATTTTTCTCTTGTTCTACAGACAGTTTATAGTTAGTATTAATAGTGCATTTACATAATATGTTAGAAACTGTAGGCTTTGTAATATTGGTACTGTTTGTTCGTTGTGAGGGCCTCAAGGTAGATTAGCAAAATCTAATTGAGTCACCCCCTTTAAATAAAGTCATTACTCACTTACTTACCTACTTAATGGTGACGTCATCTATTAATGTTGTTGTGTTTCATTGTTCATTTTTCAACATAACGCAGCAGAAAAAGTCCAGCGTGCGATACATTCGTTATACGGTTAACTACTGACCCCCTACGGAACATAGAGGGTGAATAAAATCAATAGGGATGAGGCCGCCTATGCATTTTATTAACCCTCTATGGATCCGTAGGGGGTCAGTAGCGAACCATATAACTTATAGTATTAGCTTAATTCATAATAATTTGCATATTAAGGCAATAAATTCCCCTATTGTATATACGTTACACAGAATCGGATCACCTATGATTTTAAATGCCTAAATAAAGACAACAGTTGTTTACCGGTGTTCAACAGTCATAAATCGATTGAGAGAAAACCAATCTGGGTTACAAACTAAAACCGAGGGAAAAACATCAACTATAAGAGGAAAACAAAGGGACAACAATAACACTGAAGTGGATCAAAAACAAACGCAAACATACAAAGAAACTATTTGATAACAACCTGCCATATTCCTTACTTGGTACAGTACATTTTAAGAACAAATGTTGGGTTGAACCTGGTTTTATGGCTAGACAAACCCCCAGCGTATATGACAATGTTAAAACATATCGCTAAAAAGACAACACTACGTGACGATAATACAGCACAAACCCACGCAAAAAAAATCATCACAGAGAAACGCACACACAAATAATATAATAGTCGACAAAACATGCAAACCGCAGAACAACAACATCAACGACAGACACCACAGGACATCACAAAGAGTGACGCACTAACGTAAAGAACTTTAAATCACGAACTTTATACAATTATTTTCACAATACTTGTCATTTCATGACAATAATGGCATTTAAAGACTTTTTTTATTAAACATTTGAACTACAAATAAAGGCAACAGTAGTATACCGCTGTTCAAACTCATAAATCCATGGACAAAAAACAAAATCGGGGTAACAAACTAAAACTGAGGGAAACGCATTAAATATAAGAGGAGAACAACGACCAACGACATAACACTACAATGTAACACACACAGAAACAGACCAGGCAACAGACAAAATCCCACGAGAATAACAAATATAACATCAAACGATAAGACCTAGCACATTATACAACCGAAACTATAACAGAAACATAAAAAAATTACATCAATGTTGGATGTTCAAAATACCGAGACACGTCGTATAGCAATGCAAATACTCTTTTTTCATTCGAGCGTCCCGTCCCTGATGGGTCTTATGTAGACGAAACGAGCATCTGACGAACTTTGATAGGTTTATCCATATGTCTGATAAAAGTAATAGAAGAATGGTGTATACAGAAATGGTAAAGATTCACGTTTTCAAGACATGTTTGTGATAATTTCATTTTTTTTTCTTTTCTTGGGCTACTTTTTTTTAATGCAATGTATATACTCATGATAATCATCACAAGAAAACAAAAACATATAAGACTTTTTTGGACAGTTTTGGTGTTTTGCACAAAATGTAAGACGTTTTAAGCCTTCATGGTAATATGTTAGACTAAATGCAAAAATATAGATACTAATATTTGACAGACTTATGTCTAATGAACATACGAAGGATGTCATTGTAATGTATTAGCAATATTCATAATAGATTTTGATTTTAACTTCAAGGGGTCACAGAATGATCTTATCCCCTCAACTTTCCCTTTGGTATCTGACTTTTAAAGAATCGGAGCACCCATGATTTTGAATGCCTAAGGTAAACCTTTTTTGATATGTTCGATGTGTTGTAATCTATGGCCTTGTCCCGCTACTTTTCGAGGTAATTTCATATTATTCTTGATTTCTTTTTGAAGGGGGTGATATATTTTTAAGAGGCTGTCCAAGGAAAACTCAGGCAATGGTTGGCACATCATGGGACTCAGATTTCAATGAAACTTTACATGAAGTCTATTAAAGACATGAAATGAAAAAAAAAAAATGTCGGGGAAAAAATTGTGCACGGTTGCCATGGCAACACGAGCATCATCATTTTGGCCTTTGAAACAGCCAAGAAAAACTGATTTTTACTACATTTTCAATTCAACATTTCTTCTTAATCACAATTTGAAGAGCTTAACTATATTGATACAAGATAATATCCACCTTAGTGTCTTTATTCCATAAATTACTTGTTATAATCAATATATTGACAAAGGAAAAAAAACCACCTAATAAGGACATCCAAAACGCCAATTGTTCATTTTGCCAAAATCAGCCATTTTTGAAGTCTTCTGGAATTCCATCCATGGTAAATATTGGAAATGTACCATATAGAGCTAACAGATTATCATATTCTTTAATAAAAAGAACAAAAAATTTGGTGGGATCACATTCCTGTAAGGCTAAAAAAAACCGGAACAGCATACCCCTCTCAGCTCAAAAAACAGCTTCAAACTGTATTATTGCCAGATCAAACTTTTACACATGCATGCATATTTTTCTTTTAATAAAGTCAAATCTCATTATTCTTAATGAAAGGGGTATCAGTAACTTAAAAATTAATAACTGCTTTTCGTGTTTAATATATTTTAACATGGGTGCAGCCTCAATTTCTACATGGATAAGATCACGATACAAGATGATCATGTATTTAAATTACACACAAACTCACAAATAAGCAAATAGTGATGGCAAAGATTTATTTTTATTCCATAGATCAATCTTATATTTAAACAAGGTTCAAGATAAGTTGAAAAAAACACAATATTGCAAAACTTACAGAATAAAATAGGCAAGGAAAGTATCGGTGAACTTCACATGCATACCCATTTCTAAGACCAATCGCAACAAATTCTATTTTCTTTAGCAATGATTATTGTATGTACATGCACTACAAATCTATAAACTAAGAATTTAACCATGACCTCCTTAAACTTGCAGTCAGGTGCAAGTATTTATTCCATGTTTCTTGTCTCTCAATTTACAGCAATAAAAGTCTAAATGGTACCATAGTGCACAAGCAAACTTCCATTCAAAAACTAATTTCTGAAATATTTTTATCATGTTTAGTAATTGAAACCTTGACCTTTAACAAGCAAAGTAAGTGTAAATTATAACAATTCTTACATACTAGACATTTTAACCATATCATCAAGTTTCTTTTGATAAAATGTAAAGTTTTTGAGATTTATAGTCTGAAACCCACTTGTAATTTCATTTTTTGTGCCTGTGACCTTTTGACGAAATTTACCCTAACTATCATTGCTTGCTTACTTCATAAGAAACAGAATTTCTTAGGGTTTGACAGGAATATAAACTTTTTGAGTTATTTTCTTGAAAACAATTTTTAACACCTTTAACCCTATCCGCCATCCCCAATAGTCTGGTAGCACCTCAGCTAAAACCCTGATGCATTGCTATGATTCATGCAAATACATAAATATATATATTAGAATTTTGTGTCATGAATATTTACACTTCATCCCTACTTTTTAATCTTGTACTATGATGGCTAGATAAAAATTATGAAGCAGATACAAAATATAAATCTAAAGGAATATCACAATAGGTTGGTCAAAACATTGCAATACATATTTTAGTTCCAGCATAAAAGAAAAATCATTGACAAATGGAATGAATTAGTTCAAGTTCATTTTCCTGACGAGTAATTTCTATAATAGCATCATTTAATTCATCATCAGATTCCTCTTTAGGAATTTTTCCAGATTGATTGACAAATCTGGAAAATAAACCCTGTACTTGTTGTGAGCTCAGCCATTCTTCTGGTGAAAAAAGCCTATTCCCATTTTCATCCCTGACTGCTCTTATTTTTTTGGAAGCCTCTGTTGGAGTATATTTTCGGCCAGTTTGTTCACCTTCCATAAATAAATTAAGTAAATAGTCTTTTACAGCTATGCTAAATCTCTTATTCATTCTTCTTCCTTTCAATGACCATCCTGAATGTAGTGAACATTGTGTTTTAGTCTTTGGTGTCTGATCATCAGTTGCTTTTGAAAAAACACTTGTCATTGACTCTTTTATATTAGTGCATTTACTATTCCAAAAAGTTTTTACTCGATCAGCGTGCCTGATATTATGATTTCCACGTACTGGTGAATGTTATATTCATGTAGACTAACAAATGTTAGACCACATTCACCACAAGTATAGTCATCAGTCTGCAAAAGAAAAATTACATTTGTATAAAAGAAGTGAAAAACAGCAGAATTGAATCACTATATCATGCATACATGTATACTGTGAACGAATTTTTGGGTATTAAAACTTAAGTAATTTCAATCATCTCCCTTGAAAAAAATCAGACCAGAAATATCCTCCTTCATGCATATCTACAGGTTGTGTACAACAACTGGGTAAAGTTTCATCAGTATTAACCTTTTTAGGAGTAGTTGCGCTAACAAGACTTGTTGCCATTTATTGCTAGATGTATATTTAATTAAGTACATGTAAATTCAATTATCTCCCTTGAAATAGTTCCATCCAGAAATATTTTCCTTTTTCCACATCCTTTGGTTGTGTACTACAACTGTTTGAAGTTTCATCAATATTAAGGAAGAGTTGCACTTATGAGACATGATGGACAGACGGATGGAAGGACGACAGGGTGATTCCTATATATATCCCTAAAAACTTGGTTTTTTTGGGGTATAAAGACACTAACAACACAGGACATTAACAAAACCTAAACAAACATTAGACCTTTGGTTTTCCCGTTTGAATGGTTTTACACTAGTAATTTTGGGGCCCTTTATAACTTGTTGTTCGGTGTGAGCCAAGGCTTCATGTTGAAGGCCGTACATTGACCTATAATGGTTTACTTTTTAAATTGTTATTTGGATGGAGAGTTGTCTCATTGGCACTCACATCACATCTTCTTATATCTATGAACAATATTGTCAAAGTCTAGAAAGATTGGTCCATCCTTAATTTCTTTTGCAAGATGAAAGGATAGTGATTTTAACAATAAAAGAATATACATTGTATGTATCTGTTACCTCATTCATCTGGTCATGACTAGCAGCATTTTCCTCTGTGTTCTGCTCATTTATGTCCTCTATATTGTCTTCAGCATCTCCTGTTTCATTTCTTTCCTGTAAAAATATACTAATCATAAACACATATTTCCAATGTTGTTATCTAAAATTAATATAGGTGATAACAGATAAGAAAGTCAATTTTACATAACTCAGTTTTAAACATGTAAAATTTAACTTAGTAAGTTTAAGGATCTTTGAGCAAGCTTTGGACTTTTAAAGCTTATATATTATTACTTAGTTCAACATTCATGTAAAATGTACATTTGAGGAGTCCAAAAGGGAGATGAACTTAAAACATACAAATTTGATGCATTTTATATAAACCTTTTCTAATTCAGTCTGTTGTTTTCGTGTGTTGTAGTTTTCATTTATATTTTGTATACGTTATAATAAGGTTGTTGTTTTTCTGGCTTGAAAAGTTTTTTAATGGCCATTTTGGGGCCCTTTACAGCTGATTTGGTAAAACTCCTAGCTTACTTCACCTACATTGTGTATTAAATGGAGAGTTGTCTCATTGGCATTCATACCACATCTTCTTATTCATTTATTCATATTGTACATCATAAAATTAAGAAAAATAAAATTCGTAAGGGTTCCGCGGAACCCAGTGTCTCGCCTACTTTTGCTGTTAATCGCAGATTCAACAAAAATGAGGAAAAACATGAATAAAAATTTCCCTCTCGATACTGTCTTTTGATTGAAAGAAGCTTCCAAGTTTGGTAAAAAAATCCAGGATAGTTTATGAATCTAATAAATGTTTTATAAACTTTAACTGCAGACTGTATGTAATGTTAACTGGAAGAAAAACTAAGTCATTTTATAAGTAAAATACGGAAAAAGTGAATTTTTTTTTTACAAAATTTACTTCTGAATAATCTTATGATCAGAAACAAGCTTTTGTCTAAGTTTGATAGAAATCCAGGATAGTTTAAGAAAATTATAAAAATTTAAAAACTTAAACCACAGAGTGAATGTTTTGTTTCTGGCAAAAAAACTAAGTCCATTTATAAGTAAAATACGGAAAAGTGGAAATTTATTTTTACAAAATTTTCTTCTTGATACTATCTTATGATCATAAACAAGCTTCTGTCCAAGTTTGGTACAAATCAAGGATAGTTTATGAAAGTTATTAAAATTTTAAAAACTTTAACCACAGAGTGAATGTAATGTTTCCTCGCAGAAAAACTAAGTCCATTTATAAGTAAAATACGGAAAAGTGGAAATTTATTTCTACAAAATTTTCTTCTTGATACTATCTTATGATCATAAACAAGCTTCTGTCCAAGTTTGGTACAAATCAAGGATAGTTTATGAAAGTTATTAAAATTTTAAAAACTTTAACCACAGAGTGAATGTAAGTTTCCTCGCAGAAAAACTAAGTCCATTTATAAGTAAAATACGGAAAAAATGGAATTTTATTTTTACAAAATTTACTTCTGGATACTTTCTTATGATCATAAACAAGCTTCTGTCCAAGTTTGGTAGAAATTCAGTATAGTTTAAGAAAGTTATTAAAATTTCAAAAACTTTAACCACAGAGTGAATATTTGTGGACGCCGCCGACGACGACGACGCCGACGACGACGGAATGTAGGATCGCTTAGTCTCGCTTTTTCGACTAAAGTCGAAGGCTCGACAAAAATGAAAACCTTTTCATTATTCGTTTCACTGTGCTTCCTCTTAAGGCTCTTTCTTGGTCTTATTTTACTCTTTCCTTTTCTAGTAACTTTTGGCATTTCCAGTATCTACAATATAGTCAAGTAAAAAAATATTAATCATACAAACTTAAGTTGTAGTAATTTTAAAGTTATAACATTGTACACTTCTTATCCAATATGAATTCATTAGTGTGTTCTTCGACAAAAAGAAAAAGTTTCTGTGCTTCCTTTTACATCCATTCAAAAATTAGGGTCAGGTTTTTTTTTCTTTAAAATTTTTTTTTTTTTGTGAATTTATTTCAAGGGTAAAAAATAACAGGCATGACAGTGTAATACCATGTTAAACTTGAGAATGTTTCTAGAAAAGGAGAAGACAGTGCACCTAGGGCAAAAAATTATAAGTCATAACTATATTTTGTTTTGTTTTTATACAATTTTTTACTTGGGCCTTTCAATTTACCATCAGCCTTGCCAATTGTATATTTGATATTTTAAAAAAAAACAGTTATTTACATTTGTACTTGGTTTTTATACGACCGCAAAAATTAAAAATTTTTTGGTGGTATATTGGTATCACGTTGGTGTCGTCGTCCGAATACTTTTAGTTTTCGCACTCTAACTTTGGTAAAAGTGAATAGAAATCTATGAAATTTTAACACAAGGTTTATGACTACAAAAGGAAGGTTGGGATTGATTTTGGGAGTTTTGGTCCCAATATTTTGGGAATTAGGGGCCAAAAAAGGGCCCAAATAAGCATTATTCTTGGTTTTCGCACAATAACTTTAGTATAAGTAAATAGAAATCAATGAAATCTAAACACAAGGTTTATGACCACAAAAGGAAGATTGGGATTTTTTTTTTTTGGAGTTGAGGTCCCAACAGTTTAGGAATTAGGGGCCAAAAAGGGGCCCAAATAAGCATTATTCTTGGTTTTTGCACCATAACTTTAGTATAAGTAAATAGAAATCTATGAAATTTAAACACAAGGTTTATGACCATAAAAGGAAGGTTGGGTTTGATTTTGGGAGTTTTGGTCCCAACAGTTTAGGAATAAGGGGCTCAAAGGGTCCAAAATTGAACTTTGTTTGAGTTCATAAAAAATTGAATAATTGGGGTTCTTTGATATGCCGAATCTAACTGTGTATGTAGATTCTTAAGTTTTGGTCCCATTTTCAAATTCACTCATGTCATGTTTTGTTTCAATCGATAAAGTGGTTTTCTAAAAGAAGCAGGGATGATTCCAGGTGTTTTCAAATGGGTCCCTTGAACATCAATTTGGGAATTTTTATCCCAATTGGGAATTTTTTTTATGCATACAATCTAAGACAAAGTAATATCATTATACCGTAAAACAGAAAATGTATATTAAGTTTCACCTGTACACTGATTGAAGAAGTTATTGGATTCAGACCAGCCAGGGAAGTTGTAATACATGAATATCATTGCACATGATGCACTATCATCTTAACTTTGGTAAAAGACGCCGATTACAAAAACATATATACCAGCTAACATAAACCTATGGCAAGCCGTTTAGCTATTTATTCGAATTTCAAATTATCTCATAATATATAAGATATCTTATATGATATATAAGATTTGTATAATATATAAGATTTATATATCAAAATTTTAAAAGCTATCTTATATATCATATGAGATATCTTATACTTTATCCATAGTGATGACATCGTATTTCGGGGTCATTTCATCAACATTATTTTCAACAAAAACATAACCGGCTCTATTGGGCAATCTGCTTTTACGAGATCGGCGCCCATTAAAATTCATTCATCAATGTTAT
This sequence comes from Mytilus galloprovincialis, assembly GCA_037788925.1. NCBI lineage: Eukaryota > Metazoa > Mollusca > Bivalvia > Mytilida > Mytilidae > Mytilus > Mytilus galloprovincialis. The sequence goes on from CM075338.1 coordinate 83,314,369, forward strand.
ACAAAAATTTTAATTTGCTCTTTTCCGGAAATACCGATTCTTATTTCATTTTCCTGAATTGGGAATTTATATTCACAAACATTTTTTGGGGGCCGCTAAGCGGCTCTAAACTATATAGTGGAATCATCCCTGAGAAGACATTTGTATGTATTTCCTATAGGGTCCTAAGTTAAATTAAGTCCCCTGCTGGCAGCCATCTTGGATGATGAATCAAGTTACAAAGTAACAACACTTGGTCATCATCTCATAAGGATCAATCATACCATGTTTGGTTTCATTCCATTTAGTGGTTTTCTAAAAGAAGAAATTTGCATGTATTTCCTATAGGGTCCTATATGTTAAACTAAGTCCCCTGCTGGCAGCCATATTGGATGATGGATCGGATAAAAATAAACAATACTTAGTCAGCACCCCATAAGGAACATTCATGCCATGTTTTGTTTCAATCCATTCAGTGGTTCTCTAAAAGGAGACATTTGTATGTAATTCCTATAGGGTCCTAAGTTAAAATAAGCAGCCATCTTGGATGATGAACTAAGCTACAAAGTTTAAAAATTTGTTTTTAAACATCATTCTTCTGTTATTTTCAAGCATACATGTATAATATTGACAAAAACTGCAGGAACAGTTAACATTGTCAGGTCAGGGGCCATAAATCTAAATAGGGTTGCTATATTAATCTTTTGCATTTTAAATTAATTAATGCCCATTGAAATTGGTAAAAAGATTTGTACCGTTTTATTTTCAATTGAAGATTTCTTGCTGTTGTGCAATACTGTGCTGATGCGCATACTGAGTTTTGTTTTCAGACAATTTTTGACACCTTATTTATACACAGTTGGGACAATAACCCACAAAATCAATCTCAAGCCTAATTTTGTGGTACTGAACCTCTTGGTAAAATTTCATAGAGATTCATTTATAAATACTAAAGTTATTGTCTAGAAACCAAATGTCTACTGACAATGACACTAACATGATAGACTGATAGCAATATAAAATTACAAATACATTTTTGTGCAGTCATGTAAAACCAGATGCTCCGCAGGGCGCAGCTTTATACGACTGCAGAGGGAGAACCCTGAACAGTTGGGGCAAGTATGGACACAACATTTAAGCTTGATACAGCTCTGAATTTGGATTGCGATTAAATAGTTGACCCTTTTGACCCCTAATTCATTGGGACCAAAACTCCCAAAATCAATCCAGACCTTCCTTTTGTGGTCATAAACCTTGTGTTAAAATTTCATAGATTTCTATATACTTGTAAACACTAAATTTATTGTGCAAAAAACAAGAAAAATGCTTCTTTGGGAAATGTTTTTGGCCCCTAATTCCTAAACTGTTGGGACTAAAACTCCCAAAATCAATCCCAACCTTCCTTTTGTAGTCATAGACCTTGTATTAAAATTCTATAGATTTCTGTTTACTTATACTAAAGTTATTGTGCGAAAACAAAGAAAACTGCTTATTTGGGCCCTTTTTGGCCCCTAATTTCTAAACTGTTGGGACCAAAACACCCAAAATCAATCCCAACCTTTCTTTTCATAGATTTTTATTTTCTTTTACTAAAGTTAGAATGCGAAAACCAAATGTCTTCAGAAGACAACGACTATGACGATGTGATACCAATGTATGACCAAAAAATTTTCAAAAAATAACATTACCTCAATAGTGGAAAAGAGCCATCAGAAACAAGTTTGATGACAGCATTGACTTTCTCTAAGCAAGACATTTCAGGTTCCCATTCTTCATGGCTGCTCAACGTGGCAGTACTTTGAGTTGGAAAAAAATAAGCTGAAAAATAAATACATGTATATGAATATTTTATTTTGTTGGGTATTTTACCAGTTATTTCTGCAATAAATATTAATCAGGGGCGGATCCAGTCATTTTAAAAAGGGGGGTTCCCAACCAAGGACAAAGGGGGGGGGGGCCCAACTATATGTCCCCATTTAAATGCATTGATCGCCCCCAAATAAGGGGGGGGGTTCCAACCCCCAGAACCCTCCCCCTGGATCCACCAATATTAATAGAGGCTCTATAATGCCTGAATTGCATACCTGGAAAAATTAGAAATCTCATTAACATTTTTTTACCAAAGAGTGAAACAAAAAGTTTTTAATTATCTATTATGATTTACACTGCAAATTATATAATTAGCTAAACATCTAGAGAAAATGTCATTTTTTTACTTTTTTAAGGACAATACATGTAGCTCTTATATATAGATTAATACATGGTCTTTTCTATATCGGCCATGGTATCATTCAGTGACCCCCATATCACCCTGAGACTTTAGTTGAGTGCCAATATGGGTCAAGGGATGATACCCAGGCTGATATGGAAAAGGTCATGTATTAATCTCTTTATCATATACTTCCGACAAATTGTTTCAATAGTGCTTTTGTTAGTAATTCAGTGAAGAGAGGTAACAATTTAAAATCAGAGAGATATTTAAAAAAAAAATGCTGACTCAAAATAACAATATCAGTCTTTTTTTTTTTAAACAATTTGGTAGCCCTTGAAAGGACTGTTTGGTCTCTTGGAATTTTCATCTCCGGTAAATGTATCATACTGTGCTATTTGGACCATAATCATTTATTCATAGTGTCCCCAAACTTTCTCATAAACAAACTTTTTGGTTTTCTGTATTACTTAATTTACTTACATGCACAATCAGAAGTCTGACTGGCACTTGTGAAATTTTCCTCTTTTTCTGCGGCATATTCATAATCTTTAGTACTTGTATGGTTATTGCATGAATCATCCTTATCATCTTCATGATAAATATCTGTTAAAAAAAAATATATATATTTAGTTTAAATTTAAAATTAAAAATCAAGAAAAAGACTGGCATTAAAATTATTCATGAAGAAAGTGAATTATAAAAAAGTTTCTTAAAAAACACCAAAACAATTCATAAAATAAAAGTATCATGCTGCAGAAATAAAAAAAAATAAGTGAAAGCTGCATTAGCAAAGCGTGGCCAAAATTTAATCTAAATGTTCAAATTTATTGTAGAGTTAATACATATAACTTCTAGTCCGAACTTTAAATTTTGATTAAAAATCTTATCATTAGCTATAGGGACGTGTGTACTAGCATGACTAGGTTTCAAGTTAGTGTGACTTTTACTTCATAATAAACTTCCTTGACTAAATAATTCAAACTGATCCGGGACAGACGGACAAACTGACAGACGGATGCAAGAACCAGAAAAGATAGATGATAACGCAGCTTTGCTCTTTGTACTTTTAGATTTGAACTTCGAGTTGACTTCAATTTCGAATGTAAGATTTACGTAGGATTGCATAAATTTACAGATACACTGGATAACAGAAATTATGACGTAGACCATAAGCTTTTCTTAAAGCTTTTCATAAATTTACAGATTCACTATGTTCACTGGATAACAGAAATTATATAGAGTAGACAACAACTTATATATATCATACCTAAATTTGCAAGTTCTATTGATTCTGTATCATCCCCACATGAAGTTGTCCGGTACATTTGACTCCTTGTAGAAATCACATGAGGGTGAGAAGTTCTACATGGCTTACATATTCCTGCAAAATGTATTTAAAAAAGATAAACAAATTTTACAAGGCCAATATAAACAAAGGAAAAATTTCTATCGGAAGTAAATACAATAAAAAAAAAAACGCCCTGGTAAAATCCAGATCAAAATATTCGGAATTTTACTTAAGGGAAAGAAAACAGGTCTGACAGATGGGAAATTTCAAAGTCAGTCAAGATATTCATGTAATCAGAATATGGAATAATCATAAACAGACAAAAAGATCGAGTTCATTTATCTACAACTTGTTCATTTTTTCTTTGATAAACAAATTTGACCTCCTATGGCTATTAAGTATTTTTTTTATTTCTTCAAAATATTGACCTAGTCATCGTTTTTGTTTTTTTTGTGTCATTTTAAAACTGCTATGATTTTTTACATATAATAAACTCATCATAGATAATAATATGCAGGGGCGGATAAAGCCCTTTTAAAAAGGGGGGGTTCCTAACCCAGGACAAAGTGGGGGGGGGGGGGGTTCCAACTATATGTCCCCATTCAAATGCATTGATCGTCCAAAAAAAAGGGGGGGTTCCAACCCCCAGAACCCCCATCTGGATCCGCGCCTGATATATTATATGTCAATGTGCTAAGTGCCTTCTATCACTTTTGTTTCGTTTTATATGTATTGGTCTTTTGTTGGGAAATAAATGACTGTAATTGACAAATACAATGTATGTGTAAGGCCAAATAAAAATTTTGTGTTTTCTACTTCCCTATATTTAAGCTTAAAAATAGCCTACATGTACCTTAAAGTTTGTTTTGCCATTTTTCAATAAGCACTGTTTTTAAAAGTAAGGATTTCCCTACTAGAATCACTACCTACATGTACCTACCCTATTTCTTTCAAAGATGTAATAGGAAACACACACATTATTTTATTTGGCATCAGCAAACCTGCCCGTAATTAAAAGTTTTGAAATTCATTGAGTGCTTCCAACATTTGTAGCTTCAAAGCTTGTTTTTGGGGTAATTTCTTTTAAAATCACTGCATTTTTTCTTGTATCCCTGGTGCATTTGACTTGAAAAATGCAGTACACACATATCATCCTAGTAGACACGCCACAGTGGGCAGAGAGCAAGAACCTGAACATGGTTATGTTTATCAATAGTACTGTTTCAGCGGACCCTATTCATATTCTAGTGGCCATCTTGTAGGGTACAATGATTCTTTCAATGTTGAAGACCGTGGGGTGAATATCAAGATGGAGAACAGGAATAAAGGCCCTATTGATTGAAAACTTGTATATTTTATATGTATTGTGTGCGATTTTGTCCTTTCCACATTTGCTACAAAAACATTTATAGGTACATGTAGGATAGGAATTCTGGGTAAAAACAGACAGGACAGGAGTTTTGAGTAAAAAAAGGCAAGATGAGCAACTGGGTGGCAAAAAAATTAAGATAAACTTGTAAAAATGCAGGACCAATGCAAATATAGTGAAAAATAAAAAGGCAGGACTGAGATTACAACTAAACAAAAATGCAGGACAAAATTTTTCATCCTAAACCCCCCCCCCCCCCTAAAAACCAAATGGTAGCTCCCTTACTGCATATAATATATAGACTATAACTGTTTAGTGTCTTTAAAAATCAGCTGTATTTGTACGATGCTAGGAAACTAGGTGTATGCGAGCTTTTAGCAGTTATTGTCTTTATCCTGCAATTATTTCTGTATTTTATTTATATTTCGAAAGACACTAAAAAGCCATAAATAAAGTCATTGGCTGCAAAATGTCATGCAGCAGTTCCTCGAAAATGGACGTCGATTTGAGGAGCCAAAAATCAGACGTTCATTTGGATGCTTGTTTTATATTATGACATATAAAATTAAATTGGGCTTCGATTTGAGTCTACCATATATACTACATGTGTACATGTACCTGTTCTGTAGGCTTGGCAGCCTACCGGTAATGGACACATATTAGGGAAAGGGCACAACCTGAATTAAATGTACATGTACAAAATGTAACTTACCATGGCCACTTCCAACAGGTATCAAGGATTGATAAAGGAAAAATAGTTCTTTCGATGTTTTAAAATCAATAGCCCTATCTCCTTTACACTTTGTTGTATGGACTGGATAGGCACACTTCAAACTGTTTGTTTTCCAATAAGTCCCAAGTGAATCTCTATGGGCTTTGCAAATAAGTAGTAATTGCCTGCAGGCTGCATCAACATCAAATAATCCGGCGCGATCACAGGTATTTGGGGCATGGACCCCCCTTTTTTTGGACCTCACTAAAAAAAAATTGTTTGTTGTATTTTTATTTATTTTCAATTTTCTACAATGTATGAACATATATCAAGTCTCAACAATCCATTGCTAGTCGATTGCAATAACTTTTTTACTATCCATACGAACCCCAAGTGAAAAAGCTTCTTTTTTCACTTGGGGTTCGTATGGATAGTAAAAAAGTTATTGCAATCGACTAGCAATGGATTGTTGAGACTTGATATATGTTCATACATTGTAGAAAATTGAAAATAAATAAAAATACACCAAACATTTTTTTTTAGTGAGGTACAAAAAAAGGGGGGTCCATGCATGTATGAACATATATCAAGTCTCAACAATCCATTGCTAGTCGATTGCAATAACTTTTTTACTATCCATACGAACCCCAAGTGAAAAAGCTTCTTTTTTCACTTGGGGTTCGTATGGATAGTAAAAAAGTTATTGCAATCGACTAGCAATGGATTGTTGAGACTTGATATATGTTCATACATTGTAGAAAATTGAAAATAAATAAAAATACACCAAACATTTTTTTTTTAGTGAGGTACAAAAAAAGGGGGGTCCATGCCCCAAATACCTGTGCTCCTAACCTGCTGAAACTGCAGAAGTCATTTGTTCCCTCCATTTTTCTTGTATACAAATGCAGTAAATGAATCCGCAGCAAATATATTTTTTTTAATTCATTTTTTCAATAAAAAGAGTTTTATCACAATCTTTGTGTGTTTTCCCCAATATTGTAATTTATTATCATTGATAGAATACTCATTGGTATATTTTATTGACAAAATAACGTATTCATTGAAAATATTCCCACTGGTATTCAAAGGGAGGTAATCCAGATACTAGTTTTATGATATGGTTCAAACAAAGAAATAAGCACTAATAATGTAGATCCCAATATTTTTTTAGCTTAAGAGTATTAATTACACATCTAAGTAAATATTTAAACGATTTTTACATTTCAAATAAATGTGGAACAAAAAAAAAACAATTTTAAAAATTGCACTTTTACAATGGACATAAAGGGGAAAACAAGGTACTAAAACCTCCCAAATTTTTAGACTATATCAAACTTTCATCCAAAAAACAAATACACACTATTTGTTGCATCTAATAACAAGGGCATTTAATGCAAGAAAACTAATTTTAAGAAAATTTAATGTGCCAACATTTATGCATCCCTTGCCTGGTTTTCAAATGGACAGCCTCTTAATAGTCTTTATTCGCGTTGATTTTGTAATGTAATACTATTCACAGAGCCAAATTAATTGACGTGGATCTTTGTGATTTTGTCATATATTCGTTGATTCGTTATAGCATAACTTCCATTGTGTCAAATGAGAGAAAAACACAAGTACAAATCTCTAAATATAGATGGTATGTATTTGGAGAGAAAGATGTTTGTACGTAACAACAGATGCATACATATAAGTTGAATAACTTACCAATAGGTTGAAGGTGCCTTGTATTTTTAATGATTTTATTAGTGAATTTAAATACATTCCAGACACTTGTGTTACAACAACTTATTCCTTGAACATTTAATCAATAAGAACTTTAATATATACTGTCTGATGTGTAATAGTTAGATGCATATATAAAAGTTGAGTAACTAACCATTAGTTCGTTGCCCCCTTGGACTTTTAGTCAATTTTTAAACTTCATACGTACTTTTGAAACAATTGTTTAAAAATTACTTTATCATCTATACAATAATAAGATGATGTTAGACACAAAAATTAACAAAGGTGATCAAGGTACGTCAACCTTCATGATCGAAAGAGTTTCACGTGAGAATATTTTTCGCTTGATAAGATATAAATCAATACAATTTGATGCATGACTAAAACTTAATTTGCTTATCTATGGATTAGCCGGGGTTATTTTAAAAAAAATAGACCCATCGTTCGAAAATAACTAAATATAGGAATATCTATGGATTTTAATGTTAATGCATAGAGCGAACCATTGTTGCATGTTAACTGTCTAAATATGCATTCGAAATTTGACAGCACGTACAAATCTAAGTATTCATGACAAGAAATAAATACAAGACTTTGTTTTCAGGTTTTGATGTTTTGCACAAAATATAAGAATGTGAAACCTTAAGGTAGTATTGTCTTTCTCAATCTTGGATTTTAAATAATTTTACCTAAGTTTCAGATATTCAATGGAATTAGCAAAATTTGATGAGGAATGCAGATAACTGATGTGATTTTTTTTTTAAAAGAAGAAATTTTTAAGATTTTAACTTATAAATATTAATATTTTTACAAGCGTAGATTATTTTTGATTGATTTTAAATGTTTTAAATTGGTATTTTTACCCTTTCACGTTCCGCCAAATTGGACGTAACCTTATGAAAAGACACTATCAAAGTTCAATCGCATATAGAATTCGCACTGAAACTCACACAAAGATTGTTTGGGTCCATTTGAAAGATAATTGATCAAATATTTCAAAACAATCAGAAATTTGTCCTTTGAAGTCACGTGTTATTTGTCCAATGACAAATGAAAAAATACAAAATTCTTGCGAAAAAGTCGTGTGGAGACTTTTTTATGGGCTAATAGGATGTAGTTTTGGTGTAACTATTTGCCTTTCAAAAGTTGATGCCCGCAAAATGCAAAAAAAAAAAGGATTGCAGCCGTTTTTTCGTCCAAATCTAATCCTTGACCCAAATTTCAGGCTTAAGTATATTTATTAAAGCAGCACATAGGATTTTGACTTTAAAAGATTCAATGAATAACCAATAATAACTTTGGTGTTTTGGGACTATGATGTTTTTGTTTGGGGGGGGGGGGGGGGTGCAATTAGGACACACATTCTTTAAAAACATACAAACATTTGTTTTTAATTTGAGTTTTGTATGTATCCATGACTCTCTTTTTGAAATTGATAGTTAAGTTAAGTTACATTTAAGATAGGAAATTATTATTTCACTTCCGGCTTGAGGTTCGAACATGCAGTCTTTGTCCTGTGGGCTAGTACAGCTTCCCACTGAACCACTGGAGTACCAGTTTAAAGTATCGAAATTTTAGTAGTTAACTCTTCCATTAAAAAAGTGAGAGTAAACAAATAATCAGCCCGTTTTCGTTTAGAAATTAAGTCTTGATATAACAAATATTTTGAGCAAATATAGGATGATATCATACTTTAATCTGCCATGTTTTTATAAACTTTTACCGGTTCCTTTATTTCAACAAAAGTGTTTTCGTCTTTTCCATAACCAGGCACTTCAGAAACAATGTTCTGTTATATCTATTTCAACTTCGCAAAACAAATCATGATTTTTTATCTCTTTTTCAATTAGTTTGGTAAGAATTGACCACACATTGAGAGTGCATTTCAAGTTAATGATTGCGTTGGTACACTTTATATCACTTATCTAACTTGAGTACAAGTTTCAATCATACTATGAAGACGTTCCCCAAAAATAACACGGCGTAGTTAATAAAAAAAAAACTTTATATTGCCCCCAAAATCAACAGTATATTTTACTATACTCTATGGAAATATTGTGTTCAAATTAAAAAAAAACGGTTTTCACAGGAGAAAATGTTGTCCGTTAGGGGCGATTTGATACCAAACCGTACTCGGGGGAAGTTTAAGGCACCATGAAACACACAGCTGTGATATAGGGGATTGATTCAAGCCCTCAACCACTTATGTACGTAAACACATGTCTAAGATTAAATACTTTACGCAAGCTAGTTGCCCAAAAACATAGCCCATCGGTACCAGAGTACCGATGGGAACGCAAAAGGGTTAAGTGGAGGTAACTCTGAACTAGTGCATTTTCTGAAGGAATCCACATGAAATTTTGCTATTTTATATTTTAGTCGGAAAAAAAAGTACGGTGACCGTATCTTTTCTTTTGATATTCACAAAGCATTTTTTAAAAGTTATCTTTTCGTATTTTATTTTACAATTCTATCATTCAGTTTAGTTCTAATTACATAATGATGTTTTTCCTGTATAATCCATACAAAATGTGTCACTTTGTCACAACCTGTAGCTTGAGAAAATGCTCGGTGACCTATCTTTTTTATTATATTTCTGAACATATCACAATATATACTAATTTTTGACTTCAAGGGGTCAAAACAAGACCTAATCATAACTTCTCCTACAGTTTACTGGTATGACTTAAACAGAAGCTTATAACCCATGATCTTGAATACATAGGATAAACTTTTCTTTGTAAGCTTACTGTCTTGAAGTATATGTTATTGTCGAGCTACATTTCTCTATAATTTTATATTATTCGAATTTTTATTTTTACAGAGGAGTATTTTTAAACAGTCTGTATTTACATTGATTTCAAATGAACCTCTTATTCACAGACCACAATTAATTAACGTGAATCTATGTAATTTTGTCTTATATCCGTCGATTCTTGGTAGCAATACCTCCCTGGTGCCAAAGAAGAGAACAAGACTAGTATAAAACTGAAATATGGATTTTATGTATTGTGAAATATGTTATCCAATGTTTCATGTTTATAGTGACAGATGCATACATTAATGCTGAATAAATTACGAAAATGGCGTTGCTTCCTTGTAATTTTAATGAATTAATTAGTCTATCTTTAAACGTCCTACGTACTTTTGTAACAACTGTTTGAAAATAATTTTGCCATGTATACAATTATAAGTTGTCTAGACACAAACATGACAAAAGAACGCAACGTACGTCAACCATTATGCCAGAAAGAGTTAAAAGTGAAACTGTTTTCATAGAAAACAAATGATAATCGAGTATGTAATAACAGAGTTAAGTGCCACTTTGTCTAATAATCAGGCAGTGGTGAAAACATGACAAATAAAAACCCATTCAAGTTGACACACAGTCACGTCTCAGTCCTTACAGCTGAAAGGACGTGCTGGATCAACTCCCGATTACCCGTTGGCTACAACATGTTACGCTGCTCAGATGGTTCAACAACAAACTAGCTTATGATGTTACGTTACTAGTAGACCCGCGTTAGCGACACTCCGAAACCCATTGTGGATGGGTGAGTGTCATATGCTGTCTAGACGTCCGAGGGCTATGTGTATTCAGCTTCGTTCAGGTTGCAGTCATCTACTACAGAGTCAATGATTCATCTACCAACAACACATCGTCGTGGTTAGCGGGCTGCCCAGGGGCCGGTTGTTCAACTTGTCGTTAACTTAACTTAAAAAGTTTAACGTGGCGTTACTTAACGGAAGGTTAAAAAGCTGTTGTTCAAGTTGATTTAACGGTAGCGTTAGCTAACGTGACCGTTAACAAATCTTAACCTGTCGTTAAATTTTAACTATGGTTTAGACGCTATTTTAGTTACCCATAATTCAGATTTTCTGAACTTCCCCCATAAACAAATATGGCCGACTTGCCTTCTGCTAGTGCATGCAATCAGTCTAATGTTAAGAAAACAAGGGAAAGAAAGCCAAATTTTTCGGAAACAGAGATAAATCTTCTCCAAGATGAGGTAGAAAAAAATTATGCAGTCATTAATGACAAATTTGGAAGTTCTTTGACAAATAAAAGAAAAACAGCAGTCTGGGGAAGAATTTCAATGATGGTGTCTTCTCTTGGTGTTGCCCATAGGTCAGCCAAGGAGTGTAAAGATAAATGGGGCAACACCAAGAAAGAGGCAAAGAAGATCTTTTCTGTCAACAAGAGAGACCAGGGGAAAACAGGTGGTGGACCACAGGCTAAGCCAGTGAGTGTGGCAGTGAACAGAACCATAGATCTGTGCAAGGACTCTGCTTCCTTCAAGGGCATAGGAGGTGTAGAAAGCTGCATCATTGGTATGTAATATTTTGTCTTATCAATTTAAAGTTTCTGTAGATCTTTCTCTGGAAATTTCTAAACAGTTGTGCTTTTAATATGCCCTAGTTGAAGGAACAACATCGATGTAGAGGCAAAAATTGATGTCCGCCGATATCACTATGGACCCAAATTATCGTTGAAAACTGTTGAAATAAAGTTTTTCCTTGTTCATGTGCTAAATTGTCACCCAAATACTTTCTATACAAGGATATGTTCATAGTTACTCATATTTTTGAAAGGTATTTAACCAATATTTATTTCTTAAATGATCAAATCGTCTGCATCGCCTTCGATGTTTATGCACTTAAATGTACTAAATAATGACCTTGCCCTCACAATCAGTGACAATGTAAACATTACAAATTCCGCATGTTATGAAATATAAGTATACCTTTATGAAACGTTATTCAATCTTATTTGCGTTTTCCCTGTCAATATGCGAATAAAGAAAAGGTTTTAACCCTATCATTTCTTGTGAATCTACATCACTGTCCCATGCTGATATGCGAGAATTCTGAACAGGTGCTCTCCTCAATTTGTTAATGGCGCTCAATTAAAATATGTTATCTCGGCCCGAATGAATATCGTACCATAGAAATGTTCGTCCCTATATCCTGTCTTTGCTAGAATTTTACAACTTAAAAAAACCCAACTACAATACGAAGTTTATCCTGATTAACACGTTCTTACAAGATGTTTTAAAGGGAATAAACCTGAATGTTTACCTCTATGTATTATGAGGGTTATCAAAAGTTAAAAAAAAAAATAATACTAATATACAACCTGTCGCCCTCTGGCATGGCGTGACAATATCTCAACTACATTTCACTTCATATGTGATGTCCCCTCATATAACTATTGTTCAAACCAATTGATAAAATATCAAATATATATAATAAATAGAAAAAGTAGTTTAAAAAAATGAAAATATGTAAGAATAATATTTGCGACACCAACAGAAAAGGGGGGTCTACTCAAAAACGTATGATGATCTATGATCTAATTTTTGAAAGGTTTATCCCCCTATCGATTTTTTGAAACTGAAACTTTTGCGTATTAATTGGCTTACAACATTAAATTTAAGAGCTATTTTGTCTTTGTTTTAGCTGGTGCAACTGAGGCTAGATTGTCTGAAGATGATTCTGAAATGGCCTGTACAGGGTCCCAGGATTTATTTCAGTCAGCTATGGACATGATGGAATGCCAATCTGAGTCCTCACTACAACCTCCAACACCTCCTTCACCTCAGTCGCCATCAGTTCTCTCAGGGTTTATTGGTAACCGGGCAGTACCAATTGTGGTAAACCTACCTGTGAACAATGAATCCCGTGCCGTCCCTACAGCTGCTACAGTGACAAAGAAGAGAAAAGCCACAGCAGGAGATGTTCATGAGCTTCAGGTGAATATATAACAGTGAACCATGTCCGGTAGTATAATGTGTCCTTAGTACTTTGTTGGCAATACATGTATAGCTCTTTTTTGAATATATGTACTGGTAGTAATATTAAACATTGATTGTTAAATTATACTTTCATTAACATCAAGGGACAAATGTTTCATTCATATTCAGGACAATTTTCCAATTTATATACTGTCTACACATATACAATTTAGTGCACTCCCACAGAGTGTCACACTGGGATCGAAGACTTACATTCACCCTGTTTGTCCTCTCCTCCCAATTAACCGAACAAATTCAGATTTGGTCAGCAGATGAGTTATGACATGTGAGCACTTTCATATTAGTCAGATGTTGCTTGATGCTGATACATGAACGCTGAGTATCCTTTTAAATAAGTCTTTTTAACTCATAAGACAAAGTAATGTTCTCTAAAATGGCGTCCAAGCAAACAATCAAAAAGAAGATTACCAATGGATACCTTTATCATGTTTATTGCAAAATACGACCTTTCTATACATATTTTTGGAGTATTTGGCCCTTTCCTCTAAATGAAGTTTCGAAATTTTTTGTCACATGGTTACAATATCCCACATCTATATATATCATTTTTCTAAGTTGATCGGTTTTCTTGAAATACATTGTAGTCATTCAGCTGTACAGGAGCTTGTAATTTTCTTACAAATTAGTCATGTACAATTGTTGATTAATTCATATCATTAATATTTCTGTTTTTTTCAACAGGTTGTGTATTTTAGGGGTGAAATTGAAAAACAGAAGAAGGAGATGAAAAAGCTGGACTTGCAAATAGAACTGCTGGAGAGAATCAAGGCAAAGGAATACCAGCCAATGTCGCTGTCACAGTGTCTAGAGGCTCTTGGTACTACTAACTAATATTAATTGTTATCTTCTCATGTTATATTGATTAAAAGTTATTTTCAAAAGAGAAAAAAAATGATTATATATTTCCCATTATTATACATGTTGTATATTTGAATGAATTAAAATCCCGCTAACATGTTTAACACTGCCACATTATTTGTGTATGTGCCTGTCCCAAGTCAGGAGCCTGTAATTCAGTGGTTGTCATTTGTTTATGTGTTACATATTTGTTTTTCGTTCATTTTTTACATAAATGAGGCCGTTAGTTTTCTCGTTTGAATTGTTTTCCATTGTCTTTTTGGGGCCTTTTATAGCTGACTATGCGGTATGGGCTTTGCTCATTGTTGAAGGCCGTACGGTGATCTATAGTTGTTAATGTTTGTGTCATTTTGGTTTTATGTGGATAGTTGTCTCATTGGCAATCATACCACATCTTCTTTTTTTATATAAAGGAGGTCTTAACTATTAACCTCAACGATCTACATGTATATAACAGTTATCAATAAAACTTCCCGAAATTATTGAACAACACAGAACAGAATCAAGCACCTGTTTTTATATCATGTTGAACTTGGTAGGGAAAATGTTCGCCAATTTCTTTTCTGAATATCGAATACGTTTGTAATTGAAGTGATGTGTAAAATGGGAACCAAATAGTTCTGACAAAAAAAATAGAAACTGTAATTGATCTGAGACATGAAAAGCATCTTAAGTCTGCCTGTGTCACTTGTGTAAAGAGTTTGACTTCATGAGCAATAATTGAATCTTTTACTTTAAAACGTAAACACTTATCGAATAAAGTTTCAATGTTATTAAATATGGTAACAAGAAAATGCTTAAATCAAACTATTTTGCACTTTGGTGAATAGTTGTTTCACTGACAAACACCCCATGTCTCTTTATTTTGAACATCATCAAAATAAAACATTGTTACCATTAAGACCATGGTGTAATAAAACTGGTCTTCAATAAATTAGGATCATGTGTCTATGAAAAAGTAAGAAAGCATATTAAAGTGTTAATAATATGTATTTCATTGGTTAAAAAATAATCTGGCAACATGTTCTCTCGTGTTTTTTCCATCTTGCACTCCTAGAAAGGCTGGAACTTGCACGGGCTGATCAAGTCGAACACCAGCACCGTCGTCATTCACCAACGGTTCATTTCTGGACAAGGCGATGTTATGCAACACTGCACATGCACCAAAAATTCTGCATACTTTTTTCTGGTTTCATTCGGACCTTAAATATGAAAAAGTATATGCTCATTTCAGTTTCAAGTTATTAGAGCAACTAGTAGTAAATTAAAAGGTGTCAGGCATGCAGAAATAGTTATCCTTTTTTATATGTCTTGACATATAGATAATATGCAAAAGTCATTTAAAATACCTTTATTCAATGTTTTGACATTATAGTTCATTCTTTGCACTTAGATAACTGTTCTAGAAAATTGATGGCGGTGATACCAAATGCATGTTCAAAATTCTAAATTGAAGACAAATTTACAACACTTGACAAAGATCCTTAAGGACAGCCTTTGTTGATCAAGGCGGGCCTTTTTTCCAAATTTATATATTATGGTTGCTGTCTCACTGACGTTTAACAAACATCTCTCAGTCATTTTTGTGTAACCATTTCATGGATTTTGTTCTTTATTTATGTATAATGAATTGCAATGTCAAATCTGTATTTAATATAAACATACCTCAGAATGAAGGACATGAAACCGTCTTTTCAAAATACCAAAAGTCCTCTCTATAACGGATCTAGTACTGGCATGGCATCCGTTGAACCTTTGCTGGTGTCTCTCTGTTGGATTGGCATATGGAGTAAGCAGGTAAGGGCGACAAGCATATCCACTGTCCCCAAGAATAACACCATCTATCAATCCCCTGTGATTTGTCTGGAGGTGATTAGACAAAGTTGATGTGTTGAATATGTGGGAGTCGTGAGTGGAGCCTGGCCAGTTTGCAAATATATTGGTAAACCTGCCTGTAAATATAAATTCAGTTTTAAAAAAAAAAGAAAAAAGACAATTTAAAAAATATAGCAGATTGTTTAATTATGCAAGTACATTAGGAACTTATCATTATTTATCTGGGAGGGGGCTTGTCAAAAGACAGGGGGGGTAATTTGTTTCCTGTATGTGGAATAGGGGGGTTCAAATTTTATTGTAAATTCAAACAGAGGTAAATAATGATAAGTCCCCAATATTTTTTGCACAAAGAAATAAGTAGTTTGAACATCATTTATCATGGTACCGGTTTTATTTATTTTAAGATCCCTTTCAGTTAATTTATAACTCTCATTCCCTCAAAATCTGTATTTTTTAGTCTAAAAAAACAAATATTTGGCATGTTAATATTTTGACATGTTTAATAGAAAGGGGGGGGGGGTCACATTTTTTTAAATGTTTTTTTTTCGGGGGGGGGGTCAAATAAAAATAGTGAAATATTATGGGGGGGATCATGAAAATTTTATATGTTTGAATTCAAAATTACCAGCCCCCTCCCAGGTAAATAATGATAATTAAGTCCCTAATAACGCACCTGCTAAAAAAGAAGTCACACAAAGTACCACACAGTTATTCCTCAACAAACTTCATTACTGACATTTTTTTAAAACAAGAAAATTCGGATATAAACAAACATAAAGCTATTACTATATGATTAAAAAAAGAGAATTTGAAATCACAAAGAGTGAAAGAAATCAGTGCAAATCACACGGTATCATAGACAAGTCATATTAATTTAACTAGAGTTATGCCGCTTTGTACCGTGATTTGAAGTTCTTTGTCATATACTGCTGCTACCTACCATCGTTAAATTTCACCCAAGTTAAGAACATTATAACGGAGCGTTAAAACTAACTATGAGATGAACAACAGGATTAACGAGACGTTAAATTTTAACGATACGTTAGCAAAATTTAACGGAGCGTTAGTGCTAACGACAACCGGCCCCAGCTGGTTAACCTGGCCCTGAAAACAGCCGTTGTGAAGTAAAAGAAACAGCAAAATAGTCAACAAAAGAAAAACAACTCACCAAAATCAAGATGGTGGCCTATAAGTGTAATACCACCAAATCATGGTACGTCACATCCGGTTGCATACGAAAGTAGGCCTAAAAAAATATTCCCTTGAATTTGACAGTTGTAGAAAATTAACCCTGCATTTCAATGCACTTAAATTTTTCTGAGTCGTAAATATGTATGTTGGGTGTCTGAAAGCATCATTCTTTTTTTATTTGATGGTCTTATAAAATATTTTGGAACGTTAAGGTTACATAGTTACCAAAGCAGGTAACCAGTAAATAACAGTGTAAAAATTGGGTTGTCTACCCTCGGCGGTGGTTACTTTCTTATATGCAATGAAATGTAGTGTGAAATTTTCACTGTATCACTGGAAAGGATTGAACTTTACACATGCAAAGTATTTCTTTGGTTGAAATAAAGGTAAATACTGTACGATTTTTTTAAAAGTGCCAATTTAACAAAGACTAATAGAGAAAAATCAATGGTGGTATTACACCTATATATTGCGTCCTCATCTGTTCCTGACCCTACGCATCAAAATATGACAGAGCTCACCAAACGCCTTCCGGGTTAAAGGCCGTACCGTGACCTATAGTTGTTAATTTCTGTGTCATTTTGGTCTATTGTGGGGAGTTGTCTCATTGACAATAATACCACATCTTCTTTTTCATACAAGCGCTAAAACGGTGATTTCACCCCTTCGAAACAAGAACCATCTTCAAACATACGGATATAAAGCAGTTAAAAGTTAGAACGTATAAAAATCAAAACAGGAACAAATAAGTATCGAACATAAAGTAAAAGGATCGGTTGAGCACAAACACATATAAATAGGTCATAAAAAGGTCATTTTACCTCAACAAATTTATAACTATTACCAGAGTCAGAATATAAACAATTAAAAAGGGGGAAGGATATTTAAAATCGAATAAGTAACGAATAAGGAATAAGGAATATGAAACGAATAGGTAACGAATAAGGAATAAGTAACGAATAAGGAATAAGTAACGAAAAAGAAATAAGGAATAAAAACGAATAAGGAATAAGGAATAAGTAACCAACTTGACGTCCATATAAGGAATTAATAAGTAACAGGGTATCAGTGTAGCGGTGAAACGGGTACATATGAGGTAATAGATGTTTGTCAACTCAGAGAACACATAATCATCGCCAGAGACATGAACACAATTTGAAGGTGCAACGTATACCACGCGCATTAAAAGCGAACAAGGAACGAATGAGTAACAGGGTATCAGTGTAGCGTTGAAACGGGTACATATGCGCTAATAGGTTTTTTTCACCTCAGAGAACACATAATTACCGCCAGAGACATAAAACTAATTGATTATCGATTTATTTCAAGGTGCAACGTATACCACGCGTATAAAAAGCGAATAAGGAACAAATAAGTAACAGGGTATTAGTATAGCGGTGAAACGGGTACATGTGCGTTAATAGGTTTGTTTTTATCTCAGAGAACACATAATTACCGCCAGAGACATGAAAGCAATCGATAATCGATTTATTTCAAGGTGCAACGTATACCACGTGTATTAGAAGCGAATAAGGAATGAATAAGTAACAGGGTATCAGTCGAGCGCTGAAACGGGTACATACGTTCTATTAGGGTTATTTCACCTCTAATAACTGACAGTTACCACTAGAGACACAAAAATATTCCCTTTTTTAAAGTGCAACACATAACACACGTTTTATAAGCGAATAAGTAACAGGGTATAAGTGTAGCGCTGAAACGGGTACATATGCGCTATTAGGTTTTTTTAACCTCAGAGAACACATAATTACCGCCAGAGACATGAAAACAATCGATAATCGATGTTTTTCAAGGTGCAACGTATACCACGCGCATTAAAAGCGAATAAGGAATGAATAAGTAACAGGGTATCAGTCGAGCGCTAGAACGGGTACATATGTTCTATTAGGGTTATTTCACCTCTAAAAACCGGCAGTAACCACCAGAGACACGAAAATATTTCTTTTTAAAATTGGAACGTATAACACACGTTTTATAAGCGAATAAGTAACGAATAAGTAACAGGATAACCGTGTAGCGCTGAAACGGGTTCATAGGCGCTAATAGGGATGTTTCCCCTCTTAAAAGACATAGGTACCGCCAGAGACAATAAAACAATTGAAAATCATTTTCTAAAAGGTGCAACGTATACCAAACGTATGAGAAATGAATAAGTAACAGGGTAATAGTCGAGCGCTGAAACGGGTACACACGCGCTTAAAGGGTTAAATCACCCCTTAGAACCTAAATTTACCACCAGTGACAAGAAAGCAATTTAAATCCTTGTTTTAAAAGGTGCATTGTATACCACGCGTATTAAAAGCGATTGAGCAACGAATAAGTAACAGGGTATACACCGAGCGCTGGAACAGGTACATACGCGCTAATAGGGTTATTTCATCTCTAAGAACACATAGTTACCGCCAGAGACAAGCACACAATTGAAAATCCTTTTCTAAAAGGTGCACGTATGATACGCGTGTTATAAACAAGGTATTAGTCAAGCTCCGAAACGATGTACACCCCGCTAACATGTTTATAGCTGACCATGCGGTATGGGCTATGTTTATTGTTGAAGGCCGTATCGTGACCTATAGTTGTTAATTTCTGTGTCATTTTGGTCTATTGTGAGGAGTTGTCTAATTGGCGATCATACCACATCTTCATTTTTATATAAGCGCTAAAAGGTGATTTCACCTCTTCGAACCAAAAACCAGATCTTTAAACATACGAATATAAAACATTTTAAAAGGTAGAACGTATAAAAATCAAATAAGAAACAAATAAGCATCTAATATAAAGCAGCAGGATCGTTTGGGCACAAACACATATAAATAGGTCATAAAAAGAACGTTTTACCTCAACAAATTTAGAACTATAACCAGAGATAAGAATATAAACAATTAAAAGGGGGGGAATACCAAAAATCGAATAAGTAACGAACAAGGAATAAGTAATAAGTAACGAATAGGTAACGAATATATAACGAATAGGTAATAAGGAATAAATAAAAAATAGGTAACGAATAAGGAATAAGTAACGAATAGGTAACGAATAGGGAATAAGGAATAAGTAACGAATAGGTTACAAATAGGGAATAAGGAATAAGTAACGAATATGTAACGATTAAGGAATAGGGAATAAGTAACGAATAGGTCACGAATAGGGAATAGAA
The DNA here is from genome assembly GCA_037788925.1 of Mytilus galloprovincialis. NCBI lineage: Eukaryota > Metazoa > Mollusca > Bivalvia > Mytilida > Mytilidae > Mytilus > Mytilus galloprovincialis. Next base: position 83,334,530 of record CM075338.1, read on the forward strand.
AATAAGTAACGAATAGGGAATAAAAAATAAGTAACCAACTTGACGTCCATGTTTCATCCCCAGAACAATTGTTGACTGGAACCAACTACCTGAAAGTGCCATCCAAGCCCCCACAACAGACGCCTTCCAGGTATGTGTGTGACAGTTCCTGGCGTAACTATTGATACCTGATTTTAACCCTGTACAGTTGCTGCACACATCATATTATTTTATTTGTTTTTGTTCCTGTAAATACAGAAGTTTCTGTTTATTTTTTTACTTGGCGTGTACTGGTTGACACACGCGCACAAATTATCTGCGTTATGGAAATTTCGACTGCAGATTAACCACGTAGAAGAAGTAGAATAAATGTTCCAAGGTAACGTCAATGGCGTCGATTTATGTGTGGTACGATTAAAAAACCTATCATTTTATTAATTCAAGTTGCAGTACAAAAACAATATAAGGTCAATGTCATAAAAATGTAAACTTTTTTTGTACTCGGCGCAAAACTGGGGAAGGGCTCAGTTTAGTCATTATGCAACTTTAATTAGTGGTTTATAACATCGTCATTTTAAGCGCTTATATAATCAAGCTTATAAGTTCAATCTACTTGCATGCACTCAAAAAAAAAAAAAGAACAAATTGCTTTCAAATCGTATTCAAATCTCTTTCAGATCGTGATTCTGCGATTTGTTAGTGCCATTTGCTTACGATTCATTAAACAAATCTTAAACAAATCAGAATTTTCCAAATTGCCTTAAACTGGTTTCTTCGTGATTTCTTTCTATTGTATGATTTGTAAGCAATTTGTTTCTGTTTTTGTGTGATTTCTTTTTAATTTGTTTACTTAGAATATCGTATGCAATGATTTGAAAGAGATTTGTTAACTTTGTTTGCTAGAATGGTGTGATTTTGTTATGATTTGTTAACTTTGAATATCCAAAGAAATGATTTGAAAATAATTTGTTAACTTTGTTAGCTATCATGGTGTGATTCATTAATGATTTGCTACAATGAATAAAATGTTAATGCATTCCAATTTTCTTTGTTTATCTATCTCTCTACTTTCCGGTTGAGGTCAAATTCAAATTTCAAATGCTGTTTTATATTAACTGAACGAAGAAGATTGAAAGATGAGGAGTCTTATTAAGTCTATGAAAGATGACGGCGGTAAGGAATCTGAGTTATTTATTTATAATTTCACATATTCAACTAATACTATTCAAACGATAATTTTTAAAATCTAGAAACTGTGCATTTCAGTATCTCGTTATAATCATGATGATTTTGTACTGTAAGGATTAATTTTCAAAATAAAAATGTGTAAAAGATGTGTAAACAGATCGAAACATTCATTTAAAGACTAGCTTCCCGAGCCAGCAGACAAAATTCACTGGCAAGTTTAAAGTTTTAATTGTTCATGATGTTTACTGACCAGGTCCCGGGAAAATGGGCAAAGCTATATTACAATGTAGCAGATTTGGACCAAGACTAAGAGCCATCACCTATTTGACATCATTCTACTAAGAACACGTGGTTGCCAATGTTTTTTTTTTAAATTTCGTTATAGTCAAATTCGGGAGAGAAGTAAGAGAAACCTACACAGAGCGAACAATTCGTCCCTCGTTGCATCCAAAGATAGTAGTCCTTTTTACAATTAGAGGAGTAGCTATTTAAGGTTAAATGAAGACATTTGTGCTTCAAAATTTGGGGGATTCAGGGGCAGAACATATTTTTGATCTGGATGTAAACGATAAATTAGTGATTTGATGATTGATGCCAATTCATTTACGATTTGCTTATGATTTGATTAATGTAGGAATATATAATTTACTTCTGATTTGTTAAAGATTTCATAATAATTTGTTTATAATTTGTTCATAATTTGAAAACAATTTGTTTACGATTTGCTTGCGGTAGGAATATGATTTACTTCTGATTTGTTTAAGATTTGATAACAATTTCTTTACAATTTCTTTACGATTTGAAAACAATTTGTTTGTGATTTGCTTTAAGTAGGAAAGCAATACTTCTGATTTGTTAATGATTTCAAAACAATTTCTTGACAATTTGTTTATGATTTGCTGATGAATTGTAAGCAATTTGTTCGTGATTTGTTATTGTGATTTGTTAGCTCATTTGCATGTGTGGACAAGTTCTTTTATATACATATTATCTATTTGATATTATTTCCAACTTTGTACTTAGTTTATATCTATTTTACCCTATACTATAATGATCTTACTCTATTGAACACATTTTGTATTATATGGTTCAATGAATCTAAAATACTCTATCTGGGCCCTTTGATATTTACTCACCACTGGCTATTGAACAAACTACTTTACTTAATAGTTGTTTTATCTGGTTTTATCTAGTTTAACAGTTCACCTATTGACTATATATATTGTACTTTTTAACTATATTGTCAATGCAGAATAAGTAACACCAGAAACAACATCAAGAGCCGTAGCCAGCATTATAAGGTATTTACATTTAAGGGTTTTTCAAATTATTTTATGGTTAAATGTTTTTGACTTTAATATTTTATTTGGTTTCATTTACTTTGCTAATTGCATTTCAAATTTTATATTTTCTTATTTACCTGTAATTAACTTTCAATGTTATATAGTATTTTATATAGTAGTATGGTCAACTTACTTTAGTGAACAGTTTTCATTAGCATTGATTAACAAATTGTTTACATTCAGAGTTGTCATTTAACTGAGTTTTGCATTATTATTTATTTGCAACTGTGTAATTAAACATAATATACATTATGTGCTACAAAATGATATATTCATATGCATTTATATGTAAAGTTGTATTTATTTGTCATTATCTGTATATTTCAGATATGTCGTTGCCTTCTATTCTATGGAATAACCGTTTCACAAATGATATCGGATATGTTCCTAACGTAACTACAATCCCCTTCCCTTTCATGAATGTGACCTACCGAATTAGACTATTTACCGGATTTGTAATCACATAAGCAACACGACGGGTGCCACATGTGGAGCAGGATCTGCTTACCCTTCCGGAGCACTTGAGATCACCCCTAGTTTTTGGTGGGGTTCGTGTTGTTTATTTTTTATTTTTCTATGTTGTGTCATGTGTACTATTGTTTTTCTGTTTGTCTTTTTCATTTTTAGCCATGACGTTGTCAGTTTGTTTTAGATTTACGAGTTTGACTGTCCCTTTGGTATCTTTCGTCCCTCTTTCTATATCATATTTATTAAAATATATGAACGTTCTGCATTCAATTTATCTGAGCCTTATTCCACCTGGTCACACATGTAAAATTTTATCACTTTCAAATCACAAAGAAATCATACGATTTGTTTATCATTTGTTAGCATGATTTGTTCTTCAATCTGTTTGTTTGGGTGCATGTCTGTCAAAGCAACTACCCTCCGCCTTTGCACGTGAAATCAAACATTGATTGACGTGAAAATCAATAGTCTATCGCATCAGCAATGCATACTATTTTCGCATAGTGCAGTTAACGTTATATATTTCTTTTAAAAACTATGCAAATATAGAGCAATTTTACTATAGAAGAACTTTCTTACAGGAACTATAATTATGTGTAATGTTTTTCTTTATTTGGAACTTTTTTCTCATTAATGCATGCCATTGGACGTTAACCAATACATAATTAATCAATCATAATGTAACAGGGTTCTTAGGCAGATTAAACGATTCGTCAAGTTTAAGATGTTTTATTCATACGACATAATAAATTAACCCTGAAAGTACACAAATAACAAAACGTAAATACATAGACAGTACAGTGTACAAAGGGATATAACTCTAAATCATAAAACGGAAAGTACATGTATAAAATACGGTAATCTAGCTCTTTTCTGTACGAAAACAACCAATACAATTTAAATGTATATATTATAACTATATGAATTCAATCAAACTCAATTATAAACCAAGTCAGGATTAAGTACTACATTAAGTTCAATTATATTACGCTACTCATTCATACATTTATGAGTGAACTATTTGTTACTATAATGTTTACATGTAATAATTGACATACAGGTAACTACTATTTACAAGACACAAACAATACATATATTGAACTAAAATTAAATAGACAAACACAGACAATACAGTAAACTAAAAATACATTGCAACACTGATCTTACCATGAATATGGTACAATGGTACATCTCCTACTTGGAAACACCACCAGATCATAATAACATCAAGATACTCCTGACCTGTTAAAAATACAAATAAAACCTACATATGTTAAATAAACTAAATTATATCTGCATGATATTTATAAACAATAAGTATTGTGTGCAATAGACATTGCATTATCCCTTTTATAATAATAATATTACTGTACCTATAAGTGTATCATTAATATATCTATGATATATCATTTCTCTGAATTCATGAACATACTTCTTCAACATAAAATATCTATCATTCATACATAATCATTCTTACTTATTCAAAATAAATGTTCTCCCAGAGTCAAACAAAGGAAAACTGTGCAAATATTACAGACTTGGAAATAGTAGTAATTGACCTGATTAATATGAAATTAGTGTTCCGAATATTTAACAATGTAACTATTTTTAATATGGCTGCTATCATGTAAAAGTTTCTCTCAAGATATTAAAAAAGTGTGTCATAACTATAAACTCAGCGACTATGACCAATAGAAGATAAGATAATATCACACTTGACTGACTAACTGATAAACAAGATCATGATATCTTTAAAAACAACGAAGGGGGGGGGGGGGGGGGGCATGTCGAAAAAAAAACAATAAAAGGGAGATAACTTATACAGGGGATAATGAAATCCTACACAGCCTCATTTGGTAATGCTTAATAATGAGGTCTACCGATGGTCCATATTTGGTTTTGATAACTCCAATAAAAACGGGGCAGGCCATGTAAAAAAAATGCTGGAAGAAAAAAAGACGAAAAAAAACAGAAGAAAAACAATAAGGTCTTTCCTCGCGTAGAGGAAAGACCTCTACATTTTCGCCGATAATTGCTACTTCCTTTAATAATTGATATACGTAGTACGTAGTATTGATGTTGTCTTGATACCTCAAATGATAACATCTGATCTCACATGTAATCATTTTAAAAAAAAAAATTAAATTATTTGTACCAATGTACAGGACAATCCATGTCATAATAGATTATGTGTATCAATGTACAGGACAATCCATGTCATTATAGATTATGTGTACCAATGCACAGGACAATCCATGTCATTATAGATTATTTGTACCAATGTACAGGACAATTTCTTTTAGTTTGAATCTGAGAGAAAATATTACTTGAATAGGTCAGAATGATTGTGTATGAATGATGGATATTTTATTTTGAAGAAGTATTTACCACTGTGTCTAAACCACACCGGCAAAATTTGATCGGACTCGATGGTATCTAACATCGGCACAATGACGGAACATTCATAGACAGAAGAAAGATAAGTTTCTCATTATTTTCTTATTTTTTTTTTATGACATCGAAGAATATATATACATATACAACTATTTTCTATTGTGATATGCACTATTTTCTACAACCGTTCTATATTAACGGAGAAATAAGTAAAAATGCATGTCAAAATGACGAATTGAGTGAACCTTGCCTCGAAATTGTTTAATTTCTCGTTAAATTGTTCACATTTTACGGAAAGAAACGTACGGGAAGATAGATACTGACACGGAGATTGCAAAACTTGTCATTATAAACACCTCAATACTTGTATTTCTGAGTATGGAACGAAAGGAATGGGTCATGTAAAAATGGAAATGGCCGGTTTCGTCAATGTTTACCACCCGGTTTGGTCATAGATTTCACAATGCATAACCCGGTTTGGTCAACTAAAAAAAATCATAATCGCATTACATTATAATTGATAATTTAACTTCAGTGCTAAAAAGGAGTTAAAAAAATAATAATCGCATTACATTATAATTGATAATTTAACTTCAGTGTTAAAAAGGAGTTTTGTGACCGGGTCGTTGGAAAAAAAGTTCTTTCACAGGACAACGGCTTTTTATATGATTAGTCTCAGATTTAAATACATAATAAGCAAACACTAGAATTCCTACTCTTATAGAACACGAATAATTTTAATTTTACTTTGCATTCAAAAATTTATAACAGCAGAATAGATAGGAATGAAGGTTATAACGCAAATTGAGGTTAAAGCTCTCACATATGCGTTTTCTATATGAATTATGGAAAATATGTTAAACTTGAAATTAGAGTTAAACTTTACGGTCTTAAAAAATCGAAATACACAATTGATATGTGATTTTCTCGTACAATAGGATGGACACCTTTATCAGTAATCTAATCATTCTATGTATGTAATCTTTTCTATGATCGTAAAAAAATAAATCTTCTTAAGGATAAACAATGATGATAAAACAAATGTATATATGCATGCATAATCGACATAGAAAATTAATGTTTATAAGAAGAAAAGGATTAAAACTACCATGCATCAAAGGTGGGGTCGGGGCGTGCAATCTATTCGTCTTCTAGATTCGCCACTTATCTTATAAAGTGTATGTATACCGAATTAAAATATTGTAAGAAATAAGAAAACAGGGACACACGCGAAATCGGATTATGTGAGTTTGATTATGTTTGTTATAAACATTTTCATTGATATTTTTAAACAAGCGACACTAAGTGATTCGAATTCATAACGTTTTGAACTATTTGTATAAAGCTGCATATGTCAAAAGTTAGAGGTTTGCATTTGCGGATCCAGAGGGGAGGGGGGTTCCGGGGGTTGGAACCCCCCTTTTTTGCCGTTCAATGCATTTGAATGGAAGCATTTAGTTTAACTCTGGGTTGGGACCCCCCCCCCCTTTTCAAATGGCTGGATCCGCCCCTGGTTTGACTGTAACATATACAAGTATGGAACACAGATCTAACGATTTTTTTCCCTATTTGCCATATGTCCATTGCTCTTGCCCTTGACCTCATTTCTATATTATTTTTCCTTCGGCCACATGACGATTCATGTGACCGTGAACTTATTTCCTGTATTGATTGGTAAATGTTAAGGGTTTTGTGTTGTTGGTTTTAATAATTAGAATGTGTTCACGTCCGTCTGGCAGGATTCATTAGACTTCGACTTAAATGGTTCCATAAACAATTGGTTAAGTTTCTGTAACCATTTCTTTTTTTTTATCTTACAGACCTTCCTCATGAATTGAATTGCGATCATTTAAGCATTTGTGACATGTCAGTGCGTACACTTAAATATAAATAATATGTCTTAAATTTTTTATTGAAAAAAAAAACCGCCAGTGAAGTTGTTTGCTGCATATATGTATGTCCGATCAAGTTATCCGGTTCGTGAAATTTGAAATTTTCAGTTGTTACACTTTTTTTTTTTAAATTCAAGAACGGTGTAATTTTGTTTGGAATTCTTGGTTGTTTTTAACTCACTTGACCCAACAGGAAAAGTTTTTTTTTCATCACTTGGCACCGGTCGACTGTCGTTCGTTATCTTTCAATACAATTTTTTACATAAATTTTCACATCTAAAATTACTAGGCTGCATTTAACAAACCTTATTTAAAATCATATGTCTTTTTTAATTATAATTAGGGTATCTAGTTTTAAAAGTTTACTGTGACCCCGCTTGTCAACCAAGATGGCCGTCATGGCTACGAAATAAACAAAGGGGGACATGCAAGTGCATGATTATTTAAACACAGCCGTAGACATAGACAATTCGATAAGCAAGGCCAGATGATTATCTTCAAAATGTTGAGCTCTACCATTTGTCTATTTATTATAAAATTCTCACATTAGTTCTTAAAGGAGTTATTGCATTGCCCGTTAATGAAGAATTTGAAGTTCTTTTTATCAATTTCTATCTTTTATTTTCAAACAAATATATATAAGTTGTATACCAAAAATGACTTAGGAAGTCAAGAAGATATACAAATAAATCGACTTGGCCGATATCCTAATAAAACTTATTGACCTGTAATTAAGAGTTTTTTTTCATTTCATTGTGTTATTACACGCCCGTCACAATTTTGACAGGACGTATTAATGTATACATCCGTCCGTCCGTCTGTCATTCCTTCCATCCGTCCGTTCCTCATACTATCAGTCATTATGTCCGTCCGTCCGTCTATCTATCCGTCTATCCTTCTGTCCAGCGTAAACATGTCGCACCGTAACTTGAGAACAGCTTATCAAGTTTGCATGAAACTTATTTCTTGAAATGGTCAAACGATCTGTAAACCTTTTAGTGAAAATCAAATTAAATCTTTTTGAGTTACAGGACTTTGTAAGTAAAACAGGAGTGGGTTTTTTTAACATGTCGCGTCATATCTCAAAACGATTTATCATAATTGCATCAAACTTTACACACTTCTTAGTAATATAAATCTTAACTTCTGCATACTTTTTGGTGATGTTTTAAATTTTGTTTATTAAGCGTTATTTAGGGTTTTTTTGTATAAAAAAAGGAGGGGGGTCACATATTTCGATGTATCATAAAACCTATATAAAAAAATATCATAATGTTAATGTTAAAAAAATAATTAGATATCAGTTTTTGCTATTGAGGATTTATATTCCATTTAAAATTAGTGTGAAGATCAGTGAAATAACGGATACGCCTTTCATTAGGAAAATGTGTATTACTATAATTACCTATGTAAATAAATTTAACAACACCAAGTTAACTTTATAATAAATATATATTTAAATTCTTTCGAAAGACAATGTTCAGATCCGTGTTAACGTTGTTTTTCATAAATTGTTGGTTTAAAAAAAAAAAAAAACCCGGGTGATATATATAGACGAAACCGGGTGATTGTGTAGAAACAACAATGACGAAACCGGTGTATTCTAATTTGACATGACCCATTTCTTTCGTTCCATACACAGAAATACAAGTATTGAGATGTTCATAATGACTAGTTTTGCAATCTCCATGTCAGTATGTATCTTCCCGTACGTTTCTTTCCGTAAAATGTGAACAATTTAACGAGAAATTAAACAATTTCGAGGCAAGGTTCACTCAATTCGTCATTTTGACATGCATTTTTACTTATATCTCCGTTAATATAGAACGGTTGTAGAAAATATTGCATATCTTTCTTTTGTCTATTAATGTTCCGTCATTGTGCTGGATGTTAGATACCATCGAGTCCGATCAAATTTTGCCGGTGTGGTTTAGACACAGTGTTTCATGAATACAGAATACACTTAATGGTACAGTAATATTATTATAATTATAGTAGTTTAGTCAGTGAACTACTCTGTCAGTACACTGGTTATCTGTCCAAAAGTTTAACATAACAAGACTAGGTAATCAGACACATGTTTTCGAGACTCATATTGTTTCATATATAATCAAAGCTTCGCAAATTCTGCCAATAGAATGATAACACATCCCATATGTAAAATAGAGACTTAAACAATCGCAGACCCTTGTATATAAATGTGAAATTGTGTCCCGTCCATGTTTTTTATCAGGGAAAAGAAGTTATATATTTTTGTGGCCAAATATCTATTTTTCTTTTAAAGACAAGATGAAGGCTCACGACTAGCCTTTTAAAATGTTTAGTAATACAAAAGTTTATCATTTGTACAAATAATCTAAAGTGATCACATTTAACATTACTGCTTGACAAATCCTATTCATCTCCTTAATAATATTTCAACGCCTCTCGAGTCTTTGTTAATATATATAACACTAAATTAAACAAAGACAACTTATTTAAAGATTATGTATATGAACACAGATTGTTTATCTAAATTTCTAAAGATGTGTTTTAATGAAAGACTTTGAAAGCTTAATGTAGTCTGGTTACAATGTACCTATTGATTTAACTGAAAATAGCGGAAATGTAGTCAATTGCAGGACTTACAAAAAAAGTATTGTTTCCAAAAAAAAGTAGAATAACAAACATACTAAACTCCAAGGAAAAATAATTTTATTTTGGATGTAACGCATCTCCTGATTGGCTGACGTTATTTTGTTATCAGCCCATAATCATAATTAAGTCATGTGACCGTGACGTCATCAACGTTTTTTCATGGTTTTCTAAGGTTTAAAATGGAATTTAGAATTATTTATAAGAAATGACTGTAATATTTTTTCTGTCTATTCGAAATAACATAAAAAATGTGGTGCTACGCGCGTTATTTAGTGTGCACCAATTTTTTATGTTATCTCTTTAAAGACAGAAAAAATATTACAGTCATTCCTCAACCATTTCCCTTTCATGCATTTTAGACCTTTACTTATCGAAAATACATTATCGAAGTTTAAATGAATACAGAATTCGCATCAATGGTCATACACATGCCATGTTGGGCTCAAATCAAAGATAATTGGCAAAAATATACTTCTAATATTGATATTTTTGCAAATGTTAATTATTTTTGGTTGTTTATATTTTTTTTTTAAATTGGCATTTTAAGGGGAGGTAACTCTAAAAAAGTGCATTGTCTGAAGGATTTTGTATGGAATTTTCCTATTTTGTATTTTAGCCGGAAAAAATGTACGGTGACCCTATCTTTTCTTTTGACATTCTCAAAGCAGTGTCTGAAAGCTATATTTTCCTGAAGTATTTAACAATTCTATCATTTTGTTTAGTTTCTAATCACAAAATGGTGTTTTTCCTGTATAATCCATACAAAAAGTGTCATTTTGTCCCGTCCTGTAGCTTGAGAAAATGCGCGGTAACCTATCATTTTTATTATATTTTTCAACATGTATCAATAGATACAACGTTTTGGCAAAGTATGAACAAATTCTATCATTTTTAGTTTAGACTCCCATACCACCTTAAGTTACATTTAATATAGGAAATTATTTTTCCAACTCCGGCATTGAGATTCGAACTCTCAATCTTAGCGCCTTGGGATAGATTAGCGTACCACTGCGCCACTTGCATTGTAGTGAATTTATCGAAATGTAAGTACTTAAGTCTACTACTACGAAAGAAATAATAAAAAAAAATAATATAAAGATTCTCACCCAGTTTGTTTTCTTTTTGGAATTATGTGTTCATATGATATTTTTTTGTTGCCAAATGCATGATTTCTACGCAAATCTAGGAGGAATCCACTCTTAAAACTGTCATCTTTTCATTGAAATATACATGTTTCTTCACTTAAACAAAAGTGTTTTCAACTTTAGTATACCGCAACACTTACGGAACCATGTTTTGTAACATCTATTGTAACTTTGCAAAAAAAAAAAAAAGAATATTTTAGCGGTTTTTGTCTCTTTTCTCATAATATATTTAAGAAATGACTTCAGATTGTTAGCGTAATTCAAGTTTGTGATTGCGCTGCTACACTAAATATTACATTTGCAACTAGTGTACAAGTTAGAACTATTAGTTTAATACTATTCTTCAAAAACTCACTGCACAGTTATTGAAAAAAGACATAAATCCTCTTTAAAGAGCAGTTTTCTTTGCACTTCTTTTTGAGAATATCCCTCAAATTCGAAGAAAAATAAATGGTTTTTACAGAAAAATTACACATCAGTAAGGGGCGATTTGTTTATTAACTAATATAGATAGAGGTTTGATGCACATTAAATCGCACTGCAGGTTATCTGAGGATTAATTTGAGCCCTTAACCACATCTGTACGTCAGCAAATGGCGATTACACATGCCTAAATGTCCCAAAAAAATCTTGAAATTGGTTTCACCGGTAAGCTGTACCGGTGTGAAAGGGAGAGGGTTAATAAAAAAAAGGTTAAGTCTCTAATAAAATGACAAAACCAAGAGCTCAAACACATCAAACGAATGGATAACAACTGTCATATTCCTGACTTGGTACAGACTTTTCTTTGTAGAAAATGGTGTATGAAACGTTATATATCAGGATATAAGTTCAGCAGTTTAATTCTTATATAATCAGTGTTGGTATTGAATGAAGCCAGATTGCTAAGCTTTATGGGCACAGTATACCAAATACTTTTGTAAATATTTTTAAAATCTACACAAGGATCCAAAGACATGTGTAGCATTTTCTAAAATAAAATAACAAATTTCAAATCATCAGGAAAGTGATCATCAATTCAAGTTATACATAGTGGCATCTGGAGTATATGTATAAGTATAGAAAATACAATGTGTCATATTACTAAAAAATCAAAACAACAGTGACTCAAATGAAATACTTTTTGTTTGAGACAAAAACACATATTCTAGCCTTGTCTAAAATGAGTCGATGAATGATTATATGGATCTGTTAGTACAGGTTAACAAAAATGGATCTGGTAGTACCTTGTAGTACAGGTAACAGATATGAACCAGTACTACATGTAAAAATATGAATCTGTAAGTATATGTTGAAAATGGATCTGGTAGTACATGTAACAAATATGGACCTGTTAGTATATGTAACAAATATGGATCTGAATATAAAAGCAACAAATATAGAACTGTTAGTGCAAGTAAAAAAATGGATCTGAAAGAAACAATGGAGGACATTTTTCAAATATATCCAAGTTTAACTTTTGTAACAGAATGAGAAACTACTTACTTCAAGGTATCTGCATCAAATATTGATCGTCAGGAAACACATAGGAAAACTTTACAATGGCATCCCAAGTTAATATCGTTTATTACTTTAAAATGTGTCCGTGTTAATTAACAATATTTAGTATTTAGAATGCCTTATCACTTCAATGTTCAATATATACTCATATAAAATTCATATCAAATGTGTAAAAATACTTATTTAAACATATGTTTTGGGAAAATTATATTGGGAATGCTATATGATTAATGATTTAAGTATTAATTAAGTATTTTGTGACAATTGAATAGTGCTATTTTAAAAAAAATCGTTTTTATCGTTATTGACTATTGTATTTTAATGATACATTGTATGCGCATAATAGTTGATTATGCATTCATCAAAAGAATAAATCACGTCCACCGTACAGATTGGGTCATAAATGCTTGTAAATAATAGTTGAAACCATTTACTATTTTTTCGAACGAGCATCGTTACTACTCATTAGTACTGATTGTGTATGTTTTAAAATATAAAATTTTACTCAGTTACCTTGTATGAAACAGAAAAAATATCAAATATCAAATAAACTTGCAATCATCTTACTTAGTTTCATTGCATTAGACAGGTGATCACGAATTAATATACAGGTTGTCAAAAGGGCAGAAATCCAGACAACCCCAAAAAAAATGCTAACTAAATAAACAATTATAGTACAAATAAATACATACTGGGTCGTCAAATAACCCGAGAATTCGAAAATGACCCGTTTCCACCCGGATTCTTGCGAGTTTAGACTGATTTCATGAGTTATTTCATTTGAAATACCCGCATATTCGTAATTTTTCGTTGACAAGCAGTTCAAAGTAGACCCATAAATATAAATAAATGTAAAATGACCTCGATGTTTCGAAGTTAGATTGTAAGAAATTTTGTAAAATAGAGACCTAATGATAACATTTATAACTGATGTTTTTCTTATGTAATAAAAGAGATTAAAGCGGACTCAACAATACACGAAAGTCAATTACGATAAATTCATAATAACTTAATGTAAAGGAGTCTTGCACTCAAAACAGAGTCATATAGTAAACAGACATATTCTGTGTTATAAAAACATGGACCAATCCCTCCTCCCTGTGACAGTGGTGTTTAAACACTGCCTCTTGTTAGCCTCTCTGCCAACCCTCGATGTGGTATGACCTATAATAACGTCCAACATGGATTTTGAATACACCCGAAGGATTCAGCGGCCAAGTACAGCATAATGCAGTGTTGCTTTTATTTCAAACAAAGACAGGTTTGGGAAAAATAGCCACAGTTTATTAAGTATGCATGTAATTAATATCCACTTATTATATTTTCTATACAATAATTGAACATAATGCTAAATGATTTAAGGCAAATACAAAATGTTTGTTATGTATGCATACAAAAGATAAATAATGTGTGATTAAAACTGTGGTTCTTCAAAACAGTGGTAGGGAAATTATATTTATAAATTCATTGGTATATCGAAATAAAAAATATATTCGGAGATGCTTTTGCAAAGACATTCAGACAGCCTGTCGGCGAGTGAAAGAAGGGTGTTCCTTTTGTGTGTATGCATCACTTTGCCAGTCCTCCTGTGTCTTAATCATTTTTGAAGGGACGTCAAATCCTAATGCTAAATATGCGAATAGGTTGTATTTCTGTCAATATCCACAATTTCCCATATGAACATCTCCTTTTACGGCTAAATCTGTACTACTTTTAAAGGAAAGTTTGGAAAAAAATTATATCCTTGAATGGAAACAAAGTATAGGACTGTGAGGCATATTTTCAACGTTTAAATTCCCCGAACTTTAAACATTTACACTAACACTAAATGTCTTAGCTACCCCTACCTTGAATTAAGGATTACATATACTTCAATATGACCAATATGCATAATATGTAAATTTACTGGTAAAATTCCTAAGTTACGTATCTATGAAATAAAACATAGATACCATACACTACTGGACGAAAAAAACAACTGTCCATACCAGTAACAGTCGTTGTACGACTGTCTTAGTCTGTAAAAGACAAGTAATGACTGTCAAATCTGTCATTTTTCGTTGCAACAGTTCATTTATGTCTGTCCCAACTTTTCTACGGGTTGTGAAAGTCAAAAAATGCTACCATCAGTCATTTCAGAACTGTTGCAGTGGTTTACGGTGTTGTCACAGTCAAAATCTATTTATGACAGTCTTTCTAATAGTTGTGGCAGTTGCATAATGTCCGTCCCAACCTTTTAATAGTTGGGACAGTTAAAATTTGTTTGTGTCAACTTTTCAGACGTTGATGCAGTCAAAAAATATTTGTCACAACGTTTTTAGAGTTGGGACAGTCATTAAATGTTTGTTTTAACTTTCTAAAGGTTGGCACAGTCATTAAATGTTTATTACAACTTATAAAATGTTGACACAGTCGTTAAATGTTTAAAACAAACACTTCATAGGTTGATACAGTCGGTAAATGTTTTAATACAATTATTTTAGCGTAATGGTAGTCCATCAGTGTAAAAAAAAAATCACGTCTCACCCGGCTCTCAAGATTTGATTTTGTTGTGAAATAGTCCATTACTTATACAATTATCGTCTATCGTGCGATTGTAAACTTGTTTTGCCGTTTATTCATTTATTTTGCGATCGTTGTTTGTCTTTTGTCGTTTTCCATTTATTGCCGTAGCATTGTCCGTTCATTTTTGACAGTCATGTGCGTTTGACTTTAAATAATCCTTTTGATATCCTTACTTTTTATTTTATAATATCTGTTTTATAACATTTTCGTTCATAACTGGTTTTAAAAGCCAGAAGCTTTCGTTTAAAATAGAGTTTTAATATTATTGCAGAAGAATGAGAAGATGATAATGGATTCATTCAAATTCATATTTGATAAATTCTGCGCAATAGAAAAATGTACAAGGGTGTACCTGAAATAAATTTAAAGATTATGACTAAGTTACCAATATTGTACAGCATAATAAAACAGTTTTAATTCGAATTACACCAAGAGGGACATTTCCGATAATTAAAAAATAATTAGTTAAATCTGTCAAGTTTCATTAAAAACGGAAAACAATTCTTCACCGTAAACGATTTATCCTCTTTAATTTTTTGTCGGCAAAAAAACCTGGACCTCAGGTCGGCAAACTATATTTTTACACAGGTAACTACAGATGTTAGACCACATGTTCAATAATCTGAGCTGGAAAATACAATCGGTGAGTAGAAATTATCAATATTTTAAAGCATGTCTATCGAATAATCATGGATTCATAATTTTGAAGGGAAATGTGCACATTTGTCGGCCTACAGACCTTACAATGTGTTCTCATTGGCGGATCTAAGGGGAGGGGGGGTTCCAAGGGTTCGAACCTCCTTTGTTTTGGCCACTCAATGCATTAAAATGGGGACATATAGTTGGACCCCCCTCCTTGTTTCGTTCTGGGTTGGACCGATCCCCCTTTTTAGAATGGCTTGATCTGCACTGATCCTACGGAATCTATATTGAGATACTCCGATAGGCTATATATAGCTATGAATCGACGTTCTATATTACCACACTCGTGTATAGTTGCATGTTTCAGGGAAAATATAAGCTTTGAGCCACCTTTAAGCTTCAATGTTTAAGTTGTGCATCATAATAAATCATTGAAAGTCATAAAGGACACCGTTCCCCCCCCCCCCCCCCTATTATCATGTGTATGTCATTTATTCCCTTAATTATTTTTCATACATCACCCTGAGTGGAATACATAAAAGGTTACTCTATATCTTCCCCTTTTTGTGGGAATAATTTGGTCGATTATATAGGGAATCACTCAAGCATGACTGGATTGGTGCCCCTAAGGGAAGTCCATTATGAAAAGTTCTGGATCTGCCACTGACCTATACATCATGTAGTGTACATATTGTATGTTAATGTATTACTATGTCAACTCGGGTCATAAATTTTCATGAAATACTTGTCACTGGACATTTTATAACCAACAACCAACCGATCTTTACATGTACGGATCCATGATCATAAAATGTTAAGAAAATTATTAACTTTAAGATTAAATAGTGACTTATTTAGCAAGTGTCCACTTTCATTTAGATTTTAAATAATTCTCAAATCACATGAATCATGGACAACAAAACATTAATATATTTGATAATACATGTAATAGCAGGCATTGAAAGTGAATAAATATTTAAAAAATGGTTTAAATAGCATTAATCATCAAAATCAAACAATATTATTAAATTAATGTTCCTGAAACAAGGCACAGAGTCATAAACAGTTGCCATTTAAACACAGTTGATTAAACAAATTGTGCTAATTCAATTAGTAATTGTTTTATCATGTACTATATTGTTTAAAAAACACATATTAAAAGAGCAAAGCTAGCATCATAATTTTATTCTTTTTAGATTTAACATAGAATTTATATTAAATCACTATAATTTGAACCCAAACTATATATTTTCATGTGAAATTTTTATATAAATTGTGCCCTGTTAGCATTTTTTTTCAAAATTCATTTGTGCCATACATGTTATCTAACTTACAAGTAGTAACATTCAATGGTCATTATATTTATTCCGCAATGATTAAGGACCTTCTAATCATAAGTCATATATATTTTTCGACACACATTCAATTGTGTTTTGGTTACTTTATTGTTGCCTTACTGTTGGGTTGATGCATCATTGATATATCCCACATCTCCTTTGATCATGTGCATTCACATACGTCTGCAGATTTTTTGCATTTTTTACATAATGATGATAATTATTTGATGTTAACATTCAATATGTCAGGAAAACATAACAAAAAAATCTATCTGTATGCATATTGTTTTATGTTAACATGGTGTAAACTTTTTTAAAGTATTTTATGAAGCTCAAATTTTTTTTTTTATAGATAGAGTATTATCCAGTGAGTTCTCATAAAATTTACTGTGTTAACTGCATTGTATGTGTTGTATCTACTAATTGAGTCTAAAACAATTTTTTTTTAATTCAAATTCAAAATAAACAATTAAAATATTTGTATTTACTGAATATGACCATGCAAATGTGACATTAAAATAGGTAATAATCAGGATGTTAACACTGGATATGCGATAGGTAATAATCAGAAATTCTTATATGCATGATGTAGCTAATATACAAATTAAGACACAATAGTTTATTGCCCTGGGGGATGATATTTATTCTGTCATTGGTATAATTATACGATTTTATAATAATGTTCACAAATTATCATGATTAAAATTGTCCTCTTCAAAATTTTAATAA
Source organism: Mytilus galloprovincialis (assembly GCA_037788925.1). NCBI lineage: Eukaryota > Metazoa > Mollusca > Bivalvia > Mytilida > Mytilidae > Mytilus > Mytilus galloprovincialis. The sequence continues at coordinate 83,352,349 of CM075338.1, forward strand.
ACTTTTCAAAACAAATTATAATTGAAGAAAAATATGAAGCAGTAGGATATACTATTATTTTGGATATTAAAATGCAAATTTTAAAAGTAATCTGAATATTGATTTATTAAAATAAAATTGGGTAAATAACTAAATTAAATAAAAAAAAGTGAGCTGCAAAGCATTATTTAATGCAAGCTGTTATAACAAATGAATAAGTAAAAAGTATTCAGGGTAACACAAATGTTATATATATATTTCTTCGGAAAACTTGGTAAAACGAAAAACTCTTGTCTTGCAAAACAAATCTTTCTGCAAAGACTTTTGTTCGTGCCTGTTAGATGGACGAACCCATATTGGATTTATTCCGAACATATTAAACATTCTATGTAAATACAATCTGTATGAATTTCTTATTACCTATGTTAAAAAAGTATATAGTATGTTGTCATCTATGTCAATATTGACTAGTATAAATCTACCCTCCGAGTCTTTATATTTGTCAATAATCTGATAGGTAATTTGTGTTTTAATCCATACAACCGGCACTCTAGCAAAACTTAACCCGTTACTTAAAAATAATTCCGCTTGGATTTCTTGTTTTACCTTTGATTCTAAGGTATTAGTGAATTGCTTTTATCGTAGAAATGTTATTTTTATTATTTTTCAACAACATAATTAAATATTTTTTTTCAAATATTTGCTTGTTACAATATCCTTCAAGAGTCCAAGCTCCTCATAATGTTCCCTGTTACATGCCACTAATCGTCAGGGAAGTAATTAGTTGTAGACATTCATATTACATCAAATATATAGTAAATAATATAAATCTAAATGACTATTTAAATGTTTTCTTATAGATGTTAAAACATTACTTTTAACTGTCAAATATATTCTTCTATTGAACTCATTAAGAAAATTTTAGAAAACATTGACATTTTTTGTCTTTTGATCAGATATGTGATACGCTTGGTAAATTGAAAAACCAACAGTTGTTAAAAACAAATAGTTATGCTATATTACATATCTGTTCATAAGCCCATTCAATAATTCTGTTAATTTCTTCAGATTTTTATAACTCGTTGGTATTTAGAGTGCATGTTTGGATACAATTGTTTTATGTATCGTATTGTAAGAAAGTTTAATTAAGGATTGAAACTGTAGATGTTCTTGAATAAAGATTTATATTGTAAAGCTTTGTTCTTTTTGAAAGCAGGTTGAACCTGTAAATCCGCATAAATTTAAATTTAAGATTTTTTCTTCATATATATTAGAAGATATGGTATAAGGGCCAATGACACAATTCTCCACCAAACCGTTATATATCAAAGTCCTGTCTTCTGCAGATTATTTTCTTAAATGATTTTTTTTTATGTATACTAAATTCATTATATGCTATCATGTATATACATCAATAATTACCAAGATTATCTATGTGAAGACATTATACAACATAGCAGTTGTTGATCTCAAAATATAGGTCATGATTTGTTTAGGGACACATTAAGATTGTTAACATATATGCAAATATAATCAATACAAAATAAAGAGAAGTAAAATAAAATAAATTAAATTAAATAAAAAACCAAAGGGTGTATGTAAATGTTGACTGCTCTGTGCTAGCCTACAGTAGTTGCAGGACTTTATAGTGCTAGTACACTGGAAAGTTATCCACAGGAAGACAGCGCCGCACTACGACTTGCAGACAAAACAAATATATTTCAACTTTCATTTATAGTCTTTTTCAATAATGATGAACGGTTCTTTATATTTGTATGTAATTATTTTAAACGTTACAAATTTATGAAATTATATTCGTACATCAATGTCTTTGATACACCAATAACAAAAACTGAAATATATTGAATTGATACATTTTGTAATTATTCAAAATTGAATCAGAAACCTATAATTAATTTAAAATAATGAACCTGTTAAAGGGAGACAATCCCAGATTGACTTTTTAAAATCTAAGCATAATACAAAAGAATGTCACTCTTGCATACAAATGGCACATGCATATAATCATTTAACTGTGCATTCGTGCTCAACCTTCAGTGCAGATTCTAGATTATTAATATAACCAAACGTTGTTAATCTATAGATAGTGAAGAATAATGTAAGCTAATTCAATGTAAAATATATTTCTTTGAAATTTTTAAAACTTATTCCGAAAAATGCTCGAGCCACTTGACTTGCATATCTCATCATTAACGTTTGTACACACTATTTTAAGAAAGTGGTTAAAGATTATTTGCTTCGCAAAGTGTAAGACGCAATCAAAATCGTATGCTTGCATCAACTTACCCAAATAAAGATTTAATTAAGTCCTGAACATTTCGACATACAAATGTAGTTTGTTTACCTTTATCAATACCGGTTATAAACAAATCACAAGTACTTGTAAAGATCCGACTAAATACCTATATCCTGATACAGGTTTGTAAAAGATGGAGAACTGATTTTGCTCATTGTTGAAGGATGTACTTACTAACAATTAAGTTATGTAAAAATGATTAAACTCAAGGATTTAAAACATTAACTGGGATGGTTAAGTCTTGGAACAATACTTTTACATCACAAAGAATTATTCATTATATGCACTGGACAAAGGTAAAGTCAATATCATCTACATGTATATATAGTAACAGTACATTTATTTATTTTATTTTTTCATTCCTTAAACTTTTCGTTGTCATGTTTGTAGTATCAATATATTTCATATTAAATGATAAACATAATTAAAATGAACAAAAGAAATAACCTGTTGTGTTTTAGAGAGGAATAACTATGTCCATGATGTCTGACTTTAAAGAATTGATGAAATAAAGTATGGTGTGAGCCTCAATGAGACAGTAACCCTTCAATGAAAGTACACAATCACACTTAACAAATCATTAATGCAGGAAAAAAGACAACACTATATAGAATTTAGACCCCCTTAAAAGATTTATTTTTCTTGTTAATAGTGACTTGAAAATAGAATTGTATTAGTGCTAGAATTTTTTGGTCAATCAAATGAGAAGTGCTAGTATTATCTAGGTAAATACAGTTATTGTAATTAACTTTCTTATTATTGCACAATGTACATGATGTATATACATGTAGTATTATATATTTATTATTAGTTAAACATTTACTGTATTTGAGTCTAAATGTATATTTTATTTTGTAGAATCATACTGAATATGTATTGGTTTGACCATGATTCCCACTTAGAATATGACACCTGCTAGTACATGTGCACTTTGATGCATAGAAAATATAGATGTCACTGAGTCGCTCGTATAGCTGGAAATTGTGAAACAATGGATTAATTCGTTATTTAATGCTAGTTATCTATTGTTTTTGGAAATTATGAATATGGCGTGCAGCATTATTCCATGATGATAATGTGATGTTCTGATTAAATTGGACAAGAAGAAAATTGTGCCTTGTACAAATAGGAAAATTACAAATTGTATTAAAGGAGGACCACATTCCTGGAGGACTAATTACCTTGGATTATCATGATCAATTGTGAATTTGGAATAACAAAATTTCGTAGTTGCAGTGAATATTAATAGTGCAATCATACATGTACATTATTTCTGAATTCAATGATAATTATTCATTTGAAATAGCAATTTGGAATAATGAAAATGCATAGTTTCAGTGAATACTACTAATAATAGTGCATCATATCTGAATTCATGAATACTTTTAATTAGTGGATAATCAGTCATTTTAATATAATAACAATATGGATAATGTGAATTTCTAGTTTCAGTGAAATTTACAAAACAGTACATGTATATCACATCTGAAGTTTATGTTGGCATTGCAATTGTTAACTACCGCCAGCATGTCCAGGGTGTGTAAAAAGATCTTAACCAACTATGAGGGTCTCGTGCAGTCCGTGTCAATTGTTTTGAGTCAAATGACTGCTTGCTGTACTTAAATTATTAAAGTCTGAATTAGAATTAAATAAAAATCTTAATTAGCATGGTTAGTCATGTTAGTGGCCAAGTATTCATGGTATTTGAAACAAATAAACCATGAATGTACATTAAAGTATAATTTTATTATTCCTCCTGCAACAAAAGTTGAAGTACATGCATGCAAGCCAAGAAATATGTATTACAATCTGGCAGTGGCTACAGCGTACCGTTTTGTATTTAAGCTTCACCAGATACATTTTAGAAGCTGAAATGCCTGGATACTTCCTTATGTTATGAAGTTTCTGTTATTGATTTGTCCATTGCACTTCACCTAGTTTTCATGGTACACTACATGTACATGTAACCGTTTACAAAAAAAAATATTACTGTTTGAACAGTCACAGTGAAATACACTCGAAGTCTTAAATGTATAACATATGTATATGTAACAATGTTTTAGATTTTAACGAGAGAAATTTATGTATTACTGAAAAATTATTACACCAGGGTTTTCGATATCACAAACTAGTCAAAACATTTACTAAATTTTATCATCGGTATAAAGACATCATTCGTAAATATAGCTCAACATGCAGACTTCTAATATGTTCAGGTATTTCACATCCAATTTTTTATGGTAATATACTTTATAAAGCACAAAAGTGTCAGTATTCACCTCAGAAACTTACAAAACCTTTGAATAGACTTATTAAGAAGGGATATAATTACGATACTGTTGTCAAGTCATTAAAGATTGCATATTTTGGCGTTAATATTGAGTCACTGATAAGGTCTTTGCATCGGAACTAAACACATTTATTCTAAAAACAGTTGTTGGCATGACACGGGTTATGTTCTTCTCATATATGTTATGATGGTATGATATTAAACCCCTAACGGGAAGAATTGTGCCTGATGTTCATATGATGAAATCATAATCTTTCAGTCAGTTTAATTGAAGTCTGGAGCTGGCATGTCAGTTAACTGCTAGTAGTCTGTTGTTATTTATGTATTATTGTCATTTTGTTTATTTTCTTTGGTTACATCTTCTGACATCAGACTCGGATTTCTCTTGAACTGCATTTTAATGTGCGTATTGATATGCGTTTACTTTACTACATTGGTTAGAGGTATAGGGGGAGGGTTGAGATCTCACAAACATGTTTAACCCCGCTGCATTTTTGCGCCTGTCCCAAGTCAGGAGCCTCTGGCCTTTGTTAGTCTTGTATTATTTTAATTTTAGTTTCTTGTGTACAATTTGGAAATAAGTATGGCGTTCATTATCACTGGACTAGTATATATTTGTTTAGGGGCCAGCTGAGGGACGCCTCCGGGTGCGGGAATTTCTCGCTACATTGAAGACCTGTTGGTGACCCTCTGCTGTTGTTTTTTATTTGGTCGGGTTGTTGTCTCTTTGACACATTCCCCATTTCCATTCTCAATTTTAATTGAGTTACTGGATTAATTGTTATGGTATCTTGAAAGGTTCATGTCTTAGTGTCTGTCAGGCAGGGTTGGCCTGATCCTGACTTCATTTCATGGATCAGTGATTAAGGTTACTTCAGTTACATGTAATTTGTCAAGTTTGTTTCTCACACATGTTTAAAAATACTACAAGCAGTAGGAAAAATAGGTCAACTATATTTGGTTTATGAAATAAGTGTAAGGTGAATATGTCTAATTGCAAGACTTACATCAGACTTTGACCCCAATGAAAATGTCATGCCTCATGGTTCATTGAACAATGCTTAGTTTTTGTGGTTTGATCTATTTCCACATATTTCTCAGATGCTACAGTATAAACTACATGTACATGCATGACATGTATAGGATCACTATTTTTGACATATTATTGGATATTCATAAGTTAGTTTTCATGGTTTGGATGTTAAGAATGTTAAGTCTATTTCACAGACAGTATAAATCACTATTTTGGGTATCATGGGTATGGAATGTCAGTTTGTAGGGTGTACATCATCTCGTCTGGCATGGTTAATTTGACTGCAACTTCATTTTCAAAGGTAAATGAAAATTGAAAGTTTGTGTGATACTTGTGATCTGAGCGTCACTGATGAGTCTTATGTAGACGAAACGCGCGTCTGGCGTATAAAATTATAATCCTGGTACTTTTGATAACTATTGTACATGTAGTAAAACCTTCATACATGTAGGCAAAGCAGAGATGACATTTCAGCATTTGCACAGTCACTCTTGTTTACATCTGACACCAGTGATCATGTCTACATCTTGATTATACACATGTAGCTGCTTTTTGATAACAAAAGTCTGACAACTATTAACAATTGTTATAATTCATTTGATAATATGATAATACTACATGTAGGTATTTTAGTTTTGTATAACATATAAAAAAGAAGATGTGGTATGATTGCCAATGAGACAAGTATCCACAAAAGACCAAAATGACACAAACATTAACAACTATAGGACACCGTACGGCCTTCAACAATGAGCAAAGCCCATACCACATAGTCAGCTGTAAAAGGCCCTGATAAGACAATGTAAAACAATTCAAACGAGAAAACTAACGGCCTTATTTATGTAAAAAAAATGAACGAAAAACAAATATGTAACACATAAACAAACGACAACCACTGAATTACAGGCTCCTGACTTGGGACAGGCACATACATAAATAATGTGGCGGGGTTAAACATGTTAGCGAGTTCCCGACCCTCCCCCTAACCTGGGACATTGGTATAACATGTATACTGTATGATAACCAGAATAAGGAGATATGTGGTATGAATTTCAATAAAACAACCATCAACCGTAAACTTACCAAGACGGGGATCTCCATGGATGAAAATTGAACGATGGAGGAACTTCAAGTGAAGTGATGTAATTGTTAGTAAGTACATCCTTCAACAATGAGCAAAATCAGTTCTCCATAAGTGTGATAATGAAAAACCTATAACAGGCCTAGCTATATTGCATAATGTACATGATGTAAACAAGTTCAGATGAGAAACCCAATTTGGATTTTTATACCATGTATACAAAAGCAACATTGATACGTCAGTGATGACAAATATATTGTGGTTAATCAAAGACTTGTACTATAATAGTTGATCATCTGCCCTTATTCATGTTTTCCTACAAATCAATTCCATCTGCTTTTGAATAAATGCCTTCTAAATATATATCCCAAGATGTTAAACAACATTTTCCCATTGTTTTCCATAAACACAATAAGCATTACAAAGTCATACATGTATAACGCACTAAACCATTATAGGTCAATGTATGGCCTCAGGTGCGGATCCAGAGGGGGGGGTCCCTGGGTTTGAACCCCCCTTTTTTGGACGATCAAGGCATTTGAATGAGTACATGTAATTGGAACCCCCCTTTGTCCTGGGTTAGTAACAACCCCTTTTTTAAATGGCTGGATCCGCTCCTTGGCCTTCATCATGGAGCCTCGGCTCACACCGAACAAAAATATAAAGGGACCCAAAATATTGTCTGTACATAATTATCTATCTATCTATCTAGTAACATTGTTAGTTTTCTTTACTGTTTGAATAATATGTCATTATTGTACAAGCATTTATGGGATTAAATAATTTGAATTTGAACAATTGAAATGGGAAAATATTTTGGATAAACGTACATCTGATCAACTGAAACCACATAAGAGAATCCGATGTCAGTCTTTAGAATTTAATAAGACCGGAGTCTAAAGAATACATCAAGTTCTAAAAAGTGATGTGAAAAAAATAAAAGAATGCAGATTTGATTTCCATGTCTGAAACAATGCAAGTTTTCATGTTTTGAACATTTGAACTTTCACCGGCGCTAGTTATTTTGTTTCGGGTCTTGAACAGTACGTCCATCTACTAGTATTTAGATATGTATGGTAAATTCTTTGCGAAAAATCCGGTGAAAATATGAATTTTTCTCGCGAGTGATAATATTTTTTTACCTCAATCATGAATGCTGACTTGCTATTTACCTGTATGATGTGTATCAATTACAATTGAACTTCAAATAGACCATTCCGTACAATGTACAATACAAAGTCGAGTTAATATTGAACTATTCAAAAATAAAATACGGTAAAATAAAATAAATTAAATTCAGATAGATTTAAGATTTGTTTTCCATAGCTGCAAAAGATGTGTTCAATGTCTATTTTTTTTTTACATGTATAGAAATCAAAATGATTATACGGCAATATTTATAATTTTACAAGAAAAAAATGTAGCCCCCCAAAATTTAGTGTGTGAAATAAGCCCTCAAGAAAATATAAAGCAGTTTTATATGGGGATAAGTTTGACAAGTGTGTGTATTAGGAGTTCCCCTCTAGGTTTAGAGTATATCATGTATATTCAGCGTTATTATGAAGTGATGTGATTCGTAAAACTACGGGTATTGAAAACAACCGTGTATGCATGAATGATTTTACACCTAACTAATTTAATAAAAAAATAATTAAATTGTTATTTAGATGATATAAAAATTGCCAACTTTTAATTCAATTATAAAGATACATTTGGTAACAAATATATTGGGTAACGTTTTTCGATTTTTCTGTTAGTAGTTATCTTTTATCTAGTGAAATTGCAGGTATCTAGCTATAGTGCTGGTTCCGATTTTATTGGTTCAAGGAGATAATGCCGAGGAAGTGTTAAAAAAATATATAAATTCAGCACATTCACTAAATAACCGAGGAATACAAAATGTGTTCAGCGGCAAATATTTCAAAATTCTTTTTTTTCAAATCAATATCTATCTAAAATTAATGTATTACATTGGAGTGATAGTTGTTTTTCTTTGTCACAACCTTATATTTCACACAGTAATTTTTTTTTACAAATAATTGAACCTATATCCCTGACTGTTAGACTTTTAAGTGTACATGAAGATCAATGTTTGGAAGTTGCTACGCTTATAAATTAGCTATGCCTAAACAATGGTTGTAGCTATATATCATATTTTAACTGTTACAACTTTTTCTGCGTTTAAACAGTTTATTTATGACTGTTTCAACGTTTTCCGTGTTGGTACAGTAATTACATGACTGTTACAACTTTCAAATAGTTGCATCAGTTTTATTACGACTGTGACAACCCTTTAGGCGTTTAATCAGTTTATTTATGACTGTTGCAACGCTTTTCGAGTTGGGACAGTTGTAAATCAACTGTTACAACTTTGAAATAGTTGTATCAGTCCTTTAATAACTGTGACAGTTATTTCTTGCGTTGTTTCAGTCGATTTATGTTGTAGACAAACACTTTCAAAGTTGGGACAGTTACAAAAAAACTGCAGCAGTGAAATTTAACAACTGTTACAACTTTAACAAACATTATCAGTCTTAGAACGACTGTTACTGGTATGGACAGACGTATTTTCGTCCAGTAGTGATAGCTTGGAACCAATATGTAAGAAAAAATATTAATCTCCGAATATTATATTTCTCCTCAAAAAAGTATGATTTGGAAGAAAAACAGCAGTATTTATAAAGTGAACTTATAAAAACATTTATTCAATTATAAAACTCTCGAAAACACTTTTTCTCACATAAATACTTATTTATCAGAATTTTATCCTGAAAGAAATCACTGCATATATTTTAAGTTATTATTTACTGTTCATTTACAAAAGAGATGATTTCAGCTTCTAAATTATGAATTTTCCATTTCTATGTACCGACATTCCTACAGCGCCTGTATACAGAGTATATATATTTTCCAATTCATACGATATTCTAGGGCTTGTGTTTACTATAATTATGATTTCCTTGATAGACGGTTGCTGCTAACAAGGAAGCTTTTAACCAAGAGTTTCAAATGATGAAGTTGAAATCATTCCTTTGAAAGTTTTACTGGCACCATTCCGACTTGATTGACCGTTATGGAATAACCGTTTCATAGATTGTATCGGATATGTTCCTATGTAACTATAACCACTTCCTTTTTTCATGAATGTGACCTACAGAGCTATACTGTTTACCAGATTTGTATTAACTTGAGCAACTCGACGGGTGTCACATGATGAGCAGGATATGCTTACCCTTCTGAAGCACCTGCGACCACCCCCAGGTTTTGGTTGGATTTATGTTGCTTAGTCTATGCTGTGTTTTGTGTACTGTTATTTTGTCTGTTTGTCTTTTTCTTGTTTTGGCCATTGCGTTGTCAGTTTAATTTCTATTTATGAGTTTGACTGTCTGTTTTGTATCATTCGTCCCTCATTTTATACACTCTCCCCAGCTACAGTTGTTTGAAGAATTCAAGAACAAGATTTAAAATATAGTCAGTTTACCGTATATGCATGTTTTCTGACATGAAATGTCCAGAACTAGTTTAAAACTATTCTGATAACAAATGAAAAGCATTTCAGAAAAGTATCTATACTAATACATCTAAAGACCACTCTTTTGTTCACCTAATAAAGGTATAACCGAGGAATCAAATTGAAAATGGAAATAGGGAATGTGTCAAAGAGAGAACAATCCGAGCATAGGACAGTCAAGGTACAAGTCAAACAAGCATTGCAGGACCTTGCCTTAGAACAATACTTAAAAGGCCCTGCGACATGTGACTGTTCCCACTCGCCGTATAATTACAGCCCCTCTGGTCATGTTATAACTGAAGATCTAAACATAATTCAACATGAAAATCTCCGAAAGGTGATTTCTCATGGTTCTAAGTTTAGAGAACCCCAACACATCAATTGGAACCATAACTTCAAAATAATTATGGATTCCATTGAGGACTACGACAGAGCATGGGCTAAGCGAGAAGAAGTTGAACTGGACACTTTGTCAGAATGGGTTTAAACTATCAGGTCTCTGATAAAACGTCGCATTCACAAGTTGAAAAAGTGTGTGAACGATCGACCAAAGTACATTTTCAGAGACAAGGAGGCCATGAAATGTCTATCATCTCTTCATGATAAGTATGTTGTTGTTCCTGCGGACAAAGCTTCAAATAATAATGTCTTTGTATGTAAATCGTATTACTACGAATGTCTTGTAAAAGAATTGGGTATAAAGGAGCACTCAGGTAATCCCACATACAAAGACATATCATTTGACAAGGATGAAATTTTAGCAAATCATAAGTCCTTCATGGCTTCAATAAACATTACATTGAACACGAAATCGGAGGACTTACCTTGTTTGTATTGGATACCAAAGCTTCACAAAATTCCGTACAAACAACGGTATATTGCTGGCACATTTTCATGTTCCACTAAAGAATTGTCCATTAAATTGACTAAAATTTTATCTGCAGTGAAAGAGGGTCTTCAGAAATACTGTGAAACTGTTTACTCGCGTAGTGGTATTAACCATATGTGGATTCTTAAAAATTCTAAAGAACTTCTAGACGATTTTAAATCTCGGTCTATTTCTGAAATTAGTTCTATCAACACTTTTGATTTTTCAACCCTGTATACCACCATTCCCCATGTGAAATTGAAAAATCGACTAAAAGAAATAATCCACAATGCCTTTCAACATAATCAAAGAGCTGAAAGCTCTGAGGAAAAATGACGCCACTGTCTCTTATATTGGGATAGTTTTTATGCAAGTCTTGATTTTCACATACCTTAATTAGTTTAACAATGCAACATGTCTCGTAAGCATATAATTGATATTTGTATATGTGTGTGTGTGAAGTGAAGGTGACAACTGGCTGTTTTTTTAAGACAAATGAATAGGTCAAGACTACCTGAATTGTACAAATAAATACCGTAGAAAGGCTTGTATATTTCTCACTGGTACATAGTCTGAATCCGGGTCCGTTCGCGCCCATTCACGTTTGCGCCCACTCATGTTCGACCCCTTTCACTTTCACACTCTACATGTTCGCACCCAATCTTAATTGGTTTTGTGTTTAATAACTCTGTAAGCAAGTGTTTTCTTATAAGTATAATTGTTGTCATTGTCTCAAAATAAAGTGTTGAATAAATCTTAATCATGTTTTGCTATATTTTGGTTCTTATATTTTATTGCTTCGTTGTTTCAGATTAAAGGGACCAAGCTGTTAAAAACAATTATCTTTTGTGTTTTTCCTTTAAAATCTTCAATGTTTTACTCATACCAAGCTATAAATACATTCAGTATTTACACCAAAGCAATTTAAAACAACAATCATGATTTTCCAATTATTCAACTTGAATTTGAATTAAAATTGGGCGCAGAGGAGTAGAGTGCGAACGGACCTTGGGTGCGAACGTGTAGGGTGCGAACGTGTATTGAGCGCGAACAGACCTGATACCACAGTCTGAACCCCCTTCTCCCACAAAATATTAAGTAAATAATCTTTTTGTTACTGTTATCAAAGATCTAATGAAACTCAGGTAATTTCAAACATTTGTCAAAGAATTCTAGTCAAACCGGCACCTGGTTAAATCGACACCTGATATAGTCAATTCATCACCCATGTTAAATATATATTTTTAACAGTATTTTAAGCAAAAAGAGTAAAATACTAACTTTCACATTTTTGGGTGTTCATGTACATTTTGTATATATTTATTTTTCTCAACTAAATGACTTTTTGGTGTATTTTTAATGATATATATATGAGTAGTCCAAATAATTATTACGTCTGGCAAGGCTTTTTTAATCTTATATTGGGACACCTTGTTAATTATTTTCTGAGACGCCTTCCTACGAACGTCGTAGGAAGGCGTACCCGAAAAAAAAATATCCTTGCCAGACGTCATAATTATTTGGACTAATACATGAGATATTGGATATTTAAACCAGTTGAGCATTTTACAGGATTGTTGGTTTAATGCTGTTTAAACTTTACTGAAAAAAACACCTTAAATTTGCTAATTATTTGGCATGAAAGTTTGATTTATTGAAAGGGACTCATAGTTTTCCATTTTATTTTAATAATTGTCTAATTGTTAAAACAACAGTTGGGTAAGGGCTTCGTTGTTTACCTTTATACACAACAACATATTCACTTTGGTTTCCTTGTTTACCTAAATACACAACAACATATTCACTATGTACTTGGTAACAGTTATTAATTAATTGAATAGAAAATATTACAACAAATATCATTGGATGCCGAATTGACGTCAAATAGGTGCCGATTTGACTATGCCGACTTGACTTGTACGTTTCAATTCCTCTGCGATCGTTTGCGGTATTTTCTTGAGAAAACCTATTTTCCATCATCAAAGAGAAGAAGAAACTGCTTGAAAATGATTCTGGAACGCTTCATGATTGTAAAAATAAGTTTAATTCACTCAAATAACAATTTTGAAACTTGCGATGTTTAAAAAGGAAGTTTCAAATGCACGTGTAAAAGAAGAAAATAACCGGTGAGAGTGGAAATCCGTACATGACAGATATCACTATAGTACGACTTTGAAAGTAAAACAGTTCCATCCTTTTGTAAAACAGTCTTTAATATACCTATCACATTAATGTTTGAAGGGTCTTAAGCTTATTCAAACCATTTAAGTCACTATGAAACACCAAAACGGAATGAACAATAACCGATTACGTTTTGTAGTTTACAAATTCTAAACTAGTTCCCGTCAAACTACAACACTTTGTTCGAGTGTAATGGAATACAAGCAGAAACCAGTTAGTAAATATGAAACCGAGTGTAAACTGGTTCCTGGCTGATAACTACACAATGATCATGCATAATGATAACACAAGCAGATTCCAGTTTGTATGAAAAATAGTAAATACGAAACCAAGAGCGGTAGGCAGAGAAATGTAATGAAGTTCAGGTCGGCAGTAATGGAACAATGACTGCGTCATTTTCCAAAAATGGTAGCATACACTATAAATAAATTACTTTGGGATTTCATAAGGCATATTTCGTTAATAGTGACAAACAAAAATGTAAAACATGCTACACAAAAGAACAAGTGATCAGTATGCTGGAGTTTCTTATCGACAACATATTTGTTGAGTTTGGAGGTAGACTTTTTCAACAAATTGTCGGCATTCCTATGGGAACGAACTGCGCGCCTCTCCTTGCTGCCCTCTTCTTGTTTTCATATGAATCGGAGTTCCTTCAGACCTTTGTTAAAAACAAGAAGATCAAAGAAGCAAGGTTATTTAATTTCACTTTCAGATATATTGATGATGTTCTTTCCATTAACAATCCGAACTTTTCTGATTGGGTTCCATTAATATATCCACCAGAACTAGAAATTAAAGAGACAGCAGACACGGCTTCATCCACCTCATTTTTAGACTTATACCTCGAATTTGAAATACACAGTCATCTTAGTATCAGCATTTATGACAAACGAGACGATTTTGATTTTGAAATTATCAATTTCCCCCACCTTAGTAGCAATATACCAACTTCACCTGCATATGGAATATACATTTCCCAACTTATTCGGTATTCAAGAGCTTGCAGCTCCTACTCAGACTTTGTAAAACGTCACCAGTGTCTGAGCAGAAAGTTGATGAACCAGGGGTATGTCAAAGAACGTCTCGTCCTTTTTCTAAAAAAGTTCATCGGAAGGTACTCAGAACTTGTTGATAAATATTTCGTATCAACTTCGCAAATTATACACGATGGTCTTGAAGTATAGATTTTGCGTACTGACGTTGTTTATCATCTTAATAACGTGTTATATTGTTCTTTTATTTGTCTTTATTAACATTACTTTTACTGTTAAGTCTGCTTTTTGAGATATCCTTTTGACGTAACTCTATGCTTATGTATCCCATCATACTTTGAACGACATAATTAATTTACGATGTGAATCTGTACCTATGTATCTTGTCATACTTTGAATGACAAAATTATTGTATTTATTAGTATTACTTTTACTGTTAAACCACTTTTTTGTGATATACATTTGACGTGACTCTGTACTAATGTATCCCGTCATACTTTGAACCACACTCTTATTTTATTTATTATTATTACTTTAACTGTTAAGTCAGTTTTTGTTATATTATTTTGCGTGACTGTATTTATGCATCCCGTCATACTTTGAACGACAAAATTATTTCATGTCTACCTGTGCGAATTTCAAACGCGCAATTTTACTCCAGTACTCAAAACCCTCCTTCCTTGATGGGTGCATTTTACATAGACAAATAAAATCATATAATATAATCAAAATGAGGATGTTAATTTGATGTATGCCTTTTTGTGCTTCTTCGTTACATTTGTTGTTTTTATAGTGATTAAGTAAGGCAACAGTAGTATACCGCTGTTCAAAACTCATAAATCCATTGACAAAAAACAAAATCGGGATAACAAACTAAAACCGAGGATGATAACACAATGTTCACTGCTGTACCCCTATTTTTGACATTTTTACCTATTGTGTCTGTTTGTTTTGTTCACGCATCGGTGACAATATAATGGAATTTGATGCGACTGTCATAGAAGTGAGAGGTTTAGCTAGCTATAAAACCAGGTTCAATCCACCATTTTCTACATTTGAAAATGTCTGTACCAAGTCAGGAAAATGGCAGTTCTTATCCATTCGTTTTTTATGCGTTTTGTTATTTGATTTTGCCATATGATTATGGACTTTCCGAATTGATTTTCCTCTGAGTTCAGTATTTTTGTGATTTTACTTTTTATGTAAAAATATATATACTTGATAGGGTACACTGAAAATTTTACCGGTTTACATCAATTACTGTTTCAAACAATAAACAATAAGACAAATTAATAAGTTCCGGAACTATCTAATGCGATTTCCTTTTAGTAATGTCCTTATATGTTACATGTTACCTATTACCTTATATGTACGTTCCGCATCTAGCAGACCCACCACCAAACGGTGTATTTCAGATTTTCTATATACACGGGTCATGATCACAGACTTCAGCCTACTAAATTCATCATAGTTACATTGTTTCCCATTGTAGTATTTGAAGAAGCATGACTTTATGAAATACAAACATTTCAATTTTTTTTCAAAGGTCAGAATATAGGGTTGTTGTGATTATTGTCAACGTGTATATGCCCGAACCTTTCACAGTTTAAACTAGCACTTAATGTCGTAACCTTAACCACCCTTACATTTAATTTAGGATTACCACAGATTACAATATGATCAATATGCATATATATATTTTCTCTGACCTATTTTCGTATGCAACCGGATGCGACGTACCATGATTTGGTGGTATTCCACCTCTCCGAAAACTGTGACCGGAGTACTTAGAACTGTCATATCCAAGAAATGTTAAAGACTGTTTTTATCTGGTAAGAAACCCATTAAACAGGAACATATCTCTATTGATACATAATCAGCACACCCCTCTCATTTAATCTTTCCAGGAGCATGTCTCTATATTGTTTATAATCAGGTCAAGCCTCTGATTAAAGCTGTCCAGGAGCATGTTCATGTTTATACAGAATTATCTCACTCCTCTGATTGATATAGAAACACATTTCGAATATCACGGCCAAGACCATGTGAAAATTTCCAACAAATATATGGCCTCTTTGAACTATTTCCTAATAAACACATGGATTACACTAAACGAAACCATTCTTTTAATAAAGAAAGAAATCAACAAAAGATAACACTCTCGGAAATGTTTTTGTTCTTTGTTTTCTTCTATAATACTGGCACCTTTTACAACGTATTCAATGTATTTGGTTTTGCTCATTGTTGAAGGATACATTTACCTATAGTTTTAGACATACATTGTATTTAATGGGGAAATACAGGAATCGAGAAGAAACAGGTTGAACAAATTAACTCCAAATGTTATAAATATTGCTTAGTGAAGGATGTACATCTGAGTTGACGACTGCATGCGAAAAACAACGTTTCCCTATCGAAGCACGAAAGAACCCTCCTCTGTTTTTTCAGGAAAGATCTGAAATTGATGGGATAACAGTGTCTTCCTTCGCAATGGGTGTACATTTATGTTATTAGGATTCTGTAGGTTATTTGTCTCTTTAAGGCGAGGTTTGGCTAGCCACAAAACCAGGTTCAACCCACCATTTTGTTTAATAAATGTCCTGTACCAAGTCAGGAAAATGGTTGTTGTTATCTTCTCATTCGTTTCTATGTGTGTCGTTTCTCTTTTTTTGTAGCACTTTAGTGTTTCTGTTGTTTTTTTGTTTTCCTGTTTTTTAGTTAGTAACCCGGATTTCTTTTATCTCATTCAATGCATTACTTTCGAACAGCGGTATATATACTGTTGCCTTTATTTGCAATCACTCGACATTTTCTTTTTTATAGTAATAAAAACATGAATAAGCTAGAGAAGTTAACAAAAAATAACACCAGATAATTTTTATTCTGATTAATTTGCTGATATTAATTGTTATCACAAAACTATTCTTTAAATTACAAAATCTACAACATTTCATTGATACCATTACAAAACAATCAGTATGTAGATAGTTACTTCCATTGATAATTAACTATCTCTTAATTACACAAAACTTATAAACTCCATTGAATTTCTATTGATCGCAATATTAACAAAACATGTTGTTTGATAAATTTCTATCAAATTTTAATTATAAATCATAAAGTTTAAATCAACGTCGCGCAAATGGCAACTCTAAATACTAATTATATCAAATGTTAACCGATTACAGGGGGAACATGCATTTATGAAAAGGAAAGACGCTTCATGGAAATGGTCTCAATACAATGCAATATGTAGACAAATTTCCTTACAGGAGAATCTGAGGGTATTTCGTTTATATTGCTGATATATAAATTGTTATCAAGAACCTATTCTTTGAATTACAATATATACAACATTTCATTCAAATTATTACAAACTAGTAACAACCAGTATATAGATATTAACTTTAGTTGATAATAACATATATCTTTATCATATAAAACTTTCAGACGCCATTGAATTTTTATTGAGCACATTATTGATAAAATAATTGTTTGATAATCGTACAACTAATTTTATTTTAACCTTTAAAGTTTACATTAATTTTGATCACATGAAATTCTACATACTAATTACTGTGGATTCCTTTATTTTCATGGACACCAATTTTCGTGGACGAAGGAAAACTTGGATGCTCGTGGACATTTAATTTCTTGGTTGTGCCGAAGTCTTTACAAGCCTTTACAAAAATTGTCATTAGTTGAACATTTAATTTCGTGGTTCACCTATACCTACAAAGTTGTAGTGCTGGTTCCCGGTTTTACCTGGTTCTAATCCGGATGTCCAGGAATACTGGCGCATGAGCACTCTCTTAACGATAACTACCAGAAAAAGAAACAGACAGCCTTGTAAGTGAAATCGGTAAATCCGTTCCATCTAAGACATAACTTAGATCGGAACAGCCATCGTTGATAGCGAACTCGGACTTAATAGACATACATTCTATCATTGGCGCTGCGGCAAAAAGCGGGCCCTGATAAAACGTATTTTTTGGGTTTTCTTTCTGAAAAAGTGGTCTGCATCAGGGGATCGGGTTTTGATCCAGGGATGAGACAGTTTTAATTCAGAAAAGGAAAAAGGGACAATTGGATAGTTTTCGGGGTAGAAAGCTATTCAAGGGTCAAATCGATTGACGGATTGTTAATTTTGAAATTGTTTTTTTATTTAAATTTCCACTTTGAGTTTGTACTGGTTCCCGGGCCAAGAATTACCTCCCGTGGATCCAGTTCTTGTCCGAAGTGCATCACCGGAAGTCATTCCCGGTAAACAACATTGTTTTTTTTTTTCTTTTTCAACAAAACTTTTTGAATTTGCCAAGTGTACGCGACACTGAGGCCCAATTAAACTTATTTAATATCACCGATAGTAGTATCAGGTACTTGTTGCCGCCATCCACTTGTCAAACAAGGCGGAAAACCACAGTTTTTGCACAAAAAAAGAAAACAACCGACTGCAGATTGTATTTGTGTATAATTATTGTTATTTACTTTGAAATAAAATAAAGTTGTCCTAACAATTGCCCACCCATAATATACACAGGTAAGCAAGTGTAGTTGTGTTTTATTATTTATTTTCAAATAAATAAATTTGTTTGAACACTTGCCCACAATCAAGGTAAATAATGGCACGGGTAAATATAAACCAGTGCTCCTACCAAGAGTTGTTGACACTCCCAGGGGTAGGGCCCCGCATAGCGGAACATATATTAGATATAAGAGAGGGGAAAGGGTTCATCACAGAGGATGACCTATCCGGAATTAGTTATTTGAGGGTAACATTCAACCTCCTTGACCGGGTAGACTTTTCCAGGTCTGTTAATTACCATCAAGGCCCCCCTCCCCACGGCCAAACCACTCATGACCGTAGGGAGTATGATGAAATGGTGCAGAGGGTAGACCGGGTGGCCATGGGGAGAACACCATCAATGAGGGGACCCCCCTTCCAAATAAAACAGGAACAAGGGTGGTCAGACATACAGACCCCAGGGGACCCTGGTCTTATGAATTCAGCCTTTTTAGGGGAATCAGATGATGACAGTGTTCCATGGGATACTGAGCCTCAGGGGGCATATGGCAGGCATGATACCCCATACAAATGTCAGCCTCAATTAAACCCCGCCCAGAGGGACAACAGGTACAGGTCCCAGACTCAAGAGTATGAAAAGGGGTACACAGGTAATATTAAAGCGGAGTGGTATCCACCATCCCAAAATTCAAATACTGGATACCAACATCAAGGTTATGGTTGTCCATCTCAGCCCGGGGCTATTCTCGATGAGTCCCAGGGCTTCTCCCCAGCACCATACCATCAAGAAGGTGGGGATCAGACCTCTTGGAGACCCGGTGAGACGCCAAGAAGTAGATATGAAAAACACCAACAAGGGAGGGCCAGCCAGAAACCAAGAGGACCCAGGGATCAGAGTAATATAAGGCCCCCACTCCCACATTTAAATGAAGCCCAACCCTCAAACCATTATGAGGTGGGTCAGATAAATACACAGGTAAGCAGCAGAACTACAACACCTTACCGTGTAGGGCCACAGCCCATGCGGGCAAGGGTACAATATTCAGGTACCCCATATCAGGAAGGCTCAGGCCAAGTCAGGCCCAATGTGGCCCCACAATCAGGACAAAATGGCAGGGGGCAAGATTATAGGTATGGCATAGATCCTAACCAGTCACAGCCAAATGCAACACAAAACAAGGTACAGGGAGGTTTCACGCCATACAATCCAGGGCCGCCATCAGGGATTCAAACAAGGCCAAGGGTGCAGGGGTCCCAGCCACATAAAAAAGTTGACCATGCACCCAAAACTCTAAAGTATGATGGAAAATCAAATTGGAAAGCCTTCTATGTGAAATTTTCACGGTACGCGGAGGTATATGAATGGTCCCCTCAAGAGTGTAAGGATCAAATTTGTTGGTGCTTAGAGGGTAAGGCCAGCGAATACTACGCAATGTTGACCGATCGAAATAAACACATGTCATTCACGGATATGATCGAAAAGTTCGAAAAGCGTTTCGGATATAAAGAGTTGCCTGAAACTGCTCAGGTCCAATTTCAGATTGCCCGTCAACAGGCAGACGAAAATCTGGAAGACTGGGCTGACAGGGTTCTTTCCCTTGCTACAAAGGCATTCAGGGACCTACCTGAGGATCACATGTACCAGCAGGCGGTCCTCAGGTTGTGTCAGGGGGTGTCTGATAAGGAGGCGGGGACTGCAGCCTCGAATGTCCGTCCAAAAAGTATTGAGGAGGCCATTGATAAAATGAGATGGTTCCAACACAACCAACAGGCTATTTATGGTAGGGGTCCTAAAAGGGAAGTGAGACAGACAAGTCTTAATAGGGGGTACCCGTATGAACAGGAAGTAACTGTTTCAGCTACCACTTTACCATCTAAGAGGGACTCAGAGACCCCTTGGAAAGCAGACATAGAGAGGGTAGAAGACAAAATTGACAAGATGCAATCAGACTTACTGTCTGAACTTAAAAAGATTGCAATTCCAGCCCCTGCTCCTAGCCAACCATCAGGGAGAAATCACTCTCCAGCTAGGATGGAATGTTATAGCTGTGGGTCCCAAAACCATTTTAAGCGGGATTGCCCAAAACTTCGGAGGTCGCCTTCCCGCAGTCCATCCCCGGGGTCACGGGGAAATTGCTTTCATTGTGACCGTCCTGGGCATATGAAGAGGGATTGTCCCATGAGAAATAGGGAAAAAGCTGTGACTTTCGCAGACCAGGTTAGATCTGCCTCCAAGGAGGCTTTAAACATGAACGGAGCTGCTCGAGAGGCCGGAGTCAGTTCCAAATAGATACAGGTCTCAATAAGGGCGAAACCACAAATAGTTGGGTTAGGGAAGTAGTAGAGAACCCCACAGACAAGGATGTTCCAGCCATGAATGTAACATCTAGAGGCAACATTGTTGATAGTGGGACTGAACCCTCATCTGATGTAAAGTTACTTGAACCAACGCTTCTTACATTTATGCCCCCAAAAGCTAAGGGAAACTTGACAGGGGAAAGGGTTGCTTTTGAAAGTAGTATGGAGGAAGGGAGTCTAGGGGGTAATGTGGGATCTGACTCAACCTCAACAGGGAGCGAGGGAGCGGGCATTGCCCCTCGGCAGGCAGATCGCCACTTGTCAAAGACTTTAGCCTATACCTTAAGACATGGAGCCCAGAAATACAATTATGATGTACAATCAGATGGGTACCTGTTTGTTGATGAAATCTTGAGTTGTCAACCTGGTCTAAAGGGGTACTCGGACGAAGATATTTGTAGGGTTGTAAGATTTGACGACAATAAGAGGTTTAGATTATCAACTGATGATATAACAGGTCGACTAAAGATTAAGGCAAATCATGGTCACTCAATCCCCATACATGATTCTGACCTGGTATTGATTAAGCAGGGTGAGGTAACAAAAGCATACCATTGCACCAGTATGGTGGGATGGGATGGGATAGTTGGCATGGGAATCAATAAGATGGGCCGGGTTCACATTCATTTTAGTACCCAAGTCCCAGATAGTCTGAAGCCGCATTGGGAAGTAATCGTTCAAGTCGATATAAAAGAGGCTCAGCAGGACGGTTACAAGTTTTTCCGGTCCCACAGTGGACTTATTTTGTGTTCAGGGAATGAGGAGGGTACTCTTCCAGCAAAGTACATTTCATTTGCCCAGCATTTGGATTCAGGGGAATACATGAATTTAGATCCCTCTGTCAGTCTTCATGATGACGACGAATCAATTGAAGCCGAACATTCAGATCTGATTTGCGAAATAGGCTCTTCATGTAATAGTGTGAACGAGGTTATGTGTGTCCATCAGGATACCCCACAGGTTTCACAGCAGGTAAAGGGGTCATATGATGTTGGGGCACGTGAGTCCGAGTCTACTCAAAGTGCAGACCCGGGGAAACATTTCTTTGACAGCACATGCAAGTCGACTGAATGGGGAAAAGTTGGTCCAAATACTGAACAGTCTGGAAATTGGTCGGACTCCACAGGGGATGGGGTTTCTGAAATTGAAAACGACCCTCCCCCAGGATATCGCGAAGCAACTAGGGAACCTGGTGATGAAACCTCAGGTAGTGACCTAGATAACACTCTGGTGAAAGGCATGCAAGACAGTAAAGGTGACCCCGAGAATGAAGAGGGCGTGGTTACAGTCTGTCGACTTCGTTCTGGTTCAGTTTTCAGGGTACCTGTAAAGGTTCAGGGGCAGAGTTTGTTTGCAGTTGTAGACACTGCTGCAGAGGTGACACTTATTTCAGAGGAAGTGTACAAGTCCCTGAAGGTTGTCCCCCCAGTTCTTAAGGAGGTCATTATGCACACGGCAGTTAGGGGTATGCAAATGAATGGATTCATTGTGGGACCCACTGAAATTCAGTTGGGTGCACGAGTGATGGAAGCGAATATTTATGTAGCTCCAATCTCAGATGACATGCTTTTGGGCTTTGATCTGTTAAGAGAAGAGGGAGTGGCATTGGATATGTTAGAAGGGCATTTGAAAATCGGAGATGAAGTTATCCCCATGACATCTGGTGCGGTGGGACAAGTCCCCCGTGAAGCTAATGTACTCTTGGATAAGACAGTCACTGTGCCCCCGAATTCAGTTATGAGGGTATCGTGTAACCTCAGTAATGAGTTGTCAGGATACGTGGTTGAGGCCTGTACCCATGATGAACTGTTAGTCCCCAGAACTTTACAGGCCCCGGGACGTCACCCTATTATTTGTTTAATGAATATTTCGGATAAGCACGTGACAATTCCAGAAAATGAGATGATAGCCCGGGCGATTGAAGTTGAAATACTTCCAGGCACGGAGTTGGGATTGGCCCAAGGAAATGACCCCTGGGTTTGCAAAGTTGAAGGGGAGGATCACTCATTGGTTGAGGAGGGTGTGCCCAATCATCTAAAAGATCTGTTCGACAAGTCAAAAACCGATCTAGATACAGATGGGCAAAAACAGTTAGCTTCTTTGTTGTCGGACTTTGGCGATGTTTTTGCGGCCAATGAATTTGACTTGGGCAACTTCTCCCTCATTGAACACCACATTGATACAGGGGACCACCCGCCTATTAAGCAGCGAATGAGGCGAACGCCTGTGGGGTTTGCTCAAGAGGAGGAAGCCCACTTGAAGCGAATGCTCGAGGCGGGGGTGATCCAACCTTCAGTGTCAGAGTGGTGCTCTGCCCCGGTCCTAGTTCGTAAGAAAGATGGTGGGGTCAGGTGGTGCATTGATTACAGAGCCATTAATTCCTGTACGGTCAAGGATGTATACCCCCTACCCTTGATTGGGGAATGTCTAGATACTTTGGCGGGAAACCAGTGGTATTCAAAACTTGACGCTAATTCTGCGTATTGGCAGGTTAAGATTCGGGAACAAGATCGGTCGAAGACCGCGTTCATTTCAAAGTACGGGCTGTTTGAATTTGCCAGGATGGCGTTTGGTTTATGCAACAGTCCGGCCACGTACGCACGGGTTGTGAATCTGGTCCTACGGGGGCTCACATGGGACATAGTCTTGGCGTTCTTAGACGATATCTTGGTATTAGGTCAAAATCTTGAGGCCCACTTCGCTAATCTTAGGGCGGTGTTGCAAAGATTCCGGGAATTTGGGCTCAAACTAAAACCGAAAAAGTGTGAATTGTTTCAGAAGAAAGTGGAGTTTCTAGGGAGAGTAGTAGGAGAAGGCGGTATGGAGATAGGTCCAGGCTATATTGAGGATGTAAAAAATTGGCCTACCCCTAACAATAGTAAAGATATCGAGAGGTTCTTGGGCTTTGCTAATTACCATCGATCCTTTATTCATGCATATTCAAAAATAGCTGTCCCCCTCCAAGAGGTCACAGGTAAAAGACCATACAGGTGGGAAACTGAACAGCAAGAGTCCTTTGACAAATTGAAAATGGCCTTGACTTCAGCCCCCGTACTCGCTCTACCGAATGCCACAGATCCCTTCATCTTGGACTGTGATGCCTCCGATAAAAGTTTGGGAGCCGAGTTGATACAGGTCCAGGAAGGAAAAGAAAGGGTTGTGGCGTATTCAAGTTTAACACTGGCCCCAGAGCAGCAACGCTATTGTACAACACGAAAAGAACTATTGGCTATTGTGAGGTTTACCCGCCAGTTTCGTCATTATTTGGCGGGACGTCCATTTGTAGTCCGAACTGATCATTCGAGTCTCACATGGCTCCTTAGGTTCAAGAACCCAGAGGGACAATTGGCTAGGTGGATGGAAGAACTCAGCCAGTACCATATGACTGTCCAACACAGGCAGGGTGTAAAACATGGAAACGCTGATGGACTTTCCCGAATCCCGACAGAACTACCATGCCCGGGGTTCTCTACGGAAATAGAATTGTCCGATCTCCCATGTAAAGGTTGCAAATACTGTGCAAAAGCCCATAGGCAGTGGTCTGGGTTTGCAGAGGATGTAGATTATGTTGTACCTCTTGCTACCAAGGTTATACCCGCACCGGAAGTCATGATGGTTCAGGGCCAGGCCAATAGCCGAGGTCAAGATTTGGATGAAATTCATGTTTCAAGGGTAATGATACTTGTGGCAGACGGGAATGTGGTTGTTTCTCCAGATACAGGGGAAATGTCCATTTGTGTCATTCAGGGTGACTATGGCGTTGGTTTGGGGAAATATGCAGTGGATGAGATTTGTGAGAGTCAGGGTAAGGACCCAGAACTAAAGTGGTTGGTAAAAGGGCTGAAGGGTGAAGGTGACCCGCCGCAAGGAGACATTTTCAGAAGTAGTCCACATGCAAAGTTTTATTGGGTGAATAGGTCTAGATTCACGATGACAAACCGGGGAGAGGTGATTCTCATTCCTACGAAAGGGGAAAACCCTCGTTTAGTTGTTCCAATAGAATGGAGGAATGAGATTCTTGAGTTGTGTCATGACATTCCGTCCGCGGGACACCAAGGTGCAGAGCGGACAAGGGAAAAAATAAAACAGAGTTACTATTGGCACGGGCTGGGGGCGGATGTTGAGAGATATGTAGCAAGTTGTAAACATTGTAGCCAGAACAAGAAGGCTACCAGGTCTGCTAGGTGTCCCCAAACCCTGTACCACTCTGGTTATCCGATGGAGAGAGTCCATCTGGATTTTATCGGACCCCTCCCCAAGACTGAGAGAGGGAATGAGAATGTGCTCATGATGGTGGACCAATTTAGCAAATGGGTTGAGTGTGTCCCCCTTCCATCGCAGACTGCCGAAGTGACTGCAAGGGCAGCGGTCAATGAGTTTTTCTGTCGCTTTGGGTACCCGTTTGAAATCTTTACCGATCAGGGTAGAAACTTTGAAAGTCAACTGTTCAGGGCTGTGTGTGGATTACTGCACATTCATAAGGCCCGAACAACCCCATATCGTCCTTGTGCTAATGGACAGGTTGAACGGTTCAATCGAACTCTAATGGCCGCAGTTAGGTGCTTTGTGGGAACTACTCAAAGGGCGTGGGACGAGAACATTGCCCAATTGGCGGGAGCAATAAGGGCATCAGTTAATAGAACAACGGGGTTTACGGCTAATAAGCTTATGCTAGGGCGGGAAGTTAACACCCCGGCCGAGTTGATGTTTAGACCCCCCAGGGATGGAAGCCCTCCAGATTTGGATGGGTATGTAGCAGAATTAGTCGAGGCTATGCAGGCAGCTCATGAAGTTGCCAGACTAAACATAAAGACTAGCCAACTTAGAAGTAAGAGGGATTATGATTTGAGGGTTAATCTACGCCAGTACAATGTAGGGGACTTAGTGTACCAATTGGACACTGCCACAACCCCGGGGAAATGCAAGAAGCTCTGTCCTGTATGGAAGGGCCCCGGAATTGTGTTTCAGAGGGTCTCCGCATACTTGTACAAGGTGAAGATGAAAAAGTCGTTAGTAACCGCCAATCACGATAGGTTAAAGATCTGTAAAGATCGAGTACTCCCTCCTTGGTTAGTTAAGGAAAAGAAGAGACTGGAACAGGGAAAAGAAGGGGTAGAGATGAATACCTTAGATAACCCAGAACAAAACCCTAAACAATCCCCTAAACAAACCCAGGATGATAATCCACCCGCACCAGACCCATTACAAGATTCAGACGCAGGGCAAGGTGGGGAGGGCACTGAAATATGTAGACCTGCTCAGAGCATAGAGGGGAAACCGTCAGGCGTACATACTTTTGAACCCGACCTTTTAAGCTCTCAGGAAGAAATGTACTGCATCTGCAGGGGCCCAGATATAGGGGATTTTATGATTGGGTGCGACGGGTGCACCGAATGGTTTCATGGGAGGTGTGTGGGTATTTCACCGCAAGATGGTGAAGAACTAGGGGAATACCTATGCAAAACTTGCAAAGAGGTCCAGGTAACAAAGGGTGTGACCTCAACTCCCATTAAACTCCGTAGGAGCGTACGCAACCGGCGCCCTACAAAAGAGTGAAGTGGTGGTTGATGAGACAGAAATAATAGGGGGGTTGGGTAATGGAACTTTGGGTTGGGTAGGGGAACTTGCTTACTCGTTTGAGGTGATGAGTAAGGTTGGGTATTCCTGTATTTTTCAGAAATTAAAGTAAAATGAGCAGTGCAAGTGACGAAGGGAGTTTCAAAGGAGGTAATGATTGGAAGTTTGGGAGAGAGCAAGCTGAGAGGAAGAGGAAAGATGCAGGGCACAGAGGGGCAGGGTCCAGACTACCCGCCTCAACACAGAGACTTTCAAGAAGAGATATTGATCGTAGTGGTAGAAGGGCGAGGACCTTGAAAGAACGGTCCCAGAGCCCCCAAGAGAATAGCCGGGGAAGGAAGAGGGGTAAGGCTCCTGAGAGATGGTCCGAGGCACGTTTGGCCAGGACCTCGTCATGGAGTGAGTGGACAGACACTCAAAGTGATTTGGAGGGAGACGGATCACCGCCAAGAAGGGTCACGATGAAATCAGTGTGTATTCCAAAGGATCACGAGGGAAAGGCAAGACAGACGGAATCAAGGTCCAAGTCCCCTGTCCAGCGTGGGGTCACAGTTGATCGTGAGGACCCTACACAGACGATGAGACCTGCAGGTGGTTTCAAACAGAGAGCCAAAAACCCGGAGAAGAGGGCAAAAGAAAACTGGAAAAGGGCTGAGCGTAGGCGAAGGGCATTACTCAGAGAAGAAAAGGGGCCAAGTCAAAAGTCCCAGAAAAACAGTCAGGAAACCAGAGGGACCATTGGGCATAGTAGACCTTCAATTCCAAGCCCAGCACTGTCCCGTAGAGACGAGGACAAATCAGCCAGCCAGGAGACGGATGGATTTAGGTTGTGTCCGGTTGATGGCTGCAATGTTAGGGCCATCAACATAGAACCCCACATCAGGGGGGAACACCTGGTAGAGATTTTTCAGGAACTGTCTGGAGGGCTCAGATCTAACCTTTTGGTTAGAGCTAGGTTTGAGGCCCTCCAGACACAGTCAAAAATGATTCTTGGAAAAGTGGACATTTGGGGTTTAGCTGCCTGGGTCAATAGACAGGTAAAAAACTGGCCCAGAACCGTTGAGGAAGTGGAGATGGGACCAATGAGGGAAGTATGTGCCGCTGGTGGATGGACTTTGCCATCTCAGTTTACACTAGTGCCTGTTAATTCTCCAGGGGTATTGATCCACTGGAGGATACAAATTCTTATTATGTCCTGGATTGGGGAAAGAAGAAGTCAGGAGCTCCGGGAGATGTACCCGGTGGGATCTATCTTATCACAGGGGAGAAATGGGCCACCATTGAACCACAGTCAAGCTTCTGCTAGTATGGATACATCCCCAAGGTTGGAAAACGCAGTGTCAAGACCCAGGCCTATTACTGTGGACGCCCACTTCCACCTTGATAGGGCTTGGGCTAAGACAAATCTTCCGGGTAGGCCTAATCTTAGGCAGTACATGGAGATGAGGCTGCCAAATAGCCAGCTATATGCCATTGATGTGAGGGGAGGAGTAATCAATTTTTGTGACCCCAGAACATGGCCATCAGATGAAGAGCTCGAGGTACAAGACCAGAGCTGGGTGGTTGCTATGGGGGTGCATCCGAAGAAGGCCCGGGAACTGGATGATGCAAGGGCTTTCAGACTTGAGACCCTTCTGAAGACCGGAAAATTAAGGGTACTTGGAGAGGTTGGTCTGGATTTCTCGACGGGAGCCCCTCAGCCTCAAATCCAGATCAGCACCTTAAGATGGGTCCTGGCAATGGCATCACAGGGAGGTGTTCCTGTGGTACTACATGTAAGAGGAGGCAAGGACGATGTTCATAGTGCACAGGCCCATATCCAGTGTATTAGGCAGTGTAGGGCTATTTTAAACAAGGGTCACCCTATCCATCTACATTGTTTTGATGGAGGCTGGGAACAAGCACAACAATGGATGGATAACTTCCCAGGGGTGCATTTTGGTTTCACAGGGGCAGTAAACGCATTTAGTGAGGACCAGAAGTTGGCGGTTGTGAGGATACCCCGGGACCGCCTCCTCCTAGAATCAGATGCCCCATACTTTAGACCCACTTGGGTGCCACGAGCAGGGTATGGTCACCCCAAGTATCTGGCAGAGGTGGCCAGAGGCATAGCCGCAATCAGACAGGGGGCGACGGTGGATGGGGCCCTCCAAGAGGGTGGTATGAATGCCCTTAGGTTTTATGGCCTAAGAGTGTAGTGACAGTATTATAGACAAAATAATAAAGTGTACAAATTGTAAATATGTTAATCAGTAATCCAGTCGTTTATAGTACAGTTTGTTTGATGTGTGCCAGGAAGGCTTGTTATTGTCCGTTTAGTTCAGTGCGGGGTAATTTTAAATTATGGGATTCATACTAATCAGATGGGTGGGGGTGGATTTTAATTTTCAGTACAGACGTGAGAGGATGCATATCCTAGGACCAGTACCAGTACCAGCACAACCCTGATCATTGGATTTTGATGGGCCCAGCCGAACAGGATGGCGGTATGTCACCTTTTACCTCGGTTGGGGCCCTTCAAACAAAACAGGGGGGAGTGTAGTGCTGGTTCCCGGTTTTACCTGGTTCTAATCCGGATGTCCAGGAATACCGGCGCATGAGCACTCTCTTAACGATAACTACCAGAAAAAGAAACAGACAGCCTTGTAAGTGAAATCGGTAAATCCGTTCCATCTAAGACATA
Source organism: Mytilus galloprovincialis (assembly GCA_037788925.1). NCBI lineage: Eukaryota > Metazoa > Mollusca > Bivalvia > Mytilida > Mytilidae > Mytilus > Mytilus galloprovincialis. Next base: position 83,381,747 of record CM075338.1, read on the forward strand.
ACTTAGATCGGAACAGCCATCGTTGATAGCGAACTCGGACTTAATAGACATACATTCTATCAAAGTTCACGTTATTTGGTATCCAACGAAAAATAATGAATCCACAGTAAAACACGTGTAAACAAAAATTGTATTAATGAAAAGGAATAACGCCTCATGGACATGGTATAAATATGTAGAAAAATAACATTTTTCAGAAGAGTTTGGGGACATGTCTTTTTCAATGTTATAAACGCAAAGGAATTGAGTAATAATTGAAAGTACACATTCATGAAATTGAAATCAAGTTATATAAAAAACAAAAAGCTTGGGTGTAAATAAAATAAAAAAAAACCACTTTGAATGAACATGTCAATTTATAGGTATACACCATTTTCATGCCGATATGTCTATGCTTGAGTCACACTTGTGTTTGATTGCTGCCTAATATTGAGGTACGTCTATCTCATTGCAAGTCTTTAGTGAAGTATAAAGTCTAAAATCTTAATGTTTAGGCGTACTATGTTACTAAAACCTACAAATCAGAAAAAAAAACAAAAACACCAATACAAATAGCATACCACTCATAGAAATATAGTAGCTGATAATTATATACAGTGTTATTTCGTAAACTATATTCATTAAAATAAGGAATTTAATGGAATTTAATTAAATTATTATAAGAAATGATTGTAATATTTTTTATGTCTATTCGAAAAAAACATATCAAATGCGGTGCACACTGTTAACTTACCCGCTACGCGCGTTATCCAGTGTGCACCAACTTTTTATGCTATTTCTTCATAGACAGATAAAATATTAAAGTCATTCCTTAATTTAAAAAAAAGTAAAGTTCCTAATGAAATGACAAAATAAAGAGCTCAAACACATCAAACGAATGGATACCTGACTTGGTACAGGCTTTTCTTATTAGAAAATGGTGCATTAAACGTTATATATCAGAGTATAAGTTCAGCAGTTACCTCGTATATGATCAGTATTGGTATTGAATGAAGCCAGATTGTTAAGCTTTATGGGGACAGTATACCAAATACTTTTATAAATATTTTTAAAATCTACACAAGGATCCAAAGACATGTATAGCATTTTCTAAAATAAAATAACAAATTTCAAATCATCAGGAAAGTGATCATCAATCCTTGTTATAAATAGTGGCATCTGGAGTATATGTATAAGTATAGAAAATACAATTTGTTTTATTACTAAAAAATCAAAACAACAGTGACCCAAATGCAATTCTTTCTGTTTGAGACAAAAACACATGGTCTATCCTTGTCTAAAATGAGTCGACGAATGATTATATGGATCTGTTAGTACAGGTTAAAAAAATGGATCTGGTAGTACCTTGTAATACTTGCAGGTAACAGATATGAACTAGTAGTACATGTAACAAATATGAATCTGTACGTATATGCTGAAAATATGGATCTGGTAGTACATTTAACAAATATGGACCTGTTAGTATATGTAACAAATATGGATCTGAACATAAAAGCAACACATATAGAACTGTTAGTGCAAGTAAAAAAATGGATCTGTAAGAAACAATGGAGGACATTTTTCAAATATATCCAAGTTTAACTTTTGTAAAGGAAGGAGAAACTTCTTACTTCAAGGTATCTGCATCAAATATTGATCGTCAGGAAACAAATAGGAAAACTCATCAATTGCATCCCAAGTTAATATCGTTTATTACTTTAAAATGTGTCCGTGTTACTTAATGAAAGATAAATAGTTTTTTTCTTTATCTGATTGTTTTGCGCATGTGTATATATAATTGTAATTTCGTCAACTGGAATATTACATATAGTTTATTATAGTAGAATAGTATTCTGCGTTTAAACAAAAGTAGACAAATTGTATATGTCTACCTTCACCATTCATGCGAAAAGATTTAAACATTCAACACGAAAAATTTAAATGTCGATCTTTAAGAATCTGTACCTTAAAATAAACATAAATACGTTTAATAAAAGATAAAAGTAAACCCATGGATTTAAATAAAAACTGTATAATAATTTTATGAGGGTAATTTTAAGGTGATAAGTTGTGTCGGTTTCAAATTTGTTAAATGTAAAATCGAAACATTAATAGTAGCACTATGCTCTGGTGACGATACGATATATATGGGTTCAATAAACTCCATATGGGATGAGATTCGTACCAATCAACTCGACCCAACTTTTGCAAGAACAGTAATTAACAATATTTAGTATTTAGATAGCCGTATCACTTCAATGTTCAATATATACTCATATAAAATTCATTTCAAATGTGTAAAAATACTTATTTAAACATATGTCTTGGGAAGATATATTGGGATTGCTATATGATTAATGATTTAAGTATTAATTAAGTATTTTATGACAATTCAATAGTGCTATTTTCAAAGAAATCGTTTTTTTTCGTTATTGACTATTGTATTTTAATGATGCATTGTATGCGCATAATAGTTGATTATGCATTCATCAAAAGAATAAAACACGTCCACCGTACAGATTGGGTCATAAATGCTTGTAAATGATAGTTGAAACCATTAACTATTTTTTCCAACGTGCATCGTTACTTCTCATTAGTACTGATTGTGTATGTTTTAAAATATAAAATTTTTACCAGTTACCTTGTATAAAACAGAAAAAATATCAAATATCAAATAAACTTGCAATCATCTTACTTAGTTTTTATTGCATAAGACAGGTTATCACGAATTAATATACAGGTTGTCAAAAGGAAAGAAATCCAGACAATCCAAAAAAAAAATGCTAACTAAATAAACAATAATAGTACACATAAATCTGCGTTTTTTATCACATTGTTTGGAAAATCCATAGTGGTCACACCCACGAATTTCACCTTTTCCCGGGGTTTTTCAAATACATACTGGGTCGTCAAATAACCCGAGAATTCGAAAATGACCCGTTTCAACCCGGATTCTTGCTTGTTTAGACTGATTTCATGAGTTATTTTCATTTTAAACACCCGCATATTCGTAATTTTCGTTGACGAGCATTTCAAAGTAGACCCATAAATATAAATTAAATGTAAAATGACCTCGATGTTTCGAAGTTAGATTGTAAGAATGTTTGCAAAATAGAGACCTAATGATAACATTAATAACTGATGTTTTTCTTGTGTAATAAAAGAAATTAAAGCTGACTTAACAAACTTCTTTGTAGAATAATTAAATGAGATATTTATGACCTGTAATAAACACCAATCAACACCTTTGTTGATCGTTCAAAGAGAACGTTAGTGTGTTGAACATATTTCACCTGAAATAAAAACTAAACAAATTTAAATACCCAACCAAGATTTAATGAATCGTTTGAATTATAACTCATTAATTAAATCAACAATACACGAAAGCCAATTACGATAAATTCATGATAACTTAATGTAAAGGAGTCTTGCACTCAAAACAGAGTCATATAGTACACGGACATATTCTGTGTTATAAAAACATGAACCAATCCTTGCTCCCTTTGACAGTGGTGTTTTAACACTGCCTCTTTTAGCCTCCCTACCAACGCTTGATATGATATGACTTATAATAACGTCCAACATGGATTTTGAATGCACCCACAGGATTCAGCGGCCAAGTAAAGCATAATGCAGTGTTGCTTTTATTTCAAACAAAGACAGGTTTGGGAAAAATAGCCACAGTTTATTAAATATGCATGTAATTAATATCCAATTATTATATTATCTATACAATAATTGAACATAATGGTAAATGATGTAAGGCAAATACAAAATGTATGTAATGTATTGATACAAAAGATGAATAATGTGTAATTAAAACTATGGTTCTTCAAAACAGTGGTAGGGAAATTATATTTATAAATTCATTGGTATATCGAAATAAAAAACATAAACAAAATATATTCGGAGTTGCTTTTGCAAAGACATTCAGAACAGCCTGTCGGCGAGTGAAAAAAGGGTGTTCCTTTTGTCATTTTTGAAGGGACGTCAAATTCTAATGCTAAATATGCGAATAGGTTGTATTTCTGTCAATATGCACAACTTCCCATATGAACATCTCCTTTTTTCGGCTACATCTGTACTACTTTTAAAGGAAAGTTTGGAAAACAATTCTATCCTTGAATGGACACTGTGTTTTCAAAGGTCAAAGTATAGGACTGTGCGCCATATTTTGAACGTTTAAATGCCCCGAACATTAAACATTTACCACGACACTAAATTTCTTAGCTACCCCTACCTTGAATTAAGGATTACATATACTTCAATAAGACCACTATGTATAATATGTAAATTTACTGGTAACATTCCTAAGATATGCATCTATGAAATAAAACATAGATATCATAACTTGGAACCAATATGTAAAAAAATATTCATCTCTGAATATTATATTTCTCCTCAAAAAGGTATGATTTGAAATAAAAACAGCAGTATTTACAAAGTGTAACTTCTAAAAACATTTTTTTCAAATATAAAACTCTCGAAAACACTTTTTCTCACATAAATACTTATTTATCAGAATTTTAGCCTAAAAGAAATAACTGCATATACTTTAAGTTATTATTTACTGTACATTTACGAAAGAGATGATTTCAGCTTCTAAATTGTGATTTTCCATTTCTATGTAGCAACATTTCTGCAGCGCCTGTATACATAGTACATATATTTCCCAATTCATACGATATTCTAGGGCTTGTGCTTACTATTATGATTTCCTTGATAGAGGGTTGCTGCTAACAAGGAAGCTTTTTAACCAAGAGTTTCAAATGATGAAGTTGAAATCATTCCTTCGAAAGTTTTACTGGCACCATCACGACTTGATTGACCGTTATGGAATAACCGTTTCACAGATTGTATCGGATATGTTCCTATGCAACTACAGCCACTTTCTTTTTTCAAGAATGTGACCTACAGAGCTATACTGTTTACCGGATTTGTAATAACTTGAGCAACTCGACGGTTGTCACATGATGAGCAGGATATGCTTACCCTTCTGGAGCACATGCAACCACCCCCAGTTTTTGTTTGGATCTGTGTTGCTTAGTCTATGCTTTGTTTTGTGTACTGTTATTTTGTCTGTTTGTCTTTTTTCTTTTTTGGGCCATTGCGTTGTCAGTTTAATTTCTATTTATGAGTTTGATTGTCCGTTTTGTATGATTCGTCCCTCATTTTATAAACTCTCTCCTGCTACAGTTGTTTGAAGAATTCGAGAACAATATTTAGAATATAGTCAGTTTACCGTATATGCATGTTTTCTGACATGAAATGTCCAGAACTAGTTTAAAACTATTCTGATAACAAATGGAAAGCATTTCAGAAAAGTATCTATACTACTACATCTAAAGACCACTCTTTTGTTCACCTAATAAAGGTATAACCGAGGAATCAAATTGAAAATGGAAATAGGGAAAATGTCAAAGACAGAACAATCCGACCATAGGACAGTCAAGCTACAAGTCAAACAAGCATTGCAGGAACTTGACTTAGAATAATATTTAAAAGGCCCTGCGACATGTGACTGTTCCCACTCGCCGTATTATTACAGCCCATCTGGTCATGTTATAACTGAAGATCTAAACATTATTCAACATGAAAATCTCCGAAAGGTAATTTCTCATGGTTCTAAGTTTAGAGAACCCCAACACATCAATTGGAACCATAACTTCAAAATAATTATGGATTCCATTGAGGACTACGCCAGAGCATGGGCTAAGCAAGAAGAAGTTGAACTGGACACTTTGTCAGAATGGGTTAAAACTATCAGGTCTCTGATAAAACGTCACATTCACAAGCTGAAAAAAACTGTGTGAACGATCGACCAAAGTCCATTTTCAGAGACAAAGAGGCCATGAAATGTCTATCATCTTTTCATGATAGGTATGTTGTTGTTCCTGCGGACAAAGCTTCAAATAATATTGTCTTTGTATGTAAAAAGTATTACTACGAATGTCTTGTAAAAGAATTGGATATACAGGAGCACTCAGGTAATCCCACATACAAAGACATATCATTTGACAAGGATGAGATTTTAGCAAATCATAAGTCCTTCATGGCTTCAATAAACATTACATTGAACACCAAATCGGAGGACTTACCTTGTTTGTACTGGATACCAAAGCTTCACAAAATTCCGTACAAACAACGGTATATTGCTGGCTCATCGTCATGTTCCACTAAAGAATTGTCCATTAGATTGACTAAAATTTTATCCGCAGTGAAAGAGGGTCTTCAGAAATACTGTGAAACTGTTTACTCGCGTAGTTGTATAAACCATATGTGGATTCTTAAAAATTCTAAAGAACTTCTAAACAATTTTAAATCTCGGTCTATTTCTGAAATTAGTTCTATCAAAACTTTTGATTTTTCAACCCTGCATACCACCATTCCCCATGTGAAATTGAAAAATCACCTAAAAGAAATAATCCACAATGCCTTTCAACATAAAAATGGTAGCATACGCTATAAATTTATTACTTTGGGATTTCATAAGACATATTTCGTTAATAGTGACAAACAAAAAGGTAAAACATGCTACACAAAAGAACAAGTGGTCAGTATGCTGAAGTTTCTTATCGACAACATATTTGTTGAGTTTGGAGGCAGACTTTTTCAACAAATTGTCGGCATTCCTATGGGAACGAACTGCACGCCTCTCCTTGCTGACCTCTTCTTGTTTTCATATGAATCGGAGTTCCTTCAGACATTTGTCAAAAACAAGAAGATCAAAGAAGCAAGGTTATTTAATTTCACTTTCAGATATATTGATGATGTTCTTTTCATTAACAATCCGAAATTTTCTGATTGTGTTCCATTAATATATCCACCAGAACTAGAAATTAAAGAGACAACAGATACGGCTTCATCCGCCTCATTTTTAGACTTGTACCTCGAATTTGAAATACACAGTCATCTTAGCACCAGAATTTATGACAAACGAGACGATTTTGATTTTGAAATTATCAATTTCCCCACCTTAGTAGCAATATACCAACTTCATCTGCATATGGAATATACATTTCCCAACTTATGCGGTATTCGAGAGCGTGCAGCTCCTACTCAGACTTTGTAAAACGTCACCAGCGTCTGAGTAGAAAGTTGATCAACCAGGGGTATGTCAAAGAACGTCTCGCTTTTTCTAAAAAAGTTCATCGGAAGGTACCCAGAACTTGTTGATAAATATTCCGTATCAACTTCACAAATGATACACGATGGTCTTGAAGTATAGATTTTGCGTACTGACGTTGTTTATCATCTTAATAACGTGTTATATTGTTCTTTTATCTGTCTTTATTAACATTACTTTTACTGTTTTTTTAGATATCCTTTTGACGTAACTCTGTGCTTATGTATCCCATCATACTTTGAACGACATAATTATTTTATGATGTGACTCTGTACCTATGTATCTTGTCATACTTTGAATGACAAAATTATTTTATTTATTAATATAACTTTTACTGTTAACCCACTTTTTTGGTGATTTACATTTGAGAGGGACAAAAGATACCAAAGGGACAGTCAAACTCATAAATCTAAAACAAACTGACAACGCCATGGCTAAAAATGAAAAAGACCAACAGAAAAACAATAGTACACATGACACAACATAGAAAAATAAAGAATAAACAACACGAACCCCACCAAAAACTAGGGGTGATCTCAGGTGCTCCGGAAGGGTAAGCAGTACCTGTTCCACATGTGGCACCCGTCGTGTTGCTTATGTGATTACAAATCCGGTAAATAGTCTAATTCGGTAGGTCACATTCATGAAAGGGAAGGGGATTGTAGTTACGACGTAAGGAACATATCCAATATCATTTGTGAAACGGTTATTCCATAATGGTCAACCAACTCGTGATGGCGTCCGTAAAATTTACGAAGGGATGATTTCAACTTCACCATTTGGAACTCTTGGTTTAATAGCTTCCTTGTGAGCAGTAACCCTCAAGCAAGAAAATCATGATAGAAAATGCAAGCACGGGAATATCGTATCAAATGGGAGATATAGACCCCGTATGCAGGTGCTGCTGGAATGTTGCTACTTAGAAATGGAAAGTTCAGAATTGGAAAGCTGAAATCATCTCTTTTGTCGTAATGTTTGTTTTCAACCGACCCTCATTGTCAATTTCTAGATGTAAGTCACGATATGAAGCCGACTTGACTGTATCTGTAGTATCCTTTATCTCCAATTCGATGGGACAGATGACTCTGTACTAATGTATCCCGTCATACTTTGAACCACACTATTATTTTATTTATTATTATTACTTTAACTGTTAAGTCAGTTTTTGTTCTATTATTTTGCGTGACTGTATTAATGCATCCCGTCATACTTTGAACGACAAAACTATTTCATGTCTACCTGTGCGAATTTCAAACGCGCAATTTTACTCCAGTACTCAAAACCCTCCTTCCTTGATGAGTGCATTTTACATAGACAAATAAAATCGTATAATATAATCAAAATGAGGATGTTAATTTGATGCATGCCTTTTTGTGCTTCTTCGTTACATTTGTTGTTTTTATAGTGATTAAGATGATATGCTGTACCCCTATTTTTGACATTTTTACTTGTTTTATCTGTTTGTTTTGTTCACGCATCGGTGACAATATAATGAAATGTGATGCGACTGTCATACAAGTTAGAGGTTTAGCTAGCTATAAAACCAGGTTCAATCCACCATTTTCTACATTTGAAAATGCCTGTACCAAGTCAGGAATATGGCAGTTCTTATCCATTCGTTTTTTATGTGTTTTGTTATTTGATTTTGCCATATGATTATGGACTTTCCGAATTGATTTTCCTCTGAGTTCAGTATTTTTGTGATTTTACTTTTTATGTAAAAATATATATACTTGATAGGGTACACTGAAAAATTTACCGGTTTACATCGATTACTGTTTCAAACAATAAACAATAAGACAAATTAATAAGTTCCGGAACTATCTCATGCGATTTCCTTTTAGTAATGTCATTATATGTTACATGTTACCTATTACCTTATATGTACGTTCCGCATCTGTCAGTCCCACCACCAAACGGTGTATTTCAGATTTTCTATATACACGGGTCATGATCCCAGACTTCAGCCTACTAAATTCATCATAGTTACATTGTGTCCCATTGTAGTATTTAAAGTAGCATGACTTTATAAAATACAAACATTTCAATTTTTTTTCAAAGGTCAAAATATAGGGTTGTTGTGATTATTGTCAACGTGTATATGCCCGAACCTTTCACAGTTTAAACTAGCACTTGATGTCGTAACCTTAACCACCCTTACATTTAATTTAGGATTACCACAGATTACAATATGATCAATATGCATATATATATTTTCTCTGACCTATTTTCGTATGCAACCGGATGCGACGTACCATGATTTGATGGTATTCCACCTCTACGAAAACTGTGACCGGAGTACTTAGAACTGTCATATCCAAGAAATTGTAAAGACTGTTTTAATCTGGTAAGAAACCCATTATACAGGAACATATCTCTATTGATACATAATCAGCACACCCCTCTCATTTAATCTTTCCAGGAGCATGTCTCTATATTGTTCATAATCAGCTCAAGCCTCTGATTAAAGCTTTCCAGGAGCATGTTTATATTTATACAGAATTATCTCACTCCTCTGATTGATATAGAAATGCTAACGCTCAAAATAAATTTCGAATATCACGGCCAAGACCATGTTAAAATTTCCAACAAATATATGGCCTCTATGAACTATTTCTTAATAAACACATGGATTACACTAAACGAAACCATTCTTTTAATACAGAAAGAAATCAACAAAAGATAACACTCTCGGAAATGTTCTTGTTCTTTGTTTTCTTCTATAACACCTTTTACAACTTGTTCAATATATTTGGTTTTGCTCATTGTTGAAGGATACATTTACCTATAGTTTTACACATATATTGTATTCAATGTTATAAATATTGCTTAGTGAAGGATGTACATTTGTGTTGACGACTGCATGCGAAAAACAACATTTCCCTATCGAAGCACGAAAGAACCCTCCTCTGTTTTTGTCAGGAAAGATCTGAAATGGATGGGATAACAGTATATTCCTTCGCAATGGGTGTACATTTATGTCATTAGGATTCTGTAAGTTATTTGTCTCTTTAAGGCGAGGTTTGGCTAGCCATAAAACCAGGTTCAACCCACCATTTTGTTCTATAAATGTCCTGTACCAAGTCAGGAAAATGGTTGTTGTTATCTTCTTATTCGTTTCTATGTGTGTCGTTTTTTTTTTTTTGTAGCACTTTAGTGTTTCTGTTGTTGTTTTTTTTGTTTTCCTGTGTTTTAGTTAGTAACCCGGATTTCTTTTTTTCTCAGTCAATGTATTACTTTCGAACAGCGGTATATGTACTGTTGCCTTTATTTGCAATCACTCGACATTGTCCTTTTTTATAGTAATAAAAACATGAATAAATTAGAGAAGTTAACAAAAAATAACACCAGATAATTTTTATTCTGATTAAATTGCTGATATTAATTGTTATCACAAAACTATTCTTTGAATTACAATATCTATAACATTTCATTGATACCATTACAAAACAATCAGTATGTAGATAGTTACTTCCATTGATAATTAACTATCTCTTAATTACACAAAACTTTCAAACTCCATTGCATGTCTATTGATCGCAATATTAAAAAAACATGTTGTTTGATAAATTTCTATCAAATTTAATTATAAATCATAAAGTGTAAATCAATGTCGCGCAAATGGCAACTCTAAATACTAATTGTATCAAAAGTTAACCGATTACAGGGGGAACATGCATTTATGAAAAGGAAAGACGCTTCATGGAAATGGTCTCAATACAATGCAATATGTAGACAAATTTCCTTACAGGAGAATCTGAGGGTATTTCGTTTATATTGCTGATATATAAATTGTTATCACAAACCTATTCTTTGAATTACAATATATACAACATTTCATTCAAACCATTGCAAAATAAGTAGCATACAGTATATATAGATAATAACTTCAATTGATAACTACATATCTCTTTATCATATAAAACTTTCAGACGCCCTTGAATTTTTATTGAGCACATTATTGATAAAATAATTGTTTGATAAATGTACAACTAATTTAATTTGAAGCTTTAAAGTTTACATCAATTTTAATCAAATGACAATTCTAAATACTAATTACTGTGGATTCATTTATTTTCGTGGACAACAATTTTCGTGGATGAAGGAAAAATTGGATGTTCGTGGACATTTCATTTCGTGGTTCTGCCGAAGTTATTCTTCAAGCGCTTGGAAAAGGAGTAGGTCCAGTAAGACCCCTTTTTTGGCCCCAAAATAAAGCAGTTTTACAAAATTGTTGAAATGTAAACTTTTAGTTATTTATTGGACAGTAAAATGCTTCTGCTACATTAATATGGGCTGTTTTTGACAATACAACGCACATATATCGGGTACAAGCACCATTAAGTCATGCTAAATTACTGAAATCTTCACAATTCTGGCATTTTAGTCAAATTTTACACGGTTTCCGTGTAAAACGAAACTGGCCGCATTCGTGTTCATCCTTAATATTAAAATGTAAGTTGTATTTGATGATAATACATAGCATATATAACATGTATAATGGTTGAGGATGAACACGGATGCGGCCACTTTCATCTTTGACAAAAACCATCCGAAAAGTTACTTTTCCGGCATATTTGGTAGATTTTTTCATATTTGAGCTTGAATCAGATCGTTTTTTTACCTTAGCCGTATTTGACACAATTTTTTGGAATTTCGGGTCCTCAATGCTCTTCAACTTTGTATTTGTTTGGCTTTTTAACTATTTTGATTTGAGCGTCACTGATGAGTCTTATGTAGACGAAACGCGCGTCTGGCGTATAAAATTATAATCCTGGTACTTTTGATAACTATTAATGCCTAATCAGTTAAAATCTTTCTCATAATCTAATTGAATCAAATGAAATAGACACTTAAGTGTTTAAAAAGTGGTCAAAATCTTTCGTCAGATGAACCTAAATTTTGAGGCCAAAATCCGTCCTTACCGTAACTACTCCTTTGTCATTAGTGAACATTTAATTTCGTGGTTCACCAGTGTTCACCTTTACCTACAAAATCCACGTAAATTGGTATCCAACGAATAATAAGGAAACCAAAGTTGAACACGTGTAAACAAAAAATGTATTAATGAAAAGGAATAATGGTAAACATATGTAGAAAATAACTTTACAGAAGAATGTGAGGATATTTCTTTTTTTTTCAATAATGTTATAATCACAAAGGAATTGAGTAATACTTGAAAGTACACATTAATGAAATTGAGTTATATAGAAAAATCTTGGATGTAAATAAAATTTAAAAAAAATGTGAATGAACATGTCAATATAAAGGTATACACTTTTTTCATGTGTTGGTATTTCTATGTTTTTTGTCATACTATGGTTTGATTGCTGCCTAACATTGAGATACCTCTATCTAATTTTCAGTCTAACCCTAACTATAGTCGAGAATCTTAATTTACAGGTATTATGTTACAAAAACCTACAAATCAGAAAAACAAAAAATAAACATCAGCACAACACATGAAATAGCATACCAATCACAGAAATAGAGTAGCTTATAATTATATACAGTGTTGTTTGGTAAAAAATATTCAGTAAAATATGGAATTTAAACGATGAAAACCATTAAAATACAGAAACAGTCCTCTCATTTGTATAACAGTCACACATAGGTTCGCACTATTAACAATAATAATCCAGTAAGACCACTTTTTGGCCCCAAAATAAAGCAGTTTTACAAAATTGTTAAAATGTAAACTTTTAGTTATTTATTGGACAGTAGAATGCTTCTGTTACATAAATATTGGCTGTTTTTGACAATACAATGCACACATATCGGGCATTAGCACCATACAGTCATGCTTAATTACTAAAGTCAGCACAATTCTAGCATTTTAGTTAAATTTTAGACGGTTTTCGTGTAAAACGAAAGTGACCGCATTCGTGTTCATCCTTAACATTGAAATGTAAGTTGTATTTGATGAAAATACAAAACATATATAAAGGTTGAGGATGAACACGAATGCGGCCACGTTTGTTGACAAAAAAACAACTGAAAAGTGACATTTTTCGGCATATTTGATAGATTTTTCATATTTGAGCTTGAAGTGGATCGTTTTTAATGACTAAATCTGTTAAAATCTTTCACATAAACTAATTTATTCAAATGAAATAGACACTTAAGTGTTTAAAAAGTGGTCAAAACTTTTCGTCAGATGAACCTGAAATTTGAGGCCAAAATCGGTCCTTTACCGGACCTACTCCTTTTGGGTTTTGATAGGAATCACTATTGAAAAACAATAAAAAAATAACAAGCATATAGACAAAGCACAAAAGCAAATGTGAAAGACAAGAATACATAAAGGAACATACAACCAAACTATTCAAATAATATGAAAGTATTGCATTAAATTTATATAAAAAATGATAAACATGGAAGATGCATTTTCAATGTAAGGGTAAAACAAAAAACTGTAAACTATGGAAAAAACAGCATGAAAATTACAATCAGTCAAAAACTACAATATTGACGATGTTACATGAATATTTATATAAAACTGAAACTCTTAAACATGATAAGAAACAACCCAACATATGTAATCAAATACTACTGCAAAATATGGTAAAATAGCATAAAAAAAGAACAATAAATATACAAAATAACCATCATACGTAGACAAAATATTTAAAATATTGGAGTATGAAAATCAAAATTTTGATAATTTGTAATTATGTAAATTTTTCATAACTGACAAGACAATTTGATAGCCTGAAAATAAGAATTAAGCAAAAACTGTGATTATAACAGATAAAGTACCAAACCAATATTGAGTCAAAAATGTAAAATTAAAAAGAAACACCATGAAAATCATAATAAGTTACAAATGTAAACTATGAAAGATACAGCACTATAATAAGAATAACAAAATCTATAAAAAAAAAAGGAAGATACAGAATAAACACTTTAATAGTAAACGAAGTACTGATCAGACTACAATGGTCTGGTAGAAACATATTGTTTATTTAGAAAACACTGAAATAATTAAAAGTTATGGTAGAAATAAAAAACAATGTTTACCTACTATTGTACTGTCATTATATTAATAAGTTTTAGTTGTTTGCAAAACATTTCACAGAATATTTACATTTAACAAAACACAAACATAAGTTTCATGCACATAATATTTAGAGTGGTACTGTTGTATGTATTGATATCAGCACACTGGTTTTATTACGCATCGACTATGTCTCTACTGTTTATGGTGAAAAACACAGAAAAAAAGTAATATTAGGTAAAGCTATGGGGTATGTGTCTTGTATACATGATAGCATTAGAACCAGAAGTAATGAATAACAGCATATATCAAACAAAGACAGAAGTAATGGGATGAATAGCAGTAGATATCATCAGACAGAAGTAATGGGATGACTAGCTGTAGATATCAAACAGATACAGAAGTAATTGGATGAATAGCAGTAGATATCAAACAGAGATCGTAATAATGGGATGAATAGCAATAGATATCAAACAGGAACAGAAGTAATGGGATGAATAACAGCAAATGTCAAACAGGGACAGAAGTAATGGGACGAATTTCAGTAGATATCAAACAGGGACAGAAGTAATGGGATGAATAGTAGAAGTTATCAAACAGAGGCAGTAGTAATGTCGTTAATAGCAGTAGATATCAAACAGAGACAGAAGTAATGGGATGAATAACAGTAGATATCAAACAGAGATAGAAGTAATGGGATGAATAATAGTAGATACCAAACAGAGACAGAAGTAATGGGATGAATAGCAGTAAATATCAAACAGAGGCAGTAGTAATGGGGTGAATAGCAGTAGATATCAAACAAAAACAAAAATAATGGAATGAATAGGAGTAGATTTCAAACAGAGACAGAAGTAATGGGATGAATAACAGTAGATACCAAACAGAGACAGAAGTAATGGAATGAATAGGAGTAGATTTCAAACAGAGACAGAAGTAATGGAATAGAAAGCAGTAGATATCAAACAAATACAAAAATAATGGAATGAATAGGATTAGATTTCAAACAGATACAGAAGTAATGGAATGAGTAGGAGTAGATATCAAACAGATACAGAAGTAATAGAATAGAAAGCAGTAGATATCAAACAAATACAAAAATAATGGAATAGAAAGCAGTAGATATCAAACAAATACAAAAATAATGGAATAGAAAGCAGTAGATATCAAACAAATACAAAAATAATGGAATGAATAGGATTAGATTTCAAACAGATACAGAAGTAATGGAATGAGTAGGAGTAGATATCAAACAGATACAGAAGTAATAGAATAGAAAGCAGTAGATATCAAACAAATACAAAAATAATGGAATAGAAAGCAGTAGATATCAAACAAATACAAAAATAATGGAATAGAAAGCAGTAGATATCAAACAAATACAATAATAATGGAATAGAAAGCAGTAGATATCAAACAAATACAAAAATAATGGAATAGAAAGCAGTAGATATCAAACAAATACAAAAATAATGGAATAGAAAGCAGTAGATATCAAACAAATACAAAAATAATGGAATAGAAAGCAGTAGATTTCAAACAGATACAGAAGTAATGGAATGAATAGCAGTAGATATCAAACAGATACAGAAGTAATAGAATAGAAAGCAGTAGATATCAAACAAATACAAAAATAATGGAATAGAAAGCAGTAGATATCAAACAAATACAAAAATAATGGAATGCATAGCAGTAGATTTCAAACAGAGACAGAAGTAATGGAATGAATAGCAGTAGATTTCAAACAGATACAGAAGTAATGGAATAGAAAGCAGTAGATATCAAACAAATACAAAAATAATGGAATAGAAAGCAGCAGATATCAAACAAATACAAAAATAATGGAATAGAAAGCAGTAGATATCAAACAAATACAAAAATAATGGAATAGAAAGCAGTAGATATCAAACAAATACAAAAATAATGGAATGAATAGGAGTAGATTTTAAACAGATACAGAAGTAATGGAATGAATAGGAGTAGATATCAACGAGAGACAGAAGTAATGGAATGAAAAGCAGTAGATTTCAAACAGAGACAGAAGTAATGGAATAGAAAGCAGTAGATATCAAACAAATACAAAAATAATGGAATAGAAAGCAGTAAATATCTAACAAATACAAAAATAATGGAATAGAAAGCAGTAGATATCAAATAAATACAAAAATAATGGAATAGAAAGCAGTAGATATCAAACAAATACAAAAATAATGGAATGAATAGGAGTAGATTTCAAAGAGATACTGTAACAGAAGTAATGGAATGAATAGGAGTAGATTTCAAACAGATACAGAAGTAATGGAATAGAAAGCAGTAGATATCAAACAAATACAACAATAATGGAATAGAAAGCAGTAGATATCAAACAAATACAAAAATAATGGAATGAATAGGAGTAGATTTCAAAGAGATACTGTAACAGAAGTAATGGAATGAATAGGAGTAGATTTCAAACAGATACAGAAGTAATGGAATAGAAAGCAGTAGATATCAAACAAATACAACAATAATGGAATAGAAAGCAGTAGATATCAAACAAATACAAAAATAATGGAATGAATAGGAGTAGATATCAAACAGATACAGAAGTAATGGAATAGAAAGCAGTAGATATCAAACAAATACAAAAATAATGGAATAGAAAGCAGTAAATATCTAACAAATACAAAAATAATGGAATAGAAAGCAGTAGATATCAAATAAATACAAAAATAATGGAATAGAAAGCAGTAGATATCAAACAAATACAAAAATAATGGAATGAATAGGAGTAGATTTCAAAGAGATACTGTAACAGAAGTAATGGAATGAATAGGAGTAGATTTCAAACAGATACAGAAGTAATGGAATAGAAAGCAGTAGATATCAAACAAATACAACAATAATGGAATAGAAAGCAGTAGATATCAAACAAATACAAAAATAATGGAATGAATAGGAGTAGATTTCAAAGAGATACTGTAACAGAAGTAATGGAATGAATAGGAGTAGATTTCAAACAGAGACAGAAGTAATGGAATAGAAAGCAGTAGATATCAAACAAATACAACAATAATGGAATAGAAAGCAGTAGATTTCAAACAGATACAGAAGTAATGGAATGAATAGGAGTAGATATCAAACAGATACAGAAGTAATGGAATAGAAAGCAGTAGATATCAAACAAATACAAAAATAATGGAATAGAAAGCAGTAAATATCTAACAAATACAAAAATAATGGAATAGAAAGCAGTAGATATCAAATAAATACAAAAATAATGGAATAGAAAGCAGTAGATATCAAACAAATACAAAAATAATGGAATGAATAGGAGTAGATTTCAAAGAGATACTGTAACAGAAGTAATGGAATGAATAGGAGTAGATTTCAAACAGATACAGAAGTAATGGAATAGAAAGCAGTAGATATCAAACAAATACAACAATAATGGAATAGAAAGCAGTAGATATCAAACAAATACAAAAATAATGGAATGAATAGGAGTAGATTTCAAAGAGATACTGTAACAGAAGTAATGGAATGAATAGGAGTAGATTTCAAACAGATACAGAAGTAATGGAATAGAAAGCAGTAGATATCAAACAAATACAACAATAATGGAATAGAAAGCAGTAGATTTCAAACAGATACAGAAGTAATGGAATGAATAGGAGTAGATATCAAACAGATACAGAAGTAATGGAATAGAAAGCAGTAGATATCAAACAAATACAAAAATAATGGAATAGAAAGCAGTAGATTTCAAACAGATACAGAAGTAATGGAATGAATAGCAGTAGATATCAACGAAAGACAGAAGTAATGGAATGAAAAGCAGTAGATTTCAAACAGAGACAGAAGTAATGGAATAGAAAGCAGTAGATATCAAACAAATACAAAAATAATGGAATAGAAAGCAGTAGATTTCAAACAGATACAGAAGTAATGGAATGAATAGCAGTAGATATCAACGAAAGACAGAAGTAATGGAATGAAAAGCAGTAGATTTCAAACAGAGACAGAAGTAATGGAATAGAAAGCAGTAGATATCAAACAAATACAACAATAATGGAATAGAAAGCAGTAGATTTCAAACAGATACAGAAGTAATGGAATGAATAGCAGTAGATTTCAAACAGAGACAGAAGTAATGGAATGAATAGGAGTAGATATCAAACAGATACAAAAATAATGGAATAGAAAGCAGTAGATATCAAACAGATACAGAAGTAATGGGATGAATATCAGTAGATATCAAACACAGACACAAGTGATGAGTTGAATAGCAGTAGATATCAAACACATGTAGATAGATGACATGGACAGGAGTAATGTAATGAGTTGTAGTATATATTTAACAGAAACAAATATAATTGAATGAATAGTGGTAGCTATCAAACAAAGGGATGAATAAGAGTAGATTTTAATCAGTGGCAGAACTAATGGGGTGTACATCAGGAGATGTAAAACAGAAACATAAGTATTTGAACGAATCGCGTCAAATAATAAACAAAACACCAAACAACGAGATCATTAAAAAACAAAACTTCTCTACTGACCAAGAAGATTATTTAAACAGGAAGTTGATCCGCTCTCTTCTTGTGTTCTGTTAAGATGGATACTATAGATGTATGTTCATTATATATTGCAATTCCTACAGGGGATTTCCCATCCAATCTACAAATCTGTGTATCTGCTCCTTTATCTAACAATACATGTATAATAGCCTCATGTCCTACTTCACACGCATAAAATAATGGTGTTATTCCATTTTCTTTTGTCAAGTTGATGTTAGCATTGTGGTCAAGAAGGCAACAGACAATATCTATCCTTCCCATAAAACAGGCAATGTGTAATGGAGAACAATCAGCCTCCATATCAAAGACATAATCTACTGACTGTTTACTGACATAATCTGCTACATAGGACAATGCATTTTTTTTTAGGTAATCAAAACAACCCTGTTGTGATTGCTTTAATGTTAGAACCGGCTTGTCTTTAATTGAATCGGTTTGAAACTGTTTGCTATAAGTACATATATCACAGTCAGCATCGTTCTCCAACAGTAACTTTGTTATTTTTAGGTTGCCATGAAATGCACTGAAAAATAAAGCATTACCTCCATCATATGTCTTGGCATTAATGTCTGGTTTATGTTTCAGTAATGGCTGGACAAGACTCGGACTGTTACTGATACTGGTGTTATGGTTACATGGATCAGGATTCCTCTCTAACAGTAATCTAACTATATTAGTATGTCCTTTATCACTAGCCTGTAACAGAGGACTGCAGCCATTCTTGTTACATAGATTAACATCAGGATTCCTCTCTAACAGTAACTTTACGATATCAGTATGTCCATTCTGACTTGCCTGTATCAGAGGACTACAGCAATCATTGTCACATAGATTAACATCAGGATTTATCTCTAACAGCAACGTTACTATATCAGCATGTCCTTCCTGACTTGCCATAATCAGTCCACATACCCCATCATCTCTACACTGATCCACATTCACGTCATTACGTAACAACCACTCTACCATATCAGTATAACCATCATAACAACTCATTATCAATGGAGTATTACCTGAAGCACAGCTCTCCTTTGGTCTTACTGTATCCTTGGTGTTGGCTAATGTTATTTGTTGTGGTCTATCTAGTTGTTGCAAGTATTGGATTAATTGTTGTCTGAATGATGACACTTTCATATTATTGTTACTGAACACTGGTGCTACCTTTCCTGCTAACCAGTCCTTGATAAACCTTTGGAAATACGATTCTAAATGATCATTTGGTATCTTTATCATGAAATCTATGTTATTTGTCCCGTCATTTGTTGATGTCTGCCAAGCAAAACGTTCGTGTACTAAATCACTATCACCATGGTCTATTAAACATTCTATGATTTTCTGACCAAAGTAATAGGCAAGGATGTCAAACAATTTATCATGTATTGTTCTGTAAATACCATCCTGTTTAGAGACAAATGTACCAACTAAAGTGTCAAGTTCTGTTTTTAGATTTGCCTTTGGAATGCTGTTCATCCCACAAGCTTCACATGTGTCTTTTATTATCTTTGTTTGAGCATTTGTAATTCCACCCTGGAACCATTTCTTTCTCAGCTGATTATTGAAAATAACTAATAAAGCTAGACTGCATTTTTTACATTTCCCCTCATCACCTTGCCTACTTAAACTGTCTATTTCATGTTCATAGACAATATATGGATTTTCGAAAAAGTTGTTCACATCTCCATGTTTTTCCTCATTATATAAAGAGCACAAAAGTGGAAAAAAATCACTATTTTCTGATAACTTATCAACATCAAAAAATCCGGTACCAATATATTTACTTGCTATACTACCTTTTTCTATAAATGTTAGGCATAGTTTATCTGATATCAAGTTACATTCACAGGATTTAAAAGGTAATAATATATTAAACTTATCATCGTTATATACTTGTAGCCTACATGACACAATAATCTTACAACATTTATCTGCAATAATCATGTTAATGACTGGTAACTGTTGTTTCCAGTTCTCAATCTGTTGTTGGTTTGCAGTGAAATTTCCACAAATATCATCTACAATGAAGACTGTCTGTTTACCAGGTTGATAGTAATCTCCGATATCATCTGGTTTTCTCACGGGTATTATGTTGTATCCTTTCTTCTTTAGGACTAGTGCTGTGTGTCTTGAAATAAAGGATTTTCCTGCTCCTGATGAGGCAGTTATAGTCAAACAATTGTTATTTTGTAAACATTCCATGATATAATCACTGGCTCTTGTAGAAACAAACAGCTCATCTTTCTTTTTCCAGTCTTCAATTTGTCTTTGTATCTGATCTGAAATGCATAAATGTTACTTAATAACACTGAAAAAAGAATACTATCTATTGATTAATTAAGTAATCACTTAACACAAGCATTAGAAAGACGATTAAGTATATGATGTATGCTGATTTTAACATTTTGGCATCTCACCAAATCTTATACCTTACTTTATCGATTTATTTTGAATATTCTGAAGGGTTGATGCTGACCTGTATTGGTTAACATGAATTTTCTTTACGGAAATTTGTCTCATTGATCATCATACCATATTATGCTTGTTTCCATAAAATCTTAAATCAAAATCACCTTCAAAATATATGTCCAAAATGTTGAAATACATATATTAATAAATTACCTCTTATATTATGTGGAATACATTCGTTCTGCTCAATTTCCAATTTCTCTATTTTCTCTTTTTGATCTGAAGCGTCTTTTTGTTCTTAAAAGAAGAAAACGTTTGTCTTTATATTGTATAATTTAGCAAATTTCCTTAAAAACATTAACTATTACTTTTTTACAAGACACCGAAAACTAATCACTTTGATGTCAAATATCTGCTACAAATCAATTTGATAAAAGACATCAGTTGTTGATTACATTTTCATCAGACATCTGATACTGATTACATTGACACCTAACATCTGATACTGATTACATTGACACCTAACATCTGATACTGATCACATTGACATCAAACATCTTATACTGATCGCATTGACACCTTACATCTGGTACTGATCACATTGAATTCAGACATCTGATACTGATCGCATTGACACCTAACATATGATACTGATCACATTGACATCAGACATCTGATACTGATCACATTGACATCAAACATCTAATACTGATCACATAGACACCTAACATCTGATACTGATCACATTGACATCAGACATCTGATACTGATTACATTGACATCAGACATCTGATTCTGATCACATTGAATTCAGACATCTGATGCTGATCGCATTGACACCTAACAACTGATACTGATTACATAGACATCAGACATCTGATACTGATCACATTGACATCAGACATCTGATTCCGATCACATTGACACCTAACATCTGATAGTGATCACATTGACATTAGACATCTGATACTGATTACATTGACATAAAAAAAATCTGATAGTGATCACATTGACATCAGACAACTGATTCTGATCACATTGAATTCAGACATCTGATACTGATCACATTGACATCATGCATATAATACTGATCATGTTGACAGCAGACAACTGATACTGATCACATTGACATCAGACACTTGATACTGATTGCATTTACATCAGACAACTGATACTGATCACATAGACATCAGACATCTGATACTGATCACATTGACATCAGACACTTTATACTGATTGCATTTACATCAGACATCTGATACTGATTACATTGACACCTAAATCTGATACTGATTACATTGACACCTAACATCTGATACTGATCACATAGACATCAGACATCTGATACTGATCGCACTGACACCTTACATCTGATACTGATCACATTGAATTCAGACATCTGATACTGATCGCATTGACACCTAACATATGATACTGATCACATTGACATCAGACATCTGTTACTGATCACATAGACACCTAACATCTGATACTGATCACATAGACACCTAACATCTGATACTGATCACATTGACATCAGACATCTGATACTGATCACATTGACATCAGACACTTTATACTGATTGCATTTACATCAGACATCTGATACTGATTACATTGACACCTAAATCTGATACTGATTACATTGACACCTAACATCTGATACTGATCACATAGACATCAGACATCTGATACTGATCGCACTGACACCTTACATCTGATACTGATCACATTGAATTCAGACATCTGATACTGATCGCATTGACACCTAACATATGATACTGAACACATTGACATCTGACATCTGTTACTGATCACATAGACACCTAACATCTGATACTGGTCACATAGACACCTAACATCTGATACTGATCACATTGACATCAGACATCTGATACTGATTACATTGAAATCAGAAATCTGATATCGATCACATTGACATCAGACATATGATTCTGATCACATTGAATTCAGACATCTTATACTGATCACATTGACACCTAACAATTGATACTGATTACAAAGACATCAAACATCTGATACTGATCACATTGACATCAGACATCTGATTCTGATCACATTGACACCTACCATCTGATAGTGATCACATTGACATCAGACATCTGATACTGATTACATTGACATCAGAAATCTGATAGTGATCACATTGACATCAGACATCTGATTCTGATCACATTGAATTCAGACATCTGATACTGATCACATTGACATCATGCATATGATACTGATCATGTTGACAGCAGACAACTGATACTGATCACATTGATATCAGACACTTGATACTGATTGCATTTACATCAGACAACTGATACAGATCACATAGACATCAGACATCTGATACTGATCACATTGACATCAGACACTTTATACTAATTGCATTAACATCAGACAACTGATACTGGCCACATTTACATCAGATATCTGATACTGACCACATTGACAGCAGACAATTTATACTGATTACATTGACATCAGAAATCTGATACTGATCACATTGACATTAGACATCTAAAACTGATCACATAGACATCATGCATATGATATTGAGCATGTTGACAGCAGACAACTGATCCTGATCACATTGACATCAGACACTTGTTACTGATTGCATTTACATTAAACAACTGATCCTGATCACATAGACATCAGACAACTGATACTGATTACATTGACATCAGACACTTTATACTGATTGCATTTACATCAGACAACTGATACTGGCCACATTGACATCAGACACTTTATATTGATTGCATTGACATCAGACATCTGATACTGATCACATTGACAGCAGACAACTGATCCTGATCACATTGACATCAGACACTTGTTACTGATTGCATTTACATTAAACAACTGATCTTGATCACATAGACATCAGACATCTGATACTGATCACATTGACATCAGACACTTTATACTGATTGCATTTACATCACACAACTGATACTGGCCACATTGACATCAGACACTTTATATTGATTGCATTGACATCAGACATCTGATACTGATCACATTGACATCAGACATTTGATACTGATCACTTTGACATCAGACATCTAAAACTGATCACATAGACATCATGCATATGAAAATGATCATGTTGACAGCAGACAACTGATCCTGATCACATTGACATCAGACACTTGATACTGATTGCATTTACATCAAACAACTGATCCTGATCACATAGACATCAGACATCTGATACTGATCACATTGATATCAGACACTTGATACTGATTACATTGACATCAGACATTTGATACTGATCACTTTGACATCAGACATTTGATACTGATCACTTTGACATCAGACATCTAAAACTGATCACATAGACATCATGCATATGAAAATGATCATGTTGACAGCAGACAACTGATCCTGATCACATTGACATCAGACACTTGATACTGATTGCATTTACATCAAACAACTGATCCTGATCACATAGACATCAGACATCTGATACTGATCACATTGACATCAGACACTTGATACTGATTACATTGACATCAGACATTTGATACTGATCACTTTGACATCAGACATCTAAAACTGATGACATAGACATCATGCATATGAAAATGATCATGTTGACAGCAGACAACTGATCCTGATCACATTGACATCAGACACTTGATACTGATTGCATTTACATCAAACAACTGTTCCTGATCACATAGACATCAGACATCTGATACTGATCACATTGACATCAGACACTTGATACTGATTACATTGACATCAGACATTTGATACTGATCACATTGACATCAGACATCTAAAACTGATCACATAGACATCATGCATATGAAAATGATCATGTTGACAGCAGAAAACTGATCCTGATCACATTGACATCAGACACTTGATACTGATTGCATTTACATCAGACAACTGATCCTGATCACATAGACATCAGACATCTGATACTGATCACATTGACAGCAGAAACTTTATACTGATTACATTGACATCAGAAATCTGATACTGATTACATTGACATCAGACATCTAAAACTGATACATAGACATCATGCATATGATACTGATCATGTTGACAGCAGACAACTGATAGTGATCATGTTGACAGCAGACAACTGATCCTGATCACATTGACATCAGACACTTGATACTGATTGCATTTACATCAGACAACTGATCCTGATCACATAGACATCAGACATCTGATACTGATCACATTGACATCAGACACTTGATACTGATTACATTGACATCAGAAATCTGATACTGATCACATTGACATCAGACATCTAAAACTGATCACATAGACATCATGCATATGATATTGATCATGTTGACAACAGACAACTGATACTGATTACATAGATATCAGACATCTGAGACTGATCACATAGACATTAGATATTTGATACTCATCACATTGATATATGACATCTGATACGGATCACACTGATATTAAACATATGACACCGATTACATTGACATCAACCCCATGGTATGGATCACATTCGAATACTTTATGTCTGCCCAATTTTTTGACAAGCTTTTATAAGAATGATTTACTTGGGTCTCATAAGCAATAAAGTATGGACTAAAAGACATTTGCGGAAACTGTCATACACCTACGATTATGATTACAATTACACTTACAGGTAACATTTAAATCTTGGGCTTTCTCAAAGTGAAAAAATAACCGTCGATCCAAAACAATGTAACGATAGTCATGATTTTCTGTAGTTGAACAATGATTTTTTTCTAATATATTTGTAGCAATGTGTGAACATTGATTATTATATACGGTGTTGTCTAGGTTGAAAATGCTGTATTTGTACGAAGTATGTTAGAATGAAATAACGTTATTTAGAAAAAAATCAACATGAGACGCACAAAATATCGCAATTGTCGTTGCTGTAGCTAGATTGAGACAATTGCTGAAAAAAAGTCAGCAATACTTTGTGTTAGGAAAGGTGCAATCAATCATGTTTATGCTAGACATACTTTTTCTTTATTTTTTGTTAAGAGAATAGGGAAATACATCGGCCGGGTGTCTATGAGTTATTTATTCATCATAAAGTTTCACTTGCCGTTCGGTATAATTTTGAAATCTCTTATTGCTTCTGAATATAACAAACACTTTTTTGTACGTTTTTTGTTTCAATAGAAAAAAAAATCACAACTATTCGAGAAAAAAAACACCAAAAAAAAAAAACAGTTATCAACTAACTTCACTTTGTCGGAAATATATTTTAGGCCAGACTCAGTTGAAATGTAGGAATAGGTGTACTCAAAATAGTACAAACTTTGCTATCTATGTTTTCAACAGCAACAAAGACAAAATGACAAACGAGTTCCAAGAGGTTTTTTCTTTTATGCAATTATTATATGATAGATCTTGGGAATCATGTAGTATGGACGATCTTTTCACAGTGTCGATGATTATCCCCAATGAATATGGGTGGGACTGGTATGCTCGAAACATGAGCCTTCATCCCTGTTCCGAGACTTTAATTTACTATTTTCATGGGATTGTAACATAGTGTGCACTGACGACGCAGGGGTGGATACAATCATTTTTAAAAGGGATTTAAAACCCAAGATAAGGAGGGAGGGGGGGTCCCACAATATATTCCTATTCAAAAGCATTAATAGGCAAGCACATGGGTGTACCAACCCCCGGAACAAGCCATGATCTCTCACTGCGACCGCAAATATATTTATGCAAAAGTGCAGCGATCTATTGAAGTCGGCAAGGCTACACTTGCGGATACAAAGTTGTAATTGTCCATCACAAAAACGACACCAAAATAAATATATAAGTATCCTCTGAGCAATATTTTTGCTGGTTTTCGTATGCTAAGGCAGCAACTATTTGATTGTCGGGGGGAAGGGGGTGCATTGAGCATTGAGGATCTAAAGTTCCAAAAAGTTGTGCCAAATACTGCTAAGGTGATCTATGCCTGGGAAAAGAAAATCATTTGTTTTTCGTAAAATTCTTTTTGTAAACAGGAACATTATAAAAATGGCCACAGCATTGATATTCATCTTAACACTGAAGTGTTGACTACTGGACAGGTGATACCCTCGGGGACAAAACGCCCACCAGCAGTGGCATTGATCCAGTGGTATAAATAGTTATCAAAAGTACCAGGATTATAATTTAGTACGTCAGACGCGCGTTTCGTCTTCATAAGACTCACCAGTGACGCTCATATCAAAATATTTATAAAGCCAAACAAGTACAAAGTTGAAGAGCATTGAGGATTCACAATTCCAAAAAGTTGTCCAAAATACGGCTAAGGTAATGTATACCTGGGATAAGAAAATCCTTTGTCTTTCGTAAAATTCAAACTTTGTAAATAGGAAAATTATAAAAATGACCACATTATTGATATTCATGTGAACACCGAAGAGTTGACTACTGGGCTGGTGATACCCTCGGAGACTAAACGTCCACCAGCTGTGGCATCGACAGTAAAAAGTAAACAATAACTGTCAAAACAATATTAACAGTGTATCATCGGGTCAAATTAAAAAGAAAGTACGATTTGAGAGTACTCGCAGTTACTGAAAGCTAGTAAAAGCCAAACACAATAATAAAACATCATGCATCAGAAACTAAAGTTTGTATAGTATTAACATGCTATACGCTGGTATAATCGATACTGTTTTATTTGACAACAAATATCAAATAATGAATATAGTTTAGATCAGGTACATTGTATCTAATACCGATTATATGCTACATCTGATATCTGGTAATGATCATGTTGAACATCGGATATCTGAACCTGATCTGATTGTAATTACTATTCATTATTTATTTTATTTTGCAAGTTACAAAAAATCATGAGCTATCTGATACTGGTATTCATATTATGATAATTCGTACACTAAATATGGCTGACTTATAGCCTATAGCATCGTAGAGAAAGACATTACTGCTAAAACGTAATCTGTGTAATGAACCGTGATTATAAAGTAAAGGACAGGTGATAACTACAAGACAAACATGTACACCTTACTATCATTTCATGCATCAATTATAATTGACCCTTGCATATAGTTTTTGTTATAATAAAACACCCATGCAACCACATATCCCATATTGCAGATAGGACCCGACACAAATAATTTCGTGTTTCGGCAGTTAAGCTTGGGATGGTCATTTTAAAAAGCATTATTTCAATATATTGATATCTTTATATTTTAATTCTTCTTCAATAGATCTAGTTATTATGACAGATCTGCCATCATCAGGTATCCAACTGTCAATGTTATGTTAAAGTCTTTAACTCTGATCTACTAAGCATATCTCCAATACTTTTATGTTTGCTACACGCAACTATTGGTGCTGTACTGAATATTTGTACACAGTCTTTGTCGAACTGTAATAAATGCCAGTGTTTCATTATCATGATTATACGTTTCTTTATTTTACGTATAAATGGATTATATTTAGTTATTAAAACTAACGGAATACTTTGCTTCTCTTTAGATTTTTTGTTGTTGTAATAAATCAGTACGGTCAATTGATAAAGCATCAGTAATACTATCATCTATTTCCACGTTATCATAACCCCTATCTAACAATTTCACTTTGAAATTAGTTAGATTGTGTATTAATTTGTTATGGTCACTTGCATTTCTAATTTGCCGTATTGCTTCACCTTTTTAATAAATCATCTGAATACATGCTGTGAGTGACAGCTATTTCTGTGAAACAGATAAGAATTTGTTTCTTTAAAATGTATTTCGAGGTCAAGAATGCCATATGTTGTAAGTCTTTGACCTTTAATTACATCAACATCCAAGAACGACATTTTATCGTTTTTGATTTAATAGG
Source organism: Mytilus galloprovincialis (assembly GCA_037788925.1). NCBI lineage: Eukaryota > Metazoa > Mollusca > Bivalvia > Mytilida > Mytilidae > Mytilus > Mytilus galloprovincialis. The sequence continues at coordinate 83,410,662 of CM075338.1, forward strand.
TGAACTTTAATAAGGGGTTATAATCATTTGCTAGACGAAAAAAATCTATAATTTCATCTGATGTTCCCTCATATATTATGAATCCATCGTCTCTATATCTGCCATGATAGAATATGTTGTCTTTATATTGAAATGCAGAAATAATTTGTTTCATTATTTCAAACATAAGTATGTCACAGATTTCCAGTGCCGTACCTATTATTTGTTTGTAAATTTTCCCATCAAATTCAAATACATTGTTTTCTAAAATGATTCTCAACAAATGTATTGATACATTGACTGGCGGAGCATTGGCCTTGAAGTGTGATTTGTCAAAACTGTCATAGGCTCGTAAATTCTCCCTAATCGTGCACCTCTTAATTCTTGACCATTTGTTAAAAAATTAAATGATATTTTGTCGATTATGGCTTGGTCGTATAATGATTTTACATACTCAATGACTTGGAGTTTCAGTCATGTTAAATGAATCTAATTGGCAGTAATGTTGAGTATGTAGTTGTCTTGTGACTTCTGTTATGTAGTCTAGCCTGTCTAAAATAACACAATTTGAATTTTTATCTGCCTTTTCTATTACTATTGTTTCATCATTTTTCAAATAGCGTAGCGCTATTCTTTCGCCCTTAGTAAGATTGTTTTGTACATTTCTTTCTATTGGTAAAAAAGACAATTCAAGCTTGGTTAAAGCTATATAATTTTTATCATACGTTTAGTAGTAAATACAGTAGTTTTGAATATGTGATAAATAGCCTGCAGTTTAATCCATATCGCGCAACTTTGATGCGCACCCTTTATCGCATACCCTTTATCACACCCTATTTTTTATCGCATATCCTTTATCACACCTTTACCCTTTAACATACCCCTATTTTTTTATTTTTTTTTACATAGTCATTTTTTAATTTATGTAAGCTTAAGAAATATTTTCCCTCAAAGTAGGTACGATCATTCGGGCGTGACACAATTTATTGAATGACGTCATTGTTTGGTATGTACATGTGACGTCACGAACGTCAAGTTTGCATAAATTTTGGCACACTAAATGCAACTGTAAAAAAAAAACACAAAGAAATACAACAATAAACAAAATATTTTTAAAACAACAGCACGCAAATTGTAAGGTAACCCTGGTGCTTTGGATAAGTTATTGAACAGTTCGAGGGTTGGGATCCCCCTTACATGTTTAACCCCGCCATATTACTTATGTATGTGCCTGTCCCAAGTCAGGAGCCTGTAATTCAGTGGTTGTCGTTTGTTTATGTGTTACATATTTGTTTTTCGTTCATTTTTTTTTACATAAATAAGGCCGTTTGAATTGTTTTACATTGTTTTATCGGGGCCTTTTATAGATGACTATGCGATATGCGCTCTGCTCATTGTTGACTAAAGTTGTTAATGTCTGTGTCATTTTGGTCTTTTGTAGATAGTTGTCTCATTGGTAATCATATCACATCTTCTTTTTTTTTTATATTGAAGGGCTTTTAAAACAAGATAAAAGTGGAACTGAAGGTTACCCAGTGAACAGTTCTCTCATGTTGAAATATACGATAAAGCGTATAAAACATGGCAAAATCCGTATGACATGCGGTATCACCCTCGACCAGTATCATCCATCGGGCCTAAAGGCCCTTGGGCTGATATTAGTGTCTCGGGATGATACGACATATGATACGGATTTTGCCATGTATTATTCTCTATGTTCGATATTTGCCAAATATTTTCAATTTCAATCAGATTTTTAAAACTGTTCAGAATATTGTTTAAGTTCGACAGTTTTTAACTAACAGCCGAAGCTTTCTTAACTAGCTTCCTTGCCATCTCGTCTATCTATTAATAAAAACAAGATAATATACTTTTTTATCATTTTCTTTGTCCAAGATGTTTTCCTTCATATCTGAACGGTCTGCGAAACTTGCATTGAATGTGTTCATATGATCGCATGCAATAAGTTAACATTTGATATCTACTAAGCTCTGCACTCAGTACATTGTTTGTACATTTTTAATTTACATATCAGATATGAATAATAAATTAAATGACGTGTCATATACTGATAGTGTTCAGACGAGTAATCTAATACGGGTTTTATTTTATGTAAGCGATATGATACACATTATTTACATGGACAGTAATACAGCTTATAGTACAATGAGTCGTCTGATACGTATTTAACTGTACATGAGCAATATAATAAGTAGTATGTTACTGATCCCATAAACATGAACTATCTGATATTTATCATATTTACACGTGATTTCTGATACCGATTTTATGTCACATAATCCGTTTGATCCTAAACGTTGGAAAATACTTACTTGTCTCTGCGAAATAATGTCAATCAAAGGAATTTGAAAACCAGTTCAAAAAGTTGTTTTAATTGGACAGTTTTTAATTTACAGCTGAGGCTAGCTTGTATAGCTTCTATGTTTTCCCTTTTATACAGGTATTAAGATAGTTTACCTTTTTCCTCACTTTCTGTGTCCAATAAGTTTACTTCAATATCAGAATTGTCGGGTTTTCCTTAAAAGAAACTCAAATGACATTTGACATGAACCCATGCAATGATTTTACATTTTTTCATATATATATATCTGATACTGAATACTACATGTACTAGTACCTTTAACTTTAGACATTCAAACTGATTATATTTACATGAGCTATCATATACTGATTATAATTCACACCAGCCATTTAATATTGATTAAATATACATAATCACACTGATATTAATTATATGTAAATAAGCCATCTTATACTGATGATATCTACATGAATCTTCTGATACAGATTATATTTTAAATTTGTCATCTGATACTGATTATAATTACATAAATCAGTTAATACTGATTCTTTAACATGAGCCGTCTGATTCTGACTTTCTTTACATGAGCAAGCTGATACCGATTAAATTGAAATTTGTCATCTTATACTGATTATAATTACATTAGTCAGTTAATACTAATTCTTTAACACGAGCCTTCTTAATCTGACTTTCTTTACATCAGCAAGCTGATACCGATTCTATTGAAATTTGCCATCTGATACTGATTATGTTTCCATGATTTAACGGATAGATCACATTGATCATTCTTCATGTTAACATTTAGATTTTGGCAGAGGTTATTACGTTAAAAATATAGTATACTTTAAACACATATTGTGTGACATAACAAAGATGTAAATGTGTTACCTTTACTTTTGTGTCTTTCGATTCGTCGTCGACAAAAAAAAATGAAAATTGTCCCTGACCCTAATACTAATACAATAACTCCAATTATCAAAGCAGATCTGAAATCAATAAAAAAAAAAATAGGTTGGTCATTTCACGAAAATAATATAAAAAATATGCATTGATCATCTCGTATTGTTGTTAAAGCGGGTGCACCTGGATTGAATGATATGAAAATTTCGTATACAGATAAGGCTTAATAGTACGGTGACCAGACACAATATTTTTTAGATTTAATCTTCAAACATACGATATAGCAGTATTGTATATCATTGGATTCGGAAAAATTAGTACTTTTGAAATATCGATGTCATCAAAATGAAATGTGGTAACAGTTTTGCATAAAATAAGGTCAAAGATCAAATTCTGTTATTATTTTTTTCTTCCATATTTTCTAAAATTTGATGATATATACAACAATTTTAGGTAAATTTTCAGATACAGAATTTTTTTCAAATTAATTAGCAATGAATTATCTCCAAAATATAAAAAAAAAATGAATTAGGAAATCGATTTATTCTGAAAATTGGCGTTTTTCAAACATTTGTTCTATTATACAAGATCAACACATATTCTGAAAATTTACAGAAATTACCTTGCCGGCTGACATTCAACCTCAGCAATAAATGATCAATATTCACTGTGCTTAAACGGCTGTGGGTAACTTAAGTTACCCACAGCCCAAGATGGAGCCGCCTGGCTTCGGTTAGGAAGTTTGCTCCTATATTATTACAATACCATGAATACAAAAGAAATGTTCAGTAATTAAAAAGTTATATAAATCTTTTAAGAAAACTCTGCAATGTAAAACGTGGTTTGTTTCTACAAAATAAACGATTACAGCACGATTTTCCAAAACACTTATGATGTCCGTAACTTCAAAACAACTTGTCCGTAACTTTTTTCCTTATACCAATAGGGATGTCCGTAACTTTAGCATGGTGTCAGTAACTTTCAAAGAGATACTGGCTTTATAGATTGTTAACTGCTTAAGTTTTAGATGATAAATCATGACATGCAGGTTATAAATCTCACCATTTCCAACTGTAGAAATTACATTAATAGTGAACACCCCCAAGGGTGACTGGGGAATAGAAATATGGTCTCTTGGTCTTCTTCGGACCGGCAGTAAAACGCTTGTCGAAGTGAGGCGTCCGTTTGGCTGTGCGGGATGTATCAAGTTCGCAGTCACGTCCGGTCAGATTGGGGACGTTAAATCCGATGCCTCGTGTAAGGAGAGCACGTTAAGAACCCTTGCAACACTTCTTTGAGGGGTTCGTAGGTGGCCTGTTGCTAGGCAAAATTTCTGTCCTCCCTATCCAATATACCCTCATTTTCCAGTGGCAGTCCAAATTTCCCCGACCATCATCCCAGATGGCTTCTATTATTTCAAGACATACCTTTATTATTTATTGTGAACTTGTTCTCGTCTTGAATATGCATGAAATATTTGCCACTGGACGTTAAGCAACCAACTATCAATCAATCAATTGAAAGTGAACATATGTAAATGTCCTTAGGAGAACAAGTTCGGAGGTCTATCCTTAGCAGAAATACATAGCTATATCAGTCCAAACCTCTAAAGAAGATACATGTATGTTTGATTTGATACCCGATCATATTGAATCCCTGAGGTCAATGAAACTTTTAGAAGCTTTTAAATCTACTTTTATTGCTATAATAAACTGAATCCTGTTCAACAATATAGCCTTCAATCTATTCCTAGAAATTGGCATTTTTTTGTTCTCACAATCAACAACACATCACACGAGATATAGTGAAGAGACCGTACTTTTTTGGCTAACAATTCAGAAATTATTTAAAGGAAAGGCTATCAATTTTTCCGCGGCTACCCCGACGAAGGACTCATCAGTGAACAATCTTTAATGCTAGAAGGATGTTAGATAAATTTCGCCGTACCGTAAGATCCCGTTTTATCCCGGGAATATTTTTTTTAAATTTAACGGAAAATCCGTGACACTCTTATATAAAAAAGAAGATGTTGTTTGCTTTTTTCTCTTGTTTATTTCGAAGCATATCTTTATTGTATAAATCTATGTAATAATTAAGGGGTTTGATAGTGTTTATTGTCCTTTAAGTGTTGAAATATTTAATCTTACAATTTTGAAAAAAAAGTTACCCACATCCGAAAATAAAGTTACGGACAGTCTGATTATTTTTGACTTATAAGTTACGGACATCTTATGCTTTTTTTTAAAGTTGGCCTTGCGCTAAAATGAAGTCAAAATTAACAAATTTGTAGTGATGGTGAGTGATTTTTTTATTCAAAGGTCTTATCAATATTTACATAGATCATGAAAACGTTGCAAAATGTAGATTTCGTATCAACTATCATCTCAACAAGTTTAGAGTCCGCCATCTTGGGCTGTGGTTAACTTAAGTTACCCACGGCCGTTTAAGCACAGTGAATATTATTTTCACCTGAAGCCTACTATCATGAAGGCGTGTTTTGCATAAGCTCTTTTCTGTAATTGATTTAAACTAAAAACCACTCAATACCTCGAAAACAGTTACAATTAAAAAAAAATCAATCAAAGATATACACACAACAGAATTAAGCCAGGAGTATCTTCTTGTTCATCTGTCAAGGAACATGATTGGAAATTTTTACTAATACTTTCCCTTTTCAGGAGAAAATCTCCGAACATGTGAGGTTTTGTTGTGAACAAACACATGACTTTTTACATGGAGACATGAAAACACAAGATACTGCAAGAATTCTGCCATTTAAAATACAAGAGTTGTAATGAATCATTTAACTCTCGACAACTGTACTGTAAAATTCACGGAATAGAGAGGTTAGCAATCATTGTGTAATGCGCTCCGCATTTTAGTTTGAAACGAAGCACGTAACACATGCTGTTTCAATACCGCTTCACAGGGAGGTAACCTGTTTAAGATTACATCTCTACTGATGACACGCTTGACGCGCATTGTATGAATATCATGGTGGACTGATTTAAAGAGATTTTTCTGATCATAAAGCTTTAAATTAACTTTCATGTCCAAACAAGGGCTTCATCTTTGTCAATTCTACCGAAGCACTGCAAACCACTGAAACTGTCGTGCGTGTCCTTCAAAGTCTTATAGGCAGTTTGTTTACCTACTCCAAACAGAGAAGAAGTTGTGTCGCATCCAGTAAGTGCATTAACATGCAGGCAATATTTGACTAATTGTTGGGGAAAGACAAGCACATAGTTGGTGAATGGGTTACAATCTTCGCCCAATATTTATACGTCTAATGTTTCCCATCTGCACCCACAACTCCCTTGTATGTGTCATATGTTTAGAGTAGTGAACACACAGAACAATCATATTCGTATTAGAGGTCCGTATGATTGTTCTTCCACTTTCCCATTTTTCTAAATTGTGTGTCCAAGTTTAAGGCATTGCGTATTATACAGGTATTGGCCTTCTCTTTTGAGTGTTAAACACGTTACGACAGTCATTAATAGTGTTGGTATACATAACTTTGACAATTTCGGGATTTACAAACGTTACGGCTAAGTTAATCACACATCAGATGGAATCATAGGGGATTTGTCAACGTTTTGAAGAAGAAAACTACCAAAGAAATAAAGACGAGCCTGTTTGTTTTCTATAAGAGAAAAACATTCTCCCAGTCAGGAATACGTTTCCCCTCAATAATCTGATACACTTTGGGGAAGCTATAGTATTTGTGCGGTGTTCCCTTTCAACAAACTTAATAGCGTTGTTTATGTCGAAGAAGTCATAAACATCTGCTACTGTGTGCGCTATAGAAATTCATGGGCACACATTCTTCCAATAGTCAGCTGCAAGGTCACTGAATGTTTTACTTCTCTTAACATTAATACATTGAACCAATGCCATACCATCTTTGATGCAACTAAGTTGTGAGGGATTCTAATTGCTTCATCAAATCAGACTTACCTGATTGTCTCATGGTGCCGTCAACGTTAAAAAGCGAAATTGGAATGGGACCTACAGGGTGCGACAGCACATTTTCTATTGTAACATCATCTGTACATTTTACCAAAAATCAGTGCACGTCTAAATACAAGTTCTGGATTTATGTGACCTGAAATTTTTTCTCCCGATTTACATTTAAGGTTTGTTTTTGTGGTCATGTTTTTAAAAGTTTTTAGTTTTGACTTTGATATTGGACTATAAAAACTCCATGAATGATCTAAATAAAGAGTACTAGTGATGAAATGTCTAGACATGTTCAAGCCTTCCTCGATAGCTTTGAGCAAAGAATCTTGAATATCTCTTGTAGCATGCATTCCAGAAGAAATATTGATAAGGCATGGATGATGGGATTCCACATCAAAGGAATCAGTCTTGGTACGTTAAAAAAATTCACAATGGCAGTAGCATGTTCTTAATTCTTTTGATTGCTGGTTGTTTTGTTTCCTCGTTTGAATTTACATTATTTGCAGCAATTCCAGCCCTTTCAAGTATTACAGACTAAGGGTTTCTAGGAAATGTCCAGTAAGGGTTCATCTAACAAGCGCAGACTTTTGATTTGGTATGCCTATAGTGAACCCTTTAACCCCTTGGGGCGTTTTAACTGTCTTTTCTGTTGTCATGTCGGTTCATATAACTTAAAATGTCCGGGAGTTTGTCTAATAGCAAAGTCGCCATCTATAAAAGGTGATCGAATATTCTCAGAAAGTTGAAGCATATCGAGTATGTAAACTGGCATACACCTTCAGTAATTGGTTCGGTTGGATACAAAAAAAAAACAGATTACATTTGAGATGACGATCTCAAAGAACTGACAAATTACCCTCTCGTACTGCTCTAACAAAACTTCTACGGCTTCAAAAAATATTCCAGTATTTGAATGTAGGTGATACAGCAAATCCCCAATTTCTTGTATGTATCTATAAGAGGCTGTATATGGGTTTCGAATAGCTCCTTAATATGAGCGTTATGACTTGTGTTTGGTTTGCATTGCTGAAGTAATGCTTCTGAGATAAATGAATCTGATAGTATTGATTAATAAAGGTATGACATATCATATAAATGTTGATTATGTTACATTGTGCGTAAAAACAAATGATAAAATTGAATCTAAACTACTCTATATTTGTTATTCTCGTGGGATTTTGTCTGATGCTTTGTCCGTTTCTGTGTGTGTAACATTGTAGTGTTGTGTCGTTGTTCTCCTCTTATATTTAATGCGTTTCCCTCAGTTTTCTTTTGTTACCCCGATTTTGTTTTTTGTCCTTGGATTTATGAGTTTGAACAGCCGTATACTACTGTTGCCTTTATCTATTACATGCAAAATATGCGTAGTGTTAATCTTTTACAAAAAATCTTTAAAAACGGACTAATTTTGCAAAACTTTATTTGAAATTGTTAAAAATGAAGTGTAACAACAATGTATATAATAACAGAAATCATATCATGGATGTTCTTTAACAAATAAGACATCAAACCTTATCAAAGTCGATTTTTCTTTCAAGTAAACTAACATAATTTAACACCCATCTTACAGAAATTGCACCGTACGTTTTTTTGGCGACAAGTCAAAATGTGAAGTGTGTCCTTTGAACAACAAATACTGTAATTTATAGCCGCTTAGTCCGAATGACAACTAAACTGCCTAAATAAGCGATTTTTCCTTATTCGGTTACCGTACTTTAATGAATACAAATCACTTATTTTGATGGTTTTTAATCAGAATTCATTAAAATGGACCTTAGGCAAAAGTTGTATTAGGATATCAAAACGTGTTCCAATTAATGTATCGCAGAAGAAAAAAAAAGGTAACTTTATTTTGACCGGTACAGTTCTGTAACTCTACACATACAAACAATAAATCATACAAAATCAAAAGAGAGTTTCCTTTGATTAAACCCAATACAAGCTAAACGCTTTGAATGAAAATATCACATATGCAATATGTGAAATATTCCTTTAATTCTGATGAGTACACATTAACAAATAATATCCACAAACAAGTAAAAAAAATGTTTTTTCAATCTTAGCAAAGGTGTACAAAATAAAAAAAAAAACTAATCTGAGCCAACTAATAACTAGAGTATAATATTATGTGAACAGTTCTGCATTCAAATTGACCACAAGGTTTCATACCAAAATAGGGAAGGTTGATATTGATGTTGGGGGCTATAGTCATATCTGCATTTGGATTTAGGAGTTAGGTGACACAAACAATACTTGTCTTATACATTTTATAAACATGATCAGTGGCTTATTCCTTGACTAATTTCAACTAGGTTAAATTTAGTCTTGAATTGGATCAATTCATGTTCTATAAATGTCTATATCTAACTGTTTTTTTTTTAATTTGGATAGTTGACCCAATTGAAAAAAATGGTCCACATATAGGTTCGAAATGTCCAAAATTAATCTTGGTTTCAATTCCTCAAAAATTGAATAATTGGGGTTCTGATATGCCAAATCTTAATGTGTATTTGGAATTTTAATTAAAGACCTGTTTTCAATTGGTCTACACTATGGTCCAATAGGTCCAAAATGAAACTTTGTTTGATTTAAAAAAAAATATATATACTTTAGGTTTTTTGTTATGTGCTGATTTGAGTGTATTTACACTTTGGATTTTGAGCCATATTATCAAGTTGGTCACATTTGTGTCATGAAAAGAGTTCAATCTTGCAAAACATCTTTGCAGATGTTCAAAAATTAAATAAATTAAAACAAAACATTATTGAATTTTAGGTTTGTAAAAAATATGTCATTTTGTAAAAGTTTGATTTATAAAATGATCGAGTTTACCTTATCAGTTCTTCTCATTGTTTAAGGCTATACAGTTTCCTATAGTTGCTCATATCAACATCAGTCGGACTAAGTTGGATAGTCTCAATTGCAATCATACCTCATCCCCTTTATATTATATATTTATATATATTGCAGCTCTTACCAGGGGCGGATCTATTCTTTTTCAAAAGGGAGAAGGCGTTGCTTACCCATGATAAAGGGAGTGGGTTCCAACCATATGTCCCCATTCAAATGCATTGATTGTCCCCCTTCCCCCCTTTGATCCGCCACTGTATACTGATTAAAGAGGTTCTATTCAACTCATTGTGCAAATATCACATGGCTGTTTAATAAGGTTCCGATGTGTTTCACTCTATGACATAATGTATACTTAGTTTATACATATACAGAAGGGTTGTAGTCAAACTGACAACCACTTTATTTTATACTTAGATTTAATACAGAAATGTCTTGTCATATTGATAACACTTGAATCTGTCGAAATTCAAAATAAGCCGTGCGTAAAAACTCCTAGGGCATATTACTGTTGGAAGGCGTTTATCATAATGCCCATGATGCCTTGTTTAATTGATCATGGGAAATATGACTCTCTTCGAGTGGAAGAGTTGGACATATGACAGCTTGATATATTCAGGGAAAATAAGATTTTTTGTGCATTTTGAAAAAATAACAAAATGGAATCATGGACTCAAACAGATGTATGATAATTGTGAAATGTAAGGAAAGTAGTATACAATGCCATGGTAATTAATAATTATTTGAATAACTAGTAAGTAATTATTTTTTTTTTTAAGCATTACTTTCAAATTCTGGAAACCCTCATCCTTGGACATGTTGGATGATATTTAAGAATCTTTCACAGGTTAAATTACAGTATTATAATTGATTTTGTTGGTTTAAATGAGATAAATTTGCTAAACAACTTAGTACAAATAATTGTCATAAACGTCTGATTTCGATGGCATTTAGAGACATCCGATTTCGTACAGAAATGTAAATATGTAAAAAAATCCAAAATAAAGCTAAGAGTAAATGATTATTCAAGATAATTTTGGGTCATCAGAGGAGTACGTACTTAGGAAAATTGTTCCCAATGTAAACAACCCCCACTCTGGACTTCTAAGTTAAAAATACAAATTTGGAAAATTTGTTTCTTTTCTACCACGACACAGGTAAATATGTCTATGCTTGAGGAACAGTCATTCATTTTATAAGGGATATCCCTAATTGCAATATGCTTAAATAGTTGTTTCGCAGGTGCCTATTTTAATGTTTAATATATGGTCAATTTAACTGAACTAATGCTACAATGGATAAACAATATCTAGGTTCATAGTTTTCATAATGTTGTTCGAGGAAAGGAAAGGTGTTCAGAATGTGGAACATTATGCGTTCTCTGCTGACAACCGGAAAATAACGCTTCAATCATTTGATCCTGGTCAACTATATGTGAAAAAAAACTTATCATAGATACCAGGATTAACATTTTATATTTACGCCAGACGCGTGTTTCGTCATCGAAAGACTCATCAGTGACACTCGAATAAAAAATGGGTTAAAAAAGCCAAACAACGTACGACGTTGAAGAGCATTGAGGACCAAAAATTCCTAAATGTTTTGCCAAATACAGAGAGGGTAATATTTTCTTGAGGTAGAAAAGCCTTAGTATTTCAAACATTCAAAGTTTTGTTAACAGTTAATTTATAAAAATGAACATAGCAATGATAACTCAAGTCAACACAGTAGTGCTGACTACTGAGTTGCAGAGTTTCGGCTTGTTTGTTGTCCTTTGGATTACGCTTATAATATATTTATCTTCCTATTACTTGATTTAATCCATTTGACTGGGCGGAGTTTAACCGTTCGGTCATCAAAGACCAGTCCATCTATAGACAGGTGTTTTCGGATGAACTCTTAGAATATGTAAACACTATACGTGTATTCGCAAAATAAAAAGACACAGCCATTGAATTTCTTGTAAAGCAAAATTTTGAGATAAAAACATGTGACATTTATCAAATTTTGAAATTTGTGGATATGAAGCAAAACTATGACTACATCAGTTGCACAATATGCATATTGTGTGTGTATGTGGGGGCTGGCTGAGGGGATACAAGGGGATAAGTTGCAAACATAATTGATAATATAAATGAAAGGAATAAAAGGGTCTAAATATCTAATATGTTATGTATTTTTTTATATATATAAATCACGTTTAAAATAAATCTCACAAGCAAAACAGTTTCAGACAGAATAATACAATAGCCGATACTTTAATATACTTTAATTTGCACTTTTAAGTGCTATGAATCTTTGACTATTTTATTCGTTTAATATAGTACACTCAGTTCTTTTGTATTTCTGTTTAATGACAATGATAGGTGACAAGAAATCATTGGAAATATCTTGGTAATTTTCCCATCCAAGACGGTTACGAGTATTTCTGTGGAAATGTATTTCCGTAGATATTCGTTCCAAATTTTTGGAACGAATTTTGAAAGCCGGTGGTAGTGATTGATGGAGTACATGAAAATAGTTCCCAAACAGAAACGATTACTGTTCTGATTTTTTTTGACAACCAACCATTAGAAGAAATCGTTGTCGTAATGAGGTATGGAAGGTAATAAGTTGTGAGGTACAGTAAGGGACATTGTAGCACACCTGAAAAAAAGGTTCAACGAATTTAGAAACAGCAAGCAAAATAGGATAGAAGATGACCTGAAAGTCTTCCTCAATCAAAGTCCTGCAATAATGATTGCTTGCAAACTATCATCATTTATTCTACAAAACTCGCAGTGATAAAAGCATTGGACAAAGAAGTTGATCTTGACAAAGTGACAGGCAGGCTCTCTAGCTTTGTTTCTTGGGTTTATAAAATTATAGGTACTGATGTTTGACATATGTTTGCCTTATAACATCTGACTCATAATATTTAAAAGATATGCAATATTCAATTCCCTTTTCAAGGGACCAACAAGTGTCATTATCCTTTTCTTTTTGTAAAATATAAAAAATTACAGGACATTGCACCTCTCTTATTTCTATAAGAGAGGACACGGTCGTTAATTATATGTGAATTACATTAAGAAGGTAACCTTAGACATGCAGAGTTCTTACTTACATTTCACTATGAGATAATTGACCGTTCGGATCTTTAGGTTGTGTGGGACTTATTGCTGAAATGAAATAATGTATATAAACAGAATATTTAGTATAGGATTTTACATAAAATTCCAACATGAATTATGTGTAAAAATTGCCAATATGTTTATCATCTGGTCAGCCTTAAAAGACTATCAAATGAACAGAACCGCTCAAATCATTGATCCTTCAAATTAAGTTTAAGCTGTTCATGTGGCTAGGTATTTCCACATCCTTTGTTGTTATTCCTGCAGTAAATAGCTTCTGGTTTAGTAAGTTTTCGCAATGTTTTCATGGTCTTTACAACATAACAGATCTTTTTGTGATTAATTGTCTTGTCTCAGTGATGTTCAAACTCCTTGATTTTTATATATACATATATGGCATAATATTTTCATTATAATTGTCGATATTCAATATATATTGAGTGTTTGCACTTACATTTGAAAACGTCCTCTTCCAGTAGAAATTTTCTTTCCCCTAAAGTTACACCATACAAACAGGAATATGAGACATTAAGATCATTTTCGGTCAGATTTTGGATAATCAAGGTGTATCCATCCTTCATAACCTTTCCATCATACTTTTTATTTGGTCGTCCCGTCTTTACGTCTATAAACAGGGTCTGTTGTACAGGCGTCCATCTATCCCATCCTGATTCTTCAGGACAACAGTGCTCAACATTGCAAAATAATGTCACATTTTGTCCATATTCCGTAACCTTCCCAACAACCGTCCATTCTAAAATACCTGAAATGGTTTCCTGTTCCATTTCAATTGCTTTCCTTGTAACTTCACATTACATTAATAGGAATACACACAATAATAAACATTGATAAATAATAAAAATATTGTACTGTCAAATATTCATAATACCGACAATTGTTTTCTAAATTTTACTGCTATAAAACAAAGTACAGATGGTAGAAATAGAGACAGAAAATTGAAAACATACTCAAATTAAAAAACGAATCTTCATCATACAAAAAGTTTTCAGAAGTTTACGTAAATAATAAGAATAATTATTTTGGCACTGCTGTTATCCAAAATCGCCAGAAATATGATGGATCCTAGCATTTAGACTCTTGATTGAATTTGACCTGCATTCAAGTCAATATGAAATATTTTAATAGACAATACATTTTTGATTACCTTGTACATTAAGAAAGTCAACCAGAATCAGCAATGGCAGTAAATACTTCATATCTACCAAATATCTGCTCTACAAAAAATATATTATTAATAGTGGACAAAATGTGCTATACTTCATGGTTGAATAGAAGGGCATACTATCATACTAGCGTATTCATTTTATCTTTTTTACAATGTCCATATAAAACCTTTAACTCAATATAATAAATATGATAAACATATGTATGACTATACCAAAACCGTCTGTTAAAATTTCAAAATTTGAACTTATTTTCTTTCAGCATGTTCAGTATATAGGATACAGAAATTACTGTATTAAGAATTTCACATTTTGCTTTCAAGAATTGTACTTCATTTTAATCATGCAACTGGTAGTAAGTTACCTGCATTTATCGGTAATTTGTAATATTACTTTTATCATTGGTCAATCGGTGGTCAATAGTTAATGAACATAGATTTTCAAATTGTTGTTAACACGTACATCGCTAAAACCTCGTGCTCTCGTCACAGTTGACATGAAAGTTACGGTCCTGTATTTCACCCTGATACAATAATTAATTTGCGAGATCACAGGCAAATACAATGAAAGTTGATAAAATAATAATAACCAATATAAGACACGTGAATCGATCATTTACAAGTTTACTGCTGTCATGTTAAATGATCATTTAAATGTGGATTTTATTGTTCCCTTTATCCTTTTAAAGTTATTGTTAACAGTGAAAATCAATATGAAATACGTAAACAACGATGACTGGCAAACCTGTCGGACAAGTTTCTAAAATTAGATTTTATTTAAAGAATGACTATGATATTATCTCACAAAAAAGATATTCTATAGGTTTCTGCTTTTCTAAATTGTTTGATTACAATGTACCACTACAAAAATGGCGTGATGAGTTGCTATATGGCAAATTATCAGTGACAGTAGTCTACAATATTACTGGTTCGTTAATTTTTATGTCAAAGGAAAAAGGTGAGGTGAACAGGAAGTACACCTTTTTTAACAATGATGGATCTAGATCTAGATCTTTCAAAAGAGTTAAATAAAAAGGTTACCGAAAGGCGTTTGCTAATGCACTAAAACAAATAATGGTCAGGCCTATCTGTGGTTTTAGGGTCCGCCAGTATTAACCAGCATATACGATTCTCCTCATATCGGTCATACTATTTAACACATTCAAATATAGAGTAGATTATATCTTAACTGAAATTCTGAATTAGTAACAAGAGGAAGTCAATATAACGAGTTTAGATTAATATATATTCATATTGTTGGCCGACTGATGTCAAGCCGAGGTATTTCAACATACGGGTATTTAAATTGTTAAAGTGAAATTGAACCAATTCAGAGGTCTTAAAAAACATGATTATAAATAACGACATTATATAGATAAGTTATTATATTTTTACATACTTCATATATTAGTAATATGACAATGTTTTATTTAAAAACTGATGGATGGCCGTACTACGAGTCAGTTGATTATATAAGTATATGAAACATGTACACAACGATTACGGACACATGTCAGACAATTTTCTAAAGTAAAATATTATTAAAATACCAAAGCCACTGTGTATAATGTACGTGAGCAAAAGTCTATTTTTGGTTTGCCCATTTATTAGCTCCGTAATGTATCAGTTGATGGTGTCTGTTTATCCTTTTGTCTAGCTGATTTTCTTTTAAAGAGGGAATATAATATTATCTTACACAAAAATATAGTACGAGTTTACCCTTTTTTTATTTACAATCCTTTAGATACATTATATCACAATGGCGGGAAGAACTGCTTAATATGGCAAATAAGCGGTGACTGTAGTCTCCAATCGTACTTGTTCATTAACTCTTATATCAAGGGAAACAAGATGTGAAGAACAGGAAGTACGACCAATGGTGAATCTAGATTAAGATCTTTTAAAGGGGAAAATAAAGGCTACCGAAAGTGTTTTCTATTGTATAACAGACATAATCCTTTCCTTCAAAAGTTGAAAGCATCTTCTTTATTGAAAACAAAAACTACTTATATTTTTGACCGACTGATGAAAAGTCGAGGCATTTAAACATACGGGTATTTCATGTGTGCAAGTGTAATTGAATACATTAAGAGGTCTTCAAGTGCATGATTATAAAAAATGACGGCATGTAGATTCGTTAGTATATTCTAACATACATCATATATAAGTTATATTACAATGCTGTATTTGTAAAAGAGAAGGATATAACGTATTTAGACAATAACAATCAAAACAAGGAGTAAACGACGACTCACAAAACCAAAGGACATTAACATCTACAGTTATAAATAATAATTAAGAAACAACACGAACTTCACTAAACTGGGAGTGAAATCAAGTGCTCCGGAAGGGTAAGCATTTTCTGCACCGTATACGGCACCCGTCGTGTTATTTCTTTGATTAGTTCGGTAATGATGGAAGGTTAATATGACTGAGGAAAAATATCAGATATGATTTCTGACACACTTTTGTGATAATGGCCAATCAGCTCATGACCGTAAGCTGAAATCCATCCCACAACTAAATATTTAAATCGTCTAGTGTTTTTTTTTGTTAAAGAAACATAGGCTGACGAGTTCTTTCAGTCGAGCTTTAAGTTTAGTATTGGGAATAGTGGTATAAAGAGTTGAAAATCAAAGGTTTTAATGTTGGTACAATGTTTTAATGATTGAGATTGTAAATTCACCCATGTCTATTGATTTTTTTCAGTATCCACATCTGATTATCACCACTTCTTGAATTTGCCGTTTCGGAATATTTCTGAAGTCCTTCTTTGACTGCAGTGAGTATGGCAGTGAGCACTTTAGAAGGGGGTTTAGTGTTAAGATAGTCCCGTTCATTTTAGAACGAGGGGATGCGGTCATTACAACGGGTATTGTGATTATCGGTGAACACATGTGAATTCTGACAAATTTTAGACAAACCAAAAAGTTAGAACCTATCGGATATCGATATTGTTTAATACTTTTGGAGATAGTTTGTCGTTGCTTCCTATATTATACCATATTTTTGTTGAAATCCCTGGCCTTAACCTCACAGGATTTAATGTTTGACTATATAGAGAAATTAAACAAAAAAATATGGAATATCTGTGATAATCTTTTGAAGCTTATATAAGCATCGTATATTGCATATTATTATTTGTTTTCCCTTGACAATACATTGATGAATGTTTGTCTAAAATTAAACACGTATAAATCTAAAAATAGTCTCGAGTAGTTCCATTCAGTCGATTTGAGTATCACAAATCCGTTGAGATAATAAGTTAGGATCTGGTTGATTTGAGTCGTATAAGTTGACGTGCTTTAGTGGATTTGATCCAGTGGGTTAAGTGATCAGAAGTGTTAAAAAGAATAACAAAAGTTATAAACTCCAAGTTAAAATCAATTAGGAGAAGGCAAATTGGCAACATTAAACAACATCAATCAACGATTATGTAAATAACAACTGAAAAAATACTGGTGAAATATAATTGTTACCACTACATCGAGTGTGATACGATATTTAGCCACTAGAGGCTAGTTAAATTTTGAAATTAAAGACGCGAGGCTATTTAAAATTGAACTGTCGAGAGTGAATAAATTTCGTATTGCACGATAACTGGTGGTGGAATCTGTTACTCCAATGATTTTAGACAATATACAGACAATATAAATCCTTTTTTTGGAATGACTTCCAAAAAGATGAATTATTTCTACTTAGGGAGCTACCATTTGATTTTTATGGAGGGGCTAGGATGAAAAATGTTGTCCTGCATTTTTTTTTAGTTGTAATCTCTGTCCTGCATTTTTATTTTTCACTCTATTCGGTCCTGCCTTTTTTTTTTTTATCCTGACTTTTTTTACCTAAATTGCCATTCTGACTTTCTTTTTGGCAAGTGTCTCATCCTGCCTTGTTTTTTACTCAAAATTCCTGTCCTGCCTATTTTTTTCAAATTTCATCCTAGCCCTCCCATAAAAATCAAATGGTAGCTCCCTTAATCGGCATGGCGCTGACGTCACAACAGACATTTCAGGGAAACGTTAGAAAATTTGACGTCATTGTTGAAGTTTGACCAATGAAGAATGGAGATCCAGCGTACCACATGTTGACAAAATAAAAAAAAATCAACAGGTCTGAAAATGGTTACATCGGGTAAGAATGAGAAAACCCTTGTTAAAAAATGTATTTAACCTCCCATGTGTAATACATTTGTTTATAGTTCTACATTTGCTATTGGGGTAAGTAGAAATTCACATGGAAAACTTATTAAAATCTCATAGACGTACTAGAGGGAAACACAAATTTAGGCAAAAAGCAACCAATAAAGACTTCTACAAATGTTCTTTTCCCCTGGAATCCTTCAGAAGTTGAATATTCACTTTTACATCTGATGAACATACATGCACGTATTAAACTACCAAAGTCACTGTTTATATGTGAGCAAATTTTTTTTCTTCTGCTCATGGTTCTGCTCATTCACGTTACAATTGATGTTGACTTTGATGGTGTCTTTTGATGCCTTTGTCTTTTGGATTGTCTTCTAAATTGAGTGCAGTTTAACCAACTATCTTTCCCATCTTTCATTTATTTAAAGGTTGGGTCTGCAATATTAACTCCAAAAATGCAAAACTGCTTGTTATGGGAAAATTCATGTCAGGAGCTCGACAAAATGAAGTTTTTTTTTTATTTTTACAGTAAAAAAAAATACTTAGTATTACCTGAAATCAGTATTAAACAAATTATTTTTTGAAATATAGTTATCTCCAAATCAAAAAAACAAAGGTATGGACAAGAAACATTCGAAATTTTTAAATTATAAGAACATTCATCATTCAGCTTTTGCCAAACAATAATTATCGGAACTTAAACTTCAACAATTTATTATAAAACATATTTAGATGCAAATGATTCACAAGGAACTGAAATTATCTTAAGTTCAAGAATTTAACATTTCAAAACTGTCGCACTTCTGTCATGAAAGAAATGGTTCTAAAAGAATTCCGATATGGGTGAAATCTTGCATTTTTTTAAATATAAAACAGAACTATATAATGGCCTATGAATGAAGTAAGCTTTAGTCTTTAAACTTAAAAAATACACTCCTGACACTTACAAAATGTATAGGGAGGCCTTATTAACTTTACTCTCGCCTATTAGTTTTGTTCTTTTGTGAATTTGTAAAACGGTTAATTTTGAAATGGAGGAGTAATTTTTGTCAACTAAACGATGACTTATTCGATCACCTTTAAATGAAACCCTGATAACAACAATAGATAAAAGCATTACAAAACTCGTAAACAAGTAGGAGATTAATAAGCAATGCATAAAAGATGTGGTGCACACTTTAAATTAACCAGCTACGAGAGTTTTTTTTAGTGTGTAGCATATATTTGATGTTATTTCTTCATAGAAAAAAAATATTACAATCGTTCCTTAAATACAAATTAAATTTTCAGAATTGTTTTCTTTCTTAATTTTTTTTCATCCAATGGATTTATTAAATCAAATGTATATACATCAAGATTAAGCAAAAGAAAATATACTCAAAGACTGTTGAAATGTTGTCTATTTTTCAAAATTTGGACAATTTATTTTGACTTTGCCTATATATGATACTGTAAACTATTTTTTTTCTTTATTATGATAAATTTTAATTATATATGTTCATAGCGCACAAAAGAAGAAAAGCAGAAGAACAAAAATCTGTTTAGTTTGGTTCCGTTGGTCTAAATAGTTTGATAACGTTGCCCTTGGTAGTTTGATTCCGTTTCTCTAAGTAGTTTGGTTCCTTTACTATTTGTAGAGTTGCATTGCTCTTAGTAGTATAGTTCCATGGATTCAGATAACATGGCATCGATAAACACGAAATAAAAATACGCAGTTGATCTTAATTGGTTCCATTCATTTGAGTAGTATTGGTCCAGTGATCTTTGAAGTACGGTTCCATTGATCTGAGTAGTATGTGACCATTTATCTGGGTAGTTGCTGAGTAGTTTATAACCATAATCTGAGAAGTATTTGTCCAATTTTATGAGTAGTCTGGGTATCATGCCAGAAGTTATGACCCGAATTATGGATTCGCTGAGTTATGTAGTATTGTTCCAATGATCTGGATTTCTTTTTAGTTGTACTAGACTGTTGATCTGAGTTAAAAGGGTCTGTTAAACTAAGTTGTACGGGTCCGCTGATTTGGATTAATCGAGAAATAAAATTTACGATGAGCTTTGAAGACCATACTTTGACATATAATGTATACAAAGGAAGATGTAATATGATTGGCAGTGAGACATTTATCCACAAGAGACCAAATGACATATTAATTAACAAATTAAGATCACCGTTTGACGTTAACCAATGAGCAAATCCCTTACTGATAATGGTTTACTTTTATAAATTGTGAGTTAAATGGAGAGTTGTGTCATTGATACTCATACCGTGTCTTCTTATATATATGTAGAAATCCTTATTCATGCACAATACATGTAATTGTCTGAAGCAAGTTATTGCTCGATAAAGCTGTATGAAATTTTCAAGTAATTTGAAAGTAATATCAAATACAAACGTATTTGATGAAAGGCATGCCATGTTGTTTTTATTCTCAGGAAATTTTTATCGCGGAAAATCAGAGTTCTTTAATTACAGAAAACAAAATCATTTTTTATCAAATGAGAATCATAATAAAGGAGAACAAATTGAGAACAGGCACTATGAGAGTATGATTTCGAGATACATATACATCTATATATACATATTAACACGAATAATAAATATCCACACATGCATGTGAAAGAATGATTTCTAATACAGTACCCTATACACAAGTATGTTCATTATGGCTTGTTTTAAAAGTATTACGATAAGTTGTGCATTAATAGATGCATCTGATATTTCAATGTCCCTTTTTTGTAGCAATGAATTAAGAAACCTGCACATTATTTGTTTTGAAAATTGAACCGTCCGTCATTGAAGAGTTTTTGGTATTTCGGTCTAAAAAACGGAGAAATGCCTTAAACCTATCCAAAAATAATGTCAAGAAAGTAAACCATCGATTGGCAGAAATGCGCGAAAAATATGGGACGCAGATAAATAATACGTTTTGTTAGGCGTCATGCTTAAAATCAAACTCCTTAAGGTTTTAATTGTAATTAATAACGGATTTTAAACAAAGTTGTGAATAAGAATTAGAATGATGATGTTAAATGTGAAAGCATAAAAACTTACAGTCATACGGGTTAGAAAGATTGAACATAAAATGACAAGATTGATATAATGTGTTTATCTAATCACATGTGCACTTGATGTCAGTAGGGTATTTTTGATAGTATTGAATTTTAACACAACACCCGTTTCAATCAAATTTAATCAAATAAATAGTTGTCTTCTTAACATAATCAAGGGGATAAAAGGGAAATTATTCTTTGCTAACAAAGGGCAGTAATTGGAAAACTACTCCCTTTGTAGCACCCCACAGCAATAAAGTCAATTTAATTATCGCTTTATTTGTTTTGAGTATTTAAGTAGTGTTAATCAGAGATACCATTATTTAGTCTGAAGGGGTGACCAAAGAGGGAAATTCAATTCATTTGTTTCAATTCTATCACTAATAATAGTTTTTAAGTTAATAAATTAAACTTTTCATTATTGTTTTAAACAAAATAAAAAGGAAAAGTCTACTATCGTATGATATTATTTTCATTTATTCTATATCCAGTTAGTCTAATTAATTTCACCCACAGACAAAAGACGTCCTTATAAGTCAAATAGTATATTCATCAGTATATCTACGTTAAACTGATATGAGTTTTGTTAATGTATTGATATAATGATTCACGTACTTGAGGACATTTTTAGTTTTAACACAGATACAGTTTGATTTATAATCTTTTTTTTTTATACTTTGTAAGACGGTAAATTGGAACTTGTTTAATAGCAGGTATTGTAATAGTATGTGAGAGCCCATGCTGCAGATAGTAAAAACTTATCTAAGCTTCAGTCTGTTGGTGTTTGCTTGTTGTTGTCTCCCTCCCAAACAATACTGACTTTATTTCAAAGAAAACTGTCAAACCTCATAAAAGTGTACTATACATAACTGACAATTTCGATTATTGATATCTGATGCATATTTTTATATTTGATTTTCTGAGGAGTTTAGTGAAGATACCATGGGCAGTATATTATTCTCATTAATAGAAAACAAACTAACAACGCCATGACTAAAAAATAAAAAGGACAAACAGACAAACAATAGAATACATGACACAACATAGAAAACTAAGTAATAAGCAACATGAACCCCACCAAAACTAGGGGTGATATCAGGTGCTCCGGAACGGTAAGCAGATATAATATGTGGTATTTGACTTGCTCTATTTTCTCGTATCTTGTCAAAAGTCCATACTTGAAAACAAATTTGAACAAGTCATTGGTTTCAGAAGGAACTTCTGTGGATAGCAGTTTTCCCTGGTATGAACTAGGTTAAGACTACAATCGCTATTATTTGAAAAATATATCTGATATATATATAATCGGTTGGCATTTTCGAATTTCTATCACATTTTTAAAGCATTCGGAGAACTGCACTTAAAGAGTTACTTGTTTGTATTTAAAATTTCTATGAATGCATTCAAAAATGCTCCATCTAGTACAAATAACTATAGTCTCGGTAATGGAGTGTATGCCATTTCTTTCAATATTCAGATGCACACAGATATTCCAATGATGTGTACTTGTGAACTTATCTAATAAAGAACAACTTCACAATGCCTCAACCGCCAATCTTATTAATTTATGTGTGGTTTCCTCACGAGTTGACATGCTCCTTGAAAGCTTTAATCAGAGGCGTGAGATGATTCTGTATCAATAAATACATGCTCCGAGAAAACTTTAATCAGAGTTTTGTACTGATTCTGAAGCATCTCACCCCCTCTGGTGAAAGCCTTCAAGACGCATGTCTCTATTTTCACAGAATCAGATCACCGCCCTGATAAATGCTTTCTAGGAGCATTTCTCTATTGATACAGAATCATCTAATCCCTCTGATTGAAGCTTTCCAGGATCATGTCTCTATTAAAAATTAAAAAGTTCATCCCTCTGATTAAATCTTTCAAGAATCGTGTCTATATTGATACAGAATCATCTCACGCCTCTGATTAACGCTTTCCAGGAGCATGTCTCTACTGATACATACCAATCTCATCCCTCTGAATAATGCTTTCCAGGAGAATGTCTCTAGTGATATATAAGCAGCTCACCCCTCTGATTAAATCTTTCTCGAAACATGTCTCTATTGATACATTACCAGCTCACCCCTTTGATTAAAGCTTTTTAGGAGCATGTCTCTATTGCTACAGAATCATCTTACCCCTCTGATTGAAGCTTCGCGGGAGAATGTCTCTATTGCTTCATTTTGTACATAACCAGCCCATCCCTCTGATTAAATCTTTCCAGCAGAATGTCTCTAGTGATACATAACCTGCTCATTCCTCTGATTAAAGCTTTCTAGGAGCACGTCTCTAGTGATACATAACCAGCTCACCCCTCTGATTGAAGCTTTCCAGGAGAATGTCTCTAGTGATACATAACCAGTTCATCCCTCTGATTAAAGTTTTCCAGGATAATGTCTCTAGTGATACATAACCAGCTCATCCCTGTGATTCAAGCTTTCCAGGAGCATGTATTTAGTGATACAGAATCATCTCGCCCCTCTGATTAAAGCTTTCCAGAGGAATGTCTCTATTGATACAGAATCATATCATTCCTCTGATTAGAGCTTTCCAGGAGAATATCTCTATTGATACAGAATCATTTCACCACTCTGATTAAAGCATTCCAGGAGCATGTCTCCATTGATACAGAATCATCTCATCTCATCCCTCTGATTGAAGCTTTCCAGGAGCATGTCTCTGTTGATACAGAATCATCGCATCTCTCTGATTAAAGCTTTCCAGGAGTATGTCTCTATTGATACAGAATCATCGCACCCTCTGATTAAAGCTTTCCAGGAGCATGTCTCTATTGATACAGAATCATCTCACCCCTCTGATTTAAGGTTTCAAGGAGCATTTCTCTATTGGTACAGAATCATCTCATCCCTCTGATTAAAGCTTTCCAGGAGAATGTCTCTATATTATTACAAGGAAATCGAATTACAACGTAAGTCAATCATTGTTCGACACCGTACTCTAGTCTTTTTTGATAAAAATAATTCCAAAATACTGTTTTTATTGAACATCGAAATTTGATAGTACGAGTAGGGCATGTAGCATTATGGACACATGATAAATGTGCAAATATTTCAAAATGCCTGTGCTTAAAATCTTTAATCTTTATTTGAAATTAGTTTTGACTTGAGGTTGTCAACAAATATAACATTTGACCTTTCTATCTAAGGTCTTCAGTTGATTTCGTAAAGTTAACCTTCCTATTACCTAAACAAACAAACATGTCCCCTGAGTAGCTATAGACTCACTGTATCAACTATTGCTCAGCCGACTTAGAAAGTGTCTGTTTAAATAATAAAACCTGTATCTTATATCGACTAGAAGGACTACTACAACGAAGACAATACAGCTTAACGGCAAAAAGATAATTAAGACAGCAACACATTATTTTATTTATTTTACATGCTTTCAAACAGTAGTCTGGACTGTTTTCTGATGGTATTTAGTTGTGTCATTCATTGTTTCAGACTATGCTGTTATTTTATCAAAATTAATGGTCAAACCTATACCCACTAACTTAACTATCGACAAGGCGCATGGCTAAAATTGAAAAAAATGTCGATCTCAAGGCAGGTCAATTCTAACCTTTATGTATGTTTTCCTAAATGATTTTTCTTTAATTGAGTGACTGTATTAGGGACTGAATGCTGGACTGTATTCAATATCTTCATTTAAGACGACAGTCATACTAAGTCATGCTATGTTTTGTTATTATAGTGTATTTAAAGTACAAGAAAAGAACAACCACGCTTAGTAGATGTTTTACTATGTATGTCTATATATTTCAGATTAATAACTAGGGTTGCTTTCAATCTTAACTGTATTTTAGAAAAATACAAACAGTTAACTCTAGGTGGCTTTTTGTTTTGAGATCAAACAGAAACCATACCCATGTTCTTATTGAATTAAGCTTGAAATATGTTTATCAATATTCAAATTAGGCTTAAGGGGGATATATATTTTTACACTAAATCAATAAAGGATTTTTTTTTACCTATGCAATTTGTAAGTTTATCAATAAAACGTTGATTAAAGGCAACTATGATAAAAACAAGCCTTAAATTCCACCCCTGAGAGTTAAAATTGCTGATCTGTAGGTAATAATGTAAAAATTTACCTAGAAAGAAGAACTTCATCATTTTTATGTAACTAGCAATACATTTTTAATTATAAATGCTCGCTTTAACTTTTCGCATTGTCTGACACATGTGCAACCACTGAAATTTGAGACGCGACATTCTTCAGTTGAATGTACATCCTATTATTTTCACCGAAATAAACAAATTGCACAATTTCTTATTTTTTTTTTCAACACAAGTACAGCCATACTAGTTTTCTTGAGGTTTAATTTGTAGTCCTGATGTAACATGACACCAGTAGGAGCTTTTGGGGAACCAGTAAGTGGTTAAGGGGTCCTTACTTATTCATTTAGCTCTTATATTTGGTCTAAAATAGAGATAGAAATAGGGGTTTCTGTACATTGACTAGACATTATTTTTGACAAAGAATGTATTTATGATGCTATATCAGCATGATTAAATGGTTTATTCATTATCCATTCAAATACCATTAGTTGTTAAGATTTTTTGAATCAGGTTTAGAAAAACATGAAATTATTTTACATACAGATGAAAATGAATTTTTGAGAATTTTTTTAAATTTTGTATTCACTGCACCATAAAAGACCTTAAAGTACTAGTGGCCTTAGGTTTTTGAAAATAGCAAAAAAGTAAACGGTCATGCTACATATTCAAATTCATTTCTGAATAGTAAAATGAAAGAACTTCAATTAACTGTGAATGTAGAATTTTTTGCAGTGTTAGAAAGTGGTAAAAATTCTAAAAAGGCTATCATTATCCCTTATGGGCCAGAAAATACTACCGTGCCACATTAACAATACACCTTAAGAACAATAAAATCACACATCCGCTATTATCTATGAAAAGAAAGATCACTCTGCATTTTTGCAAACAATACATCTGAAAATTGTTGATTATCTCTCTTCTTGTCATACATCAAAATCTGGTACACGTTTGACTTAAAAGATAAGACTGTAACAAAACCAAAGGACAGTTATCGTGTTACATTCACATTCGATGATGAATTGTTAATCCATCATTTATTTTATGTAACACAGACACAATATATGTAATATTTAATACTCATGTTAAATAGTAACATTATGGTATGTTAAAGGTCAATTTAATGTAAAATCAATTCACGCGGATACTTTTGTGTTTTGTTCTTTGTAGCCAAATATGCGGATATGTATTCTCTCTTTTTTCTAAATTCGTTAATGTATTCATGAAACACAGTCTGGGACAACATGATTTATTAATATGTTGTAATTTACTGCTATTGGTACTATTTATCTTTTGTGTTTTTATAAAACAGATGATGTGGTATGATTGCCAAAGAGACAACTCTCCACAGGAGACCAAATAATCCAGAAATTAACAGCTATAGGTCACCGTACGGTCTTCAACAAAGAGCAAAGCCCATACTGCATAGTCAGATTTATGTTAGTTTGTTTTTTTTTGCCTCACCAATGTAACTGGGCATTTAAGGTGAACCTGACAGCTAATCTTCATCACTGAATTAGGCGGCACTGTGATTTTCTCGCTTATTGTCACATTAACTACCCTCGGGGCTTGCCTGACCTTGAACATAGTGATGGGTATGACTTCATCCCTTACCCTCAGCTGACATTTGCAAGTCGATGCAATGAGCCTTTAATAGATCGAAACACAGAAGCATGTCGTCCTGTATAGGGGCCACATACATATTGGACTGTATGAGCTTGGACCCCAGTTCGAAATTCACTGGCCCAACAACATACCCATTCATTTGCATCCCCTTCCCTGATGTATTCATTATAACCTCCCTCAGGATGGGTGGAGCGGATTTTAGTGACCTATATACCTCTTCAGATATTAGGGTCACTTCCGCTGCAGTGTCCACTACATCTAACGATCTCTGCCCTGAGCCTTTTATGGGTACCCTAAATACAGTTCCAGACTGGAGCTGACATACAGTGAATATTTCGCAAACACTTCTTTTGTCCATCAATGTGGTCGCTGCCTCCCCCTCTGAGGAGGAGTCCCCTCTGTTATGGGCCTCCTCATCACTTCCCAGTATGAATTATTTCCCCAGGAGAGCTATGGCCTGCAGTGAAGTCCCAGCTTTCATGGGGCTCCCCATAACCGACCAGAGTTACCTCTGCTTGGCTGATGTCTTCAGAGGGGGTCAGATCTTTGTATTCATACCAAAGGACTCCGATCGTTTCATCCAGCTCCGCAACCCCAGGGTCCCCCTGGTCATGCGTAAGCACTGTCTGAACAATAGGGGTTTTCATTTTCATTTGTTCCCCCGAATCTAGATAAACAGCCCCCATGAAGAACTTGGCGGGCAGAACCCCTGCTAGTTGATATATATAATTACCCAGGCATATAATAGCCCTACTGGGTGCCCAGAAGAACTTGTATCCCTCTGCTTGAGCGCTTGGTACATCTATCATGATCTGTACCTCCCAATGAGGCTGAAACTAAGGAGTACTTCACTCAATAAGTGAATTTGTTGTCTATTCATCCGCCTCAATCTTCCTCTTATATATTACCCCCAGCAAGCATGTTTGTATAGTGGTAGGCATGGGCAACAATATTTTCCTCTACTGAGGGCATACCAAAAGATCCCACATCAGTGAAATGCTCCAGGTTTGCCTTTTTTTCCACGAACCATCAACAAGGCGGGTGAGCACCTTTAGGGTGTACCCTGATAGCCATGGGTGCCCAGACAGGAGCTCATCGACATACACAAATCCCCCATAGATAAACTGATGTCCCAATTAACTGGCACCATGCCACAGTACATATGTCAGTGTTTTTTGACAACTGACGGTCAACTCCATGGTCTTGCGTGACTTCTCCCTCTGAATCGGAGGAGGCACTCCCATTAACCTCTAATGGACAGTCAGGTGCTAAGTAATTTACAGACGCTGTGTCCTGGGTTCCCTCCCCTTCTGACTATGGTGATAAATCCCCTCCATCTTTTTGTGGCATTCCGATTCCAGAAAATAATGCCCCAAGGTCACCTCCCCCACATTTTGACGGTTTTCTCTTTAGACCGCAGATCTGGGAACTCATTTCGATGATGTCCGGGCTTATAACAGTTATAACATACACTTTCCCGCCCAGACCCTCGATAGGGGGAAGGGCTTCTAGATTGGGACCTTCCCCTAAACTTTGGACAGTCCCTTTTGAAATGGCCCCTCTCCCCACAGTGGTAAAATGCCCCTGTTCCTGGCCTTCTTCCCGGTGAGGGACTTCTCGCTGCTTGGCGGGTGAGAAGTTTCCTGAGTTGGTTCATCTTGTCATCTAGTTTTTTATGGACCTGTCCAAGTCTGTTTTCAAACTGCTTATTGGATTCCTCTAACTCCACTTTCCATGTACTGGCTGGAACCCTCTCAGAGGCCATGGTAGCCCTTACATGAGGCACCTGATACTCATGGAAGGACTCTAGGTGTTCATCATACCGCCCACCCATTACCTGCCGAACCTCACGCCTGTTTGGTTTGCCATATATTGCCTGGGTGTTATGTTGGAATAGCCGTATTTTATCTACGGCCTCCTTTATACTTTGGGGCTGAAGGTTAGAGACTTGCACCCCAACCCCTTGTTTTCGATACCCTGGCACAGCCGTGTTACGGCTTGCTCGTACATGTAATCATCGGGGAGGTTTCTTAATGCCCTGGTCGCCAAGGACAACACCCGATCAGCCCAGTCTTCAAGGGACTCCTCAGGGGCTTGCCGGGCATTGTTAAACTGTATCCGGGCAGTCTCAAACCAAACCGCTTGTGTAGCTTCTCAAGAAGCTCCCTATAACTGACCTCCCGGTCTCTTTCAGTTATGAGGACATAATACTCATTGGCTTTTCCCTCCAGACACCAGCAAAGTTGATCCTTGCATTCCTGCGGACCCCACTCACAGACTTCCGCATACCTTACAAATTTTGTGAAAAAGGCCTGCCAGTTGCCCTTTCCGTCATATTTAATATTCTTTTGGGTATTGCTAACTTTTGATACGCCGCTTGAAGTGCTTCGTGCCCCACCTCTGCCGTCAGGTCCCCGTGTATTTCCCTAGGCCTATCCTTATAAAATGGTACTGGGTAGGACTGTTGTCCATTGCTTCCCCCTGCGGCGACCCCTTGTGGGGGCCCCGTTGTATACCCTTGATTATACTGGTTCTGGGATAACCTTGCCCCTGGCCTGTTGTCTTGCCTTCTCCATAGGTGTGGGATGGGGTCTGCCTTGTGTTATCGTCCCGTTTGTCTTGCCACTTGAAACACCTACTACGGGGTGTCTCATACTGCCGCCCACCAGTGTGAGCTGGTTGGGTACAGGGTGCTGACCCTTGACTTGCATAGTTGCTTGCTTGATCCCTGGGATATGAAGTATGCCCCTTTGGTCGGGACATTCTTGTCCCATGCACTGATCTCACCTGGCCAGTGCGGCTTGTTCACAATACTAATCCCTTGGTGTGGGGGATTACCTTGGTTTTGGTCACCAATAGTGTGGTGACTCCACTTCTTTTTCTTCAACTGTTCCCTATATCCCCCTTTCCAATTTTCTGGGGTCTTATGTCTATCTCCAGCATCCCCAGGTCATGGACTACAGGAAGGAAGAGTCCATTTGGCTAGGCCTGTTGTGTAAAGTAGATAAAATGCGTTGTGTATAGATCGTGTTTATTCTAACGTCTAGCCATTGCTATATAAGTAACGTCATAAATACATAAGTCAAGTAGCAACGCTAAATTCCCGACATTCTCGGGGCCGGCAAAAGTTAAAATATGAAATTATTAATTACTTTAAATGTCAATCGAATAGATATTTCTGAAAATTAAATAATTAAAATGTCTTTCTAAAACAAATTCAAATAATTCACTTATTAAATTCACTTTTAACGAAGTCTTTCACTTTTAACGAAGTCTATCACTTTTGGGTAGTCCATTTCTTGATGTTCTCTCGAGCTCGGACAGATGCCTCTCGTGTTGGTAGAACTCTTGTCAATCTCTCTGTTGAAGAATCATCATTGTTGTCATCTAAGTTAAACGTTGTTAATGTTTGTTCGGATTTCGAGCGGGTACAGTTTTACTATAGGACGCGAAGTACGTCCTGCACTAGTTCGTATTATAGCTGCTCGTGTAAAGCCATCGTTTCCGGTGATCAATTCATCAACAACGTCAATGTTCCATTGGTTTTTGGGTAATTTATCATCTTGGACTTGCACTACATCTCCAACTTGTATAGTTTGTAAGTTATTTCCTGTTTGGCGATGAAACTCTCTAATAGTCGTTATGTACTCGGATTTCCACCGGTTCACACTGTTTATTCAAATGTTTATGCAGTTCTTGTTTTCCACTATTCACGGCAATGTATTCAATATTCGGTTGTGGATACGGCGTTAAAGTGTGACGGAGTTAACGACTCCTCGTCCTCAATATCCGGTGATACGTAGGTCAATGGTCTATCATTAATGATTGCTTCTATTTCTGTCAGAATTGTTTGAAGTGTATCCATGGTAACGTAAGATCTGCCAAATGTTTTCTTCAAACAAGTTTTTGTAATTCCTATAAAGCGTTCCCACCATCCACCATACCAGGGCGCTCTTTTCGGTATGAATCTCCAAGTTGTTCCATATGTTGACAACGTATCGTTTAGCGATGTTGATTGGGTTAATTTCTTTAATGTTTCCGAGGCAGCTAAATATGTCGAGGCGTTATCCGATATCATGGTGTGTGGTCTAGATTTACGACTAGCGAATCTTCTAAAAGCTTGTAAAAATGATTTTTCTGATAAGTCCGGTACAACTTCCAGATGTACGGCTCTCGTTGAAGCACAAGTGAATAGGCATATAAAAACCTTGTTTTCAGTATCATGTGTATCTCTAATGTACAGCGCTCCGGTAAAGTCTACGCCGATAATTGTAAAAGGCGGTGCTTCAAGTAATCGAACTTTTGGCAGTGGCGGAGGATCGGGTGCTGTATATGGTTTACTGTTGATTTTTCGACAAATTACGCAATTTCGCAAAATTCCTCTTACGTATTGGCGAATTCGGGGTATCCAGTAAGTTTGTCGTATCTGAGTCACTGTTGATAAAACTCCTGAGTGTTTCATGTACTTGTGTATATCAAGAACAACTCATTTCGTAAAATGATGACTTCTAGGTAATAAATAAGGAAATTTCGTATTTTCACAAACAGGTGCGTTATGAATTCTCCCTCCACAACAAACTGCGTCTTTGTTATTCAGGTACAATCTAAGTTGTCTAACTAAAACAGTAGGTTTAGTATCCTTTAATTTCAAGTATAACATTTCGTCCTTAAATGAAGTTCTTTGGCAATTTAGTATCCAACACTCTGTTGCATCCTGCAATTCCTCTCTTGAAACGTATTTTGCTTTATTTCTCTGTAATATTGGCGAACGGCAATTTCGTATAAATCGTAATAGATAAGATGTTATTCGTAGTAATTTTGATAATGTACTATATCTAGTAATTTGCACAATTTGGTGTATGCCTTGTTTATTATCTATTTCATTGTCTGCTGTACTTGTGTCTTCTGTATCTGTACTGGTAAGTAATACTGTTGTGTCATTTGGCTTCCACGACGGCCATTTTGATGCATCAGTGATCCATTTGGGTCCGTTGAACCATAGTGTATTCTTTTCAAACTGTGACACGCTGAGTCCTCTAGTAAGAAGGTCAGCCGGATTATCTATCGTTGGGCAATATCTCCATTCTTGTGTATTGGTCAATTTGCGTATTTCCGTTACTCTATTTCGTATGAACCTTTTCAATTGCTTTGAAGTTGATAACCACTGTAAGACTGATTTAACATGATCGGCTAGTCGTGCTCCAATCAATGCGGCCATTAATTTCAGCTGTGGTAGTGTCAGTTGCTTAAGCGGTGCTACTCTATTCTTTGCAATAACTAAAGATGACTCATGATGGTTACATATGTAAACACTTGCTCCGTATGCAGTTGTACTAGCATCTACAAAAACATGAAGTTGGCTTTTCTGATTTGGTAAATTGGGAAAATATGGTCTTTTCAATTCTGTATAAGTCGTTTTCTCCAAATCCTTGGCTAAATTTTTCCATGTTGTCTGTATTTCTAATGGTAGTGGCTCATCCCATCCGTACTTCTGTTTCCACAATGTCTGCATTAAAATTCTTGCTCGTACGGATACAGGGCTAAGTAATCCTAGCGGATCGTAAATACGTGACGACTGTTTAAGAATTTCACGTTTCGTAATATTTGGTAGTTCAATATCAAATAAGTCGACTTTTTGAAAAGTGATCGTATCTTTAACTGTATCCCATTTCAGTCCAAGTATTTTGACAAAAGTTTCTTTTTCACATACGTCATGTTGTTTGGCTAAATCTGTAAGTTTTGAGCAATTTGAACTCCATGAACGAAGGTTGAATCCAGCATCCGACATCAATGATCTGGCTTGTACAAAATACTTTGCGGCGTCATCTTCATTTTCCAAACTGGACAAAATATTATCTACGTAAAGGTCATTCTTCATCATTGCTGATACATTGGTGTTGCATGCATCCAAGTGTTTAAGCAGTGTTGCATTTAGGATGAACGGTGAACTTGTTGCACCGAACAAAATAGATTTAAATCGATATGTTGTAAGAGTACTGCTGGGACTATCTGTGTCGCTCAACCAAAAAAGGCTTGTAAAATCTCGATCTTTCTCAACTAATCCAATATGTAAGAAAGCCTTTTCAATGTCCGTGCTTATTGCGTACTTCTTGGTTCTAAATCCCATTAATATTTTTGTCAAGTCGTTCAAGTCTGGCGGAGTTGACATTAGGCAATCATTCAAACTTGCGTGATCTGGCGACTTGTTACAGCTACAGTCGTATACTATACGAATTGGTGTTGTTGTTGAATCCTTTTTTACGGCATGATGTGGTATATAGTGAGTGCTTTTACCATTGTCGTTTTTATCGTTTACCTTCTCTATGAACCCTCTCTTCATTTGGTCTTCAATAATTTCTGAATATTTTCTTAGTAAATGTGGTTCACGACTTAATCTTCTAATTGTGCTTTCTGTCCTTGTTTTAGCGATCATGATGTTTGAAGGTAAGTCCAGATGATCCAGTTTCCATGGCAACTTGGCAGAATAACGTTCGTTTTCAAATTTGATACAGTCTTGTTGATAAGTCTTTACAAAACTCTCCTCATCGTCCTGTTGTGGTAAACGTATTCCTAGCGATTCTAGATTCCAGAATTTTTCGATCTCGGTTTCCTCTGCATTGTGTGAAGTAACATTCAAAAGAACTGATGAAGTTAATGATTTCTTTCCGTTTCTTATTACGGGTCCAGATAACAAGTAACCAATTTTTGGTGCTACGGCTGTAGGTCCATTCCCTCTAATCACGTGATCTTGAACTATATCCCAATAATAATCGGCTCCTATCAAGAGTGAAATTTCAAAGCTATCAGCGTTATTTGCAGGATGTGCGAGCTTTATATGTTTCAAGTATGGCAAATTGCGTGTAAGGTATTTCGTCTGGTTTTGAAGTGGGACTGCAATATCTGGAACAATCAATGCATTAATGTTTACAATCTCACCTTTGTCAGTTTGTAGTTGAACGGTTGCTGTATCTAAATGGCGTGTATTCCTTTCCTTGTCTCCAAAAGCTGACAGTTCAATTTTGTCCCTTCCGCTTGGTCTTATCTGTAATTTTTCGGCTATGCTCTGAGTGATGAATGAACGTTGGGCACCTTCGTCAAATAAAATACTAGCTTCAGTGATCTGTTTCCCATATGATATTGGTGCGATAGCTGTTTTCAATAAAACGCTTGTGTGTTGTGAGGTATACATTACTGCTGTTTCTGGTTCTTCTGTTTTTACCAAGTTTACAACGGTTGATTTCTCCTTGCTGTCCTATCCTTTTCCATCTGTAGCTTGTTCTCTGCAAATACTGGTGTGATGTTTCTTGTTGCATTTCTTACATCGGTTACGTGATTTACACTCGGAAACACCGTGGTTTCCTAGACAGTTGAAACATTTTTTCTTTTGCTTTACTATGTTCAGTCTTTCATTCACGTCAGAAATTATCGTGCAATCTCCCGGAAAATGTACACCAGTGCAGTAGATGCATGGACGTTTTTTGTCATTGAAACGTGGATTGTTTGTATTGAAATTTCGCGGAGTTTTATTACGAGCTTCGGTCAGAAATGTTGCGGTAGTATGTAAACCTTCGCGGTCGGTAAATTGTCCCGCTTCAAGAATTCTCGCTTTTCTGAGGTTGTTTAGAGTTATATGATCGCTATCATATTCACGGGCAATACTTTTTCTCGTTTCTACTGGTAGTTTACTAATAATTATAGGAACTAGTAGCGCGCCATACATTTCTTGTGTTTGACCCAAACATTCAAGACCTCTTACGTACGTTTCTAGGTGGTCTCCATACCTTCTTAGGCTGTTTAAATCATTTGACGGTGAGGGAAGTTCCATTAAAGCTTTCATGTAGGCATGAATTATCTTGTGGGGCGAATCAAAACGCTCTTTGAGTAAATTGACGGCTGTAGTGTAATTGGCATTTGTCAGTGCGAAACCTTCAATAGTTTGGGCGGCATGGCCATGGAGTTGGGCCTTCAAGTAACTAAATTTCTGTATCTCGGTCAAAGTACTGTTGAAATGAATAGTTGATTCATAGGAATCCCAAAAGGTTTGCCATTGTAAAATTTCCCCGTCAAAGTGCGGTAAATCTAGTTTGGGTAATCTGTGGTTTTGACTGCTATTTGATACCGAAGAAAAGCCTTGGTTGTACAAGTTATTTGTAGACTGCAAGTCACGATGGGTATTTTGCATGGAGCGGAATTTATCAAAATTGGTTGGCTGTACATTAATTTCAGTTTCATTGCTGCGTATAACATTGGCATTGGTAAGCGATGAATTTGTGGGGTAAGATGGATTAAAACTGTTTGCATTAGGATCTAGAGACGTTGATGTGACATTTTGAGAAATAGAATCAGAATGTGTAATTTTTCTTATTTTCCGAAGTTTGGACTCTAAATTAAACATATACTCATCAGACTCTTGAATTTCCTCTTCTACATACTCCTCCGACGTTAAATCCAGTATCTTTTCATTTAAATCCACAATAGTTTTCTGTTTCTGTTCAATTGCATCCGAAATTAATTTCACATCGTCTTTGTCTAAGTCCGAATTATTTTCAATCTCATCGAATTTCTTGAATAACTTTGTAACTTGCCCTCTGTGTCCTCTACGTACTGCTTTTAACTTCGATTCCATTGTTTCCGACAGTCACGGCACCATAAATGTTGTGTAAAGTAGATAAAATGCGTTGTGTATAGATCGTGTTTATTCTAACGTCTAGCCATTGCTATATAAGTAACGTCATAAATACATAAGTCAAATAGCAACCTTAACATGTATATATTCGCGCTAAATTCCCGACAAGGCCCTCCCAAGAGCCCGAGACTTTGCCCCTAATGCCATGCTTCTTGCTTAAATCCAGATTGGCAATGTGTCCCCCGTCTATTAGAGTGTTAACCCTATTTAACATCTCATCATGCCTGCCTTGGGCCTCAGGTGGTGGCCTCATATTTTGGCCACCCACATTTTGGCTGAAGTCCAGCCTGAATAAGAAGATCATTGTTACTCGTAGATGGGATATTGTGGCCAAGTCTGACTCTGTGACAAAGCCCTTACCCTCCCTAATGTCCAATATTTGCTCCCAAGTTTTTATGTCTATACCTTGGAGCTGGAGTAACTCTCGAATGGTACAGGTGTTATTGTTTACAACCAATATTGGAACTGTAAATCACTAACAACAATTTATAACAGAGTCTATTTATTCAGTCTGGTGGCGGTGCTGTTCCATGTAGTCTTTTTTTCCCTCTGTATCTTGAGATGTATTCGTTCAACCTGTTTAGTCACTATAAAGTGTTACAACAAAACATTAGAACAAACTGTTAATCTCATTTGAAAATGTCTTTACTTATGATATCGGCACGTAGCTCACAAACGCTAACAAAATAAACAACAGACGCATAGTACCGATCTAAGAAAACTGTCAGTGTTATTTTATTAATAAGCTTATATCCGTTGTGGAACATATTGACTATATACCTTTTGTTCCTCTCTTGATAAGCTTTCGAATGAGGTATAAGGTATACCTGTAATTAGGGACTAAAAAGTCTGAGCAGTCCATTCCATTATTCAAAATATCCATTTCATTATTCAAAATTGGCTATTTCTTCAATTTCACGAGTATTTTGACATTTAGGTCCTCCGTAACCCCTCTAATGGTCATTGCGGATCATATTGTTCATACTCAGATTATTCCCCTATTAATAAGCTTTAATGTGTTATATAATTTTTTCCATTATTCAAAATCAGCTATTTCTTAATGCTCACTCGTATTTCGATGTTTAGGTCCTTCGTTACACCTGTAATATGCGTTGCGGAACATATTAAAAACTAGTATATATCGTTTGTTCTTCTTTTAATAAGTTTCGAATGGGGTATAAGGAATATATATAATTCGGGGCTAAAGGGTCGCAGCAGTCCATTCCATTATTCAAAATATCCATTTCATTATTCAAAATTAGCTATTTCTTAATTTTCGCGCGTGATTTGGCATTGAGGTCCTCCGTTACCCGTCTAATGGTCATAGCGGCTCATCTTGTTTATACTGAGTTTATTCCTCTATTAATACACTTTGATTTGGTGTATATTTTGTTCCTTTATTATGAGCTGACGGGTAGCAGAAGTCCATCAGTTCATTCCATTATTCAAAATCAACTACTTCTTAATGTTCACGCGTACTTCGATGTTTAGGTCTTTCGTTGCTCCTGTAATATGCGTTGTAGAACATATTGACTATATATGTACCTTTTGTTCCTCTCTTGATAAGCTTTCGAATGAGATATAAGGTATATCTATAATTCGAGGCTAAAGGCTCGCAGCAGTCTATTTTATTATTCAAAATTGGCTATTTCTTAATTTTCGCGCGTATTTTGGCGTTTAGGTCCTCCGTAACCCCTCAAATAGTCATTGCGGGTCATATTGTTTATACTCAGTTTATTCCTCTATCAATAAACTTTGATTTGCTGCATAATTTGTTCCTGAATTAGGAGCTGACGGGTAGCAGCAGTCCATTCCATTATTCAAAATAAGCCATTTCTTAATGTTCGTGCGTATTTCGATATTTAGGTCCTTCGTTACCCCTCTTATATCCGTTATCGAATATTGACTATATACTTTTTGTTCCTCTCTTGATAAGCTTTCGAATGAGGTTGAAGGTATATCTGTAATTAGGGGCTAAAAAGTCTGAGCAGTCCATTCCATTATTAAAAATATCCATTTCATTATGCAAAATTGGCTGTTTCTTCATTTTCACGTTTGTTTTGGCATTTAAGTCCTCCATTACCCCTCTGATGGTCATTGCGGCTCATATTGTTTATACTGAGTTTTTCCCTTATTAATGAGCTTTAATTTGGTATATATTTTTTTCCTTAATGAGGAGCTGATGGGTTGCAGCAGTCCATTCCATTATTCAAAATAAGCTATTTTTCAATGTTCACGCGTATTTCGATATTTAAGTTTTTCGTTACTCTCTAATATCCGTTGCGGAACATATTGACTATATAACTTTTGTTCCTCTCTTAATAAGCTTTCGAATGAGGTATAAGGTATATCGATAATTTAGGGCTAAAGGGTGGCAGCAGTCCATTCAATTATTCAAAATATCTATTTCATTATTCAAAATTGGGTATTATTTAATTTTCACGTGTATTTTCGCATTTAGGTCCTCCGTAACCCCTCTAATGATTATTGTGGCACATATCATTTATACTCAGTGTATTCCTCTGTCAATAAGCTTTAATTTGGTGTATACATTGCCTTGATTGAGGGCTGTCGGGTTTCAGCAGTCCATTCCATTATTCAAAATCAGCTATTTCTTAATGTTAAAGCGTATTTCTATGTTTAGGTCCTACGTTACTCCTCTAATATGCGTTGCAGAACATATCGACTAAATATCTTTTGTTGCTCTTAATCAGCTTTCGTATGCGGTATAAGGTATATCTATAATTAGGGACTAAAGGGTCATAGCAGTCCATTCCTTTGTTCAAAATATTTATTTCATTTTTCAAAATTGGCTATTTCTTCATTTTTACGCTTATTTTCGCATTTAGGTCCTCCGTACACCCTCTAATGGTCATTGCGGCTCATGATGTAGCTTTAGTGTCACAGTCATTTTTTATTTTGATTTCACTTTTTACCGCTTCAAGTTGAATATTGAAACATAAACTATTTCATTATTCAATATTCATTTTTTAACATCGAATAGTGAATAGTGAACTATTTCATTATTCATTATTGAATATTGAATAATGAACTATGAATAATGGACGTACTTCAGCGAGGTCATGAAAAGCATGATAGTAATAGTTAAAACCTATTTTTAACCAATTTAAGCTATCGTAAATTCTCATTGTCCTCAAATTAAATATAAACCCTTTTGTACATCGAATATTTCTGTTCAGGAAATATAGATCTTTATCATTAAAATGTAATCAAAGGTGTACATTTAACAGATGATATTCCAAGAACCAAAAACAAGCGGTCACTCTAGTTAGATTTGAAAATATAAATAGAAACAACTATGGAAAGTCAAAAAAATATATTTTCGATTGAATTTTAACAGGCAAGTGAGCCGATTTTAAAAGGAGCCGAGGGCGTTGGCTAGATCTTCCTGATCTCTCAATCTTCATAATATTATGCATACATGTATGGTTAGGGATACATAGATATTAATGACATAAAAAAATGGTTATATACACATCACTAGAAAAAAAATGGCTGCAATTTTTAATGAAAGATACAAACAGTAATAAAACTTTTATTAGTCGACTAGGTAGCTAGCCTAATGTGCAACGGGTGTGTATGAAGAAGTGTGTAAAGCATGTTAAACACAAAATATACCACCTACTATAAGTGTTATGGTTTTCTACTGACCTCTTTCTGATCCATAGAGGTTATGAAAATCAATAGGGGTGAGTCGTAAGGCCGAATCTCATTTGGATTTCACTTACCCTCTATGGTCCTTAGAAGTTGAGAAGTGAACCATTTAACTGATTTATCGCACGAGGGACTTTTTTGCTGCGATTTGAAGAAAACAAATTATGAAATACACCAGCATCAATAGATAGCGCCACCATAAACAGTAGACGCGACGGCATGAACCATATATGAACTTTACTAACCCCAAAGGGATCCATAGAGGGGTCGACACGTGACGGCGTTAAACAACTCACAACGTCATAATTTACCGTTTAATATAATTCTTTATTTTTTGTATTTATCGTTCCTTTCAAGGGTATTTCATTTATATAATGAAAATCAGTCTTAGGCTTGTTAGTTGGGAAAACCACTTCTGACCTTCCGCATGTGGTTGCTAAATTAAACTTTCTCCTGAGCCGTTACACCTATGATTATATAAAGGGTACTCTAAGACGCATCTGGAAACAAATAACATGACCTGTGGCGGTGCAATTTGCAAAACGTATAGTATATATAAACATTAATATCATCAAAGTGTGTTAATAAAAGTTTATTTAGAATACTGGTTATTAAAAAGTGTTCACCATATTTTTTAGGTTGTTTTAAATAGACAGACACAAGTATTACATACATATGCAATATTAAAATCCACAAATGAAGGTGACCTTAAGTCAATATACAGGAACTAACATCTGAGAAAACAAATAACCACAGCTTCATGCCAATGTTTTTATTATATATAATGTTCTGAAAAAAAATGGTATATGATTGAACGTTGATCGATGCATGTGAATAGTGCTGGTGAATATTAATAACTGTAGTTTAATTAAATATGATTGACATGGTCCAGAAAAATAGCCAGTCACATACTTATACAATCAAGATAAGAAGATGTGGTAATATAACGAATGTTGTAAGTATCCACTAGAGACATGAATGACATACGTAAATATACATCACACCAATGGCATTTAACTATGAGAAAAACTCATATCACATTACAAGCTATGAAAGGATCCGACATGACAAATGGAAACAATCTCAAACGACCAAATCAACGGCGTGTCATTGATTTATGTACAAAATAAACGAAAAGTAAATATAGTACAGAACAAGAAAATGACAACCTGATTGCAGCATAAAATCATGCTAATGATTTTTTCACAGCCACACGTCGAACTAGGCAGGATTGGACATGTTT
The DNA here is from genome assembly GCA_037788925.1 of Mytilus galloprovincialis. Taxonomy (NCBI): domain Eukaryota; kingdom Metazoa; phylum Mollusca; class Bivalvia; order Mytilida; family Mytilidae; genus Mytilus; species Mytilus galloprovincialis. The sequence continues at coordinate 83,451,487 of CM075338.1, forward strand.
GTCAATGTCCAAATCACCTCTTTACAATTTCTTACATTCTTCCACGTCATTCCCATATCCCCTTACCCCTGTCCAACTTCTCATTATTTAGTCCCGATAAAATCAGTAGACAAAGATTCGGATGAAATGGGATTTGGCAGAAAATAATGCTTTATAAGTATACATTTTTGTTTGACATTTATTATAACGATATGTTCTTCTTGTCTTTTCATTATCGTCATGGTGATTAGGCAAACCTGCAATGAACGAAATAAAATATGAGTTATATGTATGGAGATGCTATAATTTTCATAAATTTAAATCAGCAAATTAAGTTTTAGTACATATTAAGTTTTACTGGTAAAGGACTGGACTTACTCTTTTAATGCATATAGAAAACAAAGTCGGATAGATGTATTCAAAGAAGGTGTATGATCATGTTTTGTTTTGTTAACAACAATGCAGTTTAAGTCCGTAACCATTAAAGAAATCGACAAATTTATTTTCACAAATGGTTCGTTAAAACTTCAAAATGTTTTTATCAAATTTTAGTGGAAACGATAACGAGACTCTATATGACAGTTATTTCCCCTTTAGTATTTGACATGAGTTGTATATACACCCATGAAGAGTAAGTGATAGAGATCTGGGTCAGTATGCTTAATGAATTTCCATAGGCGTTAATGTTAAATTTTTCTTCTGTAGCTCAGTCCATATTGTAAACTTGGATATGTATGATAGCTCGTTTCGAAGCTGAGACATTTTCACGTCATGTGTGGTTAAATTTTCGGGGTATGAAGTGTGATTCATTTTCTGTAAATTACCACATCCCGAAAATCATTTTGTGATGCGGTTCCTTGCGGTAAAGAGTCCATTTTTTCACACAATAAGTTCTTTGAAAATTTAATATTTTTTATACATTTAATAACTCCATAGTTTTTACATATTTATTCTATGGTCCTCTACTTTTATAATCAAAACAAATGGCGCATTACGGATTCGATCCATCTAGTGTATTTTGATTTGGGGTCATTGGTCCACCTAAAGAATAATGGTGTCAAGGTCAAATGACAAGGTCATTTTCTATATTTTGGTCCTTGCTTTCATGTGTGTGCATCTTATTTTCTACAAAAAATAATAGTAATTACTGGTAATCGTGAATCCTTGTACAATGTATTCATATGGATATTTTATTTAATTGTACAATTTAAATGAATTTAATTTTAATGTTTCATCCCTATTCTTCATGTAAAATTCCTCCAGCATTTCCCTTAAGACTTCATTCTAAACCGCCTCCTAATTAACCTCCCAAACTAACTCCTCCTGTATGTATATAACTATGTTTAAAAAAGAGAGAGTTGGATGTGTGAAATATATTTCTAATTTTGTTGATCGTTAGTTTTTATTATAAAATTCTTCTCGGACAGATGCAAGTATTTGTTTAAAAGTCATGATGAAGGTCTCTTGTTGCTCAGACATATGCAGTGTGTTAAGTATGTTGGTGGCCTTCGGCCTTATGCTATTTGGTCGGGTTGTTGTCTCTTTGACACATTCCCCATTTCCATTATCAATTGTACGATTCAAATATTATTTGAATAAACATACCTTGAACACCAGCTTAAATTCTTGTTCCACAAACAGCTTCAAATAGAAATGTTCAAATATCATTCTTACAACGTCAATCATTTTTCATTAAATCTATAGAGATTTTATGAAGATTTAATTATTTTTCTAACAATTTTATTATGTTACCAATAGAAATATAACATTTCAAACATAATTCTAATAGGGCAAACATTTTAGCATTGCAATTATAAAGATTGAACTAGTATTGTAACAATTTTTAAAATGTTATTGCAAGAAACATTACGATTCAAATATCATTTTAATATTCATACTTTGAGCACGTAAATCGGCTGCGGCACAGGCAGGGGTTACCGCCAACGCATTTGGAAGACAAACAACTTCAAAGAGAAAATTTTAAATATCAGTTTTACAATATCAAACATTTTGTCATTAAATCTATAAAGATTAAACTAATGTTCACACAATTTCGAAATGTTATCATTATAAAAATATTAAATTTCAAAAATAATTCTAGTAGAGTGAAAGTTTTAGCATTGAAGTTATTAAGATTGAACTATTATTGTACCAATTTTAAAATGTTATTAAAACAAATAATACGATTTAGATATCATTTTACTAATCATACTTTGAGCAGCGGTAGCGGCTGCGACAAAGACCGCAGCTAAAGTTCTTCTTCTACCATTTCCTTGAAATAGAAAAATGCCATTATTTTTTTCACAATGACAAACAAATTTCATTAAACTGTAAAGATTGTATCAAGATTGAACTCTTATTTTAACAATTTCAAAATGTTACCATATGAAAAAAATATAATATATCTAACAAAACTCTAATTGGGCAAATAAATTGCCTTCAAAATAATACAGATTGAACAATTATTCTAACAATTTAAAATGTTAACACTACAAATATTATTATATGAATATCATTTTAATAAACATACTAAGGAAGGCGGCAGCAGCTGCGGCAGGGTTTGCGGCAGGGATTGCTGTTGGCCAACGGGTTCCTCGATAATATCTTCTTCCACCTCAACCTCGAAATATAATAATTCAAATATCATTATTTCAATGTCAAATATTTTTCTATTTAAATTATTAAGATTGTATTAAGATTAAATTATCATTATAACAATTTTAAAATTTCACCAATACAGGTATAATGAGCCAAATGTAATTCTAACGAGCAAACATTTTAGAAAAGTTCCAAAATGTTACCATTACAATATATTGATTCATGCCTAATTTTCATAGACTGTATGATAAGTTAAAAAAAATTTTTTATCAATATTTATTTATATCGTGGAGTTTTATGATTTTGTAACTGCAATTCCAAATAAATTTAAAAGTAAGATAGATGCCAGTTCTATACCCGACAATATTGAAAATTAATTGGTAGATAAATCTCAAAAGAACAACAACTATTACTTTTCTATACATTATTTTTGTAGGATTATAAAAAAGTGACTATGTCTTCATGTGTTAATTGGGAACTATTTTCTAAAATGCAGATTATCGATTTAAATTTTATAAAAAATATTCCCTCCATATAAAGGACTTCTGGTTTCTAAAAAAACCAATACATTGTGGTAATTACTGAACCATCAATACACTGTATACACTTAAAATTAATAATAATAATAAATCTCTTGTACCTCAATGTGGGCAAAGTACAACCCACAATCCGTAGCGAAATTGTCATGCTAAGTACAACCCACTATCCGTAGCGAAATTGTCATGCTATTATTGTTGAATTTTGTAGACTTTCCCTTGATACTGAATCGGCTTATCGCTCTACAATACGTGGGTAGAATAAATTTGACCCAAAAATTCGCAGTGTCGACTCTATTTCTAAATTTAAGAAAGAATTGAAGAACGATGGTCTACTAAGTATAGTTGAAACGTTTTTTTGGCCAGAGGAAATTGAATATTATCGTACCGCAATTGCGATGCTCCACTTTATTCTTAAATTATATCCTTTTTCGAGCTAGTATTATAAATGATCCTTCTTGCCAATGTGGATCAGATATTGAGAATGTCCATCATTACTTCTTCGTTTGTCCCATATAAACTTGATGTAGAAAATCTTAACTGGCTTTCCGAAAACTTTGGTTTAGATACAAAACTATTAATTTGCGGAATTTTGGAACTTTCGAAAGAAGAAAATATTCAATTTTCAAAAACATATTAAATATTTCATCAAAAGATCAAACAGATTTCTTTTACCTTCATAAAGTGTTATTGATAATGACACGTAACATCATTAACATAATCATCAACACCCACGTCTTCATCACAGAATTATATGACTTTTCAAACTTTCTTTTTCTTTTTCTCTCTCCCTTCCTTCTTTTTTTTTTACGTATGAAAGCTTGTATTTATATTCTATAAACTGTTTGCTTTAAATGCATGCTCATTATACTATAATTGTGCTATTTATATTGTATTATGGAGAAGACTTCATAAGTATGATTTAATTGTGTATAATCCATTTTGCTTTAATTCACCAAATATAATATGTTTAAAATAAACTTAAAGATAATGAGATGTGGTATTATTGCCTATGAGATAATTATCCACCAGAGATTAAATGAAATGGATGTAAGCAATTATAGGCAATCGTATGGCCTTCAACAAAGAGAAAAAAAGATACAGTAGGGTCAGCTATAAAAGGGCCTGAGAAGAAAAATATAAAAAACAAATCAATTGAATAGTATAAACGGCCTAATTTTAACAAAAAAACAAACAAAAACAAATATTACAAACATTAACCAACGACAACCACTGAACTACAGGCTCCTGAATTTAGAGAGGCTCATAGATAATGTGGCGGGGTTTAACATGTTTGTGAGTCCTCCACCCTCCCCTTACCAATGCCTGTTATTTCATGAGCAGACATTCGCATGTACATAGAATTCTACCGTGTAATTTATTTTTACTTATATGCAAGACTATGCACTTTTTGTTTAGAAATCAGAGAAAAAATATTTTACGTGTTTTTGGAATATAATGTTCTGGCTATCCATAACAGACTGGGTAGGATTTGAAATAATTATATGGTTGTCTTTTATCACAAATGAAATAAATGTTTGCTGTGTCTGATAGTAAAACAAATATTGTGTTTCCATTAAAATACTTTATATTCCAAAGTAGATCCAACAACTCATTGCCTCCATTGTTGGATAGAATATTTTAGATCTAACAACTCATTGCCTCCATTGTTGGATAGAATATTTTAGATCTAACAACTCATTGCCTCCATTGTTGGATAGAATATTTTAGATCTAACAACTCATTGCCTCCATTGTTGGATAGAATATTTTAGATCTAACAACTCATTGCCTCCATTGTTGGATATAATATTTTAGATCTAACAACTCATTGCCTCCATTGTTGGATAGAATATTTTAGATCTAACAACTCATTGCCTCCATTGTTGGATAGAATATTTTAGATCTAACAACTCATTGCCTCCATTGTTGGATAGAATATTTTAGATCTAACAACTCATTGCCTCCATTGTTGGATAGAATATTTTAAATCTAACAACTCATTGCCTCCATTGTTGGATAGAATATTTTAGATCTAACAACTCATTGCCTCCATTGTTGGATATAATATTTTAGATATTGGAAACAATGGAAAACACTCTGTTTATGTACAAAAACTTTAGCAACATTTCATTAAGTATGTTTGGTACTCTGTTTCAATTTAACAAGCTTTTTTAAAGACTGTTATGAATTAATAGAATTAAAATAAAGGAACTAAAAATAAGAAAAAATGAAGGGTCCTTGTGCTTGTTTTCGAGATATTAACCTTTGAATTTTGCTGGAAATGATTTTCTTTAAATGTTTAATACATTTCCCATTGGCACCTTTTTTCTTTCAAAAATTATGAAAAAATAAAAAGAATTTTATAAGATTTTCAAATATGGATTTTAAACTATATGTTATAAACCTATGAAGACTAAAGTAGGGGCCTTTTTTTTAAAAGCACTACATAGACATAGTAAGAGAATTTGGAATACAAGGCAACAACTCAAAATCAAGTACAGCGAACATTCTTAACCATATCAATTGTAATATATTTTCTTATTTCATTATAACTTCATAAATTTAAAAAAGTGTTTCTTAATATCTATAATATCTGATTCTGTATTTTGTAATGTCTCATGTTTTATAAAAACTAAAACACCAAAAAATACCGAAATCCAAGCAAATTCAAAAAGGAAAGTCTCTGTACAATTGGCAAAATACACATCTCATATAAGGAGGAAACAACTGCCATATTCCTGACTTGGTGCAGGCATTGAAATTCAATTTATTTGGATAGAAAGCTTTTCCCCCGGCTATCCATCTTTACACAAAACTTACAAGCCTCTTACGTTGAGTTGTTTTTAAATCTTTGCCTTTTCCATGTTTTCCGTGATTTTTCTAAACATGTATACGAACAGATTAAAAACTTACTTTCTATCGCTGGAACAAATAACATCCCAATAAGAACTGCTATGATAAGAATTAATGATTTCATCGTTAACGCTTTTACTTATTCAATTTAAAACATTTATAATTTGTATCAACTGACAGCAGTATATATATGTATAGTTAAATCATGTGGTACATGACGTATTGTTTAAGAAACATTAAAATATAATACATCACGAATCACACCAATCAGATAATTACATTCATATTGACAGAGCTTGACAATCGTATTTGTTGTAAAAACGATTTTCGGTTTTTGTTCATTGTTTATTCAAGTGGAACACTACTCTTTCTCTCGTTAACAATGCTACATATGTTTACAAAACGAAAGTTGACAATGCTACATATGTTTACAAAACGAAAGTAGACAAAGTAAAAGTTAGGTGACAGTTTAAAACGTAACTGAAAATATAGGGAAACAACACAATTATAATAAAATCTTGAAATGAAATTGGAAACTTCAGATCATAGGTTTCAGTCACCATACAAAAGAAGGATACATAGTATGATTGTCAATGAGACAACTCTACATAAAAATTCTGTGTGATTTACTTTCGACTTCACATATTTCTTGATTGATTGGTGTTTAACGCCTCTCAGCACTATTGTGCTATTTCATGGTGGTCAATTATGATGGGTTGCGGTTGCCAGGGTGCTATGAGAGAATCTTCCGCAGGAAAAATGACAACCATAGTCAATAATTAAGATTTTAATCGAGCGCACTTGCCACGTTCGGGGTTCGAAATCAGAACCTCAATGTTAACAGTAATTGCAAAATATCAAAGGTTAATAAAACAGCAAAAGGAAAAAAAATGTTTATTAAAATATGGTAACTGTCATTATATCTTGCTATTTTTAATCAAATATTAGATATTTTTTTTTCAGTAACATATTATGTTAAATATAGCTTTTGATCAGATACTCTTGAAAATTTTCAAGTGTTTTACGTTTATTATTGTATCATTTTCAAATTTATGATACTGGTATATACTTTTATAAGGTTTCAATAATCTTACTTGAAATGAAATTTCAACCAGTTTAGCCGTTTGTCTACCTGCAGATACAAACATTTCTATTATGTATCCATATTGTACCACGTATGAATGGTTTAAATAACATATCAGACAATATTCTCGCAAAACAGGGGCATATCTTAACTCTGATAAAGAACGCAAAAAACACATTTTGTAATATTACACGTCCAGGGAACCAGTGTGATATAGTATGCAAAGGGTTGTTTAATATTTAATCACATACATGGAAAATGTATAAATTTGAAAGGAAGTGAATGTCAATGTATCATGTTTATCTAAACGTTAAAACATCTTACTACACAGCTACTTTTGCATAAGTACTATTTCTGTACTAAAAATATGTAGTACTGGAAATTTACTTTTAATATTTAGAACTGTTTCTTTACTTTAAAATTATTGTAATATTTAGGTACTTGTATTTTCGATACTTGATTTGTACTACAAACGATAAGACCTAACACATTATCCAACCGAAACCATAACAGAAACATAAAAAAAATTACATCAATGTTCAAAATACCGAGACACGTCGTATAGCAATGCAAATTTATACTCTTTCGAGCGTCCCTGATGGGTCTTATGAAGACTAAACGCGCATCTTACGATCTTTGATAGGTTTATCCATATGTCTGATAAAAGTAATAGAAAAATAATGTATACAGAAATGGTACATAATTTTAAATATAGACACACAGGCTTCATGGTAAAGATTCACGTTTTCAAGACATGTTTGTGACAATTTCATTTTTTCTTTTCTTGGGCTACTTTTTTTTTTAACGCTATCTATATAATCATGATAATCATCACAAGAAAAAATCCATATAAGACTGATTGACAGTTTTGGTGTTTTGCCCAAAATGTAAGACGTTTAAAGCCTTTATGGTAATATATTAGAGTAAATGCACAAATATAGATACTGATATTTGACAGATTTATATCTAATGAACATATGAAGGATGCCATTGCATTGTATTAGCAAGATTTATAATACATTTTGAGTTTAACTTCAAGGGATCACAGAATGGTGTTATCCCAACTTTCCCTTCGGTATTTGACTTTAACAGAATCAGAGCACCCATGATTTTGAATGCCTACGATAAACCTTTTTTTATATGTTCAATGTCTTGTTTTCTATGTCCTTGTCCATCTACTTTTCGAGGTAACTTCATATTATTCTATATTTCTTTTTGAAGGGAGTGATATTTTTTACAGTCTTTATTTGCGTTGATTTTGTAATGAAATACTATTCACAAAGCCAAATTATTTGACGAGGATCTTTGTGATTTTGTCATATATTCATTGATTCGTTGTAGCATAACTTCCATTGTGTCAAATGAGAGAAAAACACAAGTATAAATCTCAAAATATAGATTGTATGCATTTGGAGAGAATGATGTATGTACGTAGCAACAGATGCATATATATAAGTTGAATAACTTACCAATAGGTTGAAGCTGCCTTGTACTTTTAATGATTGTATTAGTGAATTTAAATACATTCCAGACACTTGTGTTACAACAACTTATTCCTTGAACATTTAATCAATAAGAACTTTAATATATACATGTATACTGTCTGATGTGTAATAGTTAGATGCATATATAAAAGTTGAGTACTAACCATTAGTTCGTTGCCCCCTTGGACTTTTGGTCAATTTTTAAAATTTGAAACAACTGTTTGAAAATTACTTTATCATCTTTACCATAATAAGATGTTGTTAAACACAAAAATTAACAAAGGTGATCAAGGTACGTCAACCTTCATGATCGAAAGAGTTTAACGTGAAAATATTTTCCGATTGAGAAGATATAAAACAAATGGTAATCGAGTATATAATGATATAATGACAGAGTCAATACAATTTGATGCATGACTAAAACTTAATTTGCTTATATATGGATAAGCCCGGGTTGTTTAAAAAAAAATAGACCCATCGTTCAGAAAATAACTACATATAGGAATATCTATGGAGTTTAATGTTAATGCCTAGAGCAAACCGTTGTTGCATGTTAACTGTCTAAATATGCATTCGAAATTTAACAGCACGTACAAATCTAAGTATTCATGACAAGAAATAAATACAGGACTTTGTTTTCAGGTTTTGATGTTTTGCACAAAATATAAGAATGTGAAACCTTAAGGTAGTATCGTCTTTCTCAATTTTGGATTTTAAATAACAGAGAACTTAAGGTCCAGATATTCAATGAAATTAGCAAAATTTGATGAGGAATGCAGATAAATGATGTGAATTTTCATTTAAAAGAATATATTTTTAAGATGTTAACTTATAAATATTAATATTTTTACAAGCGTAGATTATTTTTGATTGATTTTTAATGTTTTTAAATTGGTATTTTAACCCTTTCACGTTCCGCCAAATTGGACGTAACCTTATGAAAAGACACTATCAAAGTTCAATCGCATATAGAATTCGCACTGAAGCTCACACAAAGATCGTTTTGGGTCCATTTGAAAGATAATTGATCAAATATTTCAAAACAATTAATATATCAGAAATTTTGTATTTTGAAGTCACGTGTTCACTGTCCAAAAGTCACGTGACTTGCGAAAAAAAAATGAAAAAATACAAAATTCTTGCGAAAAAGGTCGTGTGGAGACTTTTTTATGGGCTAATAGGATGTAGTTTTGGTGTCAAAGCAATGGTCTTAGTCTCATAGAAACGGAAAAGTTGCCATCATGGTACAGTTGGTGGAAATACGTGCTATTTGCCTTCAAAATGTTGATGCCCGCAACATGCAAAAAAAAAGGATTTCAGCCGTTTTTTCGTCCAAATCTAATCCTTGACACAAATTTCAGGCTAAATTATATTTATTCAAGCAGCACATAGAATTTCGACTTTAAAAGTAAAGATTCAATGAATTACCAATAATAACTTTGGTGTTTTGGGCCTATGATGTTCTTGTTTGGGGGAGGGGGTGCAATTAGGACACACATTCTTTAAAAACATACAAACATTGTTTTTAATTTGAGTTTTGTATGTATCCATGACTCTCTTTTTGAAATTGAAAGTAAAGTTAAGTTACCGGCTTTGAGATTCGAACATGCAATCTTCCTGCTGTGGGCTAGTACAGCTTCCCACTGAACCACTGGAGTACCAGTTTAAAGTATCGAAATTTTAGTAGTTAATTCTTCCTCTAACGAAGTGAGATTAAACAAATAATCAGCCCGTTTTCGTTTAAAAATAAAGGCTCGATATAACAAATATTTTGAGCAAATATAGGATGATATCATACTTTAGTCTGCCATGTTTTTATGAACTTTTACCGGTTCCGTTATTTCAACAAAAATGTTTTCGCCATTTCCATAACCAGGAACTTCAGAAACAATGTTCTGTTATATCTATTTCAACTTCGCAAAACAAAATCATGATTTTTTTCTTTTTTTGTCTCTTTTTCAATTAGTTTGGTAAGAATTGACCACACATTGAGAGTGCATTTCAAGTTAATCATTGCGTTGGTACACTTTAAATCACTTATATAACTTGAGTACAAGTTTCAATCATACTATGAATATTTTCCCTCAAAAATACACGGCGTAGTTAATAAAAAAAAAACGTTATAATGCACCCAAAATCAAAAGAATATTTTTCCATACTCTATGGAAATATTGTTTTCAAATAAAAAAAAAACGATTTTCACAGGGGAATTGTTGTCCGTTAGGAGCGATTTGATACCAAACTGTACTCGGGAAAAGTTTTAGGCACCATGAAGCCCTCAACCACTTCTGTACGTAAACACATGTCAAAGATTCACTACTTTACGCAAGCTAGTTGCCCAAAAACATAGCGCGAAAGGGTTAAGTGGAGGTAACTCTGAACTAGTGCATTTTCTGAAGGAATCTACAAGAAATTTTGCTATTTTATATTTTAGTCGGGAAAAAAAACGTACGGTGACCCTATCTTTTCTTTTGATACTCACAAAGCATCTTCTAAAAGTTATCTTTTCGAATTTTATTTTACAAATCTTTCATTTAGTTTAGTTATAATCACATAATGATGTTTTTCCTGTATAATCCATAAAAAATGTGTCAATTTGTCACAACCTGTAGCTTGAGAAAATGCTCGGTGACCTATCTTTTTTGATATATTTATGAACATACCACAATATATACTACATTGTGACAAAGTATGAACAAATTCTTTCATTTCAAATTTATACTCCCATACCACCTTAAACGCGATTTGTAAGACAGAAATCAATAATATATACTGATGTTCGAGACAGACTTATGTCTTATGAATAACGAAGAATGGCGTTGCAGTGTATTAGCTAGACTGATAAAATATACTAATTTTTGACTTCAAGGGGTCAAAACAAGACCTAATCATAACTTCTCCTACAGTTTACAGGTATGACTTAAACATAATCTTATAACCCATGATCTTGAATGCATAGGATAAACCTTTTTTTGTAAGCTTACTGTCTTGAAGTTTATGTTATTGTCGAGCTACATTTCTCTGTAATTATATATTATTCGAATTTTTATTTTTACAGAGGAGTATTTTTAAACAGTCTGTATTAACAATGATTAACATTGATTTCAAATGAACCACTTATTCACAGACCACAATTAATTGACGTGAATTTATATAATTTTGTCTTATATTCGTCGATTCTTGGTAGCAATAACTCCCTGGTTTCAAAAAAGAGAACGAGACTAGTATACAACTGAAATATGGATTTTATGCATTGTGAAATATGTTATCCACTGTTTCATGTGTATAGTGACAGATGCATACGTTAATGCTGAATAAATTACGAAGATAACGTTGCTTTCTTGTAATTTTAATGAATTAATTAGTCAATCTTTAAACGTCCTACGTACTTTTGTAACAACTGTTTGGAAATAACTTTGCCATGTATACAATTATAAGTTTTTTAGACACAAACATGCCAATTTAAAAGTGCGCAACGTACGTCAACCATTATGACCGAAAGAGTTAAAAGTGAAAATGTTTTCATAGAAAACAGATGATAATCGAGTATATAATAACAGAGTTAAGTGCCACTTTGTCTTATAATCAGGCTGTGGTGAAAACATGACAAATAAAAACCCACTCAAGTTGACACACAGTCACGTCTCAGTCCTTACAGCTGAAAGGACGTGCTGGATCAGCTCCTGATTTCCTGTTGGCTACAACATGTTACGCTGCTCAGATGGTTCAACGACAAACTAGCTTCAAAATATGATAGAGCTCACCAAACGCCTTCCAGCGCCGAGCCTACCGCGCGAGGGCTGAACAGATTCCTCAATTTTGGTCCTGTTTTCAAATTGGTCTACATTAAAGTTCAAAGGGTCCAAAATTAAAGCTTGATTTTAACAGAAATTGAATTATTGGGGTTCTTTGATATGCTGAATCTAAACATTTACTTAGATTTTTGATTATGGTCCCAGTTTTCAAGTTGGTCCAAATCGGGGTCCAAAATTATTATATTAAGTATTGTGCAATAGCAAGAAATTTGAATTGCACAGTATTGTGCAATGGTAAGAAATTTTGAATTGCACATTATTGTGCAATAGCAAGAAATTTTCAATTGCACAGTATTGTGCAATTGCAAGAAATCTTCAATTGCACAGTATTACGCAATATCAAGAAATATCTAATTGCACAATATTGCGCAATAGCAAGAAATTTTTAATTGCACAGTTTTGCGGAATAGCAAGAAATATTCAACTGCACAGTATTGTCCCGTTTTTAAATTGGTCTACATTAAGGTCCAAAGGGTCAAAAATTAAACTTTGTTTGATTTCAACAAAAATTTAATATATAGGGTTCTTCAATATGCTGAATCTAACCATGTATTTATATTTTTAATATTTGGCCTGGTTATCAAATTTGTCCACATTGAGGTCTAAAATTCTAAAATTGAACATTATTTGATTTCATCAAAAATTGAATTCTTGGGGTTCTATGATATGCTGAATCTAACCATGTATTTAGATTTTGGATATTGGACCATAATAGGTAAATGTCCAATTTAAAATTTTTAAGTTTTTAAGTTTAAGTTCTTAGACCACATTCATTCTGTGTCAGAAGCCTATGTTGTGTCAACTATTTAATCACAATCCAAATTCAGAGCTGTATCAAGCTTAAATGTTGTGTCCATACTTGCCCCAACTGTTCAGGGTTCGACCTCTGCGCCCTGTCTGGTTTAGTCATGGGACGGTTTGAGCTTATTATTCTGTATACACATCTTTCTATAACAAAACACTATATTGACTCATAATATTTGGATTTTTCTGTGTCGTTGGGTTGCTGTCGCATTAATGTACACTTTTATCTCCTTTTATTCAAAACCAAACGATTGACTTGGGTATAGAAATATTGACATCTCTGGACCTCTCCCGTCAGACTGTATACCCTTGCTAAAGGATGCGTCCGATTTAGCTGTTCAAATGTATAAATACGCAGCTTCGTTCGGTCGAAAAAAAGAAATGTCGTATATCCGATGCCTAGTGTAGTGAGAGTTTCACGCTATCTATACGTTAAAGACCCATTTGAAAAACCCTTTGAGGGGGAAATACGATCTACATAAACGCCTAAAAAACCAACATAAAGGCAACTACCCATAAGAGTGAAAATCTTCCCCAAGTACCGCCTAGGCATGTCATTGGGGTATATTATGAATCTTTACTTATACTAAAATATGTGAACGTTAGTCAAAAATATATTTAATCGACCCCTACCCCCAATTTGGATAGCCGTTTCAGAATCTAAAGGACTATGGGTCATTTCATTGTTCGTACCACAAACTGAAATTTACGTCACGACATTGGTTGAATTTCCATTGTTTTGGACGTTTTCGACCAATTACGACGTTTTGATGTACACTTTTGAAAATATTACCAAGAATGCATCAGATTCTGAAACGGTGAATTGACCATACCAACCCCGGATATTTTCACCCTAGGGACCAAACTGAGCATATTTTGGTCTATACAAGTCGTCATTTTCATCGTAAAGGCCTTAGCTAACTTTAAGATGTGTTTTCCAACATAAATAGGTGCTTCATTATGGAGAAAACACGATAAACCATCATTAAAGCCTATAAACCAACATACAGCAACTACCTATAAGAGTGTAAACAAACGAAATTGTTATTATAACACTCTGTATAATTGCAGACTTCTTTCACCAGTCTGAGGGAACTTGAGATTACGACCAATAATGCAGTTATGTCAAGACATTCAACGGAGGTCAAAGAGAACATAGTGAAATGATTATCATATCACTCCCGATATTCAGGACAGAATATTTAGGCGGTCTAAGTTTTGAGATTTTCTTTTTTAACTCGTATATGTCTTGGCATTTATCTCTTGTCAAATAAAAACCTACAAAATTGCTTTTATACCACTCCGGATATTTCCGGACTTCCATATCCGGTCGGAGAAAATTAATGAGATTTCGACCTATAACCCGTAGAATTATTGAGATTTCCACCTATAATCGGTATACGTCTGGACTTTCGTCCTCGATCAAAAGGTAACAAACGAAATTTTGTTAGTAGTTTACCACTCCAGATATTTCCGGACTTCTTTCATCGATCTGAGGAAATCAATTAAAATTTCCACCCATGGTCCGGTCATATCCGGATATTCATTGGAAGTCAAAGGAAACCTAGCAAAATTGTTATTGTACTACTCCGGAATACTTTCACTGGTCTGAAGGAACTTATTGAGATATCCACAGGTAAACCGTATACGTCCGGACTTTCGTTCCCGGTCAAAGGGAGAACGACGAAATTGTTATTATACCACTTATAATAAATGGACTTCTTTCGTCGGTCTGAATGAACCGGCGTTTTACTTTTCTGCAATTTGGCACTACGTTTCCGCATTAACATTCCTACGTTTCCGCAATTTTGTAGTACTCTTTTCCGCATTTTTTTTTACATTGATTTTGTTAAAGGTTGTTTACGTTTCCGCATTTTTATTTTTAATGTATGCCTCCTTCATTTGCCAGGTAAACCTTAGGTGTGTTTTTGTTTTGTTTTTCTGTAGTGTTTGGTGTAAACTGCTACTAAAAACACTATTGGGTTATTTTGGCATTAATATTCGTCTTAATATGTCGCTAATGCCATTTATTTTGTTTTTAATTGTAATTTGATTGATTGTTTGTTTGTTGCTATTTTTTTACGCCCAGTGACAAATCTCTCACCGGAATTCAAATCGGTGTGAAGTGGATGTAAGCAACTAGAGGCAACCTTTATGCCTTCAATAATGACAAAACCCATACTGTTAAGTCGTCTAGAAAATGCCCAACATGAACAGTGTGAAACATTTCAAACGAAAATTATACATAACTAAACATATTACAAAATATCAAATATGAGTAGAGACAAGAACCATCAACAACCACTAAACTACTAGAGAGCAAATCACACAGAAATTAACAGCTATATGTCACCGTTCAGCCTTCAACAATAAGCAAGAAGCAATAAGCTATAAAAGGCACCAAAATCACTAATGTAAACATGGTAAAACAAAACAAACCAGAAAACTCACGGTCTAATATCTTCGCTTTATACCAATGAAATCCATAATAAAATACAAATCAAGAAAAAATCCTATTTATATAATAATAAAATAAAGTCTTATATATCATTTTAACCATTTTTTTACATGTGAAATACAGGTAAAAATGCGAAAATGTAATATCTATTTTTTTCTGAAAAGTAATGCACGAAAATGCGGAAACGCAAAACTGGATTTTTACTTAAATTGCGAAAAGGTAATACGCCCGAATGAACTTATTTGAATTTCAATCCTTAATCCGGATATGTTTGGGCTTTCTTCCACAGGAACCTAGCGAAATGTTGATTCAATTCATCAGGATATTTCAAAACTTATGTCACTGAATGGCGTGATCTATTGAGATTTACTACTACCATACGTTGTTATTAAAGGCTTTAAATCCAATCAAACCAGCGTTTAATTATTTTATTATATGACTATAAATTTTCTGCCATGTCATTTGCTAAAAACAAAGAAAACTATTTTTGATAGAATATTTTATTCTTGCGACAAAATTCACAAGAGGTTAATATAAGACTTGGACTATCGTCCATGTACCTGAATATAAATGTTCCAAAGTAACGTCAATGGCGTCGATTTATGACGTTGTTATGATCCGAGCATATAATTAATAATATAAGAACAATATGTATGAAACTCACCAGGGTTTATTCAGGTGATACAGTAATTATACATAAAATACAGTAATAATAGAAATAATCAATGCAATCAATAATGTCAATACATGTGGTTAAAGGTGAAGAGTTCGGAATCATGTGTTCTGTGTACTACGTCACGGATACATGACAAGACGCATATAAAACATGGACTGGTTCAGTACTGTATATTGGTGTTCAGCACCACAATCGCCCAATCTCAGTAGAACCAGACCAGGGGTAAATAAAACGACTAAGAATAACGCACTGTCTGTGAAAATTATCCATATAGTAATTTCGGAATCATTTTACACATACAGTTGCACAAAAGTCCATGGATAAATCCACATCATAAAAGTTCAATATTCCTTTAAACATCTTAAATATTAGTTAAGTTTCATAGTTCATAAAATACACAAAATAAATGGACTTAATAATAAGATATGTCTTTTCCTCTCTGGAAACATTATTCAATACGATAGGGTATATATAGTTGAAATACGCAAAGATAAACGGTCATAGGAACAAAATATATATCTTTCTCTTCGGAAACATAATTCAAGGCGCTAAAACGGATAGCTACTGTTCGACACTATTGTCTTTGTTTTGGAATCTGAAAGAATTTCAGAGCATTGTCATTAACGGTCCACATAGAATACGGTTAACGGTATCTTCCTGGAACTCGCACGTCAAACCACGGATAGTTTACTGGACAGCACTCGAACGGAAGTTCTTAGGGCTACAATTGGTTCTAAACGAAAGTGTAAAGTTTTTTTTCCTGTAAAATGTACATTGTAATCCATTGTGATTTCCATTGTATGTCGACACGCCAAAGAACCAAACCGAGCCTCTTGAAATTCACAGCTCTAGCAGGTCGTTTCCCAGTACGTTTGCAAATGCTTATTCAAGTCATGGCGCTTCATCTTGACATGTGTAACTAATTCACACACAAAACACTGATGTGGTCGACTTCTATATGAAGTGATGAATTTACTGTCAATTGCTACTGAAATAGATGCAGTAACAGAGGATTCTGTGGGACCTGGGGCCCCTGAAGATCTCTGTTGGAAGACTTCCTTTCCATGGATTTTACGGTTATCAGATGTGTGCACCAAGTCTAATACTGCAGTGCACGCTTTCAAAATATCTAGTCTAGTTTCGGTCATATATATCACAGACACATCTTAATGCAAAGCGAGGTGTCCTATTGAAATGGTAGTGTTTGTGACAACTAACTGGTTGAGGTCTAATTCCTCTTAACAAGTACATGTTCACGGTTTACAGGAGTGTTTAAAATGCATGAGTTGCTTAGTAAAGATTTAGCAGCAGTGACAATTATTTTCTGGACTGATATATAATTTACAACTGCAAATATCATAACACATATACCTACAGTATTAACAACGAGCTCTTGTAGACTTTCTTTCTCGAGGGCCAGACGTGAGCCTAATAACCTGACCCTGTCTTGTTTAAATATTGATCTGTTGGTGTATGCGAGGACTAGGTCCTCTGGAAAGATGGTGATATCTTGGGCTGTTCTTCATAAGGTTTTGGTCTACTTTGTGGTGACGGAAAACGTGAATTCTGAGGACTCCGGAATTTTGATTGTGACATTGGTTTGGTTGTAGATATGTTACTCTTTCTATCTTTTAATAACTGACCAACTTAGTCTTCGATATCAGATTTTAAAGATCTCTCTTCTTTATCAAACCTCTGATTGTGTTGCAAGGCCGATGGCCTCTGGGGAGAATGATCAGAATTACCAACATCAGACAAGAAAGGTAACTTGTCGTTGAGTATATAACTGAGAATAAGACTTCCTGACTCCATAAAGGGCTTTCTGATTAGCTAATGAAGACTTGATCCATTTCAGTGATTCGTTTATAGTCCTTGGATTTTTCTCTATAACGATCCGGGCTGCCACCTTCTCCTGACATCCACGCAGGAACGCCTCAGTACCTATTTGATCAAAGATGTCATTGTTGCTTCAGTAATACACGTCCATTTACAAGAAATGAACTCGCTCTGAGTATTCCACTATGGTCTCTCCATCGTACTGCCTGATGTACTGTAGCTGTCTTCTTGCTGCAGAGGCTTCCTCCTTCTTACTAAATCGCCTTTTCATATATTTCCGCAAATCGTCATATCTTGATATATGCGATCGTCTGGCACATTCAAGTGCAACTTCAGACAAACAATCTAGAAAACAGCACGTTTTCTTTACGTCATCCCAGTTACGGCGATTTGCAGTTCTTTCAAACTGGTACACAAAAGCTTTCCAATTTTTGCTTCGTTCTCTAGCAAGGGATTCCTTCCAACGGGATGATTCCCTGTCTATCGAATCATCGCTTATAAATCCTATCATGAAGTTTGGTTTAAAAAGAATATATTTCTCAGTTGTAATACTGTTCGATTAGGATAGTACTTATGAGACTTTGCTTTTCGTTGATGTCAAATAATGTTGAAAAGTAACCATTAAATCCTGGACAGCATTGTCCAGTCAGAGAGAATGGACAGTGTAACAAAAGGAGTACGACCCAGTAAGCTTGATGCCTGCAAAGAAAACATCACAAGAACTTTGACACAAAAGAGTCAAGAAGATGAACTACATGAGCCATCAAACCAATAAAATTTTTATAAAACAGAACCATACCAGGCCACAAGTGGAAGCGATACTTCTTTGAAGATGAAAATACGGAAAGTTGGACCATTCTTGACTCCTGATGAATTGAAGCCTTATGAATGCCCAGTTTGTCACAAGAAAACAAGCAATCAAGCAAACCTTAGAACACATATCAGAACACATACGGGTGACAAGCCACATCGCTGTGGCATCTGTGGTAAAAGTTTCAGCAGAAACGCTTTAGACCCATCTAACAATTCATTCAGGCGTGAAATTATACAAATGTGAAATATGCGGCAGAGCTTTTAGAGACAGAGGAAATCTTTAGAAACATATGAAAATACATGTTACAAATATCGCTATAAAAAGGAAATTGAGGAAAAACTGATTTCAGAATGCGACTTCCTAAAAATGAAAATGGTTCCCTTCATAATTCACAAAGGGATGTTCATATGAGGGATCTTGACAGCAATACTTCCCAAATGGACATTCCAAAGAAAGAAATATACGCACTAAATAACTCACAAATAGAAAACTTGAAAAAGGAAATAGGGTCAGCAATAAGAGATTTACCGATTGAACCTCCCAGACCAAAATACCAAGCTATTCATGCTATTGATTACTCACAATCTGGTAGAAGTGGCAGTATGTCATCTGACAGAGGAGGAGAGACAAAGGCAAATGAAGCATTGACATTAAACATGTTTTCAAAACTTTAAATGAAGAGAAAAGAAAGTTCAACCACGCAGAAACTGGGTCATACTCAAGACAATAAGGTCACCTACAATTATGGACTCTGTTCGTTGGCATTCCCTAATACAGATTCATATTTTTCACACATGATGGCACACGCAAGGGATCAGAGCTTCAACCAAAGGGGACCATAATTCTTAGATGATCAATTGCTACCGTGGAGAAAAATGAAGAAACAGTTGAAACAGGACCCAGACCAAAATGTATTTAATTCTGCTGAACAAGAGTTGTTAGCTGCTTCTGATCGAGAAATAAGAGCTTATAAAGAGCAACAAAGGAGAGCTGGTGAACAATTGAACAGGCTTCACATGGAACAACCAATAACCCCAGCGACGGAGGATGATGTCTTTGATGAAGAGGATTCCCTCTGGCAGCGCTTTCTGCCCCTGCCTCTGTGCCTTTCGTGTGTAGCTTCACTGTTGGTCTGAACAGAAGTATTGTTCACCGACTGTACATGGGAAGGCATAACTACTGGAGTATTCCAATGAACTGGGATTGAAGGAATGTTTGAAGTGTCATTATTTGATCCTGGATGGAAAACTGCAGTAGACGGTACAGTCGATCCATTATTTTGTTGTGCTCCCGGTGGTGGAACGCTGTAAGACCAAAATGGTATCGCGGAACCTTTAACTATGATTGGGTTATAAAATGACGATGGGGCCAAAGCCCCCTGTCCAGTGTAACCCTGCGATACATTTTTATGTATTTCATGAGTTGAAGTATTCGAATTGGAGGCCAAAGGCCCCTGTCCATCTTTAGACTGACTGTCCAATTGTCCATGCTGAATGAACTTGGTTCAGACTTCACTTCCAAAGTTGACTGAACGGGCACCATGTTAGAAGCAACAAAAGGGGGAGCCGAGGGCCCCAATTTAACATGGATTTCAGTGTTGGGTATCACACGGTTTTGGTAAGCCGCTTAAGTTACAGTACTTACTTTCAGAGTGGACGCTTCAGATGCATACATATCGTCATGTAGACTTGTGTTGGTAGTGTATGACTCACCTAAACTAGAAAGTCCAGTTGGTTTACTAATTGGTGACACCTTGGAAAAGTCTGAAAATAGATTGACGAACTAGCTTGGGTACTAAATGTTTTGGGTTTAGTTCCAAATTTTTCTTCAGCCTGCTGGTTTTTCTGGGCTATCAAAGTATCAGTTGTCGCGCCAAAAGCACCAAATTTCTTCTCTGATTGTTCAGCCTGTTCATGATGATCATCCTGCAATAATGGCAGTGGGTTTTCAAACTGAATGGTTGACCCCATCAGTTGAGTTTGCTCCATTTTAGTCATGCGAGCACATAAATCATCAAACTTCTCCATCATGTTGTCAATTTTGGAGACTTTCTTGTCTACCTCTTGGAGTCCTGATGTGACATTAGAAATATCCTGTCTACTTTCTGCTATCTCATTGTGCAGTTTCTGGTATAAGAATAACATGCCAGGTTCAATGAAATATTTCTCTAAAGTTGATTTTGGCACACCAGCAATGCGGTACACTGCATTTAAGTCTATGAAATGTGAGGCATCTCTAACCTCAAGTATCTGTATGGACATTTCATTGTCTATACCCTCAACTGATTGAAGTTGATCCAATGTGGCATCAATAAGTATAATAGGTTTTGACATTCTAAAAATTTGGTAAAATTGTATGGTTTTAAATAGTTATTATTTCAAACTGCTAGTTTCTGTTTCGTGAGTATGTTGTCTAAGACAGTACTGTACCCTGCCACAAAGATGCGCAGAAGTCCTGCTCAATTTGGACAAGATACAGCTAATGGCTATTCAAAATGGCGACTCACTAAAACGAGAAACTAAACAAGCATTTAATTTCAAACAGTGAATCTAATGTGCAGTATTGCCTAAAAAGGTACTAAAACTTTCCAAAATTGAAGGAGGTTTTAATATAAAATAAAGCCTTTGCTATAATTTGCAGTAATTTAGAGCATATGGTGTGAAACGTACCGTGTAGAAGCGGTAGTTTCAAAATCAACAGATTCGAGCTGTCGATCGACACCAATGTTGTGATCCGAGCGTATAATTAATAATATAAGATCAATATATATGAAACTCACCAGGGTTTATTCAGGTGATACAGCAATTATACATAAAATACAGTAATAATAGCAATAATCAATGCAATCAATAATGTCAATACATGTGATTGGTGAAGAGTTCGGAATCATGTGTTCTGTGTACTACGTCACGGATACATGACAAGACACATATAAAACATGGACTGGTTCAGTACTGTATATTGGTGTTCAGCACCACAACGTCAAGTTGATTCTCGTTTTTTTTTTAATTTTCTCCTCGTTTTCGGTGTATTTGTTCTCTTCTTGATTTTCATTTTTGGACATATTTGTTTTTAATAAAATTATTGAAAATTTAGACTTATGAAAATTATCAACTGCATGCAAAAGAAGCTTATGATGTTTAATAATACAAAAACAAATAGCAATTTTAGGAATTATCTTGAGCAAATACTAGAAAATTAAAGAAGGATAAAAAGTCATATAATAATGCAATTGTTGACTTTTGATGAGGTTGATACAATGATATTCACCGAGGCCAACATTATTATAATACTGTTGTGTTTAACATTGAATATGCGAAAATAGTAGCCAGGGTGAGAGACAATAGTGCACGACCCGAAGGGGAGTGTATCTCAAATCCTGACTACCATTTTCCATAGCCAATGTTAAACACAACACTAATATCATTTTTATACTGACTGTTTACTATTTTGAATAGTGACAGTAGTGTATATCAATGTTAAAACAAAATGCCCTTTATGTTACTCTGCATATGCATGTATTTAAACTGCAACTAGCTGTGTTAATTACCTAAATCCAGTATCATAGCTATATTTTGTATAATGTTAATTTCATTATTGAACACTTTCTCCACAATCAGAGGACCGTTAACGGATAAAAATAAGTTTGACATTTATGGTACGATTAAAAAACCTATCATTTTATTAATTCAAGTTGCAGTATAAAAACAATATTATGTCAATGTCATAAAAATGTAAACTTTTTTGTACTCGGCGAAAAACTTGGGAAGTTTAGTAATTATGCGACTTTATAAGTGGTTTATAGATAACCTTAGCCGTATTTGGCACAACTTTTTGGAATTTTGGGTCCTCAATGCTCTTCAACTTTGTATTTGTTTGGCTTTCAAACTATTTTGATCTGAGCGTCACTGATGAGTCTTATGTAGACGAAACGCGCGTCTGGCGTATAAAATTATAATCCTGGTACTTTTGATAACTATTTACACCACTGGGTCGATGCCACTGCTGGTGGACGTTTCGTCCCCGAGGGTATCACCAGCCCAGTAGTCAGCACTTCGGTGTTGACATGAATATCAATTATATGGTCATTTTTTAAAAATGTTCTGTGTACAAAACTGAATTTTTCGAAAAACTTAGGATTTTCTTACTCCAGGAGTAGATAACCTTAGCCGTATTTGGCACAACTTTTTGGAATTTTGGGTCCTCAATGCTCTTCAACTTTGTATTTGTTTGCTTTCAAACTATTTTGGTCTGAGCGTCACTGATGAGTCTTATGTAGACGAAACGCGCGTCTGGCGTATAAAATTATAATCCTGGTACTTTTGATAACTATTATAACAGCGTCATTTCAAGCGCTTATGTAATCAAGCTTAACCTACTTGTCTGTCAAAGCAACTACCCTCCGTCTTTTCACGTGAAATCAAACTTTGATTGACGTGAAAATCAATAGTCTGTAGCATCAGCAATGCATACTATTTTTGCATAGTGCAATTAACGCTATATATTTCTTTTAAAAACTATGCAAAAATAGAGCAATTTTACTATGCAAGAACTTTCTTACACATGTTAAAGAGTATAATAATGTATAATGGTTTCTTTATTTGAAACTTTTTTCTCATCAATGCATGCCATTGGACGCTAACCAATACATAATTAATCAATCATAATGTAACAGGGTTCTTGGACCGGATAAAAGGATTCGTCAAGTTTTAGATGTTTTATTCATACGACATAAATAAATTAACCCTGAAAGTACACAAATAACAAAACGTAAATACATAGACAGTACAGTGTACAAAGGGATATAACTCTAAATCATAAAACGGAAAGTACATGTATAAAATACGATACACTACAGATGGGTGCGGTCCTAACCTTGACATAAGTTAACTTGGAGTTAACGTGTTGACTGCTTTCTAAGTTAAGCTCCAGACCAGACCTGTGGACAAGTCTGCTTTCACCCAGTCCTGAGGACAGGTCTGCTCCAGACCAGACCTGTGGACAAGTCTGCTTTTGACCAGTCCTGAGGACAGGGTGCTCCAGACCAGACCTGAGGACAGGTCTGCTTCTGACCAGACCTGTGGACAAGTCTGCTATTGACCAGACCTGAGGACAGGTCTGCTTATGACAGATTATCGTTATGAGAGTTTTAATATCAGACTTGAGCTTTTCCACAGATATCATTTATTATTTACTCGCTAGACTCTACTAGATATTATACAAATTCTTTCTTTTTGTTTGATATAAATGTATTCTTATATAAATAAAAAAAAATGCCATACAATCACATAGAGAGTTTGTTTTTTTAGAAGGTTATCCAACGCAACGGAACAATATTCTTATATCACGGGATATCAACAACATTGTCGACGTTGCTTCGTTCCCCGTTTTTTACCTGTCCCTTCCTAAATTTTACTTTATATATATGCATGGATATTTTCTTGTTATTGAACTTGTTTGCATTGGATTTACTATTCTATTTTCCGCAGAATATTCTAACAGAAATTGTACATTGTAAATGCTGACACTCTCAATTTATGCGTTTTTTTTTTTGCATCGATAGTTTTCCAATATTATTGATTACATGTACATTTACGGTCCTACTTAAATGTGCACTGGAGCGCCAGGAGAAGACATTAAGGCGCTCGGTACAATTCTATGCGGGTATATAGAATTACAATTTAAAGTTCACATTTGGTCAGTTTTAATCAATGCGGTCTAATAATTTTGTTGTATAAGTCAGCTTGAGGTATGAAAACTACTGAAATTTTGTTACGTATCAATATTTTGAATAAAAAGAGGACATGCTGGTATCCTAAATTTATGCGAACAAAAATTTGTTCTTATTATATTGCAATATTGCTGTCCATTGTATTATACATTGAATCCTGACATAAACAATATGGCTGATTTACTATGCGGGTATATAGATTTACAAATTAAAGTGCACACATGGTCAGTTTTGGTCAATGCGGTCAAATAATTTTGATGTAAAGTCAGCTTGAGGTATCAAAACTACTGAAATTTTATTACGTATCAGTATTTTGAGTAAAAAGAGAACATGCTGGCACCCTAAATTTATGCGAACAAAAATGTGTTTTTACTATATTGCAATATTGCTGTCCATTGTATTATACATTGAATCCTGACATAAAAAATATGGCTGATTTACTTTGCGGGTATATAGATTAACAAATTAAAGTGCACATATGGTCAGTTTTGGTCAATGTGGTCAAATAATTTTGTTGTACAAGTCAGCATGAGGTATCAAAACTACAGAAATTTTGTTACGTATCAATATTTTGAGTAGAAAGAGGACATGCTGGCACCCTAAATTTATACAAACAAAAATTTGTTCTTATTATATTGCAATATTGCTATCCATTGTATTATGCATTGAATCCTGACATAAAAAATATGGCTGTTTTACTATGCGGGTATATAGATTTACAATTTAAAGTTCACATATATAGTCAGTTCTGGTCAATGCGGTCAATTAATTTTGTTGTACAAGTCAGCATGAGGTATCAAAACTACTGAAATTTTGTTAGGTATCAGTATTTTGTGTAAAAAGAGGACATGCTGGCACCCTAAATTTATGGGAACAGAAATTTGTTCTTATTGTATTGCAATACTGTTGTCCATTGTATTATACATTGATTTCTGACATAAAAAATATGGCTGATTTACTATGCTGGTATATAGATTTTACAATTTAAAGTTCACATATGGTCAGTTTTGGTTGATGCGGTCAAATAATTTTGATGTACAAATCAGCATGAGGTATCAAAACTACTGAAATTTTGTTAGGTATCAATGTTTTGAATAAAAGGAGGATATGCTGGCACCCGAAATTTATTCGAACAAAAATTTGTAGTAATGTGTTCAAATGAATTAAACTATTGCAGATTGTGACTGCATAGTTCAAGGATGTATTACTAACAAGGACGTATACAACTAACATCAAATATACTTATTTTCAAAGATATACATAATCATGATAATAAAGTGCAAATATGGTTGAATTTGATAGGTAATGGAATATATATTTAGTGCCCGTTATCATTGTAACCAAGATCGTTTTTATAATTGATAGATAGTCAGATCACAGATAAATTTGTGTTACAAGCAACGTTTTATGCGTACTTAATTTTCAAATAATTCATTTTGTATTTAATACTGTTTATAAAACGGAAGTATAAATTTTACTTTATTTTCGATGTTTATACTACGAAACAAAGATATAAAAATATTTTTAAAAAATCGTATAGAGCGGTCCTGGTTACAAGTTAACTTAGTGTTGAACAGACCAGTCAAAAGTTAACTTGGGAACAGGTCTGGTTTTGATCGGATTTGTCAAAGCAAAAGTTAACTTATGTTAACTTTGTGGCAGGACTGGTTTCGAAGTTAACTTATGTTAACTTTAAGACAGGACTGGTTCCGAAGTTAACTTATAACAGGACTGGTTCGAAGTTAACTTATATCAATAGCGGACCTGTTTCCAAGTTAACTTTTTGGCAGACATAAAAACAGTCCTAGGACCAAGTCCGCTTTTCAAGTTAACTAGATTTTGGTCCTACGACTGGTCAGAGCAGTCCTAAGTTTGGTCACAGGTTAACTTTGACCAGTCAAAATGACTGGTTATCAAGTTAAATTGCTGTACAGGTTAGGACTGCACCCATCTGTAGCTCTTTTCTGTAAGAATACAACCAATACTATTTAAATGTATATATTATAAATATATGAATTCAATCAACATCAGTTATAAATCAAGTCAGGATTAAGTACTACATTATATTATGTCCAATTATATTACGCTACTCATTCATAGATTTATGAATGAATTATTTCTTACTATAATGTTTACATGTAATAATTGACATTACAGGTAACTACTATTCAAAAGACACAAACAATACATATACTGAAATAAAATAAACTAGACAAACACAGACAATACAGTACACTAAAAATACATGTAACACTGATCTTACCATGTATATTATCATCAGATCATAATAACATCAAGATATTTTGCACCTGTTAAAAATACAAATAAAACCTACATAAGTTAAATGAACTAAATTATATCTGCATAACATTTTTAAACAATAAGTATTATGTTCAATAGACATTGCTTTAGACCTTTTATAGTAATAATAATATTGCTGTACCTATAAGTGTATCATTAATATATCTATGATATATTATTTCTCTGAATTCATGAAAATACTTCTTCAAAATGAAATATCTATCATTCTTACACAATCATTCTGACTTATTCAAATAACATTTTCTCTCAGATTCAAACTAAAGGAAATCTGTGCAAATATTAAAGACTTAGATCAATATGGAATTATTGTCAAGAATATTTAACTATGCAACTACTTTAAATACGGTTGCCATTATGTTAAAATTTCTCTCAAGATATTAAAAAAGTGTGGCAAAACTATAAACTCAGTGAATAAGACCAATAGAAGATAATATAATATGACACTTAAGTGACTGACTTACGGACCAGAAACAATTAGAGTCCTGATGAGCAGGTTAGTACTAGCGATATTTGCATCGTTACCAATGAAGACAGTTGTGGGCCAAGGGACCAAAATATAGAATTCCACAGCCAATCAACTGGAAAAAGAACTACGGGTTACTGATTGATACAGGTGGCGACTCTACTAGACAATTGGTAAAGTGCCAACCAAACGAACTAGAACTGGACACTCTTGTCTGAATTAATCACAGCTGTTCGATCATGCATTCAGACAGACAATTAGAACCTATAATGTACTGTGAACATTAGGTTTTCTAAACCTTTGAAGAATCCAGAGGTTGTAGATGATTTCTCCTCTTTGCAAGATAAATATGTGATAGTTCCAACAGAAAAAGCCTTCAATAATATTGTCTTTATATGTACAAGCCATTATTTGCAATGTCTCAAAACAGAACTTGGAATAAACTAAACAACTGGTAATCCTACATGTTTCTTTAACATCATTTACAAAAGATGAATCACAAATCTGTCTTCCTTTTTTTTTGTTATCAACATCAACGAAAACGAAGAAAATTTACCGTCATCCTAATTGATAACAAAACTTCACAAACTCCATATATAGAATGATACATTGCTGGATCATCAACATGTCCGACAAAAAATCTTTCTTAAGTACTAACCACTATTCTTTCGACAGTAAAGATGGCCTTCAAATATGCTGACGAGGATGACATATTAACGTCTTCTATTGTGGTGTATTAATTACATTGTCTTATCTTTTAAGTACCGAACATGAATTATTCCCGAATATGACTCTTTTGCTAATTTTGAAATCGCATTGTTAACAGAAACATCACGGTATTTGTTAATTCAACATTCATGTATCTAGTTATGATGTAGTATTTGTAATTCCTTTTGGATATTGTTAAATGCTTATCGCTTGTAGTTTATATTTCATCGCCTAGTTAATTTTATGATATAACTATTAAGCAATTATATGTGCACGATTTATTTGTTTAGAATTTTGATTTAAGAAAAAAGACCGACATAACTAGATGTTACAACTATTTTTCTAATTACTAACCCAATCCGGTATCCATATTCTTCTAATTGTTATAACATAGTTAAACAAAACATGATTAATATCTTATCTTGTTTTTTATCCAATTTTGAGAACATAACCTGTGACGTCACCTTTATGGCGTTAAAACAGTCATGTGACGGCGTTTGTTGTTTTGTTGTACTGTGTTTGTGTGCTTTTCTAGGTTGTTTTACGTTTTCGTTGTTACTCTGTGATAATATGTCGCAATATACTAGCGTATTGTGTGTTTGTATATTTCCTGTCCTGAATGTTCCTTCATTTTTTTGTACTGTATTCCTGTCATGTTATGTTGCTGTTTCAGTGGTATATTTAACATTGCAATACAAGCGCGAGGATTGGCTAACCACAAAACCAGGTAATGTGTTATGTGATAGTCCATTTCTATGTGTGTTGCATTGTTTTCTGTTCTTTTCTGTCTTCAGTGATTTTTATGTTTCCTTGTTTTCCTCTTATAGTTGATGTGTTACCCTCGGTTTAGGATTGTAACCAAGATGTGTTTCTATCGATTAACGACTTTTGAAAAGCAGTTTACTACTGCTGCTTTGATAAGATTGACTGGTCATGTGGCTAATCTTTTTGCAGTGAAATCAATTACACCAGGACTAACTTGATAAAGTTATGCCTTAGTTAAGTAAAGGGGACGTTCAAAGACATCTGTTCCTATAGATCAATATCTATTCAATTCAAATAGCGCTGTAGTTCAATACAAACAAGTGAAACTGTGAGCCATTGTCAACTGATGATATCCCAGCCGCAAGTGGATAATTATAAAAGTGTAAAAATATGTAAGTTTTCGGTGAATAGGAAAAAATAAAATCACAAAAATACTGTTAATATGGAAATTTGAATATTGTAGAGCACACATGGATGAGTGAAACATAAGCTTCAGTGGCAACGGTCTAACAAGATTTAACGATATGGTATGTTATGATCAATATGTTCTGTCAAATTAATAAACT
Organism: Mytilus galloprovincialis; assembly: GCA_037788925.1. Taxonomy (NCBI): domain Eukaryota; kingdom Metazoa; phylum Mollusca; class Bivalvia; order Mytilida; family Mytilidae; genus Mytilus; species Mytilus galloprovincialis. The sequence continues at coordinate 83,480,981 of CM075338.1, forward strand.
GATGAAATGAAAACAAAACTTTCTTCTTAGATGCACTATATTATATGATGCAATATTTAACGTTGGAAGATTTATAGTTTTCTCATTTACAAATTGACATCATTCAACTATGTTTTTTTTTATCTAATAAGGTCATTTATTATGTTCGTGATAGTGGCATGATATGTATTGGATTTTCTCCTTAACCTTTTGATCTGTTTAAATAACATATGCAAGCATTGTATTATTTAAAACCGCAAGTTTATATGTCCCCTTTTTCATTAAATATAAAACCACAGTTTTTAAGATATGTACCATGTGTCTTACAATCAGCATAGTATAAAAGAACATGAATATCTGAGTATACTTCACATCTTCTACAGATCAGAGTAAACCATCACGATGTTGACTCTACTGCTAGTTTCTCTTGTCGCTTCTGTTTCCGCCTATGGCAAAGGAGGTCCATTGTTAGGAGAACTTGTTAGTGGTGGAGTTGTCACTGGTGGTCCACTCATTGGCTGTGGTGGAATTATTGATGGATCTGAAGGAATTGTCAGTGGTGGTGGACCTCTGCTCAATAGTGGTGGATTAGGAGGATTAGGAGGATTAGGTGGATTAGGAGGGTTGGGAGGATTGATCAGAGGTTTAAATACAGGTATGTTCTGTATGAATATTTTTTTCATCAATAGGAAAAAGGGTACAACCTGCTATGAAATGGTTCATAACAATAGCATAAACAAAACCTCTCACATTTGCTTGATTAATTTGTTATGACATTGAATGCCTCTTATTTGAAATAATGTATATAATTTTAATTATTTCGTATTTTCTTATGAGAGTCCAGTGTTATGCTGAATCAAGAAATTCGCAAGGTAAATTCTGAAAATTTGCTGAGGACAAATATCTTTATGAAGAATGTACGTCATCAACCATTTAGACGATATTTTTTTTCAATTTTCCGGACTCGCAGTGGCGTAGCTGGGTCATTTTTACGTGTACGCCTGAACCTTGGCGAGAGATACGAGGGGTGCCAACCGCTCAATGCTAAAGCACCTACTGGTAGTGGATTCGAAAGGGACGAAGCCCACGAAAGGTATCGAGAATGAGATACCGTAAATGATTCATGTCAGTAAAAAATCATTGATAGCAACATACTTTTGAATCGAAATGGTTTGTTTTTTTTTGGTTAAATTTTGTAATATGTTAACTTATTCATCGTGTTAAACTGGAAGCTAGCCTAATGGTCATTGGTTTTAGAGAAAACGTCCAAACCAATATTACTTTTAAATAAGTTTAAAGGGTGCCGTGAGTGAGCATACAATCGACAAAGGCACCTTTTAATGAGCACGAAAAAAAAATATATATTTTTAAGAGGTGCAATATAAAAAAAATCTGGAACACCTAGGATTTCTTCCCACAAAAAGTGAATCAATTTATCATTCCTTTAGAGGGATTTAAAAAAAATCAAAAATTTTCTTTTGATATTTTTTTCTTGATCTGGAATATTTCACGACAATCTATGAAGGTTTATAAATTGAGCATGTAAAACAATTAATTGCGTTAAGAAGAGTTCGGCTATCTGTCTATCATAAAAGAACAGAAACATGAACGAAAACAAATGCTTTCAAAATTTTAGCATTAGCCATTAGTCATAGAAACAGCTTCCTCGGCATTTTCATTAAATTCGGTGAAGGTTCGACAAGTAGTTAATTTAATTGAGAAATAACAAAATGTAAGCCAAAACTGCGACCTTTTATTAATTGCAGAAAGAAATACATTTTGTCCTTAAAATGCGGGAAAATTAAAGATATAATTGCATTATTATTATTGCTCTGAATACTCTTTTGATCATAAACAGTTTCTGTCCAACTTTCGTAAAATTTCACGGAGAGTCATTCAAAAAGACTGTATCCACATTCGGAACCTAAATATTGACGCCGCTTTGTCTCGCTTTTGGGGCATAAATCACAGGCTCGACAAAAAACAAACAGGATATCGTCGCTGGGCTTTTAAAATGTCGTATATGACTTTTTTGGCTAAAAATACTTTTTGACACCAATGGTCTGGGCGGGAGGAAATCTTTGGTATTACAAAATAGCATACGGTTAGACCAATCAAAATGTGTGAAATAAGACATATTACAAAATTGCCAATATCAGTTGTTTGTAAAGTTTGCTTCCAAAATGTTGTATGAAAACTTGAAAATCGTTGTAGAATGGCTTTGGGGAAAAAAACAATTGTACATTTCTTTATTTCTGTGAAAATAATTTAAATTCTGGGATAATCCAGAAATGTCAACTTTTTTATTTCACTACTATTTACAAAAATGTTCAAGTTCACATACGACATTTTGGAAGGATGAATTTTGCCAACATTTGCAAAGCCTGTTTGTGAGAAATTTTGTTCTTGAAAAATTTGTAATTTACAACATTTTAGAAGCCCAGCTACGATATCGAATCTGAGCAGATAGGGAATTGCTTTAAATATAAGAAAAGTACGTAGAATTCATATTAGATTCAGACTTTTACAAAAGATTCGAACAAATATATTAAATGATCTATTTGAGTAAATTTAGTCCATTTTTATTCAAAATTACAATCCATTGAAAAAAGAAGCACAAGGCTGATGTGCTTTTGACCAGTTTTTCTAATTCTATGTCGATTATTTGTTTTATTTTCAAAATTCAAGTGTATGCCCGGGCGTTTTGACATAAACGTAGCTACGCGCATGACTCGTCTGAGGAGGTCAACCATGGTGCACTTGAAGTTTGAAATGTGCTCCAGGACAGATCAAACTCAACAAAAACTGTAACTTGGCACCACTCCTTCCTGGTAGTTTGAATACTTGTTGTTCCTTATTGCCATGGTGGGTAACCAACCAAAATTACGCTGCTTCCCTTGGAAGAGCTGTTATTATTGGTGGTGGAGGTATTATTGGTGGTGACGGTATCATTGGTGGTGTCAGTGATCAGGTGGTAGTGGACTTCGTGGTCCAATCGGGGGTATTGGAGGCCCAATTGGAGGTGTTGTCACTGGACCAGTTAGTGTAGTTAGCCGTGGCAGCAATGTTGTCGGAGGATACGGATCAACTGGTAAAGGATACTATTAGATATTCTTAGAGGTAAGTTCCTAGTTCATCATTCATTTTTTATAAATTAACGGTGTATGCACATCCACCGCTTCATTAACAAATAATTTAGACAAAGTAGTGTTCTGGTCTTGCATAAGAACGTATTATTCAGATGGCTTGAAGTTTTCAGATTTCATACAGTATAACGCTGATCGAGTTGTCAAATCTTACTAATACAGAATCAGAAATTTTCTATCGTCGAATGTTTGACACCCAATACTGTATTAGTTGTACAAGGAAAATTACATCCTTAATACATGACGTATGAAGTTATTTTTAGCTGCATGCTTCCTGGTGTGTTCTTCTTAACATATAATAGTTTATGAAACAAAAAACGTTAAAGAAACACACGTACCATGCGCACCACGATATGCATACAACACTATATAAATAAAACAAACCTTGCTACAGACAACAACGAATCCAAACTAGAGTTTTGTAAATAATTACACCTTATGTAAGAATCCTTGATTTTGTTTGGTTTATAGCTAGTGTATTTTTCAACAATTTACTGTTTTTTAAATGAATATCGTTCATTTTAGACGCCGCCGGGGTATTTTTCCAAAAGGATATGTTTTTTTGCCCTCTCTGCCCTGGTATTTGCCAAAAAAATACTCTATCCGACTGGACGCTTGTAACGTTACGATCGTCAATGCGTTTTTTAACATTAACAATCGGTGTAATTAAACAGATATATCATGTTAAGGAGGGGTATTTGCGAAAAATAACAGTCTTGAGAATGTTTTTCCCTCGCCTTACGGCTCGCGAAATTAAACATTCTCTCGACTGATATTTTTCGCAAATACCCCTCCTTAATATGATATATCTCTTTACAACAACATGTCTTGTGTCACAAATATATGTGAACCTTTTTTCCATGTATATCTTACATTCTTAGGTTTTGATATATATGATTAATATGATATATTATCCGTAGTATATTTGTAATATTCTTATTAATTGTTGTATTGTCTCGTTGGAGGTAACCTGAAGAAGACCTGATATCAAATACTTTAAAATTGTTCATTTGTAAAATGAATATAATCCTGACCAACTTTAATGATTATTTTGTTTTAAGACACATTAGACTCTGGACTGTGTAGTGATGATTTTAACTGTGTTTTACCTTACCATTGTAAAGATGTTGTTCATCGTTCGTAAAAAGAAGGCAACACGACGACAAGCCGAACATAATTCTATAGAACACACTTTATAGTAATCTATATTCTGATAACTCAAACTAACACAAAAATCAAAATTATTTAATCGACATATTGTTGACTAGAGTGTCCCCAAATTAAACAAACAAGTTCATGAAGTTGTCAATAAGAAACTCCAGCACACTGATCACCTGCTCCTCTGTGTAATTGCATCGTAAACAAAACGCAGATCTTGATGAACCTATTTAATATAAATAACATATTAACCTATGAGTGCATGCACAATGAAATAAGAGCTAATTGATAAATAAAAAATATTTTGTCCAAAACAATGTCTTTATTTAACTCGCCTCAGAAAGTTTTGACTTTAACTTCTTAATATTAAAAAACGTAATACGGTTGTGAATATTTTTATCAGCAATACCATTTCATTTATCAACACTCTCTTCAACAATCGTGTAAAATTCAAAAGATTTAAACACAATACTACTTATAAAATTATATGTTAACGGGTAAATCGCGTTTGAATTTTTCTCGTAGATCTTTACTGTTGTTACTTCACTTTAAAATTTGAAAATCTCACGGCAATGTTTAAATTCATCCAAATATAAAATATTGTAAAAATATCAGTTTGAACATAACTTGCAGTTAAAACATCTTTCTCGTTTGGCTTTGTTAAGGTTATCGAAAGGATTCTAAAGTAACGAAACGCTCTTCTGGCGTTTATAATTATAATCCTGGTACCTTTGAAAAGTATTTACACCACTGAGTCGATGACAATGCTGGTGGACGTTTCGCCGCCGAGGGTAACACCATCCCAGCAGTAAACTACATGGTCATTTGTATAAATGTCTTCTTTTCAAAACTATGATTTTTGGCAAAACACAGGATTTTAGTGTCCTAAGCATAGATTACCTTAGTCGTATTTGGTATAACTTTTGGGATTCCTAGTCCTCAAGCTCGTCAGTTTTTTACTGTTTTAAAAGTATTTGATATGAGGGTCACTGATGAGTCTGATGTACACGAATTGCGCCTCTGACGTTTACAATTATAATCTCAAAACATTGATGCTTAACAAAATTTCAGTAGTTTTGATCCCTCATGCTCACCTGTACAAAAACACATTTTGACCGCATAGACCAAAACTGACCTTATGTGCACTTTAATTTGTAAATCTATATACCCGCATACTAAATCACCCATATGTTTTATGTCAGGATTCAATGTATAATACAATGGACAGCAATATTGCAATATCATAACAACACATCTTTGTTCACATAAATTTAGGGTGCCAGCATGTTCTCCTCTTATTCAACATATTGATACGTTACAAAAGTTCAGCAGTTCTGATACGTCATGCTGACTTGTACAACAAAATTATTTGACCGCATCGACCAAAACTGACCATATGTGCACTTTAATTTGTAAATCTATATACCTGCATACTAAATCAGACATATTCTTTATGTCAGGATACAATATATAATACAATGGACAGCAATATTGCAATATCATAACAACAAATCTTTGTTCACATAAATTTAGGGTGCCAGCATGTCCTCCTCTTATTCAAAATATTGATACGTTACAAAATTTCAGCAGTTCTAATACCTCATGCTGACTTGTACAACAAAATTATTTGAACGCATCGACCAAAACTGACTATATGTGCACTTTAATTTGTACATCTATAACCCGCAACAAAAATCAGCCATATTTTTGATGTCAGGATTCAATGTATAATACAATGGACAGCAATAATGCAATACAATATAACAATAAAAATAGGGTGCGAGAATGACGTCCTTATATTCAAAATATTGATACGTTCATGATGTAACAACATTACAGTAGTTCTGAAACCTCTACTGACTTGATCAACAAAATAATTTGGCCGCTTTCACCAAAACTAACCATATATGTGCACTTTAATTTGTAAATCTATATACCATTGTTTACCCGCATAGTGAATCAGCCATATTTTTTAAGTTAAGATTCAATATATAATACAATGGACAACAATATTGCAATACATAAACAACAATTTTTGTTCGCATAAATTTAGGGTGCCAGCATGTCCTCCTTTGATTCAAAATAGTGATACTTTACAAAATGTCAGTAGTTTTGATTCCTCATGCTGACTTGTACAAAAAAATAACTTGACTGCTTCAACTAAAACTGACCATATGTGCACTCTAATTTGTAAATATGTATGGCTGCATTATAAATCAGAAGTTTTTTTTTTTAAATGTTGCGATGGATTGTACCTGGGCCCTTCATGTCTTCTGGCGCTCCTGTGCACATTTTAATAGGATGGCAATTGTAAGCAATTATATTGGAAAATAATTAATGTTTTTTTTCGCATAGAGAATGTCAGCATTTCATCTCTGTATTCGTAATATTGAACAGTCACCAGAGATAGTAGTTCAGGGTTGTGTGTAAAACAAAACTATTAGGCCGCATCATCCTAGTACGAACACTGACATGTATGAATTCATTTGTACTTTTTAATAAAAAAAAACAGTATATGATGTTCTCTTCTGGGAATAGTATACTGTTAATCTATTTTCTCTGTTAATTAATTTTGTTTGTAGTTAAACGTCAAGTCACTTGTCAATTTGCAACTATTTCATTCAAGTGCACAAATCTGACGAATTTGACGAGATTGTTGATAGTTTTCCCACAACGTACGTATTCGGGACACTACAATTTTCGTTAGAATATTCTGCAAGAAATAGAATAGAAAATCCAATGCACACAAGTTGAATAACAATGAAATATCCATGCATGTATAAATGCACAAAGTAAAATTAAGGAAGAGACAGGTAAAAAACGGGGAACGAAGCAACGTCGACAATGATGCTGATATCCCATGATATAAGAATATTGTTCCGATACGTTGGATAACCTTTCTATCCGCCTTCTAATTAAAAAAAAAACGACAGCTCTATGAATATATGAAATAAAAAAAGACAGAATTGTGTTGTTATGTATAATATCTAGTAGAGTCCATCGAGTAAACAACTTTGCTATCAGAGGACTTCTCAGCTCTTTTGGGGAAAAACACAATTATTCTGCGAATGTTATTTACATATTTTAATAAAGTTCAAGTCTGATATGAAAAGTCTTAAAAACGATAACATATCATAAACAGACCTGTCCACAGGTCTGGTCTCGGTCAGACTTGTCCTCAGGACAGGTCCTAAAGCAGACTTGCCCACAGGTCTGGTCTGAACCAGACCTGTCCATAGGTCTGCAACAGTCCTAAAAACGTACACCGTAAGTCTGGTCTTTCAACTACGAAGTTAACTTGCTGGTCAGCTTAAAAATTCTCCAGAAAGTTGACTCAGAAAGCAGTCAATTGATAAACTCGAAGTTAACTTTTGTCAAGATTAGGACCGCACCCATATGTATTTCTTAATTTTCACGCGAATGTTGGCATTTAAGTCCTATGTAACCCCTCAAATGGTCATTGCGGCATATATCGTTTATACTCAGTTTTCAGTTTATTCCTCTATCAATAAGCTTTAATTTGGTGTACAAATTTTGCCTTGATTAGGGGCTCAAGGGTTGCAGCAGGCCATTCCATTATTCAAAATAAACTCTATCTTCATGTTCAAGCGTATTTCAATATGTTGGTCCTTCATTTCTCCTCTAATATGCGTTGCGGAACATGTTGACTATATACCTTTTGTTTCTCTCGTAATAAGCTTTCAAATGAGGTATAAGGTTTATCTATAATTAGGGGCTAAAGGCTCGCAGCAGTCCATTCCATTATTCAAAATATCTATTTCATTATTCAAAATTGGCTATTTTTTTTAATTTTCACGCGTATTTAAACATTAAGGTCCTCCGTAACCCCTCTTATGGTCATTGCGGCACATATCGTTTATACTTAGATTATTCCTCTATCAATAAGCTTTAATTTGGTGTACACATTTTGCCTTGATTAGGGGCTGAAGGGTTGCAGCAGGCCATTCCATTATTCAAAATAAACTCTATCTTCATGTTCAAGCGTATTTCGATATGTTGGTCCTTCGTTTCTCCTCTAATATGCATTGCGTAACATGTTGACTATATACCTTTTGTTTCTCTCGTAATAAGCTTTCAAATGAGGTATACGGTTTATCTATAATTAGGGGTTGAAGGCTCGCAGCAGTCCATTCCATTATTCAAAATATCTATTTCATTATTCAAAATTGGCCAATTTTAATTTTCACGCGTATTAAAACATTTAGGTCCTCCGTAACCCCTCTTATGGTCATTGCGGCACATATCGTTTATACTTAGATTATTCCTCTATCAATAAGCTTTAGTTTGGTGTATAAAGTTTGCCTTGATTAGAGACTTAAGGGCAAACAACAGTCCATTTCATAATTCTAAATAAGCTATTTCTTCATTTTCACGCGTATTTCGATATTTAAATCCTTCGTTTCTCCTCTTATATTCGTTGCGGAACATGTTGACTATATAGATTTTAATTAGGGGCTAAAGGGTCGCAGCAGTCCATTCCATTATTCAAAATATCTATTTCATTATTCAAAATTGGCCAATTTTAATTTTCACGCGTATTAAAACATTTAGGTCCTCCGTAACCCCTCTTATGGTCATTGTGGCACATATCGTTTATACTTTGATTATTCCTCTATCAATAAGCTTTAATTTGGTGTATAAATTTTGCCTTGATTAGAGACTGAAGGGCAAACAACAGTCCATTTCATAATTCTAAATAAGCTATTTCTTCATTTTCACGCGTATTTCGATATTTAAATCCTTCGTTTCTCCTCTAATATTCGTTGCGGAACATGTTGACTATATCCATTTTGTTCCTCTCGTTATAAGCTTTCAAATGAGGTATAAGATTATCTATAATTAGGGGCTAAAATGTCGCAGCAGTCCATTCCATTATTCAAAATGTCTATTTCGTTATTCAAAATTCGCTATTTCTTAATTTTCACGCGTATTTTGACATTTAGTTCCTCCACAACCCCTCCAATATCATTGCGGCACAATCGAATTGTTTTATCTATAATTTATTAAAGGATGAAGAATAGCAATTAAAGGTTTATGGAAAATAAAAAAAGAAAAACCACGTAGAGGATTTCAATTTTGAGAAAAATTATGTTTTGGTATTCAGGTCGTCCATTGAACCAAGGAATTTCTGTTAAAAATAGTTAGGAAAACCCACTAGTTTATCCTCCGAAACTAGGAACTAGATAAATATATCAAATTAAAATTTAAAGAGTGTTTTTATTTATTTTTTCTGATATTAATCTGAATATTTGTTAGATAATACCAAGAAGACGAATATAGAAATACGGGATATAGCTATAGTGTCACAGCAATTATTTTTATTTCACTATTCACCGCTTCAAGTTGAATAATGAAACATAAACTATTTCATTATTCATTATTCATTTTTTAAACATTCAATAGTGAATAGTGAACTATTTCATTATTCATTATTGAATTTTGAATCATGAACTATGAATAATGGACGTACTTCAGCGCGGTGATTTCCCTAAGGTCTCATAATTCATTTTCTTATCAGTTGGTAAATCACTGTAGACACTCAGTGCGTGCCCGCGTGGGGCAGCGGCAAGGTAAAGCCTCTGTTCATATTCGTCCCAGTTATTGATTAAAGCACATATTTAAAATGCGATTTAAAATCAACACATTTGCCAGACCCATCATAATTTGCCAGTTTGATTTCTCTCATGGTATTCTTTTCAGGCGTCTGTACTTTTTCCTGGTTTTTGACAACCTTTGGTTATCTTAGGATAGAGGAAATCTCCACAGAACCGCCACTACTGGTCCCGGGTGCGGCGCTATTTGTTTTGAATTGCAATTGTTTATAACGGGCTCCGGGTTTGTGCTCACGTGCGTAAGTTCAAACAATGTTGAACCATCACCAGCTCGTTGAAGCTGTGTTAGGACTGTGCGCTCTGTGACATCGCCGAATTCGTGCGCCTCGTTTGACTAATACTGGAATCTGTCAGGTTTCTATGTTGCTCTTTTTGGGTAGAGTGATGAGGTATCATAAGCCTGGAATTTTGTGTTTGTCTCGACTACTCTTTCTTTTGTTTTACATCATTATCTAACGTACTTATGTGTTGTTGTAAATCGTTCATATTCAAACAAGTATTGGTAGACTTACCAATATCCTACCGCTGTCACCAACATTATGTCACGTACTCGGTGTAGTGACTTATATGTATGTACCAGAGTTTACTCCTGGATATCAAAAGATGCGCTGTCTCTTAAATATCTCTCGTTAATTTGTTATATTTTGCCTCTGTCGCTAACACTAAATGTGTGGGATGTGTTGTTGCCTTTGCACAAACATTATGTGTCCAGTAGCAATCAGTGCTAACCTGTGCACTGTCCAAAACCGCGGGGTATTCTATCTATGCACTGCTATTCTTGAGCACTATTTGTTCTGTTCATCCTGTCTACTGCATGACCAGTGCTCTCTCTGATTTATGCCTGACTTGTGCACTTGTTTACCCGTGCACTATAACCGCACAGTCTCATATGCACCTATTACCCGGTGAGTATGTTCCACTTATATTATCCTCCTGCAACCTAATTTAGGTTCACAGATAGATTCGTATTCAGGATCTATTTAATCTTTTATAAATGCTTTTTTGACAACTTTCTGTTGTATATTCTGATGTTGCGTATAATCATATTAGTAGTTTTAGTCGAAACTACACAAAATACTTCAATGTTCAAATATTAGCAAACTTTGCTTTTGATTAAACAAAACAAGAAAATTATTGTCAATTTACCTTTGAAATAGACAACTTGTCTTGATATTTTTTTCCGTCAATATTCAAATTCTCAATTAAAGGCGTAAGGGCATGAAGGCCTATTTTTCAATCTAAAATATACTTAAAATTTGCTGAAAAAACAAGGAAAATCACAAATATTTAATAAAATATGCAAATTAGGTCAAGATTTGTTGCCATAGTCACTTGATCGATGTCAAATTTGTTTTGTTTTTCTTAGTACCTTATACCATCGTCAAGTTTTCAGTAATTTAAGAATATGTGTGATAACTTTTAAATGTGCAGTATTTTTTGGGGCCAAATAAGGGCCTTATTGCCCCTACTCCTTTATCCAAAACAAAGATGATGATAGCAAACACGACGCACACTTAACTTATATCAAAACACATTATCGAATGGAAGTGAAATTATTTAACATATTGTAATATTGTAATGTAATATTAATTTACTTTTATTAGATATTCTCCCTGGATACCTTTAGCTAATAACTAATATATCAGGGATACTAAGTGCAATGCTGTACACTAAGTTAATTGTTAGCAGTAATAGTAGTCCAGGGAATCTCAAACAAATTGTAACAGAATTATTTTTTCATGAAAAACGAAGATTACAACTATATCATTAACATATCAAAAATCGGACCACGGCAAAGTTGCATAATTTTTGACGAATAAAAAGGTAAAATCCAAAACACAAATTTCCCGTGGTCTGTGAAAGCCTTTTTTTAATATGTCACTAACAGGTATCCAATAAAACGAAATTGATATAAATTATTTCTGTTGCCATTACTTTGAGGTTGAGCCATTTTTTACCTCAGATTCCCTGGACTATGGTGTGCAATACCATAAATAAGACACGTTAGAAAAACAAATTTATAAATGAAATAGTTACCTTCTTGCTACTGTAAGACGTCTTAACTATTCAATAAACGAATCTTTTTCTGACAGCGCATCTGATTTTATTCTAGGTTTTAGACCATACCATTTACTCTTACTTTGGACGATACTACATATCTTGTTCCTATGAGGAGAGTGGTCTATGAGTGATTTAAAATACCTTACCCTTATTGCTAAAACGTTTCAATGATGACCCCTATTTTAACTACGGAATATATCCAGGTTTTCTAACCGCAACCTGTTCATTTCCAGTTCTTAGTATTATAAATTTCCATAGTAATGAAAACAAAACAAAACAGAAAGTAGACAACTGTTCAATTTCAAACTAAACGAGTTCGTACAATAGTGTTTTAACTTGATAACAGTTATAATAAGTTGAAACCTAACAAAAAACCCAGATAAACCATTTTCATCACAATGCAAGGCAAAGTGACGTGTTACTATACATTATTAGGTTTGGTAAAGTACCCTCCTTCAATAGTAGACTAGGGCGACTTATAACCAATCTATTTGTCTGTAGGATAAGGCTACTCCGAAAGGAGGGTAGTATACCTCACATTATAATAACGTAATGATTAAGCTAGCAAGCAGGCTCACCATAGATATCACCTTTACCTTAAAACTCAACGCAATCGGCTGTTAAAGTAAAAACTAAGTTGACGTGACTACCGTCAAAATGGCGATTTGATATATAATGGCAAACAAACCAAAACAAAGTTAATATTTTTATTTGATTCTACAAAAAGTAAGAGGAAAGCGATAGGGAAATATAACTAACAACAAAATAAAACAATTCAGACAAAATCATGGATAAAAAAACCAAATACAAACAGTCAAAAACTAAAAAAATCATGTTTCAAACATCAGATTTTCATTTGATGAACAGAAGTCTTAATGAATCCCCCAAAGACACCGTTCGTTTTTTTTTTTTGCTTTTGAATTATTGTAAGATATTCGGATTACTCTGGTTTTATCAATGTAGTGCCATTATGAAAAATTACCACTTTAACCTTTTCTTTTCTTATCATAATTTTCTAATACTTTAAAAAACCCAATTTGAAAATCTTATAAAATCCTTGTTATTTTTTCATAATTATTTTGAGAAGAAAGATATCAATGTTAAATGTTTAAAATCTAGAGAAAATTCTTTCCCTCAAATTTGTAAACAAACACATGGCCCTTAACCTGTTCTGCTTTTTCAGTTCCTTTATTTATTTTTTATCAATTTATAACAGTTTTTAAAAAGCTTGTTATTTTGAAATAGAGAAGCGAACATCCTCAACCTTGGCACAAAAAAGAATTAGCAAATATTTGTCTCACAAGCAATTATATCACATCTTCTTATTTTTATATAGTTTAAACTACCACATCTTCTTATTTTTATATGGTTGATACTACCACATCTTCTTATTTTTATATAGTTTAAACTACCACATCTTCTTTTTTTATATAGTTTAAACTACCACATTTTCCTTTTTTTATATGGTTGATACATTTTAATGTTTTCATATTGCGACAATCAATTAATAATAAAGTAAGCAGTTTGAGTAAAAACTATTATCAAGTTCTAGAAGCCGGTCTATTTTTTGTTATCTTGTATATGACATTTAACCTTAAATTACAAAGTTCTAGAAGCCGGTTTATTTCAGGATCTTGTAAACGACAGAACCAATAACAGAGACAACTGTTAAAAGCAGATTTGGTGCAATCACTTGTACTCCATCCTATAAACAAAAAGAAAGAAACGAGTTAAAATTTGACAATCTATTCAAATTATCATTGCGTTCAAGTTAACAATGTATTCAGATATCAATGTATTCAAGTTATCGATATAATCAAGCATTCAATGCATTCAAGCTATCAATATATTCAAGTTATCACTGGATTTAAATTATTAACGTATTCAAGTTTATTCACGTATTCAATATATTCAAGCTTTCAATGTATTCAATTTGTCAATGTATTCAAGTTATTTACATATTAAAGTTATCAGTGTATTCAAGTTATCAATGTCTGCAAGTTATCAATTTTTTCAAGTTATAAATGTAGTTATGTTATCAATGTATTTATTTTACCAAAGTATTCAAGTATTCAATGTATTCAAGACTTCCACGTATTCAAGTTGTCAATGTATTCAATTTACCAATGTATTCATGATATCAATGTATTCAAGTTACCAATGTATTCAATTTACCAATGTATTCAAGATATCAATGTATTCAAGTTATCAATGCATTCAATTTACCATTGTATTCAAGTATAAAATGTATTCAAGTATAAAATGTTTTCAAGTTAACACTGTATTCAAGATTTCAACGTATTCAAGTTATCAATGTATTCAATTTACCAATGTATTGAAGTTATCAATGTGGTTAAACTATCAATGATCCAAGGTAGCAATGTACGTAGCTATCAATATATTCAAGTTATTAATGTATAAAATGTATTCAAATTATCAATGTATTCAATGTATTCCAAGTTATCAATGTATTCAAGTTATCGATGTAGATCAGTGAGCAATGTATTCAAGCTATCAAGGTATTAACTGTATTTAAGTTATCAATGTATTCAATGTATTCAAGTTATCAGTGTATTCAAGCTACCAATGTATTCAAGTTATCAATGCATTTAAGTTAGCAATCTATTCAAGCTATCAATGTATTAAAAGTTTTCAAGTTATGAATGTATAAAATGTAATCAAACTGTTATGTATTCAAGATATCAATGTATTCAAACTATAATATATTAAAGATATTAATGTTTTCAAACTATTAGTCTATTCAAGATATTTATGTATTCAAATTATAAATGTTTTCAATATATTCAAGTTATTAATGTGTTCAATGAATTCAAGTTATTAATGTATTCAATTTATTCAAGTTATTAATGTATACAATGTATTCAAATTATCAATGTATTCAAGTAATAAATGTATTCAAGTTATCAGTGTTTTCAATTTACCATTGTATCGATGTCATCAATGTTTTAGTTATCAATGTATTTAAGCTATAATGTGTTCAAGCTATCAATATATTAAATGTATTCAAGTCAATAATGTATTCAATGTATCCAAGTCGTTAAGTTATTCAATGTATTTAAGTTATCAATGTATAACATGTATTCAAGTTATCAATGTATAAAATGTATTCAAGTTATCAATGTATAAAATGTATTCAAGTTATCAATGTATAAAATGTATTCAAGTTATCATATATTTATATATATATTGTGAATACAAAGCGGTATCTTAGAGGTTTTACGGTATGTATTCGTATACATCATGGCTATAATTTCATCAAACTGGAAATTATAATGGGTTTCGGTATATCTTTGATTCACATTTCGTATTATTTAAGTTGAGGAAATAAAAGAAATAAAGTAATTACCTGTGTTATCATTCCGTAAGTTTTTTTGTTTTAAGTTTTAAGTTTTATGTTATATAGGTATACATACTAGACACGCATCCGCCATTGTAGGCCAGGTAATTTGTTTTACATAAACATACGTCTCCAGAGTTGATAGTTTTACATTCAGTGTGGTCGCCGAAGCACTGACCAGTACGTCCAGGGGTACAGTTTGCACCGTATCCAATCTCTGAAATGTTAAAAGTTAAAACAGTACAGGGTCCGTCCAATACAATCCCGGAAATGTAAACATATAAAACAGTACAGTGTCCGTCCAATACAACATATGTTATGTAAACAGTCAAAACTGTACAGCGTCAGTTTAATACAATCTCTCAAATGTAAATAGTTAAAACAGTACATTCTGTCTAGGTTGAAGATGGTCTGTCTAATTTTACATTCCGTCTATGCTGAAGATGGTCTGTCTCATTTTACATTCCGTCTATGCTGACGATGGTCTGTCTCATTTTACATTCCGTCTATGCTGAAGATGGTCTGTCTCATTTTACATTCCGTCTATGCTGAAGATGGTCTGTCTAATTTTACATTCCGTCTATGCTGAAGATGGTCTGTCTCATTTTACATTCCGTCTATGCTGAAGATGGTCTGTCTCATTTTTCATTCCGTCTATGCTGAAGATGGTCTGTCTAATTTTACATTCCGTCTATGTTGAAGATGGATTGTGTTATTTTACATTCCGTCTATGTTGAAGATGGATTGTGTTATTTTACATCCCGTCTATGATGACGATGGTCTGTCTAATTTTACATTCTGTCTATGTTGAAGATGGATTGTGTTATTTTACATTCCGTCTATGTTGAAGATGGATTGTGTTATTTTACATCTGGCTATGTTGAAGATGGATTGTGTTATTTTACATTCCATCTATGTTGAAGATGGATTGTGTATTTTTACATCTGGCTATGTTGAAGATGGTTTGCGTTATTTTACATTCCATCTATGTTGAAGATGGATTGTGTTATTTTACATCCGGCTATGTTGAAGATGGTTTGCGTTATTTTACATTCCGTCTATGTTGAAGATGGATTGTGTTATTATACATTCCGTCTATGTTGAAGATGGATTGTGTTATTTTACATTCCATCTATGTTGAAGATTGATTGTGTTATTTTACATCTGGCTATGTTGAAGATGGTTTGCGTTATTTTGAATTCCATCTATGTTGAAGATGGATTGTGTTATTTTACATCTGGCTATATTGAAGATGGTTTGCGTTATTTTACATTCCATCTTTGTTGAAGATGGATTGTGTTTTTTTACATCCGGCTATGTTGAAGATGGTTTGCGTTATTTTACATTCCGTCTATGTTGAAGATGGATTGTGTTATTATACATTCCGTCTATATTGAAGATGGATTGTGTTATTTTACATACGGCTATGTTGAAGATGGATTGTGTTATTATACATTCCGTCTATGTTGAAGATGGATTGTGTTATTTTACATCCGGCTATGTTGAAGATGGATTGTGTTATTTTACATTCTGTCTATGTTGAAGATGGTTTGCGTTATTTTACATTCCGTCTATGTTGAAGATGGTCTGTCTCATTTTACATTCTATCTATGTTGAAAAGAGGGACGAAAGACACCAAAGGGACAGTCAAACTCGTAAATCTAAAACAAACTGACAACGCCATGGCTAAAAATGAAAAAGACAAACAGAAAAACAATAGTACACATGACACATCATAGAAAACTAAAGAATAAACAACACGAACCCCACCAAAAACTAGGGGTGATCTCAGGTTCTCCGGAAGGGTAAGCAGATCCTGCTCCACATGCGGCACCCGTCGTGTTGCTTATGTGATTACAAATCCGGTAAATAGTCTAATTCGGTAGGTCAAATTCATGAAAGGGAAGGGGATTGTAGTTACGACGTAAGGAACATATCCGATATCATTTGTGAAACGGTTATTCCATAACGGTCAACCAACTCGTGATGGCGTCCGTAAAATTTACGAAGGGATGATTTCAACTTCACCATTTGGAACTCTTGGTTTAATAGCTTCCTTGTGAGCAGTAACCCTCTATCAAGAAAATCATGATAGGAAATGCAAGCACGGGAATATCGTATCAATTGGGAGATATATACCCCGTATGCAGGTGCTGCTGGAATGTTGCTACTTAGAAATGGAAAGTTCACAATTGGAAAGCTGAAATCATCTCTTTTGTCGTAAAGTTTTGTCTTCAACCGACCCTCATTGTCAATTTCTAGATGTAAGTCAAGATATGAAGCCGACTTAACTGTATCTGTAGTATCCTTTATCTCCAATTCGATGGGATAGATGCGATCCACATAATCACCAAATTTTGAATTGTTTAGTGAAAGAACGTCATCTATATAGCGGAAAGTAGAGTTAAAGGATATTGCTAACTTCGTATCTTTCTTCCTAAGAAGTTCCTGCATGAAGTCAGCCTCATAATAATAAAGAAACAAGTCAGCAAGTAGAGGGGCACAGTTTGTTCCCATTGGGATGCCGACAGTCTGTTGAAAAACACGTCCTCCGAACGTAACAAATATGTTGTCAATCAAGAAATCAAGCATCTTGATAATATCGGTTTCAGAGAATTTTTTGTTTGAATCAGAATGGTTCTTTACAAAGTATGATTTATCCCTCCCTAAGACAAGATACTTGTATCTACGTTGGCCATTCTTTTTTATGAAGCAAAGTAATACCAACTCTTTTAATTTGTCTTTTAGTTTGGAATGTGGAATACTTGTGTAAAGAGTAGAAAAGTCAAATGTTTTAATACTGTTACAAGATGAAAGAGAGTTAGATTGTATGTACTCTAAAAGATCTTTGGAATTTTTAAGTATCCACATCTGATTCACGCCACCTCTAGAATAGGCAGTTTCACAATAACTTTGAAGCCCGTCTTTGATTGCTGATAAAATGAATGTTAATAATTTAGAAAGGGGTTTCGTGGAGCACTTGGAAGACCCAGCAATATACCGTTGTTTGTAAGGACACTTATGTAGTTTAGGTATCCAATCCAGTGATGGAAGATCCAGTTCTTCATCTGTGGTTGAAATACCAAAGGAACAAAGAACAGACCTATGATTATCCAGGATTTCCTCTTTGGTAAGTGTCGTGAGGGTATATGTTGGGTTTCCAAGTGAATTGTCTATACCTAATTCGTGTATCAAGCAATTAATGTAATGACTTTTACAGATAAAAACGATGTTATTTGGGGCTTTGTCTGCGGGGACAACAACATATTCATCATGGAGGTCAGATAGGTGTTTAGCAACATTTGGATCTTTGAAGATTGACGTAGCATGGGCATTGATGGACTTATTCAGTTTCTTAATTCTGATTTGTATTAACGACCTCACTGCCTTAATCCATTCGGATAGAGTGTCTACGTCTTCCTTCTCGCGCTTAGCCCATTGCCTGGCATAATCCTCGACTGAATCCATCAAAATTTTAAAGTTGTGTTTCCAATTGATGGATTTAGGCTCACGATATTTCGGACCTTTCGATAACACGTTTCGTAGAGAAGTGTTATTAACAATGTCAAGGTCACCGGTAATAACGTGGCCAGCAGGATTATATGTGAATTGGGAACTAGCACAAGTGCAATCAGGAGGTTTAGACTTGAAGTCGTCAATATCGAGATCTTGCAAAACGCGTTTGTAATTGAAAATTTTAGTTGCAATAGGTTTGGTATAGGTATAAGAAATTATTGGTACAGACTGGTCTTTGAAATAAGGAAGTATTTTCGATTGAACTAATTTATGATGAAGGATATTGCCTAGGTTGACGCCATCGAGACCTTTGTTGGCAAAGGAAAGATTAAGAAAAGATCTTTTCTCTTTTTCATCTTTTCCAATGCGAACTGGCTTGAAAAGTCTGTGACTAGCAATATCCGAAATTATAGCTTGTAGTTTGTATTGGTTTGAATGAGGGTTTGTTACAGTGGATTCCAAACATAAATTGAACAGAGAATGAAGTTTTGAAAGGGGTAATGAATAAAGTTTCGTGCGAATGTGATGAATACCTAACGGTTTTTGTATGCATGACAGAAAGTCATTAAAAGAGACATCATGCAGAGAGGGTGATGTATAATGACGATGGCCATGACTACGTCTACGTCGAGGAGTCGAGTTGAAAATATTCATCACATTCACCGAGTTACACGAAGGACTAGATAGAATACCTATACCATCAATTTTGTCATTGCAGCCATACGGTGTTGCAGTTCCCAATTGTCTAATCCAGTAGTCTTCTTTTTGTCTACGGAGAGTCGTTGAAAGATTAGGATTGTTCGAGCTATGGTATATTTTTTCAATAATTCGAACTGTCATAGAAACGATGGAATGATCGGGCTGATTGAAATGCTGGTATAGAATGTCGTTAGCATTGAGGTTAATGTCTGATCTATGACCGCACATACGTTTGTTTAGCCTTCCTTTCGTTTCACCGACGTATGCCAAGCCGCAAAGGTTGCACTCTAATCCGTAGACGACATTTATCGATTTACAATTCAGATCATCGTAACTTCTGGTAAAATATGACTTCTTGGTCAAATTGCTAGTGAATTCAGCATCTAAAATTAAAATAGCACAAGTTTTCCAGCCTTTGGCCTCACATTTTGAAATGCGACAGTGTTGTACTGTGTCATCAAAAACCAAAATGTCTTTAAGGAGAACTGAACAAGGCTGTATATGTGTAATATTGCTGTTGTCACTTGAAGATGGTTTGCGTTATTTTACATTCCGTCTATGTTGAAGATGGATTGTGTTATTTTACAGTCCGTCTATGTTGAAAATAGTTTATGTTATTTTACATTTTGTTTATGTTGAAGATGGTTTGCTCTTTTTAATATTCTGTCTTGTCTGTGTTAAAAATGGTTTATGTTGTTTTACATTCCGTCTATGTTGAAGATGGTCGTGTTATTTTACATTCTGTCCATGTTGAAGATGGTTTGTGTAATTTACCATTCCGTCTATGATGAAGATTGTTTCTGTTATTTTACATTCCGTCTATGTTGAAGGTGAATTGTGTTATTTAACACTCCGTCTATGTTGAAGATGGTTTATGTTATTTTTTATTCCGTCTATGTTAAATATGTTCCGTTTTGTTTTACATTCTGTCTATGTTGAAGATGGTTTGTGTTATTGTACATTCTGTCTATGTTGAAGATGGTTTGTGTTATTGTACATTCTGTCTATGTTGAAGATGGTTTGTGTTATTTTAAATTCCGTCTATGTTGAAGATGGTTTGTGATATTTTTTATTCCGTCTATGTTGAAGATGGTTTGTGTTATTTTACATTCCGTCCGTGTTGAAGATGATCTGTGTGATTTTACATTCCGTCCGTGTTGAAGATGGTCTGTGTGATTTTATATCCGTCTATGTTGAACATGGTTTGTGTTATTTTTTATTCCGTCTATGTTGAAGATAGTTTGTGTTATTGAGCATACCGTCTATATTGATGATGGTTTTTGTTATTTAACACCCTGTCAAATTTTACTTTGTTACACGTCAAATACTTTGAAACACGTGACAAACTTTGATGCACGTCAAATACTTTGTTACACGTCAAATACTTTGAAAGACGTAACAAACTTTGATATACGTGACAGACTTTGATATACGTGACAGACTTTGATATACGTGACAGACTTTGATACATGTCAAATACTTTGATACATGTCAAATACTTTGATACACGTCACAGTATTCGATACACGTCAAATACATCGACTTACGTCAAATACTTTAATTAACGTCTAAACGACGAAAATTTTATTCACATCCAGAAAATGAATATAGAAACAAAGATATCTTACTTGGGTAACAAACGTCATTATAAAAATACGAGATATGAGGTCCATCACATTTACATGTGTCGGATGTACATCTGAGAGAGTGTAAGCACGTGCCATCCCCTACAGCTGGATCACATGCTTCGCCATGTGTCCCCCCTGAAAGTTAAAACCGTTATTTCTATAACCATGCATACAATTAAAGATTTTCAAAACCTTATCTTGATTTTTACATTTTTTTCAATCAACGGCTCTCAGTTTAAGCGACCACTTAATTTGTTGCTTAAATTTTTTGAAGAATTGTTCGCCTACTTTGTTGGGATTACGTTAGGCCTTGTATAATTTATTAAAACGCATGGATAACAAGAACCTATTGTTAAGCCCTGTACAATTTATCAAAACTCGTGGATAACAAGAACCCATTGTTATAGGGTGCGAGGTTTAGCGCTATAAAACCAGGTTCATTCCCTTTCTTTTTAAATTTGAAAATGCCTGTACTAAGTCAGGAATATGACAGTTGTTGTCAATTCGTTTGATGTGTTTTGTCATTGGATTTTGCCATTTGATTAGGGACTTTACGATTGAATTATCCTCGGAGTATTTTTGTGATTTTACTTTGTGTTAGGCCTCGTATAAATTATTATAACTCGTGAATAACAAGAACCCATGGTTAGACCCCGTATAATTTATGAAAACTGGTGGATAAAAAAAACCATTGTTAGTCAACGTATAATTTGAGATTGATATTGTTACTTTGTATACTATAGAGACTAGATTGTTAATAGATGTTGTTACGTATTTTGAACAAGGGGTGACTTACACTAATAACTACACCTGCGAATGAACTTTCAACAGGAATATGCAAAGCTTATATATGATAAGGTAGAAAAGAAATAGGCAGCATCCATTCACAGGAAAACAGACACTTTTTCTGAGGAAAAACGACTAGTAGACAAAAAAACAGTCCACTACACACTGACTATTCACCAAACGATGGGCAAACGAACCCAAACAAACTTGGTTTGACAGCAGGTGTTTTAGAGGTTTGCACATGTGCATGTACATATCAAGTCATGCCCATGGAAAGTGAAATCGGAAGGGTGAGCTGAGTAGTTAGACACAAATGGTAGGGAGTATTACACAAATATTTCGTGGCGGTAAAAATGTATGATGGCGTTCGTTAAAAGTTCAACGCTAAGTAACTTCTCCAACTTTACGAGATGCCTTGCTTAAAAGGCTTCGTAAACAGTTCATCGAGACTACTTTAACTCTACTATTTGCCATGGTTAAATAGCTTCGTTAACAGTACAAAGAGACTAGTTCAACTCTACTTTTTGCCTGGGTTAAAAGACGTCGTAAACTATTCTATAAGACTGCTTTAATTTATCCGATGCCTTGGTTGAATGGCTTTCTTGTTAAACTGTATTAAAACGAAACAATTACGAGAAATTGTAGTACTCTCTGCTACCGTAACATTTGGTTCAATGAAGCCTTTCAAAGCACAAAAGTTTTATAAAATTGATAAAAGTGCCTCTTCCTTTTCTTATTATAAAATTGATAAGAGGCCACTTCCTTTTTTTATAAGATTGATAAAAGTGCCACTTACTTTTTTAAAAAATTGATAAGAGTACCACTTCCTTTTTTTCTTATAAGATTGATGAGTGTCACTTTATATATAAAATAGATAAGAGTGCCACTTACTTTTTTTTTATAAAATTGATTAGATTGCCACTTATATTTTTTTATAAAACTGATAAGAGTGCCACTTATTTTTTTTTTTTAAATTGATAAGAGTGCCACTTATTTTTTTTTTTTATAAAATTGATAAGAGTGCCACTTACTTTTTTTTTATAAAATTGATAAGAGTGCCACTTACTTTTTATTTGTCTAAAATTGATATAGATGCCACTTACTTTTTATTTTTTCTAAAATTGAAAAGAGTGCAACTAACTTTTATCATGAAATTTATAAAAGTGCCACTTACCTTTTTTCATGAAATTTATAAAAGTGCCACTTACCTTTTTTCATGAAATTTATAAAAGTTCCACTTACCTTTTATTTTTCTAAAATTGATAAGTGCCACTTACTTTTTTTATACAATTGATAAAAGTGGCACTAACTTTTTTTTTATATAAAATTGATAAAAATGTCACTTACTTTTTACGCATGCGTTAGAATAGTTGTAATGAGTTGCGTCAATACATTTACATACACAACTTGAACATTCTGAACCATTTATTGTGTCGGTGCAGTTACTATCTGTAGTACAGTGCTCACCAATGTTTATTACTATAATAAAGAAAACATTATCAGTCAAATAATGTGCATTCATTGTGTGCAGCTATGATGAAGAAAACTTCCTGAGTCAAATACTGTGCATTTAATGTTTGTCGCTTTAATGAATAAATCATTCTCAGTCAAATACTGTACATTGAATGTTTGTCGCTATAGTACAATAAATTTCTCAGTAGAATACTAAACAGTTAATGTTTGTCGCTATAATAAAGTAAACATTCTCATTCTAATACTGCGCATTCATTTCTATTCGGACAAAACTCACCAATGTTTATAGCTATAATAAAATTTCTCATTAAAACAGGTGTTTTATAGAGCTGATGTGAAGTGAAAAAAAGTATACAAAAATAAACCTGATCAAAAAATTACAGAGGACATATTTCTTAAAGATTTTTATGGTCAGAAGTTTGGGATTATTTCCTGTGGAGAGTGACATGTTTCACTATCGTGCGGGGCTGGGCACTTAACGGGAAAACAAATCACACTTGCTACCCCGAAAATCGCACCACAAATGTGCAAGTGTTTCAGCTTCAAAATGAGCTATCATACCTATCCAAGTTTGCGATATGGTCTGAGCAACAGAAGAAAACGTTAACATTACCGCCTCTGGAGAATATTTTGCGCATATTGCCCCAAATACTGTACATTCATTGTGTGCAGCTATGATAAAGAAAACTTTCTGAGTCAAATACTGTGCATTCAATTTTTGTCGCTATAATAAATTAAACTTTCTCAGTCAAATACTGTGCATTCATTGTGTACAGCTATAATAAAGTAAACATTCTCGGTCAATTACTGTGCATTCATTGTGTAGAGCTATAATAAAGTAGACATTCTCAGTCAAATACTGTGCATTCATTGTGTAGAGCTATAATAAAAAAAACTTTCTGAGTCAAATACTGTGCATTCAATTTTTGTCGCTATAATACAGTAAACTTTCTCAGGCAAATACTGTGCATTCATTGTGTAGAGCTATAATAAAGTAAACATTCTCAGTCTAATGCTGCGCATTCATTTCTATTCGGACAAAACTCACCAATGTTTATAGCTATGATAAAATTTCTCTGTAAAATACTGTACATATACTAAAGGAAACATTATCAGGCAAATACTGTGCATTCAATTTTTGTCGCTATAATAAAGTTTACTTTCTCAGTCAAATAATGTGCATTCATTGTGTACAGCTTGCATAACGCTGAGTTCACAAAAGTAACGTCTTCAAATTTCTAATATCATTTACGACGTCGGCATTTCCTCCAAGAAAACGTAAATGTAACAATCACATTGGACACTTATGTCTCGTTAACACGACCATTTAATTCGAATTGAATTTGAATTCGAATCGAATTGTCTAACACTCTTCTTTTTAATTCGAATTGTTTAATTCGAATTATCCAATTCGCATTAGAAATAATTTTTGGTTAATACGAACTCGTTTGGACAGTTACGCGAATTAAACACACATTGTAATTCGAATTAGAATAACGTTAGGACGTAAAACGTTTAAAATACGAATTAATTAATTCAAATTAGTTAAATTAATGCGAATCAAATTCGAATTACATGTGAACTCAGCATTAGTATATAAAACAATTTATTCAGAAAATAGCGTTTAAACGTCATTTCTTTAAACTGTAACATAATATCTGGATTTTTTAATACTCCTTTAAATGCACATATTGAATAGCAAGTCTATTGTGAAACAGGAAAATAGCAAGTACATTTTTTTTAACTTTTCTTACATTTTCTAATATTAATTTTTCTAAATTACTAGTTCTTTTAATTTTTGTTTTGTGTAGTTCGTCGAAAAAAACTATTGTGCGAAAATGCAGGAAATACGTTTAATTTGCACAAATTTCAGGTCAAAATATATTTAATGTTTAGTTAATGTTTCAAGTTTCATACATTTTTGCCGTTTTCTACATGTTCGTTTTATACATTATAGGTTTATTTTGTATAACGTTTTTAATTTTGTGGATTGTAACGGCTAGCTTTAATCCTTTTATTAAAAAAAAAAAACCCTTCCCTTTTTAAACATATCTGTACCACGGTGGTATTAAGCTACTTTTAAAGCACGTTTTACCGTTGAAGTAAACTTTGTGTACTCGATAGTAAAAGCATAATTAAAACTAGCATCATACCTGAACACAACTCGATAATTAAAACTAGCATCATACCTGAACATAACTCGATAATTAAAACTAGCATCATACCTGAACATAACTCGATAATTAAAACTAGCATCATACCTGAACATAACTCGATAATTAAAACTAGCATCATACCTGAACATGACTCGATAGTTACAAGGGCAAGTACGCAAATCCCCAGCTGTACTGACGTATTGACCTGCAATTTACAAACAAAAATCCTTTATACGAATAACCATTTACTAAAATTATGTACAGTACATTAACGAATACTTGGATGTGTTTATGTGCAGCTTATCTGTGGAAATGCATAGTATTTTCAAAAAACCAATCATTTTGAAATACTAATAATTTTATCAATTGATTGGTAGCTTATTTTGGTTTACTCAAAGTTACTTTTGACGTCCAAGTATAGGTTTCGTCAAACTTATTGAATAATAAAAGTGTTTTTATGCATTTTTTGCATGAAATAAGGAAGATAATTGTCAACTTGCGGTTAAGAAATGTCACTTCCGGTCTCACATGGTACTTTATTTCCCCTGGTTCCACAAATATGAGGTTTTTATATATTTTTGCCTGTTAGACGAGATATAAGGTACTTCCGGTTACGTGAAGTTCACTACCGGTCTCAAATGATAGGTAAGTTTATTCATATTTAAAAAGTTGTTTTGTCTCTAGGTCTTTTTCCTTGGCAACAGCTACTTTAGTTTTACTCAAGGCCACTTTGTTCATATTGATCAAGGTCATATGTCAACCAAAAGTTTGCAAAAGACTCTATGGCTTTATCATGTAACAAGTGGAATTAGTTAGCAATACTAATTAACATTAAATTTAAAATTTAAGGATCAATTTCTTTTATAAGATGCTATTGTATTGTTTCATACTACATTTAACGTATCTTAATCACAATTAGGCAAATTTTTGCAATAGTTTTTTGATATATTTCTTTAAAATTCACAGAGAAGATCAAGGAACAAAGAAAAGTAATAATTAAGAAATATATCTTGACTTTTGATCTTGTTCTATGTTTCTCTGCTTTGACGAAGGACCCTTAATCAACAGACCCTTGGTCTCTAACACGTTTGGCTTACCAGTTATATCACTCATTTCAAATTCATTTGGGTAAATAACTTTCATATAGAGTTTTCGTATCGCTTCCGTCAAAATTGGACAAAAATATTGAGGATATAGCGATCCATATGATAAAAAAGGTTTAGCGTTACAGTTACGGAGGAGATATCACCACAACGAAAACAGTGTGCAAATGCACAGGGACAGTCTCAAAACGCAATAACTGTTTGATATCATATGCAAAATAAAGGTAACAGTAGTTTACCGCTGTTCAAAATTCATAAATCGATTAAAGAAAAAAAAAAAATCTGGGTTACAAAGTAAAACTAAGGGAAACGTATCAAATAGAACAGAACTACGACTCAACAGAACCTCAACACCGAAACGTTACACACAGAGAATGAACTAAAGTGTAACAATGGCCATTTTTCTGACTTGGTTCAGGGCATTTTATGAAAAAATGGAGGATTGAACATGGTTTTGTAGCATGCCAAACCTCCCGCTTTAATGGCAGTGTTAAATATCAGATTAAAATTACAACATTACATGACAGGGTTACAATAAATAATCAGATACATGGGAAAAAATATAGGACAGAGAAACAAACGAATAATAGCAATCCAAAGGTAATAGGTCAAAAAAATATTTTTATACACCAGACACGAAATATATAAACATGGCACGTAAAAAATCTAGTGGAAAAAAAATAATCAGAAATATCAAATTCTTAAGCATGAAACTTTAATACGTATAATAAAATATGAGGAATACGTTGCACAATGAGAATTCCTATCTTAAATCATAGATATACTGCATATGCATGTAATTATTATAACTTCTTGCATAAAATGAACATTGTTAAAAGGCAGTCCGCTCACTGGTATGCGAATACTGTTATGATCATACAAGTTCATAATTACCCAAAGGTCTGTACTAGTGTCATTGTATTACTGGTACCGGTCTGAATTTAAATATCTACACCGAGCATAGAAAACAGTTCACACATTAACGTATTCAGTTTATTTCAAAATAGTAATTTTGTCACGTCTGAATCTCCAGAACAACGATTTTAAAATGGGAGTCAAATTCTGCTCAATTTATTTTTGAAGTCTTTGTTTCGATTAGTTGTGAATAGTCCGGTCGATCGGTGAAGAAATTGCTCAAATAATGTGGAAAGCACCAAATTTGGCATGATGGTACACTTTAGTGTGCTGAGCAATATTAGCTATAGACACACTCTCAACATTCAATATGGCGGCCTATTTCAAGATGGCTGCCATACATTTTAAAATATTTTCCAGTAATGCAGTGAGCGGATTTGATGCTGGAAGTACAAAAATGAACAATATTTGAATAACTTGGTGTACTAAGAAGAATTTTGTTTTGATCTATCTTTAAAGTTCAAAATGGCTACTATTTTCAAAATGGCCGCTTTGAAAAATTAGCAAATATTCATTATTGATAATTTACCTGAATTTAAGCATTGTATTGATGTATTATGGCATTTAGTCTCTTTCCCAATATTGCCCTTTTTGATTTTGCCTGGCTTGTCGTTGCAAAGTAGTAGCTTTCATAAAAATCTGTGGTGGAAGTTTTCATTAAAAGCTTCACTATTTGTTGTCTTGCGTCCACCACAGATTTTTATGAAAGCTACTACTTTGCGTATGCAACGACAAGCCAGGCAAAATCAAAAACTTCGCATGAACCATCAACCGCACCAACTCTGTTGAAGGTGTCTTCTCTAAAATCGAAAGTCCTATGTCAGGGCCCTTGTCCATGCTTGAGACAAGTCAAATGAATCAACAACCTCTAGTTAAGAACATGCTAGAAACCTCTAATACTAATTAAAGATACCAGTAAAAGGCTTATATGTCTTCTTACGCACACTTATCACCAACTATGAGTCAATGATATTTGGTTCAGTGTATTATCAATTTCAGTGTCGGGTGTGGCTGTTTAGTAGTAGTCTATTCGTTTCGATGCGTTTTGTTATTTGTTACTTTTTACTAAGCAGTAGCACCCCGAAACCCAGTCAAACAGTGTATTACTAAGCAGTAGCACACCGAAACCCAGTCAGACAGTGTATTACTAAGCAGCCACACCCGAAACTCAGTCAAACAGTGTATTACTAAGCAGCAGCATCCCGAAACCCAGTCAAACAGTGTATTACTAAGCAGTAGCACCCCGAAACCCAGTCAAACAGTGTATTACTAAGCAGTAGCACCCCGACACCAAGTCAAACAGTGTATTGCTAAGCAGCAGCATCCCGAAACTCAGTCATACAGTGTATTACTGAGCAGCCACACCCGAAACCCAGTCATACAGTGTATTACTAAGCAGTAGCACCCCGAAACCAAGTCAAACAGTGTATTGCTAAGCAGCAGTCACAACCCGAAACCCAGTTAAACAGTGTATTACTAAGCAGCAACACCCCGAAACCCAGTTAAACAGTGTATTACTAAGCAGCAATACCCCAAAACCCAGTCAAACAGTGTATTACTAAGCAGTAGCACCCCAAACCCAGTCAGACACTGTATTACTAAGCAGCCACACCCCAAACCCAGTCAGATAGCTAGTGTATTACTAAGCAGCCACAACCCAAAACCCAGTCATACAGTGTATTACTAAGCAGCCACACCCGAAAATCAGTCAGACAGTGTATTACTAAGCAGCCATACCCCAAAACTCAGTCAGACAGTGTATTGCTAAGCAGCAGCATCCCGAAACCCAGTTAAACAGTGTATTACTAAGCAGCAACACCCCGAAACCCAGTTAAACAGTGTATTACTAAGCAGCAACACCCCGAAACCAAGTCAAACAGTGTATTGCTAAGCAGCAACACCCCGAAACCCAGTTAAACAGTGTATTACTAAGCAGCAACACCCCGAAACCCAGTTAAATAGTGTATTACTAAGCAGCAACACCCCGAAACCAAGTCAAACAGTGTATTACTAAGCAGTAGCACCCCGAAACCAAGTCAAACAGTGTATTGCTAAGCAGCAGCATCCCGAACCCCAGTTAAACAGTGTATTACTAAGCATTAGCACGCCGAAACCCAGTCAAACAGTGGATTACAAAGCAGTAGCACCCCGAAACCCAGTCAAACAGTCTATTGCTAAGCAGAAGCATCCCGAAACCCAGTCAAACAGTGTATTACTAAGCAGTAGCACCCCGAAACCAAGTCAAACAGTGTATTGCTAAGCAGCAGCATCCCGAAACTCAGTCATACAGTGTATTACTGAGCAGCCACACCCGAAACCCAGTCATACAGTGTATAACTAAGCAGAAGTACCCCGAAACAAAGTCAAAAAATGTATTACTAAGCAGCTGCACCCCGAAACACAGTCAAACAGTGTATTACTAAGCAGCTGCACCCCGAAACACAGTCAAACAGTGTATTACTAAGCAGTAGCACCCCGAAACCAAGTCAAGCAATGTATTACTAAGCAGCTGCACCCCGAAACACAGTCAAACAGTGTATTACCAAGCAGCAACACCCTTAACCAACTCAGACAGTGTATTACTACATGAGAGCAGTCACAACCCGAAATCAAGTCAGACAGCTAGTGTATTACTACGCAGTCACACCCTTAAACCTAATCAAATAGTGTATTACTAAGCAGCACCCCGAAACTCAGTCAAACAGTGTATTACTAAGCAGCAGCACCCCGAAACCTAGTCAAACAGTGTATTACTAAGCAGCCACACTCGAAACCTAGTCAAACAGTGTATTACTAAGCAGCCACACTCGAAACCCAGTCAGACACTGTATTACTAAGCAGCCACACCCCAAACCCAGTCAGATAGCTAGTGTATTACTAAGCAGCCACAACCCAAAACCCAGTCATACAGTGAATTACTAAGCAGCCACACCCGAAAATCAGTCAGACAGTGTATTACTAAGCAGCCATACCCCAAAACTCAGTCCGACAGTGTATTACTAAGCAGCAGTCACAACCCGACACTCAGGCAGACAGTGTATTACTAAGCAGCCATACCCCAAAACTCAGTCAGACAGTGTATTACTAAGCAGCAGTCACAACCCGACACTCAGTCAAACAGTGTATTACTAAGCAGCCACACCCCGACACCCAGTCGAACAGTGTATTACTAAGCAGCCACACCTCAAACCCAGTCAGACACTGTATTACTAAACAGCCACACCCCAAAACCCAGTCAGATAGCTAGTGTATTACTAAGCAGCCACAACCCAAAACCCAGTCATACAGTGTATTACTAAGCAGCCACACCCGAAAATCAGTCAGACAGTGTATTACTAAGCAGTCATACCCCAAAAGTCAGTCAGACAGTGTATTACTAAGCAGCAGTCACAACCCGACACTCAGGCAGACAGTGTATTACTAAGCAGCAGTCACAACCCGACACTCAGGCAGACAGTGTATTACTAAGCAGCCATACCCCAAAACTCAGTCAGACAGTGTATTACTAAGCAGCAGTCACAACCCGACACTCAGGCAGACAGTGTATTACTAAGCAGCCATACCCCAAAACTCAGTCAGACAGTGTATTACTAAGCAGCAGTCACAACCCGACACTCAGGCAGACAGTGTATTACTAAGCAGCCATACCCAAAAACTCAGTCAGACAGTGTATTACTAAGCAGGAGTCACAACCCGACACTCAGGCAGACAGTGTATTACTAAGCAGCCATACCCCAAAACTCAGTCAGACAGTGTATTACTAAGCAGCAGTCACAACCCGACACTCAGGCAGACAGTGTATTACTAAGCAGCTATACCCCAAAACTCAGTCAGACTGTGTATTACCAAGCAGCAGTCACAACCCGACACTCAGGCAGACAGTGTATTACTAAGCAGCCATACCCCAAAACTCAGTCAGACAGTGTATTACTAAGCAGCAGTCACAACCCGACACTCAGGCAGACAGTGTATTACTAAGCAGCCATACCCCAAAACTCAGTCAGACAGTGTATTACTAAGCAGCAGTCACAACCCGACACTCAGGCAGACAGTGTATTACTAAGCAGCCATACCCCAAAACTCAGTCAGACAGTGTATTACTGAGCAGCCACACCCGAAACTCAGTCATACAGTGTATTACTGAGCAGCCATACCCCAAAACTCAGTCAGACAGTGTATTACCAAGCAGCAACACCCTAAACCAACTCAGACAGTGTATTACTATATGAGAGCAGTCACAACCCGAAATCAAGTCAGACAGCTAGTGTATTACTACGCAGTCACACCCTTAAACCTAATCAAATAGTGTATTACTAAGCAGCACCCCGAAACCAAGTCAAACGGTATATTTCTTAGCATCAGCACCCCGAAACCCAGCAAACAGTGTATTACTAAGCAGCAGCACCCCGAAACCTAGTCAAACAGTGTATTACTAAGCAGCCACACCCCAAACCCAGTCAGACACTGTATTACTAAGCAGCCATACCCCAAACCCAGTCAGATAGCTAGTGTATTACTAAGCAGCCACAACCCAAAACCCAGTCATACAGTGTATTACTCAGCAGCCACACCCGAAAATCAGTCAGACAGTGTATTACTAAGCAGCCATACCCCAAAACTCAGTCAGACAGTGTATTACTAAGCAGCAGTCACAACCCGACACTCAGGCAGACAGTGTATTACTAAGCAGCCATACCCCAAAACTCAGTCAGTCAGTGTATTACTAAGCAGCAGTCACAACCCGACACTCAGTCAAACAGTGTATTACTAAGCAGCCACACCCCGACACCCAGTTGAACAGTGTATTACTAAGCAGCCACACCTCAAACCCAGTCAGACACTGTATTACTAAACAGCCACACCCCAAAACCCAGTCAGATAGCTAGTGTATTACTAAGCAGCCACAACCCAAAACCCAGTTATTCAGTGTATTACTAAGCAGCCACACCCGAAAATCAGTCAGACAGTGTATTACTAAGCAGCCATACCCCAAAACTCAGTCAGACAGTGTATTACTAAGCAGCAGTCACAACCCGACACTCAGGCAGACAGCGTATTACTAAGCAGCCATACCCCAAAACTCAGTCAGACAGTGTATTACTAAGCAGCAGTCACAACCCGACACTCAGGCAGACAGTGTATTACTAAGCAGCCATACCCCAAAACTCAGTCAGACAGTGTATTACTAAGCAGCAGTCACAACCCGACACTCAGTCAGACAGTGTATTACTAAGCAGCCATACCCCAAAACTCAGTCAGACAGTGTATTACGTAGCAGCCACACCCCAAAACTCAGTCAGACAGTGTATTACTAAGCAGCAGTCACATCCGAAACCAAGTCAGACAGTGTACTACTAAACAGCCACACCCGACACCCAGTCGAACCATCTGTAATTGATAGAACATTAAGGGGCTGTTGTCCTTAATTAGAACGACCACAGTACATTGTCCAGTCACTGTTATCTTAAATTCGAACCGCCATAGTACAATATCAAGAGTCTGTTAACTTAAAATCGAACTTTTATAGTACATAGTCCCGTTGGTAATTATCTTAAATTCAAAACCCATAAATGTCTTAGATTTATACTGAATTGAACATTATCCCATGGGCTAATGTCTTCTCATATACCACCATAATACATTCTCCCATAGGCTTTTGTCTTAAACTTTTGCCGAATTGTACATTATCCAATGGGCTTTTGTTTTAAACTTTTACCGAATTCCACATTATCCCATGGGCTTTCGTCTTAAACTTATTCCGAATTTCACATTATCTTATGGGCTTTTGTTTTTAACTTTTACCGAATTCATCATTATCCCATGGGCTTTCGTCTCAAACGTATACCGAATTGCACATTATCCTTCTTCTTCTTCTTCTTCTTCTTCCTTGCTTAGGACTGGATTCTTAAAAGAATGTTACAAGTCCACTAGACGGAGAATGAGACAGCAATTCTCCCGTAACTATCCCATGGGCTTTTGTCTTAAACTTTTCCCAAAGTGCACAATATCTCATGGGCTTACGTCTTTAACTTTTACCGAGTTGCACATTATCCCATGGGCTTTCGCCTTAAACTTTTATCGAATTGCTCATTATCCCATGGGCTTGTGTCATAATTTTTACCGAATTGCACACTAGCTCACGGGGATTTGTCTTAAACTATAACCGAATTGCACATTATCACATAGGCGTTTGTCTTAAACCTTTGCCGAATTGTACATTATCCCATGGGCTTTTGTATTAAACTTTTACCGAATTATGCATTATCCCATGGGCTTTCGTCTTAAATTTTTATCGAATTTTACATTATCTTATGGGCTTTTGTTTAAAACTTTTACCGAATTCAACATTATCCCATGGGCTTTCGTATTAAACGTATGAATTGAACATTATCTCATGGACTTTCGTCTTAAACTTTTACCGAGTTGCACATTATCCCATGGGCTTTCGTCTTAAACTTTTATCGAATTCCACATTATCCCATGGGATTTTGTCTGAACCTTTTACCACATTGTACATTATCCAATGTCCTTTTGTCTTAAACTGTTACCGAATTGCACATTTTCCCATGGGCTTTTGTTTTAAACTTTAAACTCACCATTCTTGCTATTTCTATAAAATTATCCGAAACTACGAACTTAAGTTTCTACAAATAAAATCACAATTAAAAGTTATTTCACTAACGCGTTATAAACGTTGTCTTCTTTTGCTGGCAAGTGCACAAATGGTAAAGAAGTTTTATCTTTGTAATTGGAAATTAAAGTTTTCTGCATCAATTGATAGACAAGTTTTCGTTTTCGTTGAGTTAAAACTTGTCCGTTCTATAGAGATTTCATAATTTGAATAATATAAAAATTGCATGTTCATCATAGAGGTACCATATCGCATCTTTTTATTTATACTTATAAAAATCATGAACAAGATTTAATTTTGTATACTACGTTTTAAACTGACACGCTTCGGATTAGTTGTAGACATTATTATACATAATAAACTATCAAACTTAAAAGACAAATTAAAGTGTACACTAGTACAGGCTTCAATTAGGACAAATTTAATATGTTTTTTTTTATTGCAAATTTAATTGCATTTTCTGAAGAATTAAAAGCAAAGAGCTGTCGATGTAAAATAAGTTCATTCAGGTAACAGAGGACACTGATATCTCGATATAAAACAGTAAAAAATAATTAAGATAAATGAAGAGAATATGATTTTGGTTACCTTTATTCACCTTAAACAAATTTCGACTTAAGTTACATATGGGCACCTAATTTTGGCTAAAATGATAGGTACTGACTTTTGTTACCTCTGGTCACCTAACATAGACAAACATGATAGGTACTGACTTTCGTTACCTCTGGTCACCTAACATAGACAAACATGATAGGTACTGACTTTTGTTACCTCTGGTCACCTAACATAGACAAACATGATAGGTACTGACTTTAGCTAACTCTTGTCATTCTACTCAGATGCTGAACTTTAGTCATCTAAGAGCAATATTGACCTTTGTGTTTACCTTATAAACATGTTGACCTAGTTTTCTTCAGATCGCTTCACCCAAATGTTTACTTTGGTTTCCTTGGATAACCTTACACAGTTGTTGATTTTGGTTACCTGTAGTCACATTATACATGTCTAAAGTCTTTTTACATCTGATCACATATTTATACAACTCGTCTTAACATCAGCTCAATAATGTAAGATCTGTTAATTTGATTTCGCATTTTTTTGTTCTTCCCTCGCAGGGATTTGAAACTCATGCAACTGAAATATCGTCAGTCGGGGCACTTAGCGAACTCCATAATATTATGGAATTCCGTAATTTTTGTGGAAAATTAAAGTTGTCTCCCTTTGACTAACAGGCTAAATTTAAGATGGGAGATAACTATATTTTGAAACTGATTCTCTAAAAAAAAAAACAAGGGAGACAAATGAAATCTATTTATTGTTTTCTTAACTACAATGGAAAAAAATATATAATAACATGAAGGGATGTTACCTCGGTGAAGAGTACTCGCTCGGTAAAACATTTACAAAATGGAAACACAAAATTATATCCATTTTATGTATTGTGGGTCGTTGTCTTTTCATTGTTTTATATATATGTAAACTGTATATTATGTATAATGTTTTACAAAATGTAAGCCATCCCTTACCGAAAAATAAGCCCTGCGGCAAATGTTTGCCGCAAGTTTGCAGCAAACATTGCCGCAAGCTTGCAGCAAACGTTTGCGGCAAACTTGCCGCAACCATTTTACCATGCAAATGAAGTTTGCGGCAAGCTTGCGGCAAACATAATTATGCAAATTAGATTTGCCGCAAGCTTGCGGCAATTGTTTGCTGCAAGCTTGTGGCAATTGTTTGTTGCAAACTTGCGGCAAACTTGCAAGAACTACACATATACCAATGTCATGTGTGTAGACACATTTAATTTATCTCTTTAAAATTACACAGCACCATTTTTAAAAAGTCAATTCCTGTCTTTATACAAACAGTCATTGAAAGAATTCTTGCAAACTCATGAGATGTGAGGAAATACAAACATGCATTTGAGTTTTGAAAAAGGGACAGGAGTCATTCTCAAATGACATAATATACCTGCATATTAAAAACTGAAAAAGATAAAATCTCAAGATGTATTGAGTATAAAGCTAGGTATAATAGCTTTACAGAATTTAACTTAATCTTAATTAGTACATCAGTAACAAATCCAAACTTATAATAGAATAAAGTTTTTCAATCACACATACATGTATATATAGTTGCTTACTTAATTATGTATGATGATAACATTAATTATTTTATTAAAACATGCAGTTTTATGAATCATTTGTACTTACACAATTACATACTGATTATCCCATATTATTGAATCAAAATGCCTCCTTGATCTCTTATATATGTGAAATGCATTTCCAAACACAACCAACATGACCTAGCCACAATTTCAAATTGTTAGCATCCAGGAAGTGCCAACTAGGCATGCCCAGTCAATATTGTGTAATTCCTGCAATGTTCTGGCAAACATATAGAATGGTCAAAGTCTTCTGCAATCTTGCGGCAAACATATTGAATGATCTAAGTTTTCTGCAATCTTGCGGCAAACATATTGAATGATCTAAGTTTTCTGCAATCTTGCGGCAAACATTCTTTATTATTTTTAACTTTCTGGCAATCTTACGGCAAACATTGATGTTTCTGCAAACTTGCCGCAAGCTTGCAGCAATGTTTGCCGGATGTTTGCAGCTAGCGGCAAACATCTGCAAACATTATTTTCTGTGTTCCTGCAAACTTTTTGTTTGCCGCAAGCTTGCAGCAAGTCTGCTGCAAGTTTGCTGCAAACAATTCAGTTTCATAAGGGATTGGCTCATACTGAGGGCTCATATGGGCGTAAAGTGCTTTTCAATAAAGAATTTAAGGACTTATAAACGTAAAACCCTCAACATTATAACAATGGACTAGATAATATGAATTATATACCATATAAATCATAATTAAAAGCTTATTTAATACATGACATACATGTACTTATTTTATTATGTAAACTGACAATTATCTAATCCAGTAATAAAGTGATATCTATAGAAAAATTATTACTCAAACAACAGTATTAAGGGACCGTAAAAAACACATTTTTAAAATAATCAACAAAGGGGTGATGTTTGAACTAACTGATGATCACTGATGACTTTAATAATTTTCTGAGGATCGACATAAGGTGTATTGAATTTGTCTGATCTAAAAGTAGTATCTTGACAACTGTGCCTGGGATGAGGCTAATTCTCAACTTTATTTGTAACTAACAGTCCTGCTGATGAAAATATATGCTCTGACGGTATAAATGGAGAGGGAATGACTTAGATTAGCTTAAAGTGTAAGATTTTGAAAACTGATCTTGTTCATGGCATACCTCTGTTTGGGGGAATTTTAAATGAGAGCTAAGCGGAAATATTCGATTCGTATTTTAATTATCGAAAAATATTAGATAGTATAATTGCAGGACATAAATACAACTATTGACAAATTGTTGATGCAATCACATTGACGTATGCGTATCTGTTTCCATATGTGTGCTATAAATACATTATAATCTGCAGAGATATATAAACTGTGGAATTATAAATCGTCTAAGCTACAAAATATTGTGTTTTATCAATGAAGTGAAATACGATACTAATACATCTGTGTACTGTAATCTACAGTAACAAGGTATTTGATTTTTAATGGCTCAAGTGCATCAGGAAACCTCATTATAACTAATGATAGTTCAACGATTAGACATTTCTCTTAAGCTAGAGGTCACATTGGTACGCTGATCCCTCAAAGCTCTTGCCACTTTAATATATAATATTTTGTGATAAAAGTTTAGAGATTTATAATCGCCAACTTTGAAAACAGACAACGCATCATAATACACAAGCGTAGATATTAGTTATAAATTATTCTTTTTGTTTTAACTTTAATTGTTAATATGCTTCTGAAGGAAAACAAACTAATCGACGACACAAAATAAAATAAAACTAAATTAATCATTTGAAAAAGTCTATATAATAGAAAAACACTCGCAACAAATTTATGAGTTTGTTTGAATGTTAAATTCGTTTGATTTTTTTTTTTTCGTATGTTCTAACTTTCACGGACTTCAACGTGAAAGGTTGCTGGAATTTAAATTAAATTTATAATCAATGCTAAAAGCTTGTGAAATACTAGAACTCTTTTCTTAATAATCGCACTTTGTCACTTTTGGCCTGGTGAGCTTAAAAGGAGATATTGGCAATTTGTAAATTTTATATACACAGTTATACATATTTTCCTGGATTGAAAAAAAAAAAACCAAACTAATCATAATGCATCTCGTTTGAATTGTTTTATCATTTGTAATTTCGGGGCCTTTCATATAGCAGACTATGCTGCACGAATTTTACTCATAGTTGAAAGTCGTATCATGACCTTTATAGATATAAGGAGATAACATATGATTGCCAATGAGACAACTCTCCATTAAAGTCATAATTTTTAAAGATAAACCATTGAAGGTCAAAGTACAGTCTTATATGTACCATTTACTAGTTTTCTGGATCTTGAGTTGATTAAGAGAGCATGAAACTAAAAAGACTCAATGTGTCAGTGGCAACTCAGGTGCAGATCCAGAGGGGGGAGGGGGTCCGGGGGTTTGTTGGACGAACAATGCATTTGAATGGGGACATGTAATTGGACCCCCCCCCTTTGTCCTGGGTTAGGACCCCCTCCCCCTTTTTAAAATGGCTGGATCCGCCCCTGCAACTATTTGATACCCTTTGATAATTTGATTCACTTCATGTCAAACCACCTTTTAGAAAGTCACACTTACAATTTTGTAAATATACACGTGGCTTAAGCATAGTTTCATCAAATTTATATCGTTGGTTTTCCCGTTTGAATGGTTTTACACTAGTAATTTTGGAGCCCTTTATAGCTTGTTGATCGGTGTGAGCCAAGGCTCCGTGTTGAAGGCCGTACATTGACCTATAATGGTTTACTTTTTTTTAAATTGTTATTTGGATGGAGAGTTGTCTCATTGGCACTGCACACCACATCTTCCTATATCTAAGAGCTGGTCTTGAGAGACTTCCCCTGGAACTACATATTAAATTTCAATCTATATTGTATGGTATACGTTTATATTCTCATGCCATTTATCCTCTTGTAAAGGAATCATTTTTTTGTCTCAAAGCTTAGACTCTGTGCGAATTTATTCTTCAGTTGGTTCTCATTTGTAAAACATGTATCAGAAGAAACTGGTATGGATTTAGACACTTTCAAGAAATATTCCTCTCATAAGATAAATAAAACTATTAGAGAACAAATAAAATTAAAATTGAAGGATTTTTATGAAAAGAGAGTAAATGATAAGATATGAAGGATAACAGCAAACTCACTATTTATAATCTTGTAAGACTAAATAATACAAATGAAAAATATTTAACTTACTCAAAATTTTAATTTAGAAAACTAATAACAAAACTAGAATAAGAGATCATAATTTATTAATAGAAAAAGGAAGATATCTTAGAAATGTAGAATGCCAATATATATAGAAGAAAGATTAACTGCAACCAATTTGAAGATGAAATTCATTTCTTTTCTATTTTGTAATAGTAACAGTAATAATAGAAAAGTGTCTTTTTATTTAAAACCCAATCCAAGATCACACATTCAGGTAAATATAACAGGTGTTTTCATCTTTCCTGTTATTTTTAGATTTCGGAGATAAAGCCACTGGCTAAAATCAAAACAGCTATAAGTTAAGCTTTACGATGTTTTATATTATATAACTTCCTCAATAGTGCAAAAGAATTACAATGAAAGTTCAATGGTAATGTTCCAAAAAGACAGAATAGATAGTTATTTCAGTAAATGGTCAATACTAAATATACAATGTATACATGTATCAATGTAAATGCACGGCATCTCTTCAGCTTGCCCGCTGTTATTTTATGAACAAGTCACACTAGACCACGATCGCACCACGCTCAGCACGATCTAAAAAGTATTCAGATCGTGTTGAGGTCGCGGTATGGGCGGCATGAAAATGTAAATTTTGGATGAGTTCACGATGCTACTACGACCTTATTACTTTTCTACAACGATTCCGCCAAGAGTATACCCCGTTTTCACCACGCTTGTTCTGCGACCTCACTACGATAATCACGATCTTGCTACGCTCATCACGTTCTTACTACGATTATATCACACTTTATCCGATTAAAAAACGATCTTAGCACGTTTCTTCTGCGATTAAAGAACGATTTTATCACGATCATTCTACGATCTTGCCATGTTCATATGGCGATTTTACTACGCTCTCGGTAATATAATAACGTCAATATCATGTTGTCGGAGTCAATATAAATACTGTTCCATTCCTCCTTATTTTCATTTATACGTAAAATTCTCGATAACAACACAGACAGGCCACCAAAATCTACAATATTTTGTATTTGTGCATGATATGGATAGAGGTAGAGTCAGTGGGGCCTCTGATACGAATCCTGATCCAGATGAGATGTCGGATTAACCTATCACAACGTATATTGCTGATCTATCAAGATCAAATGAAGATATTTTATTGAACAATTAATAGTGGGATGATACTAATGTGTCAAGCATGGCTGAGCTGTTGGAGACTAGCGACATTAGGTCCAAATTATATACAGACGAATAAAACCTGGAGAGCTTTTACATGCTTTATTTGACAATGAGAATGAGCCCGAGCATGGCTATAAGTAAAAATGGTCGTAATATGAACGTAGTAAGGTCGTAAGACGTGCGTGATTAGGACGGCATGAGGGTGCTAGAATCGTTCTATGATCTTTAAAGCGGGGTTTACACAGGGCGATTATTGCTCCCGTTTGAGATCAGACTGCGCTTAGACTCGAAAAGTTAAAAAGTCGGATTACTATCCTCAATGATATGGAATGTCCTGTTATTGCCTGAACGCTGTAGTATACGTTCGTAACACTCGGACTCCTACGGATCGGAGAGTTTGGACAAGCACCCCGACAGTAAGGTGCGTCCCTTAACATTCGGGAAGTCTCAATCAATTTTGTCTAGTCGAATTACAATCGTTATTATGTCGTGACAAATTCTCTAGTATCGCGATGATCAAAATCGTAACATTGATCTGTGACTAAGAATTTCATTATCCCAGGAATTGATCACCTTAGCCGTATTTGGCACAACTTTTTGGAATTGTTGGTCCTCAATGCTCTTCTTCTTTGTACTTGTTTGGCTTAATAACTATTTTGGAACTTAACGTCACTGATCAGTCTTATGTAGACGAAACGCGCGTCTGCCTTAAAAAACTATAATCCTTGTGTCTTTGGTAACTATTTTCTGGACAGTGTCATGTGGAACGGGCATGATCTAGAAAGATTTACCATTGCTGTTTTTTTGCCGATTGAGTCCAGATTGCATCCCGTATGCGAACAGTCCAAGATACGACTGAGTCCAACATGCCGTCTTATGACGGCAATTGATATATGAGGTTTGAAAATGTTCAAAACTTTGTACTACAATGACGCACTGGGTCAGTTTATTAAGCGTGCTAGTTCACAAGGCAAATATAGAAAAAAGAAGAAATGGTATGATTGCCAATGCATCAACTCTTTACAAACGACCAAAAATGGCACAGAAATTAATAACTATAGGTCAACATACCGCAAAGTCAGCTATAAAAGACCCCAAAATGATAATATAAAACAATTTAAACGAGAAAAATAACGGCCTAATTTATGTACCAAAAAATGAACGAAAAACAAATATGTAACAGAAACAAACGACAGCCACTGAATTACAGGCTCCAGATTTGAGAGAGACACATACATACTGGATGTGGCGGGGTCAAACATGTTTGCGTGATCGCAACCCACTCCCTTACATGAAACAGTGGTGTAATAGTACAACATAAGAACGATCTATAAAAATCAGTTGAAAGCCTAACTCGAC
This sequence comes from Mytilus galloprovincialis, assembly GCA_037788925.1. NCBI lineage: Eukaryota > Metazoa > Mollusca > Bivalvia > Mytilida > Mytilidae > Mytilus > Mytilus galloprovincialis. The sequence goes on from CM075338.1 coordinate 83,523,080, forward strand.
AGATGATTAAAGATACAAATACTACATGAAATTACACGTGGACGTGTCCGGGTACTTGTACATCCCAAACAAAACCAAATAGACACTAAGTACAAATATGAGAGTACTCACAGTAAGCCTAATAAACTCATCGTAGATACAAGGATTTAAATTTTGTATTTGAGCCAGACGCGCGTTTCGTCTACAAAAGGCTCATCAGTGACGATCGAATAAAGTTCGAAATTGCAGAGTTTCTACTCGAATACATTATTCTGACTCCTGGTAGACAAGATTTTCTTTTACACCTGTCAAGCAGCAAATACTGATTTTAAATTTATATGTTTGATCAGGCACAAGTCTTAATCCACGATCTTTTTCCCCCAAAAAAATCTATAACTTTCAGAATAAATCATGGTAGAGCTAAACAATTAATTTTTTGTGAGAGATGCATTCATCTGATTACTTTTCTGTTGTTTGTTTTGTAGGTGTTTTGTTACTCAGTATTTAATGTTGTTTTGTGTACTCTTTGTCTTTTTGTAGTTTTGCAACATTTCAGTACTAGGGTTTATTTCCGTTGGGCAGCCTCTTCGTGGGTGTGTTACATGCGATACGTTTTTCGTTCAGTTTTGCAACATTCAGACATTTGAATGTGTCCCTGTCGAGCTGACACAATCACAATAGCCGCCTTTCGAACGTGTCTTAAAATATTCTTGTGTTACCTATTCTAAGATCGGTTCCGGACTTCTTTTTACTTTGCATATTGCTGTGTGTTTGTTAATTCCACATAGGATAGATGTATACATGGGGGGGGGGGGGGGTAAGATTTCATTAAACAAGTTATATATAAATTGAGGTCTAGCAGGACGGCAACAGTGCAGGCGATTGGGTGTCCCGGCGAGGGAAGAACAAAAAATTTGCGAAAGCAAGTTTACAGATCTAACATTGTTGGGTTGATGTTAAGACGAGTTTTATATATATAATTATATATATTTATACGAGTCTAAATTGAAAACTACGTTCAAACCTATGATTGCGTTGGATAAAAACCGCAATTATTATACTCGTGCATGTAAACCAAATTTCGTTGTAGAAGGGTCTAAAAACAGCACAAACAACATTTTCCATAAGACCAAAATAGTGAAAAAGTATATTTAAACAAAACGCATTTGACTAACAGGTCGAACAACTGATGTTCTTTAACCCTGCTGACTGCCATTATATATATACATGCCGCATTTGTGCGGCTATTCTAAGTCGGGATTCTCTGGCCTATGTTAGTTTAGTATGGGTTTTTTTTACTACTTATTTTGGTTCCTTTATATGTTTCGGAGATTTTTTTTTTATTAAATTTCATATTTGCTGAACTTGGATACAAACATACTGTTTAGATGCAAGCAAAACCTCACTTATGGAATTTCCTCACTGTGTCGAACAATTGGTGGCCCTGTGCTGTTTTCTGCTCTTTGGACGGGTTACTGTCTCTTTGACACATTCCCAATTTTCATTCCCAATTTTAAGTTCTAAAGTTTCCAATGAGAATAATGTCATGCTTTATACTATTCTAATATTGATAGACATTATATTTGTCAATATCTAAATGGTCAGAGTCAGAATTATTTCACAACAATTAAAATCGTGATGTTTAAACTCCATACAGTTGCATAAAGGACCTACATGTTGTACTTATGATTTATCTGTTCTTGTCTTGAACATGTTCGAAATATTTGTGACTGGACGTAAAGAAAATAACAATCAATTACAGCGAATCAGTTAAAAGTAATATGTAGTAATATAATAATGTTTTAGAAAAAAAATGTATAAAGCTAGTTCTTTATACAGCCTCACCCTACACCTGGCTACACTAGTATTATAATACTAAAATGAAACTCGCATTTTATAACGTCCAACACATGCATTTCTTCTTTATATAGCGGATAATTATTTCGACAGGAAATCTCAATTGTTGACAGTTTAGTTGGAGCGTTTGTCTGAGATTTATTATCGGAACTCCCAGCCTGTTTATTCTAATTAGCAACAAGCCTAACTTTAACATTCCTATCTTGTTTGATAATCACATTTGATTGTTTCAACAACGCGCCTTTTTCTTTCTGCGGTAAATATTGGTGAACTTTGATATATATTTTCAAGGTTGTATAAAATATGTTGTTTTAAAATGCTACACAATAAATTTGCAATGAAACCTAACATAACGTATACTTGAGAGGCGGATCCAGCCATTTAAAAAAAGGGGGGTCCAACATATGTCCCAATTCAAATGCAATAATAGTTAAGAAAAAAAAGGGGGGTTCAACCCCTAGAACCTCACCCACCTCCAATCCGGAATCCCCAAACTGTAGTAAAATTTTAATTTACAAATCTACAAAAGTTACTTGCATGAAAATTGTTTTCCATTTTGTTTATAAAACTTGAGGAAGTCATAAAATTGATAAAGGAAATGGGGAATTTGTCAAAGAGACAACTACCCGACCATAGAAAAGACAACAGCAGAAGGTCACCAACATGTCTTCAACGTAGCGAGAAATTCCCGCACCTGGTCCTGGTCCTGGTCCCTATTAAATAAATATATACTAGTTCAGTGATAATGAACACCATACTAAACTCCAAATTGTACACAAGAAACTAAAATTAAAAATAATACAAGACTAACAAAGGCCAGAGGCAGCTGACTTGGGACAGGCGCAAAAATGTGGCGGGGGTAAACATGTTTATGTTTATAACATACATGTATGTACATGTTTATATAAAATCTGCTATTTTCGGTCGTTAAATTATTTATAAAAAATACGTTTGGCGTTACAGAAAAGAGGGATGATTCCTACTTTCAATTTTCTTAACCCCTATACGAAAATCCGTCAAATAATTTTCACCAGAATATCACATCTTTTACCTCTTCTCTTCATCCAGTTCCTAATCCCTTGACCCCAATTGCCCGCCCGCTAACCCCCGCTTCCCTTCCCATGTTCCTTTATCTCTGTCCGTCTCTCAGGAAATAACGGGTTATGTGGGATCGCTTCATTTTTAAGTGATACATGTATGTGTTTACCATAAATATGTGTCTTTTAAAAGGTGTGTTGGTTCCCTAGATAATTATTTACCAAACTGTAACTTGTACAATGTAAATGTGTTCTTAGTGCAATATTTCTATGTTCCCCTAACAGAACACTTCAATGGTGAAAATTGGCATATTTCACTTGAAGACCATTTAATATAAAATCCTCAAAGAAACATTGTATTCAATGTTAAGTTGATGTGTTTTCCTATATACAAATTTATATATGTTCCTCCCAATATTGTTTCGCTAAATAATAATTTTATTAGGTGTTCCACATGGAATATTTCACTAAATGATGTATTTGTAATTTTTGTTTGATATTTTTTATTCATCTTGTTTTTGGTAATCAGTTTTTCTATTTATATAGTATACATATATATAGGAAGATGTGGCATGTGCTAGTGCCAATGAGACAACTCTCTATCCAAGTATCAATTTATAAAAGTAAACCATTATAGGTCAAGGTACGACCTTCAACACGGAGCCTTAGCTAACACCGGACAACAAGCTATAAAGTGTCTTAAAAATTACTAGTGTTAAACAATATACAAACAGGAACGGTCTTGTTTGTTTTTTTTTGGGTGGGTGGGGGGGATTGACAGTCAAATGATAAAATCTGAGTCAAAACGTAGCGGAACTTTAGCCGTGTTTTTATTTACTTGATGTATAGTCAACCCATTGTCCTTTAAACTATCGATTTTCTAGACGAAAAGGTAACATTAAAAAAAAAATTGTCACTCTCTCGGCCATGTGATAGAGTAAATTAACACCCTCGTATCAGCCATCAAAATATTGCATTTTCATATGAAGTATAATTCATTTTTTGTCGTTCACCAATTAAACCATAAGTCAGGCTGTTTGTTAACTTGTTTGTATTGTTTTACCTATCATTTCGAGTCTTTGTAACTGATTTTGCAGTTTGGTATTTTTTTTTTATTAGTGAAGGTCGTACGGTGACCTTAAGTTGGTAATTTTTGTGTCACTTGGTCTGTTGTGAAAAATTGACTCATTGATTACAATATCACATCTTTCTTTAAATTATGTTAATTACGCGAGCAAAAATTTAATGCATTACACGACGGTTCCCCAATGAATAGCCTTCATCTATAGATAATTATATATATGGTTAGGAATCTGATATGCTACTGTGTAACAGTAATTGTAATATTTTCAAAAGTACACAAAGTCATCATGGTCACATGCAGTTGTGATAATACTAATTTGATTGAAAACCTAATACATATTTTTCTTAAAAAAATTACAAGTTGAGAAAATTTAAATAAAAGATGATCTAGTCTTAAGGTGGTATTAGTGTCTTCCTCCATCTTGGATTGTAAAAAACAGAGAACCAAAGATCTAGATTTTCCATCAAGATAGCAAAATTTGATGCAGGAATGCAGATATTTAATGTGAATTTTCATTTATAAGAGCCAATTTATAAGAATAGAACTTATAAATATTAATATTATTGCAAATGTTAACTATTTTGGCTTGTTTTTAGGTTTTTTTAATTGGCATTTTAGGGGGAGGTATCTCTAAAACAGTGCATTTTCTGAAGGATTCATGGAATTTTCCTATTTTGTATTTTAGACGGAAAAAAGTACGGTGACCCTATCTTTTCTTTTGATATTCTAAAAGCAGTGTCTGAAATCTATATGTTCCTGAAGTATTTAATAATTCTATCATTTTGTTTAGTTTCTAATCACAAAATGGTGTTTTTTCCTGTATAATCCATACAAAATGTGTCATTTTGTCCCGTCCTGTAGCTTGAGAAAATTCGCGTTGACTTATCATTTTTATTATATTTTTCGACATGTATCAATAGATACTACGTTTTGGCAAAGTAACGAACACATTCTATCATTTTTATTTAGACTCCCATACCACCTTAAGTATTTTCTAGACTGATTTAACTCATTTCTGTACAATAGTTAGTACAATCAGGGAGAATCCATGAAATGTGAAAAGAGAGTGTAAATCCCAAAAAGGCAATTCATACTGGCGAGAGGAGCTAGGTGAAGGACTACTTTATCCTTTAGATACATATAACTGTGAGAACCATACTATTTTCTGTCTATTTCGATGAAAGGAGAGGGTGACCATCTTGCTCACGCCCTATCATAGATCGCCACTGGCAATGACAAGACGCGATTCTTTTATGATTAAGTGGTAAAGTTGTTAAAAAATTGATTGGACTCCAGTGGCAAATAGTTCATGAATGGTTCCGGACGAACACAAGAAACAATACAAGGCAATGTATATCATTAAATTGAATACACTGTAATAAGGAAAATAATAGGCCAATTGGTCCTATATTTAAAAAAGTGTTATGTTCTTATTAAAACTATTGAAGACAAATACGCGATTTCTGTTGTTGCAATAATTGATATTTCAAAAATCTTATTTTCACCAAAAAAATTCATGAATCGATTTTGAACTGAAAACTTCCAACTTAATCAAAGTACTGAAGTACTAAACATCGGATGACTCAAGTTCTTGTGGATGGTCAAAAGCAGATGTCACAGAAAAAGATCACACCTCTGTACATTTGCTATACCTGAAACTGAGTTTAATGTACAGAGTATATTTTTTTCTGAGACAAGTTCTTGCGTGGATGATGAATAAATGACAGGAAATTCAACCGCACCGTAATAACTATGATATTGTTGAGATACAAATCAGTTTACTTGGGACTATTATACTAATATGGGGACGTAGTCCCCAATAACAGTAGAAAATTCAATAAAAAAAAAAATACGGGAAAATTTCCCAATTTTTCATTGTACTAATGAACTCAAAATCGTTCAAATTTTTTTTTTGTCGTGTTTTGAAATCCCGGACCTGCGCAGAAATGTACTATGTACGTCCTTTTTCCGGTCTCGTTTGCGTGAATCTTTGAGTAAAATATATATTTATCAGTCTAGTATAAAAATAGGAAGGAACGCGCAATACCAATTTCATTTTACATAATTACTTGATATGAAAAAACGTTACCTGATGATAGCGTTTCTTTGTTTACATTGTATATGACGTCATAATTTAAATAACGTCATAACTAAAATCCCTAACAACAGAACCAAAATCGGAAACGTTACGGTATTTCCGTTTCTTTTTTTTTGAACAAATATTTAAGTTACAAAATAATAATTCATACAGACTTCGTCCCCATTTACAGGTAATGCCTGCCTCATATTATAATAAACGTCACAGAGTATGTACTGGTTTGTTGTTATTTTATTATTAATATAACAGTTACATGTACAGTCCTTGGATGGTGTAAACTTCCCACTAACACCATACACCATTACACCATACACCTTACAGCATTACACCATACACCTTGTACCATTACACCATACACGTTACACCTTTGCACCATACACCTTACACATTACACCATGCACCAGTCCCCATTCTATCTACACGATCCGAAATTACCCATAATGCAATTAAATTTCAAATATTAAGATTATTATTATTGAGTATGTTTACAACTCGAAAAAATAAAATAAAAAGAAATTCGTTTCAACCAATGAGATGTCGTACACCATCATTCACACCATTCCCGATCGCTAGTTACACAATCACACCATTCCTCAAACACCATTACACCATTCCCCTTACACCATACACCACAGCACCATACACCACAGCACCATACACCACAGCACCATTACACCACAGCACCATACACCACAGCACCATACACCACAGCACCATTACACCATTACACCAGTACACTATACAATTTTTTGGAAAGTTAACACCATCCAAGGGCTGTATATATAATTTCCACATTATTTATGTATATGCCCGTCCCAAGTCAGGAGCCTGTAATTCAGTGGTTGTCGTTTGTTCAAGTGTTACAAATTTGTTTTTCGTTCATTTTTTAAACATAAATAAGGCCGTTAGTTTTCTCGTTTGAATTGTTTTACATTGTCTTATCGGGGCCTTTTATAGCTGACTACGCGGTATGGGCTTTGCTCATTGTTGAAGGCCTTACGGTGACCTATAGTTGTTAATGTTTGTGTCATTTTGGTCTTTTGTGGATAGTTGTCTCATTGGCAATCATACCATGCACATCTTCTTTTTTTTATATTTCATCCATTTGTATATCAATATATTCTACTATGCTTTTAATAGTGCAGTGTAAGTGCATGGTGGACACTCTTTTGTAAGAAATCGATTTTTCTGAAAGATAAGATATGAGAAGCCATTAATATTTTCCCGCAAAAAAATACAGAGTTACCGGTCCTTATCGGGAGTGTCGTAAAACGTTTTTGAGATATTCTTCCGCAAGCTTTAACACAATTTACAACTTCAAACGTTTAATGTTTTGCATGTTATTTTCTGTAATAAAGCACTAGCATGAATTTTATTAAATGGCTTGCATATATATTTCCAATTTCCTTACTATTTCCTATACCTTTCCTAAGATTATAAATATAAGGCGATGTTGTATGATTGCCAATGAGACAACTTTCCACCAAAGTTCATATTTAGTAGATGTTAGCAATAAGAGGTAACGGTACGACTTTCAACAATGACAAAAGCCGATATCTTAAAGTCGATTATGAAAGGCCAAGACATAAATAAAAAGTGAAACAAATAAATTGAGAAAAATAACGGCATAATTCACAAATCAATTGGGAAAAACAAAAAATAATGACATGAACCATTACAACCACTAAATTGCAGGTTCTATACAAAAGACAGGCGCATACATAACGTGGCGGGTTTAAACATGTTTGTGAGCGCTCAACCTTCTAACATATGAACAAACTATAGAAGCCAGTTGAAAATGGCTTGTCTCATCAGATCGATACAAACAGAAAAAAACTAACTAAAACATAGACCGGACGTGACAGAGTATTTATACATCTCTTACAACAAAATATAAAAAGTAGAGACCTAAGACTATATATATTGATGTTTCAACTCATGATGGGGTTCAACTTGATTTCTTAGACTTAGTCTTTTGAATATATGTTTAGGCTACAACAGTGAACTAATGGAAGAAATAAATGTCTAAAAAAACCGAATGATATAAACATACAACAAAAGTGCCTAACTATATAAGTTTAACATAGAAAAGTATACGACGTATAATTGATTTTAAGACCGAGAAATATTTTCCAGTTAACAAACATATATACATAAGTACGTGTACGTGCAATTGAAATTAAAATGAGATTTATAGAATAAATTATCGAAGAATCCAAAAAGAAAAATATTCAACGAGTGACCGAACAACGCATGAATTTGCTAATGCGCGCAGCCTATTTGAATTCTTTGATTCGTTATTCTTTTTATTACATTGGCAAATGGCTTTTTTTTAAGTAAAAAGGGTAAGAAACTAACATGTATATCTAAATGAGATTTAAATTTCACACACATTATTTGATAAGAAGATACCAAGTCAATAGCTGATAAAGAAATTAAGAAAACAAATGGCACACATACAGGTGAACTCGTTTGGACCCTGCAAGATGATTGACCAAAAGGAAAAATGTAAATCCTATAATGCACTGGTCATTAGTCATTTCTCTGCATGTCTTCTGCCATAATCATAACAGACCAAATGCACTGATCCAGGGTTTGGTGTTTGAAGGCTCTACCAATGTTGAGTGTTAAAGAACCATGATATTTTACCCCAAAAAAATGGATGTAGTCTAATCTATGAAATATATTCATTTCTTAAAAAAAAGGGGGGTGGGGTAAAATTGAAGAAAAGAAAATAATAAGCAACTGCGCATCCAATTTAGGATTTCAAGCATGTCAGTCATTGTGATTACAATTTCTAAAACATATCATTTATTCATTTTTTTTTTCTAATATATTTTTCGGTGTTAAAGAAGTTATCTTGTCCTCCCCTGAGTGCTCCGTATAAAAACATTTTGGGGGGAAAACACAGATACATTGGATTTGACAGTTTGACACCACCATTTATTTGTTTTCATGCTGCTACTCGTTACTCGACACGCAACTAGGATAACATTGGGGTGATATGTATAAAACTACTTATCCGAAAGGACGGATTTTTTTCTACATGTCCTACGATAAATAAATAATACGATAAGATCTGTCCTACTAAAAAGCGCTTGGGAACGCCCGAGAGCGCCCGAGAGCGCCCGAGAAAAGAAAAAGCGCCCGAGGAAGAAAAAAAGGCCCGGGAGAATAAGTGATTTCCTGAATGAAAAAAAAAACATTGCGTGTTTCACCCGTATAAATGGGGATATTAACGATGCTAAATCTAAAGTGTTTAGATAGTGTTGTTGCACTTTTACATTTTAGATTTAAAAATTGTATATAAGTTGGTAAATATAAGTATATAGAAGAATCATGAACGATATTGTCCTCGATCAAAACGTATATTTAGTTAGTTTAAAAAAATTCAGTTCCCGAGGTCTAATATTCGCAACTGCATGGTGAACACTTGTTCAATTACTTTTACTGTTCTTAAATAATGTGCAACTCTTTTAATTTTATAAAATTAATATTTATCTGGGAAATTTGAGAAACGTATCTGTCGGTGTTTAACGATTTATAAATCTTCAGCATAAACTGTGATCCATTATTAGCTTTTCGAAATAGTATTCATATATTATTGTTAAAATTGAAACATTCATCTCTATATATTTTCCCCGGGCGCTATTTTTTTTCCACGGGCGCTTTTTCTTCATCCGGGCGCTCCCGACGCTTTTTAGTAGGACCCGATTAGATATCTTAACTTAAATAGTTTTAAATTATTGAAAAACAATAGTTAATAGTTTTAAATAGTTTTAAGGAGTATGATTGAATTTAAGTAGAGTAGAACTCGTTTTTATAGTTTTACTTATAATTTTGCAAGTTAAATTAATCTAATCGTTATTTTTCAGTACAATATGAATTATGTTGAAACAAAGTTACAATTTCTTTTAAAAATAACAGTATGTTTTAAATAGTTTATTACAGTGTAGAAAGTTGAACGTTAATCTTTACGGGATTTCTAAATGTTATGACACCTTCAGTAGGTCAGTCTAGTCATTAAGAGTTCAAATAATAGTCGTCTGCAAATGCAGCTGGTGGATATTTAATTACATTGTTTTTATCATCTCTGGGAATCAGGTTAACTTAGTGTGAAATTTTCTGTGTAATGTTGCAGACGTAAACAGTTCGCTTTTATTACAGCGAAAACAATGTTGTGAAATTATAATAAATGTTGTAAATATTGGATAAAAAAAATTAGTTATAAGAAAACATTCGATGTCACTGCTTTAGAGGAGATGATACTTTTGCAAATTTAAATGTGAAATCACAAAAAATCCTAATGCAATTGTTATAAAATATATAACAAAACAATTATGAAGCTTAGAAATGGAAAATTACTAAATACTAAACTTGTTCAAAGGGTATCCACACGTCTCAATCTTCAAAATCGGTTATCTAAAAATACTACCATCGCTAACATTTTTAACAATAAAAATCGTGGTTACCCTTCTATCGATAAGTGTCATGCCAAAAAATGACTTACATGTCCCCGTCTTTCCACCAACAATACGGTAAGGTCCACGTTTAATGGTCGCACATTTTCCTTAAATTTTGAAACTGATATAACTTGAAAAACAAACAGTATTATTTATTTACTCACATGAAACAAACCGGGGTGTGGTATTCAGTACGTAGGAGAAACTGGACGATATTTATCTAAACGCACTCAAGAACATCTGTATCGTTTTAAAAGACCCAATAAATTCAAAAGTATCATTTACCAACACCTTAAGAAGCACAACCATCCTTTTAAATATTTAGCAGTTCAACCTTTAGAAGTAGTAAATAAGCAGCCTGGTGAATCGCATTCAAAGTTTGTACGATCACGGAAAATAATTGAATTAAATTGGATTAAAAAATTACAGACAGTTTACCCTCTCGGTCTAAATGATAATATCATGGGAATTGGTAATATATCTAGAACCAATTCCGTTAACATTTTGGATATAGTTTCTAAAACTGTTCGTAAAAAACGTTCTCACGGTCGTAGAACAAATCGCAATCAAAGAAAATTTCGGGCCAATCATACCAATATTTCGGACCTAATTTCCATTTCAAAAAGCAACGGCAGACATTATCTGTTAACAAAACTCTGTTCGTTACAGGTTAACAGGTTAAATACAATTTTGGAGGATTGCAACACAATTTCATATAGCAGTCCTAAGTATGAAATTGTTCAAATCTATATGGCATATTGTTATTCTAAATTATTTCCCAAAATTGATCGCCCTGAAGATCATAAAAAACATTTTATTAAAATTAAGTATGTCAATAAAGGCTTTGATTTTGTAAATATTGCCGGTATATTAAACGACCATTCTGTTAAAGAACAAATTCCTGGATATTTTAACAATACTGAGCTACCTCTTATTTGTTATATTTACAAGAAATCTACCCGGAAATTTGTGTTTAATTATAGTTAATTGTGTAAAGATGTTAATATCGGTGAAAATACACCTACTTCATGTAATTGCAGTAATTTCGAATATATTTATGGACCCATTTCCCATGTTATAACAGGAGATCTTAACATCGTTCAAGACCGAGAGTTAAAATCATTCCTCAGTAAAGGACCTAAATATCGTCCCCCGTCAATTATTAATTGGAATGAGTGTCGTAATATCATCAACGACTCACTCCATACTTACTGTATGAAATGGATAAAACGGGAAAAAGCTGACAAAAAATCGTTGGACTCTTTTTTTAATTCAGTAATGAAGATAGTTGATATACGTATTCAACATTTTAAAGAACATTTTACTATAAACAATAACCACAGTAAACCTATTTCTCGTATCAAACATAAACTAAAAGAACTAGCCAAGGAATTTGTTTTTGTCCCGGCAGATAAAGCTGCTAATAATATTATTATTGTTTGACGTAAATTTTACATTGAGGTTCTGAAAAAGGAAATCACCAATTCACCAACATTCCAACTGACTCCATTTTCAGAAAACGAAATCTATAACAAACATAAACTTTTAGCCACCGCTTTACAAGCAGAGCCAAATACAATGAAAGTCCCAACTATGTATTGGCTTCCGAAGCTACACAAAACCCCTTACAAATATAGATTTATTTCGTCTTCAAGCCATTGTTCAACTACTAAATTGTCTATTCTTCTTACCAGCACACTTGGTACAATTAAAAACCTGATAATAAATTGTTCAAATAAGGCCTTCGAAAATAGTGGAATAAATTACTTTTGGAGTGTCAAGAACTCGTTGGAAGTACTTGATAAATTGCATGCTTATATTGGTGATTTTGAATCTGTTCAAAGTTTTGATTTTTCTACCCTGTATACCACATTGCCTCACATTCTCATTAAGAAAAAATTCACACACCTAATTAAATGGGCATTCAAAAAATCAGAATGTGAATATATATGTTCAAACTCTTTTAGGTCACTTTTTAGTAGCAATAAACAAAAAAACTATGTTAATTGGACATGCTTTGATACTATATATGCCCTTGAATTTTTACTAGATAACATTTTTGTTCGCTTTGGGGATTCCGTATATCGTCAGATTATCGGAATTCCAATGGGGACTAACTGTGCACCACTTATTGCGGACCTGTTTTTGTATTGTTATGAGTTACAATTTATGACAAAAATAAGCAAAGACCCATCGAAACAACATCTGATAAACAAATTTAATAATACTTTTAGGTATTTGGATGATATTTTGGCTCTCAATAATGACGACTTCAGTATGTATATTAATGAAAGTTATCCTGTTGAACTTACTTTAAATAAAGCTAATACTAACAATGACCACTGCCCATTTCTCGATCTTGATATCTATATCACTAATGGAAAGCTGAATACTAAAATTTATGATAAAAGGGATGATTTTTTATTTCCTAATGTTAATTATCCGTTTTTAGATGGTGACGTTCCCTTGTCACCATCTTACGGTGTTTATATATCTCAACTTGTACGATTCGCTCGTGTATGTAACAATGTTTTAGATTTTAACGAGAGAAATTTATGTATTACTGAAAAATTATTACACCAGGGTTTTCGATATCACAAACTAGTCAAAACATTTACTAAATTTTATCATCGGTATAAAGACATCATTCGTAAATATAGCTCAACATGCAGACTTCTAATACGTTCAGGTATTTCACATCCAATTTTTTATGGTAATATTCTTTATAAAGCACAAAGGTGTCAGTATTCACCTCAGAAACTTACAAAACCTTTGAATAGACTTATTAAGAAGGGATATAATTACGATACTGTTGTCAAGTCATTAAAGATTGCATATTTTGGCGTTAATATTGAGTCACTGATAAGGTCTTTGCATCGGAACTAAACACATTATTTTTTTTAAAACAGTTGTTGGCATGACACGGGTTATGTTCTTCTCATATATGTTATGATGGTATGATACTAAACCCCTAACGGGAAGGATTGTGCCTGATGTTCATATGATGAAATCATAATCTTTCAGTCAGTTTAATTGAAGTCTGGAGCTGGCATGTCAGTTAACTGCTAGTAGTCTGTTGTTATTTATGTATTTTTGTCATTTTGTTTATTTTCTTTGGTTACATCTTCTGACATCAGACTCGGATTTCTCTTGAACTGAAATTTAATGTGCGTATTGTTATGCGTTTACTTTACTACATTGGTTAGAGGTATAGGGGGAGGGTTGAGATCTCACAAACATGTTTAACCCCGCCGCATTTTTGCGCCTGTCCCAAGTCAGGAGCCTCTGGCCTTTGTTAGTCTTGTATTATTTTAATTTTAGTTTCCTGTGTACAATTTTGAAATTAGTATGGCGTTCATTATCACTGGACTAGTATATATTTGTTTAGGGGCCAGCTGAAGGACGCCTCCGGGTGCGGGAATTTCTCGCTACATTGAAGACCTGTTGGTGACCCTCTGCTGTTGTTTTTTATTTGGTCGGGTTGTTGTCTCTTTGACACATTCCCCATTTCCATTCTCAATTTTATCATATAACAAATACTATGAGAAAAATATAAAAATATTCATAACTGTCATACAAGCGCGGAATATAGTTTCAATTGGGAGATATATTCTCCGTAACACATGCGAATATCAACCAGAATACAGGTGCGCCTATACATGCGATTTCTTTATAATAAATAACTAGAGGCTCTAAAGTACGAAGCCCTGTTGGTCTCACACAGATTATAAAGTGTCTTTTAAAGTCCTGCGCTGATGATGTGTAAAGTCTAGCGCTGGAGATATAGAGTCTAGCGCTAGAGATGTAAAGTCTAGCGCTGGATATGTAAAGTTCAGCGCTGAAGATGTAATGTCTAGCGCTGGAGATGTAAAGTCCAGCGCTGGAGATCTAAAGTCTAGCGCTGAATATGTAAAGTCAAGCGCTGAAGATGTAAAGTCTAGCGCTGGGGATGTAAAGTCTAGCACTGGAGATGTGTAAAATCTAGCGCTGGAGATATGCAAAGTCTAGCGCTGGAGATGTAAAGTCAAGCGCTGCAGATGTAAAACCAAGCGCTGGAGATGTAAAGTCTAGCGCTGAAGATGTACTATCAAGCGCTTGAGATGTAAAGTTAAGCGCTGGAGATCTAGATGTAAAGTCAAGCGCTGGAGATATAAAGTATAGCGCTGGAGATGTAAAGTCAAGCGCTGGAAATGTAGACTCCAGCGCTGGAGATGTAAAGTCCAGCGCTGGAGATCTAAAGTCTAGAGCTGGATATGTAAAGTCAAGCGCTGTAGATGTAAAGTCTAGCGTTGGGGATGTAAAGTCTAGCGCTGGAGATGTGTAATATCTAGCTCTAGAGATATGCAAAGTCTAGCGCTCAAGATGTAAAGTTAAGCGCTGGAGATGTAAAATCAAGCGCTGGAGATGTAAAGTCTGGCGCTGAAGATGTAAAATCAAGCGCTGGAGATGTAAAGTTAAGCGGTGGAGATCTAGATGTAAAGTCAAGCGCTGGAGATATAAAGTCTAGCGCTTGAGATGTAAAGTCAAGCGCTGGAAATGTAAAGTCCAGCGCTGAAAATGTAAAGTCTAGCGCTGAAGATATAATAAAATTAACGGTATCAATTTTCTTGCACCAGATGCGCATTTCGACAATACATGTCTCTTCAGTGATGCTCGTGGCCAAAATATTTGAAATCCAAAGCTTATAAAAAAAAAGATGAAGAGCTATAATACAAAAGGTCCAAAAAGTATAGCCAAATCCGTATAAAGTGTAGCACTGAAGATGTAAATTCAAGCGCTGTAGATGTAAAGTCTATCGCTAGAAATGTAAAATCGTGTTTTATAGTGTGTTGCAAATAAGGATGCAAGAAAAGCCTCGGTCACATCTTACCGGATATCTCGAACGCACGCCTAACGGAAAACCTTTTTTCCATCCGTTCATGTCCGTTAGACGTCCGTTCTTATTCGTAAGACGTCCGTCCATATCCGTTGCATGTCCGTTAAGCGTACGTTTTATCCGTCGACGTCCGTTCTGTCCGGTCGAAAATTTTGAGCATATTCAAAACGTTGAACGGACGTCCAACGGATAAAATGTCCGTTGAACGTCCGTTGAACGTCCGTTAGGCGTCCATTTTGTACGGTACTCGTCCGTTTCGTTTCCATTTTGTATACGTTACGTGTCCGTTATACATCTGTTGGTGGTCTGGATGATAAACTCACCAACGGACTTCTACCGGACGTATAACGGATAAAACGGATGTTGAACGAATGAGATCGGACTTCTACCGGACGTATAACGGATAAAACGGATGATCAACGGATCTGAAACGGATATATGCCAATTGAAATTTTCGTCAGAAATGCCAATTATTGGTATGTCAGATTTCTTAAGGTTCATGAATTCTTATTATTCATAATCAACCTTAAAGTAAGGGCGATTCTTCACAATCAAGCAGCTCTTATTTCAGACGCTGACCTTATGCGGTATTTTGAAGAATAAACCAAAAACAGTTACACCTAAACATTTTGAATATTTATGCGATGTACATGTATTATTATTGTTGCCTTTTATTTTTCCGTATATATTGTTCATCCGTTTTATCCGGTACGCTTCCGTTAGGTGTGCGTTTTATGCGGTACTCTTCCGTTGGATGTACGTTCGACATCCGTTCTGTCCGGTACGTTTCCGTTTCTCGTACTTTGCATATCCGGTATGTGTCCGTAAGGCATCTGTTACACGTCCCCTGTATTCGGTCAGTACATCAACGGACTCCCAACGGATAACAATTCTGTCAACGGACAACTTTTATTTTCATTCGTTAGACGTCCTTTCGTGCTTCGGTCACACCTTACCGGATAGCACGAACGGACGCCTAATGGATGAAAAAAAAAGATGTCCGGACAGAACGGATGTCCAATGTATATACGGATGGTATGCTGCTTTCACGAAAAAATACTTTGGGTAGCACTTTACCAAAGAGAATAAGCCTTCTGCAAATCTCTTCGATCATAAGCTTAAGTTTTATAAAAATGTCCATGAACCAGAGTTTGAATGGTGTCGAAACTTTTATATTGACTGCTTTATTTGAATGAACGAATCAGTACATTGCTTTAAAATTAATGCACTTATATAATAGAATCGAAGAGTACATCGATAGAGTATGGTTATTAAATTGGGTATGTTGTAAAGGTTAGATGAAATTGTCTACGTTTTTTTATTCTTCTGTGATGTTTTACTGTTTTCAGAGTGTTTTTTTGTTTTCATTTTTAGCCATGGCTTAGTCAGTTTATTTTCGACTTGTGGGTTTTTATGTCCTCTGGGTATCCTTTGCCTGTTTTTTTTAGGTATGATTTTTTTAAAGTAAATGAAATAGCGGATAAATGGTTTATTTTTAAATAAATAATTACCTATGTCAAATTCAAAACATTGCCAGTGTTTATCTTATGAAAGCACCAAATGTTAGACATGTCTACCGAAACAAAAACATATTCCAATAAAATCGTTATCACGATATGATCGATTTTTTAATATCTTGATGCATTATAAGCATTTCCAAAATTATTTGATTTCATAATATTAATCCACACATTATGCTATCTTATAATATTATTGATTTTTATAATATATCTTAAATTATGGTGTACCATAATATTCGTTATGGTGTAATGTAACTAGCACTTTACCAAAGAAAATAAGCCTTCTTCAAAACTCTTCAATCATTAGCTTTAGTTTTTCAAAGATGACGAGAGTTTGAATGGTGTCGATAGAGTATGTTTATTAAATGTGGTATTTTGTAGATGATAAATGATAGTTATGGATTAACCGTTTTACAGATGATATCGGATATGTTCCTTATTTCATAACTAAAATCCCCTTTCCTTTTCACGTATATGACATACCGAATTAAAGTATTTACCGGGTTTGTAATAACATGAGCAACACGACGGGTGCCACATGTGGATCAGGATCAGCATACCCTTCCGGAGCACCTGATATCATCCACAGTTTTCGTTGGGGTTCGTGTTGCTCAGTTTTTACCTTTCTGTGTTGTGTATTGGGTTCTATTATTTGAATGTTTGTCTTTTCTTTTTTAGCCATAGCCTTGTCAGTTTATTTTCGATCTATAAGTTTGACTGTCCCTCTGGAATCTGTCGCCCATCTTTCACAGCGAGTGGTTATATTGTTTTAGTATTTTGTAAGCGCGACATTTTTGTAAACTTAATAGGAAGTAACATTCATATATGTAATATATTATTGTATTAGTTTAAAGCAATTCAATGGGACGTCATATATCTTATATGAATTTACTCGTCTAAACTTAAATTGGAGAAAAACAGCTTCCTTACGACAAATCACGATAATACCATATCAACCCGGCTTTTTACTAGTCTTAAATGTTGACCAGGATTCAAGTCTTGCTAGTTCACAAAGTGTCAGTCTGTTGTCTGCTCTCTGGCTGGAGTGTTGTCTCTTTTACATATATTCCATATTTCGATCTCAATTTTATGTAATTAGACATGACGTCCTACTCGGACATATTATTGTGAATCCGGAGCAATAAGTCATTACTCTCAATAAAAAAATACTACTTAATTCGGAAATTAAGGAATACAGGTGTTATAGTTTTAGAATATTAGCCGAGATAATAGAACAATTTTTAAACCTTTATACAACATTTCTCGTAGCTTTTATATTATATTTTATTGTTTGAATCAACTGATTTACCATTCAATGAATTGCGATTAACACGTAGTGATTGATATTTGTTTGGAGTGTTCAAATCTCTATATTATAAATATTTAATATATTTATTTATATTATTCTATATTATATTTTGACTAACAAACTTCGTGTTTTGACTAGTATAATGTGTAAAGAAGTCAACGAATAAATTTGGATAAATAGAAATAGAATTTTTTTTTTTCGATTTTAATATTATATATTAACAAACAAAAATAAAAGTCTATTATAAATGTCGTCATGCATAAGTCATCATCCACATTTCATACAGTACTTATATATGTATTTCCAAAAGATTATTTTGACAGGTTGCACTCCCATTAGTATGTTGTGATATAATTTCAACTAGGCATTAATATTATGAGTTCATTCTGCAATGTGTATAAATTTTCATATCAAACGTAAATTATGTCATCTGTTTCTTACCAATTAATCATACTGCTGAACTAAATAATATTGTATTACATGACCTTGCTTCGCTTTGAAATAGTTTAATATTTACAATTTATTTCTTCTGCTGTTTTTATACTTGTATATAAATTAATTTTGTGGTTCTCAAGAACCAATATGTTATCTTAATTTTTTAAGAATTTTTTTCTGCAGATATATAGAAGTCAAATGGACAATAACTGAATTTTGATATGCAACGTGTTATGTAGGAAAATAACAATCATACATGTCATAGTGCTGTTTTAAATACTCAGGTGTATCTATCATCAAATATTGACCGACGTCGAAATAAATATGTATTGGTAATACATCAAAATGAATATCTAATTTCTACCTGCCTATGTTTATAGATTATGATTTTTTTTTAAATTCTGTCTTGATGTCTCGATTTTTATTCTAAGATGTAATTTTTATTTACATGTAAGACAACACAAGAGACTTTTCTTTTACAGACACAATTTTAATTTTAAAGGATTTGAAAAGAAACATTTCAAATTTGATGGTGACAGAAAAAATACGTTGTATGCATGTGTATTCGAATTAATGTACCCACCTTACCCAATATACACAAATACACATAAGCAACATTAAAACGGTCTGCAACATAAACTGAATTTGAAACAATAACAATTGCATGTAATGAGTTTTTGTGGATCTGACCATTAATTAAATTTCGTCAAATCAAGACATATAAACACGTGAAAGTAATGTGTTTCTATACCTATTGTGTACATAGTCATTTATAATTTATAAAGACGTCTGAAGGATGTGTACTATTTTTTTGTAACATTTCCCCTTGATAAAACTAATGTATTGAAAACGAGGTCAACTGACACACTTATTTTCTACATTTATTTTCTAAAACACGATTTATTCATTGTTTAAGGAACGATAATACATTTAAGAAAAATATGGCTTATAAGACGACACGATTTGTCTCCCTTGTACAAAATACTGTCCTAGATAAAAGACATTGAAGACGAAAGCATTTTAAATATGACGCGAGAAAGGCGACGATTGTCGGATGAATATTATCAATAGATGATCATGAAAATAGCATTTTAGGATTAATAAATTACGGAACTTGTTAGCAGTACCCAAAACATTGTTTTTCGGACACATCAAATTTAATTTTTTCATGCATAATTATGAAATTCAATAATATTCAAAATTATGGATACGCATAATATAACTGGAAATATTATTTAATCTCATAATATTATGGATTTCCATAAAGCAGTCAAATTTAGCCAATTCCATAATATTATGGAGTTCGCTAAGTGCCCCGACTGATCGTGACACCAAATCGTCTACACTGTATCTAATGCGTTAGACGACTCGACCATCTTGGCTTCAAAAATAATTAAGCTTTTGGTGGCCGGTTGTTACCTTTCCTCCTTTGTTTTGATCAAGCGCCGTGATACAGGACATGATTTGGTATATAAGGCATGGAGATGGAATTTTAGTTATCCAAGTCAATATCTGAGTAAAAAGAGAGGTAATCAAGTTTTAAAACGTTATATACTACTATAACTGAGAAAATGAAAACATAAATTTCCATTTTTTTTCTTTTCAAAATGTTAAATGCTGATTCCTTAGGTCACAATTTACTCTGACACACGGGTCTGGCATATAAAAGAGGGACGAAAGATTCCAGAGGGAGAGTCAAACTCATTAATCGAAAATAAACTGATAACGCCATGGCTAAAAATGAAAAAGACAAACAGAAAAACAGAAAAAGAATGGTACACATGACACAACATGGAAAACTAAAGAATAAGCAACACTCACCCGCCCAAAACTAGCTAAGGTGATCTCAGGTACTCCGGGAGGGTGAGCAGATCATGCTCCTCATGTGACATCCGTCGCGTAGCTTAGGTGATAAATACTCTTATTCGGTAGGTCACATTCATGAAAGGGCAGGGGATTGTAGTTACGACGTGAGAAAAATATCTGATATCATTTATGAAACGGTTATTCCATAACGGTCAATCAACTCGTGATGGCGTCCGAAAATTTACGAAGGGACGACTTCAACTGCACCATTTGGAACTCTTGGCTTCCATCTAGCAAGAAAATCATGATAGAAAAAGCAAGAACGGCTTATTGTATTAATTGTGAGGTATATACCCCGTATGCAGTTGTTGCTGGAATGTTGCTACTAAGAAATAGAAATTAACATTTGGATGTTGAAATCTTCTCTTGTGTCGTTAAGTTTTGTTTTCATCCGACCCGAATTGTCAATTTCTAGATGTATGTCAAGATATGATGCCGACTTAACTGTATCTGTTTTATCTTTTATCTCTCGTTCGATGGGATAAATGCGTTCACAAAGTTACCAAATTTTGAATTATTTAGTGAAGAACATCATCAATATAGCGGAAAGTAGAGTTTAAGGATATTGCTAACTTCTTATCTTTCTTCTTAAGAAGTTCCTGCATTAAGTCAGCCTTATTATAATAAGCAAACAAGTTGGCAAGAAGAAGGGCACAATTGGTCCCCATTGGAATGCCGACTGTCTGTTGAAAAAGACGTCCTCCGAACATTACAAATCTGTTGTCAATCAAGAAATTATGTATCTTGTTTATGTCAGTTTCAGAGAATATATTGTTTGAATCACAGTGATCCTTTACATAGCAGGGTTAATCCCTGTAACAATTATACGCCTGGTACCTTTGATAAATGTTAACATAAGAAATAATGCAGCATAAAAGTAATATAACTGTTCTTAATGCGATTTTATAATCTTCACGTTTTGAAATGAAAAAAATTGCGTATTGTGCAATAACTTTTGTTTTACTCATATATAGGATCACTATGAATTACAGAATAATTTCTTATTTGCAATAACGAACACAAAAATGAAACATCTTTGTGGCGTAAATGTTGACACTCTTTTAAAACTTAGTGTCTTTATATTTGTATCATCAACATGAAAGAATAATAATAATAATAATAATAATAATAATAATAATAATAATAATAATAATAATAATAATAATAATAATAATAATAATAATAATAATAATAAAAATAATAATAATAATAATAATTGTATTTTTATTTATTTTAAGAGGTTACACAGTTAGCTATAAAGATAAACTTCCCTGAAGCCCTCATGTAATACAAAGAAACATAACAAACAATAAAAAGATATCTTAATTCAATATGTTTGTGGTTAAGATATCAGATTATAAATAAAAAAAAGAAAGACTGTAGTAAGGACTTTTCAATTTTTTAATTTTGTTTCTATTGAAACTTTCAAAAATGGGTTTGATTATTCATTTTGTGTAGTTTTAGTACCCAAGTGTTAAAACATCTCTGGTTTTGTATTTGCGTGCTCCTAATATAAGTAAATATTGGTTCTGATACACAGATTTGATGAAGAGTGAATTTGTTGTCAAAGTTCTGTGGGCACAATATTAAAAGATATTTCAAAGTAGGTCATATTGAAGTTAACTAATAGTACTACTATTAAACGTCTTTTCTTTTCAAATGTATTTGCTGGAATAAATTGACGACATAAATTATAAAGCATCGTTGTATAACATAACATCAAAAGGAATGTTTGATATATAATTGCATATGAAAATTTATAAAGTGTTAAAATCACTCATAAAATTTGAAAAAAAGAAAAATTAAGTTATTTAATTCTTCATATAAAAATGAAGATGTGGTATGATTGCCAATGAGACAGCTATCCACAAAAGACCAAAATGATACAGACATTAACAACTATAGGTCACTGTTCGGCCTTCAACAATGAGCAAAGCCCATACCGCATAGTCAGCTATAAAAGTCCCCGATAAGACAATGTTAAACAAGTCAAACGAAAAAAACTAACGGCCTTATTCATGTAAATAAATGAACGAAAAACAAATATGTAACACATAAACAGATGACAACCACTGAATTACAGGCTCCTGACTTGGGACAGTGACATAACAGTGCAACATAAGAACGAACTATAAAAATCAGTTAAAAAGGCTTAACTCATCAGATGGACAAAAAGATAAGTGGACGTGGCCGGGTACTTATACATCCCGACACAAAAAGACACAATGAACAGATCTGAGAGTACTCGCAGTTATCTGACAGCTTTAGTCGCCGTCACGTAAAATTGGCACCATGATTTTTGTCAAAATTTTCTTAAATATCGACCGCGTTTACTCGAGATCATGTTTTTCAATTAGCGGAATAAAAATCCAATCCAAATATATACTACTTTCCTACCTTTTATTGTGATTGCACAGTATAATCCTGACCTTCACAAAATCCAAGATTATTTTGTATGGTGGAATCCGACATTGTTATTACCGGAAGTGTTGCCGTGGAGTCCACGTGCTCTCAATTTTCTTTTGTCCCTCGGAGCTGTGCGTCATCTTTAAGCAAAAAGCGCGGGAAATCGTATCATGAGTGACAATGATATTACCGGAGATCAACGAATGTTATGTAGTAAGGGATCCTCATAGAAAGCAAGATGGCGGTTTTACAATGAAAACAATCTTGAAAAATGTGAAGGTCAGGATTATACAGTGCAAACACAATAAAAGATAGGACAGTAGTATATATTTGGATTATATTTTTATTCCGCTAATTGAAAAACATGATCTCGAGTAAACGCGGTCGATATTTAAGAAAATTTTGACAAAAATCATGGTGCCAATTTTACGTGACGGCGACTATAGTTTAAGGCCACTAACAACTAATAAAAAAAATCATGCATTTAAGACTTAAACAAGTTGAGGCCACCTCCGGTGCAGGATTTTCTCGCTGTGTCGAAATTACATTATTTGGTATTTTTTAGAATAAATTATTGGTTTAGTTTTATCCAAACTTCAAAATCAAATCTTTATATCTCTGGAAAAATTTAGTAAGGTTTTAAGTAATTTATGGTATCGATATTCCTGGTCTAATTATTTCCCAGTGATACATAGGTCGCGTTCGTTAAAATCCAAAAACGTCACAACAGACACGGGCATAGCGAACAAGTTGTGAAATATAAACACCGTAAGATTATCTCCATCTAAAAATGGAACATGACAGTTGTTATCCATTCGTTTGATGTGTTTGAGCTTTTTATTTTTCTGTTTTGAATTTTTCTCGGAGTTCTGTATTTTTACGATTTTACTTTTTACTTGTTCAGATATCGTGAAATTGAATAGATACAAATACACTTATAGGGTATATGCATCGGAACTAAACACATTTATTGAAATAAAACAGTTGTTGGAATGACACGGGTCAAGTTCTTCTCATATATGTTATGATGGTATTATACTAAACCCTTAAACGGGAAGGATTGTGTCTGATATTCATATGATCATAATCTTTCAATCAGTTAAATTGAAGTCTGGGGCTGGCACGTCAGTTAACTGCTGGTAGTCTGATGTTGTTATTTGTTTATTATTGTAATTTTTTTCATTTTTGTTCATATATATTTACCTACTGTGAAAGACCTGAAGGTTTAATAAAGCATGAACACAAAAATAGATTTACCTACTGTGGAAGACCTGAAAGTGTAATAAAGCATGAAAACAAATACAGATTAACCATCTGTGCAAGACCTGTAGGTGCAATAAAGCATGACAACAAATATAGATTTACCTACTGTGGAAGACCTGAAGGTGTTATAAAACATGATAACAAATATGGATTAACCTACTGAGGAAGACCTTTAGGTGTATAAAAAGCATGAAAACAAATATAGATTAACATACGGTTGAAGACCTAAAGGTTAATGAAGCATACAACAAATATAGATTAACCTGTTGTGGAAGACCTGAAGGTGTAATTAAGCATGAAAACAAATATAGATTAACCTACTGTAGAAGACATGAAGGTGTATTTAAGCATGACAACAAATATAGATTAACCTTCTGTGGAAGACCCGAAGGTGTAATAAAGCATGAAGACAAATATCGATTAACCTACTGTGGAAGACCTGAAGGTTTAATAAAGCATGAAAACAAATATAGATTAACCTACTGTGGAAGACCTGCAGGTGTAATAAAGCATGAAAACAAAATATAGATTAACCTACTGTGGAAGATATTAAGGTGTTATAAAGCATGAAAACAAATATAGATTAACCTATTGTGGAAGATATGAAGGTGTAATAAAGCATGAAAACAAATATAGATTAACCTATTGTGGAAGATATGAAGGTGTAATAAAGCATGAAAACAAATATAGATTAACCTACTGTGGAAGATATGAAGGTGTAATAAAGCATGAAAACAAATATAGATTAACCTACTGTGGAAGATATGAAGGTGTAATAAAGCATGAAAACAGATACAGATTAACCTACTGTGGAAGATATGAAGGTGTAATAAAGCATGAAAACAAATATAGATTAACCTATTGTGGAAGATACGAAGGTGTAATAAAGCATGAAAACAAATATAGATTAACCTATTGTGGAAGATATGAAGGTGTAATAAAGCATGAAAACAAATATAGATTAACCTACTGTGGAAGACCTGTCGGTGTAATAAAGCATGAAAACAAATATAGATTAACCTACTGTGGAAGACCTGAAGGTGTAATAAAGCATGAAAACAAATATAGATTAACCTACTGTGGAAGATATGAAGGTGTAATAAAGCATGAAAACAAATATAGATTAACCTATTGTGGAAGATATGAAGGTGTAATAAAGCAAGTGCAATAGATGACGGAAAATGAGACTGTTGATAACCTGATAAACGATTTACGGGAATAGTAATATTTTGACTGTTACGCAAATTATAATTACAAATATCTGATATCCGGAACCAAATCGTGTAAATAATCTGGCGCTTGGTTATTTATAATCTTATAAAACATAGATAATTTTTTAACCTCCCGTCTGACGCTTAATTTTTTCCAACCCGTCTGCGATGCACATGACCACACCCACTCTGTTTTTGTCAAACGTATTTCAATTTGCATCCATGCAATGAGATAATCCTTTTCAAATGTTTTTTTTAAAGTTCGCTATGATGTTGTACTGTTACAACTTTATCTCAGTTTACAGAAGGATCGGGATCCCACTTACAGGTTTAGCCCCGTGGTTAACACGTTTGTTGCTGAATTACATATTTGTTTTTCGTTCATTTTCTTTTCGATATGGTATTGTTCAATGTTGAAGGTTATACAGCGACCTTTAGTTGTTTATTTGTTTTTCATATGTTTCCTTCTTAACAATTATACCGCATCTTCTATGTTATTGTGCTAGTGCTACTTTTGAAATAAATATGGTGAAAACTTCCGGCATTTACTATGTGTTTCAAAAAATAAACACAGTAAGATTTTTGTAAATCTCATTAATGGTAATGAGGATAGAAGAATGGTTTCGCTAATTTGAACACATCTGTCGATTGGAGTGAAACTGATATTTTTTTAATTGTCAACCTACTTGCAATGACACCTGGGAAAACAATATTACAACTGTACCATTTGAAACCTTTCGTTGTGTTCGTGCCAGCAGAAAAATTTGACCAAAGAAATAGTGATATGAAATGCAAGCTTTTTATTACTTAAAAAGTTGACTTCAAGACATCAAAAACTTTAACAGAAAGCCATAATATATCAAGGGACATGCAAACTCATAAGTCGAAAATGAACTTACAACGTCATGCTGAAAAAAAAGACAAACAATAGTATTCAAAAAAACACCAAAGTAAACTAAAGACTACAATGTTAGCAAAAAGAGTCCCATCAAAACATTTCGGGTGATATCAGGAACTCCGGAAGGTTAAGCTTATTATACTCCACATGTGGCACCCGTCGTTACTTTTCTAAAAGTCATTATCAACATATCACCATTGCTCAAAATGTTTAAGACCATGTTAAAAGTCCTATTTAGTTTTCATTCATTCTTATTACCGTGCCCATTTAACCTATAAGGATAATCCATCGTTAGATCAAACTAACGATGAAAGCAATCTTCAAGGTTCCCATTCCTACTCAAAAACTAGTGTGCGAATATACAATAACTAAAGATGTCACTATTTTTTAACAATTTAAAAAAAAAAAAACTTAAAGGACACTATCTGCCAAGATCCTATTAAAAAATTATTTGATCAACTTCTGATGACACTGAAATGGTCACTGAAACAAATTAAGTAATCAAAAATACTGACATGTTCTGAAATGATCCTTTTGATAATTAAGTATTGCACTTGATCTACACGGTGTCATATTTGGTTGATTACTTTTTTGTAAACATATATCAACGGTTACCCTTATTTCATTATCTACAATTGTTATTTTTACACAAATGACAAAATGACCAACAATGACACTATCTGAATCATTGTATATAACTAAATACAACAAAAAATTTGAATATACCCTCTAAACAAATTCAACAATCAACCAAAGATGATACTACTTTTGATTAATTTTCAAGGGTGTATTCAAGATTTGCAGAAATGGCTGCTGAGGGTAATTATAAAAAAAGAACATGTGGTATAATTGCCAATAAGAAAACTATCCACAAAATACCAAAATGACACAAACATTAACAATTATAGGTATATAAGCTGAATTGCAGAGCGACGGGTAGCCATTCGTTTTGTTTCACTATTAACTAAAAACAACAAAAATTAAATCAAAGTAACCTCATCTCCCGTTATCCACAACTTCTGTATGTCTACCTTCACCACTTATGCGGAAAAAATTACACATTTAACACATAAAAAAGATATAAAAGAAAACCCATGGGTTTAAATAAAAACTGCAGAATAATCATTTGAGGGTAAGGAGATAAGTTGTGTTGGTATCATATTTGTTAAATATATTGGGAGATATTAGCAGGCAAAATCGAGAAAACTGTGCAAATGATGATACAAGCATGAAAATTACCACCAAACATCATCATTATATATTTTTTAAGAAACAACTGCTGGCCATTAAAAAAATATTTTTTTCAAGATGGCCACGGCCTTTTTCTAAAATGGCTGTTTTTACAGTTTGAAAATACTAATTTTTTTTCTGGAAAACTTTTCTTTTACCTTCTTTTAATGAAAAACAGCTATCAAGTTTCTTAGCTACCTTCCTTACAGGTGAAAAATTTACGCGAAATGAATATTTGACATATCCAGGGTTTGCGCTTGCGCAGAAATGTATCAAATTCATAAAAAACCATTTGAACTCTTTACTCTAAAATAAGTGTTTTTGGAATTTCCATGATCCTATGAGTTTGTTTTATATTATTTTCAAGGTTATGATACACATGATTTTACATTTTTGCGCATGCGCACCTATTTATAGACATAAAGAGCGATTTTTATGCACTTCCAGGGCACACTGGTATACATCGTAGTTCATCTCATTACTCTTTAAATCGAGGCTCTTGTTGAAATGTTCAAGTAAGTGTAACATCTATGAAGCCACTGTTTAAAAACAAGCCCATTCAGTTGCAATGGTCAGCTATCAAGTTGGATAAGGCGTTAAATGTGGTTAATATGGGAGAAACATCAATAGTAACGGCAGATCATCCACTTTTGTTAATTACTATTTACCTACCCCTTGTAATCATGGAGAAGTAGATATTACACGAATGTTTGTCCATGTTCGGTTTGGTTCCTGTACGTGACATATCAAATGCGTTTGGTCCTGCTGTAGCTACTCTGCCTTTCGTTCATGCATGCAGTGAATGTGATACTTTATCGGATTTTCTTGGGAAAGGGGATAGGTCAGTTGAATTGGATGACTTTTGAAGTATTTCCAGATGTAAGGGACATTTTTGTTCTTCGCTGAAGTATGAAGACACATGAATGGACATCATAGAAGCATCTGTTTTCATTATGTATGACAGAACAACATCAACATTTGCTGTTAACAAGGCGAGATGTAAATTCTTACCCAGGAAGCGGAGGCATTGTGATGTAGTTTCGCCTACAAGAGTTTTTTTCTCGGAGCACATTCACGAGATTCATATCAAGAAGGACAAGTTTGTGCTCAGCCTGATTGATGTATTCGACATGTTATTGTTCCAAGTCATGAACACTGGGGTTGAAAGAAAAAAAATTCGATTACAGTTGGGGACTTCTTCGGCTGTAGTTGCATCCTCCTGTCAGGAACTTATGAAATGCGAAGGCAAAAAATCGATCGGTGTAGACAACTGTAAATGCTACCGTTCTGTCCTTCCTTGTACGGATTTTTTGTATTGGCTACTGTCAGATTATTATAAGATACCTGTCTATCTAACAAAACTAGGAATGTAAACTTAACATAGAATGTGATATCACTTGTTAAGTTGATTGAAATTAAAACACAAATACATTTTAAAAATATTTGCCGCCATTTTGGAACCGGAAGTCACTTTTTTTGTCATTTATGTGATGTTTTTACGTAGGTTAGGAACTCCTTTTTACTTTTTATCAAAACTTACATTGGATTGTACTCAAACGCAGCTTTCAAGGATTTACGAAATGTAACCAATTGCATATGACGCCATTTGCAAAATGATCGATAGCCATTTTGAAAAAATGAAAATTTTTGATGGCCAGCACCTGATATTTTTTAATTATCATTTAGTCAACCTTGATACCAAATTTCATGCTTGTATCACAATTTGCACAATTATGTCCATAATATCTCCCACAAATAGAAAACAAAACGTTAATAGTAACACTGTGCTTTAGTGAACGATACAATATACTGTGGATTCATTTATTTTCGTGGGTACCAATTTTCGTGGATTAAGAAAATCTTGCATGTTCGTGGATATTTAATTTCGTGGTTTTGCCGAGTGTGTATATATAAACCTATATGAATGTTTGTTTTCGTTGAACATTCAATTTCGTCGTTCTGCTTTACCCACGAAATCCACGAACATTGGAATCCAACGAATAATAATGAACCCACAGTATATGGGTTCAATAAACTCCATATGGGATGAGAGCTAGTAGCGACACTCGAACACTATATGCAATTTACTTACCTCATATTTATCGAGTTTAGTCACTAGCACGGTATCTGGATGATTCGTTCTAACTCCGATTCGTACCAACCAATTTGTCTCATTTTTGCAAGAACAGTATCAAACAATATTAACTATATATGCCTGATCAATTTAATTTTCAATACTGAACATATAATTCAGTGGTTGTCGTTTGTGTATGCGTTACAGATTCGTTCTTTACGTTTATTTTTGTATACAACTAAGTCCGTAATTTTTATCGTTTAAATTATTTTACATTGTCATATCGGGGTGTATAGCTGACTATAGGGTATGAGATTTGCTCATTAATGGTGGCCATTGTGGTGATTATTGTGATTACGTGTATATGCCCCGAACTTTTAACAGTTTATACTAGTATTTAATGTTTTAACCTTAATCACCCCTACAATTAATTTAGGATTACCACATAATTCAATATGATCAAAATGCATATATATATTTTCTTTCGTATGCAACCGCATGCGACGTACTTTGATTTGGTGGCATTACACCTCTACGAAAACTGTGACCAGAGTACTGAGAACTGTCGTATCAAACAGATTTTAAAGACTGTTTTAATCTGGTTAGAAACCCTTTATACAGGAGCATATTTCTATTGATACAGAATCAGCACACAATCTTATCTAATCTTTCCAGGGGCATGTTGATACAGAATAATATAACCCCTCTGATTGATAAAGAAATGCTAACGCTCAGAATAAATTTCGATTATCAAGGCCAAGACCATATGTAATTTCAAACAAATATATGGCCTCCATGAATTATTTCTTAACCAACACATGGATTACACTTAACGAAACCATTCTTTTCATAAATTTTTGTTCTGTTTGTTTTCTTCTATGATACCGGAACCTCTAACAAGTTATTCAATGCATGTGTTTTTGCTCATTGTTGAAGGTTACATTTACTGATAGTTTAAACATACAAACATGTACATTGTTTTTCATGGGAAAATTCAGAAATCGAGAAGAATCAGGTTGAACAAATTAACTCCAAATGTTATAATTATTGCTTAACGAGGGATGGATATTTATGAAAGATCTGAAATTGATAAGATAACGGTATCTCCTTTCTCAACGACTGTACCTGTATGCCATTAGGATTATGTAGGTTATTTGTCATTTTAGCAAGGTTTAGCAAGCCGCAAAACCACCTAAAACCAACCATTTTGTTCTTAAAATATCCTGTTCCAACTCAGGAAAATGTTGTTTCGTGGTTTGCCTCTTTGTTTTAGTTTTTAACCCGGATTTGTTTTATCTCAATTAATATGGTACTTAAGAACAGCTGTATACAAACTGTTGTCTTTATTTTGCAATCAAATGGCATCGTCTTTTTTATAGTTATAAAAACATTAATACATTAAAAGAAGTTAACAAAAACAGACACTAAATAATTTTATTCTGATTATATTGCTGCTAAAAATTGTTAACACAAAACTAATCTGAAGTACAATTCATACACCATTTCATTTATACCTTTGCAAAATAGTAACAATCAGTATACAGTATTCAATTGATAATTACATATCTCTTTGGAAAATTTGTCATTAGTTGAACATTTAATTTCGTGGTTCATCAGTGTTCAACTTTCCCTACAAAATCCACGTAAATTAGTATCCAACGAATAATAA
The DNA here is from genome assembly GCA_037788925.1 of Mytilus galloprovincialis. NCBI lineage: Eukaryota > Metazoa > Mollusca > Bivalvia > Mytilida > Mytilidae > Mytilus > Mytilus galloprovincialis. The sequence goes on from CM075338.1 coordinate 83,554,355, forward strand.
TAAATTTACATTAGAACACATGTAAACCAAATGCAGATGAAATTGTAGTAATGCAAAGGAATAAGGCTTCACGGAAATTGTATACATCATTTTTACATATGTAGAAAAATAACTTTACAGAAGATTTAATGGTATTTTATTTTTCAATGTTATTATCACAAAGGAATTGAGTAATACTTGAAAGTACACCTGCCTGAAGTTATTATCGGGTTTTATAAAACAATAGCTTGGGTATGAATAAAATAAATAAAAATTGTATACCACATTACCAGGTAAAGGGGGACCCCTCTGGCATGTTTAACCCCGCCACATTATGTATGTGCGTGCCTGTCTGAAGTCAGGAGCCTGTAATTTATTGGTTGTCGTTTGTTTTTTGTTATTTTTGTTTTTCATAAATAAGGTCGTTGGTTTTCTCGATTAAATTGTTTAACATTGTCATTAATTTTATTGCTGACTATGCAGAATAGGCTTTGCTCATTGTTAAACGCCGTATGGTGACCTTAAGTTGTTAATAACTGTGTCATTTAGGTCTATTGTGGGAACTTACCTCATTGGCAATCATACCACATTTTCTTTTGTCATATCTAAATGAATACATCAATTTATAGGTAAACACCATTTTTTTTTTCTTTTTAAAACTTAGATATTTCTATGTTTTAGTCACACTTGTGTTTGGTTGCTGCTTAACATTGAGTTACTTCTATCTAACTGTATGACTTTAATGTACAATAAATTGTAGAATCCTAATTTACAGGCGTATTATGATACAAAAATCTACAAATCAGAAAAACAAAAATACAGCAACACAACAAATGAAATAGCATTCCAATCACAAAAACAATACAGTGTACAGTGTAATTTTGTCTAAATATATTCAGTACTAATATGGAATTTAAAGAATGAAAAATTCAGAAACAGTCCTCTTATTTGTATGACAGTCACAAAATAGGTCCACAGTATTAACAATAGCATGTGAGGAACAGTAGTAGATATGAAAAAAAAGAGTCAAAAATTGGGGTACAGCAGTCAACTTTGTGTTTTGATAGCAATCACTTTAAAAACAAACGGACATGTCAATAAAGGAAAACTATAGGCATTTAAACAAAGAACATTATGCAAAAATGAAAGGAAAAACTACAATAATCAGAATACAACAACAAACTTCAAACAATATGGAAGATACTGCATGAAAATTATAATTAGATAAAAATGTAAAACATGGAAGATGCATTGGCACTCACACCACATCCTTACATATATCATTATCAATATAAGAGTAAAAAAAATATGGAAAATACAGCATGCAAATTACATTAAGACAAAAACCTTAATATTGACGATGTAACATGAATATCAACATAACCCTGTTAAAAATGTAAAAAAAAACCAACATTTGCATTCAAATCATATTGAGACGAACTCTGCATAATATGAGATAATTGAATGAAATAGAAAAAGAACAACAACTATAATACAGAATACACATCACATATAGACAATATTTGTGAATAATTGGAGATAATACAAAATTATAATAACAACCTGTAATTATGTAAAAACATTTATACTGTCAATACAATATGAAAGCTTAAAAATAAGAATTAAACAAAAACTGTGAAATATAAAACTTAAAGCATCAAAATGATAATCAAAAATGTAAAACAAACAAGATACAGCATGCAAATCATAATAAAACAAAAAATGAAAAATAATGAAAACATACAGCACGAAAATCAGAGTCACACAAACCCTCCCAAATATAGAAAATACAGCATTGAAATCATAAGTAAAAAAGGTACAGCACTACACTTAGAATGAATTAAAAACTGTAGATACAAAATAAAAGTAATAAAAAGACTACGACTGATCAGACTACAAATAAACTCATCATAGATACCAGGACTAAATTTAGTATATACGCCAGACGCGTTTCGTCTACAAAAGACTCATCAGTGACGCTCGAATTCAAAAAGTTTAAAAGGCCAAATAAAGTACGAAGTTGAAGAGCATTGAGAACCAAAATTCCTAAAAGTGTTGCCAAATAAAGTGGAAATAAAGTTGCCAAAATTCCTAAAAGTGTTGCAAATATAAAGTGGAAAACTATCGTTAATTTAGAAAACAATGACAAAATTTTAAAGTTAGGGTAGAAGTGTTTTTTTTAACTTAATGGTGTACTTATGATAAGTGTCAATTGTTCACAAAACATTTCATAGAATATTTACATTTAACCAACGTTCACAAAACAAAACCATCAATTTCCAGCAAAAAAGTACGTAGAGTGGTACAGTTGTACTCATTAATATCAGCACACTGATGGTACTACGCATCACCTATGTCTCTTCTGTTTTTTGTGAAAAATACAGAACAAAATAATGTTAGGGGAAGTTATTGGGTATGTGTCTTGTACACCTGCTTGCATTAGAAATAAACAGAAGTATCAGTAATGGGTTTGAATGAATAGCAATAGATATTAAACACAAACATAAGTAATGAGATGAATTGCAGTAGATATCAAACAGAGACAGAAGTAATGGGATGAATATCAGTATATATCAAACAGATAAGTTGATACATGACAGGAGTAATGTGATGAATTGTAGTAGATATTTTACAGAAACCAATATAATTAAATCAATATCAGTAGATATCAAACAGAGACATAAGTTAAATGATGAATAACAGTAGATTTCAAACAGTGACAGAACTAATAGAATGTATATCATGAAATGTTAAACAGAAACATATGTTTTTGAAAGAATCACGGAAAATAACAAACAAAACATCAAACAACGAGATTATTAGAAAACCAACTTTTCTACTGTCAAAGAAGACAATTCAAACAGGAAGTTGATCTGCCCTTTTCTTGTGTTCTGTCAAGATTGATACTAAAGATGTATGTTCATTATCTATTGCAATGCATAAAGGGGATTTTCCATCTATTCTAGATATTTGTGAGTCTGCTCCTTTATGTAACAATAACTGAACAATTTCATCATGTCCTAATTCACATGCATAAAACAATGGTGTTGTTCCATCTTCTTTCTTATGGTTGGTGTTAGCATTGTAGTCCAGAAGGCAATTGACTACATCTTTTCTACCCATAAAACAAGCGATGTGTAATGGAGAGGAACCAGCTACTACATCAAATGTATAATTCACTGACTTCTGACTGACGTATTCTTTTACACGTGATGCTGTACTCTTTACAAGGGTATCGAATATGTCTTGCTTTAATTCTCTTAAAGTTCCAGTTGGATGATTTTTTATCATATCTGCTATATACTGTTTACTATAGATACAGATATTAGAGTCAGCATTATTCTCTAACAGTAACTGTGTTATCTCAATGTTTCCATCCAGTGCACTGAAATATAAAGCATTACCTCCATCATATGTCTGGGCATTAATGTCTGGTTTATGTTTCATTAATGGCTGGACAAGACTCGGACTGTTACTGATACTGATGTTATTATAAACATATGACGTACTCAGTGGTGTATTGTCACATGGATCAGGATTCCATTCTAACAGTAATCTGACTATGTCAGTATGTCCATACATACTTGCCTGTATCAGAGGACTCCGGCCATAATTGTCACATAGATTAACATCAGGATTCCTCTCTAATAGTAACTTTACTATATCAGTATGTCCTCCATCACTTGCATGTAACAGAGGACTACAGCCATCATTGTTACATAGATTAGCATCAGGATTTCTCTCTATCAGTAACTTTACTATATCAGTATGTCCGTTTTGACTAGCCTGTAACAGAGGACTACAGCCATCATTGTTACATAGATTAACATCAGGATTCCTCTTTAACAGTAACTTTACTATATCAGTATGTCCTTCCTGACTAGCCTGTAACAGAGGACTCAAGCCATCATTGTTACATATATTAACATCAGGATTCCTCTCTAACAGTAAGTTTACTATATCAGTATAGCCTTCCTGACTTGCCATCAACAGCCCACTTACCCCATCATCTCTACATTGATCCACATCAACACCATTACGTAATATCCACTCTACCATATCACTATACCCATCATAACACGTATCTATCAGTGGAGTAGTACCTGATAAACAGTTCTCCTTTGGTATCACTGTATCCTTGGTATTGGCTAATGTGACTTGCATTGGTTTGTCCAGCTGTTCTAACTTTTCTAATAATTTTTGTCTAAATGATGACACTCTCATATTATTGTTACTGAACATAACTGCCACTTTTCCTTTTAGCCAGTCCTTGATAAATCTTTGTAAATACAATTCTAAATAATCATCTCGTATTTTAATAATGAAATCTATGTTACTTATCTTGTCATCGGGTGATGTCTGCCAAATAAAACGTGAATGTACCAAATTACTATCACCATGGTCAATTAAACATTCAATCATTTTCAGACTAAAGTAATTAGCGAGGAAGTCAAACAATTTATCATTTAGGGTGCTATAAATTCCATTCTGTCTTGATATAAAAGTACCATCTAGAGTTTCAAGTGCTTTCTTTAGTTAAGCCTTTGATGGACTTCGGTCTAAATGACAAGCATCATATGCGTCTTTTATCATGTGTCGCTGTTCATTTTTTATTTTACCCTCGAACCATTTGTCTTCTAACTGATTATTAAAGAGAACACATAAAGCAAGACTACATAGTTTATAGTTCCCTTCGTCACCATGCTCACTTAACCTGTCTAGTTCACCTTTATAGACTTCAAAAGGATTGTTGAAATACTCGTTAACGTGTACATTTTGTTTTTCGTGATATAAAGAACATAAAAGAGGAAAGAAATAACTTTTATGAGATTCCAAATCAATATCGGTTATGCTTGTACCAATATATGCTTTTGCTATATTTTGTTTTTCTACCGATGTTAGGCATAACTTATCTGATGTTAAGTTACATTCACATGATCTAAAAGGAACTAATATATTAAACCTATGATCTTTATACACTTGTAACCTACATGATACAATAATCTTACAAGATCTTTCTGCAATAACTGTGTTAATCACAGGTAAAAATTGTTTCCAGTTCTCAATCTGACTTTGGTTGGCAGTAAAATTTCCACAAATGTCATCTACAATGAAGACTGTCGGTATATCTGATTGGTAATAATCTCTAATATCTTTGGGTAAGTACACTGGGACAATTTTGTATCCTTTTGTCTGTAAAAAAAGTGCCGCATGTCTACAGATAAAAGATTTCCCTGCTCCTGATGGGGCAGTTAAAGTCACACAACTGTTGTCCTGTAAACATTCCATGACATACTCACTGGCTCTCGTAGACACAAACACCTTATCTTTCTTTTTCCAATCTTCTATTTGTCTTTGTATCTGACCTGATTATATATAAATATAGGTTAAGTTTATTAAAAATAATAACAATAATAATAGTTATCAAAAGTACCAGGATTATAATTTTATACGCCAGACGCGCGTTTCGTCTACATAAGACTCATCAGTGACGCTCAAATCAAAATAGTTAAAAAGCCAAATAAATACAAATTTGAAGAGCATTGAGGATCAAAAATTCCTAATAAAATTGAGAATGGAAATCGGGAATGTTCCAAAGAGACAACAACCCGACTATAGAGCAGACAACAGCAGAAGTTCAACAACCGGTCTTCAGTGCAACGAAAAATTCCCGTATAACTCTTCAATAAAAGTAAATAGATGTTATAACTGTTTCGATTGTAATACAATATGTATTCATTCAAGACAGGTCAAAATAAATAATAAACTGTCAAGAGTGGCTACACAAGAATTTCAGAGGAAAGCAAAAGCTTCAGCATCTTCAACACATTTTGACCAATAAACAGCACGTTGATTGAATCAGAAAAATCAACATGTCAGAAAAGTGCTAGACCGAGTAAAATGTAGAGAAAGTAATTTTAAACATAACGCGTTATCGAGTAAATATATGTGCAAATACATGAACTTTTAATATACCTCTAATATTCATTGGAATACATTCTTTCAATTTTGTTTCTATTTTTTCTTGTCTGTTTAAACCGCCTTCTATGTATGAAATTATAAAAAAGGTACTATTTACATAAACTTCATACATCTGTTACTGATCACATTGATATCTGACATTTGATACTGATCACATAGACATCAGTTATCTGATACTGATCACATAGACATAAGATATCTGATACTGATCACATAGACATAAGACATCTGATACTGATCACATAGACATCAGACAACTGATACTGATCACATTTACATCATACATCTGAAACTGATTACATTTACATCAGAGATATGATACTGATCACATTGACATCAGATATATGATACTGATCAAATAGACGTCAGACATCTGATACTGATCACATAGACATCAGACATCTAATACTGATCACATTGACATCAGACATATGATACTAATCACATAGACATCATCCATCTGATACTGATCACATAGACATCATCCATCCGATACTGATCACACTTACATCAGACATCTGATACTGATCACATAGACATCTGAAAATGATCACATTGACATCAGACATCTGATACTGATTACATTGACATCAGACATCTGATACTGATCACATCGACATAAGACATCTGATACTGATCACATAGACATCAGACAACTGATACTGATCACATTTACATCATACATCTGATACTGATTACATTTACATCAGAGATATGATACTGATCAAATTGACATCAGATATATGATACTGATCAAATAGACGTCAGACATCTGATACTGATCACATAGACATCAGACATCTAATACTGATCACATTGACATCAGACATATGATACTGATCACATAGACATCATCCATCTGATACTGATCACATAGACATCATCCATCCGATACTGATCACATTTACATCAGACATCTAATACTGATCACATAGACATCTGAAAATGATCACATTGACATCAGACATCTGATACTGATTACATTGACATCAGACATCTGATACTGATCACATCGACAATAGACATCTGATACTGATCACATAGACATCAGACATCTGATACTGATCACATTGACATCAGAAATCTGATACTGATCACATAGACATCAGATATATGATACTAATCACATTGACATCTGACATCTGATACTGATTACATTGACATCAGATATATGATACTGATCACATTGACAACAGACATTTGATACTTATCACTTTGACATCAGACATCTGATACAGATCATATTGACATCAGACTTTTTATACTGATCACATAGACGTCAGACATCTTATACTGATCACATTGACATCAGACTTTTTATACTGATCACATTGACATCAGACATGTGATACTGATCACATAGACGTCAGACATCTTATACTGATCACATTGACATCAGACTTTTTATACTTATCACTTCGACATCAGACATCTGATACAGATCATATTGACATCAGACTTTTTATACTGATCACATTGACATCAGACATGTGATACTGATCACATAGTCGTCAGACATCTTATACTGATCACATTGACATCAGACATGTGATACTGATTACATTGACATCAGACATCTGATACTGATCACATTGCCATATGACATCTTATACTGATCACATTGACATCAGACATGTGATACTGATTACATTGACATCAGACAAATGATACTATTCACATTGACATCTGACATCTGAAACTTGGTAACATAAACATGAGACATCTGATACGGATTACATTTACATCAGATATATGATACTGATCACATTGACATCAGATATATGATACTGATCACATTGACATCAGATATATGATACTGATCAAATAGACGTCAGACATCTGATACTGATCACATAGACATCAGACATCTAATACTGATCACATTGACATCAGACATATGATACTGATCACATTGATATCACATACATGATACTGATCACATAGACATTTGAACAACTGATACTGATCACATAGACATCAGAACAACTAATACTGATCACATAGACATCCGACAACTGATACTGATAACCTAGACATCAGACATCTTATACTGATCACATTGACATCAGATATATGATACTGATCATATAGACATTATAACAACTGATACTGATCACATAGACATCAGAAATCTGAAACTGATAACCTAGACATCAGGCTATCGTTTCACAAAGAATCGTACGATCTACGTTTACGATTATACTTACGTTAAGCGTAAGATTTTACCTACGAGTGTTTCACAAAGGTGATTGTAAACGTAACGTAAACGTAAGGTAAACGTACGATTATGGGTGCTTTCTTTGACAGCCGCGTTCATGTCTATAAAAAGAATCCTTCTTTCAAAACTAGGAGGAAAATTCATACCATCGTATTTTGAAATATCAGGGTTTATTTTGGGTTTAGTATGGTAATTAGGTTTAGTGAGGTAAGCATGGTACATATCATGTGGTAAGTGTTCAAACTAGTTTTAAGAATTGTTTTTGCTTTAATTTTTTAGAAGACTGAATTGACTGGGGGTTGGGGTTTTTTTCATGCGTGGTCTGTTTTTGCTGTTCTTGAAGAATGATGAAGTCAAATTCATTGAGACCTTTTTTCCTAGAAATTATAAGTAATTTTGAATGTTATGTATGAACATGTATAAAATATGTTCAGCATTAAAAAGAATAAAAGCATATATGTCTCCGGTTTTTTTTTTATTTATTTGTTTTTGTATCGGTTCCGTGGTTTTTAATTTTCCCAAAGTACTTATTCATTTGGATCATGCCTAATTTTGTGTTTGTGTTAAGTGGAGTTCCCGAAGTCCGCGCGGTCCGTGATATTGCATTAGCTGATTTTGTCATATCAACACAGTAACATAAACAAAATCGTTCTTGTTATAGTTGATTTATTTAAGTCATACTTATATATATCATATTGAAATAATTTTTGCTCCGCATCCTTGGCAGTGTATTTGGTTCAAACTAAGCTGTATTTCGTAGTAAAATAGCTTTCCTTTATTTAAAATAAGCTATTTTTGGAAGGCATGCGTGAATTCACTGGACATAAGAGGAACTCTCAGGTTTCCCTTATTTTAAACACACATTACAAAAAACATACACGATGAAACCATACAAACAGAAGATTTTATAAAATAAAAGTATGTTATGAATGTGTTAACACAATATTATCCGTTGAATGAAGTAAAGTTACAAGTCTTAGGTGCGCGGATACACCGGACTGTAACGTATATATAACTGCGAAACTTAAATCCCGCTGATGCACACCCCTTTGTTTCAATTTCTTTGCGATTGCGCTATGATCGTGAATTCTATGTTACTCTAAAAAAAAATAATATCAAGAACATAAGAGGGTTTTGGTGTGGTTTTTCTTGTAATCTGTATTCTTTAATTTGTTAATAATTTTTCTATAATCTTTATCAATTTTGTTCATTATTCTCTATTCTACGCATTATTCTCTATCCTTATTATGTTGGTCTCCATTTTTCGGGTCGATATTTTTTTTTATCTATTTTCAGAAATGTTAGTTTCTTATATTCTCTATTCTATAAACTTCATGCAACCTTCATATAACTTTTTTTCAATTACGGAATTAGTCAGCAATTTGTTTCTAATCATTAATGTTGAAATAATAAATCGATGCATTATTAAGAATCGGTTAATGCATAGTACACCAAAACCGGTAGTGAAATCATGTGCTTCGGAATGGTAAGCATTTCCTGCACCGTATACGGTTCCCGTCGTGTTGTTTCTTTGTTCAGTTCTAAATTGATTAATTCATAGCCCTGTCTTATCAACGTACTTTGAGCTAGCTCTAGAGTAACGTATCAATTGAGACACATGTACTCCATATGCTAGTGCCGCTTGGATGTTGCTACCCAGAAATGGAAAGTTGACTATAGGAAAATAAAAATCATCGCGTTTGTCATAAATTTTGGTATTCAACGTACTACCAGTTGTCATTTCGAGAAAAGGGTCTAAATATGAAACAGATTTATCTGTGTCATTAGTATCTTTTTTTTCAAGTTCACTTGGATATATATATTAAATGTAAGTGATCACTGATTTTATATACTAAAAGGTGAAATTAAAAGACTGGGCTAATTTCTTTTCTCCTTTCTGTACAAGCCCTTGGATAGCCCCGCTTCACAGGAATATAAAAACAAATCTGCAAGTAAAAATAAGCATTTCGTCAAAAAAATTTCAAGACCCGCTTAACATAATACTGTCCATATTTTCGGTTAGAGCCGATGTAGTTTTCGTTAATTTTGATAAAATGTGTCCAAAACATTGTGAAACACACTGAAAAATATTATTGAGAAAGTGCAGGTGTGATTTTTTTTTTAAAGAAATGCACTACGAAATAACTGTGTTCTCGGACAATATGCTCTTTACGTATTACCCACTTTAGCTAGTGCAAACTATTAGGTAATTGTTTTTATATTCTTATTGTAAGCATTGTCAAATTATACTGATGCCAGCAGATACATGTGTTAAAGATACTAGACTCGAAGAAAAATGTCAAAGAGAGACAAAAGTGGCGTTAAACATCAGCAGTAAATATATATAAATATATATCGTAACGAACATCGACAATCTTTTGGGGATTACGAGATAAATTCTTTGGTTGTATTGAGAACTATTTCTATTTTCATCATTATATTTGTTTGATAATCTCATACATCTACGCCATATATCAATTCTTTAAAAAAAATGCTAATTACATATTTTCTCTCATGCTAAAGGTCAAGGATGTTTATAGTACGTAAATCCTTGTATAGGTGGAGTCCGTCAAAAGTTTTGTTCATACATGAAAAGTATACTTTAATTTAAGTAAGACCATAGAATTAAAATAATAATAAAGAGAGATGCATTTATTTTCCTTCATCATTCAAGGTGGGAACTTGAAATAATAACGACATTCTAATGTTTCCTTCCATTCACGTAAAAGCTTAGAAATAAAAATCTCGTCATCTTAAGAAAAAGTGAAAATGAATAAAACATGTTTAGGATTAGAAAATTTAGGATCTTTATGCCTACAATATTCTTAATTTGAAAAAGAAATTTGATAAGTATATTTGTTTAACATAAACAATTCCGTAATGGGAAAGTGAACTATCATAGTTTTAACCCTAAAATTATTAGAACGATCCAAGCATGTATTGGGAACGGGGTTGAAGCATACATTTTATACATAAAAAAACGCGAACCTGATAGAGCGCATGGCAACTGGTGTAATTAGTAAATTACACTGAAACTATGGATTCATACCATTACATTCTTGTACTGATGAATTATTGTGTTCTCAATATTTGGACTGTTATTTGTTTCAAAACAATCGTAATATATATACATGATATACAAACATGTCTACCAATAAAGAGCATCGTCCTCCGTTGTAGGAGTGTGTAACCGCAGAAAAAAAAAAACATTAGATGGAAAAAAGGGAAGTGAACGTCTTCTCCAACGACGTACCGACCCCCTCCTCCCTCACAGAGTCCTCCTTATATAGATCGATATAGTGCTGTATTAGCTCAATCCCTTCTATGTTTTTATTGTTAAATATTTGGACTTTTGGAAGCAAGATGCTGATGTTATATACAGGAAAATAAAGTCAAATGTGAGAAATACGATTATTTCAGGAATTTAAAATGTCAGTTGCTAATAGTTTGGACAAAATAACATAACTTCTTGTATTCTAATCGTCCAATGAAACTTATTTTTCTTAAAGATAAGGTAATGTGGTTGATATTAACATATTTTTAACAGGTTAAATCACTTCCGTTTGACTTACGACTGCCCGTTAATACTCGTATATTTACGATATTTAACTTGCGATAAATTTATACTTACGATTGTTTATGACACAGTCAAAAACTTACGATTTGACTTACGACCGACGTACGATCTAAGATTGTTGTACGATTCTTTGTGAAACGATGGCCAGACATCTAATACTGGTCACATTGACATCATACATATAATTCCGATCATATTGACTTCATACATCTGATACTGATCACATAGACATCAGACATCTGATACTGATCACATAGACTTCAGACCAATGATACTGATCACATAGACATCCGACAACTGATAATGATAACCTAGACATCACGCATCTAATACTGATCACATAGACATCCGACAACTGATACTGATAACCTAGACAACAGACATATAATACTGATCACATTGACATCAGACATATGATTCCGATCATATTGACTTCAGACATCTGTTACTGATCACATAGACATCAGACATCTGATACTGATCACATTGACATCAGACATCTGATACTGATAACCTAGACAGCAGACATCTGTTACTGATCACATAGACAGCAGACATCTGATACTGATCACATAGACATCAGAACAACTGATACTGATAATCTAGACATCAGACATCTAATACTGATCATATTGACTTCAGACAAATGATACTGATCACATTTACGTCAAACATCTGGTACTGATCACTTTGACGTCACACATCGGATACTGATCACTTTGAAATCAGACATATTATACTGATCACATTGATATCAGGCATCAGATACTAATCACTTTAAAATCAGACATATGATATTGATCACATAGACATCAAACATCTGATACTGATCACATTGACATCATGCATCAAATACTAATCAATTTGAAATCAGATATATTATACTGATCACATTGACATCAGACATCAGATACTAATCACGTTGAAATCTGACATCTGATACTATTCACATTGACATCAGACATCTGATACCAATCACATTGACATCCTACATATGATCCTGATCACATTGACATCAGACATCGGATACTGATCACATTGACATCAGACATATGATATTGAACACATATTGATTGATTGATTGATTGTTGGTTGCTTTACGCCGCATTAGCACAAAAAGGCTATATCGCGGCGAGAGCTAATTCGAATATTTGTACAATTTAAAGCATATTTTTAAAATAAGACAAAAGGTCCTTCAATACACTAAAATTCTTGACTAAAGCAAATTGATTATATACAAATAAAAATCAACAGTAAAATAACGTGATAAAAATTAAAATCGATTTTAATGTAATAACATTTTTATATTTTATAATAAATTCCAATTTCTTTTAAAAAAGCAACAATATTTGTAAATGGAACACCATTAAATAAATCATACATATTATTGACATTGAAATGCTTCTTACGAATATCAGCAAAGTCAATACAATTAATTAAAACATGTTTAATAGTATACTTGCAGTTGCAAGGAACACATTGTGGTTCATCTTCATTTTTTAAAAGATACTCGTGTGTTATTCTAGTATGACCAATACGACATCTAGTAATAACACACTGATCTTTTCTGCACATAATATTATCAAAAGGTTTGCCTAAATTAGGTTTAATTTCATGCAATTTATTATCGTCTTTTTTACTCCATTTATTTTTCAATATATTAAAAACATATTCTCTAATATTAGATTTAAAATCAGTATATGGTATATCACAGTTAGATAGAGGGTCACCAAGGGCATTCTTTGCCTCAAGGTCTACAGCTGTGTTTCCAAGGATTCCAACATGACTCGGAACCCATAGAAATATTATTTCTTTCAGAAGAATTTTTAAATTCCTCATTACATATAAAATTTTCAGGATTGTTGGGCTTTTAATTTTAGTGTTTCGTATAGCTTGTAAGCATGAAAGTGAATCCGAACATATAATAAATTTGGATTTATCTGAAGAAGCAATAAATTTCAAAGCCAAAATTATTGCTTCTGCTTCAGCAGTAAAGATGGATGCATCAGATGGCAAACGGAGGGTTGCAGCTCTGTCCCTGAAGACAGCAGCAGATGCAACTCTATCACCATCTTTTGATCCATCAGTATAGACAGTTGAAAAATCGAGATAATCGGCTTTAATTTCAGCATAGTGTTGCTGAATTAAAAGAGGATTTGTTTTATTTTTATTGTGTTCACGGAGATCAAATATCATTTTTGGTTTGGGAAGTTCCCATGGAGGACATTTGCAAGTTTGAACTTGAGCAACAGATTTTAAATCAAAAGAAGCTAAATGTGGTTTTAAACGTAAACCTAACGGAGGAATTTTATTTTCATGTTTTGCAAAAATATCTTCATAAATCACATAGACATCAAACATCTGATACTGATCATATTGACATCAGACATCAGATACTAATCACTTTGAAATCAGACATCTGATACTATTCACATTGACATCAGACATCTGATACCAATCACATTGACATCCTACATATGATTCTGATCACATTGACATCAGACATCGGATAGTGATCACATTGACATCCTACATATGATCCTGATCACATAGACATCAGACATCTGATACCAATCACATTGACATCCTACATATGATCCTGATCACATATACATCAGACATCGGATACTGATCACATTGACATCCTACATATGATCCTGATCACATAGACATCAGACATCTGATACCAATCACATTGACATCCTATATATGATATTGATCACATATACATCCTACATATGATATTGATCACATATACATCTAACATCTGCTACTGATCAAATAGAGATGAAGCATCTGATACCGATCACATTGACATCCGATATCAGATACTAGTCACTTTGAAATCAGACACCTAATACTGATTACATTGACATGCGACATCTAATACCAATCACATTGACATCCTACATATGATCCTGATCACATTGACATCAGACATATGATACTGATCATATTGGCATCAGACATATGATATTGATCACATTGACATCCGACATCTGATGCTGATCACATAGACATCAGACATCTGATACTGATCACAAAGACAAAAGATATCTAATACTGATCATTTTGATATCAGACTTCTGATACTGATCACATTGACATCTGACATCTGATACTGACTCCTTTGACACCAGACATCTGATTCTGATAACATTGACATCAGACAACTGACACTGATCACATTGATATCATACATATGCTACTGGGTACATTGACATCTGAAATTAGATACTGGTCACTTTGGCATCAGACATCTAAAGCTGATCTAACAGACATCTGCCATATGATACTGAGAACATTGACATCAGACATCTGATACTGATTACATTGACATCAGGCATCAAATACTAATCAATTTGAAATCAGACATATTATACTGATCACATTGACATCAGACATCAGATACTAATCACGTTGAAATCTGACATCTGATATTGATCACATAGACATCAAACATCTGATACTGATCACAAAGACATCAGACATCAGATACTAATCACTTTGAAATCAGACATCTGATACCGATCACATTGACATCAGACATCTGATACTGACTCCTTTGACACCAGACATCTGATTCTGATAACATTGACATCAGACAACTGATACTGATCACATAGACATCAAACATCTGAAACTGATCACATTGAAATCAGACATCTGATACTGAGAACATTGACATCAGACATCTGATACTGATCACATTGACATCAGGCATCAAATACTTATCAATTTGAAATCAGATATATTATACTGATCACATTGACATCAGACATCAGATACTAATCACGTTGAAATCTGATATCTGATAATGATTATATTGACATCAGACAATTGATATTGATCACATAGACATCAAACATCTGAAACTGATCATATTGACATCAGACATCAGATACTAATCACTTTGAAATCAGACATCTGATACTATTCACATTGACATCAGACATCTGATACCAATCACACTGACATCCTACATATGATCCTGATCACATTGACATCAGACATCGGATACTGATCACATTGACATCCTACATATGATCCTTATCACATAGACATCAGACATCTGATACCAATCACATTGACATCCTACATATGATCCTGATCACATAGACATCAGACATCTGATACCAATCACATTGACATCCTATATATGATATTGATCACATATACATCCTACATATGGGACAATACCCCTAATGCGCCTTGAAATGAGGAACACAAAAGTCACGTGGAAACAAAAAATCTCTGTGTAGTGATATTTGACACATTTCTATGATAAACAAATAACTGAGCTGAACCATTAGTGTTAATTTAGAAAATAAGGGAACACAGAATAAATGTGTAAAAACCATGGAGCTATGAAATGTGTTCAAAGTATTAAAATTTCAAAGAACTTATTGTGTTAAAATTGGGATTTTTTACCATGAGGAGCGACATCGCAAAAGGATACTCGGGGTTTGCTAAATTACGGAAAAATGAATCACACTTCGTACCCCGAAAATTTAACCACATATGTAAAAATGTCTCAGCTTCGAAACAAGCCATCATACATATACAAGTTTACGATATGGGCTGATCAACAGAAGAAAACGTTACCATTACGGCCTATGGAATAACAATTGCACATATTGCCCCATATGATATTGATCACATATACATCTAACATCTGCTACTGATCAAATAGAGATGAAGCATCTGATACCGATCACATTGACATCCGATATCAGATACTAGTCACTTTGAAATCAGACACCTAATACTGATTACATTGACATGCGACATCTAATACCAATCACATTGACATCCTACATATGATCCTGATCACATTGACATCAGACATATGATACTGATCATATTGGCATCAGACATATGATATTGATCACATTGACATCCGACATCTGATACTGATCACATAGACATCAGACATCTGATACTGATCACAAAGACAAAAGATATCTAATACTGATCATTTTGATTTCAGACTTCTTATACTGATCACATTGACATCTGACATCTTATACTGACTCCTTTGACAGCAGCCATCTGATTCTGATAACATTGACATCAGACAACTGATACTTATCACATATACATCAAACATCTGAAACTGATCACATATACATGAGACATCTGATACTCATCACATTGATATCATACATATGCTACTGGGTACATTGACATCTGAAATTAGATACTGGTCACTTTGGCATCAGACATCTAAAGCTGATCTAACAGACATCTGCCATATGATACTGAGAACATTGACATCAGACATCTGATACTGATTACATTGATATCATACATATGCTACTGAGTACATTGACATCAGACATCTGATACTGATAACATTAACATCAGACATCTGATAATGATCACATTGAATTCAGACATCTGATACTGATTACATTGATATCATACATATGCTATTGAGTACATTGACATCAGACATCTGATACTAATCACATAGACATCAGACATCTGATACTGATCACATTAACATCAGACATATGATACTGATCACATTGAATTTAGACATTTTATTCTGATGACATTGACATCTAACGTATCATACTGATCACATTGTCATCTGACATCTGGTACTGATCACATTGCCATCAGACAACTGATACCTATCGCAAAGACATTAGACAAATGATACTAATGACATTGACATCAGACTAATGATACTGATCATATTGATATCTGACATCTGATACTGATCAAATAAACATCAGACATCTGATACTGATCACATTGACATCAGACATATGATACTGATCACATAAACATCAGACATCTGATACTGATTACATTTACATCAGACATCTGATACTAATCACATAGACATCAGACATATGATACTGATCACATAAACATCAGACATCTGATACTGATCATATTGACATCAGACATCGGATACTGATCACATTGACATCCTACATATGATCCTGATCACATAGACATCAGACATCTGATACCAATCACATTGACATCCTATATATGATATTGATCACATATACATCCTACATATGGGACAATACCCCTAATGCGCCTTGAAATGAGGAACACAAAAGTCACGTGGAAACAAAAAATCTCTGTGTAGTGATATTTGACACATTTCTATGATAAACAAATAACTGAGCTGAACCATTAGTGTTAATTTAGAAAATAAGGGAACACAGAATAAATGTGTAAAAACCATGGAGCTATGAAATGTGTTCAAAGTATTAAAATTTCAAAGAACTTATTGTGTTAAAATTGGGATTTTTTACCATGAGGAGCGACATCGCAAAAGGATACTCGGGGTTTGCTAGATTACGGAAAAATGAATCACACTTCGTACCCCGAAAATTTAACCACATATGTAAAAATGTCTCAGCTTCGAAACAAGCCATCATACATATACAAGTTTACGATATGGGCTGATCAACAGAAGAAAACGTTACCATTACGGCCTATGGAATAACAATTGCACATATTGCCCCATATGATATTGATCACATATACATCTAACATCTGCTACTGATCAAATAGAGATGAAGCATCTGATACCGATCACATTGACATCCGATATCAGATACTAGTCACTTTGAAATCAGACACCTAATACTGATAACATTGACATGCGACATCTAATACCAATCACATTGACATCCTACATATGATCCTGATCACATTGACATCAGACATATGATACTGATCATATTGGCATCAGACATATGATATTGATCACATTGACATCCGACATCTGATACTGATCACATAGACATCAGACATCTGATACTGATCACAAAGACAAAAGATATCTAATACTGATCATTTTGAATTCAGACTTCTGATACTGATCACATTGACATCTGACATCTGATACTGACTCCTTTGACACCAGCCATCTGATTCTGATAACATGGACATCAGACAACTGATACTTATCACATAGACATCAAACATCTGAAACTGATCACATATACATGAGACATATGATACTCATCACATTGATATCATACATATGCTACTGGGTACATTGACATCTGAAATTAGATACTGGTCACTTTGGCATCAGACATCTAAAGCTGATCTAACAGACATCTGCCATATGATACTGAGAACATTGACATCAGACATCTGATACTGATTACATTGATATCATACATATGCTACTGAGTACATTGACATCAGACATCTGATACTGATAACATTAACATCAGACACCTGATAATGATCACATTGAATTCAGACATCTGATACTGATTACATTGATATCATACATATGCTATTGAGTACATTGACATCAGACATCTGATACTAATCACATAGACATCAGACATCTGATACTGATCACATTAACATCAGACATATGATACTGATCACATTGAATTTATACATTTTATTCTGATGACATTGACATCTAACGTATCATACTGATCACATTGTCATCTGACATCTGGTACTGATCACATTGCCATCAGACAACTGATACCTATCGCAAAGACATTAGACAAATGATACTAATGACATTGACATCAGACATATGATACTGATCATATTGATATCTGACATCTGATACTGATCACATAAACATCAGACATCTGATACTGATCACATTGACATCAGACATCTGATACTGATCACATAAACATCATACATCTGATACTGATCACATTGACATCAGACATCTGATACTGTTCATATTGATATCTGATATATGATACTGATCACATAAACATCAGACATCTGATACTGATTACATTTACATCAGACATCTGATACTAATCACATAGACATCAGACATATGATACTGATCACATAAACATCAGACATCTGATACTAATCATATTGACATCAGACATCGGATACTGATCACATTGACATCCTACATATGATCCTGATCACATAGACATCAGACATCTGATACCAATCACATTGACATCCTATATATGATATTGATCACATATACATCCTACATATGGGACAATACCCCTAATGCGCCTTGAAATGAGGAACACAAAAGTCACGTGTAAACAAAAAATCTCTGTGTAGTGATATTTGACACATTTCTATGATAAACAAATAACTGAGCTGAACCATTAGTGTTAATTTAGAAAATAAGGGAACACAGAATAAATGTGTAAAAACCATGGAGCTATGAAATGTGTTCAAAGTATTAAAATTTCAAAGAACTTATTGTGTTAAAATTGGGATTTTTTACCATGAGGAGCGACATCGCAAAAGAATACTCGGGGTTTGCTAAATTACGGAAAAATGAATCACACTTCGTACCCCGAAAATTTAACCACATATGTAAAAATGTCTCAGCTTCGAAACAAGCCCTCATACATATACAAGTTTACGATATGGGCTGAGCAACAGAAGAAAACGTTACCATTACGGCCTATGGAATAACAATTACGCATATTGCCCCATATGATATTGATCACATATACATCTAACATCTGCTACTGATCAAATAGAGATGAAGCATCTGATACCGATCACATTGACATCCGATATCAGATACTAGTCACTTTGAAATCAGACACCTAATACTGATTACATTGACATGCGACATCTAATACCAATCACATTGACATCCTACATATGATCCTGATCACATTGACATCAGACATATGATACTGATCATATTGGCATCAGACATATGATATTGATCACATTGACATCCGACATCTGATACTGATCACATAGACATCAGACATCTGATACTGATCACAAAGACAAAAGATATCTAATACTGATCATTTTGATTTCAGACTTCTGATACTGATCACATTGACATCTGACATCTGATACTGACTCCTTTGACACCAGCCATCTGATTCTGATAACATTGACATCAGACAACTGATACTTATCACATAGACATCAAACATCTGAAACTGATCACATATACATGAGACATATGATACTCATCACATTGATATCATACATATGCTACTGGGTACATTGACATCTGAAATTAGATACTGGTCACTTTGGCATCAGACATCTAAAGCTGATCTAACAGACATCTGCCATATGATACTGAGAACATTGACATCAGACATCTGATACTGATTACATTGACATCAGGCATCAAATACTAATCAATTTGAAATCAGACATATTATACTGATCACATTGACATCAGACATCAGATACTAATCACGTTGAAATCTGACATCTGATATTGATCACATAGACATCAAACATCTGATACTGATCACAAAGACATCAGACATCAGATACTAATCACTTTGAAATCAGACATCTGATACCGATCACATTGACATCAGACATCTGATACTGACTCCTTTGACACCAGACATCTGATTCTGATAACATTGACATCAGACAACTGATACTGATCACATAGACATCAAACATCTGAAACTGATCACATTGAAATCAGACATCTGATACTGAGAACATTGACATCAGACATCTGATACTGATCACATTGACATCAGGCATCAAATACTTATCAATTTGAAATCAGATATATTATACTGATCACATTGACATCAGACATCAGATACTAATCACGTTGAAATCTGATATCTGATAATGATTATATTGACATCAGACAATTGATATTGATCACATAGACATCAAACATCTGAAACTGATCATATTGACATCAGACATCAGATACTAATCACTTTGAAATCAGACATCTGATACTATTCACATTGACATCAGACATCTGATACCAATCACACTGACATCCTACATATGATCCTGATCACATTGACATCAGACATCGGATACTGATCACATTGACATCCTACATATGATCCTTATCACATAGACATCAGACATCTGATACCAATCACATTGACATCCTACATATGATCCTGATCACATAGACATCAGACATCTGATACCAATCACATTGACATCCTATATATGATATTGATCACATATACATCCTACATATGGGACAATACCCCTAATGCGCCTTGAAATGAGGAACACAAAAGTCACGTGGAAACAAAAAATCTCTGTGTAGTGATATTTGACACATTTCTATGATAAACAAATAACTGAGCTGAACCATTAGTGTTAATTTAGAAAATAAGGGAACACAGAATAAATGTGTAAAAACCATGGAGCTATGAAATGTGTTCAAAGTATTAAAATTTCAAAGAACTTATTGTGTTAAAATTGGGATTTTTTACCATGAGGAGCGACATCGCAAAAGGATACTCGGGGTTTGCTAAATTACGGAAAAATGAATCACACTTCGTACCCCGAAAATTTAACCACATATGTAAAAATGTCTCAGCTTCGAAACAAGCCATCATACATATACAAGTTTACGATATGGGCTGATCAACAGAAGAAAACGTTACCATTACGGCCTATGGAATAACAATTGCACATATTGCCCCATATGATATTGATCACATATACATCTAACATCTGCTACTGATCAAATAGAGATGAAGCATCTGATACCGATCACATTGACATCCGATATCAGATACTAGTCACTTTGAAATCAGACACCTAATACTGATTACATTGACATGCGACATCTAATACCAATCACATTGACATCCTACATATGATCCTGATCACATTGACATCAGACATATGATACTGATCATATTGGCATCAGACATATGATATTGATCACATTGACATCCGACATCTGATACTGATCACATAGACATCAGACATCTGATACTGATCACAAAGACAAAAGATATCTAATACTGATCATTTTGATTTCAGACTTCTTATACTGATCACATTGACATCTGACATCTTATACTGACTCCTTTGACAGCAGCCATCTGATTCTGATAACATTGACATCAGACAACTGATACTTATCACATATACATCAAACATCTGAAACTGATCACATATACATGAGACATCTGATACTCATCACATTGATATCATACATATGCTACTGGGTACATTGACATCTGAAATTAGATACTGGTCACTTTGGCATCAGACATCTAAAGCTGATCTAACAGACATCTGCCATATGATACTGAGAACATTGACATCAGACATCTGATACTGATTACATTGATATCATACATATGCTACTGAGTACATTGACATCAGACATCTGATACTGATAACATTAACATCAGACATCTGATAATGATCACATTGAATTCAGACATCTGATACTGATTACATTGATATCATACATATGCTATTGAGTACATTGACATCAGACATCTGATACTAATCACATAGACATCAGACATCTGATACTGATCACATTAACATCAGACATATGATACTGATCACATTGAATTTAGACATTTTATTCTGATGACATTGACATCTAACGTATCATACTGATCACATTGTCATCTGACATCTGGTACTGATCACATTGCCATCAGACAACTGATACCTATCGCAAAGACATTAGACAAATGATACTAATGACATTGACATCAGACTAATGATACTGATCATATTGATATCTGACATCTGATACTGATCACATAAACATCAGACATCTGATACTGATCACATTGACATCAGACATATGATACTGATCACATAAACATCAGACATCTGATACTGATTACATTTACATCAGACATCTGATACTAATCACATAGACATCAGACATATGATACTGATCACATAAACATCAGACATCTGATACTGATCATATTGACATCAGACATCGGATACTGATCACATTGACATCCTACATATGATCCTGATCACATAGACATCAGACATCTGATACCAATCACATTGACATCCTATATATGATATTGATCACATATACATCCTACATATGGGACAATACCCCTAATGCGCCTTGAAATGAGGAACACAAAAGTCACGTGGAAACAAAAAATCTCTGTGTAGTGATATTTGACACATTTCTATGATAAACAAATAACTGAGCTGAACCATTAGTGTTAATTTAGAAAATAAGGGAACACAGAATAAATGTGTAAAAACCATGGAGCTATGAAATGTGTTCAAAGTATTAAAATTTCAAAGAACTTATTGTGTTAAAATTGGGATTTTTTACCATGAGGAGCGACATCGCAAAAGGATACTCGGGGTTTGCTAGATTACGGAAAAATGAATCACACTTCGTACCCCGAAAATTTAACCACATATGTAAAAATGTCTCAGCTTCGAAACAAGCCATCATACATATACAAGTTTACGATATGGGCTGATCAACAGAAGAAAACGTTACCATTACGGCCTATGGAATAACAATTGCACATATTGCCCCATATGATATTGATCACATATACATCTAACATCTGCTACTGATCAAATAGAGATGAAGCATCTGATACCGATCACATTGACATCCGATATCAGATACTAGTCACTTTGAAATCAGACACCTAATACTGATTACATTGACATGCGACATCTAATACCAATCACATTGACATCCTACATATGATCCTGATCACATTGACATCAGACATATGATACTGATCATATTGGCATCAGACATATGATATTGATCACATTGACATCCGACATCTGATACTGATCACATAGACATCAGACATCTGATACTGATCACAAAGACAAAAGATATCTAATACTGATCATTTTGATTTCAGACTTCTTATACTGATCACATTGACATCTGACATCTGATACTGACTCCTTTGACACCAGCCATCTGATTCTGATAACATGGACATCAGACAACTGATACTTATCACATAGACATCAAACATCTGAAACTGATCACATATACATGAGACATATGATACTCATCACATTGATATCATACATATGCTACTGGGTACATTGACATCTGAAATTAGATACTGGTCACTTTGGCATCAGACATCTAAAGCTGATCTAACAGACATCTGCCATATGATACTGAGAACATTGACATCAGACATCTGATACTGATTACATTGATATCATACATATGCTACTGAGTACATTGACATCAGACATCTGATACTGATAACATTAACATCAGACACCTGATAATGATCACATTGAATTCAGACATCTGATACTGATTACATTGATATCATACATATGCTATTGAGTACATTGACATCAGACATCTGATACTAATCACATAGACATCAGACATCTGATACTGATCACATTAACATCAGACATATGATACTGATCACATTGAATTTATACATTTTATTCTGATGACATTGACATCTAACGTATCATACTGATCACATTGTCATCTGACATCTGGTACTGATCACATTGCCATCAGACAACTGATACCTATCGCAAAGACATTAGACAAATGATACTAATGACATTGACATCAGACATATGATACTGATCATATTGATATCTGACATCTGATACTGATCACATAAACATCAGACATCTGATACTGATCACATTGACATCAGACATCTGATACTGATCACATAAACATCATACATCTGATACTGATCACATTGACATCAGACATCTGATACTGTTCATATTGATATCTGATATATGATACTGATCACATAAACATCAGACATCTGATACTGATTACATTTACATCAGACATCTGATACTAATCACATAGACATCAGACATATGATACTGATCACATAAACATCAGACATCTGATACTAATCATATTGACATCAGACATCGGATACTGATCACATTGACATCCTACATATGATCCTGATCACATAGACATCAGACATCTGATACCAATCACATTGACATCCTATATATGATATTGATCACATATACATCCTACATATGGGACAATACCCCTAATGCGCCTTGAAATGAGGAACACAAAAGTCACGTGTAAACAAAAAATCTCTGTGTAGTGATATTTGACACATTTCTATGATAAACAAATAACTGAGCTGAACCATTAGTGTTAATTTAGAAAATAAGGGAACACAGAATAAATGTGTAAAAACCATGGAGCTATGAAATGTGTTCAAAGTATTAAAATTTCAAAGAACTTATTGTGTTAAAATTGGGATTTTTTACCATGAGGAGCGACATCGCAAAAGAATACTCGGGGTTTGCTAAATTACGGAAAAATGAATCACACTTCGTACCCCGAAAATTTAACCACATATGTAAAAATGTCTCAGCTTCGAAACAAGCCCTCATACATATACAAGTTTACGATATGGGCTGAGCAACAGAAGAAAACGTTACCATTACGGCCTATGGAATAACAATTACGCATATTGCCCCATATGATATTGATCACATATACATCTAACATCTGCTACTGATCAAATAGAGATGAAGCATCTGATACCGATCACATTGACATCCGATATCAGATACTAGTCACTTTGAAATCAGACACCTAATACTGATTACATTGACATGCGACATCTAATACCAATCACATTGACATCCTACATATGATCCTGATCACATTGACATCAGACATATGATACTGATCATATTGGCATCAGACATATGATATTGATCACATTGACATCCGACATCTGATACTGATCACATAGACATCAGACATCTGATACTGATCACAAAGACAAAAGATATCTAATACTGATCATTTTGATTTCAGACTTCTGATACTGATCACATTGACATCTGACATCTGATACTGACTCCTTTGACACCAGCCATCTGATTCTGATAACATTGACATCAGACAACTGATACTTATCACATAGACATCAAACATCTGAAACTGATCACATATACATGAGACATATGATACTCATCACATTGATATCATACATATGCTACTGGGTACATTGACATCTGAAATTAGATACTGGTCACTTTGGCATCAGACATCTAAAGCTGATCTAACAGACATCTGCCATATGATACTGAGAACATTGACATCAGACATCTGATACTGATTACATTGATATCATACATATGCTACTGAGTACATTGACATCAGGCATCTGATACTGATAACATTAACATCAGACATCTGATAATGATCACATTGAATTCAGACATCTGATACTGATTACATTGATATCATACATATGCTATTGAGTACATTGACATCAGACATCTGATACTAATCACATAGACATCAGACATCTGATACTGATCACATTAACATCAGACATATGATACTGATCACATTGAATTTAGACATTTTATTCTGATGACATTGACATCTAACGTATCATACTGATCACATTGTCATCTGACATCTGGTACTGATCACATTGCCATCAGACAACTGATACCTATCGCAAAGACATTAGACAAATGATACTAATGACATTGACATCAGACATATGATACTGATCATATTGATATCTGACATCTGATACTGATCACATAAACATCAGACATCTGATACTGATCACATTGACATCAGACATCTGATACTGATCACATAAACATCATACATCTGATACTGATCACATTGACATCAGACATCTGATACTGTTCATATTGATATCTGATATATGATACTGATCACATAAACATCAGACATCTGATACTGATTACATTTACATCAGACATCTGATACTAATCACATAGACATCAGACATATGATACTGATCACATAAACATCAGACATCTGATACTGATCATATTGACATCAGACATCGGATACTGATCACATTGACATCCTACATATGATCCTGATCACATAGACATCAGACATCTGATACCAATCACATTGACATCCTATATATGATATTGATCACATATACATCCTACATATGGGACAATACCCCTAATGCGCCTTGAAATGAGGAACACAAAAGTCACGTGTAAACAAAAAATCTCTGTGTAGTGATATTTGACACATTTCTATGATAAACAAATAACTGAGCTGAACCATTAGTGTTAATTTAGAAAATAAGGGAACACAGAATAAATGTGTAAAAACCATGGAGCTATGAAATGTGTTCAAAGTATTAAAATTTCAAAGAACTTATTGTGTTAAAATTGGGATTTTTTACCATGAGGAGCGACATCGCAAAAGAATACTCGGGGTTTGCTAAATTACGGAAAAATGAATCACACTTCGTACCCCGAAAATTTAACCACATATGTAAAAATGTCTCAGCTTCGAAACAAGCCATCATACATATACAAGTTTACGATATGGGCTGAGCAACAGAAGAAAACGTTACCATTACGGCCTATGGAATAACAATTACGCATATTGCCCCATATGATATTGATCACATATACATCTAACATCTGCTACTGATCAAATAGAGATGAAGCATCTGATACCGATCACATTGACATCCGATATCAGATACTAGTCACTTTGAAATCAGACACCTAATACTGATTACATTGACATGCGACATCTAATACCAATCACATTGACATCCTACATATGATCCTGATCACATTGACATCAGACATATGATACTGATCATATTGGCATCAGACATATGATATTGATCACATTGACATCCGACATCTGATACTGATCACATAGACATCAGACATCTGATACTGATCACAAAGACAAAAGATATCTAATACTGATCATTTTGATTTCAGACTTCTGATACTGATCACATTGACATCTGACATCTGATACTGACTCCTTTGACACCAGCCATCTGATTCTGCTAACATTGACATCAGACAACTGATACTTATCACATAGACATCAAACATCTGAAACTGATCACATATACATGAGACATATGATACTCATCACATTGATATCATACATATGCTACTGGGTACATTGACATCTGAAATTAGATACTGGTCACTTTGGCATCAGACATCTAAAGCTGATCTAACAGACATCTGCCATATGATACTGAGAACATTGACATCAGACATCTGATACTGATTACATTGATATCATACATATGCTACTGAGTACATTGACATCAGACATCTGATACTGATAACATTAACATCAGACATCTGATAATGATCACATTGAATTCAGACATCTGATACTGATTACATTGATATCATACATATGCTATTGAGTACATTGACATCAGACATCTGATACTAATCACATAGACATCAGACATCTGATACTGATCACATTAACATCAGACATATGATACTGATCACATTGAATTTATACATTTTATTCTGATGACATTGACATCTAACGTATCATACTGATCACATTGTCATCTGATATCTGGTACTGATCACATTGCCATCAGACAACTGATACCTATCGCAAAGACATTAGACAAATGATACTAATGACATTGACATCAGACATATGATACTGATCATATTGATATCTGACATCTGATACTGATCACATAAACATCAGACATCTGATACTGATCACATTGACATCAGACATCTGATACTGATCACATAAACATCATACATCTGATACTGATCACATTGACATCAGACATCTGATACTGTTCATATTGATATCTGATATATGATACTGATCACATTAACATCAGACATATGATACTGATCACATTGAATTTAGACATTTTATTCTGATGACATTGACATCTAACGTATCATACTGATCACATTGTCATCTGACATCTGGTACTGATCACATTGCCATCAGACAACTGATACCTATCGCAAAGACATTAGACAAATGATACTAATGACATTGACATCAGACATATGATACTGATCATATTGATATCTGACATCTGATACTGATCATATTGATATCTGACATCTGATACTGATCACATAAACATCAGACATCTGATACTGATCACATTGACATCAGACATATGATACTGATCACATAAACATCAGACATCTGATACTGATTACATTTACATCAGACATCTGATACTAATCACATAGACATCAGACATATGATACTGATCACATAAACATCAGACATCTGATACTGATCATATTGACATCAGACATCGGATACTGATCACATTGACATCCTACATATGATCCTGATCACATAGACATCAGACATCTGATACCAATCACATTGACATCCTATATATGATATTGATCACATATACATCCTACATATGGGACAATACCCCTAATGCGCCTTGAAATGAGGAACACAAAAGTCACGTGGAAACAAAAAATCTCTGTGTAGTGATATTTGACACATTTCTATGATAAACAAATAACTGAGCTGAACCATTAGTGTTAATTTAGAAAATAAGGGAACACAGAATAAATGTGTAAAAACCATGGAGCTATGAAATGTGTTCAAAGTATTAAAATTTCAAAGAACTTATTGTGTTAAAATTGGGATTTTTTACCATGAGGAGCGACATCGCAAAAGGATACTCGGGGTTTGCTAAATTACGGAAAAATGAATCACACTTCGTACCCCGAAAATTTAACCACATATGTAAAAATGTCTCAGCTTCGAAACAAGCCATCATACATATACAAGTTTACGATATGGGCTGATCAACAGAAGAAAACGTTACCATTACGGCCTATGGAATAACAATTGCACATATTGCCCCATATGATACTGATCACATATACATCTAACATCTGCTACTGATCAAATAGAGATGAAGCATCTGATACCGATCACATTGACATCCGATATCAGATACTAGTCACTTTGAAATCAGACACCTAATACTGATTACATTGACATGCGACATCTAATACCAATCACATTGACATCCTACATATGATCCTGATCACATTGACATCAGACATATGATACTGATCATATTGGCATCAGACATATGATATTGATCACATTGACATCCGACATCTGATACTGATCACATAGACATCAGACATCTGATACTGATCACAAAGACAAAAGATATCTAATACTGATCATTTTGATTTCAGACTTCTGATACTGATCACATTGACATCTGACATCTGATACTGACTCCTTTGACACCAGCCATCTGATTCTGATAACATGGACATCAGACAACTGATACTTATCACATAGACATCAAACATCTGAAACTGATCACATATACATGAGACATATGATACTCATCACATTGATATCATACATATGCTACTGGGTACATTGACATCTGAAATTAGATACTGGTCACTTTGGCATCAGACATCTAAAGCTGATCTAACAGACATCTGCCATATGATACTGAGAACATTGACATCAGACATCTGATACTGATTACATTGATATCATACATATGCTACTGAGTACATTGACATCAGACATCTGATACTGATAACATTAACATCAGACATCTGATAATGATCACATTGAATTCAGACATCTGATACTGATTACATTGATATCATACATATGCTATTGAGTACATTGACATCAGACATCTGATACTAATCACATAGACATCAGACATCTGATACTGATCACATTAACATCAGACATATGATACTGATCACATTGAATTTATACATTTTATTCTGATGACATTGACATCTAACGTATCATACTGATCACATTGTCATCTGACATCTGGTACTGATCACATTGCCATCAGACAACTGATACCTATCGCAAAGACATTAGACAAATGATACTAATGACATTGACATCAGACATATGATACTGATCATATTGATATCTGACATCTGATACTGATCACATAAACATCAGACATCTGATACTGATCACATTGACATCAGACATCTGATACTGATCACATAAACATCATACATCTGATACTGATCACATTGACATCAGACATCTGATACTGTTCATATTGATATCTGATATATGATACTGATCACATAAACATCAGACATCTGATACTGATTACATTTACATCAGACATCTGATACTAATCACATAGACATCAGACATATGATACTGATCACATAAACATCAGACATCTGATACTAATCATATTGACATCAGACATCGGATACTGATCACATTGACATCCTACATATGATCCTGATCACATAGACATCAGACATCTGATACCAATCACATTGACATCCTATATATGATATTGATCACATATACATCCTACATATGGGACAATACCCCTAATGCGCCTTGAAATGAGGAACACAAAAGTCACGTGTAAACAAAAAATCTCTGTGTAGTGATATTTGACACATTTCTATGATAAACAAATAACTGAGCTGAACCATTAGTGTTAATTTAGAAAATAAGGGAACACAGAATAAATGTGTAAAAACCATGGAGCTATGAAATGTGTTCAAAGTATTAAAATTTCAAAGAACTTATTGTGTTAAAATTGGGATTTTTTACCATGAGGAGCGACATCGCAAAAGAATACTCGGGGTTTGCTAAATTACGGAAAAATGAATCACACTTCGTACCCCGAAAATTTAACCACATATGTAAAAATGTCTCAGCTTCGAAACAAGCCCTCATACATATACAAGTTTACGATATGGGCTGAGCAACAGAAGAAAACGTTACCATTACGGCCTATGGAATAACAATTACGCATATTGCCCCATATGATATTGATCACATATACATCTAACATCTGCTACTGATCAAATAGAGATGAAGCATCTGATACCGATCACATTGACATCCGATATCAGATACTAGTCACTTTGAAATCAGACACCTAATACTGATTACATTGACATGCGACATCTAATACCAATCACATTGACATCCTACATATGATCCTGATCACATTGACATCAGACATATGATACTGATCATATTGGCATCAGACATATGATATTGATCACATTGACATCCGACATCTGATACTGATCACATAGACATCAGACATCTGATACTGATCACAAAGACAAAAGATATCTAATACTGATCATTTTGATTTCAGACTTCTGATACTGATCACATTGACATCTGACATCTGATACTGACTCCTTTGACACCAGCCATCTGATTCTGATAACATTGACATCAGACAACTGATACTTATCACATAGACATCAAACATCTGAAACTGATCACATATACATGAGACATATGATACTCATCACATTGATATCATACATATGCTACTGGGTACATTGACATCTGAAATAAGATACTGGTCACTTTGGCATCAGACATCTAAAGCTGATCTAACAGACATCTGCCATATGATACTGAGAACATTGACATCAGACATCTGATACTGATTACATTGATATCATACATATGCTACTGAGTACATTGACATCAGACATCTGATACTGATAACATTAACATCAGACATCTGATAATGATCACATTGAATTCAGACATCTGATACTGATTACATTGATATCATACATATGCTATTGAGTACATTGACATCAGACATCTGATACTAATCACATAGACATCAGACATCTGATACTGATCACATTAACATCAGACATATGATACTGATCACATTGAATTTAGACATTTTATTCTGATGACATTGACATCTAACGTATCATACTGATCACATTGTCATCTGACATCTGGTACTGATCACATTGCCATCAGACAACTGATACCTATCGCAAAGACATTAGACAAATGATACTAATGACATTGACATCAGACATATGATACTGATCATATTGATATCTGACATCTGATACTGATCACATAAACATCAGACATCTGATACTGATCACATTGACATCAGACATCTGATACTGATCACATAAACATCATACATCTGATACTGATCACATTGACATCAGACATCTGATACTGTTCATATTGATATCTGATATATGATACTGATCACATAAACATCAGACATCTGATACTGATTACATTTACATCAGACATCTGATACTAATCACATAGACATCAGACATATGATACTGATCACATAAACATCAGACATCTGATACTGATCATATTGACATCAGACATCGGATACTGATCACATTGACATCCTACATATGATCCTGATCACATAGACATCAGACATCTGATACCAATCACATTGACATCCTATATATGATATTGATCACATATACATCCTACATATGGGACAATACCCCTAATGCGCCTTGAAATGAGGAACACAAAAGTCACGTGTAAACAAAAAATCTCTGTGTAGTGATATTTGACACATTTCTATGATAAACAAATAACTGAGCTGAACCATTAGTGTTAATTTAGAAAATAAGGGAACACAGAATAAATGTGTAAAAACCATGGAGCTATGAAATGTGTTCAAAGTATTAAAATTTCAAAGAACTTATTGTGTTAAAATTGGGATTTTTTACCATGAGGAGCGACATCGCAAAAGAATACTCGGGGTTTGCTAAATTACGGAAAAATGAATCACACTTCGTACCCCGAAAATTTAACCACATATGTAAAAATGTCTCAGCTTCGAAACAAGCCATCATACATATACAAGTTTACGATATGGGCTGAGCAACAGAAGAAAACGTTACCATTACGGCCTATGGAATAACAATTACGCATATTGCCCCATATGATATTGATCACATATACATCTAACATCTGCTACTGATCAAATAGAGATGAAGCATCTGATACCGATCACATTGACATCCGATATCAGATACTAGTCACTTTGAAATCAGACACCTAATACTGATTACATTGACATGCGACATCTAATACCAATCACATTGACATCCTACATATGATCCTGATCACATTGACATCAGACATATGATACTGATCATATTGGCATCAGACATATGATATTGATCACATTGACATCCGACATCTGATACTGATCACATAGACATCAGACATCTGATACTGATCACAAAGACAAAAGATATCTAATACTGATCATTTTGATTTCAGACTTCTGATACTGATCACATTGACATCTGACATCTGATACTGACTCCTTTGACACCAGCCATCTGATTCTGATAACATTGACATCAGACAACTGATACTTATCACATAGACATCAAACATCTGACACTGATCACATATACATGAGACATCTGATACTCATCACATTGATATCATACATATGCTACTGGGTACATTGACATCTGAAATAAGATACTGGTCACTTTGGCATCAGACATCTAAAGCTGATCTAACAGACATCTGCCATATGATACTGAGAACATTGACATCAGACATCTGATACTGATTACATTGATATCATACATATGCTACTGAGTACATTTACATCAGACATCTGATACTGATCACATTAACATCAGACATCTGATACTGATCACATTGAAT
This sequence comes from Mytilus galloprovincialis, assembly GCA_037788925.1. NCBI lineage: Eukaryota > Metazoa > Mollusca > Bivalvia > Mytilida > Mytilidae > Mytilus > Mytilus galloprovincialis. Next base: position 83,589,110 of record CM075338.1, read on the forward strand.
TCAGACATCTGATACTGATTACATTGATATCATACATATGCTATTGAGTACATTGACATCAGACATCTGATACTAATCACATAGACATCAGACATCTGATACTGATCACATTAACATCAGACATATGATACTGATCACATTGAATTTACACATTTTATTCTGATGACATTGACATCAGACATATGATCCTGATCACATTGACATCAGACATCTGATACTGATCACATTTACATCAGACATCTGATACTGATTACATTTACATCAGACATCTGATACTAATCACATAGACATCAGACATCTGATACTGATCACATAAACATCATACATCTGATACTGATTACATTTACATCAGACATCTGATACTAATCACATAGACATCAGACATCTGATACTGATCACATAAACATCAGACATCTGATACTGATCATATTGACATCAGACATCTGATACTGATCACATACACATCATACATCTGATACTAATCACATAGACATCAGACATCAGATACTGATCACATTAACATCAGACATCTTATACTGATCACATTGAATTCAGACATTTTATTCTGATGACATTGACACCTAACGTATCATACTGATCATATTGATATCTGACATCTGATACTGATCACATTTACATCATACATCTGATACTGATTACATTGACATCAGGCATCTGATACTGATCACATTGACATCAGACATCTGATACTGTTCATATTGATATCTGATATATGATTCTGATCACATTTACATCAGACATCTGATACTGATTACATTGATATCATACATATGCTACTAAATACATTGATATCTGAAATTTGATACTGATCAACTTGGCATCAGACATCTAAAGCTGCTCATATAGATATCAGACATCTGCTACTGATTACATTGACATCAGCCATATGAAAATGATCACATTGACATCAGAAATCAGATACTAATCACTTTGAAATCAGACATCTGATAATGATCATATTGAATTCAGACATCTGATATTGATCACATAGACATCAAACATCTGATACTGATTACATTGACATCAGACATATGATCCTGATCACATAGACATCAGACATATGATATTGATCACATATACATCTAACATCTGCTACTGATCACATTAGCAACAGACCTATGATACTGATCACATAGAGATGAAGCATCTGATACCGATCATTTTGACATCCGATATCAGATACTAGTCACTTTGAAATCAGACACCTTGTACTGATCACATTGACATGCGACATCTGATACCAATCACATTGACATCCTACATATGATCCTGAGCACATTGACATCAGACATCTGATACTGATCATATTGACATCAGACATATGATATTGATCACATTGACATCAGACATCTGATACTGATCACATAGACATCAGACATCTGATACTGATCACAAAGACATTAGATATCTAATTCTGATCATTTTGATTTCAGACTTCTGATAATTATCACATAGACATCAAACATCTGACACTGATCACATATACATCAGACATCTGATACTCATCACATTGATATCATACATATGTTACTGGGTACATTGACATCTGAAATTAGATACTGGTCACTTTGGCATCAGACATCTACAGCTGATCTAACAGACATCTGCTATATGATACTGATCACATTGACATTAGACATCTGATACTGATTACATTGATATCATACATATGCTACTGAGTACATTGACATCAGACATCTAATACTGATCACATTATCATCAGAAATCTGATACTGAGCACATTGACATCAGACAACTGATACTGATCACATTGACATCAGACAACTGATATCTATCGAAAAGACATCATACAAATGATACTAATGACAATGACATCAGACATCTGATATTGATCATATTGATATCTGACATCTGGTACTGATCACATAAACATCAGTCATCTGATACTGATCACATTGACATCAGACATCTGATACTGATCACATAATCATCATAAATCTGATACTGATCACATTGACATCAGACATCTGATACTGATCACATAAACATCAGACATATGATGCTGATCACATAGACATCAGACATATGATACTGACAACATTGACATCAGACATATGATACTCATCACATTGATATCATACGTATGCTACTAAATACATTGATATCTGAAATTTGATACTGATCACCTTGGCATCAGACATCCAAAGCTGATCATATAGATATCAGACATCTGCTACTGATTACATTGACATCAGCCATATGATAATGATCACATTGACATAAGTTATCTGATACTGATCACATTGATATCACACATATGCTACTGAGTACATTGACATCAGACATATGCTACTGAGTACATTGACATCAGACATCTGATACTGATCACATTGACATCAAACATCTGATACTGATCACATAGACATCAGACATCTTATACTGATCACATAGACATAAGACATATGACAATGATCACATAGACATCCGACAACTGATACTTATAACCTAGACATCAGACATCTAATACTGATCACATTGACATGAGAAATATGATTTCGATCATATTGACTTCAGACATCTGTTACTGATCACATAGACATAAGACATCTGATACTGATCACATTGACATCAGAACAACTGATACTGATCACTTTGACATCAGACATCTCATACTGATCACATTGACATCAGACATCTGATACTGATCACATTGACATCAGACAACTGATACTAATCACATAGACATCAGACATCTGATACTGATCACATTTAAATCAGACATCTGATATTGATCACATTGATATCAGACAACTGATACTAGTCACATAGACATCAGACATCTGATACTAATCACATAGACATCAGATAGCTGATACTGATCACATTGACATCAGACATTTGATACTGATCACATTGACATCCGACATATGATACTGATCACATTGAAATCAGACATCTGATACTGATCACATTGACATCAGACATCTGATACTGATTACATTGACATCAGGCATCTGATACTGATCACATTGACATCAGACATCTGATATTGATTACATAGATATCAAACATCTGATACTGATCACATAGACATCATACATCTGATACGGATCACATTGACATCAGACATCTGATACTGATCACATTGACATCAGACATCTGATACTGGTCACATTAACATCAGACATGATTCCATTTAATGAAATTAACTATGTACATGTCGCTAAGAACACCATCATAATATAACAAATGGTCAATATATAAAATTCCCCATGTAATTTTCTCTATTGGATTTTTGCATGCCCTTCAGTTATTGTTAATATTGACGCAATTTATACTTTATCATGTCTTAAATGGACTATTAAACCGGAGAAGCATATAATTGAGTGTTAAAAAAATAAAATATGAAATAATAATTTATGTTTTGTAACGATCCACATTTTTTGAATGACCGGCACTATAGTAATTAACTGAAATTCTTTCTTTTTTCCCAACGGGGGTGAGTTGCTTCTTTTGAAATATCTCTGACACTCGAAAAATCAAATGAGATTTTCAGATTCTTGATAACAGGTGCATGAGTTTGTATGTTACACCATGTACACGTCAGTTGAGAAATATGAGACATATCATTTTTTTTTTTTTTACCAAATCACTTTTAGGTCAAGGGCGCTACCAGAGAATGTGCTATTATTTGAACTTCGAAAAATGAGGAAATTAGCAAAGACTTGCTTCCAAAATCACTTATGGCCTGTACATTAAAGCTATGGTAACATTTATTATTTATAAAGCTGTTTTGCGTAATTTTGTATTGAATGATTCCGCACAATAATGTGGCCGTCGTTGCAATCAACACCGTCACTGAGCGGTAAAATACAAACGGAAATCTGACAAAAAGGGCAGTTTCATTCTGTTTTCAAATGACCAATCAAATTATCAGTGCGTCCGATCCTTCGCCCCATATTGTCAAATTTCTTTCCAATTTATGTGTCAACTCAACTCCTTGCAAATATATTGTGTTTCTTTCAAATATTAAATCTCTTTCATAACTGAAATCTCTTTCCAGGAGCTAAATATATCTTAAACATCTCATATTTCAAGGATAAGCTTATTTTTGCATTGGTACTGTAGCCATCTTGGATGCTTTAATCATATGATTAAAATTTAATACACCTCAAAGAGGTCGATTAAGTTTAACGACATTTTAAGCATTTTTAAGGACACGTTAAAATTAACGACAAGTTGAACAACACACTAATCATAAGATTAATTTTAATCGAATGATTAAGAAATGTTAACAACTCGTTAGCACTAACGACAAGTTGAACAACAGACCCCTGATACTTATCACATTGACATCCTACATATGATCCTGATCACATGGACATCAGACATCTGATACTGACTCCTCTGACATCAGACTTGTGATACTGAACACATTAAAATGAGACATTTGATACTAATCACAAAGACATTAGACATATAATACTGATCATTATGACTTCATACATCTGATACTAATGACATTGACATCAGACATGTGCTACTGATCACATAGACATCCAACAGATAATACTGATCACTTAGACGTCAGACATCTGATACTGATTACATTGACTTCAGACATCTGATACTGATAACATTGACTTCAGACATATGATACTGGTCACATTAACATCAGACATCTGATACTGAGCACATTGACATCTGACATCTGCTACTGATCACATTAGCATCAGACCTATGATACTGATCACATAGACATGAAACATCTGATACTTATCACATTGACATCCGACATCAGATACTAGTCACTTTGAAATCAGACACCTGATACTTATCACATTGACATCCGACATCAGATACTAGTCACTTTGAAATCAGACACCTGATACTTATTACATTGACATCAGACATCTTATACTGATCACATTGACTTCAGACATCTGATACTGATCACATTGACATCAGACATCTAATACTGATCATTTTGACTTCAGACATCTTTTACTAATCACATTAACATCAGACATCTGATACTGAGCACATTGACATCTGACATCTGATTCTGATAACATCGACATCAGACAACTGATACTGATCACATTAACATCAGACATCTGATACTGATCACATTGACATCAGACATCTGATACTGATCACATTGACATCAGACATCTAATACTGATCATTTTGACTTCAGACATCTTTTACTAATCACATTAACATCAGACATCTGATACTGAGCACATTGACATCTGACATCTGATTCTGATAACATCGACATCAGACAACTGATACTGATCACATTAACATCAGACATCTGATACTGATCACATTGACATCAGACATCTGATACTTATCATTTTGACTTCAGACAACTGGTACTAATCACATAAACATCAGACATCTGATACTGATTGCATTGACTTCAGACATCTGATACTGATCACATAGACAACAGACATATAATACCGATCACATTGACATCCAACATCTGATACTTATCACATTAATATACAAATATTGACTTTTGATGAGGTTGATAAATCACTGTATCAACTAATATAAAAAGTTAACAATCGCTTTATTATATGACTCTTTAGTTCACAGTGTCATTTTGATATTTTTAGATTGTGAAATATATATGCTTGGTTAGATGGTATTTTGCCTAGACTGTTTTTTATTCTATGCTATGGATTTGATTTTTAGGCATATTTAAGTCTGCATAACTAAAACTATCCTTTTCTATCAAAATCTTCTTAATTTTCTCATTTTTTAACGATGAAAAGCGTTTTTCAGTAGCTACTTCTGCTGCTCCAGCCATACTTTGTTGCCGGAAACATGTAACTGTCGTCTGTGTGATCGAAACGATTTTATGTCGAGAGCGCTGATTGGTTGGTATTTATTCGGTCGTTCAATTAAAAACCATTGTATTTATACATCCCTTAAATAGCTAACAATAATTCCCCGTTCTATAGTTAGGAACACGGACGCTGTTCCAAATCTTATATTAAACTGTCGTGATTTTTGCCGCGTTGAATATAATGTTTTATCAAAGAGGATTTCCTTTGCTTTTAGCCAACTGACATTAAGAATATGGTACGACTCACATTGAAATATTTAAGTATGATTAGTGTTTTGAGCTAGCAAAGCTAATGCACTATTTATGTTTTATTCATATATTACCTCAGATAGCTTACAGTAATTATATTGTACATCAAATAAAAATATCCTGCCCAAGTCTGGAAAAATGGCTATTGTTAGCGTATATATTTTGTCTGTGTTCCATAGTGTTTTTTTTTTTTTTTTTTTTTATCACATTCGTTTTTCTGTTGTCTCATTGCCAAAATGGCCGTCAACGTTTACGATTATTGTTTCCTAAATATATGTGTAAGGCGTCAAAGAAAAAAAAAGTATAATAGCCTGTCAAGACGTCATAAATATTTGGACTACACCTTCCTTAGTAAGCTGCCTAGTGTACGCCCTATTTAAATAGTTTTCAAAAGTACCAGGATTATTATTTTATACGCCAGACGCGCGTTTCGTCTACATAAGACTCATCAGTGACGCTCGGATCAAAATAGTTTAAAAGCCAAATAAATACAAAGTTGAAGATCATTGAGGATCCGAAATTCCTAAAAGTTGTGCCAAATACGGCTAAGGTAATCTACTCCTGGGGTAAGAAAATCCTTAGTTTTTCGAAAAAAAATGAAAATTTAGTTTACAGAAAATTTATAAAAATCACCATATAATTGTATTCATGTCAACACCGAAGTGCTGACTACTGGGCTTGTGATACCCTCGGGGATGAAACGTCCACCAGCAGTGGCATCGACCAAGTGGTGTAAATAGTTATCAAAAGTACCAGGATTATAGTTTTATACGCCAGACGCACGTTTTGTCTACATAAGACTCATCAGTGACGCTCAGATCAAAATAGTTTAAAAGCCAAATAAATACAAAGTTGAAGAGCATTGGGGATCCAAAATTCCAAAAAGTTGTGCCAAATACGGCTAAGGTAATCTACTCCTGGGGTATGAAAATCCTCAGTTTTTCGAAAAATTGAAAATTTAGTTAACCGAAAATTTATAAAAATGACCATTTAATTGATTTTCATGTCAACACCGAAGTGCTGACTACTGGGCTGGTGATACCCTCGGGGACGAAACCTCAACCAGCAGTAGCATCGACCCAGTGGTGTAAATAGTTATCAAATGTACCAGGATTATAATTGTATACGCCAGACGCGCGTTTCGTCTACATAAGACTCATCAGTGACGCTCTGATCAAAATATTTAAAAAGCCAAATAAAAACAAAGTTGAAGAGCATTGAGGAGCCGAAATTCCAAAAAGTTGTGCCAAAAACAAACAAATTAATATACCTTTTTGCACAGTTGTTTTGTCCAATAAAGTATCTTTCAGATCTGAACATTTATCCTTATCTGGAAAAGAAACTTATATGCATTCATGTGATATCATGCACTAAGTTTACATTTGAGATATATTATACTTTGTATTAGGCACTCAATATTAGTACATGTGTTGTTCATTTTCAATTATCATATCATATACGTAATTTTTGTTTTGAAAATTACAAAATTACTTATCAGAGCTTTAATGAATGTATACATCATTATATATCATATAACAAAGAATGTATTAGACAAATGTTAGATTTGAGTGGAGTATAGAGATAAAGGGTTACTTTAAAATAATGACAAATATATTACTTGAATAAGGCCGTATTCACATTGACCTAAATTCGGTGTTGTGTTATTGTAACTCACACGTAAACTAAACACAATTGCGTTCCCATTGATAAAACTCAATGTTTGCATGTAGTTTAAATCATGTTTTATCTACACGCAGTCGATAGTCAATGTAGGCCTTGTGTAGGTTAAGTGTACACACAACTAGGCATTAAGGACATTAGTTTTACCGTGTATATATTTAAGGAAAAAACTATTTTTTGAGTAAAATTGATATATTTGATAATTATTAGTATAGTTCTTTACAGAAATTGTTGTTAACATTTTACTTTGTTTGTCTAGTATCTCAGATCCGTTAAATAACACTTAAAATAAATTAAAAAAAAAAACATTATCCTATTCCTTTACCAGATACTCCTTGGAGAAAAATACAATTTCAAACAGAAAAGATAAAAATGTAGTGATCCCTAATATCTCAATCCTTTTTTTTCGGCTGTAAGCACGCTGCTGCAGCTTACGTTTTCTAATGCGTAATCGAGACATCTCTAGTATATTCAAACTACTGCAAATTATAAAAAATGACTTTCATAAAGTAGCTACCACTTAGCATAAAAAAGAGGGAGGGTTATCTGAGTCAGATTTTTTTTCGCACGTACGTTTTTATTCCTTTCTTTCGATGCTGGTGATCAAATACTTTTTTCAATATTTAACACTATAATGTATGGGGAAAATCTTAATTCAGAATATTTTTTCTATCATCTGTATGACCATTGTTTTTATATTATCAAATTGGGTATCGGAATTTTGTAAAGTCAAATGGTTGTTCCTTTACCGCTAAAAAAATTGTCAAAACATTTTGAATTCAGTTCTACGTTATGAACATTTAAATGACATATAGTTTACAATAATTGTAAACATGTTTCTCTACACGGCGTTTGCTGTGAACACGGCCTACGTTATAACATATATTTAAAAAAAAAATAGTAATAACACTTATTTAAGGAACATAAATAATAATGAATAACTTCAACTCTTAATTCACCAGTACTTATCTATTTGTATCAGTTTACCTTCAAGATTTTGGAAGAAATTATAGTTTAATAGTCCCAAGAGACCAACCTCTGACCGATAGGCGTCGGCATAAAAGATAAGTGCGTCAGAAAGTCAATTAGTGTTTCATAGTGATTATTTTTTTTTTTATCTTTCATGGGGAAAATAGCCATATAACCGTGAAAATTTGTTAAAAATAGTGAAATCTGTATTATTGGACACTTATAAAAATATTATTCAGATTTTCGGAAAACATTCGACAAAGATATCACAAGAAGTATATGGTACAAGCTACTAAAGAGTGGAATAAGTACGAAATTTGTTTCAATCATAAAGGAAATTTGTTTCAATCTTAAAGGGAGTCAACCATGAGAGTGCATTTTCAGCGGCTTTTGACCATTTCTTGGGAGTGAAACAAGGTGAGACATTTTCACCTCTGTTATTTCTATTCTTCCTGAATGACATTATTCAAGATATCACTATGAACAATGATAACGATGTCTTTACTATCAATGGATATCTATTATATTTAATTTTGTTTGCTGACGATACCGTCTTGTTTGGAAAAACCGTCAAAATATTGCAAGCCTTTTGAAAAAAACTTTCATTTTATTGTAAAAAGTGTAATTTATTTGTTAATACCGACAAGACAAAAAGTAGTCGTTTTTAGAAACGGTTGGTAATCTGTTAATAACCGCTTTTTCTTTCACAAATAGGAGCTGGAAATTGTAAATTCTTATGCATACTAAGGCATGTTACTTCATTTTATTGGTAAGTTCAGCAATCACAGAACAGGATTTCCCAGCAAGGCGCTAGGGCACTTTCTTTCGTATTCCTCAAATGGCAAGAGAAACTGGGTATCCGTGTTCGTAATTTATTATTTAATCTAAGTATGAATTATGTATGGATGATCAAGAGAACACTAATGTTGCATTTGAATATATAAAATGTCGTACAAATGATCAATACTACCGGAACTAGTTTACCACTTTAAAAGATTGTGAAAAACTGTGTTTATATAGAAAATTGAAAAAATGAGTTGTGTTCGGAAGATTATTTTAATAATGATTTGAATAGTAATATACTGACTAGACTGCGTAGTGGAACATTAAAACTAAATATTGAAGTTGGTCGTTTTAACAATATGGTAAAAGAAAATCGTATTCTGTATGTATATGCTGTCATGTGAATTGTAATGAAACCATTGTGTTTTTGTATGTCCTGCCTTTATGTCATTGAGACTACATTGTTTACCAAAAATGGCCAAGTTAATTGAAACTTATATTGCGTGACATAAACATGATATAAATATGTTACCTTTATGTTTGTTACTCTGGATGCGCCGCCTCCAAAAATTAATGAAAATTGTCACAGACCCTAACAGTAAAACAAAAACTCCAATTATCAAAGCAGATCTGAAATCAATAACGAAGTATGTTGTTTATTTCACAAAAATAATAATACAATCCTGCACTCGTATTTTTGTCAAAGCAGGCGAACCAGGAGTATATACTAAAATTAGTCCTGGTATCTATGATGAGTTTATTTACAACAACTGGGTCGATGCCACTGCTGGTGGAGATGTATTTCCCTGGGGGTATCACAAGCCCAGTAGTCATCACTTTTTATGCTGATATGAATTGTCATTGATATGGTTATATCTATAATTTTACTGTTTACAAATTCTTTATTTTTTTGAAATACTAAGGCTTTTCTACCTCAGGCATAGATTACCTTAGCTGTATTTGGCAAAACCTTTAGGATTTTTGGTCCTCAAAATGCTCTTCAACTTCGTTCTTTTTTTGGCATTTTTAACTCTTTGGGATTCGAACGTCACTGATGAGTCTTTTGAAGACGAAACGCGCGCCTGGCGTATATACTAAATTTTGTCCTGGCATTTAGGATGAGTTTTTTTTATTTGCACTTGTAAGTGCTATGAATCTTTGGCTATTATATTCGTCTAATATCGTACACTGAGTTCTTTTGTATTTCTGTTTGATGACAATGATAGGTGACAAAAAATCAGCAGCAGTTATGACTATAACGGAAATCATTAGAAATATTTGGGTAATTTTCCCATCCATGTGTACTTTCGTAAAGGTTAGGGAAGAAATCGTCGATAAGAATGCACACACAAACACAAGTACTTTCGTTCCTCGTTAATAAAACTCACATTTTTTTTATATGTAGGAAAAGTTGTATAAATTTTGAATGGAAGTTTTTCAAGACGGTTACGAGTATTTCTGTGAAAATGTATTTGAGTAGATATTCGTTCCAAATTTTTTTGAACGAATTTTGAAAGCCGATGATAGTGATTGATGGAGTGCAGGAAAATAGTTTTGAAACTGAAACGATTAATCTACGGATTGTTTTGGCAACCAATCATGAGAACAAATCTGTGTCGAGAAGAGGTATGGAAGATAAAAAGTTGTGAGGTACAGCAAGGGACAATGGTGCTCCCCAAAAAAACTGTTCTTCGAAATTAAAACAGAAACAAAATAGGATAGAAGATGACTAGAAAGACTTCCTCAATCAAATTTTTGCAATAATGATAGCTTGCAAACCATCATCAATTACTCTACAAAGCTCGTAGTGATGGAAGCATTGAACAAAGAGGTTGATCTTGACAAAGTGAAAGACAGGTTCTCTAACTGCGTTTCTTGTGTTTATAAAATTATAGGTACTGATGTTTGACATATGTTTGCCTTATAACATCTGAATCATAATATATAAAAGATATGTAATATTAAATTCCCTTTTCAAGGGACCAACAAGTGTCCATATCCTTCTTTTTTTGTTAAATATAAAAAAAAAACAGAGCATTGCACCTCTCTTATTTCTATAAGAGAGGACACGGTCATTAATTATATGTAAATTTCATTAAGAAGGTAACTTTAGACATAGAGTCCTTACTTACATTTCACTATGAGATAATTGACCGTTCGGATCATTCGGTTGTGTAGGACTTATTGCTGAAATAAAATAATGTATAGAAACAGAATATTTAGTATAGGATTTTACATAAGATTCATGTTGGCCACCCTTAATAGACTGTCAAATGAACAGAATCCCTCCAAATCATTATCCTTCAAATTCAGTTTAAGTTGCTCATGTGGTTAGGTATTTTCACATCCTTTGTTGTCTTACTGAAGTAAAATGCTATTGTATCAGTAAGTGTTTGCAATGTTTTCATGGTCTTGGCAACATAACATATCTTTTTGTGATATATTGTCTTGTCTCAGTGATGTTAAAACTCCTTGTTTTGTTTATATACATATATAGCATAATATTTTCATTATAATTGTCGATGTTCAAAATATTTTGAGTGTTTGTACTTACATTTGAAAACGTCCTCTTCCAGTAGAAATTTTCTTTTACCTAAAATTACACCATACAAACAGGAATATGAGACATTAAGATCATTTTCGGTCAGATTTTGGATAATTAAGGTGTATCCATCCTTCATAACCTTTCCATCATACTTTTTATTGGCTCGTCCTATTTTTACATCTATAAATAGGGTTCGTTGTACAGGAGTCCATCTATCCCATCCTGAATCCTCAGGACAACAGTGCGAAACATTGCAAAATAATGTTACGTTTTGTCCATAATCCGTAACCTTCCCAACAACCGTCCATTCTAAAATACCTGAAATGGTTTCCTGTTCCATTTCAATTGCTTTCCTATTAACTTCAGATTACATTAATAGGGATACACACAATAAGAAACATTGATAAATAATAATACATGTTTTACTGTCAAATATTCATAGTACTGACAATTGTTTTCTAAATTTTACTGCTTTAAAACAAAGTACAGATGGTAGAAATAGAGACAGAAAAATGAAAACATATTCAAACTATAAAACGAATCTTCATCATACAAAAAGTTTTCAGAAGTTTACGTAAATATTAAGAACAATTATTTTGGCACTGCTGTTATCCAAAATCGCCAAAAATATGATGGATCCTAGCATTTAAACTCTTTATTGAAATAGACATGCATTCAAGTCAATATGAAATATTTTAGTAGACAGTACATTTTTGATTACCTTGTACATTAAGAAAGTCAACCAGAATCAGCAATGGCAGTAAATACTTCATTTCTAACAAATATCTGCTCTACAAAAAATATATTATTAATAGTTGACAAAATGTGCTATACTTCATTGTTAAATAGAAGGGCATACTGTCGTACGAGCGTATTCGTTTTATTTTTTTTACAATGTCCATATAACACCTTTAGCTCAATATAATAAATATGATAAACATATGTATGACTATACCAAAACTGTCTGTTAAAATTTCAAAATTTGAACTAATTTTCTTTCAGCATGTTCAGTTATTCAAGTTAATGATTTTAAAAGTAGTTTTGTCAATGTAAAGACATGATACAGAAATTACTGTATTAAGAATTTCACATTTTGCTTTCAAGAATTGAACTTCATTGTAATCATGCAACTGGTAGTAAGTTACCTGCATTTATCGGTAATAGGTTATATTACTTTTATCATTGGTCAATTGGTGGTCAATAGTTAATGAACATAGCTTTTCAAGTCATTGTTAACACGTATATCGCATAAACCTCGTGCTCTCGTCACAGTTCACATGAAAGTTACGGTCCTGTGTTTTACCCTGATACAATAATTAATTTGCGAGATCACAGGCAAATACAATGAAAGTTGATAAAATAATAATAACCAATATAAGACATTTGACTCGATCATTTACAAGTTTACTGCTATCATGTTAAATGATCATGGATATGTGGATTTCATTGTTCCCTTTATCATTTTAAAGTTATTGTTAACAGTGAAAATCAATATGAAATACGTAAACAACGATGACTGGCAAACCTGTCAGACAAGTTTCTAAAATTAGATTTTATTTAAAGAATGACTATGATATTATCTCACAAAAAAAAATAATATATAGGTTTTCGCTTTTCTAAATTGTTTGATTACAATGTACCACTACAAAAATGACGTGATGAGTTGCTATATGGCAAATTATCAGTGACAGTAGTCTACAATTTTACTGATTCGTTGATTTTTATGTCAAAGGAAAAAGGTGAGTTGAACAGGAAGTACACCTTATTTAACAATGATGGATCTATATCTAGATCCTTCAAAAGAGTTAAATAAAAAGGTTACTGACAGGCGTTTGCTAATGCACTAAAACGAATAATAATGGTCAGGCCTATGTGTGGCTTTAGGGTCCGCCAGTATTAACCAGCATAAAAGATTCTCCTCATATCAGTCATACTATTTAACAGATTCAAATATAGAGTAGATTATATCTTAACTGAAATTCTGAATTAGTAACAAGAGGTAGTCAATATAACGAGTTTAGAATAATATATATTCATATTATTGGCCGACTGATGTCAAGCCGAGGTACTTCAACATACGGGTATTTAATTTGTTAAAGTGAAATTGAACCAATTCGTAGGTCTTAAAGTACATGATTATAAATAACGACAGTATATAGATAAGTAATTATATTTTTACATACTTCATATATTAGTAATATGACAATGTTGGCCGACTGATGTCAAGCCGAGGTATTTCAACATATGGGTATTTAATTTGTTAAAGTGAAATTGAACCAATTCGTAGGTCTTAAAGTACATGATTATAAATAACGACAGTATATAGATAAGTAATTATATTTTTACATACTTCATATATTAGTAATATGACAATGTTGGCCGACTGATGTCAAGCCGAGGTATTTCAACATACGGGTATTTAATTTGTTAAAGTGAAATTGAACCAATTCAGAGGTCTTAAAGTACATGGTTATAACTAACGACAGTATATAGATAAGTAATTATATTTTTACATACTTCATATACTAATAATCCATTAAGAGGTCTGCAAGTGCATGATTATACAAAATGACGGGATGTAGATACGTTAGTATATTCTAACATACATCATAATTATATAAGTTCTATTACAATGCTTTATTTGTAAAAAAGAAGGATATAACGTATTTTAGACAATAACAATCAAAACCAAGGAGTAAACAACGACTCACAAAACCAAAGGACATTAACATCAACAGTTATAAATAATAATTTAGAAACAACACGAACTCCACTAAAAACCGGGAGTGAAATCAAGTGTTCCGGAAGGGTAAGCATTTTCTGCACCGTATACGGCACCCGTCGTGTTATTTCTTTGCTCAGTTCGGTAATGATGGAAGGTTATTATGACTAAGGAAGAATATCAGATATGATTTCTGACACACTTTTGTGATAATGGCCAATCAGCTTATAATGGCGACCGTAAAATGTCTTGAGTGATGACATTTATTTGATTGATTCATAGCCCTGTCTTATAAACTTTTGAGAAATCAGTATTCCTGGTTCAACAAAATCAACGTATTTTGAGCTACCTCTTACGTATCAATTGAGACACATATACTCCATATACTAGTGCCGCTGGGATGTTGCTACACAGAAATGGACAGTTGACTACAGGAAAATTTAAATCATCGCGTTTGTCATACATTTTGGTATTCAACCTACCATCAGTAGTCATTTCGAGAAAAAGGTCTAAATATGAAGCAGATTTATCTGTGTCGGTAATATCTTTAATTTCAAGTTCACTTGGATGTATTAAATGTAAGTGATCACTGAATCTATTATTATTAAGAGGCAGTACATCATCAATATACCGAAAGGTGAAAATAAAAGACAGGGGTAATTTTTTTTCTCCTTTCTGTACAAGCCCTTGGATAAATTCTGCTTCATAGGAATATAAAAAAAAAATCTGCATGTAGAGGAGCGCAATTGGTACCCATTGGGATTCCAATAGTCTGTTGGAAGTCCTTATCTGAAATTCAACAAATATGTTGTCAATTAAAAAGTCCAGCATGGCAGTGATACTCGTCGGTATTTGTCCCCCTTGACTCTATATGATTTTTCATAAAGTAAGCTGAATTCCATCCTAAAACTAGATATTTAAAACGTCTAGTGGTTTTTTGTTAAAGAAACAATGGCTGACGAGTTCTTCAGCGGACCTTTAAGTTTAGTATGTGGAATAGTGGTATAAAGAGTCGAAAATCAAAGGTTTTAATGTTGGTACAATGTTTTAATGATTGAGATTGTAAATTCACCCAAGTCTATTGATTTTTTCAGTATCCACATATGATTATCACCACTTCTTGAATATGCCGTTTCGGCATATTTCTGAAGTCATTCTTTGACTGCAGTGAGTATGGCAGTGAGAAATTTAGAAGAGGGTTTAGTGTTAAGATAGTCCCGTTAATTTTAGAACTAGGGGATGCGGTCATTACAACGGGTATTGTGATTATCGGTGAACACATGTGAATTCTGACAAATTTTAGACAAAACAAAAGGTTAGAACCTATCGGATATCGATATTGTTTAATACTTTTGGAGATAGTTTGTCGTTGCTTCTTATATTATACCATATTTTTGTTGAAATCCCTGGCCTTAACCTCACAGGATTTAATATTTGACTATATAGAGAACATTAAACCAAAAAATATGGAATATCTGTGATAATCGTTTGAAGCTTATATAAGCACCGTATATTGCATATTATTATTTGTTTTCCCTTGACAATAAATTGATCAATGTTTGTCTAAAATTAAACACGTATAATTCTAAAGATAGTCTCGAGTAGTCCCATTCAGTCGATTTGAGTATCACAAATCCGTTGAGATAATTAGTTAGGATCTGGTTGATTTGAGTCGCATTAGTTGACGTGTTTTAGTGGATTTAATCCAGTGGGTCAAGTGATCTGATAAGAGAGGGTCAGTTTATCTGAGAAGTGTTAAAAAGAATAACAAAAGTTATAAACTCAAAGTTAAAATCATATAGGAGAAGGCAAATTGGCACATTTAAACAACATCAATCATCGATTATGTAAATAACAACTGCCATATTGGTAAAAAAATAGTTGTTACCACTACATCGAGTGTGATAAGGTAGCCACTCGCGATCGATACTAATTAAATTTTGAAATCTAAGACGTGAAGCTGTTTAAAATAAACTGTCGAGAGTAAATACATTTCGTATTGCACAAGAATTGGTGGTGGAATATGTTACTTTAATGATTTTAGACAATATACAGACGATCTTAATCCTTCTTTTGGAATGAATACCAACAAAATGCATTCTTTCTACTTGACGTCAATCGGCATGGTAGCCTTTTATCATAACGTCTCAAAAGATATTTTAGGGAAACGTAAGCAAATTTGACGTCATTGTTAAATTTTGAATACGGGTGAAATCTTGCATTTTCTAAAATTTAAAACAGAACTATATAATGGCCTATGAATGAAGTAAGCGTAAGTCTTTAAACTTAAAAAAACTACACTCCTGGCACCTACAAAATATATAGGGAGGCCTTACAAACTTTACTCTCGCCTATTAGTTTTGATCCTCTGTGAATTTGTAAAAGGGTTAATTTTGAAATGGAGAAGTTATTTTTGTCAACTAAACGATGACTTATTCAATCACCTTGTAATGAAACCCTGATAACAACAATAGCCAAAAGCATAACACAAATGGTAATCAAATAGGAGATTGATAAGCAATGCATACCAGATGTGGTTATTTAGTGTGCAGCATATTTTTTATAATATTTCTTCATAGAAAAAATATAACAGTCATTTCTTAAATACAAATAGACTTTCAGATTTTTTTTATTTCTTTATGCTTTTTTTTTGGACTCCGATGGGTTTATTATATCAAATGTAAATACATCGAGAGTAAGCAAAATAAATTACACTCGAATGCTGTTGAAATGTTGTCCTCTTTTCAAAATTTGGACCATTTATTTTGACTTTGCCTATATATGATACTGTAAACTATCTTTTGCTTTATTATAATAAATAATTACGTTCATATGTTCATAGCGCACAAAAGAAGAGAGGAAGAAGAAAAAACTCTGTCTAGTTTGGTTCCATTGGTCTAAATGGTTTGATAACGTTGCCCTTGGTAGTTTGATTCCGTTTCTCTAAGTAGTTTTGTTCCTTAACTTTTTGTAGAACGATTGCGTTGCTTTAAGTACTATTGTTCCATTGATTCAAATAAAATGGGATCCATACACTCGAAAAAAAGAATACGCAGTTGATCTTAATCTTAATACCATGATTCCATTTACTTGAGTAGTATGGGTCCAGTGATCATTGAAGTACGAATCCATTGATCTGAGTAGTACGGGATCATTTATTTGAGTAGTTCCTGAGTAGTGTGGTACCATAGTCTACCAAATATTTGTCCAATTGTATGAGTAGTATGTGAACCAGACAGAAGTTATGACCCGAATTACGGATTCGCTGAGTTATTCAGTATAGGTCCAATGATCTGGATTTCCTTTTAGTTGTACTGTTAGACTGTTGATCTGTGTTAAGAGGGTCTTTTAAACTAAGTTGTACGGCTCCGCTGATTTGATTAATCGGGAAATAAAATTAACCATGAGCTTTAAAGACCATACTTTGACATATGAGGTTTACAAAGGAAGATGAAGTATGATTGGCAATGAGACATTTATTCACAAGAGACCAACTGACATAGAAATTACCAAATAAAATTCACCGTATGACCTTAAACAATGAACAAATCCCATACTAAAAATGATTTACTTTTATAAATTTTGTGTTAGATGGAGAGTTGTGTCATTGAAACTCATACCGTGTCTTCTTATATCTATGTAGAAATCCTTATTCGGGCACAGTTCACGTAATTATATGAAGCAAATTATTGCTGGATAAAGCTGTATGAAATTTTCAAGTAATTTGAAAGTTATATCATATACAATTAACGTATTTGATGAAAGGCATGCCATGTTGTTTTTATTCTCAGGAAAGTTTAGGATAAGTTGTACATTAATAAATGCATCTGACATTTCACTGTCCCTTTTTTTTTGTAGCGATGAATTGATAAACCTTCACATTATGTGTTTCGAAAATTGAATTGTCTGTCATTAAAGAGTTTTGGTATTTCGGTCTAAAAAACGGAGCAATGCCTTAAACCTATCCAAATATAATGTCAAGAAAGTAAACCATCGATTGGCAAAAATGCACGAAAACTATTGGACGAAGATAAATATTACATCTTGTTAGGCGTCATGCTTCAAAATCAAACTCCTTACGGTTTTAACTGTAATTAATAACGGATTTTAAACGAATTTGTGAATAAGAATTACAAGGATGATGTTAAATGTAAATGCAAATGAGTAAAAACTTACAGTAATACGGGTTAGAAAGCTTGAACATGAAATGACAAGATTGATATAATTTGTTTATCTAATCACATGTGCACTTGATGTCAGTAGGGTATTTTTGATAGTATTGAATTTTAACACAACACCCGTTCTATTTAATTTAATCAAATAACTAAGTGCTTTTTTAACATAATCAAGAGGATAAAAGGGAAATTATTGTTTGCTTACAAAGGACAGTAATTGGAAAACTACTCCCTTTGTAGCACCCCACAGCAGTAAAGTCAATTTAATTATCGCTTTATTTGTTTTAAGTATTTGAATGGTGTTAATCAGAGATACCATTATTTAGTCTGTATGAGTGACCAAAGAGGGAAATTCAATTCATTTGTTTCAATTCTGTCAATAATAATAGTTTTTAAGTTAATACATTCAACTTTCTATTGTCGTTTTAAACAAAATAAAAAGGAAAAGTCTACTGTCGTTTGATATTATTTGCATTATTGTATATACAGTGATTCTAATAAATTTCACTCACAAACAAAATACGTCCTTATTTGTGAAATAGTATATTCATCAGTAAATCTACGTAAAACTGATATGAGATTTGTTAATTATTGATATTTATTATTCACGTACTTTTGAAGTTTTAAAACATATACAGTTTGATTTATAACTTGTGTGATACTTGCAGGACGGTAAATTGAAACTTGTTTAACAGAGGGCATATTTATAGATATAGATGTGAGAGCCCATACTGCAGATAGTGAAAATATTTATAAGTTTACGTCTGTTGGTGGTTGTTTGTTGTTGTCTCTCTTCCAAATAATACTGACTTTATTTCAAAGAAAAATGTCAAACCTCATAAAAATGCATTTCATTATTAATATGTGTATGGGCTCTCGGTCATAAATCTTTACTCAGTACTCCAAGTACAAAATATGAGCTGGAAACTAATAATCCTGTATTTTGTTTGATTTATTTTTTAGCCTCAGTACAAAAATCGTGGTCGAAAATGATATGACCGCAGGCCCTGATGCACATTATAATATTTGATTTTTCGAAATTAGTGAAGATAGTTTAAACATTGGCAATTTATCATACAATCAAGTGTCGAAGTCGTGAGCTTCTTCTAATAAGCGAATGTATACCTGCTCTATTTTCTCGTATCTTGTCAAAATTTAATATTTAAAATAAGTTTCAACATGTCATTACGGTTAAGACTACAATCGCTATTATTTGAAAAATCACCCTGATGTATACATAATCGGTGGGTATTTAAAATGTTTATGACATTTTTAACAGTTTCGGAGAACTACACTTAATAGTCCAGTCGATTTGTGAAGAATTTTTACAAAATTGCATGAAATTTGTCATAGTGGTAGTATATGTCATGGACAACATTTTAAGATATGGACCCACTCTAGAAGTCGACATTTGTGGACGAGACGGCCATTTTAAAGTGGCGGCCGTTTGATCTCTAAAGATTGATAAAAAAAATCATGAAAATAATATAAGAAAAAACAGGAAGTCATTATTTGATGAAAATTTAAAATAAAACCAATGTCGAAGATATACAAATGTATTTGGTTGAGCTATTTAAACAGGACAAAAAGCGAGCCTATACCCTTCCCGAGTTATTCTTCTGTTTCGTACAAACTACTTTATATTTTCCGACAATGTACATTTATTGTTATTATTTAAAAGTTCAGACCCAACACTTTATTTATTAGTTTTCTATGTTGTATCATGTGTACTATTGTTTTCTGTTTGTCTTTTTCATTTTTAGCCATGGCGTTGTCAGTTTGTTTTAGATTTACGAGTTTGACTGTCTCTTTGGTATCTTTCGTCCCTCTTTTATCAAGATATGATGTTTCTTTTTAAGAAATAACTATCGAGCTATTTTCAGAATTGTTGATACATTTAACTATCGAGATATGTCAATCTACCTTTCAAATTAGTTCATATGTTCACCAGAGGTGCAAAACAGTAATTTCAATAATTTTATTTCTGTATTGATTGCTTCCTATCACATGTATCATGTTTCAAAGGTTTTATAAGATGTATTTTTTTTTAACTAGTTAAACGTCTTTGCCTAAGCGAATATAAACAGGACTTTGCCTATGTTATTCTACTTTAAAAAAGGTAAACGATGACTCCTTTATAAAATTATTTTTTTAATAAATTTTGTCCTAGCGAATTGAATGCTGACTCAAAATTACAAACATGAAGACTACAAAGCAAATGATATGTTTATGTTTTTTGTCGATCCACCTCTGATTAAAATTTTCAAGGAACATGTCTCTATTAATACAGAATCAGCACACCCCTCTGATAAAAGCTTTCCAGGAGCCTGACTCTAAAGAAACAGAATTAGGTAACCCCTCTGATTAAAGCTTTTTAGGAGCATGTCTTAATTGATACAGAATCAAACCATCCCTCAGATTACGGCCTTTCAAGATAATGTCTCAATAGATACAGAATCATTTTACCCCTCGTGTTAAAGCTTTCTACGAGCATGTCCGCATGTATATATTGGTACAGAATCAGCACACTTCTCTGTTTCAAGATTTCCAGGAGCATATCACTCTTGTTTTTTATATGATTTTGCCATGTGATTATGGATTGTCCGAATTGATTTTCCTCTAAGTTTAGTATTTTTGCGATTTTACTTTTTGATACAGTATTAGCTCACCCCTATGATTAAAGCTTACCAGGAGCATGTCTCTATTGATACAGAAACAAATTCCACCTCTGATTAAAATTTCCAAGGAATATATTTCTATTGATACAGAAGCAGCTCACCCCTCTGATTAAAGCATTCCAGGAACGTGCTGCATTTAATAAAAAAAAATACTAATGCTCAAGTTAAATTTCGATCATCACGGCCGAGGCCATATGTAAATATCTTAACAATATATGGCTTACATGAATGATTTCCTAATTACTACATGGCTTACACTATACGAAACCATAATTTTAATAAATAAACGAAACAACAAAAGATTACACCCCTACCTTACTTTTTTGTTTTCTACTGTAATACCTTTAACAACTTATTCAAAACATTTGGTTTTGCTCATTGTTAAAGGTTATATTTACTGTCAGTTTTAAACAGACATTTTACTTCGTGGGAGAATTCAGAAACAGTTTGAACAAATGTTATTAATATTGCTCAGCAAAGGTCGATTATTTGTGTTGACGACTGTATGCACAAAATAACAATTTAAATACATAAAAATCCTCATTCTTTTCCGGAAAAATCTGAAATTAATTGTATCTCCATCCTTATATACCGTATGTTTATGTCATTAGGATTTTATAGGTTATTTGTCTCTTTTTAATGAGGTTTGGCTAGTCACAAAACCAAGTTCAACCCACCATTTTCTTCTTAACACGTTCTGTACCAAGTCAGGAATCGGCAGTTGTTCTCTTCTTATTCGTTTCTTTGTGTGTCGTTTGTTTTGTTTTTGCACTTTAGTGTTTCTATTCTTTCGTTGTGTTCCTCTTATTTTGTTTGTAACCTGGATTTGTTTCATCTCAATCCATTTATTACTACGAACAGCGGTATACTACTTCTGCATTTCTTTATTCAATCACAGGACATCGTCTTATTATTAGCAATAAATTAGAGAAGTTAAAAAAATAACACCAAATAATTTTTATTCTGATTATATTGCTGATATACTTTGTTATTACAAAACTATTCTTTACATGACAATATATACAATATTTCATTCATATCTTTACAATAGTACATAGATACTTATTTCAATTGATAATTACATTTCTTTTTATCAGACAAAACTTTTAGAGGCCATTGAATTTTTATTGATCACATTATTTATAAATGATTGTTTGATAAATGTACAACTAATTTAATTTTGAACTTTAAAGTTTACATCAATTTTGATCACATGACCATTCTAAATACTAATTACTGTGGATTCATTTATTTTCGTGGACACCAATTTTCGTTGACAAACGAAAAATTGGATATTATTGGACATTATATTTTGTGGTTTTGCCGAAGTCTTTATACAAGCCTTTGGAAAATTTGTCATTAGTTGAACATTTAATGTCGTGGTTCACCAGGTCTCATCTTTACCTACAAAACACACGTAAATTTGTTTCCAACGAATCATAATGAATCCACAGTAGGACACTTGTAAACCGAATGCAGGGTAAGTTGTATTAATGAAAAGGAATAACGCTTCATGGACATGGTATAAATATGTAGAAAAATAACTTTACAGAAGAATTTAAGGTTATTCCTTTTTAAAGGAATTATTAACAATAACATGTGAGGAAAACTAGCAGATATAAAAAACAACAAATGTCAAAATTGGGGTACAGCAGTCAACTTTCAATTTAATATAAATCACTATTTAAACAAACAAACTTGTCAATAATGAAAAACAAAAGGCATATTGACAAGGCATATACAAAAATATGAAAGGCAAAAATACAAATATGAACAAAAAACGCAAAATCAAACAATATGGAAGATACTACATAAAATTATAATCCGACAAAAATTATGAAAACAACATTGAAAACAATGGAACATATATAGCATGAAAATTACAATAAGACAAAAACTGAATATGGACGATCTAAAAAGAAAATCAACATAAAACAAAAACTGTAAAAAATGAGAAAAAGACGTATGCATTAAAAATCATATAAAGAGAAACACTGCAAACTATGGAAAAATACCATTAAATAAAAAATAAAAAACAACATCTCGTATACAGAATAAACATCATATGTAGACAACATTTGTAAAATATTAGAGATACAGTATGAAAATCATGTATCATAATAATCTGCAATTATGTAAATTATTCATAACTGACAAGAAAATATGACAGCCTGAAAATAAGAATTTAACAAAAACTGTGAAATATAAAAGAAGGAGCATCAACATCATAATGAGTCAAAAAAGTAAAATGTAAAAGTTACAGCATGCAAATCAGATTAAACAAAAAAAAAGGTAAAAGCAACAAAAAGATACAGAACGAAAATCAGAATGAAATAAAAAAAACTGTAAAATCAGATAGAAACGAAAGAAACAGAATAAAAATTATAATAAAACAAATACTGCAATGTTACAGCAGAAAAATATTGTTAATTTAGAAAACAATGACATCATCAAAAGTTATGATAGGAAGAACAATTTTACTAAATGTTGTCCAGTTAAACTGTTTTAATCGTTCACAAATCATTTCTTAGAATATTAACATTTTACAAATGTTCACAAAATATAACATAAATGTCCAGCAAATACTACTTAGAATGGTACTGTTGTTTTGATTGGTAACATCATACTGGTTTAATTACGCATCAACTATGTCTCTTCGGTTTATGGTGACAACATTGAAATAAATAATATTAGGTGAAGTGTGGGATGTGTGTCTTGTAGACTTGATGTCATTTGAAACATAAGTAATTGTAGGTGAAGCTACTGGGTATGTGTCTTGTACACATGGTAGTATTAGAGAGAGAAGTAATGTTAGGTGAAGATACGAGGTATGTGTCTTGTACACATGGGAGTATTAGAGAGAGAAGTAATGTTAGGTGAAGCTACCAGGTATCTGTCTTGTACACATGATAGCATTAGAGACAGAAGTAACGTTAGGTGAAGCTACAAGGTATGTGTCTTGTACACATGATAGCATTAGAGACAGAAGTAATGTTAGGTGAAGCTACGAGATATGTGTCTTGTACACATGATAGCATTAGAGACAGAAGTAATGTTAGGTGAAGCTACTGGGTATGTGTCTTGTAGACTTGATTTCATTTGAAACATAAGTAATTGTAGGTGAAGCTACTGGGTATGTGTCTTGTACACATGGTAGTATTAGAGGGAGAAGTAATGTTAGGTGAAGATACGAGGTATGTGTCTTGTACACATGGGAGTATTAGAGAGAGAAGTAATGTTAGGTGAAGCTACGGGGTATGTGTCTTGTACACATGATAGCATTAGAGACAGAAGTAACGTTAGGTGAAGCTACAAGGTATGTGTCTTGTACACATGATAGCATTAGAGACAGAAGTAATGTTAGGTGAAGCTACGAGATATGTGTCTTGTACACATGATAGCATTAGAGACAGAAGTAATGTTAGGTGAAGCTACTGGGTATGTGTCTTGTACACATGATAGCATTAGAGACAGAAGTAATGTTAGGTGAAGCTACGGGGTATGTGTCTTGTACACATGATAGCATTAGAGACAGAAGTTATGTTAGGTGAAGCTACTGGGTATGTGTCTTGTACACATGATAGCATTAGAGACAGAAGTAATGTTAGGTGAAGCTACGGGGTATGTGTCTTGTACACATGATAGCATTAGAGACAGAAGTTATGTTAGGTGAAGCTACTGGGTATGTGTCTTGTACCCATGATAACATTAGAGGCAGAAGTTATGTTAGGTGAAGCTACTGGGTATGTGTCTTGTTCCCATGCTAACATTAGAGACATAAGTAATGTTAGGTGAAGCTACGGGGTATGTGTCTTTTACACAAGATAACATTAAAACAGAAGTAATGTTAGGTGAAGCTATGGGGTATGTGTCTTGTACCCATGATATCATTAGAGACAGAAGTAATGTTTGGTGAAACTAAAGGGTTTGTGTCTTGTACACATGAAAGCATTAGAAACAGAAGTAATGAATAACATCATATATCAAAGAAAACAACAGTAACGTGTTTTGATAAACAGCAGTATATACCAAACAAAGACAAAAGTAATGGAATCAAAATCAGTTGATATCCAACAAACAGAGACGGAAGTAATGAAATACTTAACAGAAAATATCAAATAGAGACAAATAAAGACATAAGTAATTGAATCAAAGTCAGTATTATCATCCACATGCACAAGTTATGGAATGAATAGCACAAGTTTTCAAAAAATTGAATCACAAATAATCCGGAACTCCGAGGAAAAGTCAATCGGAAAGTCCCTAACCACATGGCTAAATCAAATGACAAAACACATAAAAAACGAATGGAAATTAGCTGTCATATTCTTGACTTGGTTCAGGTATTTTCAAATGTAGAAACTGGTCGATTGAACCGTGGTCTAGAGCGCAAAACTTCTCACTCGATAGTCTCATCAAATTCCGTAATATTTACAATGATACACATGTAAATACATGATATTGACAGGATATTTGTGATGACTAGCAGTAGATATTTAACCGAGACAAATATAACAAAATGAATAGTGGTAGAATTTAAACAAAGACAGAAACAACGGGATGAATTACAGTAGATTTAAAACAGAGGCAGAACTAATGGGATGTATATCAGGAGATGTAAAACAGAAACATAAGTATTTGAACGAATAGCTTTTAATAACAAACAAAACTCCAAACAGCGAGATCATTACAAACACAACTTTTACACTAACCAAGAAGACGAATTGATCCTCCATCTTCTTGTGTTCTGTTAAAATGAATACTATAGATGTATGTCCATTATATTTTGCAATGTTTAAAGGGGATTTCCCATCTAATCTTGATATCTGTGAGTCTGCTCCTCTATGTAACAATAACTGTACAATATCCTCATGTCCTACTTCACATGCATAAAATAATGGTGTTATTCCATCGTCTTTTTTCCTGTTGATGTGAGAATTGTAGTCAATAAGGCAACGAACTACATCTAACCTACCCATGAAACAGGCTATGTGTAATGGAGAAGAGCCAGCTACAATATCAAAGGCATAATCTACTGATTGCTTACTGACATAATTGGTTACCAACACAGATGTATTCTTAACAAGGCTATCAAATAATCCTTGTTTTGCTTTGTCCAGTGTTACATTTGGATGGTTATTAAATGTATCTGTCATCGACTGTTTACAATGGATACTATCATCACAGTTAGCCTCGTCCTCTAATAGTAACTGAGTTATCTCTATGTTTCCATTCATTGCACTGAAATATAAAGCACTACCACCATCCAGTGCCTTGGCATTTATGTCCGGTTTATGTCTCATTAATAGCTGAACTATCATGGTGTGGCTACATGCACATGCCTTAATCAATGATGTATAGCCGAACTTGTTACACATATCAACTTAAGGACTCCTTTCTAAAAGTAACTCTACTATATCCTTATATCCTTCTTTACTTGCCCACAATAGCGGACTAGACCCACCTATGTCACATATATCTACATTAGAACGTTTTTCTAGCAGTAACCTAACTACACCAGTATGTCCATGCATACTTGCAATGTTCAGAGGACTAGAACCATGCATGTTACCTTTAGCAATATTGGATTTCTTTCTAACATTAACTTAACTGTATCAGTATGTCCTTCCTGACTTGCAATGAACAGTCCGGTAGCCTTACTGTTTCTACACTGATCCACATTCAAATCAAAGCATACATAAAACATCCACTGTACCATGTCAGTATAACCATCACAGCAAGCCATTATCAGTGGAGTATTTCCTGAGTTATGGCTCTCCTTTGGTACCACTGTATCCTTAGTATTGACTAATTGAACTTGTTTTAATATCCCAGTTATATGAAAAATCATCTATATATTGAATGCTTGTACCAATATACATTTTTGCTATATTTTGTTTTTCAATGGACGTAAGACATAATTCATCTGATACTAAATTACATTCACATGATTTAAAAGGTAATAATAAATTAAACTTTTCATCTTTATAAACTTGTTACCTACAAGTTACAATAATCGTACAACATTTGTCTGCAATAATTGTGTTAATCACAGGTAAAAATTGTTTCCAGATTTCAATTCGTTGATGATTCACAGTGAAATTTCCATAAATATCATCTAAAATGAAGACTGTCAGCACACTTGGTTGATAATAATCTCTAATGTCTGTTGGAGAGTACACTGGTATTATTTTGTATGCTTCGTTCTGTAGAACAAGAGTTGTATGTCTACTGATTAAAGATTTACTAACTCCTGATGGGGCAGTTAAAGTAACACAACTGCTGTTCTGCAAACATTTGATAACAACATCACTAGCTGTCGTTGACACATACATCTTATCTTTCTTTTCCCGGTCTTCTATTTGTTTTTAATCTGCTCTAAAAACATAAGGTAACTAGTTTGAATTTAAAAGAAAAATATTGTTATATGAATTTTATGTTATCATTGGTTATCATTCAAAACAAACAGAAAAAAATGGATTTTAAATGTTCCGGATTTTGGTATTCTCGGGTTGTTTTAAACCCCACTATACAGCATCCGTTTCACTCATTATTAAAGGTTAGATGCTGACTGGTTCTTATCAATGCACTTGCTCTTTGGTGAATAGTTTACTGAAATGCGACCATACCACAACATCTTATGTTCAAAATGTCTTAATGAAAACACCCCCTCAAAATATATCAATAGTAGGACATCAATAGATTTTCTTGGTTGACCGTCAACTATTCGTTTTAAAACTTTGGTAAAATTATTTAAAATTATATGAATACATAGCTGCGAAGAATTGATTTGAAAAGGTCAACCTTAGACGTTATCACATTTACCATGCTATTTATCCGCACATTTATTTGTTTAATTTATTTGCGGGTTGATGTGAACGGAATTTTATTTCATTTTAAATGTATACATTTTCCACAGCTTTATTGCATGTATTCTTTTGGTATGCCTCAGAAGAAAAAAAAAGGTTCCGTAGGTTTTTTTTTCAATTGCAACTTTTCATACCGCGAAATCGACATAGCGTTTGCACATGGGTTACGATACATGTGGATTTAATTGGGGTATATATGAACAGTCAGTATTATGTACATCTCGGAGTCTGCGCTAAGTATAGATTTATCGAGAATGTTATCACGGTGTTGTTTACAAAACGAAAGAAGCATGTCATATTAGATTCAAGAACAATCCCTCCCTTTAGGGTTTCAGCATCATAAAATATGTGAGAATAACATAACCCGTATCATGCTAACAACTGGTCAATGTATATGTGAGGTAACAAGCGGCATCCTGATAGATATAAGAAGATGTGCTATGAGTGCCAATGATACAACTCTCCATTTATGTCACAATTTGTAAAAGTAAACTATTAAAGGTCAAAGTACGGTCATCAACACGGAGCATTAGTTAACACCAAACAGCAAGCTATCAAGGGCCCCAACATGACTAGTGATAATCCATTGAAACAGGAAGATCAACGGTCTCAGGTCAACTTTGTGTAAGTAAGTCAATATATGTGTAAGGTGATTAGAAGTAATCAAAGTAATCATCTGTGTAAGGAGGGTGACTACATGTAACCTATGTCAGTATTTGTGTAAGAAATCCGAAATCTTTTCCTCAGTACGGTTACCACGATGACCAACTTCAAAGTCAATCCCTTCTTACAAAAAATGGACTGAAAATATAGTATGGTTAATTAACGATTTTATCAATGTAATAACATGACAAGAACTTCAACTTACATCAGTTAATTTTCTAAGTTACGCTTTTATTAAGCTAGCTCTAATAGTTTATGAAACAACAATCACTTTTTATTACATTTCAACTTGTACCTCCATAAACCATGTCATGTTAATTTATTTGTTTTGTAGATGATATTAAGAGTAATCATATTAAATATTTTGGCCACAATAGATATAGGAAGATGTGGTGTGAGTGCCAATGAGACAATTCTCCATCCAAGTAACAATTTAAAAAGTAAACCATTATAGGTTAAAGTACGGCCTTCAACACGGAGCCTTGGCTCACACCGAACAACAAGCTATAAAGGGCCCCAAAATTACTAGTGTAAAACCATTCAAACGGGAAAACCAACGGTCTTATCTATATAAACAAAACGAGAAACGAGAAACACGTATTTATAACATAAACAAACGACAACTACTGTACATCAGATTCCTAGCTTAGGACAGGTGCAAACATTTGCAGCGGGATTAAACGTTTTAATGGATCCAGACCTTCTCCCTTTTTCTGAAACAATAGCATAACATGACAACATAGAAAAGCACACTATAAAATACCAAATGGCAGACTTAACTCAATCAAAAAACGTATGATTACACAATGAACGAATAAATTTGATCTGCGATATCTGAATACAAATGCACAGTTAATTAAATATTAGAGACAAACATTCATGACCATCAAGCTAACAAACAAATGCAAACAAAGCCATGGCAGGACATCATTGAGAAATATTTAACCAATCAAAATTCACTTTAGAAAAAAAAAAAATTATAATCTTGATGTTTATACAAATGGAGTAAGAATAAGTGAAAAATTGAAGATATTACAAATAATCAAAGCTGGTGTACAGACAAGATCCATATAAATAAAAAATAACAAAAAAGCATTAAAAACAGTATCAACAGGTCGAATTAACAAGAAAATACGATTTGAGAGTACTCGCAGTTACTGACAGCTAGTTTAAAGCCAAAACCAATTAATAATAAAAAAATCATGCATCAGAGACTAAAATCAACTAAAACAGTTACACAGCATTACTGAAGAGACATGTATTGTCGAAATGCGCATCTGGTGCAAGAAAAATTGGTACCGTTAATTTTATTAAAGCATTCCAATATATCATTTTTTCTGAATTGCAATTCTCAAATACTTTACAATGTTTTATGAACTAGACCCAAATACAGATCTATGAATTTCTTTGGAACATTTTAACAATTTAAAAACATATACCTCATGCCTGGTTCACACGTTCATTTAATTCGAAATTAATTCGTATCAAATTGGAATCGAATTCGCTAATCGCGTTCACAATCTCTTTTTTTTTTTAATTCGAATTGCAAGTTAACGTCGTGAATTAAACGTGCGTTGCAATTGGAATTATAATTGGCGTAAGGACGCAAAACGTTTCGAATGCGATTTAAACTAATTCGAATTCGAATTCCATTTGAACTCTACATGAACTGAAAAATTCTGAACGTAATGGATGATTTTTAAATGAAAACCAATAGTATTGGGCTATTTTCTATACTTTACCGATAAGCTGAAGAATCAGAAATCTAAAGATTTAATTTTTTCAAACATTATGAATAATTTAATCCATTATAAATTGTCTGATGCCATTATTATTCAAAACATACATTTAGATGTTTTGTTTTAATAGCATGAGGCTATATAATTGCTGTTAACAAATTTGAAAAGAAAGGCGCCAAATATTATTATTTGTTTTACAATTTAATTGAATATAATTTATTTGTAAATATCTCTTAATAATTTTTATAACGTACCAAAGAACTTAAAACTGAAAAAGGAGAGTTTATTGTGCTTCCGAATGCATTTTCTAAATTTGCTTTCACTCGAAACGTGCAAAATAAAATTCAAAGATGTATAAATACTTCTTTTATCTCTTCCAATAAGCGGCCTCCGTCAATATACTCATCATAGATACTAGGATTACATTTTGTATTTACCCCTGACGCGCGTTTCGTAACAAGAGACTCATCAGTGACGTTCGAATCCAAAAATATTTTTAAAAAGGCCAAATAAATAACAGATTTAAAGAGCATCAAAGTTCATAACTGGTTGACCATCATGTCAAATACTTGGGATGCTAAAAAGACCTAAATGGAATAAACAAACTCAGTTTTAAACGTTTCATGAGAAATTAAAATCACAAATAAAAAAACTCTTTGAAAAGCCTTACTATTTATATTCTGACATCATAACAGAAAATATTATTGAACTTAGATATCTTTTGGCAGTTCTGATAAGGCCAATTCAGAAAATTTATTCGAAATAATCAAAGATTAAACAGGTAATTATTATACTAGTTTTGTGCATTCATGACGAATAAAAATCAATACAGAAAGGCGATTCGGACGCACCTAATTTTTATTTTGCGTTACATTTATTGTCTTTCATTTAGGTGACCAGATGTTACCAAGGTCAAATGTATTGTAAGGTTTCATGTGACGAACGGTAACCAACGTCAATATCTGTGTGAGGTGACAAGGAGTAAATTTTGTATAGAAAAAAAGATATCAGTTCAATTCGGTACTTTGTTATTCTTCATTTTTAATTAAGTACGATTTTGTGTTTAGACGATATGCCATGTTGCGTCAAACGCGCGATTCTAAGCCAGAATCAATGTTAATTTAATCAGTCAATCCCAGAACTTACAATATTTAATCGTTTATTGGGGGATTTACCATATCTAATTAAAATTAAAAAATAAAAACAATGAATAATATTTGTTTTCTTTTTATTGTGATTATGATACTTGTGGTACATGTATATCCACTTATTATGTTATTGTTTATGATATTCTCATAATCTTGTCATTCATTTTTGCTAATGTGCTTTGTGTATATGTCTTTGATGTTACTTCGATACATATAGCGTGGCTCTGTGCTGTTGTAAAACATGTTTGTATGCCTGTCTTTCATTTTTGCTACGTACTTTGTCGATATGCCTTTTTATGTTTCTTTGATACGTATATGACGTGGCTCTGTACTTATACATCCCTTCATTGTGTTATTGTGCTATGTTAAATGTGTGTATTCATGTTTTAATTTTTGTTAATATGCTTGATCTATATACCAGTTTATGCTTTATGATACATTCAATTTGTATTTGTTTGCTTTTTAGTGATTAAGATTATAACACAATCATGGTGTCTGTTTGTTTTATTCATGCATCGTTGTCAATATAATCGAAATTGATGCGACTGTCGAAGAAGTGAGAGGTTAATCTAGCTATAACACCAGGTTCAATACACCATGTTCTACACAGAAAATACCTGTACTAAGTTAGGAATATGACGGTTGTTATCCATTCGTTTGATGTGTCTGAGGTTTTGATTTTTCCATCTTGAATTTTTCTCGGAGTTCAGTATTTTTGTGATTTTACTTTTTACTTGTTCAGATATCGTGACATGAAACACAAACAAATACACGTATAGGGTATTTGTATCGGAACTAAACACATTTATTAACATAAAACAGATGTTGGCATGACACGGGTTGTGTTCTTCTCATATATTTTATGATGGTATGATACTAAATCCTTTAACGGGAAGGATTGTGTCTGATATTTATAATCTTTCGATCAGTTTAATTGAGGTCTGGAGCTGGCATGTCAGTTAACTGCTAGACGTCTGTTGTTGTTATTTGCGTATTATTGTCATTTTGTTGTTTTTCTTTTGTTACATCTTCTGACATCAGACTCGGACTTCTCTTGAACTGAATTTTAATATTTTATTGTTATGCATTTACTTTTCTACATTGACTCGAAGTATAGGGGAGGTTTGAAATCTCATCAACATGTTTAGCCCCGCTGCATGTTTGCGCCTGTACCAAGTAAGTAAAACAGTATTTTAATTTTAGTTTCTTGTGTACAATTTGGAGTTTAGTATGGCCTTCATTATCACTTAACTAGTATATATTTGTTAAGAGGCCGGCTGAAGGACGCCTCCGGGTGTGGGAATTTCTCGCTACATTAAAGACTTGTTGGTGACCTTCTGCTGTTGATTTTCTATGGTCTGGTTGTTGTCTCTTTGACACGTTCCCCATTTCCCTTCTCAATTTTAATTTCAGTTTTACCAGTAAGCTTAATTTATTTACCAGCCTGTTGAAAAAACAAATATAGATTTACCTACTGTGAAAGACCTGGAGGTTTAATAAAGCATGAACACAAATACAGATTAAACTACTGTGGAAGACCTGAAGGTGTATTAAAGCATGAAAACAAATATAGATTACCCTACTGTGGAAGACATGAAGGTTTATTAAAGCATGACAACAAGTATAGATTAACCTTCTGTTGAAGATCTGAAGGTGTAATAATGCATGACAATAAATATAGATTAACATACTGCGGAAGACCTGAAGGTGTAATAAAGCATGAAAACAAATATAGATTAACCTACTGTGGAAGACCTGAAGGTGTAATAAAGCATGAAAACAAATATAGATTAACCTACTGTGGAAGACTTGAAGGTGTAATAAAGCATGACAACAAATATAGATTA
Source organism: Mytilus galloprovincialis (assembly GCA_037788925.1). NCBI lineage: Eukaryota > Metazoa > Mollusca > Bivalvia > Mytilida > Mytilidae > Mytilus > Mytilus galloprovincialis. The sequence goes on from CM075338.1 coordinate 83,623,022, forward strand.
ACCTACTGTGGAAGACCTGAAGGTGTAATAATGCATGACAATAAATATAGATTAACCTACTGTGGAAGACCTGAAGGTGTAATGAAGCATGAAAACAAAAATAGATTAACCTACTGTGGAAGACCTGAAGGTGTATTAAAGCTTGACAACAAATAAAGATTAACCTACGGTGGAAGACCTTAAGGTGTATTAAAGCATGACATCAAATATAGATAAACCTACTGTGGAAGACTTGACATTGTATTAAAGCATGAAACCATACAGTTTGTGTTCAGACGATATACTAAACTGCTTGTTCAGATATCCTGAAATGTAACAGATACAAATACAATTTCAGTTTTATCAATAGATTTACAATAATTTACCAGTCTGTTGAAAAACAAATATAGATTTACCTACTGTGGAAGACCTGAAGGTGTAATAAAGCATGAAAACATAGATTTTGTGTTCAGACGATATACTATGTTGATTGTTAAAATGGTTAATATATCGTGAAGTGGAGAAAATACAATTACAATTTCAATTTTATCGATGAAGTTACATTTATTAACCAGTCTGCTGCAAACACAATATAGATTACTGTGTTCGAACTGAAGAGACAAACCTAATAGTTTCCTCGTGTTTATTTAGCACAGACAAAAACCGAGGCAGTGATGGGTTACACTAATGTCCTAACAATGTTCTGACAATGTCTTGGGACCAAAACGCAAATCACATTATCAAAAATGGCAAAGACGATAACTCCGTGGTCCGTAGAAAACCAGGGCTAGATAAAATTGATTACTAAGCGGGGTCTCATATACATATATTGCTCTGAAAGTAAGTCTACAGCAAAACGTAGAGACAACAAAATTACAACATGGACAATAGTTATGGACCAACAAGCGTTACAGTTATATAACGGGGCTTTCTTGTGTGTATATGTATTTTGGAACTACATATCATTATTTCGGAAATAAGTATCCGGGATCGATAACTCATTATTGCCAATTAATGTAGGAACCTAGCACTCGCATATTTGTCTCCATAAAGTCACAGTGTTAATGTTCCTGGTACCTTTGATAACTATTCACATGTTTTATCGTATAGAAGTACATGTATATATATATATAATATAATTGGAGGTTCACAATTATAACTTTCAATACAAAACGTTACTAAATTCCAGCTCTATAAAACAGAATGTTACTTCAAGCTACTACTCTAATATAACTGAGGCCAATTCATAAAGTTTCTCACAAGATCGAGTTTTAAGCAGATGTTCTTAATTTCGATTAAAAATGCTTCCACTTTTATTTTTTGTCTATCTAATGAGTTAAAATTTGTTCAACTGATTTTTATAGCTCGTTCTAATGTTGTACTGATATACCACTTCCCAGGTTAGGGGGAGGGTTGGGATCCCGCTAAAATGTTTAACCCCGCCACATTATTTATGTATGTGCCTGTCCCAAGTCAGGAGCCTGTAATTCAGTGGTTGTCGTTTGTTTATGTGTTACATATTTGTTTTTCGTTCATTTTTTTTTACATAAATAAGGCCGTTAGTTTTCTCGCTTGAATTGTTTTACATTGTCTTATCGGGGCCTTTTATAGCTGACTATATGCGGTATGAACTTTGCTCATTGTTGAAGGCCGTACAGTGACCTATAATTGTTAATGTTTGTGTCATTTTTGGTCTTTGGTGGAAAGTTGTCTCATTGGCAATCATACCACATCTTCTTTTTTTATATTTAATGGTCTTAGTTTAATTGGATAAACTTGTAAATGGTATTGCAGTTCTACTGTGCAACAGATGTATCGAATAAAGTGTCACATTAATCAAGATGACAGATCATTTAACTGATTAAGAACTGACCATCAAATCTTTGATGTAAATGACCACGCCACATAACTGCCCGCTAAACAATATTCGTTTTCACTCGAATTATTAAAATTGTATAAAAAAAATTTACGTAATTTAAAGAAATAATTGAAGGCAATGTGAACATTTAAATTTGACCTACCGAATACATCTAGAAATTGACAATGAGGGTCGGTTGAAGACAAAACTTTACGACAAAAGAGATGATTTCAGCTTTCCAATTGTGAACTTTCCATTTCTAAGTAGCAACATTCCAGCAGCACCTGCATACGGGGTATTTATCTCCCAATTGATACGATATTCCCGTGCTTGCATTTCCTATCATGATTTTCTTGATAGAGGGTTACTGCTCACAAGGAAGCTATTAAACCAAGAGTTCCAAATGGTGAAGTTGAAATCATCCCTTCGTAAATTTTACGGACGCCATCACGAGTTGGTTGACCGTTATGGAATAACCGTTTCACAAATGATATCGGATATGTTCCTTACGTCGTAACTACAATCCCCTTCCCTTTCATGAATTTGACCTACCGAATTAGACTATTTACCGGATTTGTAATCACATAAGCAACACGACGGGTGCCGCATGTGGAGCAGGATCTGCTTACCCTTCCGGAGCACCTGAGATCACCCCTAGTTTTTGGTGGGGTTCGTGTTGTTTATTCTTTAGTTTTCTATGTTGTGTCATGTGTACTATTGTTTTTCTGTTTGTCTTTTTCATTTTTAGCAATGGCGTTGTCAGTTTGTTTTAGATTTACGAGTTTGACTGTCCCTTTGGTGTCTTTCGTCCCTCTTTTAAAAAAACCCTTTTTCTTTGACTAAAAGTTATTAAACTAAAATAACTCGTAGAAATCTAAACTAATAATAAAAAAGAAGGATAATTGCTATACCAAGTAATTTATCAATTTACGTCGTGAATAGTTGGGGAGAACTTGCAAAAAGATTTGCTCTTAAAATCTAAATTAACAATTATCCTTTCTACTTCAAACTCTTGATATTTATAACTACAACAGAGAAACAAAACAAAAATCATAAAAAAAATAGAACACAAGTTTGACAATTATTAATCTATTCAAATACATTAAAGTAAGGTCTTTCCGGAATTTTGACCGTCAAATCAAGCCTAAACGAAATGATAAAATAATTAAAAGCATCAATTATAATCAACTTATCAATATCAGTGGGCACATACAAGACTAACAAAAACCAGAGACTTTGTCAAGGTAACCATACAAAGAGGTACACCCAGTATGCATAGGTCAAAAGTCAAAAAGTCATAGACTGGTCAGGAGTGCCATGAAAAAAAACCACAAAGCATATTTTGAGGAAATGTTAATCTAGGTACACAAAACTATCAAACATATCTATATACCTAATGTAAATATACATGTAAGCAGATGTGGTATGATTGCAATCAGACAATTCTCAAAATGATTCAAACAGAATATACGAGTTGTACATTGAGGGCAAAAGTCAAGCTCATATGAAGTTTCTCGTGTCACAAGACTCATCTTATGGCAATACAGCTTCATGCCACATATTCAGAAGAAATGTCAATTTAAAATTATACTTTTAGGTCATGGTAATATACCAAGTAATACATTGTATCATGATGACACACACAAAGTGCATATGTCAAGAGTCAAAAAGTCATGGTCTGGTCAAGAGTTCTATGTCAAATATACACAAAGCAGTCCTGCACGAATGTTCATCATTGACACGTAACATTGTCTTGTGTCATAATGCACTACACATGTCAAATACAGAGAACATGGGTCAGGGACAGAAACAGAAAAGACATATGACTCAATCAACGTACTTGTATTGCAGGTCACTACAAATGCCTTCAACATAGAACATAAACTCTCGCAACATTTCAAGATTAAAACCGTCTTTCACAAAAGTTTGCACATGATTCTTTGCAACGATTATCTTACCACTGTTAATTGAAAATCGTGCAGTTTTGTCAATAAATAAAACGGTAAGATGAGACATTGCAACACTTAAAACTAGGGTTAAACTTTACCATTAATTTTGTAACTTTACTATGTGATAGCAATATGGTAACCTGATAGAAACAACTGATGCCGTCATGAAAGGGAATATTTACAATAGTACGACCAGAACAATACAAGACAAAGTTGAAAACAAATGAAAGAAATTATACCTACGACTTTTCTTATCAAAATGCACAAGTAAGGAACCGTAGTTTTCATATAATGTACTCGTCTAAAATATTCGCTCACGTTGAACAATGGACATTAACACTGTATATTTATACAAACGACCAATCTTGTAAATAAATGAATAAATAAATATATATATAGTTCAAAACATGCCAAATATTGTAAGGCCCGTTATCAATTGAATACAGATTGTCTGATCGTAATACAATTCAAAATAAAGTTAGAAACAAGCTTGCTGTCATTAGTAAAGGCAACAGTAGTATACCGCTGTTCAAAACTCATAAATCCATGGACAAAAAACAAAATCGGGGTATCAAACTAAAATAAATGTTTTAATTTAATGTTCGCTGGTAGCGTAATTAAATATCTATTGTATTTTTCTGGATATCATTTGATGTTTTTCTTTTTTTTTTCATAGCGTTTTCAAAACAGCAATTGATTGGATTCGTCCTGTTTGGATTGAGACTTGCATAGTGTACAACGGCGTTGGTCAAGTGGCACATTACGGCGTTGGTCAAGTGGCACATTACGCAATCTTACCTTTTAGATCTGTACATGTAAAGTTCTGCTTCGCATCCGGACTTTCACAGATCGGTGTTGTCTTGATAATATTTTGTTTCAAGTATGGCATCATTTTGTAGTCAGTTTTATTTTTTTTGTATGTACGTAGTTTAGGCAAATTTTCTGACGCATTTACTGTTAACACAACTGGGTCGATGCCGTTGCTGGTGGACATTTCGTACCAAGGGTATCACCAGCCCAGTAGTCAGTGTTGTCATGAATATCAATAATACGGTCATTTGAATAAATGTACTGTTTGCAAAATTATGAATTGTTTGAAATGCGAAGATTATGCCAGGCATAGATTAACTTAGCCGTATTAAACAAATCTTTTTTTTAGAATTTTGGGTTCTCAATGCTCTTCAACTTTTAAATGGTAAGGTTTCTTACTTATTTGATCTGAGTGTCACTGATAAGTCTTGTATTGATGAAACGCGCGTCGGGCGTATCAAGTATAGGCCTGGTACCTTTGAAAACTGTTTGCACCACTGGGTTGATGCCACTGCTGGGTGACGTTTCGTCCTCGAGGGTATCTCCCGCACTAGTCAGCACTTCGGTGTTCAATTACATTTGCATATGGTCATTATTATAAGTTGCAAAAGTGTGAATTATTCGAACGCTAAGGAAGTTCTCATCCTAGGCATATATGAGTTTCATGTTGACGAAATGTACGATTGGTACCTTTGATAACTATTATAATCAATATTTGCTGATATGACAACTGTACTGTATGTGCTTTACTTATTTTTGAAGTCCATGCGATGACCTATAGTTGTAAATGTCTGAATCATTTTGATCACTTGTGGACAGTTGTCTCAATGGCAATCATATCCTATCTTCTTTTTTGGATTTACAGATACAAAAATTATATTCAAATATAATAAAAAAAAAACAAATACATAAAATTCTAAAACTGTTTCAGACAATTATCCAGAGAAAGCTAATGAGTATACATCACTAAATAAAGCTGATTTTGTTTAATTGATAGCATTGTATGTCCAGTGACAGATATGTCATACATAATTAAACCTAGATGCAAAGTTGAACGACCTGAAGTTAATGATTACAATTTTTGAGTGACAATTTATTAAAATATAGCGTTGTCTAGACGAAAAACTTCCAGAATGCCCTGCTAGGAACTTATATCAAATCGCACGGTACACTACATGTATAAGGTCCCTTTTATATTTCCACTCTTGACGAATGTCAATACAAAAACGACACTGTTTTACAATTAATAACGTCCACATTTAGTAAATCAGATAAAACATATATGGACCTTTTTTGTAACCAATTTTTCCCGGTTTCGAACATGTTTATTTTACAACTCACATGACCCATGCCTGCGTGTTGACCAGATATAAAAAAAAACAAAAGCACTGTTGTTCTCTGAAATTGTAAAGTATGATATTTTGCTGGCTGTTATTTCGCCGACCTTATTTCAAACCCCTGGATTAAAAGAGGGCTTATCTAATTAGTCACGATTAACTTTGAATAGATTAGACCTCAACGGAAAGAATTACACCGGGTTAAGAGATTTCGAGGTACACTCTAAACAAAATATATTCTTTTAAAAGTTAGATTGTCCCATGTATCTTAGATAAATATTTTGCCTTGAAAAACAATGTACATGTGACGAACAGGTTTGTAATTTGAAATAACGGAATGATTGACATTACACTATTTTATTGGTCAGTCTGTTAAACTCTGTAAATAATAGCTGTAATAATATGTTGACCATAAACACATCACACTAAATCTCTGTATTGCTGATAACCTGAATACATCAGTTATACATGACATCGTTTAATCTAATGGTTTGTAATTTGTTTTCATCTCTCACGCAGAAACATTTTATAACTGATTCAATGGATTTTTTTTGCCTGTGTTGAACATGTTGAAGATAATAGTTACCTATATTTAACTAAAACGTATGTTTGTGGGAGGATTCAGGGATCGAAACGAACTTAATAACTCCAAATGTTAGAAATATTTCTAAGAGAAATGAGTTCAGTTGTGTTGACATCTGTATTACAAAACAACATATCCAATCGACGCATTTAATCTCCATCCCTTTTGTTGTTAAGAAAAGATCTGAAATTGATTGTATAACATGTTCTTCTGTCTAAATGACATAACGTTTATGTTATCTAGTTTATGTAGGTTGTTTGTCTCTTTAGCAATCACACAACATCATCTTACTTTTATTTTGATACAAATATAAAATAAACTAAGAGAATAGATATGATTTTTATCAATACATTACTTTTTTATTACAATATATACAACAAGTTTATCATAACAATAAACAAAAGTAACAATAAGTATATAGATATTTACTTCAGTTTATAATTACATTGCTCCTTATTACGTAAAAGGTTCAGATTCCAGTGCATTTTTCTTTATATTAATGGAATGATTGTTTGATAAATTCTTCCAAATTCAATTAAAGGTCCAAAAGTCTAAACAAATTTCGCAACTCTGTATAATAATTAGAACTCATGTTACACGAATACGGGGGGAAATGTATCAATGAAAAGGAATGGCCCTTCTTGCAAATTGTCTCAATATATATAAGAATTACCTTACAAAAGAATCTGGGGGTATTTCGCTTGAAAAATTATAATATCTTATGAATTTCGTAATATTTTAGAGTACACATTTAGATCCAGTTATAAAAAAGAAGCATAGGTTTGAATAGAAGTCAGAACTATTTGAATGAATATGTTTTAATGTGTAAATACATATTTTGCACACCTTTTTAGATCTTTTATGTCTGTATGTGGTTGTCACACAGGTGTTTTGTTGCGTCTTAACATTGATCCACTCACTATATAATTTGAGATAAATTAATTTAAACTAGTGTACTTTCTTTCCAGCATCTTTACTGTTAAAGAAAGTCTGAAAAATTATTTATTACAAATCAAACCACACACATTTGATAGACAGTAATCCACCTACAAAACAATTGAAATAGCATACCAATAAACATAAACTAGTTGCTGATTCTTGTGTATAATGTAATCACGTCTACATACATTCAGTTAAACATGGAATAAACAAGATGACGATCATAATAAGAAAACAAAACTCAGTTGTTTGACAGTCGTATCAAATTCAACTATATTGTAATAAGGTGTGAGAAAAACTACAGATATAAACAATCAATTGTCAAAAATAGGGGTACATCAGTCAACATTGTGTTTTAATCTTAATCACTACAAAAACAAACAGACATGTCAACAAGAAAAACAGAATTGCATTTAGACAAAGCGCATTTATAAGTTTAAGCGAAACACAAAAATATATAAAAAGAATGTATAACATAAAAATAAAAACTATATGGAAGAATCTACATCATGATAATCATAAAAATACAAAAGTTGTTGAATACGGAAGAAACAGTATTAATACAGAGTATAATAAAAAATGGATATGGATGATACAGCATGACAATCATGATGTGACAAAAACTGAACAACATGGAAAATATATTATACAAATCATGATAAGTCAAAATTAAAAAAAAACAATACAGCATTTAAATCATGATAAGTCAATTAAGACAATATGTCTAATATGAGAGATACAACATGTAAGTCATTTTAAGACACATACAGCTTTAAATTGAATGAAAATTGTAATAGACAAATATTGTTAAGAATGGAGGATACATCATGAAAATTAGAATAGACAAATACTGTTTAAAATGGTAGATGCAGCATTAACATGAACATATGACAAAATCGGATCAGACTACAATAGTCTAGTAAAAGATTGACCTTAGAGGAATATTATTTGATAAAACTTCAAAATAATGTATATGATCATGATGATAGAATAACATTGTTTACTTAATGTGGTACAGTAATATACTAATAACTTTAATAATTGGCAATACAGGCAAAATAATATATAAATAAAGGCAACAGTAGTATACCGCTTTTCAAAACTATATATACTTTGAACAAATATTCACGGAACCAATGCAACAGTGCACAACCAGAAATACTAAAAGTGGAACAATTAAACTCCTTGAAATCAACAGAGATTGTTTATCAACTATCCCTTCTGTTTATGGTGGAACAAAAAAAATGATGTTAAGTAAAACCATGCAGCATGATAACATTGCAGACATGAAGTTAATTTTATAGATCAAACAAATACAGCAGTAATCGAACGAATAGTAGTTGGTATTAAATAAGGACAAATAACAGTAAATAGCAAGTAGAGAGAGAAGCAATGTGATGAATTACAATAGATATCCAACACAGCCATAAGAAATCAAATGAATAACAGTAGATATTTAACAGAGATAGAAGTAATAGGCAGAATAGAAGTGTACCTAAAGTAAAGACAAAAGTAATGGAGTGAATAAATATCAACAAAAACACAAATCAAGAAATAATAAAGAAAACAGTGGTTTCCGAATCGTTTTGCCGTTTGTTCATGTCACGAGAAACCACTAACTAAGGAGCAATACTTGTTAAAGAAGTGGTTCTGTCCTATGAATGTGTTCTGTTACAATCTCAACTATAGCTGTATGCTTATTATCAATTGCAATCTTTAACGGAGATTTCCCATCAAGTCTGCATATCTTTGTTTCTGCTTCTTTATCCAACAATAAACGTACAATATCCTCATGTCCTACTTCACATGAATAAAATAAGGGTGTGGTGCCGTCTTCTTTTGTTATGTTAATGTTAGCATTGTTGTCCAAAAGACAACAGACTATATCCAACCTTCCCATAAAACAAGCTATGTGTAATGGAGAGGAACCAGCTACTACATCAAAGGCATAATTCACTGACTTCTGACTGACGTATTCTGTTACACGTGATGATGTACTCTCTACAAGGGTATCGAATATGTTTTGTTTTAATTCTCTTAAAGTTCCAGTTGGATGATTTTTTATCATTTCTGCTATATACTGTTTACTATAGATACAGATACTAGAGTCAGCTTTATTCTCTAACAGTAACTGTGTTATCTCAATGTTTCCAAAAAGTGCACTGAAATATAAAGCATTACCTCCATCATATGTCTGGGCATTAACGTCTGGTTTATGTTTCATTAATGGCTGGTCAAGACTCGGACTGTTACTGATACTGATGTTATTATAAACATATGACGTACTAAGTGATGTATTGTCACATGGATCAGGATTCCTCTCTAGTAGTAATCTAACTATGTCAGTATGTCCACATATACTTGCCTGTATCAGAGGACTAAAGCCATTCTTGTTACATAGATTAACATCAGGATTCCTCTCTAACAGTAACTTTACTATATCAGTATGTCCGTGTTGACTTGCCTGTAACAGAGGACTCAAGCCATCCTTGTTACATAGATTAACATCAGGATTCCTCTCTAACAGTAACTTTACTATATCAGTATGTCCGTTTTGACTTGCCTGTAACAGAGGACTGCGGTCATCCTTGTTACATTGATTAACATTAGCATTCCTCTCTAACAGTAACTTTACTATATCAGTATGTCCGTTTTGACTTGCCTGTAACAGAGGACTGCGGTCATTCTTGCTACATAGATTAACATCAGGATTCCTCTCTAATAATAACTTAACTATCTCGGTATGTCCATTCTGACTTGCCTGTAACAGAGGACTCAAGCCATCCTTGCTACATAGATTAACATTAGGATTCCTCTCTAACAGTAACTTTACTATATCAGTATGTCCTTGCTGACTTGCCTGTAACAGAGGACTCAATCCATTCTTGTCACATAGATTAACATCAGCATTCCTCTCTAACAGTAACTTTACTATATCAGTATGTCCGTTTTGACTTGCCTGTAACAGAGGACTCAAGCCATCATTGTCACATAGATTAACATCAGGATTTCTCTCTAACAGTAACTTTACTATATCAGTATGTCCTCCATCACTTGCCTGTAACAGAGGACTCGAGCCATCCTTGTTACATAGATTAACATCAGGATTTCTCTCTAACAGTAACTTAACTATATCGGTATGTCCGTTTTGACTAGCCTGTAACAGAGGACTACAGCCATTCTTGTTACATATATTAACATCAGAATTCTTGTCTAACAGTAACTTTACTATATCAGTATGTCCTCCATCACTTGCCTGTAACAGAGGACTCAATCCATTCTTGTCACATAGATTAACATCAGCATTCCTCTCTAACAGTAACTTTACTATATCAGTATGTCCGTTTTGACTTGCCTGTAACAGAGGACTCCAGCCATCCTTGTTACATAGATTAACATCAGGATTCCTCCCTAACAGTAACTTAACTATATCGGTATGTCCGTTTTGACTTGCCAGTATCAGAGGACTCCAGCCATCCTTGTTACATAGATTAACATCAGGATTTCTCTCTAACAGTAACTTTACTATATCAGTATGTCCTCCATCACTTGCCAGTATCAGAGGACTCCAGCCATCCTTGTTACATAGATTAACATCAGGATTTCTCTCTAACAGTAACTTTACTATATCAGTATGTCCACACATACTTGCCTTTATCAGAGGACTCAAGCCATCCTTGTTACATAGATTAACATCAGGATTTCTCTCTAACAGTAACTTTACTATATCAGTATGTCCTCCATCACTTGCCTTTATCAGAGGACTCAAGCCATCCTTGTTACATAGATTAACATCAGGATTTCTCTCTAACAGTAACTTAACTATATCGGTATGTCCGTTTTGACTAGCCTGTAACAGAGGACTACAGCCATTCTTGTTACATATATTAACATCAGAATTCTTGTCTAACAGTAACTTTACTATATCAGTATGTCCTTGCTGACTTGCCTGTAACAGAGGACTCAAGCCATCATTGTCACATAGATTAACATCAGCATTCCTCTCTAACAGTAACTTTACTATATCAGTATGTCCGTTTTGACTTGCCTGTAACAGAGGACTCAAGCCATCATTGTTACATAGATTAACATCAGGATTTCTCTCTAACAGTAACTTTACTATATCAGTATGTCCTCCATCACTTGCCATGATCAGTCCACTTACCCCATCATCTCTACACTGATTCACATCCACATCATTATGTAACATCCACTGTACCATATCAGTATAACCATCATGACAATTCCAAGTCAGTGGAGTTAAACCTGACCCATAGCTCCCCAGTGGAATCACTGTATCCTTGGTGTTGGCTAATTTAACCTGCTGTAATCGATCAAGTTGTTGCAAGTACTGTATTAACCGTTGTCTAAATGATGATTCTTTCATATTATTGTTATTGAACACAACTGCCACCTTTCCTGCTGACCAGTCCTTGATAAATCTTTGTAAATACGATTCGTAATAATCATCTGGTATTGCAATTATGAAATCTATGTCACTTGTCTTGCCATCAGATTTCTGCCAAATAAAACGTTCATGTACTAAATGACTATCACCATGGTCTAATAAACATTCAATCATTTTCTGACCAAAGTAATGAGCAAGGAAGTCAAACAGTTTATCATGTATAGTTTTATACATACCATTCTGTTTACAGATAAATGTACCATCTAGAGTGTCAATTGCTTTCTTTAGTTTTGCCTTTGGTATACTCGTGATTTCACAAGCCTCACAGGTGTCTTTTATGATCTGTCGTTGTTCATCTGTAACTTTACCCTGGAACCATTTTTCTTCTAGCTGATTATTGAAGACAACACATAAAGCAAGACTACATATTTTATAGTTCCCTTCGTCCCCATGCTCACTTAACATATCTATCCATCTTTTATAGACACCAAAAGGATTTTTGAAAAAGTTTTTGACGTCTACAGTTCTGTTGTCGTGACATAGAGAACAAAGGAGTGGAAAACAATCCCAGTAATGAGTTAAAGCATCAATATTGGTTATGTTAGTACCAATATATGTATTTGCAATAAGTGTTTTCTCAACAGATGTAAGACATAATTTATCTGAAACTAAATTACATTCACATGATTTAAAAGGTGATAATATATTAAACTTTTCATCCTTGTAGACTTGTAACCTAGATGATACAATAATCTTACAACATGTGTCTGCAATAATTGTGTTTATCACAGGCAACAGTTGTTTCCAGTTCTCAATCTGTTGTTGGTTGGCAGTGAAATTTCCACAAATATCATCGACAACGAAGACGGTTAGTTTACCTGGCTGATAATAATCTCTAATGTCTGTTGGAGAGTACACCGGTATTATTTTGTATCCCTGTTTCTGTAGAACAAGTGCTGTATGTCTACTGATATAAGATTTACCAACTCCTGATGGGGCAGTTAAAGTAACACAACTGTTGTTCTGTAAACATTCCATGACATACTCACTGGCTTTTGTAGACACAAACATTTCATCTTTCTTTGTCCAGTCTTCTATTTGTATGTGTATCAGATCTAAACAAATATATAAATACATTTAGATAATTAAAATTAAATATTTGACTATTAATATCAAATATAAAAGAAATATGAAATAACGAAATTGCTGAACTCCAAAAAAACTCAAATCGGAAATTCCCTTATAAACTATCATTCAAAACCGACAAAATTGAAGAATTCAGACATAAAACTTATTGTTGACCTTGAGTTGAACTGATTAAAAAATACACATACAAAGAAGCCAAGCATATTCAAAGATTACAGAGTCTTTCGTTGTTTTAAAATTTTCTAACTGAATGAACCTTTATTTTACCTCTTACGTTCTTTGGAATACTCTGTTCTTGCTCAGTTTTAATATTTATTATTTCTTCTTTTAGATCTGAATTGTATTCTAATTCTGAAATGAGAAAATAATTTTGATTTTATGGTCTATTACACAAAAAGAAATTTATAATTACAAATTGTTTTGCATGACACATACAACTCATTAGATTGACATTACACCTCTGATACTGTAGGCACTGGACAGGTAATTGTAATTGATACACTTAATGTATTTGATCTATAGTATCGTTGTATATCACGATTCGACGGAAAGGCCGTCTAATGAAACGTTAACAGGCAGGACAACACATATAGCTTTCTTATTGCATATTATTAGTTACATGGTGTGTTAGTGACCTTTTAAAAAAAAATGGGGTCAGTAAATACCATATGGGGTGAGATTGAATCTCGAATCCCCATATGAAATTACCTGAACCCAAATACATGGCATTAGGTAGCTAGCACACCGTGAAACGAATTCAACTTATTTGGCTTTTTAACTGTTTTGATCTGCGCGTCACTGATGAGTCTTAAGTAGACAAAACGCGCGTTTGGCGGATTAAATTATAATCCTGGTATCTTTGATAACTATTATCTTACCGACTATCTTCACATGTGGTATTTCCACAAGCGGCCTATCAAGTGATAGAGAGACTGAGTTTTAACATGTTTAAGAACCTACCTCCATTTTAACCAGGTTTAATCCACCATTTTCTACATTTGTACCAAGTCAGGAATATGACAGTTCTTGTCCATTCGTTTTTGATGCGTTTTGTTATTTGATTTTGCCATGCGATTATGGATTTTCCGAATTGATTTTCCTCTAAGTTTAGTATTTTTGTGATTCTACTTTGTCTATATAACAAACAAATGCGGACAATAACATCATGTAAGCCTTAAATTTGTTTTATGAGCGTAATTCAATCGTTTATTATCAGTTTTTGCGTCCGTTTTAAACTTTCAGATGGCATTTTGTTTTGAACGGAATGAAGCTCCTTAATAACCCCATTTGGTTGCTAACCCTATCATGCCTATATGATAACTAACCATGTATGTTTTAGGACACCATATATGAAATGTATATAGTCACCACGTGTAGTCGAATTACCAATCATATGTCCATCAATCTAAGAAGGAAAGATGAAGTTTAAGATAAAACATACAGTTCTTGCAACCTTAGGAGTAACTGTTTGACGTGAACTTGACTGATCGGTGATGGATGTATGACTGATCGATAAATGATCGGTGATCGATGACCAACAGAATATATCATATCAGTCAAATAAGCTATGTGAGAGTTACCGTAACAACGGTCAGCGATCGATCACTACATTATTTCATGCACGGATTGGAAAGACACGTATATATTTAAAATTCATATGTAAACCGAACTCCGTTGTTTTGTAATAAACTTTGTAACAAAAACAAATAAAATAAAAAGTACTTTTCAGGCATTATCTGTATTTCTCCATTTTTTTTATTTAAATTTTGACTAAATGAATTACAGAAAAATTCTATGCTCAGAATGTTTATTGTCCACTTAAATGCGATAAAATGTTATCATTTAAAACAAGTACGAATATTTGAAGATTAAATATGCATAAACGTTTTTTTGTTTTTTTTTAAACAAGAATGCATTTAGTTCTTCATTTTAATGGAATATATTGACTGCCATTTTATACAATTTATAGTTGAGAATTGATTGTTTTTAAAAAAAAAAATAGATGAATCAAGAAAACATACTTAAATGTTGTTTGCATGGTTTAAAATCATTCTTGTTTTATTAAAAAAAAAAAATTATATTTTATTTGTTATAAGTTATTATAAAGGCCTGAAGTCATTTGTTTTATTCAGATATAATTAGAATTAAAATACTTAAACTTTTGTTTTTGTGGAATAAGAATGCAGTTATTCATTTCTTTTAATACAAGTTGTAAACCCCAATAAGATTCTACTATTTGTTGTAAATCAGGATTGGTTGCTTTGCCTAAATTGAAAAAAAATCTTCTCATATTAGAAATGATGCAGCGTCAATTGCAATCAGTCGTTATAAATGCCTTTTGATAAACTAATTTTGTATACAATGTTAATATCTGAAGGAAAATGTGCATGAACTTTTGTTTTTTGTTGAACAAGAATGCAACATTTCCTTCATTTTAATGGAAATTATTGACCGCCATTAGATTTTTATACTTTTTATAGTTAAGGATTGGTTGTTTTTGATCAGATTGAGAAAAAAAAACCAGAGAAAACATAATTAAATCTTTTTCGCATTGTTTAAAATTACCAAAAGTATTCTTCTCCTGATAAAATTATGCCATATTTTTTTTTGTAACTAGCTATTATAAAGGCTTCAAGGCTTTTTATGGAATAAGAAAGCAGTTATTCCTTTCAGTTTTTTTTGTACATCAAGATTGGTTGCTTTTTATTAAATACGCTGAAATTTTTGGAAAATAATCTAAATTGTGTATGGATTGCATAAAATGCAAATATTTCTTCACATTAAAGAAATAATGCAACGTCAATTGTTATCAATCGTTATACATGCCTTTTGGTAAACTAATTTTATATAAAATGTAAATGTCTTAAGGATAAATATACATTAGCCTATTTTTTTTGTTGAACAAGAATGCATCATTTCTCCATGTTAATGGAAATCATTTACCGCCATTGCATTTTGTTATACTTTTTATAGTTTCGGATTGGTTGTTTTTCATAAAATAAAAGAAGATCAGATAAAACATACAAAAATGCTGTTCGTATTGTTTAAAAGAGTAAAATCACAAAAATACTGAACTTAGAGGAAAATCAATTCGGAAAGTCCATAATCACATTGCAAAATCATATCACAAAACGCATACAAAACGAATGGACAAGAACTGTCATATTTTTGACTTGGTACAGGCAATTAAAACTTACAAAATTATTCTTCTTTTGATAAAAAAAAAACAAAACAGTATGTTATTTTATTGGTTATTAGTCATGTTGAAGGTTGTTATACCTTTATCTTAATACAAATTATAAACCGCAAGATAGTCTTTTGTTAGAAATTCAAAGACACAGGTTTTGTTCTTCTCATATATTCTATGATTGTATTATACTAAACCTTATAAAGTGAGGGATTGTACTTGATAGTCATATGATGAATGTATACTCTCTGAATCAGTTTAATTGAGATTCCGATTTGGCATGTCAGTCAAAATAATTGTTTTTTTTCAAATAATACTCTGAAATGTATTTGCCTAAATGTATATGGGTTGAGATCGAAGGTTAAGTCTCCTGAACTGTTCAGGGACTGATGCTAATGTATGATATGCTTATATTTTTGGAATCAAAGACTGATGAATTCTATGGATACCGGATGGGTATACGTATTTTGCCAAGCATAGAACAAAATTTAAAAAGAAGTCGGGTGGTGTAATTATTTGCTTTAAGAGTAATATAGGAAGGTTTTTGAAATTTCCTAAATTCTGAATTTGAACAGTGGGTACTATTGGAAAAGGGGTTAGTTGATTTTAAAAAACCCTTGTTAATGGGCTGTATGTATCTTCCAACTGAAAAATACTAAGTATACAAGCAATGAGGCGTTCACAAAGGTTGAAATTGAAATGATAGAACTTGTTAATAAGTAAAATGATCAACCTCTAATTGCTGGTGATTTGAATGCAAAAACCAAATTGTAAGATGATGTTGTCATCCCTGATGACGGTTTTTTTAATATACTGAATGATTTTGAAAATGACAGTTTTGTGTCTTATTTGTATGATTACCAAAATGTATGTGAGAGTAATGTATCTTTAAAGCGATGGTCAGAAGATAGCAGTGTGCCTAATTACTATGGGTACAAACTTAAAAAAATTTGTAAACGTAACAATTTGTAAATTGGTAATAGTAGGTTATAAGGTAATGTCTATATGATAGGCTTGACTACATGTTAAAGTGTATCTCTTATTGATTATTTATTACTGTCCTCCAACATTTTTTCACTGATAAAAGAATTCAATGTTCTCGAATTCAATCCACTTTTTTCTGATGTCCATTGTGGCCAATGTTTTTGTTTTCATGTTCGGTGAATTTTCATGTTTCAGTGGACATTTGTACTACACATTCCGATGATAATTGTAGAAGTTAGCGTCAGCAGTCTTGTGCGATTTGTTCCAGACAAGGAAAACCGTCAGTGACGTTACAAAGTAAGACGAGATATCACTGCTTTTTTCGGTGGACAGAAGCTATCCAAAAGAACGAATAAATACAGTCGTTGACAAAATATGTGATGAGATGAAGAAGTGCAAGAAAACTTACAGAGCCGAAATGAATAAAGATTTTGAGAGTTTTTAACATGCACTAGAATCTGACATGCGTAAACTTTCGAAAAACTTGAAAAGATTGGATAGAGGGGTGTCTGATAAAGATATCCAAATTACTATTGATCATTTATATGAGTATTGTAAGTCATTAAATAAGAACGCTGTTCCAGATGATGATATTGATTTTGAGGATTAAGTTAATAATGTAAAAAGTCTGGGGGTTATTGATATTATAGAGGATAACATATTGTCAGCTGTTAAAAAATATTTTATAGCAAAGCCCTAGGGGAAGATGGACTTGTCAACGAATATATAAAAAGCACGGTGAATTAATTTTTGCCTATTCACACTAATTTATTCAATTTAGTGTTTGGTTCTGGAATCGTTCCAAACTCATGGCTTATTGGTATCATTACACCGTTATTCAAAACCAAGGGGGAACCAAATAATTTGGAATCAAAATCGAGCTATTTGTCTTACATCGGATACAGGAAAAGTGTTCACCTCTATACTTAATTCAAGACTTAATACTCTGTCAGACAAGATCGGAATTATAACTGATGCCCAGGATGGTTTTCGTAAGGGGTATTCTGTCCAAGATAGTATGTTTGTCATACATGCTTTAATTTTACTATATTTGAGTTTGGGAAAGAGATTATTCTGCGCTTTTGTCGATTTTGAAACAGTGCGTAGGGTGGGACTATGGCAAAAAGTATTAGAATATAACATTGTTGGGAAAATTTTTTAAGTTTTATTGAGCATGTATACGTATATTAAGTCTTGTGTTAAAAAAAAGAACTAAAAATATGTTTTTCCCCTTGTGAGGTAGTCGTAAGACAGAGAGAAAACATGTCATCTTTTTTCTTTGCCTTATACCTGAATGACTTGGAGGAATATCTGGATGAACACTCTGTGGAAGGTCTAACATTTATTAATGAAAAATTTACAGAGAATATTGATTTGTATATCAAGTTATTCATTCTTCTGTACGCCAACGACCCTATTATTTTTGCGGAGTCGGCAGAAGGGTTGCAAAAGGCTCTGAATGTTTTTGAGCAATTGTGTTAGCAGTGGAAACTCGATGTGAATGTATCAAAAACTGAGATTGAATTTTTTTCAAAGAGATCGTTTAATAAGAATGTTTCTTGTAAACTATGTAATGATATTATTGGAATTAAAGACGCATATGTTTATCTAGGTCTGCTGTATTATTACAACGGAAACTTCTTTCAAGCCTAAAAAAATGGTAGAATAAGCTCAAAAAGCACTTGATGCTCTTTACAAGAAGATACAAAATATCTCACTCCCGATTGACCTACAGTTTAAATTATTGGATGCATTGGTGGTTCCTATTTTTATCCTCTACGCAAAATTTTATGGTAAATGGAAAACTTGGAAGAACTGCACATCAAGTTAGAAATGGTATGTTTTTGACACAATCTTGCAACAAATGATAAAAATTTATCAGATAAACTGTATAAGATACTTTGGTTCATGCAGGAGCATGAAGGTTGTAATTTCAAATGGTTTAACTATGTTTAATGACTGTAGCTTTAGTGAACTATACAATATTCCGGAGCAAGTTGATTATAATTATATTAAAACTAATTTTAGGCAGCGCCTCCAGGACCAGTTTATTTGAAAAATGGTTCTCTGATATGAACGACTCATCAAGGGGGAATTTTATTTACACTTTAAAGAAGAGTTTTGCTTAAAACTATATGTGTTTAAATTAAGGCGGGGTCATAGAGGTAATATATGTAAATGAAGGGTATGTAATACAAAGTTTCCCATTAAAACAGGAAGATGGAGAAATGTACCACGAAATGAGAAAATGTGTCCACTTTGTAAAGGTGGTCTTGGGGATATGTACCACTATATATGTATGTACCAATTGTGAAGTTTAGGATTAAAGGGGGAAGTTCATACCTCCATATCATTTAAAATATCTAAATGTTAAAAAAGTACTGGGCATGCTTATATATTGTAATATCAATGTGATGTCTGTCAATTTTTATTCAAAAGGTAGAAAATATGCTTGTCTGATTTAAAATTGCAATAAACAAAGATTTATTTCTGAAGATGTATCATTTAAAAATGTATACTGTATGTATTATGAAATATATTGTGATTTTTATTGTGTATAATATACTCCTGTTACAATGTACGCAGTCTTCTGCAGCTGGGTTTTCTTTGATTAATTATGAAACTATGTAACTGCTAGTAGTGTTTTATTTATTTATGTATAATTGTCATTTTGTTTAGTTTCTTTTGTTATATATTCTGACATTGGACTCGGACTGCTTTTAAACTGAGTTTAGCTATACGTTTTGTTGTTTGTTTGTTTTTGTCTACATTGGCTAGAGGTATAGAGGGAAGATTGAGATATCAAAAAACAGTTTTAACCTCGCTTCATTTTTGCGCCTATCCAAAGTCAGAAGATTCTGGCCTTGATGATTTTTATATTTTTTCATTTTTAGTTATTGTGTATAAGAATGAGTTTAGTATGACGATCATTATCACTGAACTAGTAAACATATGTGTTAAGGGGCCAGCTGAATGACTCTTCCTGGTGCGGGAGCTTTTGCTGCATTAAAAACCCATTGGTGGCCTTCGCCTATTGGCTCTTTGACACCTTCCCTATTCTCATTCTAAATTTTATCAAAAATCCGTAGATACCTGTATCTTGGCATTATCCAAGGTAATGTTTTCCTCTAACTGTTAATTGCGTATTTACACTTCCTTAATTTGAAGATTGATGTGTTCTGATTGATAATTAAGTCTTAATGGCATTTTTTAACGGCTACTCTGTGTTATTGTTTTATATATTTCTATTTGTATCCAACTGATGAGTTAAACCTTTTTCAACTGATTTTTACATTCAGTTCTTATGATGTACTGATGCAATACTGTCCTAGGTTCTTTATTTTCCTGTCAGGAGACTGTAATTCAGTGATTGTCTTTTTTTGATATATTTATTTTTCGTTCTTAAGTTTGTACATACATTATGCCGTTAGTTATCTCGTTTGAATAATTTTACATTTCAATTCGGAGCTTTGTACATTTGTGTAGGCCGACTCATGCGCGTAGCTACGTTTACGTCAAAACGCCCGGGCGTACACTTGAATTTTGAAATTAGAACAAATAATCGACATAGAATAAGCACACCAGCCTTGTGCTTCATTTTTCAATTGATTGTTATTCTGAATGAAAATGGACTAAATTTACTCAAATAGATCATTTAATATATTTAATCGAATCTTTTGTAAAAGTCTGAATCTACTATGAATTCTACGTACTTTTCTTATATTTAAAGAAGTTCACTATCTACGAGCAGATTTGATATGCTGTTTGTATTTTTGTCGAGCCTGTGATTTATGTCCTAAAAGCGAGACAAAGCGGCGTCAATATTCAGGTTCCGAATGTGGATAAAGTCTTTTGAATGACTGTTCGTGAAATTTTACGAAAGTTGGACAGAAACTGTTTATGATCAAAAGAGTATTCAGAGCAATATAATAATATAATAATGCAATTATTAATTAATTATCTTAAATTTTCCCGCATTTTAAGGACAAAATGTATTTCTTTCTGCAATTATAATGATCAAAAGAGTATTCAGAGCAATATAATAATATAATAATGCAATTATTAATTAATTATCTTAAATTTTCCCGCATTTTAAGGACAAATTGTATTTCTTTCTGCAATTAATAATGATCGCAGTTGGGCTTACATTTTGTTATTTCTCAACAACATTATATAACTTCTTGTCGAACCTTCATCGAATTTTATGAAAATGCTGAAGAAGCTTTTTCTACGACTAATGTCTAAAGCTAAAATTTTGTTTTCGTTTATTTTTTCTGTTCTTTTCTGATAGACAGATAGCCGGACTCTTCTTTATGCAATTAATTGTTTTACATGCTATAAAAGTATAAATTCTTCATAGATTGTCGTGAAATATTCCAGATGAAGAAAAATGTGAAAAGAAAATTTTAGATTTATTTTTAAATCCCTTTTTTATAAGGAATTTATGATAAATTGATTCACTTTTTGTGGGAAGAAATCATAAGTGTTCCCGATTTTTTTTATATTGCTCCTCTTAGAATTTTTTTTTTTTCGTGTTCATTAAAAGGTGCTTTTGTCGATTATATGCTCACTCACGGCACCCTTTAAACTTATTTAAAAGTAATATTGGTTTTGACGTTTTCTGTAAGACCAATGACCATTAGGCTAGCTTCCAGTTTAACACTATGAATACATTAACATGTTACAAAATTTAACCAAAACAAGTAAACCATTTAGATTCAAAAGTATGTTGTTATCAATGATTTTTTACTGACATGAATCATGGTACATTCTCGATAGCTTTTTCTTTCGAACCCACTACCAGCAGGTGCTTTAACATTGAGCGGTTGGAACCCCTCATATCCCTCGCCAAGGTTCGGGCGTACACGTAAAAATGACCCAGCTACGCCACTGGCCGTACGCTGACTTGTCATTGTTAATGTATATTTCTTTTGCAATCATACCACACCAAGGTCAGATGAAACCTGCTAGACGAAAATACACATCTTATCTGCAAATTGTACACCAAAGTGAGATCTTTAAAAAACGTTTTCAAACAGTCACTGAATTATATAAATGACACCAACAATAGACATATGAGAGGACATTTCGTTAAATAAGGCACCTCTAAAAAAGAGAACAGAGACTCCACGTATCTTACCCTCTGGAATATACCGATTACACAAACATATAAGCATTCTTTAAAAAACAAGATAATATACCTTTTTGCTCCGTCACTTTTTCCAATAATTTATGTTTTGGATCTGAACAGTCTTCGTTTTCTGAAAACAAAATTGTTAATGTGTTCATATGACCTCATGCACTTAATTTTAGTTGATATCTATTAAGTTTTGTATTATTACATTTAAAGTTAACATATCGAATACTAATTATAAATTTTAAAAAAAATTGTCAAACACCGATAGTGTTCAAAAGTGTGACCTGGTACTGATGATATTTTCATAAGCAAAATGATACTTATGATATTCCAAAAAGGCATCTCATACTGAATAATTTTATATATCAAACTATCTGATACGGATTTCATTTAACATCAACAATCTTATACAGATTATTATACACATAAGCAGTTATAACAGATTGCATCTGAATGTGTCATTTGATACGGGTTGCTATCAGATGCGCAATCAAATGCGTAAACTGAAGTTGATTATAATTGCATGATAATTATGATACTGATTATATGTCTCAAGAAAATTTGATCCTACAAATTACAGAATATTTATGTTATATGCAAAAAATGTCAATCCTATTCAGAAAGTTGTTTCAATTTGGCATATGAAGCTATTTTGCATAGCATACCTTTAATCCATGTTTACATTGTTATAGAATACGATACCTTTTTGATCAGTTTCTATTTCCAATGAGTTCAATTCAATAACAGAACTGCCGGATTTTCCTTAAAATAAACTTAAATGAATTGACATGATCCCATGCAATAGTTTTACATTGTACATATGCATCAGATACTGAATACCAAGCCATATGATACAGATTATATGTTACTGAAGTCATCTAATGCTTATTACATTTACATGAGTCAGATGATATGTTATATTCAATCGTAGCTAGAAATACAGTATACAACAGATACAGATAAGTCAACCTCAAATATTGACTTACATCATGAAATTGACAATGAGGGTCGGTTGAAAACAAAACTTTAAGACAAAAGAGATGATTTCAGCTTTCCAATTGTGACCTTTCAAATTCTGAGTAGCAACATTACAGCAGCACCAGCATAAGGGTTATTATCTCCCAATTCATACGATATTCACGTGCTTTTATTTCCTATCATTATTTTCTTGATAGAGGGTTGCTCTTTACAACGAAGCTATTAAACCAAGAGTTCCAAATGATGAAGTTGAAATCATGCATTCGTAAAGTTTACAGACGCCATCACGAGTTGGTTGGCTGTTATGGAATAACCGTGTCACAGATGATATCGGATATTTACTACAACCCCCATTCCTTTTCATGCATGTGACCTCCCGAATTATACTTTTTACCATATTTGGTATAACATGAACAACACGACAAATGCAATATGTTGAGCAGGATCTGCTTATCCTTGCAGAACACCTAAGATTACCTCCAACACACACACACACACACACACACACACACACACACATGTTTGGTGGGGTCCGTGTTGTTTATTATTTAGTATTATATGTTGTGTCATGTATACTATTGTTTATCTAGGGTTTTTTTTTCTTTTTCAGTCAGTTGTCAGTTTATTTTCGATTTATGAGTTTGACTGTCCTTCTGGTATCTTTCGTCCCTCTTTTATATTAAACATAAGTCATTGCCCTCTAAGTATGTTAACATAAGTCATCGCATATTGATCATATTGACCACGAGTCGTTTGATACTTCATTTGTACAAGAGTTTTCTGATACTAATTTTATTGACATGAACAAGCTGATACTGATTATACTGCACTTGAGTCATTGGCTCTGAGTTTAGTATTTTTGTGATTTAACTTTTTGATATATCATATTGAATACGGGGCATCTGATACTGATTTTATTCACACTATCTAGGTGATAGGTCATAATAACATGCGTCATATGATATATCATATAGAACATGATCTTGATTGCTGATACGAAGGAACAGACCCTAGATGCTGATTATGTACTGATTGGTATTTTGAGCCTGATGTACGTTTTTTTTTCATTCGTTGATATTGGCTTTTAAATAGTTCTCAGTAACTGCGATTGTTGTCAGGTCTGTGATACATGTTTATGTAGTGTTTTTGTTGGTGACTATGTTGAATGCATCAAATCAATCGAACTATAGATATTGAATACAACAGATAAAGTTAAGTCGGTCTCATATATTGACTTACATCTAGATATTGACCCCGAGGGTCGGTTGAAAACTAAACTTTACGACAAAAAGTGATGATTTTAGCTTTCCAATTGTGAACTTTCAACTTTAAAGTAGCAGCACTTGCATACCGGGTATATATCTCCCAATTGAAACGATATTCATGTGCTTGTATTTCCTATAATGCTTTTCTTGATAGAGGGTTGCTGCTAACAAGGAAGCTATTAAACCAAGAGTTCCAAATGGTGGAATTAAAGTAATACCTTCGTTAATTTTACGGACGCCATTACGAGTTGGTTGACCGATATTGACTAACCATTTCACAGATGATATCGGATATGTTCATTACGTCGTAACTACAATCTCATTCTCTTTCGTGAATGTGACCTACCGAATTATAATATTGCCGGATTAGTTACAACATGGGCAATACGACGTGTGCCACATGTAAAACATGATCTGCTCACCCTTCCGGAGAACCTGATATCTTTCCAGTTTTTGGTGGCGTTTCACGTTACTTATTCTTTAGTTTTCTATGTTGTGTCATGTGTACCATTGTTAATTTTCAGTTGTGACCGATGTGCGGTACTATGATATAGGTTTAACTCAGATTGCGCAACATAAAATTTAAACATAAAAAGAATCAGGCTGATTATCTTATCTGCCAGCCGCGCGTTTCATCTATATAAGACTCGTCAGTGGCGCTCAGATCAAAATAATCAGAAAGCGAAACAAGTATAAACTTGAAGAGTATTGATGAACCAAAATTTCGAAAAGGTTTTCCAAATACGGCTAAGATTATTTATGATTCGGATAAGATGATATACTTTTAACTCATATTATGTTGCAAAACCATGATATAAATGTGTTACCTGTACTTTTGATTCGTCGTCTCCACAAATAAATGGAAAGTGTCACTGACCCTAACACTAATACAATAACTCCAATTATCAAGGCAGATCTGGTATAAAAAAAAAAGAATGTGTACTTTTCATATCAGTTTATATTATAAAAAAACGCTGCATTGATGATCTTGTATTGTTGTCAAAGCGGGTGCACTAGGAATGAATCATATAACATGTTTTTCTTATAAAGAAATGATTTCATGAATAAAAAAACACTCCTTTTGAAGTTTTTTTTATGATATCCAAAATAAAAATACTATTAATCCTTTCAATGGTGATAAAAAGATAAATAAATAATCTTAGCAAAATGTGTAATATTGGAAAACGTGTTTAGATATATACGTGTTTCTGTAACGTCTTATAATTTTAGAACGACAAGAACAATACAAAAATTGAAAAGTAGGTTTTGTCGAACAGTTCACAGTTTTAGGTTATTGTTCCAATTAGCTTTTAACTCAAGTTATACTGTGATATGTGCAATAGTAAAAAAGTTAAAGAACATTAAAAAACAAATATTAAGTATAGTTGTTATTCCTATATTGGCTAGAGGTATATGGAGTATATGGAGAGGGTTGAGATCTCACTAAACATGTTTAACCCCGATGCATTTTCACCTGTTCCAAGTCAGGTGCTACACGCCTCTGTTATTCTTTGTTTGAAATTGCATGTATATGTTTTGGAGATAAGTATACAATTATTTTTTTACTGCACTAGTAGACGTTTATGTTAACGGCCAGCTGAGAAAGTAAAAACACAAAATAAAAGATAACGGAAAGTCACTAATCAAACGACAAAATCAAAAGCTGAAACACATCAAACGAATGGATAACAACTGGAATATTCATGACTTGGTAGAGGTATTTTCTCATTTAGAAAATGGCGGATTAAATCTAGTTTAATAGCTAGTTTTACCTTTCTTGTGTATCATCAAATTCCATTATATTGACAATGAAGCGAAAAACTGTAAGTAATATCCCTTACCAATATAAAGCATTCAGAAACATGATACAATCTCAATATCTTTGTTTATCTCGAAATCCTTAAACATTTGCTGTACAAATCCCGAAATGGGTTTTCAACTCAGCGAGAAAATCCAGCACCAGGACGCGTGCTTTAGCTGGCCTCTAAACGAAACTCTACACTGAACCAGTGATAACGGACGCCATAATTAACTCCAAAAGATATAAAAAAAACTAACATTAAAAATCATACAAGACTTACAAAGATCAGAGGCTCCGGACTTGGGACAGGCGCAAACAAGTTGAGGGGCTAAACATGTTTTTTTGAGATCCCAACCGTACTCTTATAACTCTAGCCAATGTAGAAAAAAAATACACATCAATACGCATAATAACACCCAGTTTAAATGAAGTCCGAGTCCGATGTCATCATAGGTAACAAACAACAACTTAACAAAATGACAATAATATATCAATTTAAGAAGGACTAATAGCAGTAACTGACATGTCAGCTCCAGACCTCAATTGAACTGATTAAAATAGTATGTGTTCATCATATGCATATGAAGCACAATCCCTGGATCCCGTTTAGGGTTAAATATTATAGAACACAATCCGATGCCAGCAACTGGTTTGAGAAAAAAATGTGTTTATTTCCGATGCAAAGTTATACTATTTTAAAACTTTCAATTGAAGCAGACACATCTTGGCAACAAACTATGAGGAAAAATTGGTGTCGAGGTGAGGCAGGAAGGTATACTATGGTGAAGTACAGAAAAGGGCATAATAGCACACCCGGAAAACAGTTCAAAGAATTAAGAAACAGTAGGCAAACTATAATAGAAGATGACTTCAAAGTCTTTCCTCCCCTAAAATCTACAATAGTAAATGTTTGTTAATCATCACCAATTATTCTACATTTTCTACAAAGCTCAAATTAAAAAAAAACACTGGGCAAAAAAGTGACATTTAGGCAGATTTCCTCTAACTTTGGGGTTTATAACATAACAGATACTAATGTTTGGCAGATGTTTGTCCTCTGACATCTGAATTATACTATTTGAAAGATATGTAATATTTCATTCCCTTTTCAAGGGACCAACAAGTGTTCTTAGACTACTCCATTTGTTCGATATAATAAATTGACAGAATATGGTACCCCTGTAAGAGATGACAAGTCATCAATTATATGTTTATTACATTAAGAAGGTAGCCTGAGACATACAGAGTTCTTACTTACATTTCGCTTTGAGATAATTGACCGTTCGGAACATCAGGTTGTGTAGGACTTATTGCTGAAATAAAATAATGTATGTAAACAAGAAAGTTGGTATAGGATTTTACTTAACATTTCAACTTGAATTACATTGTAGGTGTATACAAAAAATCAGGGATATCTAAATCCGTTGTTGCCTTCCGGATGCAAATAGTTTCAGTAAAATGCCTCTAGTTTAGGAAATGTATTAAGTGTTATACTCACATTTCCTCTTTCAACATATTGACGCCATTCGGTTTCTGTCTCTTTGACAGACACGGCCTTTTATCTTCTATAATATGTGATATTTTAGACGTTCTTTTTGACATACACTTCAAATTTCCTGTTAATTACTATGATGTGTCTCGGTTGTTATTATGTCTTAGTTTTCTACTAATTTGTCCAGCGTCAACATTTAAATGAGGCTTATGATGCATACTAAAATATGATAATGTGGTATGATTATCTCTGAGACAACTACAAAACGTACACAAATTGGAAAATGTACGAAAATTGGAACATATCAAATATCATCTGTAAAACAGATATACCATAACGTTTAACCAAATCGTGATGGCTTCCGTAAAATAGTCAAAGGGATATTTTCAATTCATCATTTAAACACTTCGTGTAATGACTTACTTGTGAGCATCAACGCTCTATCAAGGAAATCATGATAAGAAATATAAGCCTAATATTGGAAAGTTCAATGGAAAGCTGAAAACATCTCTTTTCTCGTACAAATTTGGTTTTCAATTTATCTTCATGTCAATTTCTAGATGCAAGTAGAGATATGAAGCAGACTTAACCGTATCTCTTAAATTTGTTATCTCAAGTTTGATTAGATGGATGCAGTCCCCAAATTTTTATTTTTATTTAGCAAAAGAATATTACTATTATACATTTAGCGGGGAAAGGAGACAAACGATACTACGCACTTGTATTCTTTTCTTCCTACAAATTTCCTGTATGAAAAAAGAAAATAACAAAAATACCAATCTTCAACGGAAATTTAAGACGGACATATTTTTTTTATATTGGCAAAATTAAAAGCTGAAACAAATTAAACGAATGAAAAAATACTGTCATATTCCTGACTTGGTTCAAATATTTTCTTATGCGGGAAATATGGTTTTACTTGTATGATAGTCGCATATAATTCATTTATACTGAGAAAAAAGTGTGAGCAAAGCAAACAGACATTTTTGGTAAAACTGAAAATATTTGGGTACAGCAGTCAATGTCGTCATGTAGTCTAAAACTTTATAAAATTAAATGTATAACTGTATATACGAAGAAACACTATATGGAATATAGACAAAGTACGTGAGAAAAATGAAAGACAATTTTAGAGACTTTTGGTTAAAATAAGAGTGACTTTTTGTACTTAGTCTATAAAGAACGATTTATTCATCCCTTAAACAATATACGTTGGACATTTTTGGATATTTTATATGAAAGATAGCAAGACAAACACTTACAACTTCTATATCAGTTTGTAATAAGAAAAACGTGTATAAACTTTTGAAAGGTCAATTGTTTTGATACTATTGACAAATAAAAAAGTCTTATATTGTATGTATTCTAAAAGATCTTTGGAAAGTTTAAAGTTTAACTACATCTAGTTCCCGGCCGCACCATTTTGAGTATGTTGTCCAGCTTTGATTGCTGATAATATTGATGTTGGAAGACCGAGCAATGTAACGTTGTTTGTAAGAATAATTGTGTAGTTAAGGTAATGAATATGGTGGAAGAAAATCCAGTGTTCTATGTATGGTTGAAAATTCAAAGAAATATAGAACAGCACTATGATTAAATAGGATTTCCTCTTGTGTAAGACTCTTTGATAATATATTCAATTTCTAATTATATGGCCAATACCTAATTCATTTTTTAAGCAGTTTATTTAATGAAATTTAAACACAAAAATATATGTTTTTTGGATTTATCAGCAGGGACAATAACCTATTTTTAACGAAAGTATGACAGTTTTTTTAAACATGTGGGTCTATAAAGTTTGTATCAATGACTATTCGTTAACCTATTCAGTGGGTGATTTTTTTCTTTTGACTTGTATTAACGACCACACAGTCTAAAAGCGGAAAGAGTATCAATGTCTTCATTCGCGCGTGCTACACATTGCCTGAAAGAGTAATTGTTAGTTCTTGGAATGTCATCATGGTCTTAGCATCATAAACGATACATTTGTGGATATATTATTTAATTTTATATACAGATGGGTGCACTCCTAACCTGTACAGCAAGTTAACTTGATAACCAGTCATTTGGACTGGTCAAAGTTAACCTGTGACCGAATATAGGACTGCTCTGACCAGTCCTAGGACCAAAATCTAGTTAACTTGAAAAGCGGACGTGGACCTAGGACTGTTTTTATGTCTGCCAAAAAGTTAACTTAGAAACAGGTCCGCTATTGATATAAGTTAACTTCGAACCAGTCCTGTCATAAGTTAACATAAGTTAACTTCGGAACCAGTCCTGTCATAAAGTTAACTTGGAAACCGGTCCTGCCACAAAGTTAACTTCTGCTTGAACAAATCCGATCAAAACCAGACCTGTTCCCAAGTTAACTTTTGACTGGTCTGGTCAACACTAAGTTACCTTGTAACCAGGACCGCTCTTCGTTGATTTAAAAAAAAAATATTTTTAATATCTTTGTTTCGTAGTATAAACATCGAAAATAAAGTAATTTGAAAATTAATACTTCCGTTTTATGAACAGGATTAAACACAAATAATTGAAAATAAGTACGCACAGAACGTAACACAAATTTATCTGTGATCTGACAATCTATCTATTATAAAAACGATCTCGGTTACAATGATAACAGGCACTGAATATATATATATATATTCCGAGATCAAATTCAATCATATTATGTATATTTTTGAAAAGAAGTATATTTGATGTTAGGTGTATACGTCCTTGTTAGTTATACATCCTTGAACTATGCAGCCACAATCAGTAATAGTTTAATTCATTTAAATAATGACTACAAATTTTTGTTCGCCTAAATTAAGGGTGCCAGCATGTCTTTTTTTTACTCAAAATACTGATACGTAACAAAATGTCAGTAGTTTTGATGCCTCCAGTTGACTTGTACAACAAAATTATTTGACCGCATCCACCAAAACTGACCATATATGCACTTTAATTTGTAAATCTATATACCCGCATAGTAAATCAGCCATATTTTTTATGTCAGGATTCAATGTATAATACAATCCTGACAATG
The DNA here is from genome assembly GCA_037788925.1 of Mytilus galloprovincialis. Classification (NCBI taxonomy): domain Eukaryota; kingdom Metazoa; phylum Mollusca; class Bivalvia; order Mytilida; family Mytilidae; genus Mytilus; species Mytilus galloprovincialis. The sequence continues at coordinate 83,653,909 of CM075338.1, forward strand.
GACAGCAAAATTGCAATATAATAACAAAAAATTTTGGTTCGCATAAATTTAGGATACCAGCATGTCCTCATTTTATTCAAAATATTGATACGTAACAAAATTTCAGTAGTTTTGATACCTCCAGCTGACTTGTACAACAAAATTATTTGACTGCATTACCAAAACTGACCATATGTGGACTTTAAATTGTAAATCTATATACCAGCATAGTAAATCAGCCTTATTTTTAATGTCAGGATTCAATGTATAATACAATCATGACAATGTACAGCAATATTGCAATATAATAACAACAAATTTTTGTTCGCCTAAATTAAGGGTGCCAGCATGTCCTCTTTTTACTTAAAATACTGATACGTAACAAAATTTCAGTAGTTTTGATGCCTCCAGTTGACTTGTACAACAAAATTATTTGACTGCATCCACCAAAACTTAACATATATGCACTTTAATTTGTAAATCTATATACCCGCATAGTAAATCAGCCATATTTTTTATGTCAGGATTCAATGTATAATACAATCATGACAATGGACAGCAATATTGCAATATAATAACAACAAATTTTTGTTCGCATAAATTTAGGATACCAGCATGTCCTCATTTTATTCAAAATATTGATACGTAACAAAATTTCAGTAGTTTTGATACCTCCAGTTGACTTGTACAACAAAATTATTTGACCGCATGCACCAAAACTGACCATATGTGCACTTTAATTTGTAAATCTATATACCCGCATAGTTAATCAGCCATATTTTTTATGTCAGGATTCAATGTATAATACAATCATGACAATGGACAGCAAAATTGCAATATAATAACAAAAAATTTTGGTTCGCATAAATTTAGGATACCAGCATGTCCTCATTTTATTCAAAATATTGATACGTAACAAAATTTCAGTAGTTTTGATACCTCCAGCTGACTTGTACAACAAAATTATTTGACCACATTACCAAAACTGACCATATGTGAACTTTAAATTGTAAATCTATATACCAGCATAGAAAATCAGCCTTATTTTTAATGTCAGGATTCAATGTATAATACAATCATGACAATGGATAGCAATATTGCAATATAATAACAACAAATTTTTGTTCGCCTAAATTAAGGGTACCAGCATGTCCTCTTTTTACTTAAAATACTGATACGTAACAAAATTTCAGTAGTTTTGATACCTCCAGTTGACTTGTACAACAAAATTATTTGACCGCATCCACCAAAACTGACCATATGTGCACTTTAATTTGTAAATCTATATACCCGCATAGTAAATCAGCCACATTTTTGATGTCAGGATTCAATGTATAATACAATCATGACAATGGACAGCAAAATTGCAATATAATAACAAAAAATTTTGGTTCGCATAAATTTAGGATACCAGCATGTCCTCATTTTATTCAAAATATTGATACGTAACAAAATTTCAGTAGTTTTGATACCTCCAGCTGACTTGTACAACAAAATTATTTGACCACATTACCAAAACTAACCATATGTGAACTTTAAATTGTAAATCTATATACCAGCATAGTAAATCAGCCTTATTTTTAATGTCAGGATTCAATGTATAATACAATCATGACAATGGACAGCAATATTGCAATATATTAACAACAAATTTTTGTTCACCTAAATTAAGGGTGCCAGCATGTCCTCTTTTTACTTAAAATACTGATACGTAACAAAATTTCAGTAGTTTTAATGCCTCCAGTTGACTTTTACAACAAAATTATTTGACCGCATCCACCAAAACTTACCATATATGCACTTTAATTTGTAAATCTATGTACCCGCATAGTAAATCAGCCATATTTTTTATGTCAGGATTCAATGTATAATACAATCATGACAATGGACAGCAATATTGCAATATAATAACAACAAATTTTTGTTCGCATAAATTTAGGATACCAGCATGTCCTCATTTTATTCAAAATATTGATCATAACAAAATTTCAGTAGTTTTGATACCTCCAGTTGACTTGTACAACAAAATTATTTGACCGCATCCACCAAAACTGACCATTTGTGCACTTTAATTTGTAAATCTATATACCCGCATAGTTAATCAGCCATATTTTTATGCCAGAATCAATGTATAATACAATCATGACAATGGACAGCAATATTGCAATATAATAACAACAAATGTTTGTTCACATAAATTTAGGATACCAGCATGTCCTCATTTTATTCAAAATATTGATACGTAACAAAATTTCAGTAGTTTTGATACCTCCAGCTGACTTGTACAACAAAATTATTTGACCGCATTACCAAAACTGACCATATGTGCACTTTAATTTGTAAATCTATATACACCATGACGTACCCGCATAGTATTAATCAGCCATATTTTTTATGTCAGGAATCATTGTATAATATAATCATGACAATGGACAGCAATATTGCAATTTAATAACAACAAATTTTTGTTCGCATAAATTTAGGATACCAGCGTGTCCTCCTTTTATTCAAAATATTGATACGTAACAAAATTTCAGTAGTTTTAATACCTCATGCTGACTTGGAAAACAAAACTATTTGACCAAAACTGATCATATGTGCACTTTTATTTGCAAATCTATATACCCGAATACCATTGTACCGAGCGCCTTAATGTCTTCTCCTGGCGCTCCTGTTCACATTTTAGTAGGACCGTAAATGTGCACGTAATCAATAATATTAGAAAACCATTAATGCAAAAAATATTCTGAATAAATTGAGAATGTCAGAATTTCATCTCTTTATTTATAATAACAGTCACATCATATATAGGAGTTCATGATGGTGTACGTGTAAAACAAAACTATTATGCCACATCATCAAAGTACCAACACTGACATGTCTGAATTCATTTGTACTATTTACAATGATTTAATAAAAAAAAGTATACGAGGTTCTCTTCTTGGAATCTATTATGTCGGTTGATTGATTTTGTTTATAGTTAAACGTCAAGTGGCAACTATTTCATTAAAGTGCGCATTGAGTATAATTTTAGGACGTCCCATATAAATATCGGCAATGACAAATCTCTCGATAAATCTGACGAATTTGACGAGATTGTTGATCAGTTGATAGTTTTACCACATCGTATGCTTACGGACACTGTACAATTTCTGTTAGAATATTCTGCGGGAAATAGAATAGTAAATCCAATGCAAACAAGTTGAATATCAATGAAATATCCATGCAAGTATAAATTTATGCATAAAGTAAAATTTAGGAAGGGACAGGTAAACAACGGGGAACGAAGTAACGTAGACAATGTTGCCGATATCCCGTGATATAAGAATATTGTTCCGATGCGTTGGATAACCTTTCTATCCGCCTTCTAATAAAAAAAAACTCTGTGTGATCGTATAGCCATTTTGTATTTACATGTATATCAAATAAAAGAGAGCATTTGTATAATATCTAGTAGAGTCTAGCGAGTAAATAATAAATGATATCTGTGGAAAAACAATGTGAATGTTGTTTACATATTTTAATGAAAGCTCAAGTCTGATATGAAAACTCTTATAACGATAATCTGTCATAAGCAGACCTGTCCTCAGGTCTGGTCAATAGCAGACTTGTCCACAGGTCTGGTCAAAAGCAGACCTGTCCTCAGGTCTGGTCAGGAGCAGACCTGTCCACAGGTCTGGTCTGAGGCAGACCTGTCCTTAGGACTGGTCAAAAGCAGACTTGTCCACAGGTCTGGTCTGGGGCAGACCTGTCCTCAGGACTGGTCAAAAGCAGACTTGTCCACAGGTCTGGTCTGGAGCAGACTTGTCGATAGGTCTGCAGCAGTCCTAAAAAAGCAGACCGTAGGTCTGGTCCACCAACGACGAAGTTAACTTGCTTGACTGCTTAAAAATTCTCAAGTTAACTTAGAAAGCAGTCAACAAGTTAACTCTAAGTTAACTTTTGTCAAGGTTAGGACCGCACCCATCTGTACATATATTAATATTTTCATAATAATTATTGACATTCAATATCTATCGAGTGTTTGCACTTACGATTAAAAACGTCCTCTTCCAGTAGAAATTTTCTTTCCCCTAACGTGACACCATACAAACAGGAATACGAAACATTCAAATCATTTTTTGTCAGATTTTGGATGATTAAGGTGTATCCATCCTTCATAACCTTTCCATCATACTTTTTATTTGGTCGTCCTGTCTTTACATCTATAAAAAGTGTTTGTTGTACAGGAGTCCATCTATCCCATCCAGAATCCTCAGGACAACAGTGCGGAACATTGCAAAATAATGTCACGTTTTGTCCATAATCCGTAACCTTCCCAACAACCGTCCATTCTAAAATACCTAAAATGGTTTTCTGTTCCAGTTCAATTGATTTCTTACTAACTTTACATTACATTAATAGAGATACACACAATAATAAACCTTGATAAATAATAATAAATGTGTTACTGTCAAATATTCATAATACCGACAATTGTTTTCTAAATTTTACTGCTATAAAACAGTTGGTAGAAATAGAGACAGAACAATGAAAACATATTCAAATTAAAAGACGAATCATCATCATACCAAAAGTTTTTACAAGTTTACGTAAATCATATAAAATATTATTTTGCTGTTATCCAAAATCGCCACAATATGATGGATCCTAGCATTTCGACCAAATCTTGATTGAAATTGACATATGATACATTTAAGTCGAAATGACATATTTTAACATGTACAATACATGTTTTATTACCTTGTACACTAAGAAAATCAATCAGAATCAGAATCAGCAATGGGAGTAAATACTTCATTTCTAGCAAATGTCTGCACTACAAAAAAAATACATTATTAATAGTGGACAAATTTTCTATACTTCATGGTTCAATAGAAGGATATACTATCATTCAAGCGTATTTATTTGTTTTATTTGAATTTGCAGTGTCCATATAGATTTTACTCAATATGATAAATATGATAAACATATGTATGACTATATCAAAACCGTCCGTTAAAATTTGAAAATTTGAACTTTTTTTCTTTCAGTTATTCAAGTTAATGATTAAGTAGTTTTTTCAATGTTTAGACATGATAGTGAATTTGCTGTATTAAGAATTTCACAATTAGCTTTAAAGAATCGTACTTCATTTTACCCATACAACTGGTAGTAAGTTACCTGCATTTATCGGTAATAGGTTATATTATTTTTATCATTGGTCAATTTGTGGTCAAGTGCCACGCATTTTGCACGTTAAGAACCCTTGCAACAACTCTTTTGAGGGGTCCGTAGGTGGCCTGTTGTAAGGCAAAATGTCTGTCCCTATCCAAGATACCATCATTTTCCAGTGGCAGTCCAAATTTCCCCGACCATCATCCCAGATGGCCTCTATCATGTCAACCTACTTATTGTATTTATTGTGAACTTGTTTTCGTCCTGACTTTGCATGAAATGTTTGCCACTGGACGTTAAGCAACCAACAATCAATCAATCAAGCAATCTGTGGTCAATAGTTAATGAACATAGCTTTTCAAGTCGTTGTTAACACGTACAGTGCTAAAAGCTCGTCACAGTTCGACAAGAAAATTACTGTCCTGTGTTTTACCCTCATACAATAATTAATTTGCGAGATCACAGACAAATGCAATGAAAGTTGACAAGGTAATAAGAACTGATATAAGACACGTGACTCAATCATTTACAAGTTTCCTACTATCATGTTAAATGATCATTTAAATGTGGACTGTATTGTTCCCTTTATCCTTTTAAAGTTATTTTTAACAGTGAAATTCAATATGAAACACGTAAACAACGATGACTGGCAACCCTGTTAGACAAGTTTCTAAAATTAGATTGTATTTAAACATGTTAAAGAATGACTATGCTATTATCTTACAAAAAAGTTATTGTACAGGTTTCCGATTTTCTTTATTGTTTGATTAAAATGTACCACTTAAACAATGGCGTGATGAGTTGCTATATGGCAAATTATCTATTACAGTAGTCTACAATATTGCTCATTCGTTCATTTTTATATCAAAGGGAAAAAAGTGAGTAGAATGGGAAGTACGCCCTTCTTAAAAATGGTGGATCTAGATCTAGAACTTTTAAAAGGGGGGAAATAAATATTAATGGAAGTCTTTTCTTATGCACTAAATACGTCATTTTCAGGTATATGGATAGCTCCAGAGCCCACCAGTATTTGCCGTCATATACTATTCTCCTCATCTCGGGTATTGTTTTGAACACAAGCAAATATAAAGTAAATTATATCTTAATTTAAATTCTGAATAAGCAACAAGGCGTTTTCAATAAAACGAATTAGATTTACACATACCTTCAAAAGTTAAAAACGTCTTCTTTGTTTAAAAAACACACTTCCACTTGAGATTCATATTTATTTATATATTTGGTCGACTGATGGCAAGTCGAGGCATTTAAACATACGGTTATTGAATTTGTGCAAATGTAATTGAATCAATTCAGAGGTCTTCAAGTGCATGGTTATAAATAATGACAGCAAATAGATACGTTATTATTCATACATCATATATAAAATATAGCACAAGGTTTTATTTAAAAGCTGATTGATATGAGGTATTTTTATTAAAACAGTGACGTAGCCAATAATTTAAAAAAATGAGTAAATAGGGCAATTACAGCGGGTTTGTCGTTAAGATACATCAGAAGGTTTAAAAATATTGAAAGTACAGATCGAACATCATACATGTATGTCATATTAAAATACTAATATCACAAACATTTAAGGGTTTTCATATTTCACTATTGTAATATATACTATGTTAATGCATAAAGATGAACATAGTGTCTATATTGCTACTTTGTAATATTATATTTACCGCTAGTTAGTAAGATTAGTTTGTATCGGTAGTTAGTAACAATGTTTTATCTGCCGGTAGTAATATTGTATTATGTTTTATTAGAAACAAAAGTGTGTCCCTTTTCTTACCGACTTGTTCGTTTGTTCTTATGGGGCTGACTTCATACAGGAAGACGTTACTGCCTGTGTTTATAATCACTTTCAACACTATAATTCTAACTAACTTGACTAATTGATCACATAAGAAATCAATTTGAGAAAAAAAAAAGAAACACTATGACCTTAGTTGTTATCAATAATTTCAAAATTTACCTACATACATTTTTAGAAATGTTAGTTAAACATCATGTTTGGACCAATTTAAGAGTCCTTATCAACTTATTGTGCAGAACTTGTATTTTGTCTCTCTTCTCGACTTGTTTCTTTATTCAAGTAAGGCTGATTTCATACCGGAACTTCTTATGAAAAGGAAAATTAGTTGGTAATATCCTTTAAATTTGCTTTCCGCAAAAAATATGATGTTTTCTCCCTAAAAAAATCAAAATTTAGTGACTTTGTGGAACGCATGTACACAATGGAACTTGAGATAAAGGATACAACACATACAGTTAACTCTGCCTCAAACATTGACTTACATAAAATAAAATTGACAATGAGGATCTGTTGAACTCTTTACGATTAAACAAATGATTTCAGCTTCCCATTTGTGAGTTTTCTATTTCTATGTTGCAAGAGTCCAGCATTACTTGCATCAGCTGGGGTATATATATTTTCCAGTTAGTACAATTTTAGGGCTTGTATTTCCTATCGTGATTTATCGTGCTGTATTTGATAGAGGGTTGCTGTGTACAAGGAAGTTATTAACATAAGTGTTACGTATGCCATCATGAGTTGATTGCCCGTTATTGAATGTCCGTTTCACAGATGACAGCGGATAAACTCCGCATGTTGTAACAACAACCTGATCCCTTCACTCGAATTTGACCTATCAAATTAGACTTATGATCGGATTTTGCATACATAAGCTACATAACGGATACCGCATGTAAAGCAAGACCTGCATACCATTCCAGAGCACCTTCTCCCCGATTTTTGGCGGGGTTCGTGTTGCTTATTCTTTAATTTTGTTTATCGATATGTCTGTTCGTGTGTTTTGGTTTTCTCTGCCACATTTTGAAGTTATTATTTGTTAATATTACACGATACGAAAAAGACTGAAAAACCCGTCAGACTTCTTTCTAAAATTAGAATACTGTAACAAAATAAATATGATATTAGTTTGAAAAAAGAAAGTACTTTTGGTTTTTACCTCTCTTTTGTTTTAATATAAACATGATAAATTTGGTAATATTAAAGTGAAATAATAACTTGAAAAGTTATTGGCAAACTATTAGTGAGTGTAGTCTACCATTGAAAAGACTCGTGTTTTTTATAACACAGTTAAGAATATGAAGAACAGGAAGTACATTCTTACGATCAATGACGTATATATATCTTTAAAAGGGGGAATACAAAGGTAAAAGAATTATTGTTTATGCACTTTATACAAATTTGCATGCGATGTGTGAAAATTCCGCAGTGTTTACGAGTGTATTTGATTCTCTTCATAAAGGTCAAATAATTGTAAGACTCAAATATAAGGTAGATTATGTCTCAAATTAATGTCTGCATAAGGTATTATATGTACTTTTATTTAATATCACTAACCAAACTTACCTTCACTAGTTGAAAACGTCTACTTGTTTAAAAAAGAACTTTTACTTTCGTTTCATATTTATTTTACTGACTGACGACATTTATACATACGGGTATATTTTTTACACGATGTCATCTAGTTATTCTGTTCAAATAATCTAGTGTAAGAAACTTTTTTGACAGGTATATCGGTCGTCTATAATTAGTCGTCTCGAGTTAAATGTCATGGCTAAAAATAACTTTTATGAGAAGTAGATAAAAAGAAATTTCATATTTGAAGGTCCATCAATCACAAATATTTCAGTCTTAACTGAGCAATAGATCGATCGTATCGTAAATATTAACTTTAATGCATGAGCACACAAAACAGATCTAGACATGATATGATTTTCTAAATATAACTGAGATTCAGCCAAAACGGTGTAAATATACATTACGAACATACAGGGGTTCATTGATTTCAGTTGTATGCGTTGGTCTGTATATCTACCATGAGTAGTTTGAATCCAATGATCTGTGAAGTATACGTAGCTGCTCTAAGAAGGAAGGTTCCGTTGATATAAGTATCATGGATCCATTACAACCAAAGGAGACTGAGAATAGGATAAGACAGTTGGTCTTAGTAGTATGGATCCTTTGGTTGGATATTATTTGTTTGTTGATTTGAAAAGTTTGGGTCCGTTGGTCGGATAGTATTGGTTTGTTGATCTGAATAGTATGGGTCCGTTGATCAGATAGCATGGGTTTGTTGTTCTGAGTTGTATGGAACAATTGATTTGAGTAGTTCTATTGGCCTCTTAATCCGAGTAGCATGAATCCGTTTTTTTTAGTAAGACAGATCGTTTATTCTGCGAAGTGTTTGTCCATTGATCTAACAAAAATATGTTCTGGGTGAAATGGGTCCCAAGATAAAAATTTTAGTCAGTTGATATATGTAGCATGGGATCAATCATAGTAGCTGTATGGTTTCGTTGTTCTGGATAAATAGAGGGATATAAAGTTAAGATGAGTTTCAATTTGATAGTATCATAAATACAAATGAGATAACGTACATGACATTGATTTATCATATTTCGCTGCAGTTGCGGTTACATAATCTTTGAACAGATTAACAGCAGGCCTGATGATGGTTGTATATTTTCTTCGTGATATACGTTCGAATATCGGAATTTATAAATATGCACAGGGTTTAGTTACTGAGACTTTAGGGCTTAGTTACTGAGACTTTAATAACACAGAGAGAAAAATATACATGAGAATTATCGATGATAATTTAACAATTAACAACCACCAGGTAAAGAAATGCAATATGTAAATGACTCCCTTATATTGTAGTTAAATGTCAATTTGACAACAATCGAGAACCAACGTTTAGTTCAATAAGGTGTTAGAGGTACTGATTGTGTATCGACATTTTAAATACATGCAACAAAAAACAACGTCTGATTCCGCACTTAATTCTCAAAAAAATGCTCTTAAAGCTATGACATACAAAAATAAGTAATAAAGTTGCAGATTTTGAACAAGCATATTACAAGATATGGCAGCGTTACAGCTACTAGTTTCAACTATCTTTTTTTCTTAGATCTGAATTATCCTCATTTAACACTAGGACACAATGAATGAAATAAACACCTTCAATACTATATTTGTTCGTATATAACGTAGATTTATTGAATTCGTTATAGATATTATTCCAGTAAATAAATAAATAAACTAAATTATCTTGGTAACTTTATAATTTTATAAACGGACAGCTACTTAAAGGTCTGTTATATGTCAAGTCAGTACCCGAGCTGATGATGTCTCTGTAGCAGAGTGATTTTTATGATAATTTTATATATTGTAAAAATCATCTATTTAATTACTATATTTATTATAAAAGCTTAATTACATATTTTGAATATTGTATATTCAGTTTAAATTAGTACTTGCAAACCTTACTTTTATGTATAGTAATATTCACGTTATTTTATGAATATTCATTAGGGATTTACTTAAATCATTGTATTTGATTGGCTGTTAATATTTCGCGGTCAAGTTTAATTTCCTTTGTTTTGTACCTGTACATTTCCATGGGACGATAGCCATGACAGTCCATTGAATTTATATCTGTTTTGACCACACATAGTTTACCTGTAAACCTAATTATTTTGGACAACATTATTATAGAATACTGTAAGTTACTTCTTTATTAACCTTATTTATATTTTCACGTAAATGATATTCTAGTAAAGTTTCTATTTTGCTTTGTAACGGTCTCCTCATATCGCATGTATGTAACACAAGTACACGAGATGTACATGATAGTATTTTATTAAGCTAGAAGTATATGATTTTATAATCTACGGTTTATTTGCCACGGTAGAATTGTATTGTTAATTTGCGTACATTACTATTTGATTATTGTCATGAATAGTCTATATTTTATAAATGACGGCTTATTAAGTGAAAGACGGAAAAGTGTTTCCATTTATATAAAGTAATAGTTTTGTAGTAAATAGTTTTTTATCAAGTACAAATATGAATGAGTAAAGAATATTTGTTACGTTGTATATTTTTATAATTAGAGTCCGAGTATTTATGTTCGTGTTTTGGTTTCAGGACTCCATGTAATTTAATTATATAGAACACATGATTGTGATGTGTATATGATGTGCCGTTAACCTTATCAGTACAACTCACTCCACAAGTGGTAAGAGTATATTTATTTATAGTTTAGCTTTGTTTATATTGTATTGTAAACATGAGTTACCTCCCGTTAGTTTGGAGCTTTTAACGAATCGATAATATTGACATCATAAGTCTTTATGATTATTATATTTGCAACTTTATGATTGTTGTATGATATTATGTAGTTAATTATTATACGTATTATATATTTTAATGAAGTCATTATTAATAAATGTAGATGTAACATTTATTACATACCGCCTTTATAAAAGTACACGTGACAACCAATGTCAATTTTATACAAAGTAAACATTGAACACTTTCTACTTGCAATACATTTTACTTGCTACTTAGTTAATAACAGTTAAATGTTTTATTAATTATATTCCTGTACTATATAACCTGTGATATTCGTAAAAGTATATATAATAAAATTAACGGTACCAATTTTCTTGCACCAGATGCGCATTTCGACAATACATGTCTCTTCAGTGATGCTCGTGGCCAAAATATTTGAAATCCAAAGCTTATATAAAAGATGAAGAGCTATAATCCAAAAGGTCCAAAAAGTATAGCCAAATCCGTGAAAGGAACCAGAGCTTTGCATGAGGGAGATACATTCCTTAATTTATAATAATTTCTATCATTTTGTAACAGTAAATTTTAACAACACAAAAAATCCGTATTTTCATGCCAGTACCGAAGTACTGGCTACTGAGGTGGTGATACCCTCGGGGACTAATAGTCCACCAGCAGAGGCATCGACCCAGTGGTAGTAATAAAATTAACGGTACCAATTTTCTTGCACCAGATGCGCATTTCGACAATACATGTCTCTTCAGTGATGCTCGTGGCCAAAATATTTGAAATCCAAAGCTTATATAAAAGATGAAGAGCTATAATCCAAAAGGTCCAAAAAGTATAGCCAAATCCGTGAAAGGAACCAGAGCTTTGCATGAGGGAGATACATTCCTTAATTTATAATAATTTCTATCATTTTGTAACAGTAAATTTTAACAACACAAAAAATCCGTATTTTCATGCCAGTACCGAAGTACTGGCTACTGAGGTGGTGATACCCTCGGGGACTAATAGTCCACCAGCAGAGGCATCGACCCAGTGGTAGTAATAAAATTAACGGTACCAATTTTCTTGCACCAGATGCGCATTTCGACAATACATGTCTCTTCAGTGATGCTCGTGGCCAAAATATTTGAAATCCAAAGCTTATATAAAAGATGAAGAGCTATAATCCAAAAGGTCCAAAAAGTATAGCCAAATCCGTGAAAGGAACCAGAGCTTTGCATGAGGGAGATACATTCCTTAATTTATAATAATTTCTATCATTTTGTAACAGTAAATTTTAACAACACAAAAAATCCGTATATTATATTATGTTATATGAAATAGCTTGTTATTTATATATGTTGTATTGCTATTTCAGACTTGTTTTTATATACTGGTAATAAATCTTCAGAACCTTTAGCTCTCATTGGTGTTATTCCTAAGCCTTGAAAACCACCTACTACAAATGGCGCCCACGTTTCGTTGAGTTGATGGCACATACCAGTTTTTGTGGAGATCCAGATGTGATGTCAGTGACCACCATTAGATGTCTCGAGTCCATGTATGCAGTGACCATGTGTGTTTGTTTACTTCCGTTATGGTACCATGTGATGAACTTTACCACGTGCTTATGTTTACTAACATTCCGACCCATGTGATCATCGTCCACGTGCGTTTGTTTACAGTTTACCGGATGACATTATAGTACCGGATGTTACTTATAGTAACTTGACTTTTTGTTTCATTTTTGGAAAACTGAACTTGTATAATTCTACATGATGAAATATTGTGATTTAATTATACTTTTGTGGAACAGTGTAATTAGTGGAATAGTTTTCTAGTTTAAGGTAGGATTTATTAATTTAAATTATATACTGTATACCACTTTGATACATTGAAACTTAGCATACACTTGAAACATTTACACATTTCGAATTTAATTTTTAAATTTTACATTCACTTTTTGGACTACATTTTGACCTTTTTATACTTGAACATTTATACACATTAAAAAAAAAAAAAATCCGAGGCTTACTTGGATTTGGACTTAGTCTGTCAGAGGACATGTACACTTATATTATTTAGGCATTCATTTATGGTGTACATGTATTACTGATAGTTATAAACATGCTTTGTAGATTACAGTAGCATAGCTACATAGTATATAGCATACACTTTTATATTTTAAATTTGTTTTTCGGTATACAGTTGTAGTGTATTGTACTTACATTGAACTATAACCCACATGGTATAGGTCAATGCTCAGTTGAACTTAGCAATTATAACACACATTATGTTTTATGTGTAGCATTGCTAGTTTATATTAGATACATAGTATACATATATCGTTTTATAAATGTACTTTGTATAGTGACTTGGTACTTAGGTTGATATGAATTAAATTTATTATTTACATGTTAGACATTCACTGAGTTAGATAGTACCTAGATTTTCAGATTGTTGATAAACATTGTTGAATATTTTTTTTTAATATTGATTAAAAATTTGCATTTGATCATTTAGTGTGGTGATGTTGACAATTATTAGATTTGTGTATTATTATTGAACTTGAATTAGGGTGAATGAATTGAATGTTTATAGGTACACTTATCTACACCGTTAGCCATGTACGACAAACTGAATGCCCCATGTTACAACGCCATGTATGACCAACACTACAATACCTACGACACTTTTGATCCACAGTACTATCCACCACGCAGAAAACGTCGTCGTCACCGAAGACGCAACAGACAACGTCCATACTGGGACCAGATAGAAGCTGAATACCAACCTGCTCCTACTCCGACTTATGTATCTCAACCATCCAGATAACCTGTTATATGCTACATATGTGGACAACCAGGCCACTATGCCTTTGCCTGCTGTGTTATATTAGATCACACTAGAAAAGCTTGTAACTTTCAGCAGATGAACATTGAAGCTAAGATGTACCAACAACGACAGTCATCAGGTGATACAGAAGGATTACTTGGTAACCCTAATGAAGTCTCAGTAGTCATCAATGGATTTCAAGCAGCAGCACTACTAGATACTGGTTCTACAGTTAGTACCGTTAGCCAGTCATTCCATCGACAGTACCTTGCTGACACTCCTATACAGACACTCAACCAGATACTTAACATCGAATGTGCAGATGGCCAGAACATGCCATATCTTGGTTACATCTCAGCAGATTTACAGTTACCAGGTACATCTACATCAGCAGATCCTCAACAATGCTTACTGTTAGTCGTTCCAGACAGTTCTTACAACCAGCTAGTAGCACTTCTACTTGGAACCAACGTTTTGACAGCAGCTATGACTGATGTAAAGCAACGATATGGATCACGGTTTCTACAAACAGCAGATCTACATACACCTTGGTATATTACGTTTAGATGTTTGCTTTTAAGAGATAAAGAACTACAAAAGAGATGCAACAGACTTGTCATCATCAAGAGTGCTGTAGGAAAGACAATCCGTATACCACCTAACAAAGACGTCGTTCTACAGGGATACATGAACCATGAACTACCATACCATCCAGTTTGTGGACTCCTACAGTCAACTGATAGAGCAGCAATACCATCTGACTTGGATATAGCTCCATCACTAGTATCATATGAGTATAGAAACAACAGCATAATACCAGTACATATTAGCAATGTAACTACCAGAACAGTGACAGTTTCGCCAAATGCCATCCTTTGCGAACTTCAACCTGTTTCAGTCACCGACATTGATGTACCAGATACCTATGAACAAGATGCATGGAATGAATCTACATTTCCAGACACACTTAGTGATGATCAACTACATAAAGCCAGAGAATTACTACATCAATTCAGAGACGTATTTAGCACTTCGGATACTGATATTGGCCACATCACTGCCGTTCAGCATAAGATAGAACTGATAGATGAAACACCATTCAAACAACGACACCGGCGTATTCCACCTGCCTTATTCGACGAAGTTAGAACTCATCTTCAACAACTTCTTACTGCTGGGATCATTCGTCGTTCATATTCGCCTTGGTCATCGAATGTTGTATTGGTTAGAAAGAAAGACAACAAGCTCAGAATGTGTGTAGATTATAAACAACTGAACAAGCTGACAATTGAAGACTCGTATGCTCTTCCCAGAAGTGAGGAAATCCTTGACGCTTTGGGAGGAAACAACTACTATACCGTCATGGACATGAAGAGTGGTTATCACCAAGTAGAGATAGAAGAGACACACAAGTATGGAAAGCCAACACTGTCTTATTATGCCCATTTTTCATTATATGTTGTGCATTTACCTTTATATGATGTGCACTTGTCATCATATGATGTGCAAACACCTTTATATGATGTGCAAATATCCTTATATGATGTGCAAACATCCTAATATGATGTGCAAACATACTTATATGATGTGCAAACATACTTATATGATGCGCATATATACTTATATGATGTGCAAATAAAGTTATATGATGTGCAAACATTCTTATATGATGTGAAAATATACTTATATTATTTTGAAAAATCCTTATATGATGTGCAAATATACTTATATGCTGTGCAAGTATACTTATATGCTGAGCAAATATTATTATATGCTGTGCAAATATACTTATATGATATGTACATATCATTATATGATGTGCAGTTTCCCTTATATTATGTGCAAACACCTTTATATGATGTGCTAGTGTCATTATATTATGTGCTTGTAATCTTATATTATGTGGTTTTATTTACTTCATTATATGATGTCGAAACGTCATTATATGATGTGCTTTCATCGTCGTTATGGTCAATGAACATGATTACGATTAGAATGATTACTGTCTACGTCATAACTGATTCCGATCTGCTTCTGCGGAGTAACCGTTACTACTAATTAGGATCAAATCTGTAGCTACCGTTTAGAAAATGGTTGAGACTTGAGATAAACCTTGCCATGTTAGTACCTCGTTTTAAGATGCAAAAAATCACATCTGATATTGTTGGAAAATTGTAAAAATATATATGAATTGCAAAGTTTTGTTTAAATCGACGGGTCTTTAATAATAAACATATTCATACGAAGTCTACAATACGGTTAAGGTTATCAAATTTAATAAATAATTCTTTTATGTCATGCTCTATGAACGTTTTAACGAGGGAAGGCATTATATTTGTCAATTTCAGTATACCTTATGTTACCATTTTTTCTATATTTTTAGAAGATAATACACGAAGTTTAGTATTGTCATTTATGTAAATATTGCCTTTCTGATCATTTTAGCTGTTGGAGTTTCTCTTTGTATATTCTCAAGATAGACACAAACAATTGGGAAAAACGGACTCTGGTGGAGTAATGGTTCATATAAGGAACCGGTCATTTGAAACCCAAAAAAAAGAGGGGATAGGAAAACATAAAGGGGGCCTTTCATTTTATCATTTTTGGAATGGAAAAGTGACATTCAATTTTATATAGTTATAAATTTGCCGCGGTATAATGTTATGGCGAATTCTTCGTCAACCGTAGGCATCAATCTTTACGCCTCGTTTCGCTCACCTGAATTGTTAAAACCTGAAAATTTAGTTTCAACAATTTCTTCTAGCAGAGAAATTCTCATCTGTAGCTATTATTGCTTGGTAAAAATTAATGAAACCACAACCGGCAAATCCAAACTAAGTTGCCTGAAGTCGCAAACAACTTTCATACTTCAGTACTTTGATTATATATGTTCTTGTCTATACCTTGCAAGAAAAGGTTTCTCTATTATTAGTTATCAAGATAATAGCCAATAAGACAACAAAACTCCGAAAAGCCAAAATTGGCTGATGTAATATATACAAGGACAGAAAATAAAATGACGTGTTGTCAGATCTCTTTATCCAAAGCTTTAACAGATGATCTGTACATTATATATTAATAAATAAATGTGGTAGACACCGACCTAGTTTGAGGGAAGGAGCACGTGTATTCCTTGTTCGAAATTAATAATAAAAAAAACAACATAAAAAAACATGTTTTTTATTTTTTTTAAAATTCATCATTGTTTTAGTTTTTCCTCATTTGAAATGGAAACAAACTATTTCGCTTCCCTTCTGAAATAGATAAAATCTCTTTCAAGAAATTTAGAATCAAACATTTACAAAACAACTTGCCCACTCTTTTCGTCGTAGCATGTTCGCCTTGAATGAGAGAGGTCGTGGGTTCGAACCCCGGCCGGGTCAAAACCAAAGACTAAAATTCATATTTACATGCTGCTTCCCATCTAATAATATAAGCACGCCGGATTAAGGATTAAGAGCAAAAGCTGGTCGGCTCGGAATCAGAAAAATGTGTCCGGGTAAGGTGATATAATGTCTTCCTTCGGAATGCTACCTTTTGAACTAGCATGTTAAAAAATCCGGCTCAGGGTGTCGGTCTAGTACAAAACAGGGTAAATATTCATATTTCATTAACATGACTGTTCTTGTACGAATATGCATATATCAATTTTCCGCTGGACCTCAGGAATCCACCCATAATCATCTATAGTTGAAACTGTGACATATATGCACAAATACATGATAAAAAGCGGCACGTAAATGTAATGCACCGAGTTCAGCTTCATTCCATATCTCCTTTAATCCATTTCGGGTGAAAGTGATGGGCGCTCGGTGGTCGAGTGGTTACATTTTCATTTCGGGGTCTTTTATAGCTGAATATGCGGAATGGGCTTTGGTCATTGTTGAAGGCCGTACGGTGACCTATAATTGTTAATTTCTGTGTCGTTTTGACCTCTTGTTGAGAGTTGTCTCTTTAGCAGTCATACCACATCTTCTTTTTTATAAGTAGTCGAACTGCTGTATCACTAGCATGTCAACACTTAGGTGTGCGATTTAAAATTCCGCACGTGGCAGGTAAGCTCGATTCCAATCTTAATTGACCAGAATTGTCTGTTTTCCAAACGAAGGTCAGGGGGTCTCTCCGGGTACTTCAGCTTTCTCCACCAATATAAACTCACCACCACGAAATAGCATGAAAGTGTTGAAAGTGTCGTTAAATAACAGTCAATCAATAATCCATACCGGTATACTTATGGCCTCTAAATCTATATATTTGGTCTCACAAAGTCAATGTATGACATCAGTATACAGAGATAAAAATAATAACTATTTACAGTATATACAAAACAAGAGAGAGAGGTTTCAAAATTACTAAGCCAGCTGGAGGACAAACGCACGTGTTTATATATTTTTTTTAATAAACGAACAAGCTGAAGTTGACATTTTACAGAAATCTTATACATCCTTCCTGTTTTAAAGTTTTCGTACATGGCTTAAAGCCTTATCGGATAAATGTTTTTTCTCATATTAAAATTTCCCGTTTTAGTAACAACAACAAAAAACCCACATAGACTTTAATTTTGTCAACTTTCCTTTCAAGTTCCAAGTCTTACAATAATCATGGAAAGCATTGAGTTGAGTCTGCAGGTCCTGTGCTGTTTCAGCCAACAACACCGTGTCATCTGCAAACAATATAACAAAACACTTAAGATATATTTCTTATTTTCTTTCCAGATCTTCTGGTATAGTTCTGTTAGTCCTGTAATATTAAGAAATTAATTAAGTCAATCAAAAGTAAATAAAATAGGAAAGGATATAAGTTGTCACCTTGTCGAACACCATTGTCACAAGCAAGCAAAGTATTCCGAATTATAATTACTACCGTGTATCATCGGTACAGCGGATATAGCTTTATAGGTACTTCGAAGCGTGAAAAACTATATACCGTACATTCATTTAACTATGCACCGTACAGAAGGAAACGCTTCTTGTCGGAATAAAATATCGAAAAATAACTTATGTACAAAATATTTCAATGCCAATTATTGAAACAGCGATACTTATTACGCACAAACAGTGGCCTTCTATCAGAAAAAAGAGTTGCAATGAATATCGAATCATATCGGATGAGACGAGCGCCAACTTCTTTGACAAGTACTTGCACATGTTTTTAGTAAGAGTTCTTGTTTTGGGCAAAAAGTGAGACTTCTCTAATCACCACCCTACGACCAAATCATTTCTTTAAACAACAAATATGTTTAGATTTAAGTACACATTGATATAATGTAAACAAAACAAAGATTTTCGTACCGTGTCAGACGAAAAATCGATCACGACCCCTTGGTTAGTACCTATATCCGCTGTACCGATGATACACGGAGATGCCAGCGAGTGGGCAAGTGATGAAACAAAGAGTGTTGACACAGTAATTAGGTAGACACAGTAATGACAAGGTTAATGCTTTTTGTTCTATTTTTTTAAGGAGACGAAAAAGAGGAACAAAATGCAAAAGACGGGCGTCACACCATTCATCTCGGTTGGAAAATAAAAATATTAAATACCCTAAATTGGAAAAAGTGTGGCAAAGTGTGATTTTCAGTGGTTTGTTTCCCTTTTAACTCAATAACTGTATCGTCTACGTAAAATCCGTTGCCATTACCACAATGGGGAAAATCCGATGTAATAGGACGAAAAATTAAATCTAAAACACTTGATCAAGAATCAACACCTTGTATCTCAGAAATCGCTGACGCTACTCCAAATCTGTTGACATACTAGACTAAGTACTCATGATTGAGTTGAGAGTTGTCTCATTAGCAAAGATACCACTTTTTCTTTTTTTATAATTACCCACATAGCCATTTCGTATTTCGCGGGCACTACGTCGACTAAGCTTGCAATCTTTGAAATTGGGTATTTTCTCCCATAATTGGCGTTTTCTGTGAAAAAAAGATTGGTTCAAAGACAAATTAAAAGTAAAAAAACACTAACGTTACATATAAACGTCATGTCACAAATATTTCCGACTTGGTATGGTTTTAGAGGAGTTGCGGCTCAATGGAATCGGTCTCTTCCTTTAGTGGCATAGATTATATGATATACTAGATTTAATATCATTGTACTTATTCAATACTACATTATACATCTCACCATTTACAGATTAATATTGTTCAATAACATTTTATAAAACATACCATCTCGCCATATTATGCATCAGTAGATAACTTTATAGCTATTTTTATGAAATATTTTTGAAACAGACTGTGATTTCTATGGTGTCTATTGCAATGAATAGAAATAAGCAGATGTGGTAAGAGAGCAACTGAGACAACTCTCCATCCAAGTCATAATTTGTAAGAGGAAACAATTATATACCTGTATCAAGTCAAGAATATGACAGTTGTTATCCATTCGTTTGATGTGTTTGGACTTTTGATTTTGCCTTTTGATTTTGGACTTTCCTTTTTGAATTTTCATCGGAGTTCAGTATTTTTGTGTTTTTATTTTTTATAGGTCATAGTATGACCTTCAACACGGAGCCTATGCTTAAACCGAATAGCAAGCTATAAAAGGCTCTTATATTTGTTATCATTTTCTCCGCAGCCGGGAATTTCTTCAACTAGCTCCTGTATTAACTGATCTTAATCTTCAACCGAAATGTTTGAAACGTTGATTTTGTTAAATTGCTTTGTCTCATTTTCCCTATAAATTGCACTTTCGCTAGCGATAGATACATACCTGAGCCGGGTTAATAGTTTACAGAAGCAGATCGGAATCAGTTATGACGTAGACAGTAATCATTCTAATCGTAATCATGTTCATTGACCATAACGACGATGAAAGCACATCATATAATGACGTTTCGACATCATATAATGAAGTAAACCTAACCACATAATATAAGATTACAAGCACATAATATAATGACACAACCACATCATATAAAGATGTTTGCACGTAATATAAAGAAAACTGCACATCATATAAGGATATGTACACACCATATAAGGATCTTTGCACATCATATAAGGATCTTTGCACATAATATAAGTACATTTGCACATCATATAATAATGTTTGCACATCATATAAGAATGTTTGCACATCATATAAGTATATTTGCACATCATATAAGTATACTTGCACATCATACAAGTATATATGCACATCATATAAGTATGGTTGCACATAATATAATGATGTTTGCACATCATATAAGTATGTTTGCACATCATATTAGGATATTTGCACATCATATAAAGATATTTGCACATCATAAAAAGGTGTGTGCACATCATATAATGACAAGTGCACATCATATAAAGGTAAAAGCACAGCATATAAAGGTTAATGCACATCATATAAAGGTAAATGCACATCATATAATGAAAATGGTCATAACAAGACAGTGTTGGCGTTCCATACACAAGGCTAGAACAGCATTTACAGTCGGCCCTCTTGGTTTCTATGAATTTAACAGACTTCCGTTTGGCCTCGTAAACAGTCCAGCAACTTACCAGCGCCTCATGGAACAGATACTTGGAGATCTTCACCTAGATATATGCTTTATATACCTTGACGACTTGATCATCTTTTCAGAGACGTATGAAGAACATCTTGAAAGGTTACAGATGGTACTACAACAACTTAGAGAACACAACTTGAAACTTTCGCCCAAGAAATGTGCATTCTTTAAAGACAAAGTCAAGTACATCGGCCACATAGTCTCAAAAGATGGTATTTCCAGATAAATTAGAGAAAGTCATCAACTGGCCTCGACCCACAACGCCAGAAGAAGTACGTCGCTTCCTTGGTTTTGTCGGTTATTACCGAAAGTTTGTCAAAGATTTCTCCGAGATAGCAAGACCGCTCACAGACTTGATGCCTGTACCAAAGAAGTCCAGTAAGCGAAAACTTAAGAAGCCAACAGTTAACATGATGACAAATAGTTAACAAGCAGACATATCGATCAAGTATGACTGTTACAATGGACATACTTGTGTAGTTGTCGTGCTCTGATATGTTCAAAAGTTCGTCTTGATTCTTGACTCCACATGTGGAGGAGGATCTACTTATCCTTCCAGAGCACCTGATATGACCCTAAGTTTTTGTTGGGGTCCGTGTTGTTTATTTTTTAGTTTTCTATGTTTTGTCATGTGTATTATTGTTTGTCTGTGTTTCCTTTTCAATTTTCAGCCATGACGTTGTCAGTTTATTTTCGATTTGTAAATTTGGCTGTCCCTCTGGTATCTTTTTTGTCCCTCTTTTATTTTGGTTTATTTGTTTACACATGTCAATTGATACGATACATCTTTAAAGGTGCTGTTTTGAATAAAAAAAAATAAAGAACATGTTTTGCTGCTCATTTTACACCTTCTTGGTCATATAATTTTTAACGCTTGGATGTTCGTTTATACATCTCTAGCTTTCAAATGTGTATGTTTGAACGTTATTAATGAAGGATAATCAAAGAAACCGCGTCTTTTTCTCTTCTTTTACAACTTTAATTAATTAAACTCAAGTTGTCTTTCCGTTGAATACTTATTAAGTTATTTTGCAGAATATTGCACTCTTCCTTTGTTCCTTTATTCATATGAACCTGACTTCATACAGGAACTTCTTATGAAGAAAAATATATATAGATGATGTTCTCGGACAGTCTCCTTTCCACAAATGTGACCTACCGAATAAGACATATTACTTCGTTTATACCAACATAATGCATGTAATGAAAATTATCAACGCAAAGGGTGCCACATGTCGAGAAGAACCTGCATACTATTCCGGATTACCTGAGATCACATCTATTTTTTTTTAGGGGTGCATGTTACTCTTTCTTTTTTTTCTATGTTGTGTTTTGTGTACTGTTGTTAGTCTGTTTGTCATTGTTTTTTCAGTCTTTTTGTAAATGCATATAAAATAGTGGCAATCAAAGAGGGACGAAAGACACCAAAGGGACAGTCAAACTCATAATTCTAAAATAAACTGACAACGCCATGGCTAACAATGAAAAAGACCAAAAGACAAACAATAGTACACATGACACAACATAGAAAACTAAAGAATAAACAACACGAACCCCACCAAAAACTAGTGGTGATCTCAGGTGCTCCGGAAGGGTAAGCAGATCCTGCTCCACATATAAGACGTCAAGCATTTATGAATAATCAGTTACAATTAAGATGTTGACTTTATGACCATACTTCATTCATAGTATCAATCAATTGAAATCTGATTCTAACATTATCAAGGTGTTTGATTTCTTGATTGACAACATATTTTTTACGTTCGGAGGACGTGTTTTTTAACAGACTGTCGGCATTTCAATGGAAACGAATAATGTTAATTAATTTGAAATCTTTGTCTTTGTTTGTATAAATATGTTTCACTCATACACTAATGTCTTTTGAATACAACTGTGTTGTAATTATATTTTGATTTGGTCTCATATCGTTATATATTCAGGAATCGATATGATATAATGAGACAAATGACTTAAGCTACATTTAAAACAAGGTGATATCAGTGGCAATGGATATCATATAGTAAAGTCTAATGGATTACTTTTGACTGATTTATTTTCGTGGGTGCCAATTTTCGTGGATTGCAGAAACCGTTCCTTTTCGTGGATACGTAATTTCGTGGTTTTGCATACGACCAGTTTAAAAAAAAAAATTCGTTGAACAATTTAATTCGTGGATCACCTGTATTCACGAAAACCACGATAATCGGTATACAACAACTAATAATGAATTATGACGCTGTATGTATTGTGAGTGAGGACGTCTAGTGGAATTATGACGCAGAATGTATCGTGAGTGAGGACATCTAGTGGCTAATGACGCTGAATGTATCCTGAGTTGGGACGTCTAGTGGGATTATGACGCTGTATGTATTGTGAGTGAGGACGTCTAGTGGGGTTATGACGCTGATGTATCCTGAGTTTGGACGTCTAGTGGGATTATGATGCTGAATGTATCCTGAGTTGGTACATCTAGTGGGATTATGACACTGTATGTATCCTGAGTTGGGACGTCTAGTGGGATTATGATGCTGTATGTATCGTGAGTGAGGACGTCTAGTGGGATTATGACGCTGAATGTATCCTGAGTCGGGACGTCTAGTGGGATTATGACGCTGTATGTATCGTGAGTGAGGGCGTCTAGTGGGATTATGACGCTGAATGTATCCTGAGTTGGGACGGCTAGTGGGATTATGATGCGGTATGTATCGTGAGTGAGGACGTCTAGTGGGCTTATGACGCTGTATGTATCGTGAGTGAGGACGTCTATCGGATTATGACGCTGAATGTATCGGTAGTGGGGATGTTTTCTGTTCATAAAAAGTGCACATACATATTTATTTGTTTGTTTAACTACTTTGAATCATACATATATATGTAATAACTTATATAATTTATATAAAATTTCTCAAATTTCTTATTTAAAAAAAAAAGCTACTTTACATTTAAACGTAACGATTTCAAACTATGTTCTTGATTGGTGTATACATAATTGACTTACCACTGCATTTGCAATCACGTGACTCATTATCTGGACATATGTGGGTACTATTACGACAGTGTTCCAACAGTATTTGACTCTAAGATATGCAAATATAAAAGGAAAAGTAACTATTATCAAAAATAAGAAACTTGAGAAATTTTATACAAAGATTTCATCTTACTTGGGTCAAAATCTAAATGAATACAATTATTTACCGCCATAAAACAAATTTTACAGAGTTTGCTTATTTTGTAATCATTTAGAAATAAAAAAATAAGCATAAAAAAATCCGACGTCCTTTTCATTTTTAGGAACTGAAAGCGGTAGCTCCATGCCATATTAAAATTGATAATGTCAGCGTTTAGCATAAACATTGTGCACGTATGGGGTATGTACTGTAAATGACCTGTTATATAAACAATGAAATATATCAACATATGAACATTTCAAAATAACCTTGAAGTTCATACCCGTGTTTCAGATTTTTAGAGATAGCATAATATTAAAGACGTTTTTGGAGAGTTCTCTCATTGGCACTAACACTACATCTTCTTATAGCTATATATCTTAGGAACAAGATTACCTAGTATTTTCTACCTCAGGAATAAATCATATTAGCTGTATTTGACAAAACGTTTAGGATTTTTGGTTCTCAATGCTCTTAAACTTCGCACTTTTTTTGGCCTTCTTTAACGTTTTTTTATTTCAGCGTGACTGATGAGATGAAACTCGCATCTGGCGTTAATATAAAATGTCAATCCTGGTATCTATGCTTTTTCGTTACATTTCTTGTTTTTATAGTGATTAAGATGATAACACAATGTTGACTACTGTACCTCTATTTTTGACATTTTTACTTATTGTGTCTGTTTGTTTTGTTCACGCATCGTTGGCATCGTTGAAAATGTAACGGAATTCGATGCAACTGTCATACAAGCGATAGGTTTAGCTAGCGATAAAACCAGGTTCAATCCACCATTTTCTACACAAGAAAATGACTGAACCAAGTCAGGAATATGACAGTTGTTATCCATTCGTTTGATGTGTTTGATTTTTTGATTTTGCCATTTGGTTTGGGACTTTCCTTTTTGAATTTTCCTCGGAGTTCAGAATTTTTGTGTTTTTACTTTATATACCTGTACTTTTATCAATTGTTCCACCAATGAGTTGGATCTCTTCACGATTCTGTTTTCATGTATATCACAATCGATCTACAAATAAAAATAATCTTGAAAGCATTTATGGAGAAGACTATAAACAATAAGTCATAGAGTTCCATTCCTCCACAATACCTATACAACAAAATAAAAAGAAATTGACATTTAAGGGACAAGCAATATCATGAGACAGCAAAAAACAACTTGTTACAATCAATTCCAAAATGAAAGAATTTTTTTGGTTAAAAGACAAAAAAGAGAATGGAAAATATTGATGAGACAGAACTGAGGTTATACACTTACTCCATCTGGTGTTGTCTCTGTGACTGCTTCTAGTTTGAAAACCTTTAGTGAAAACCTTTAGTTACACCACACTAGACGAATTGAACAAATGCCGTATTCGTGAACTGGTACAGGCATTTTTGTATGTAGAAAATTGTGGATAACACCTGGTGTTATAATTAGCTGAACCTCTCATTTGTATGAAAACACTTACAATTTCATTATATTGAAAACGATGCGTGAACAAAACAAAGAAACACAATAGACAAAAATGATAGAATAGGGGTGCATCAGTCAACATTGTGTTTAATCTAAGCAACTTTCAAAACAGACAAATATTTAACAAAGAAACTCACATACGATATATAGAAAGAAACACCTTAGCAAAAACGAACGACAAGAATAAAAAAAATGTACCCTAGCATAACAACTCAACAACGGGATGTATAAGTAAAGAGCTACGTCAAATGGATATCCCCAAACATGCAAAATGTAGATTAGACAGTAAAAGTAATATTTATAAAGACAAATAGAAAATACTGTAACACGTTATTGAGATGATAATTTGCCATAGAAAAATTTTAACACAATAACATATCAATGACCTAAAAGTCCAGAGGCTCCTGACTTGGGACGGCCTAAAACTGCGGTGTGGATAAACATGTGTTGTGAGATCTGAACCCTCTCCTAAATAGCATTGCATATTTGATGGTTAAAACACCTTTAATATCAATTCAAACGAGAAACTAAAGGCCAGATTTATGTATAAAACAATGAATGAAAAACGAATATTATATACAGCAACAAACGAAAAATAGTTATCAAAACTAGCAAGGTTATAATTTAATACGCAAGACCCGCGTTTCGCCTACATAATACTCATCAGTGACGCTCAGATCAAAATAGTGGTACAGCCAAAACAGTACAAAGTTGAAGAGCATTGAGGACCCAAAATTCTAAACAAATTGTGCCAAATACGGCTACGGTAACATATGCCGGTGATAAGAAAATCCTTTGTTTTTCGAAAAATACAAAGTTTTATAAACAGAAAATTTATTAAACTGACCACATAATTGATATTCATGTCAACACCGAAGTGCTGACTACTGGGATAGTGATACCCTCGGGACGACTGAATAACAGACTCCGTAATTCGGTCAAGCACACACTGTTTGTGACCAGGTTAAACTAGTTTCTTGGCATAATTGTGTATGTTTCAAGACATAATTTAAAAAAACTGACTTATGGAAAAAATGTTAATCTACTAGCACGATTATTTTCACATTTTTTAGTTGAGGGGTGATTTTTTTCTCAGGATAAGCAATATCTTACTTTACCAAAAAATATTTTGTTGTCAATAACATACAGAAACAAGATATTTTGAAAAATCAAACATCAAGAAGCCTCCGTTCAGCGGTAAGTTCGACTGTGACTTAGCTTTTTATTGGTGACCTGTTCTGTCCTTCATTTTTGTCCTTATCTAACATACCCTAATTTTTTAGTTGCAGTTCAAATTTCCCTTCATCTTCCAGATCAACTTACTTATGTTACTTACAGAGCCAGTTTATTAATAATTAATTAGTTCCGGTCCTGAATATGCATGTAATATTTACAACATGACGTTAAGCACCCAACAACCGATCAACGTGTACCATGACAACCGTTGATTTATGCCCGAGGCAACGATCGATGATTAATTCTAAAAACTAAAGAAACACTAGTCAAAATAATGAAATTCAATGCGATTGTCATACAAGTGAAACGTTAAGCTAGCTTTAAAACTATGTATGTTTGTTCTAGTTTCTGTATTTTTTGTTGTGTGTATAATGTATACCAGGAGTTCAACCATAAAAGGGGAAATCATATGACTTTTTTATTTGATATATCTTTTTTATCAAAGATTTATCAATTATTTGTTGTCCTCTGTGAATTTGAAAAAAGGGTTAATTTTGATATGGAAAAGTATCTTTTTGTCAACTAAACGATAGATATAGGAAGGTGTGGTATGAGTGCCAATGAGACAACTCTCCATCCAAATAACAATTTATAAAAGTAAACTATTAAAGGTCAATGTACGGCCTTCAAAACGGAGACTTGGCTCACATCGAACAATAATGACTTTTTCAATCAATTTTAAAGGAAACCATGATACCGAAAGTAGCTAAACGCATTATATCAAATCGGAAATTAATAAGCAATGTATCCAAATTAATGTCTGGATCTCTACAATCACTTGGGTGGGAAAATAATATATGATAGTACTAGTCTGAAATAGGGTTAAACACTTTTTTTACTTGGTTTAAATTTTGTTTTTAGTTTGTTTTTGTTGGGTTTTTTTAAGAAGAAGAAGAAGAAGAAGAAGAAGAAGTAGTATGGATTCGTTGATATAATCAGTATTGGTACATTGATCTGAGTAGAATGGGACTGAGAAGTATTTGTCCAATTTGATGAGTAGTCTGTGTACCATGACAGAAGTTATGGCCCTAATTATGGTCTCGTTAAGTTATGTAGTATTGGTCCAATGATCTGGAATGTTTTTTAGTTGTACTAGACTGTTGATCTGAGTTAAAAGGGTCTGTTAAACAAAGGTGTACGGGTCTGCTGATCTTGATTAATCGAGAAATAAAATTTAAGATGAGCTTCAAATTAAATAGTATTGAAAGGACAGATCGGACATCATACATGTATGTCATATTAAAATACAAATATCACAAAATTATAAGGATGTGTATGTGTCACTATAACAATATACACTATGTTAATTAATAAAGTTAGACATAGTGATTCTATTGGTACTTTGTAACATTATATTTACCAGTAGTTAGTAACATTAATTTGTATCGGTAGTTAGTAACAATGTTTTATCTGTAGGTAGTAATATTGTATAATGTTTTATTAGGAAAAAAAGTGTGCCCCTTTTCTTACCGACTTGTTCGTTTATTCTTATGGGACTGATATATACAGGAAGACGTTACTGCCTGTGTTTATAATCATTTTGATTTGTTTGTGCTTACGATTGAAAAAAATATAATCGACAAAACGCATTGAGTTGCTCATGTTGTAGGTGTTATTTTTAAAGATTTTGTTTCCTTCATGAAATTTCCCTTTTATATATAAACAGGCTATAATTGGTTATTCACTGACATGGCTAGTGAAACGTTAGAAGGATTTTGTAACAAATAACGTACAATTGAAGTAAGTAATGTCTTAGGGCCAAGCACTTCTGGTTAAACTAGTTCATATGCATTTTTATCCTTAAGTGTTAGCGGAAATTTATATATATTACATATGAGCGAGAGGTTTTGGCTAGCCAGAAAACCAGGTTCATGATAAAATGACCGGTCAATAACATTTAACACTATATTTCTAACTAACTTGACTAATTGATTACATAAGAAATCAATTTGAGAAAATGAAGAAACACTATGACCTTAGTTGATTTTGATAATTTCAAAATTTACAAACAAACATTTTTAGAAATGTTAATTACACATCATCTTTGAACCAATTTAAGAGTCCTTATCAACTTATTGTGAAGAACTTGTATTTTGTCTCTCTTCTCGACTTGTTCCTTTATTCAAGTAAGGCTGATTTCATACCGGAACTTCTTATGAAAAGGAAAAGTAGTTGGCAATATCCTTTAAATTTACTTTCCGCAGAAAATATGATGTTTTTTCCCTAAATAATTCAAAATTTAGTGACTTTGTGGAACGCATGTACACAATGGAACTTGAGATACAGGATACAACAGATACAGTTTAGTCTGCCTCAAACATTGACTTACATAAAAAAAAATGACAATGAGGATCTGTTAAAAAACTTTATGATAATACAAATGATTTCAGCTTCCTATTTGTGAGTTTTCTATTTCTGTGTTGCAACAGTCCAGCATCACTTGCATCAGCTGGAGTATATATATTTCCCAGTTGGTACAATTCTAGGGCTTGTATTTCCTATCGTGATTTATCGTGCTGTATTTGATAGAGGGTTGCTGTGTACAATGAAGTTATTAACACAAGTTTTACGGATGCCATCATGAGTTGATTGCCCGTTATTGAATGTCCGATTTACAGATGACAGCGGATAAATTCCGTATGTCGTAACTACAATCCACCCCCTTTAAACGAATGTGACCTACTGAATTAGACTTATTACTTGAATGTGTTATACATGAGCAACACGACGGATGCAGCATGTGGAGCAGGCTCTGCCTACCATTCCGGAGCACCATCTCTCCCAATTCGTGGCGGGGTAACTGTTGTTTTAGTTTTTCCTCTAATATTGTTTGTCTGTTTGTCTTTCGTGTGTTTGTCGATTGGTTTTCCCCCTTCTAAGTCATGTCGCATTTTCGACTTATAAGTTTGAATGTCCCACTGGTATCTTTTCCCCTCTTTTTTACATTTAAGGAGGCTCGCGGGTATAAGATTTTCAGAAAAAAAATAAACACTTATTTTTCAATACAAATTTTATTTATAACCTTTAATAGTTGTAACTTTATCCTTTGGTACAAAAATCGTTCCAAAAAATCAATTTGTGTTGATCCCAGGTGACTTTTAAAATGTAGATATCATGTAAAAAGCTCCAAATTATCTCCCTTTGGTGCAAAAATGCCATTTTTTGGCATTAAAATTGAAATATCTTTTTTAACTTATCGGTGACCTATATTTTTTTATTGTTGTTTTCAAATAAGCTGAACATAAACTAAATAATTGTAAAATTTGAGCGATTTCTGTAATTTAGTTCTTTTTTTATTTCGATATTACCGTTTTTTCTCCTATTAGTTCAACAGAAAAAAAGGACATCAACAAAAATGTATGCTTCTTTCGAAGGCAGATTGTGAGCGTAAATGAACGGTGACCCCATTTTTTTCTTTCATTTTTCTATTTAGTATAAGATAAAGTTCATTCATAGAAAAATAAAGAGAAATCCTATATTAAATTAAAAAAATCATTTAGACCCGCGAGCCCCCTTAATATTCTTCTTTGTCCTTGTTGTAAATACGTATGAAGCAGTTGCCCTTGGACGCACAACATTAATGATTTATCAATACAAATAAAAATGTTAACAATAAGACATTACTTAGTGAAATTGAAGTGAATGTTTGCAAGAAAGGGACGAAAGATACCAGAGGGAGAGTCAAACTCATAGATAAAAAATAGAATTACAACGCCATGGCTAAAAATAAAAAGACAAACAGACAAATAATAGTACAGAAGAAACAACATAGAAAAATAAAGACTAAATACAACATATAATGTCTATGACAAATCGCTAGAACACTGTAAAAATGCTTAAACCAAGTCAATACAATGACTGTTGTTTTATAGTCATAAAGTTGATTGGTACACTGAAAGATTCGGTGCTACCATTTTTATGAACTTTCTTTTATTTTTGTTTTTATTCCTTCAAATAATGGGTGGTTAATTATGGCAACAATGGCAAAACACGTGTGTTTATTTTAAACATATGGTACTGTTCCACAGAAAAGTGGATCAAACAAATTTATTTTTCAATATCTGAAATATATATGTTTCTTAACTTCCAAAGTCACTGTACTGTTATCTGATCCTAGAATATTACGTGCAGTACATGTATAACTCCCATGA
Organism: Mytilus galloprovincialis; assembly: GCA_037788925.1. Lineage (NCBI taxonomy): Eukaryota > Metazoa > Mollusca > Bivalvia > Mytilida > Mytilidae > Mytilus > Mytilus galloprovincialis. The sequence goes on from CM075338.1 coordinate 83,685,514, forward strand.
TCAGTATATGCCACACGTTGTATCAGAAGTCCATCTTCTATGACTAGAAATTTGTCATTGTTCAATATTCTACTTCCGTTTCCTTTCCACGTGACATAAGGCACTGGATATCCGGTAACGTGACACGGGATCAGTAGGTTTGTATTGTTTTTTGCATATAAATGATTGGTTGAATTATTGACCAAAGGCGCCTCTGAAAAATATTCAGATTCAAATTGGACTTTAAATGACATATATTACTTCAATAGTAAACAAAAAGGATGAAATACGATGAATAAATTTAAATAAATTAGAAATTATGTTTAGAAGATTAAGGTTTAATTTGTATACAGTAAGGATAATTGATATACAATGCTTTTTAGGTGTCATAATTTGAAATCATTGTTTTCGTTTGTATGAATATGTTGCATTAATACTCTAAAGCCTATTGCATATTATTGTATTGAAATTATATGTTGATTTAGTCTTATATCGTTACATATGTAGGAATATATATTGCAATAATGCGACAAATGTGTTTCAATTAAAATAAGTCGATATAACTGGCTATGGATATCAAACAGTAACAATTATTTACCGCCATATAACATATAAATTGTACAGAGTTTGACTTATTTTGTAATCATTTAGAAATAAAAAATAAACACATTTTTGGATGAAGATTTTAATTCCTGCATTATTATGTCAAACATCAGACGTCCTTTTCATTTTTAGGAACTTATTTCGGTATCTCCTTGCCATATTAAATTTGATAATGTCAGCGTTTAGTATAAAAAAAAATGCACATATGGGGTATGTACTGTGGATTACTTTTTTGATGAACAATGAAATATATCAACATATGAACATTTCGAAATAATGTATAATTTCATACCCATGATTCAAATTATTACAGATTGCATAATATTATAGATGTGTTTGGATAGTTGTTTCATTGGCACTCACACCACATCTTCCTATATCTATATATCTCATGAAGAGATAACCTAAGTATTTTTTACCTCAGGAATAGATTACCTTAGCTGTATTTGGCAAAACGTCTAGGAACTTTCTCAAAGCTCTTCGGCTTCGTACTATATTTGGCCTTTTTTAACATTTTTTTTCTAGCGTGATTGTTTATTTCTGTGTATTCAAAACTCGCGCCTGGCGTTAATATAAAATTTTAATCCTGATGTCTATGATTAGTTTATGTACCTGTACTTTTATCAGTTGTTCGACCAAATCGTTGGATCTCTTCACGATTCTGTTTTCATGTATATCACAGTCGACCTACAAATAGAAATAAGCTTGAAAACATTTATAGAGAAGACTATAGACAATTAGTCATAGAGTTCCATTCCTCCATAATACCTACACAACAAAATAAAAAAAATGACATTAAGGGACAAGCAACATCATGAGACAGCAAAAAACTAGTTGTTACAATGAATTCCAACGTGAAAGAAATATTTTTGTTAAAAGACAAAAAAAAATGGAAAATATTGATGAGACAGAACTAATGTTAAACACTTATAAAAAAAGATGTGGTATGATTGCCAATGAGACAACTCTCCACTTACTCCATTTGGTTTTGTCTCTATGACTTCTAGTTTGAAAACCTTCAGTGCCAGATAAACCGTTATACATAAATGTACTACAGAAAAACAACTGAACCCTACAACGAATATCCTGTATATTCTGTTATTACAGTGTTGTCCAGTGTGGATTAACATTTTGACTTTAATATGAATGATCTGTCTTATCTATGTACAAAGTGTGTAAACAAAAGAATAATATAGCCTATATATAATTGACCTTATAAACAATGATAAATATTTTGGAACGAAACTCATATTAATTTGTACTCATATAAAGAAAAGGGATAAAATAACCAAAAAATACTGAATTCCTAAAACAGAAGTTCGTTATCAAATGGCGAATTCAACATTCAAACAAACCAGACGAATTGAATATAACAATGCTATGAGTTTAGTATGACGTCCATTATCACTGTACTATTATGCATATTTTAGGGGCCAGCTGAAGGACACCTACGGGTGCGGGAATTCTCGCTACATTGAAGACCCATTGGTTGCCTTCGGCTGTTGTTTGCTCTATGGTCGGGTGGTTGTCGCTTTGACATATTCACCATTTCCTTTCTCAATTTTATATTCCTGACCTGATGCAGAAAATTGTGGATAACATCTGTTTTTATAATTAGATAAACCTCTTATTTGTATGATAGTATAGATACATTTCCATTATATAGAAAACGATGTGTCAAAAAAAACCAAATAGACACAATAGGCAAAAATAATATAACAGGGATGCAGCAGTCAACATTGTATTTAACATTAGTCACTTTAAAAACAAACAAATATGTAACAAAGAAACGAACATAACGCTTACAGAAAAAGAACACATAACCAAAAACAACCGAAAAGAAAAAAACTAGCTCATCATTACAAAAAAGAGATGTACAAATAGAGAGCCACGTCAAATGGATATCCCCAAATGTAAAACAAACAGTTAAAGTAATATAAATAAAGAAAAATAAAAGAATACTTTAACACGTTATTATGATGATAATTTACTAAAGCAGAAAACACAATAACGGGATGTATTTGTTAAATGAATATCACCAAAAATATACTAAACATCAACACGTAAATTCATGAAGACAAATTCAAGCGAGAAAACTAAAAGCCTTATCTATGCACAATAGTTATTGTGAAACTGCCTATTCTAAAGGTGGCATGAATCAGATGTGGATACTTAAAAATTCCAAAGATCTTTTAGAGTACATACATTCTAACTCTTTTTCATCTTGTAACAGTATTAAAACATTTGACTTTTCTACTCTTTACACAAGTATTCCACATTCCAAATTAAAAGACAAATTAAAAGAGTTGGTATTACTTTGCTTCATAAAAAAGAATGGCCAACGTAGATACAAGTATCTTGTCTTAGGGAGGGATCAATCCTATTTTGTAAAGAATCAATCTGATTCAATTAAAAAATTCTCTGAAACAGATATTATCAAGATGCTTGATTTCTTGATTGACAGCATATTTGTTACGTTCGGAGGACGTGTTTTTCAACAGACTGTCGGCATCCAAATGGGAACAAAATGTGCCCCTTTACTTGCTGACTTGTTTCTTTATTATTATAAGGCTGACTTCATGCAGGAACTTCTTAGGAAGAAAGATAAGAATTTAGCAATATCCTTTAAATCTACTTCCCGCTATATAGATGACGTTCTTTCACTAAACAATTCAAAATTTGGTGACCATGTGGATCGCATCTATCCCATCAAATTGGAGATAAAGGATACTACAGATACAGTTAAGTCGGCCTCATATCTTGACTTACATCTAGAAATTGACAATGAGGGTCGGTTGAAGACAAAACTTTACGACAAAAGAGATGATTCCAGCTTTCCAATTGTGAACTTTACATTTCTAAGTAGCAACATTCCAGCAGCACCTCCATACGGGGTATATATCTTCCAATTGATACGATATTCCCGTGCTTGAATTTCCTATCATGATTTTCTTGAAAGAGGGTTACTGCTCACAAGGAAGCTATTAAACCAAGAGTTCCTAATGGTGAAGTTGAAATCATCCCTTCGTAAATGTTAAGGACGCCATCACGAGTTGGTTGACCGTTATGGAATAACCGTTTCACAAATGATATCGGATATGTTCCTTACTACAATCCCCTTCCCTTTCATGAATTTGACCTACCGAATAAGACTTTTTACCGGATTTGTAATCACATAAGCAACACGACGGGTGCCACATGTGGAGCAGGATCTGCTTACCCTTCCGGAGCACCTGAGATCACCCTAGTTTTTGGTGGGGTTCGTGTTGTTTATTCTTTAGTTTTCTGTGTTGTGTCATGTGTACTATTGTTTTTCTGTTTGTCTTTTTCATTTTTAGCCATGGCGTTGTTAGTTTGTTTTAGATTTACGAGTTTGACTGTCCCTTTGGTATCTTTCGTCCCTCTTTTATCAAAGGTACCAGGATTATAATTGTGTACCCCAGACGGGCGTTTTGTCTACATAAGACTCATCAGTGACGCTCATATCAACATATTAATAAAGCCAAAAAAGTACAATGTTGAAGACCATTGACGATCAAAATTCTACAAAGGTGTGACAAATACGGCTAAGGTTATCTATCTCGAACCTGAACAAAAAACAATATGTAACCCGTCAACAAACGACAACCACTGACTTCATCTGCATTTTCAAAGTCTTATTTTGTGGAAGTAAGTAGAATCTACCTGTTGCAGTACTGTTGGTCATTTGAACATACAAAGGTTGTCGTTAGACACTACAAAAGAAAATTACGCTAACCTTTTGTGTTGCTACCATATCAAATACAGCAATCTAATGATAAGGCAGATTATTGTCCCTTATGCTGTTTAGTTATGTAAATAGTCATGCAATGAATTTTGCAATAATTAGGCTTTTTTTTAGAAATAGATTATCTTAGCTGTATACGACAAAACGGCAAATAAATGCTCTTCCACTTCAAACTTCCTTTTGCTTTTTCAACATTTTGTGTTTTGATGAATCTTTTGTAGACGAAACTCGCGTCTGTCGAAAATACAGATTTCATTTCTGGTGTCTATGAAGAGGTTTTAGCAATCATAAAATCATAAATATGTTGTCTACTATTTTTCAGCTAATGCATCAAAGTTAAACAAAAAAAACAATAACTCCAAAATATAGTTCAGAAGCCTACCAATCGGTATCCATCATATCGGGATAATCCTGCACTAAAAGGTGGCATTCAGAAAGCCCTTACAAAATGAGTACTATAAGCTGTAAATATTTGCACCTGTCCCAAGTCAGGAATCTAGTAAACAGTGGTTGTCGTTTGTTTATGTAATTTATACGTGTATCTCGTTTCTCTTTTTTGTATATAGATTAGATCGTTGGTTTTTCCCGTTTGAATGGTTTTACACTAGTAATGTTGTGGTTCTTCTAGCTTGTTGTTCGGTGTGAGCGAAGGCTCCGTGTTGAAGGCCGTACATTGACCTATAAAGGTTTACTTTTTTTTAAATTGTTATTTGGATGGAGAGTTGTCTCATTGGCACTCACACCGCATCTTCCTATAAATATCTACTAGTTCCTTCAAAATAACGAATTATATAAATGAACTTAAAGTCATGAGTCTCCTGACTTGGGACAGGTGCAAATATTTACAGCTTATAGTACTCATTTTGTAAGGGCTTTCTGGAACTTTTTGGAATTTTGGATCCTCAATGCTCTTCAACTTTGTATTTATTTGGCTTTTTAACTATTTCGATCTGAGCGTCACTGATGAGTCTTATGTAGACGAAACGCGCGTCTGGCGTATAAAATTATAATCCTGGTACTTTTGATAACTACTGACATTGGATTGGTCCAAAATTGTGGTGTGGATAAACATGTGTTGTGAGATCTGAACCCTCTTCCAAATAGCATTGTAAATTGATGGTTAAAACACTTATAAAACAATTCAAACGAGAATCCAAAGACCAGATATATGTATATAACAATGAACGAAAAGGAATATGATATACAGCAACAAACGATAAACAGTTATCAAAACTATTAAGGTTATAATTTAATATCCCAGACCGGAGTTTCGCCTACATATGACTCATCAGTGACCCTCATATCAAAATATTTATACAGCCAAAAAAATACAAAGCTGAAGTGCCTTGAGGACCCAAAATTCTGAACAAATTTTGCCAAATACGGCTTCGGTAATATACGTCTGGGATAAGAAAATCCTTAGTTTTCGAAAAAAATTATAAACAGAAAAATTATTAACTGACCACATAATTAAAATTCATGTCAACACCGAAGTGCTGAATACTGAGATGGTGATATCCTCGGGGACGACTGAATAACAGACACCTTAATTCGGTCAGGCACATACTGTGTTTGACCAGTTTAACTAGTTTGTAGGCAACAATGTGTATGTTTCAAGACATAATTTTCAAAACTGATTTATGGAAATAAATGTTAAACTGCCAGCACGATTGTTTTCACTGAAAGGCAGTGCTAGTATTTGTTATGTACCTATATGATATTTTCAGAAAAAATTGTATTTCTTGTTACAGAAACTACTCTTCATTCATTTCATAACAATACAATCAATCATAAAAATCTAAATTATGAACGTCAACGGAATTGTTGTTTGTTGCTTGATGTCCAGGAACAAATGGTGCATACAAAGATTAATTATGGTCGAAAAACTATCATCTACGTTCTGAGATGCTAATTTAACATAATAGGTTTTTACAAAATGAGCTTCGTCATGCAAATGCATTTATATTTTTGTTTTGGAACATTAAAATACAATCTAAAAGATGGATGTTGGGGTTCAATAGGATTATTACGTCAATTTCCAAACAGTTACAGTGTTTGCATTTCCTATCATGATTTTCTTGATAGAGGGTTGCTGCTCAAATGGAAGCTATTAAACCAAGAGTTACAAATGGTGAAGTTGAAATCATTCAATCGTAAATTTTACGGACGCCAACCCGAGTTGGTTGACCGTAATGGAATAACCGTTTCACAAATGATATCAGATATGTTCCTTACGTCGTAACTACAATCCCCTTCCCTTTCATGAATGTGACCTACCGAATTAGACTATTTATCGGACTTCACATGAGCAACACGACAGGTGCCAAATGTGGAGCAGGATATGCTTACTCTTCCGGAGCACATGAGATCACCACTAGTTTTTGGTAGGGTTCGTGTTGTCTATTCTTCAGTTTTCTATGTTTTGTCATGTGTATTATTGTTTTTCTGTTTGTTTTTTTTTTCATTTTTGGCCATGGCGTTGTCAGTAGATTTATGAGTTTGACTGTCCCTTTGGTATCTTTCGTCCCTCTTTTTAGATATGAAATGGGGAATGATAACAAATGAGACAACGCTCCATTAAAGTCAAATGACTGTATTCTAAAATTTCAGAGTTTGGTGCCTTATTAAATGTGTTTAATACATTTTTATACACACAAAACAACGACATTTTTTTAGTTGAGGGTGATATTTTTCTATTAAGGATAAACAATATCTTACTTTACTAAAAAATATTTTCTTTTCAATAGCACACAGAAACAAAATATTTTGAACAATCAAACATCAAGAAGCCTTCGTTCAGCTGTGAGTTGGCCTGTGACTTAGCTTTTTATTGGTGACCTGGTCTGTCCTTATCCAACATACCATAATTTTTAAGTTGCAGTTCAAATTTCCCTTCATCTTCCCGATCAACTTACTTTTCAGAGCCAGTTTATTAATAGTTAATTAGTTCCGGTTCTGAATATGCATGTAATATTTACAACATGGCGTTAAGCACCCAACAACCGATCAGCGTGTACCATGACAATCGTCGATTTATGCCCGAAGAAACAATAAATGATTTACTCTAAAAACTAAAGAAACATTTGTTAATATAATGAAATCCAATGCGATTGTCATACAAGTCGGCGGTTAAGCTAGCTATAAAACTAGGTTTAATCCACCATTTTCTTTATGAAATATGCCTGCACCAAGGCAAGAATATGAAATGTGTTGATGTGTTTCGGGTTGTGATTTAGCATTTACATACGAGATTTTCCGTTTTGAATTTTCCTCGGAGTTCGGTATTTTTTCTTTTAAGAATGTACTTTGAAGTTATCGTATGCATTCTGGACACACCAGTTAAAACACATAGTTTACTCCATTAATAAAAATATTTATTTTTAGTTTCTATATTATCTTTTCTGTTTATGGATGTTTTGCTTTATTTGTGTTGATCCAATCAATGAACGAGGAAACTCTAGTGTACACTCCTGGCGCATGCCTCTTGGCGCATCCATATCCCCACGAGACGACTCCCGTTATTTTGTAGACACTGTCCTTCTTACAAACAAGAGGTCCACCAGAATCTCCCTGTTAATATAGAGTTTAAAATATGATTATACACCTATACATAACGATTTAATAACTGCAGGCACCTACAAGTAGCGAGATTACAACTTCGACTATATGTAACGAGATTACAAAATCACCTACACATTTTACCTTCAACTTCACGTTATTACTTTAACAAGACATTTAGGACATATCTGTATTGTATTTTAAGCTCCGACGGCATCAATTAGTGATTTGATGGTCGCAAATATCCGTTTTTTGATTCCGCTAACGAGTCGCCATTAAACTCAATTTGTGACCATCAAATCACCAATTGATACCATCGAAACTTTAAACGCAATACCGTTATCTCCTAATTATCTCATTGACAACTATATAAGCGTTAACTTATTTAATTTGATAAGTAATCAATTATATTAACGTCAAGTGGCTAATATTTAATTCATATTGAGCACTTTTATCTCCATTCTAATGAAATTGATAGAAAACAACGTAAAAACATACATTTACAATCTGTCATACATCGTCTGCGCTCACACGTAAGTCACGACATCGATTTAATGTCATGCACATAAGTGACGTTGTCCGATAAAATAGACGTTACTAACGATGTTGCATTAGCATAGTAAACATATAACCTTACAAGCGTCTCTGCCACCCTGGTTATATAATTGTCAATGAGATAATAGTAAACATATTACCTGACAAGCGTCTCTGCCACCCTGGTTATATATTTGTCAATGAGATAATAGTAAACATATTACCTGACAAGCGTCTCTGCCACCCTGGTTATATAATTGTCAATGAGATAATAGTAAACATATTACCTGACAAGCGTCTCTGCCACCTTGGTTATATCCAGCACAAATGTTACTTCCGTAAATAACGTTGCCAAGGTAATATTTGCATCTGTTACTGTCCATGATTGGGACATCAACTTCGTTTAATAATCTAGTTCCTGGACCATCTGATAAATATAGATCATAATGTATATATTCGGAAACTTTTGTTTTGATAAATACGATATATTATTACAAATGCATTTTTGATATAATGTATAACGTACAAGTTCTGTTAAATATACAATTCGCCGTTTGAGAATCTAATGCTTTCTGGGTTATATTTTTCAAAAGTGTACACACAAACGTCGTGATTGGTTTAAAGATATTTGAATGACTTATCGGTACTATTTTTAAAGTACGAACAATGAAATTAGCCATAGTCCTTTAGATTCCAAAGTGACGAAATTAAAAACTAAACAAGATGTGGTTTTATGTTAGATAACACATATCATTCGTAACACGTATTTCATTTCCAGGAATACATCTATCAGTTTAAAATCTAACGGCATTTCATATAATCAAATATCACATCAGAATAAAAATAAAGTATACCTTTTTATTAAGCAAGATAATGAAGTAACCAGTCAATGAGACTGTAAAAATTGGGTAACTGAGGGTTGATGTAACAGGTGATTGTTGATAAAATATGTTTAATATTAAACAAAAATAAAAATAAAATAACCAGTCAATGAACAGCATGTATGCTGATCATAAGTTAAGAAACCCTTAAATAACCTATAGTTACCTGTGTGAAGCCCTTATGTAACATATAGTCACCTGTATGAAGCCCTTATATAACCTATAGTTACCTGTGTGAATCCCTTAAATAACATATAAGCACCTGTGTGAAATACTTAAATAACCAATAGTTACCTGTGTGAAGAGCTCCCCATCCAGTTACCGTACATACCAGTCCGTCGAAATCTTCATGTTTATTAGGGAGACAAGCGGCCTTGGTTGTAGAATCAGTAAGGTCAAGAGGTTTATCTAACTTGATGAGTGCAATATCGTTATGGTTACTTCGTGAGCTGTAGCCTGTGTGAACGATTACATTTCGTACGTTATGTACCTGGCTTCGGTAGATGTGACCTCTATCGTGGATACCAGTTGCTACGGTCCAGTAAGAGTGGGTGGTGCTGAGAATAAAAGGGGGAAATATTCAATTTTTTGGTATTTCATATTCACAGTACAACTCATGCGTTTTAAGTGATTTGTAACGCAGGGGGTTAGAAATATCAGGTGCATTAGTCATGCATTGAAGTTGCCATTTGTTAAAATAGTATTTACATCTTCAAGTCAATACGAAACAGTGCTGGAAAATTACCGTTAAAAATATTTACCAAAAACAAAACATCTACATTGTGTGTTGTTATATCCCATTAAATCCAAATTCTAAACGCATAATGTTAAACAAAATTGTCGAGCCCTTGCATGGCATTAAACATATTAAAAAATTCATTTCACAGCGCTACAAATATCAAAGAAGCTTTGGGCAGCACAACGAAAAGTATAAAATTGCGACTGGCACTAAGAATATTTAAAAGAAGCTGTGTACAGCACTAGTACTACGGTTATCATAGAAGCTGTGGGCGGCACAGATAATATTGAAAACTGTATGGGCAATACTTTGAATATTTCAGAACTGTATGTTTTACTGAGATCATTTTTAATTCTGTATTTGTCACTAAGAACAGTTTTTAATCTATATGCTGTGATCGGCAATACAAATATAACGCATTAAATTCAATTTGCGACCATTAAATCACTAATTGATGATGTCTGGCTTTAAATACAATACAGTTATCTCCCTATTTAAGCTGATCGCAGAATTACAAATATTATAGGCAGTTATGGTTTCACACTATTAATATTGGGGCCCTTCATAGCTTGTTGTTAGGTTTGAGCCAATGCTCCGTGTTGAAGGCCGTACATTGACCTATAATGGTTTACTTTTTTAAAATTGTTATTTGGATGGAGAGTTGTCTCATTGGCACTCACACCACATCTTCCAATATCTCCTTAGAATGTTATAGTAGGTGTATGAGATAATACCTTTTTTATAGAAGCTGTGCGCGGAATGAGAAATATCATCGGACATGTAGCTGTTTGCGGCATAACAAATATTAGTGTTGCCCGCGGACTAACATATATCGTGAAAGCTGTGTGCGGCACTGCTTATATTATATTATATGTACGTGGCAAAACGAATGTAAAAGAAGAAGTTTGTGGCACTAAACTTTGCCATTTTGAGCATTAAAGCAACATGTTAAAGGTTCTTGCATTTTTGTTCGATTATTTGCTGTTGTTTTTTTGTTTTTCCTCAAAAAATGAAACAAATATCAGATACAAATATCCACTGCTAAATACATAAGATTCAATGTAATAGTTATAGCCTATTCATTTGTTGTGATCTTCTTTGAAAACGCATTTCCTTGTGTTTCTGTATGTTGGGTGCACAACCCAGCAAATTTGGCGATTTTCGTTCATGAAGGGTTTTAAGGTTTATGTACCCTTAATGCTAGCACTGCATGCAATAAACCTATATCTATCAGTCATCAAATTGCCAAATATGAGAGTACAAGGATAAAGGCTGTGGATTTTCTATAAAAATCTTGATTTATTTGCCACAAAGTCCTCTTTTTCTATCAAATGCAATGAAATAGTAGAAAATAATGCTTTGCATCAATTTTCCCCTTGGAATATGTACTTAATGGCCTATCTCTATTATTCATTATATCTGTAGTTTTGATTTAATTGAAGTTTGAAAAATTCGTACAAAAATGGCTACAGAAGGGTACATAAACCTTAATACAAAGTTAAAAGTGATGCTACCAAAATTTAAACTTGGTATTGTGGTAATAAGTATTGTGTGAATTTTTTGTCTTTTGATTAAGGAATAAATACAGTTTGAGAACGGGGACAAATTTTGGACGTACGTACGAATGGGTGTACAGGGGAAACTTAGCGGAGGGGCCATATTAATTTATATTTACTCTTCGAAACAATGAGCCGCTGTTAGAATCCACTGACTGTCGATAATAGTTCCTCCACACATGTGATGACTCCCATATCGTAGTGATACCTGAAATAGTTATCTCCCCTGATTAACATCTCGGTCTAAATGGAACATGTGTGTTCCTAAAGATATCGTGATGAACGAAAAGTTTCTATACAAAACACAAATCAAAATAAAATTTTAAAAATAAAATAAAATAAAACCTTTGTTAGTCTTGTATGATTTTTAATTTTAGTTTCTTGTGTATTATTCGGAGTTAAGTATGACGTCCATTATTACTGTACTAGTATACATATTTTAAGGGGCCAGCTGAAGGACCCCTCCGGGTGCTGGAATTTTTCGCTACATTGAAGACCCATTGGTGGCCTTCGGCTGTTGTTTGCTCTATGGTCGGGTTGTTGTCGCTTTGACACATTCCCCTTTTCCTTTCTCGATTTTAACGTGTCAAATTTAAATAAAGTTACCGCCAAGGGTTGTCGCTGTTTTCTTTTAAATTAAAAGTAATATTAGTAATTGAAACCTTACCTGCCATGGGTAAGCATGCGCAGTTGCGACAGTTCCGCCAACAATTCGATGACTTGTTACATCAGGTATGCCACATTAAGCTTTAAAATAAATGTAAAAAATATATGTATTAATGAACAAACAATATGTTTCCTTTCAATGTTATACCATATTTCTCTATCCTTTAAAATTATGCCATATGTTAGAACATTTTTATTTCGTATTTTTGTCTATTCTTTGTTTTCTTTGTCCTCCATTTTACACTTTTTCCATTTTTCTCTAATTTATAATCATCATATATGCCCTCTTATTCAGTTAAAGTTTTCCTAGGGAGTCACAAAGGCTGATGAAGGGGATGGGGCTGGGGCCCCCTTTTTTCTGCAAAGTTTTTGATCTGGCAGTGAGTCCTTCTCGATAGGGTATCTGTAATTTTGAAAATAATATACTGACGTGAAAATCCATTGTTTTATTTTCACTAAGTTATTCCCCATCGGAATTAAACACTTGTTTGACATTCAATTTGCCTGATTGCATACCCCTACATCTAAATCATGGGCACTTGTCTCAGAATGATTTCTACTATATACCTGACCATCATCAACAACAACGTTAACAATCAAATTTCAACACAACTTGCAAATGTCTTTCACATTAGAAGTCACACTGAAGGGCTGGGGAGGGAAGGGTCCTTTTTTTCTTTCTATTTTTATTTTTTACTCCATGTTTCTCTTTTTCCGTTCATTTTTACCATTATTCTCTTGATTATATTTGAGTAGCCATTTCACTTTATTGTGTCTCTCTGTTTAGTCCTTCTTCTGCATGATTTACCCATTTTGTTTGTAAACAGGGACTATCCAATTACTAGATATGAGTGTTTTACTTTGTGGGTGATCATTTTATGTAAGGAGGAGAGGATTGTTAAATAAGGAATATTTATTTATTATTTCATTTTTAGCAAGACCGATTCATTGATTTCGCGTGGAACACAACTATTGCAACCAGATTGAAGCCAAAATAGTCACTTTTTTTGGTTATTATCTTAGTCAAAACAGTACAAGGCAAGGTTTTTCAAAATCTGCCTATCCCCCCAACTATCTCTGATATAATTAGTCACATAGTGTGCTAGTGACCTAATACGGTAGTTATGGGGTCAGAAAATTCCAAGTGGGGTGAGAGCGAAGCTCGAATAATGATATAAAATATCGATACAGGCTCCTTCATAGGAGGTGGCATATACTGTAAAAACAATAGCATGTATTGATATAATATATTGAAGGCATCAATAGAAGATATGAATTAAACAATAGCAGTTAGACATTTATGACAATATCCATTGAAACAGGCTTTCATGAATTCATACAATTTTTGGTGTTGCTGTGAGGTTCGTTTTACTCAGTGTGTAGGGTTTATTTTGGTTGTGTTTTATGTACTGTTTTTTTATTCTTTGTTTTCATTCGTCTTTTTTTATTTTATTGTCATTTCATTTTCAGTTTGATTTCGACTTGTGAGTTCGACTTTTTGTTGATATATGCAGGCTCCATGAAAGAAGATTGGACACACTTTAACAAAAATAAATCATTTACAGGGGGAGGGGGATATTGAAGCAGAATTTATTAGAGGATGTTAAAATACTAGAAATACGGTTGCGTCTAAAATAAAGATGACAGACGACAGACATATAAATAAGACGATGTGGTATGATTGCTAGCTTAACCAACTAATTGCAGTAATGGAGTATATATTTATCAATTTGATGTAACTTAGACATGACCATTTGGAAGGGATAACTAATAACTTGAAAGAACAAAATGATTACTCGGATGAAAGAAATGTAAGGTTTTACCTGATAACACTGAATTTGAAATTAAGAAGAATAAATTTGAAATTTAAAATTAAGAAGAATTAATTTGAAATTTAAAATAATCAGTTAAAAGCGAATCTTCCAAGTTGAAAGTAAAAAATGTCAATACCGACGTGATAATTATTACACATACAATGAAAGCATTGCTGTGAAAATCTTCCTCTAAGAAGAATGCTGATTTCAAATATAAAAAAAGAAGAAGTGGTTTGATTGCGAATGTGACAACTCTCAACAAGAGACCACAATGACAGAGAAATTAACAACTATAGGTCACCTTCAACAATTATCAAAGCCCATATCGCATAGTCAGTGATAAAGTCCCCAAAAGATAATGCAAAACAATTCAAACGAGAATAAAGACTGCTTTGAATTTACCGAATCGTCGAATATTAACTATTTCTAAAGCAGCACTTATAGTTTGTTCAATGTCTCCGTATATATCACCATTTACATATAGAATGACCCCCAATATACGGACTAAAATATTGCCAAACATGATGTACAGGAATATCGTAGTCTGAAGTTACAGCGTCAAAATGTCTACTGATTAAAAGCTGTTGAATATCGTGAATCTAAAAACGAAGAATTGGTATGATTTGTAATACCTATAAAAGACCAAAAGGGATATTATGCTGTTACAGATTTCATATTTCAAACTTAACATGGCTTATTCACAACTTTCAGTGCAAAGTTCGATGTGTTTTATAATCAATACTGTAACATGTATGCTTAAAACGGAAAGTTTAATACTAAAATTTATGATAAAAGAGATGAAATTTTCATTTCCTATCGTTAATTATCCATGTTTAAATGGAGACGTTCCCTTGTCACCATCTTACGGTGTTTATATATCTCAGCTTGTACGATTCGCTCGTGTATGTATTAATATTTTAGATAATACTGAGAGAAATTTTTGAATTACTGAAAAATAATAACACCAGGGTTTTCGATATCACAAACTAGTCAAATCATTTACTATCATCGGTATGAGGACATTTTTTGTAATAATAGCTCAACGTGCAGACTTCTTATACGTTCAGGTATTTCACATCCAATATTTTATTGAAATATTGTTAATAACGCACAAAAATGTCAGGATTCACCTCAGAAGCTAACACAACCTTTACATATGTTTATTAAGAAGGGATACAGTTTCGATACTCTTGTCAGGTCCTTAAAGATTGCATATGTTGGCGTTAATGGTGATACACTTTTAGGGTCTATGCATCGAAACTAAAAACATTCATTTAAAAACCAGATGTTGGCATGACAGGGGGTATGTTATTCTCATATATGTTACGATGATGTGATAATAAACCCCTAACGGGAAGGCTTGTGCCTGAAATCCATTTGATGAGACATAATCTTTCAATCAGTTTAATTGAAGTCTGGAGCTGTCATGTCAGTTAACTGCTAGTAGTCTATTGATATTTATGTATTATAGTCATTCTGTTTATTTTCTTTGGTTACATGTTCTGACATCAATCTCGGACTTCTCTTGAACTGAATTTTAATGTGCGTTTTGTTATGCGTTTACTTTTCTACACTGGCTAGCGGTATAGGGGAGGGTTAATATCTCATAGATATGTTAAACCCCGCTGCATTTTTGCGCCTGTCCCAAGTCTGGAGCCTCTGGCCTATGTTAGTCTTGTATTATTTTTAATGTATAGTTTCGTGTGTACAATTTGGAGATTAGTATGACGTTCGTTATCACTGAACTACTATATATATTTGTTTAGGGCCCAGCTGAAGGACACCTCCAGGTGCTGGAATATCTCGCTGCATTGAAGACCAGTTAGTGATCTTCAGCTGTTGGTTGTTTTATGGTCGGGTTGTTGTCATTTTGACACATTCCTCATTTCCATTCTCAATGTTATGCTATGTTAACTCTATATATTGCCCCGAGCTTATATTCAAGTTGTAAAAGTTCTAATTAATTTTATGTTGTTTAACAATAGTAATCAATATACTGGACAATTGATTTGTCAAATCAATTACCACGACGGTAATTTGCAAATAGAACACAATTAGCACATACTTACAACTGTTCGTCCAGAGGCTTGAATTTGCATTCTAACTTTCATAGTACATACTTTTTCCTGTACTAAGTAACTATGCATTAATGAACACAATGGTAAGACTTCATTGTATGGTAATCAAGATATTGAAATAAAAATTGCTACTGGCTATTTTGAAAAAAAAGTGTTGTGTTCCTTATTAAACTAGATAGATATAGGAAGATGGGATGTGAGTGCCAATGAGACAACTCTCCATCCTAATAACAAAGATAGTTTTCAATTAGTTTTCAAATTATTTCTTAAACTTCCCACTATTTAATCTTTAAAACTGTTTTTGACAACAAACAGTTTCTTTCAATGAAATAACACATATAGTTCTTTATATCTTAATTAGAGTGCAGTGTCATCTAAAATTGTAATAATTTATAGTATCTTCCATGTAATTACTTTGTTCCCAAAAATGAGTGAACCATGCAACCTTGTGAAGGGAAATAAAAACAGTTTGATCTATTTCGTCATGGATTGATTGATTATTTGTTGCTTTATGTCAAGTGACAGATATTGCATGTATGTAAACTATTCACTAGACTACCTATAGGTACATACCAGGAGCAGATCCATCTATTTTTAAAGGTGTTCCAACCCAAAATAAATGGGGAGGGGGTCGGTCAACTGTATGTTTTTATTTAAAGCATTGGTAATTTTCCTAAAAAATAAGCGTTTTCCATTACCCTTTTTTAAGATCTGCCACTGCAAACTATCTAGTATATGTTTTTACATTTATCATGTATAGCATTTATAGTAAAACAAAGATTTACACACATATATCAATACACATACTTACAACAGTAACTTCAATCTTTTCATTTTGGATTCAATATCTTACAATGATAATACAGATGGGTGCGTTCCTAACCTTGACAAAAGTTAAGTTAGAGTTAACTTGTTGACTGCTTTCTAAGTTAACTTGAGAATTTTTAAGAAGTCAAGCAAGTTAACTTTGTCGTTGGCGGACCAGACCTACGGTCTTTTTATTTAGGGCTGCTGCAGACCTGTCGACAAGTCTGCTCCAGACCAGACATGTGGACGACAAGTCTGCTTTTTACCAGTCATGAGGACAGGTCTGCCCCAGACCAGACCTGTGGACAGGTCTGCTTTTGACCAGTCCTGAGGACAGGTCTGCCTCAGACCAGACCTGTGGACAGGTCTGCTCCTGACCAGACCTGAGGACAGGTCTGCTTTTGACCACACCTGTGGACAAGTCTGCTATTGACCAGACCTGAGGACAGGTCTGCTTATGACAGTATATCGTTATAAGAGTTTTCATATCAACTTGAACTTTTATTAACATACGTAAACAACATTCGCATTGTTTTTCCACAGATATCATTTATTATTTACTCGCTAGACTTTACTAGATATTATACAAATTCTCTTTTTTTTAATTGATGTATATGTATTCTTAAATAAATTAAAAAAAATGCCTATACAAACACATAGAGTTGTTTTTTTTTAGGCACTGGCTAAGGTTACATGGATAATAAAAATAGTATTGTTACATTCGAGACTAATTGCAGTAATGCAAAGTTGGGTGAGGAACCGACTAATTACGAATGTAACAATAATTATTGAGGCTACGATTACATTGCGTTATTGTTACATGAAAAACAGCAATATACGCTGGATTTATTATTTGAGTCTTCTATAGTTTTGTTTGCTTATTTTTTTCATATGTACCAAATAATACTTGTAATAATAACAAATAATAAATATTATTATTCAACAAATTGTGTTTGAATAGTTTTACGTATTAATGGTTTTGATGTTTTTAAAGATACTGTCCAAAGTCAGGAGCCCCTGGCCTTTGTTAGTCTTGTATGATTTTTAATTTTAGTTTCTTGTAAATAATTCGGAGTTTAGCGTAGCGTCCATTATCACTGAACTAGTATACCAATTTGTTAAAGGGCTTGCTAAAGGACGGGTGCGGGTTTCTCACTACATTGAAGACCCATTGTGGCCTTCGACTGTTGTCTGCTCTGTAGTCGAGTTGTTGTTGCTTTTAAGTTGACACATTCCCCATTTCCATTCTCAATTTTACCTCAGATAAGTAGTGTCAAAGGCGAAAATTATAGTTCAATGGTTTGTTGTTGGATTTGGGTGAAACATTTTAAACTTTGGATTGGTTTAAAACGAAACTGATTTAATAAAATGATACAAATTTCATACAACTATACAAACGCAGTTCTGAAAAAATGATATTTAAGCCAAGTTTGCTAACTGCGAATTTCTGTATTTATGTATCCCGCATGGAGGACGTAATTTCGTTTCAAAATCAGATGGAGCCTAAACCAAAGGTAAATCCCCCCCCTTTAAAAAAAAAATCTTTATTCCGTATACAAATATTGTTTGGAGAGGTTTTATAAAAAAATTTATGTCGGACTTTAAATTACTCCAAAAACCATTTACTTGATATGTAGAAACTGTCATTGTAAATACAAATAAATAAAGAAATTGTATGTAATAATTGTATGTATTGTAAATATAAAATAAATCTTTTCAACTTTTATTATTTAGTACATATTACTAGTCCCATCGTACATTGCCGTTTTTTCATGTAACAATAGCGCAATGTAACCGTAGCCTCAATAATTATTGTTACATTCGTAATTAATCAGTTCCTTTCCCAACTTTGCATTCCGGCAGTAGTCTCTCATGTAACAATAATATTTTTATTATTGTTACATTTCCATGTAACCGTAGCCAGTGCCTTTTTTTTTTTTATTAGAAATGGACATTTATAAACACTGTATATTTATACAAACGATCAATCTTGTAAATACATGAATAATAATTAATATATAGTTCAAATTTACATGCAAAGTACTATAAGGCCCGTTATCAATTGATCACATAGTGTCTGATCGTAATACAATTTAAAATAAAGTTGGAAAAAGCTTGCTGTCATTACACAATAAATATTTTAATTTAATGTTCGCTGGTATCGTAATTAAGTATCTACTGTATTTTTCGTGGATATTATTTAATATTGTTTTCTTATTTTTTCATAGCGTTTCCAAAACAGCAATATATATATGATTCGTCCTCTATGGATTGAGACTTGCATAGTTTACAAAGGGTTGGTATAGTGGCACATTGCGAAATCTTACCTTTTCGATCTGTAAATGTAAAGTTCTGCTTTGCATCAGGACTATCACAGATCGGTGTTTTCATGATAATATTAATTTCAAGTATGGCTCCATTTTGTCGTCAGTTTTAATATGTGTGTATGTACGTAGTTTAGGCATATTTCCTAACGCATTTACTGTTTACACCACTGGGTCGATGCCATTTCGGGTGGAAAATTTCGTACCGAGGGTATCACCAGCCAAGTAGTCAGTGTTGTCATGAATATCAATAATAAGGTCATTTGACAAAATGTACTGTTTGCTAAATTATGAATTGTTTTAAATGCGAAGGATTTTCTTATGCCAGGCATAGATTATCTTAGCCGTATTTAACACATCTTTTGGGGAATTTTGGGTTCTCAATGCTCTTCAACTTTTAATGGTAAGCTTTCTAAATATTCGATCTGCGCGTCACTGATAAGTCTTGTAATGATGAAACGCGCGTCGGGCGTATCAAGTATAGGCCTGGTACCTTTGAAAACTGTTTGCACCACTGGGTTGATGCCACTGCTGGGTGACGTTTCGTCCTCGAGAGTATTTCCCGCCCAGTAGTCAGCACTTCGGTGTTGATATGCATATCAATTACATTTGTATATGGTAATTATTACAAATTTAGTGTTTGCAAAAGTGTGAAGTATTCGAACGTTAAGGAAGTTCTCATCCCAAGCATAGATAACCTTAGCCGTAATTGGCACATCTTTTCGGAATTTCGTATTCTCAATGCTCTTCTGTTACATGTTTGGCTTTCTTACTATTTTGATTTGAGCGTCACTGATGAGTTTCATGTTGACGAAACGCACGTCTGATGTATCAATTTATAAGATTGGTACCTTTGATAACTATTTCAATCAGTATTTACTGTTATGACAACTGTACTGTATGTGCTTTGCTTATTTTTGAAGTCCATGCGATGACCAATAGTTGTAAATGTCTGAATCATTTTGGTCACTTGTGGACAGCTGTCCCATTGGCAATCATATCACATCTTCTTTTTTATATTTACAGATAAAAATTCAAATATAAATTGAAAAAAACAAATACATAAAATTGGAAAACTGTTTTAGACAATTATCCAGAGAAAGCTAATGAGTATACAACACTAAATTAAGCTGATTTTGTTTAATTGATTACATTGTACGTTCAGTGGCAGATATGTCATGCATAATTAAGACTAGATGCAAAGTTGAACGACATGAAGTTAATGATTACAATTTTTGAGTGACAATTTATTAAAATATAGCGTTGGCTAGACGAAAAACTCTCAGAATGCCCTACTATGAACTATATCAAATCGCACGTTACACAACATGTATAAGGTCCCTTTTATATTTCCCCTCTTGACCAATGTCAATACAAAAACGACACTGTTTGACAATAAATAACGTCCACTATAAGTAAATCAGATAATACGTTACCCCGATTTTGTTTTTTGTCCATGGATTTATGAGTTTTGAACAGCGGTATACTACTGTTGCCTTTATGTATGGATCTTTTTTGTAACCAATTTTTCCCGGTTTCGAACATGTTTTTTTACAACTCACATGACTCAAGACTCATGTTGACCAGATATATAAAAAATCAAAAGCACTGTGGTTCTAAGAAATTGTAAAGTATTTTGCTGGCTGTTATTTCGCCGACCTTATTTAAAACCCATGGACTATAAGAGGGCTTAACTAATTAGTCACGATTAACTTTGAGTAGATTAGACCTCAACGGCAAGCATTACACCGGGTTAAAAGATTTCAAGGTACACTCTAAACAAAATATATTCTTTTCAAAGTTAGATTGTTCCAGGTATCTTAGATAAATATTTTGACTTGAAAAACAATGCACATGTGACGAACAGGTTTGTAATTTGAAATAACGGAATGATTGACATAACAATATTTTATTGGTCAGTCTGTTAAACTCGGTAAATGGAAATGCTTTAGCATGTTAGCTGTTATAATATGTTGACCATAAATACATCACACTGAATCTCTATATTGATGATATTATAACGGGGCTTTCTTTTGTGTGTTTGTGTGTTTTTGGAACTACATGTCATTATTTCGGGATTATTATCAGGGATCGATAACTCCATCTTGCCTGTTATATATAAATATAGGGAATTAGCACTCGCATATTTGTCACTATAAAGTCACTGTTAGAATTACATGTATAACGAAGTCTACTTAATGTTCATATGTTAAATTGTATAAAAATACATGTGTATATATATATAATATATTTTGAAGGTTCACAATTATAACTTCCAATACAAAACGTTACTAAATCCCAGCTCTATGAAACACGTTACTTCAAGCTACTACTCCAATATAACTGACCAATACATAAAGTTTCTCGCAAGATCGTACTACAAACAGCTGTTCTTAAATTACATAAAACATTGCTTAATGGTATCAGATAATTTGGATAAACATTTAAATGCTTTTTCAGTTCAACTGTGCAACTAATGTATTGTATAAAGTGTCACATAAATCAAGATGAAAGATCATTAACCTGATTAGGAACTGACCATCACATCTTAAATGTAATTGACCACGCCACAATAACCTGAATACATTAGTCATAAATAGCACTGTTTAAACTAATGGTATGTGTTTTTGTGATCTGTCACACAGAAACTGATTCAATGGATTGGTTTTGCTAGTGTTGAACATTCTGAAGATCATAGTTACCTATATTTAACTAAAACGTTTGTTTATGGGAGGATTCAGGGATCGAAACGAGACAGGTTGAACTTAATAACTCGAAATGTTAGAAATATTTCTTAGAGAAATGCGTTCAGTTGTGTTGACATCTGTATTGCAAAACAACATTTCCAATCGGCGCATTTAATCCCTATCCGTTTTGTTGTGATCTAAAATTGATTGTATAACATGTTCTTCTCTCTAAAAGACATAACGTTTATGTTATCTAGTTTATGTAGGTTGTTTGTCTCTTTAGCAATCACACAACATCATCTTTTTTTTTATCTTGATCAAAATATAAAACAAACTAAGAGAAGTTAACACAAAATAACACTAAATAATTTTATTCTGATTATTTTTTAGATATGATTTTTATCAACACATTACTTTTTTACAATATATACAACAAGTTTATCATAACAATAAACAAAAGTAACAATGAGTATATATATATTTACTTCAATTTATAATTACATAGTTCCTTAGTACGTAAAACTTTCAGATTCCAGTGCATTTTTATTTATATTAATGGAATGATTGTTTGATAAATTCTTCCAAATATAATTATAGGTCCAAAAGTCTAAACCAATTTTGCAACTCTGTATACTAATTAGAACACATGTTACTCGAATACGGGGGGAAATGTATCAATGAAAAGGAAGGACCCTTCTTGAAAATTGTGTCAATATGTATAAGAAATTTTGTATGTGGTTGTCACACAGGTGTTTAGTTGCGTCTCAACATTGATCCACTCACTACATAATTTGAGATATATTAATTTAAACTAGTTTACTTTCTTTCCAGCACCTTTACTGTAATATAAAGTCTGAAAAATCATTTATTCATTCATTATAAAACAAACCACACACATTTGATAAACAGTAATCAACCTACAAAACAATTAAAATAGCATAACAATAAACATAAACTAGTTGATGTTCCTTGTTTACAGTGTAATCACGTCTACATAAATTCAGTAAAACATGGAATAAACATGATAAACAGGATGAAGATCATAATAAGAAAAAAAATCAGTTGTCAATTAGTAATTAAATGAATAACAATAGATATCTAACACATCCATAAGTAATTAAATGAATAACAATAGATATCTAATACAGCAATAAGTAATCAAATGAATAACAGTAGATATATAACACAGCCATACGTAATCAAATGAATAACATTAGATATCTAACACAGCCATAAGTAATCAAATGAATAACATTAGATATCTAACACAGCCATAATTAATCAAATGAATAACAATAGATATCTAACACAGCCATAAGTAAAATAATAGAGATAAAAGTAATCGGCAGAATAGAAGTGTACATAGAATAAAGACAAAAGTAATGGAGTAAATAAATATCAACAAAAACTCATATCAAGAAACAATAAAGAAGATAATGGTTTCCGAATGTTTTTTCCGTTTTGTTCATGTCACTAGAAACCACTTTTAAAGAGCAATACTACTTAAAGAAGTGGTTTTGTCTTATGCATGTGTTCTGTTACAATCACAACTACACATGTATGTTTATTTTCTGTTGCAATGCCTAAAGGTGTTATATCATCTATTCTACATATTTGTGTGTCTGCCCCTTTATCTAACAATAAAAGTACAATATCCTTATGTCCTATTTCACATGCATAAAATAATGGTGTTGTTCCATCTTCTTTATTCATATTTATGTTAGATTTATAGTCTATTAGGGAACGGACTATATCTGTCCTACCCATAAAACAGGCTATGTGTAATGGAGAGGAACCAGCTACTACATCAAAGGCATAATCTACTGATTGGTTACTGACATATTCTCTCCCACGTGATGATGTATTCTTTACTAGGTTATCAAATACGTTTTGTTTTTCTATTTCCAATGTTATATCTGGATGATTATTTAATGTTTCTGTTATAAACTGTTTACTATGGATTCTAATATTAGAGTCAGTATTATTCTCTAACAGTAACTGTGTTATCTCAATGTTTCCAAATAGTGCACTGAAATATAAAGCATTACCTCCATCCCATGTCTGGGCATTAATGTCTGGTTTATTTTTCATTAATGACTGGACAAGACTCGGACTGTTACTGATACTGATGTTATTATAAACATATGACGTACTAAGTGATGTATTGTCACATGGAACAGGATTCCTTTCTAACAGTAATCTAACTATGTCAGTATGTCCACACATACTGGCCTGTAGCAGAGGACTCAATCCATCCTTGTTACATGGATCAGGATTCCTCTCTAGTAGTAATCTAACTATGTCAGTATGTCCACACATACTTGCCTTTATCAGAGGACTACGGCCATCCTTGTTACATAGATTAACATCAGGATTCCTCTCTAACAGTAACTTAATTATATCAATATGTCCTCCATCACTTGCCTGTAACAGAGGACTCCAGCCATCATTGTCACATAGATTAACATCAGGATTCCTCTCTAACAGTAACTTTACTATATCAGTATGCCCATTTTGACTTGCCTGTAACAGAGGACTAAAGCCATCCTTGTCACATAGATCAACATTAGGATTCCTCTCTAACAGTAACTTTACTATATCAGTATGTCCGTTTTGACTAGCCTGTAACAGAGGACTACAGCCATCATTGTCACATAGATTAACATCAGGATTCCTCTCTAACAGTAACTTTACTATATCAGTATGCCCATTTTGACTTGCCTGTAACAGAGGACTAAAGCCATCCTTGTCACATAGATCAACATTAGGATTCCTCTCTAACAGTAACTTTACTATATCAGTATGTCCGTTTTGACTGGCCTGTAACAGAGGACTGTAGCCATCCTTGTCACATAAATTAACATCAGGATTCCTCTCTAACAATAACTTCACTATATCAGTATGTCCGTTTTGACTAGCCTGTAACAGAGGACTATATCCATCCTTGTCACATAGATTAACATCAGGATTTCTTTCTAACAGTA
The DNA here is from genome assembly GCA_037788925.1 of Mytilus galloprovincialis. Taxonomy (NCBI): domain Eukaryota; kingdom Metazoa; phylum Mollusca; class Bivalvia; order Mytilida; family Mytilidae; genus Mytilus; species Mytilus galloprovincialis. The sequence continues at coordinate 83,710,490 of CM075338.1, forward strand.
ACTTCACTATATCAGTATGTCCTTGCTGACTAGCCTGTAACAGAGGACTCGTACCATTCTTGTCACATAAATTAACATCAGGATTCTTCTCTAACAGTAACTTTACTATACCAGTATGCCCTTTATGACTTGCATGTAACAGAGGACTCGAGCCATCCTTGTTACATAGATTAACATCAGGATTCTTCTCTAACAGTAACTTTACTATATCAGTATGCCCTTGCTGACTTGCCATCAACAATCCAGTTGTCCCAGTATCTCTAGATTGATCCACATCCACATCATTATGTAACATCCACTGTACCATATCAGTATAACCGTCATAACAATTCCATACAAGTGGAGTAGTACCAGAATCACAGCTTTCCTTTGGTTCCACTGTATCCTTGGTATTAGCTAGTTTAACCTGCTGTAATGTATCCAGTTGTTGTAAGTACTGTATTAACTGTTGACTGAATGATGATACTTTCATATTATTGTTACGGAACACAACTGCAACCTTTTCTGCTAACCAGTCCTTGACAAACCTTTCTAAATATAATTCTAAATGATCATCTGATATTTCAATAATGAAATCTATGTTACTGTTCTCGTCATCTGGTGATGTCTGCCAAATAAAACGTTCATGTACTAAATCACTATCACCATGTTCTATTAAACATTCTATGATTTTCTGACCAAAGTAATAGGCAAGGATGTCAAACAATTTATCATGCATAGTACGGTAAATACCATCCTGTTTAGACACAAATGTACCAACTAGAGTGTCAAGTTCTGTCTTCAGATTTATTTTAGGTATCATGTTGATTCCACAAGCCTCACATGTGTCTTTTATTGTCTTTGTTTGAGCATTTGTAATTCCACCATGGAACCATTTCTCTCTCAGCTGATTATTGAAAATAACTAATAAAGCTAGACTGCATTTTTTACATTTCCCCTCATCACCTTGCCTACTTAAACGGTCTAGTTCATTTTCATAGACAATATATGGATTTTCGAAAAATGTGTTCACATCTCCATGTTTTTCCTCATTATATAAGGAGCACAAAAGTGGAAAGAAATCACTATGTTGTGACAATTTATCAATATCGAGCAAGCTTGAGGTAATTGTCATAAAAAATAAAAAAATGTTTTTTATACTGCAACAAGTTGTGTTTATTTCATATAAAATATTGTAACAAAGCTATATTGTGTACGACAATCAGGGTCCATTAAGGGATAAACATAAGTCTGTCGTTTGTGTAACGATTTGAATAGCTATCAATTTATTAATTTATGTTGCAGTATAAAAACAATATTAGGTCAATGTCAGAAAAATATAAACTTTTTGTTCTCGACACAAAACTGGGGAAGGGCTCGGTAGAACCTCGTTGTCCCCCAGTTTCTTAGCCCCTAATAAAAAATATGTATGAGACTGCGAAACTGGGGAAGGGCGATATTTTACTGCGCCCTTCCTTTCCTCAGTTTTATTCAGATTACTAAAAAGTTTATATCTTTATGACATTGACCTATTATTGTTTTTTTTACTGTAACCTAAATTAAAATTGATTTTCAAATCGAAACTGTTATATATTATTAGCATACTGAATATCAAACTTTTTGTATCCCTTAATGAACCTCTGATTGTGGAAAAAGTATTCCATGATTAAATTGACATTGCATAAAATACAGAAATCAACGACAACGGAAGCCCGCAATGAACGGTGTTTTAATCTTTTGCTGACGACAACTTCCAAATCTACTCAGGACCAGGATTCTTTAAGGTAAAAATTTACGAAATATTTCAAAGTAGTTCACATTTCAGTTGGAATGTACTGTATGGTGATCACGAAATCAAATAAGGTGTTCAAACTTGGGACATTTTAGTTGGTTGCAGAACATATCCGTCCTGGGACAACCCGGACCATCTAAAAAAGACAACTCGGACCCACAGGAACTTGTTTCTGTCAATATGGGGTTTACTATCCATACCAGTACATTTTTTTGTACTGGTATGGATAGTAAACCCCATATTGACAGAAACAAGTGCCTGTGCTCGGACCATCTATATTGACAACTCAGACAAAGTTTAAGTAAAAAAATAGTCTTTGAAATAAATGAATAAATGATTTTAGGAAAAAAAACGAGTCTGAAGAGAAATATCTAAATTGATATTTCTTTTTTATTCCAATTTTGAGTATATATAACGTAAGCATTACATTTGCCTCAATGTAGTTACTGCCCTGTAATAAAAGTGAGGTATGTGTTTCTGACACAATATAGCTCAAGTTAAATGAAACCCTTTTTCAGACATTTCAAGTATATTTAAATAATATTTATAATTTTATAATATGAAGTTTTCGGAAGTGTTTCACTACTTGTTTTTTTGGAAAAATGAATTTTATGAAGAAACTGTTGCCATCTAATACTTTCGAATAGACCTGCAGAGTTATTTATTTTCAATACATTGTAAGTCAGGTTATGTATTTTGACAATACCACAGAACAAACCATTTATTTTTTGTGATAAGTAAGGCTGAGGTTTATTTTCAAAATCATCCTCCCCCAGAATATTAAATAGTTGCCCCCTTTAGTAGGACACTATATGGACAACTAGCTGGATCCAAATAATAAAACACAAGGACAATGACAGTAAGGGTACGAACTTTTGTTATTCTAAGGATGGGAATGGGGCAGGACAAATTTTTGCGGAATTTTTAATTATTTCTAAAGTTTTAACTTGTCGCTTAGCATGCCTATTGTTTCAAGCTCTTGTTAGGTATTTGCTTTTAACGTCAAGCGACTAATGTTTCATATACATTGTATGTTTAGACAGGACGCAAAATTTAAAGTCATGTACGAAAAATGTGTACAATATCATAACAAGTAAGGAGATGTGGTATGACTGCCAATTTGGCAACTATCATCTGGAGTTCAATGAAGTAGTATTATAAATTATAACCAACCGTGCGGCCTTCAAAAATGACAAATACCCATACTGTATATTAGTTATGAAAGGCTACGACAAAAAAAAATTGTGAAATTTTTTTAGACAAAATAAACTAATGGCCTAAGGGACGACATAAACAGTTTTAATGAAGGATAACTAGAGCTTTTTAAGAGCCTGTGTTGCTCACCGTGGTTTATGAGCATATCAAACAAAGGAAACAGATGGATTCATGACAAAATTGTGTTTTGGTGATGGCGATCTGTTTGTAGATCATACTTTACTGATCATTCTTGCTACTTACAATTTTCTCTATCTGTAATGAACTTGGTTCTTTAGTTACACAGGAACACATTTTGTAAAAACTTACCAAAATTTACCAAATGAATGAAAAATAAAAATAAAAAAAAATCACTATAAAGGGCAATGATTCCTAAAGGGGTCAATTGACCATTTTGGTCATGTTGACTTATTTGTAGATCTTAATTTGCTGAACATTAATGCTGTTTACAGTTTATCTCTATCTATAATACCCGGTAGTATTCAAGAGAACCAAACACGGCTAAATTTCTTTAAAAATTACAAATTGGGACAGCAACCCACCAACCAGTTGTCCAATTCATCTGAAAAATTTAGAGCAAATATATACATTTACTAGATAAACAAGTTAACCCTTGTATAGTGCGGTGACAGAAGTGTAAAAAGTCGTCTAGATCGCGAGTTTAATCTCCCCAAATAACACACGGCTAAAATTGGTCTTAACTTAAAGACAAATATGTCTTCTTTAGTTTTTGCCCTGTCGTCAGAATTTCGTACGGTCACATTTTTCTAAAAAGTCGTTTTAATGGCTAGTTGTATATTAGAGAGTTTCAACCCCCCTTTTTCAAAATGAAAAATTTTGTATTTTTGCTTACAATTAATTGAAATAGTATTTTCTGAAGCTATTTTTATATGTCAAAATATTCTATTTAGTATTTTATTTTCTTCTAATATATAAAATTTGCGAAGTTTGGACTGTTTGAAATTGAGGTAATTTTAATTGCAAATTCAGACACAAACTTTAGGTTCATCTTCATATTAGTAATACAAATTATCCCATAATATTTTAGGCATATAGTATTTCATAAAACTAATAAGTGATAAAAATTTCGGAACCAAAATATTAAAGAAACCTTAAGAAATCAATGGAAAAAAAAATGGAATAAATAACTTCAATTTCAAATAAAGGCAACAGTAGTATACCGCTGTTCAAAACTCATAAATCCATGGACAAAAAACAAAATCGGGATAACAAACTAAAACCGAGGGAAACGCATTAAATATAAGAGGAGAACAACGACATAACACTAAAATGTAACACATATAGACAAAATCCCACGAGAAAAACAAATATAACATATATATATAACATCAAAACCAAATACATGAATTTGGGATAGACAAGTACCGTGACACGTCTTATCGCAATGTGAATTTACACTCAAAAATAAGAGAAAACAAACGACACAACGTTATAATGTAATACACACAGAAACGAACTATAATATAACAATGACCATATTCCTGACTTGGTACAGGGCATTTTTAAAGGAAAAAATGGTGGGTTGAACCTGGTTTTGTGGCATGCCAAACCTCGCACTTTTATGGCCATGTGAAATATAACATCAAAATGACAACACAGGACTACAATATAAATAAATTGGAGAACACAATAGACAAAGAATCACACGAACAACAGCCAACAAAAGGCAACAAGTTCAAAATTTTAATACGCCAGAAGTGTATTTTGTCCACACAAGACCTATGTGTGACGCACAGATACAAAAGTTTGAAAGCCGAAACGAGTACAAAGTTGAACAGCATCGAGGACCAAAAGATCAAAAAGGTCAACACGGAACTTAATCACTTGCCTCCCGTCACATTTTGTGTATTAGTCTATAATTGGCTCTCAAATGATATGAAATTACTACCTTTTTCGCTATTATATACACCTTATTTCAATTAAAGTGCACTGATATTTGCCACATACCTTGTTTGTATATGATTAAATTCTATGTTTTTTATGTTATAAATATACTTATTGTAAAATCAAAATAATTGACGGATAGTTTCAGTAAATATTCCGTGATATGTGAAGTCCGTTGCAACTTGCTCCAATAATTCAAAAGAAAAGACAAAAGTCGTTTAATTTTATGCAGTGCTTAATGCCAAAAAAAAACCACCAAACACGGCTGAAATTTTGAATCAATTTACCAGTATAGGGAAGTAGATTTTTGTATCTGCATTGAATAAATGATTGGACGAGGTGAACATCACTATTTTTTATTCGATAGTTGTTAATTTGAAGAACTCCGTGCAGGCAGTTTATCATCGTTCCTGCTACAAAAGTTACACAAGTAAACATATTTGTTCCCCAATTTAGAGCGAGGAAGCTTCTAATCTGATAATAAATGACGACATACAATTATTGGACTGTTGTCCCTCAGTTTCGGGTATTTGTACACGTTCTAGAATGCAGTCGTTCAACTGGAGCGCTTGTATACTTTGTTGCAACATTTTTTTTTAGAAAGATCAAACACTGCTCAAGTTTGAATCAGATGAGCGTATTAAGAATGTTTTATCCGTGTCAGATAAAGTTAAAGTTGAAAAAGTTTCCCGTCCGTTTTTTTAAACTTCAAGCACTCTGTCATTTTGGTTGCTATCACAAATTATTTGCTAAAAACAAAAAAACAACAAAAAAAAACAACCGTGGAAGCAGATATCTCAGATCACGATACTGCTTTTACTAATTTTATGTTGGCTATTGACAACGATTTAATGGTCATTCCTAATGACACCGTTACTTGATCATGTTGATAAATATAGATCGTTTCTTCCAGCTGATTCTAATTTAAAATATTCTACTTGTAAAATGCAATATAAACTCATTGATTTCTATAGAAGTTCAGTTGTCAAACAAGTCACAGTAAACCAGTTCAAGGCAAATATAACATAATATTTAGTACCAAAAATGAATATTTGATATGCCATATCAGCTACTAGTCAATTGAAAACTGACTTCTAAATCTCAATAGTCACAAATAACGGACAGATTCTTCATTCCGCTGCAATATACTCAGAAAAGACATCGAGAACCAGGAAATTACTAGTAATTCAGCATAAGCATGATAAGAAACACATTTATACGGATATGTACAGGTAAAAATCAGTTGGTTGTAGGTTATAAAATGTCCAGTGACAAGTATTTCATGCAAATTTAGGTCCAGAGTAAGCAATACATTAACGAGGGTGGTAAAGGGGGACCCTCAACACGGAAACACGTGAAATAAAAATGGCAAAAACGTTGCACGTAAAATAAAAATCGGAAAAAACAAAGCACGAGAAATAAAATAGTAAATATTAATGTAAAACGTAAAATAATTTATAAATCAGCCGTTTTTGGAGATCATCTAGCCATTACATATGATGGACATGATGACCCTACAGTCACATTTTAGAGTCCGCTAGTCGCAACTGATTTGAAAGAAAAATGTTATTCATAATAATTAATTTCATAGCAATTTTAAATATTCTGCATTGGAACACATAATTTAAAACAATCTCCTGACTAACCGGGGCTTTGAATTTAATCCCGGCCTTACTTTTAATCAAATGAAGGACAAGCACGAGAAATTAAGAGTACCGACACGAAACACGGAAAATAAATAAAGGAGAACACGAGGCACGCACGTCGAGCCAAACACGAGAAAACGAGAAATAAAACTACAAAACACAAAAACACATGAATTAAAAAGGCGGAAAACTTGCACAAAAATAACCCTTTACCACCCTCATTTACATACAATATGTACACTACATGATGTATAGGTCAGTAGCAGATCCAGAACTTTTCATAAGGGGCCCCTATAATAATCAAACAAATGTTTCCCACAAAAAAGGGGAAGATATAGAGTACCCTTTTTTGTATTCCACTCAGGGTGATGTATGCAAACTAAATAAGGGAATAAATGACATACACATGATAAAAGGGGGAGGGGAACGGTGTCCTTTATGACTTTCAATGATTTGTTATGATGCACAACTAACAAGCTCAATTTTCCCTGGAATATGCAACTTTGCACGAGTGTGGTAGTATAGAATGTCGATTCATAGCTATATAGTCTATCGGAGTATCTCATTATGGAATCTGTAGGATCAGTGGCGGATCCAGCCATTTTACATGTTTTAAAAAGGGGAGGTTTCCAACCCAGGACAAAAAAAGGGGGGGTTCCAACTGTTAGTCCACATTCAATTGCATTGAGCGGCCAAAAGAAGGGGGTTGCAACCCTCGGAACCCTCCCCCTGGACCCGCCAATGAGTTTAAACAAACTGTAAGGTCTGTAAGCTGACAAATGTGCACATTTTCCCTTCAAAATTATGAAACCATGATTATTCGATAGACATGCTTTAAAATATTGATAATTTCTACTCACCGATTGTAATTTCCAGCTCAGATTATTGTACATGTGGTCTAACATCTAGTTTTCTGTGTAAAGATGTACTTAGAAGTTTGCCGACCTGAGGTCCGTTTTTTATGCCGACAAAAAATTGAAGAGGGTAAATCGTTTACGGTGAAGAATTGTTTTCCGTTTTTAATGAAACTTGACAGATTTTACTAATTATTTTTTTAATCATCGGAAATGTCCCTCGGAGTGTAATTCGAATTAAAACTGTTTTATTATGCTGTACAATATTGGTAACTTAGTCATAATCTTTAAATTTATTTCAGGTACACCCATAGTACATTTTTTTATTCCGCAGAATCTATCCGGCAAAACTTTTTCAAGTATAAATTTGAATGCATATTGGAATCCATTATCATCTTCTCATTTTTCTGCAATAATATTAAAACTCTATTTTAAACAACAGCTTCTGGTTTTTAAAACCAGTTATGAACGACAGATATTATAAAATAAAAAGTAAGGATATCAAAAGAATTATTTAAAGTCAAACGCACATGACTGCCAAAAATAAACGGACAATGCTACGGCAATAAATGGAAAACGACAAAAGACAAACAACGATCGCAAAATAAATGAATAAACAGCAAAACAAGTTTACAATCGCACAATAGACGATAATAGTATAAGTTATGGACTATTTCACAACTAAATAAAATCTTGAGAGCCGGGTGAGACGTGATTTTTTTTTTTACGCTGATCGACTACCGTTACGCTAAAATATTTGCATTAAAAACATTTACCGACTGTATCAACCTATACAGTGTTTGTTTTAAACATTTAACGACTGTGTCAACCTTTTATAAGTTGTAATAAACATTTAATGACTGTGTCAACCTTTTGAAAGTTGTAACAAACATTTTAACGACTGTCCCAACTCTAAAATCGTTGTGACAAACATTTTTTGACTGCATCAACGTCTGAAAAGTTGACACAAACAAATTTTAACTGTCCCAACTATTAAAAGGTTGGGACGGACATTATGCAACTGTCACAACTATTAGAAAGACTGTAATAAATAGAGTTTGACTGTGACAACACCGTACACCACTGCGACAGTTCTGAAATGACTGATGGTAGCATTTTTTGACTTTCACAACCCGTAAAAAAGTTGGGACCGACATAAATGAACTGTTGCAACGAAATATGACAGATTTGACAGTCGTTACTTGTCTTTCACAGACTAAGACAGTCGTACAACGACTGTTACTGGTATGGACAGTTGTTTTTTCGTCCAGTAGTGATGGCGTCCGTAAAATTTACCAAAGGATTATTTCAACTTCACCATTTAATAGCTTCCTTGTGAAGAAAATCATGATATGAAATGCAAGCACGGGAATATTGTTTCAATTGGGAGATATATACCCCGTAAGCAGGTGCTGCTGGAATGTTGCTACTTAGAAATGGAAAGTTAACAATCGGAAATCTGAAATAAACTCTTTTGTAGTAAAGTTTTGTTTTCAACCGACCCTCATTGTCTATTTCTAGATGAAAGTCAAGATATGAGGCCAACCTAAGGTGGCTCGTGGGTACACAAATCTTAGCAAAAAATTAAACCTTCATTTTTCATTACAAATTTTATTTGTTACACTATTAGTTGTTACATTATGATATGGTACAAAAACAACCCAAAACAATTATTTGGTTTGGCCTCAAATGACTTTAAAAATTGAAAAAGCTCCAAATTATCTCCCTTTCGTGCAAAAATGCCATTTTTTGGCCTTAAATTCGAAATATTTTTTTTAACTCATCGGTGACCTATATTTTTTATTATTGTTTTCAAATAAGTTGTACATAAACTAAATAATTGTAAAATTTTAGCGATTTCTTATATTAGGTTATTTTTTTATTTCGATATTAGTTCAAAAGAAAAAAAGGACATTAACAAAAATGTATGCTTCGTCCAGAGGCAGATTTTAGCTTAAATGAACGGTGACCCCATTTTTTTTATTTCATTTTTCTTTTAGGTATATGATAAAGTTACTTTATGAAAAAATATAGCGAAATCCTATATTAGAAAAAAAAATCATTTACACCCAGGAGCCCCCTTAACTGTAGCTGTAGTATCCTTTATCTCTAATTCGATGGGATAGATGCGTTCTATAGTTGTCAAAGTTATCAAAGGTACCAGGATTATAATTAGGACCCCAGACGGGCGTTTCGTCTACATAAGACTCATCAGTGACGCTCATATCAAAATAGTTATAAACCAAACAAAAACAAAGTTGAAGAGCATTGAGGATACAAAATTCCAAAAAGTTGTGCAAAAAACGGCTAAGGTAATCTATGCCTGGGATAAGAAAATCCTTAGTTTTTCGAAAAATTCAAAGTTTTGTAAACAGGAAATTTTTGGAAATGAAATATATGTCACATCTCACACGTGGAAGATGCATTCGACTACAATCTCAATTGACTAGGATTTTCAGGTCAATGGTTGTCTTTTTTTTTTTTTAAATGTTATTGTCAAACACCTTTCTTGCGTGCGTTTGTACTGTATTTATGTCAAGTGTTGTCATTTTAGCGATATTTTTTACATTACCATATAAGCGGTATTTTTGGCTAGCCATAACAACGTTGTCAAACACCATTTTATTCAGAAAATGTCTTGTTTCAATTCTTGGATGTGGAATAATACTGTTGTTTGTATTTGAATACCTTTTTTGAATGATATTTTGCATGCTTAATAATTGTTATTTTCAAACCATTTGATGAAATATGTCTACTGAATATCAACATGAAATGTTTTCAATATTTCTTTCATCGGCGTAAGAATAACACCACCGTCTGGTCCAGGATGGTTTGCGATAGCCATTCCCATACACCCATAAGCACCTAGGGAATTGTCACAAACATAGACACAGGTTCCAGAATCCCCTGGTTTAAATGGTATGTGAGTTACCGCTATTTGATTGTACATGGATCGAGAGAGTCGTCGATAAGTGCGTTCCTTGTCTAACTTCAATAAACGTGTCTCCTGTGTATGAGCATTGTTGCTGAAGACGGGTGCTGCGCTGCTGAACATAGACGACTGCACATTCTGTTGATTTTCTGATTGCATGACCCTCTTAAATGTATCGACAATTGTTTCCAAGTCAACATGAATTTCATCGTCTTTGTCTTCAGGCACGACAATTTTTGACCCATTTACAGAAATGCTAGATATTGCTCCGATAGTAACATTGTGAAATTGACTAAAATGCTTTCCATTGAACATCTTTTCATAATCTAAGCAATTCTCGTTTAGAAATGGTGATTTCAAACCTGTAATCATTGCAAATATTCATTAGAATTGAAAATTCCGGAATGGAATCCTAAAATACTATGTTTTGTTTATACATAAAATGTGAATAACATCACTCCAGAATATGCATAATCTCATTGCACTCGTAAACACAACTAATATGTGGTTTATTTAAATTACTCTCTGAATGACGTTAAATCTATATATGTTAAAAGTTTATGTAATCAAGAATATGTAACTATTTTTATTACTTAGTAAAACAATCCTCCAAAAAATTGTAATTCGTTTAGTTGTTTTTATAGAGTGTGATTAAGGGACAACCATTTGATATCGGGGGGGGGGGGAGGGGGGCATGCAGGAGGATTTGTTTTGAATTGGTGATTTACCTTTGTAAACTAAGAGGACATATTATCTTTTTCTGAACTATTGAAGCAAGATTTTTCATTTTCATTAAAGCAAGGGACTGATTATTTATTTTCACAACTATATTTATAATATCCAAAAACATACAATTTTTAAATATTTGTTTATTATAAATAATAAATACATTTATAGTCAAGTCATTATGTACTATTAAATCAGAATTAATCATCATCCTCTGCAGAAATGAATCTTCTATATTCCCAACCGCATATACATGCATTGCATGCATACTCAGTATTAAAGTTTGGTTGTAACTAAGTTCTTTAAAAAGTATTGGGAAAATGTTTCTGAAGGGCTTTGGAACTGCTGAAGGCCCAAGAAGCTATAGAACAAATGAAGCAAAATCATGCTTTTCGGGTGTTACCCAGATCCTTTCTTAATCTGAAAATGCAATTTCTTTTTTAATAATTGTTTGACAATATTTTGGTTCAAGTATAAAAGCACAGTGTATAGATTCAGTGCAAGACTTCAGTTTCTGGGGACCACATAAAAGGACCAATATGCATGATAAAGCAAAAATGTAATTCACATATTAAAGTCTGTGGCTCCTATTGTTTTTATGTAAACTCAAGATCAAGTTAATAATTAAATCACTAAATTCCAAAATAAATGCAACACTAACAGAATTCAGAAGGGCAGACAAATAAATAAGAAACATTGATCCTGAATACTGAAGGGCAACGTCTGAGGAAGAACAGAACTTGCACTCACAGTGAATACAATTTGATATTGAGGCAAGCTTTTGGTTTTGAAATTTCCTACACGAGGCATTTGTCTCAATGAAGTTACAACTCTGTAATAAAACTGAGTTAAGTGTTCCTGAGACAATATACCTCAAGTTAAATCAAACCAACTTCTAGACATTTCAAGTACATTTAAATAATATTTATACTTTTATTATTAAAAGATTTGGGAAGTGTTTCCCGATTTTTGTTTGTTTGAAAAACGATGAATTTATGAAGAATCTTGTGCAATCTTATACTTTCGAATAGACCTGCTGAGATATTTATTTTCAATACATTATAAGTCTGGTAATTCATTTTCAAACTACCACAGAAGAAACCATTTATTTTTTTGATTATCAAGGCTGAAATATTTTCAAAATTCTCCTGCCCCTCCCACACAATATCAAATGGTCCTCCCCTTACTAAAGGAAAGAAAATAGCACGTGACATGAATGTTTCTAATATAGAATTATCTTCCCTTTAAGTATTTACGGTTTTAACGACATATCTTTGGCATTAAATTATTTAACTTTGTAATTGTTCAGTTTGTTTCAAACTGATTCACGCCATTATAGAATGAATGTTGATCTCTGCAATTGTTAGCTTCCGATATAAACATAAATATATATGTATATAAACGAGTCTATATTGAAAACTACGTCTATATAAATATAAACTACACGGGCGACTCTCGGCTAACCGAGAGATTGGTCGGTTAATCTATATAGAGTATGCCGCTATATGGGCGGTTGGTCTGTTAATCGGGTTGGTTATACGTCTGTTAACGAGTAAAATGCACATTTTAATGTCAAACCCCGTGGTTTTAAAAAAATTAATTGACATTATTAAATATTTTATAATTGTAATATAACGTGAATAATATCACGTTTTAGTGAAAATTATGAGAATAAAGTCTGTTAGTAGGTAGGACAATTAAAATTATGTCAGTTAAGTGTTATTTATCCACGAAATAAGTTTTGCTACCTTTATATTGAAAAAGTAAAGAACTTTTCTTGAATAAAAAAAATACAATATCATGCAACAGTATCCTTCTAGTAAGATTTTTTATTTTGACTTCTTTGCATTTTATTGAAGGGTGTGTCACTTCAATATAGCGTGAATATGCATGCATTTATTATCAACGTTTTTAATCAGCCTAAATGATTTTGTCTGTTCAAAGTAGCACGTTCTTAAATCCGACGGAAAGTGTCTTTCAATTACAACATTGCAGGGTACATATAACGTGTTGTTCTCATATGCACATGATATATCCACTGGTCATTAAACCCTATGATTCGTCAGGATTATCCAATTGCTTCTTTTCTTCTATTTATACTTAATGTTGTTTACAAATCATTCTTAAGAAGTAAATGGAAAGGAGCGAATGAAGTTTCATTTGGTTATCTTAAGTTTTAAATAATTTTATTCCGTTTAGTTCCTTTCTACATAAGTGGAGAGAAGAACTGCAGTTGTCCGCATGTATACTTCTAGCATCTGTCACCAGTTGAGTACATCACATTACGTTTGTGTCAACACCCAGGGATGTTTAATGTCTGTCTTCGTATTCTTAAACAATTATTATTTTTTCTTTCTTGTTTAGCTATGCATCACTCTCTACTGTCCTTATCTATTATTCTATATTCTGCGTCTTCATACAGATTCTCGTGTATACCATGAGAGTCCGGATTGGGGGTGTTGTTTATTTCTGTATTCTTTAAATTGTTATGTCACATTTCTCTACATTTTATTTATCTTAATCATTATTAAGTCTCCCAAACAAAGTTTGGAGACTTATTGGTTTTGCTCAGTTCTTATTATTTTTATTATTCTTCTTCTTCCGCCGCTTTAAAAAATGAACTTGTCCGCAGCGTTTCTCCAAAACCGCTTGTCAAATTGACTTCGGATTTCATAAAATGGTAGACTAATATGTCTAGGTGAGCCATCAGTCTTTCGTTTGTGCATTGGGGTCTATTAAGTGGTATTTTGGAGGGGTAGAAAGCAGGGAGGGTTTTACTATAGAACCCTACGGGATTTTATTTTCAATTTTTAATTAATGAATATAACTAGAAAACTATAAGTGATAGATACATACAATCTTCAGAAATGATTATAGGACAATAAAATAAATCAATCACATGAAATATAGGGGGTTGCCCTGGGGGGTCATCCCCACCCCCTTCAATTTGAGAATGTGCTATTATCTTGTAAACGGTCCAGATCACCACCCCTAAACCATATATATTCTTGTAGGGGACAATAAAACAAATCAAATGAAATAAAAGGGGTGTCCCAGGGGGGTCACCCCACCCCCTCTTGTTTGAAAACTTGTAAACGGTCCAGATCCCCACCCCTAAACCATATATATTCTTGTAGGGGACAATGAAACAAATCACATGTAATTAGATGGAAGTTCCTGGGGGTCACCCCTACCCCGTTCAATTTGAGAACGTACTATTATCTTGTAAACAGTCCAGATCCCCATCCCTAAACCATATATTATCTTGTAGGGGACAATGAAACAAATCACATGTAATTAGATGGAAGTTCCTGGGGTCACCCTACCCCGTTCAATTTGAGAACGTACTATTATCTTGTAAATAGTCCAGATCCCCACCCCTAAACCATATATATTCTTGTAGGGGACAATAAAACAAATCAAATGAAATAAAAGGGAAGTCCCTAGGGGGGTCACCCCACCCCCTCTAGGTTGACAACTTGTAAACGGTCCAGATCCCCACCCCTATCACCCCTAAACCATATATAATCTTGTAGGGGACAATAAAACAAATCAAATGAAATAAAAGGGAAGTCCCTTGGGGGTCACCCCACCCCCTCTTGTTGGAAAACTTTTAAACGGTCCAGATCCCCACCCCTAAACCATATATATTATTGTAGGGGACAATAAAACAAATCAAATGAAATAAAAGGGAAGTCCCTAGGGGGTCACCCCACCCCTCTAGGTTGACAACTTGTAAATGGTCAAGATCCCCACCCCTAAATCATATATATTCTTGTAGGGGACAATAAAACAAATCAAATGAAATAAAAGGGAAGTCCCTAGGGGGTCACCCCACCCCCTCTAGGTTGAAAACTTGTAAACAGTCCAGATCCCCACCCCTAAACCATATATATTCTTGTAGGGGACAATAAAACAAATCAAATGAAATAAAAGGGAAGTCCCTAGGGGGTCATTCCAACCCCTCTTGTTTGAAAACTTGAAAACGGTCCAGATCCCCACCCCTAAACCATATATTCTTGTATGGGACAATAAAACAAATCACATGAAATTAGATGGAAGTTCCTGGGGGTCACCCCCACCCCGTTCAATTTGAGAATGTACTATTGTCTCGTAAACGGTCCAGATCCCCACCCCTAAACCATATATTATCTTGTAGGGCACAACAAAACAAATCAAATGAAATGTAGGTAAAGTCCCTGGGGGTCACCACCACCCCCTCCTGTTTGAAAACTTGTAAACGGTGGAGATTCCCTACTCGTAAGCCATATATATTCTTGTATGGGACAAAAAATCAAATCAAATGAACATGGGACCATATAAATGGGGAGTTATCGGAGCTTTGTTTGGGAGACTTCGTAACAGCATCCTGTTACAATTACTTCTTGTTTATTCTCTGTTCTTTATATTCTAGCATCCCAATATATGTTACATACTGATATTTAGTTAGATTACGACGTTTATCTCTGTTTTATATACTGGTTACGAATGTAGATGACAAATTGGTGTCATTCATGACAATTAAACATAATCCACATAATATATGCGACCATTCTTGGATGAAATTTATTTTATTTTAATATTACACTTTTTGAAACCATTTTTATCAATTTTCAATTTCCATTGTCTGAATTGTTCATTGCTCATGTGTTGTTTTCGTATATTTTATTTTTCATTGCTCATGTGTTGTTTCCGTATATAATTTTTTTCATTGTTCATGTGTTGTTTCCGTATATTTGATGTTTCATTGTTCATATGTTGTTTCTGTATATTTAAGCCGCTCGTCTTGACCCTACCTATTTGATCCGATAACATCCCATATAGCAATAAAATTATAATATTATTGCAATTCATAACTCTTAACAGACCCATTAACAGACCGGGTTTAATACATCTGACCAATTAACAGACCAGGTTTCAAATAAAAATTGATTAATGTCACCGAAATACACCTTTTCGTGTAGATTTTTCACACAATGATATTAATATGGTTAACAAACATAATGCCTGTCTTTTTTCGATGTTCAAAATATTGCATGCAAGTAAATTCAACGAACATGTCTATTTTGTGTACATTTTGTGTGTGTAAAATATGTATTAATTTATTGATGAGTAGCCCGCTTTTTCATTTTATAGATCATTATCGAAGCTGGAAAAAAAAATACACCACTGGATTCAGACAATTGAGTTGTTTTGTCATACATGAATAGTTTTTATTATAAAAATGTATTTAAAAAGTTATACAATGAAACATAATGAACATGCAATGATTTTCCTGATAACAACTGATAACAGACTTAAGCCAACCCGATTAACAGACCAACCGCCGATATAGTCGCATATTCAATATAGATTGACCGACCAATCTCTCGGTTAGCCGAGTACCGGCCGTGAACTAGCACTTTCGCCATTTAAAGATGTTTATTTCATTTCATCAACATTAGTTTTGAATAACAAAAATACTTGACGTGACGTCTAAACTGACTTAAGAAATATTGCTGTTGACACTTATCTAACAAGTACATTTACATACCAAGTAACTTTAAGGAATGTTTATTACTTCTTCTGTTCGCAATGAAGTCATCATTATCAATTTCTATACCCTCTGATAATGCAATAAGTGCGGCATCAATGCTGGTTTCCCCTGGTCTATCTGTTTTGAACTCAATATAGCGTAATTTACCACAACGAAAAGTATCTATAGAATTCGGTGAAATTTTTACACATTCTATATATGTAGATTCATTGTTTGGTATGCTGAGCTTTCGTCCACTAATAACGTCCTTGTTCACCACCACATGTGCGCAAGTTATAAATGTAATATCCCCCATAATTTTAACAAATCCTCCAAGTGTGCCTGTGTAGTATGTTGATTTGATTTGTTCGCCAGCTCGTATCCTACTTGCGAAGACGGGTTCCCCTTCCAAGATGTTTGTTTTAACATTATTTATAAATTTGGGGAAATGATTTTCTTTTATGGGAATTAAACCTTTTCTTCTGCAGAATAATTGAACACACGGATGATATACTTTTACACAATCTTTTGATGTGTAAATCGACTTGCAAATAAATGTCAACTTACTGTGCTTTTCAAATAAGTTTGAAGCAAGATTTCCATCGATTTCGAATTTTTCAGGGAAACAATCGTGTATTGATACATCGACATTTGTATTCTTACTCGAATGTTTGGTTTCAATTTGTATTACGTCATTTTGAGACAGATACTCTATTGGTATATTCCAGAATTGTTTAGGCAAGTATTTTGCAGATTTCACCATCTCAACTACGACAACAACGTCTTTTGAACATTGGTCAAACTCGTGACAGTTTAACTTTTTACAAACCATAGCTGGCCAAACATCAAGTAATCCGTCAATTTGGAATGATACACATTTGAAATATTCCCTGATGATAAACCAACATAAAGTATTTGTAATATTTTTATCATTTTTCTCAATAGCCATTTTCAAGGCGTTAGTTATAGCATCTTCTTTGTTTGTGTTTGGTTCATTCATATAGGCCAAAAGCATATAACACGCCATCTGATGCTGATGTTTAATTACAGGTACAAGCCAGTCTTCTGGTTTGATACGGTTAATCTTAAGTAGTGTCGACAAAGTCATTAGTATCTCAAATTCCTTATCTGTATTGCCAAGCAATGCCTGCAGATAGTTCGATGAATCTAAGGGCATATAAACATGATAAATTAGCACATGAATTTTATATATATATAGCTGCCATAATCATATAAAATGAAAATCTTACAAATTTAAGATTATTCAACTAAACAGTATTTCTGCGATTTTTTAACTCACATGAACGAAATTAACCTTTAGAATAAGCAATAATAATAAGACATACACAAATTGCATTTTTAAACACTATCATTTGACTAGGTATTGTATCATATTGGTTTTAAAACGCATGCTTGTTGAACTGAACTTTAATGTGCGTATTGTTATGCGTTTACTTTCTACATTGGCTATAGGTATAGGGGGAGGGTTGAGATCTCATAAACACGTTTAATCCCACCGCAGTTTTGCGCCTATCCCAAGTCAGGAGCCTCTGGCCTTTGTTAGTCTTGTATGATTTCTAATTTTAGTTTCTTGTGTATAATTCAGAGTTATCACGTCCATTATCACTGTGCTAGTAAACATATTTTAGGGGCCAGCTGAAGGACACCTACAGGTGCAGGAATTCTCGCTACATTAAAGACCCATTGGGGGCCTTCGACTGTTGTTTGGTCTGTGGTCGTGTTGTTGTCGCTTTGACATATTCCCCATTTCCTTTCTCAATTTTATCATGTGAGAGCGGTATCAAGACCAGACGGGCGGATTGACGGACGGACCGATGTTGACGGATGAATGGTCGGACGGACACCCGACATTATCATGCGCCTTACAACGCGTTATAAACTTGTTAAGGGTTTTTAAGGGCAAGTTCGAAGCCTCTTTGATTTAGACATGGCGAACTGAACAGTGAAAAGAAGAAATTTTATTGCTTGACATTCTTATATTTCAGTCTCCTTGTCCCAACAGATAGTTCAATTCTAAACTAAAATAAGATGAAAGGACAGTTTACCCATTTCAATTGTTGTAAAACTGAGGGAATCGAAAAATAAGCAAGACGGATTGCTATGTAAGCCTTGCATATTATTTTACCTTCCACTAGTTATTGCTAGTAAATGAATCACCATATAAATAGCATAGCCGAATAATATTTTCAGAAAGGAGCTGTTTGTAATATTTTGTGTATTATCTAAGATTTAGGTTAATACATTTACTTTATAGATTATCATGTTTAGATAGCATATATATCTCTAAAATGTATGTTACTCACCCTTCTTTATCTTTAACAGATTAATATTGTCAGTGCTTATACTTGTGCTTTTGCATGACGAATCAATATTCACCATTCTTCCATCACAACAAATAACAAGTTTTGAAACCCACGACCCTTTAAAATGAATATTCATCGTAAGTCTCTGTTGACGTGTTAAGGTAAAACATGTACTAAAAGTATATTTTGGTCAAATTACATTGTACTCTGTTTACTATACGGACTGCATTATACTTATTATTTACGCATACACCAGAGGTTGTTGTATAAGGCTTTGTTCGAGTTTATCTCATTTCAATTAACGTTTTGCAAAAGTAAATATCATCGTCCAAATTAGTTTGACAAGGCAAATTGTATATCGATGGTTGTGAGTCAAAATTTGATATTACCTAAAATCTGTTGAAATTGTTTCAGTTTCTGTAACGTTATATATAATTTAACTTTAACCATTTCAAGAAGATGGATTCCATCTGTTGCACTTGTGTTTTTTTTCTATAAAATGTTAAAAGTGTTAACGAGACTATAATAATATATTGTTCCAATTGCAAAAACAAAGCATCGTTCATTACGGGTATTTTTTGAAAACATAAACATGTTGAATCATTAATTTCAGTCACTCAATAAGAATGATAAAAGAAAGTATGTTAACACCACTATTATAACCTCTTTAATATTTTTTTTAAAAAGGTCA
Source organism: Mytilus galloprovincialis (assembly GCA_037788925.1). NCBI lineage: Eukaryota > Metazoa > Mollusca > Bivalvia > Mytilida > Mytilidae > Mytilus > Mytilus galloprovincialis. Next base: position 83,730,069 of record CM075338.1, read on the forward strand.
GACATAAGTTTTTATCTTTTTTAATTAAGTCTTACATAAACATTTAAAAAAAATGCCAACAAGCCTCATCTTTCAATATTGTAAGCAATACTTAAATATGAGCAGCAGCTTTTAATCTAAAGGATAAACCAATAATGAAAATACAAAATGTACTCTAAAAAAATCATAAATATGTAAAAAAAATATGTTTGTAGTAAAACTGTTGCTCATATATTCATTTTTACTAAACAATATGCTTTGAAATGGCAATGAAAGGGGGAAACATATAAATTTCGTAATGGCTTGGTACTTTTATGGTGTTTGACTAGTGAAATACCTGTCGGCTTTGTTAGAGTCTGAAGTTGTCCTTCGCTATGAAGCCTTAGTTTCATACCATCCTTAATCGTTTTAATCGGAATACCTTGGTCGCATCGTATCCTTATTTGGTGGTGCTTCACACTGTTTTCTACATGAACATCAAATAAATGTAAATTCAAATGTAGGTTATTCATTGATATGATGTACAAAATATTTGGCAAATGAGAATATATTGACTGACTTCAATATCAGGGTTACATTTGAAAAGCGCGCAGTTTTTCTTTGCTGAATCATACATATATCTTATATAAGTAAAACTTGGTGATAACTAATACATAATTATATGCACTGTCAGAGTACAATTTGTTTAGGCTGAAAGAAAATTGCATTTTTTTTACGTTATTGATATTGAGCATAGACGAAACTAAGAGCATATATGGATGACCGTAACAAAAAAAAATCGTATACTGTCACATTAATGCATAGCGGTGATGCACTATGTGGGTACACCTAACTTATACACCTTCTGCTACAGTGTCACATCTTTGTGTTTACATATGTATTATTGATATAGATGTAATTCATCTGCGAAACGGTAATTCAATAACGGTTAGCCAACTCGGGATGGCGTCCGTAACATTTATGTGGGATGATTTCAACTTCACCATCTGAAACTCTTGGTTTAATAGTTTCCTTGTGTGCAGCAACCTCTCAAGGACATCATGATATGAAATACAAGCCCGGGATTATTGTATCATTTGCAAGACATATACTCCGTATGCAGGCGCTGCTGGAATGTTGCTTTAGAGAAATGGAAAATTCACAATTGGGAAGCTGAAATCATCTTGTTTGTCGTTAAGTTTTGTTTTCAACCGACCCTCATTCTCAAGTTTTAGATGTAAGTCAAGACATGTGGCAGACTTAACTATATCTGTAGTAGCCTTTATCTCTAGTTCGATCGATTAGATTCGTTCAACATAGTCACCAAATTTTTTATTATTTAGTGAAAGACCATCATCTATTTAGCGGAACGGAAAGTTAAAGGATATTGCTAACTTTCTTTCTAAGAATTTCCTGTATGAAGTCTGCCTCATAATAATAAACAAACAAGTCAGAAAGAAGAGGGGCACAATTGGTTCCCATTGGAATTCTGACAGTCTTTTAAAAAATTACGTCCTCCAAACGTAACAAATATGTTGTCAATCAAGAAATCAGGCAGTTTGATGATGTCAGTTTCTGAGAATTTTGTGTTTGAATCAGCGTGATTCTTTACACAGTAGGATTTTTGTATCCCTTCCCAAGACAAGATATTTGAATCTACGTTTGGAAACAACTACTTGTGTAAAGTGAAGAAAATTCAAATGTGTTGATACTATTGCAAGGTGAGAGAGTCTTAGATTGTATGAAAATGTACTCTAAAAAATACTCTGGAAATTTTTAGTATCCACATAAATATTTATCTGCACAAACACTTTTTGTGTTAAAACAAATAGATTTACCCGGCACTTAAAGCTACGGAAAAGTCTCAAACAACCACGATATCGCTGTACTGTTTTGTACAAAAACGTTCTTGAAGCTACTGAATTAAACGCATGGCGTTCGTCTCCTAATATATCAGAACAAGTACTGACGGGTATTGAATCTCCTGCGGAGGCCAGGGTAATGAACACATACTGCATAATTGAAAAAGGATTTTGACAATTTTCCTTGGGGTGAATTCAGGCGTTTAAGAAGTGTTCAGTTTAAAATGACCGTTTCAGTATTCAAAACATATATACTCATATATACATTTTTATAAGTGGTAGAGATAAACGTCTGAGCATTGGTATAGATCATTAGCTAGCTTAAAAGCTATCTCTTCACCAAAAAATCAAATGACTTGACTAGTAATTCTTAAAAGTTTAATTTATAGAAAGCAGACAACCCAAACATAACCATCGTGATGTCTTACCTGAACAGTTAATACAAACTTGTTTATCTTTTTTCCAAAACATATGCTTGCACGACATACAAACAGTCAAGGTGTAAGCTTTCTGTGACAATACTCTTGGAGACGAATCTTGATGAAGTGGAAATGGTTTCATATGTAACTGATTGAAGCATTGTATTAAATGAAGTCTTAAACGCCTTGTATTCCAGTTAAGTTTTGAAGGATTTATTGCATAAGCAACTGCTACCATAGACGCTACAGCAAAAAAAACCACTATCTGCATTATTCCTCTGTCTTTGGAACTGACACAAATCAACAAAAACCTGACCCTTGCTATTTCTATCCACCATAGCAAAGATGGCTCTTTTAGTATCTCGCAGTAGATGTCGATTCCAGCTATCAAATACTCTCACAGTATAAGGAGGACAACTTATATTAGATAGGGTTATCCAGTTTTTACCACTGACCTCAATAATTTGTATAAATAGACCTTTTGTTTTTTTATACACTACCAACAATTTGACTAGCGTTTACATGCACATTAAATGCCGCTATATAAACAGTACTTTTAGGAAACATTACTAATCAGTTCATTAAATGCCGCTATATAAACAGTACTTTTAGGAAACATTACTAATCAGTACATAAAATGCCACTATCTTAACATTACTTTTAGGAAACAACACTATTCAGTACATTTAATTTTAATCATTTTAACTAATGTTGAGAAAAAGTTGTTTACAGTACTGAAAATTTCAGTCTTTTTCAGTACTGAAAATTTCAGTCAATTTTCAGTACTGAAAATTTTAGTCATTTTTCAGTACTGAAAATTATAGTCATTTTTTAGTCCTGAAAATTTCAGTACTTTTTCCAGTACTGAAAATTTCAGGCTTTTTTCAGTACTGAAAATTTCAGTCATTTTTAAGTACAGAAAGTTGAAGTCAAATTCAAGACCAAATAAAAAACTACTTTTTGCTATCACAAATATCATAAGCCCCAATGGTGAGTTGGGAATAGAAATATGCTCACTTGGTCCTGTTCCGACCGGCAGTAAAAAGCTTGCCAAAGTGGGGCGTCCGTCGGGCTGTGAAAGATGTATCAAGTTTGCAGCTACGTCCTGTCAGAATGCATATATCGAGGTTAAATTCAATGCCTCATGTAAAGAGAGTGACAAGATCTCTGCACGTTAAGAACCCTTGCAACAACTCTCCTGTTGCACGGCAAAATTTCTGTCCTTTACGTATACACCTTTATTTTCCAGTGGAAGTCGAAATTCCCCCTGATCATCATCCCGATAATATTCCGATTTGCCTCTATTATTACAATCCCAACTATCGTGAAATATTTGCCACTGGACATAAAGCAATCAATAATCAATAAAAATGAATCATCAACAAATATCATAAGTTGGTTTGGGATAAAAACAAGAATTTTATTTTTAAACTCCATGACTATGTATTCTTTCATTTCAACACATTAATAAATTAAAGATGATTCTTTTGATGAACTTTATGACCACATTCTTTATGTGCCTGTTTCAAGCCACGACTTTTCATTTTTGATTGTCGTTATTTGTTGTATGTTATAATTGGTGTTATTCAATGTTTTTGGCGTAGACCAGTGCGGGATTGGGGTTTTTTTTCCTGACGATTAGTTTCGCTAGTTATCAAGAAGACTGTTACAGCTTTCCATGTGCAATGATGTTTTTATTGTTGATTTATATGAAAGACGGAAAAGGAGCTGTCATAAAGACAGTCAAATTCAATCACATAAGCAACAAATACAAAACCACCAGACAGAGGTTACCAATACAGTTTTTCAATATTAAGCAGTCAACACCATACAAGCAGTTCTGAATAGCTCCAACACAAAAAAATAGATGTCATCTAGATGTAAAGCACAATGTCAGAATATCGTTCATCAAACTAAGACGTATCTATAACATGACTTTGTCCGACTTGAACCGATTTTGTCGACGTATGACGTTAAACATTATGGTTATATATTATAGTATCCTTGTTCTGGTGTTGTTAGTTGGGAGGCATACCACATCTCCTTGTTTTATTAATAGAACTAAATATGTAGATTATATATGCAGTCGTCTATATTAAAACTGTTACTCTTTCATACTTTCTTGTAGCACTTGAAATGCAATGAAGTCTTTAATATAGTTCACATTTCTCCTATAGATAGAAAAGATTCTTCTGATACCATGACAGTTTGTTATCAATAATAATTTCAAAGTTATTTAAAAGAATAAGCACACGTTTCAAGATATTTTTTTTAACCTTGGATCAAGTCAGGAACCTGTAGTCTAGTGGTTGTGGTTGGTTCATTAGACATGTTACGAAAAGGTATATTCTCGACGCTGAGGTTGACAAATTAGACTGTAAATTAAGGGACGGTGTCAAAACATTGATTATAATTTAAACAGGTAAACTTTTAATCTTGTGCGTCTTGGGAAATTCAAATCACATTTATCTAGAACATCTTAATGTAACATCCTATGATGATAATTGCTTTTGTGATATTATTTCTGGCTATCATAAGACATGAAAAGTGTATTCGTGCAGAAGTGGGTCGGCTAGAAAAGGGGGGGGGGGGACTAAGAGTTATACAAGTTCATTCGATTATAGATTGATAATATAATCATATTAAGCTAAATAGATATTAGTTTTGTTGTTGTATTACAGTTCCTGAAAAAGTTCATTCTGTCGCTCCACTAATCATACAAGGAGCTCTATAGTCTGGTTGATTTTTCTCTTTCGAGTGTCTTCATAAGCTTCCAATGACTGAAAGTTTTTAAGTGCTTTATAGCGCGTTCGACATATATCCAACACTCTGATCTAGAAAATTCTTTTTTTTATATTTTCTTCTTTCTACTCGTGGTTAAGCTTCTAAGTTGGTGGCGTCTGTAGGGGTAAACATTTTCGAAGAACACATATGACAGACAGAAGCTAACGCCCACCACTGAACTACAGGCCCCTGACTTAGGACAGGCTAATAAAAAGAATTGCGGGCTTTAACATTTTTTTTATATGTCTTGCCTTTTTATCGCCCTATTCAATCCGGACTTTTTATTAGTTTATTCAGCCTTGTTTGACATGAATTGTCATCCTGCCTATTTTGTGTAAAGTTGCTCATTCTGTCATTTTTTTAATCTCGACACACCTGTCCTGTCTGTTTTCAAATTGAATCCTTGACCCCTCCCCCTTCCGGAAAACAGATACCTCCGTAGAGTAGTAGGTACACATCCAACAGATTTGATATAAAAACGCCATAAATATTTTTAGAGAACCCCTAGCATTGTTATCTTAAATAGAGAAAAGACCCATCGATCATCGGTGATAATTTTACTATCGTCATTTTTTAATGAAACGGTTGGCGAATTTCCACAAAACGTTTAAGGAATTTATAAAATACAAAATATCTGCACAAAGTGGTGTTAAGGTGTAAATGCAAAGTCATTATGATATCATGCATTTGAAACACTGCAGGGATGTTCAATCGGTGAGTAGTGGGGCATGTATTACACAAACCTCTTATCGTTCTGAACATGAAATATTTGCCACTGGATGTAAAGCAACCAACAATCAATAAATCACAAACCCCTTATAAAGAAAATACAAATTGAGCTGTAGCTGTTCAAATTAAGACAAAGTTGTAAGGAAATAAAGGGAAAAATACATGTATTCAAAGATACATGATCGCGAATAAATTTCCTAAAACTATAATGCAACATGTTTCAAGTTGAAATTGTAAAATAAAATCCTGTTTAAGGTGTTTTAAAATAGACCCAGTTAAAAAAATAGGTGTTAAACAAGTGGATCAGAATTCATACACTCCTTTGTTTGATTTTCATAACTTTATAATTACATTAGATGTATGTTTCATTATAATACTTTATTTCGATAGGCTAACTGCACACCACGTGTTATTCCGTAAGCAATTGCATCACTCAATAAAACTTTTCTTTCATGATAACACGTGGTCCAGCAATAAAGTGCACAGGTGTATAAAATACAAAAATTTTAAAATTCGTGTTTTCACGATCATAGCTAAAAAAATGTAATTATAAGTATTTCCGCGCTTCATACAAAATGTACTTTGGTCAACGCTTTTACACCCCAATAAATTTACAAAAAGAAGCATTCAATTCTTAAATAAAAATTACCGTAAGAAACCTCTTCACGAGTAGGTATAAACTAGATTATAATACCAGGTTATTTGAAAGACCTGTTAAGGGCTCGCCGAAAAATAGACCACTTTCGAGTTCATCCGTCACCGGCAAAAACTCGTCAATTATGCACGCCTTTATGACGTCATTTACCAGATAGAAGGGGTCGCCTGTATCCCTGCACTATTTACGTTCATCAAGCGTCTTAGTGATCGTCTTTGTGCAGGATAAACTAGAAATAATGGTTGCTCTGTAGGTATATACTGACAATTCCCTAATGACAGCAGTGTTGATTGTCAATTTTGATAATTCAGTTTGCCGAATAATTCGTACAATATAGAATTATAGTTTTCCAACCACTCGCTCAACATTGGAAGGAAGTTACGACGCCCCTAAACGCACAAATGACGGTGATAAAGGCGCGTATAATTGACGAGTTTTTTTCCGGTGACGGATGAACTCGAAAGTGGTCTATTCACACACGTATGAACCCCGTGTCTCCGTTGCCCGCACATTAACTGCATTTACATGAACAATTGTTTTTGCAGTGCTATCTATTTCTCATATTTCTTATGGAAAAATGTTATTGAATATTCGTTCCATACGGAATTTCCTCTAAAAGGATCAATGCAGGTTTTTAAATTATATTCAATGTATACACAGGTAATCTTTTTTTGTGTTTTGACACAACCCCACATTTAAAATGTAATTTGTCACATCAGCGTCGTGAATATACCTTTTCGTAACATGTCTATTTCGGTCATATTTGTTGATTGTAAATAGACCACTTTCGAGTTCATCCGTCACCGGCAAAAACTCGTCAATTATGCACGCCTTTATGACGTCATTTACCAGATAGAGGGGGTCGCCTGTATCCCTGCACTATTTACGTTCATCAAGCGTCTTAGTGATCGTCTTTGTGCAGGATAAACTAGAAATAATGGTTGCTATGTGGGTACTTACTGACAATGCCCTAATGACAGCAGTGTTGATGGTCAATTTTGAGAATTCAATTTACCGAATAATTCGTACAATATAGAATTATAGTTTTCCAACCACTCGCTCAACATTGGAAGGGAAGTGACGACGCCCCTAAACGCACAAATGACGGTGATAAAGGCGCGTATAATTGACGAGTTTTTTCCGGTGACGGATGAACTCGAAAGTGGTCTATTGGTTTGTTATACATTAGGCAGTTAATATTCTGATATGAATTGTTTCATATTCATATTTCACATGTTTAAACCTTTTATAGCGACTTTTACTCACTCTATCAAGGCCGTACAGTCGACTACAATTGTGTATAACTACCTAATCATGGCCGACACTCGGCTAACCGAGAGATAGGTAGGTTAATCTATATTGAGTATGCGGCTATATCGGCAGAGGGTCTGTTAATCGGGTTGGCTAAAGTCTGTTAATCAGGTGTTATCGTGAAAATCAGTACAAGGTTAGACTGTTTCATTGTATAACTTTTTAATTATATTTATATCATAAAAACTATTCATGTCTGACAAAATGATTTGGAGTACTGAATCCAGTGGTGTAATTATTTTTTGTCTAGCTTCAATAAACAATCTATAAAATGAAAAGGCGAATTACTCATCAGTAAATTTATACACATTTTACACACACAAAATGTACACAAAAATGACAAGTTGGTTGGGTTTACTTGTATGCAATCTTTGAACATCTTTTGAACATCGAAAACAGACGGGCATTATGTTTGTTTACCATATTAACATCAATATGTAAAAAATCTACACGAAAAATTGTATTTTGGTGACATAAATCCATTTTTTTATAAAATTATGGTCTGTTAATGGGTCGGATGTATAAAACTCGGTCTATTAATTGGTCTGTTAAGAGTTATGAATGACATTACAAGTATAATTTAATTGCTATATGGGGTGTTATCTGAATAAAGAGATAGGCTCAAGATTAGTGGCAAGAATAATAGATGGAAACAACACATGAACAATGAAACATAAGTTTAGACAATGGCATCTGAAAATTGATAGAAATGATTTTAAAAAGTGTAAAATCAAAGAAATATTAATTTCATCAAAGTATGGTCGCATATATCTCATGTGGATTCTGTTTCATTGATATGAATGGCACCAATTTGTCATTTACATAGTTAACAAGTACATAAATCAGAGATAAACTTAATGTTTTAATTTTTTTTCTCAAATGAACTGAAAATCAAATATGTTTATAATGCAAACAAATATAGACAAACATTTCAACATCAACCTTTCTCTACACCACCTTGAAGGTCACTAGATAGAAAAACAAGCACAAGAACTTTTTTACATAAATAAGGCTGTTAGTTTTCTCGTTTGAATTATTTGTACATAGTCTTATCGGGGTCTTTTATCGCTGACTATGCGGTATTAGCTTTGCTCATTGTTGAAGGCCATTTGGTGACCTATCGTTGTTAATGTTTGTTTCATTTTGGTCTTTTTGTGGGTAGTCGTCTCATTGGCAATCATACCACATCTTCTTTTTTATATGTTTGTGGATTGCGAGTCGGCTAAATGACTTACGATATCGTAGGAATACATCACTACTCAAAAAATATAATTAATATTGTGCATTTATTGTGATTTACAGGCATATACAATTGTCTTTTTCTTACACATTATTTCAGCACCCAACACTAATATTAACAAAACTTACTAATGTCTATTTCTTGTTCAGAACCACGGTTTAGAACTTGGTACTGGCATTTCCTTAGGCGGCAGAAAATGAGAATGATGACTCGGTACAAAGAAAAATACATACCGGAAATAAACTCCTCATACATACTAGGATTGAAATTTGATATTTGCGCCTTATATTTCCGCCAGAAACGCATTTCGTCTACGAAAAAATCATCAGTCACGCTCGAAAAAAATGTTTAAAAGGCCAAAAACAAAGTTGAAAAGCATCGAGGAAATACAACGCATACCGAAACACATCAGCGTATAGCTCCGGCGTGTTAAAAATCATTTACGCTGCCAATATGCTTTAACCGTGTATTGGGCGTACTAGAAGCGTACTTTATCCGGCGTTCAAGAAACGTATGTTGGCGTATGTTGTATGTTTTTATGCTGCATAAAAAGGAGTAGGTCCAGTAAGACCCCTTTTTGGCCCAAAAATATAACAGTTTTACAAAATTGTTAAAATGTTAACTTTTAGTTATTTATTGGACAGTTGAATGCTTCTGGTACATAAATATGGGCTGTTTTTGACAATACAATGCACATATATCGGGTTGTAGCACCATTAAGTCATGCTTAAGTACTGAAATCTTCAAAATTCTATCATTTTAGTTAAATTTTAGACGGTTTCCATGTAAAACGAAAGTGGCCGCATTCGTGTTCATCCTTAATATTGAAATGTAAGTTGTATTTTTTGATAATACATAACATATATAAAGGTTGTGAATGAACACGGATGCGGCAACTTTCATTTTTGACAAAAACCATCTGAAAAGTGACGTTTTTTGGTATATTTGAGAGATATTTCATATTTGAGCTTGAATCGGATCGTTTTTTATGTCTAAATCAGTTAAAATCTTTCACTTATACTAATTGAATCAAGTGAGATAGACACTTTTAAAGTGCTTAAAAAAGTGGTCAAAATCTTTTGTCAGATGAAAACTGAAATTTGAGGCCAAAATGAGTCCTTACCGCGCCTACTCCTTTCCTCGGGGTGTAGCGCTCATCAAGCGTATTTACTTTCCTTCAGTAGCTAGAGGTATAGGAGGAGGGTTGTTATCTCATAAACATGTTCATCCCCTCCGCAATTTCGCGCCTGTCCCATTTCAGGAGCCTCTGGCCTTTGTTAGTCTTATATGATTTTTAATTTTAGTTTCTTGTGTATATTTCGGAGTTTATTATGACGTCCATTATCACTGTACTAGCATACATATTTTTTAAGGGGCCAGCTGAAGGACGCCTACGGGTACGGGAGTTTCTCTACATTGAAGACCCATTGATGGCCTTTGTCTGTTGCCCGTTCTATGGTCGGGTTGTTGTCGCTTTGACACATTCCCCTTTTTCTTTCTCAATTGTACCTTTGTATTTAGACGTACTTCAAACGTGTGTACGCGCATTGAACGATTGCTAAGCATTCCTATGGCGTGCAACTAACGTATACCGACTTTGTCAGATTTCTCTGTAAGTTTGGTGCTGAGCTCGCCGGTCTATCCGCCAATGTGTGACGCCGGCATAAGGTATTATATTCCTGAGGTAGAAAAGCCTAAGTATGTCAAAGAAAACGCATGGAATTTAACCAGCTGCATTGCAACACATGACAGATTCATAGATGTTACAGATTTTGAACAGACAAAAAAATAAGGCTGATTGATAACTTGGCGTAAATAATAAATTCATGGGAATTCGAGTTGCCAATCAGTCCTAATTTGAAGTAATACACCCTTTTAATGAAATGCAGTAAAAAAAAATAAAAATAAAAGTGCTCTTTCTTTTACGATACTGTTGCACCGTATTGTAATGTTTTCGTCATAAGTAAATCTCATTTTTTTTCAATGTGAAAATATAAACTCAAGGTAGTAAGACTATTGCCGTGGCTAAATAACTCTTAACTGACACGATTTAAATTGTCCAACCTATTAACAGACTGTATTTCCCTAATATTCATTGAAATGTGGCATAACTCAACTTATATAACAATTATGAAATATTTATCAATGACAATTGATTTTTTAGAACCAAAGTACTACTTTGTGTCCTTTAAATCATATCTACAATGGTTTTTGGCCTTTTATCTAAAATATTGCTATGAGTACAAGCATACTTGCGCGACGCCTTTTCGTTTTACTTAAAATTGCGCAGGCTATGCATTTTTTTTTAATGTAGGAAAATATTCTATGATAGATATCATTTTGTCAGACACTTTTCTTTTTTTGATGTGATTCTCATAATATGCCAAAAATCTGTATATTTAAACAGAGTTTAACATTAAATTGTGAGTTTTACTCTTAACAGACGTATAACCAACCCGATTAACAGACCCACCGCCGATATAGCCGCATACTCAATATAGATTAACCGACCTATATCTTTCGGTTAGCCGAGTGTTGGCTGTGCTAATACTTTGGTGAATTATTATAGTTGTATCATTGAAAATTATAACCACATTCCTTTTTTTTACCAACACTGATATTTTCTATTCAACGGCAAGAAAAAAGAACTTTGCTTCTTATTGTTCTTTGAGTGTTTTTAATATAGCATAAGAATTTTGTCAGCAGTAGATTTTGAATGAAAAGCTGGACTAATTTTTAGGGTAGTAAGGCAGAATCCAATTAAAATACATAATTATTCTAAATATGAAAAGAAATGTAAGTTAAATCTCCACAAAACAGTAACACTTCTAGCAAAGATATTATTTTTATTCGGTTTTCTTCATCTTTTACGTTACAAGTAAAAGAGTGTTCATTTGCAAATAATGCCTTTTTTTGTCCTTGACCTAAAGCACATTCAAAATAGATTAGTTTAAAAGAATTATCTAAACTACAGACAAATTTTTCACCTATGAAATCAAAGTGAATAACTGGTATCACATGATGGGAAATGAACACGAATCGAGTCTTCACAAGAATTTAACAGTAACTGAACACATTTTAGATAATATTATAGAAAGTTCAATATGATTTTTTTTTTGGTCGTGAACATGTTTTATACAACCTTACTTTATTTCTTTCTTGTTGTTCAAATTTCTTGGTCCTCAACAGTAAAGTCAGTCCTGTAAGCTCTAACCAATAATGTCTCAAATACAACTTTTAGATGCAACAAGAATGCTCAAGCTGAAACGTCTCGCCTGCTTTTCTATTCACGAATTATTTTATGCTGATAGACCAAGTAAATAGTTTTAGTACAGGTATCACATAAATCACACATTGTCAAAGATCCATGAAAATGAAGTCAATGTGAGATAAATCAATTTAAGTCAGAAAGACATGCTTAGCTGACAATCATTATACACACGTAATATAGTTTTGCTTTTGCTTATCTCATAAAAGAAACAGCCCTAACCATGAAAATTACATATTGACCAATGAACCTTGAAAACAAAGTCAAGGTGACTCTTCAGATGAACCCTGCTAGACAGACATTTTTAAATCATAAAATCATTTCATTCATTAGTATTGCTTAAAGAAAAAGACAAAAACAAAATTTAACATTGACCAATGACCTGTGCAAATAAGACAAATAATCGTACACAAGATGCATAGAAAACTAATGACTATAAAGCAACACGAACCCCACCATGGGTTTGATTTCGATGCTCCTGAAGGGTATGCTGATCCTGCTCCACATATAAATGCAGCAACCATCCTGTTGCTTATGTTATTACAAACCTGGTTAATAGTCTAATTCGGTAGTTCACTCATAGGTGAGTGAAAAATTAACATAATACAAATAGAAATTTGTTTTCAAGCAGTTGCTTGACATTGAAAATGAGGTCAAGTCCAACAGATATAAAACAGACTTTCGTTATACATGTATAAGCCACAAGGTATGAAGCCTCCAGATCAAGTCAATTACCATATAAAATATCAAGCTCAATACAAATAGCTAACGCCGTAGGATTGTTATCTGTATATATTATAATTTATCATTCAATTTGCAGTCTCCATGATAAACTAGAACAAGATATTTCTAATAATAACATTAACGGTACCAATTTTTCTGCACCAGATGCGCATTTCGACAATACATGTCTCTCCAGTGATGCTCGTGGCCAAAATATTTTAAATCCAAAGCGTATATAAAAGATGAAGAGCTATAATTGTAAGTTCACCAATTTGACCCTTAAAATTAGATCTATGAATATTTTTTAGTTATTGCTATAATTTTTTTTTAATTATCCGTAGTTATGGATCGAGTATTATACACATATATATTTTTTTTAAATTCTGTATTTTACTGATAAATATACTCACTTTTAAAGTCAACATCACACTTTTACACTAACAGCAGTAACTGCAGGTGAGCTACAGAGTTCTGTGGATCCATTTATCTATATATCCCTATGAAGATTTCTGTTTCCCTAGTTTGGTAAAATAATTAAGCTCATTAGTATGCAGAGGAAACCAGTTTTTACAATTTTAGATAAGTTAACGGACAATGATAACGGATACAAATTATGAATGTAGCAAAGTCGGCTAAAACAAATATGACAACCAATTCTTTTAAATGGATTTTTGAAACTTTTCTGTAGGCTGATAAGACTTGAAAGAAATTATTTTGCCAAACATGCCCAGAGCATGAGGAAAATTAATTCTCTGCAACTTAAAATGCAGGAACTAAATAAAGTAAAAATGAAGCTTTGCTGCAGTAAAATATAAACTTGTGTAGCAACAGATCAAAATGATTAGATCTATTCGTCAACCCCCCCCCCCCCCCCCACAAAAAAAAATCCCATCAAATGATTGTTCCCTTAAAACAAAACAACCCTGACCATGGCAACCATAAAAGAACCATTGTAGAAAAGTTACAGATTTCATAACAATTGACCCGGAGACAAGTTATTAAGTTAAACAGTTTTGATGGCAACATCAAGTGGTGGATCCAGAAAGTGGGGCCCCGCTGACTGCCTAAGAGGGGCCCGCTCTAGTAAAGCTTCAGTGATTCCCTATATAAGCAAGCATTTTTTTTTCTCCCCAAAAAGGGCGGCTGCACCCCTCTTAATCCGCCTCTGACATCATTTCGGCAATTCGTAAGAGATTTACTTGTTATCGAGTTGCGAGTTGCGAGTTGCGAGTTAAGAAAGTCGGGTTGCAAGTATTGAGTTGTGAGTAACTAAAGTCGAGTTGTGAGTTACAAAAGTCGAGTTGCGAGTTTCAAAAGTTGAGTTGCGAGTTATAATAATAATAATACATGTAATAACTCATTAGGATTAAACCAATTTTCAATAAGGCTCTCTACATACAATATCAACTACATATAAACATAACAATTATTAATCTACTAATATACAAATGTAAACAATAGATCATCTAAATACACGAACTATAATTACAACAACAACAAGGTGCTCTGCAGGGCACATCTTTATACGACCGCAGTGGTCCAACCCTGAACGGTTGGGGCAAATTTGGTCACAATATTCAAGCTTGATACTGTCTAAATTTGGATTATGATCGAATTTTTGACATAATAAAGGTTTTGGTCACAAAATAAATGTGGCTAGAGATATAACACATCATCTGTACAATACTGTGCAATTGAATATATAAAAACGAAGATGTGGTATGATTGCCAATGAGACAACTACCAACAAAAAGACCAAAATGACACAAACATTAACAACTATGGGTCACCGTACGGCCTTCAACAATGAGCAAAGCCCATACCGCATAGTCAGCTATAAAAGGCCCCGATAAGACAATGTAAAACAATTCAAACGAGAAAACTAACGGCCTTCATTCTGTAAAAAAAAAAAAAAAATGAACGAAAAAAAACTATGTTACACATAAACAAACGACAACCACTAAATTACAGGCTTCTTCTTGAAACTTTTCAAAATTCGAATTACGAAAAATTTTGAAAAAAAAGGAATCCCTTTAAAAATTGTAAACTAACCCCCCACAACAAAAAAAAGGTATGGAAAACACCCTTTAAGCAATAACCCTTAAACTCAATCCCATCATTTCCCTTGTAGGATGGAACCTTGTATTACAATTTCAGAGAGATTCTTTCACCTAAACAAGTTTTTGTTTGGAAACTAGAAACATGCTATTATTTTTTTTGCCCTTTTTTGGCCCCTAATTCCTACATATTTTGGACAATTATTCCAAAACTTAATCCTAGGCTCCCCTTTGTTATATGGAACATTGTGGTACAATTTTAGAGAGGTCCATACAATTACACACAAGTTATTGTCTTGAAACTACAAAAATGCTTGCTTTTGGACCCTTTTTGTCCCGTTAATTCTAAACTTTGAACCTATAACCCAATAAACGAATCCAAACCTCCTACTTGTGGTTTTAAACATTTTGGTACAATTTCAGAGCAAATGAAGTACGTATACACAAGTTATTATCCTTAAACGAAAAAAATCCTTGTTTTGGGCTTCTGATTCAAAAACGGTTGAAACAACCATCCCCAAAATCGATCCCAACCTTCCTTTAGTGGTATTGACCCTTCTGAAAAAAAATCACAAAGATCTACTTTTTTAAACTAAAGAAACTGTCCGGAAACCAAAATGTGTCTTCGGACGACGCAGATGACGACAACGACATCATAACATTATACGATCCAAAACAATTGTTTGCGGTCGTATAAAAAACACCTATAGTATACATTGTGGCTTAACTCATACATTTGACACGTTAAAAATATAATGACTTGTAAGAGTATTTGAAAGCAGATATACTTTTTTTTTAATTATTTCACTGGATAATGAATTCCACACTTTTTGACCACTAAAAGAACCAGATGCTCTACAGGGCGCATCTTTATATGACCGCAGAGGTTGAACCCTGAACAGTTGGGGCAAGTATGGACACAACATTTAAGCTTGATATACAGCTCTGAATTTGGAGTTTAATTAAAAACATTTGTAGTTGACACAACATAGTTTTTCTGACACAGAATGAATGTGGTCTAAGGACTTAAACTTAAAAACTTTAAGATTTTAAATTGGACATTTATATCATATGCAACTATTACAGTCATAATAACGTTCGATAACTCTGCATGTGACTGGTTCAATTAGGATTTTTTACTGGTTACCTGATGAATTATTTAAAGATAATTAAAAAATATATTTAGTTCACCTCGGTTTATATCCATTCGATGTCTTCTTTTATCAATATAAAATAATATTGCAAAGAATTTCATTGATAATCGGACAACACTAACCGGTATAGGTATTGTCAAAACATGCATCTACATGGGTATTGTCAAAAGTTACATCGTGATGAGGTGCCATGTTTGTTTTCTTTGATCACGTTGATGTTATGACTTAATTAATATCTCCTTAATCTAGCTATGTCTAAGGCTATTCTTATTGTAACAATAACGTGTCATATTTAATTGCAATATAAACAGTGAAAATAAATTGAATTATGTGCATTAACAAAATAAGTGTCGAACATCCTCTACGTTTGAAAATTATTTTTCGCCATTGTTCAAAATTTTATAAAAATAACAACAGCATGTTTAAGCTTGATAAAAGGGAACCAATGTTCGATTATATGACTGAAAACGCGAACATCACACAGTTATTTAATTTTCATTGTAAAAATCGTACAAATTATATTTTTACCATGTCGCCCCACGCTGTCAATTTGGTCGCCATCTTGAAAAATAATAGCAGATTTTCTGAAAATAGCTTATTTTCAAATCAATTTGGAAGGGACATAATACAAAATTAAACTATTCTGTATACGATATTTCAAATATTTATGAATATAATGATAAGCACAAAGACCCACAATTATTTCATCTGTTCTATTTAAATCGCAATTCAAGGTTAAAGACGACAGAAACTTCAATATTTATCGTAGTTGTATGATTTAACAGTGTGAACTATCGAGGCAACAAGACAAATTTTCAAAAGCATTTGGAAGGGAGAAGATCAAAATTTAAACTATTCCAAAAGGAATATTTATATTTCTAAAGATATGAGGAATTACTTTATAGACCCACACTTTTAGTATCATGAACTTAAAGTAATGTATTTCATCGATTCCAGAAAGCCCCTATGCATTTCTATACATTTTACTTGGGCTTGATACGGGTGATGTGTGACGTCACTAAAGTCACGTGATGACTGCTATAGTTGGATATGCCAAAATCTAAGTACACCGTTAGATTTGGCATATCAAAGAACCCCAATAATTCATTTTTTTATGAAATCAAACAAAGTTTAATTTTGTACCCTTATGGTCTCTAATTTCTAAACTGTGGGGACAAAAACTCCCAAAATCAATCCCAACCTTCCTTTTGTCGTCATAAACCTTGTGTTAGAATTTCATATATTTCTATTCACTTATTCTAAAGTTAATGTGCAAAAACCAAGAAAAATTCTTGTTTGGGACCTTTTTTGGCCCTAATTCTTAAACTGTTTGGACCAGAACTTCCAAAATCAATCCCAACCTTCCTTAAATGGCCATAAACTGTTTGTGTAAATTTCATATGTTTCTATTAACTTATACTAAAGTTAAAGTGCGAAAACACCAAATGTCTTCGGATGACGACGACGACGACAACGACGACGACGACGACAACGACGACGGCGACAACGACGACGGTGACAACGGCGACAACGACGACGACGCCAACGTCATACCAATATACCACCGCGACAAATGTCTGTTCTTCGAATATAGTCCCTAGTGTTTACTCTTTAAAACTAATATGATATGTTATTTGTAACTTTTCTTTTCATTTAGAATACATATTTCAATATCAAAAAGCTTCCCAAATTTTAAATTGCTGGATAGTATTACAGCTTTATGTTTATTTACTTTAATCTCTGGTTGATCAGCTCTTCAGCGGCCGGTAACACCGACGTTGTCTTTAAGATCTATAAAATATATAAGTTTCTCACTGAATGTATACAAAGAGGGTTTAAAAGCTATGCAATTATCAAATATATACTTATCAAGCTTCATGTAAATTATTTAACAATGAAATACATAAATTATGAAATTTGGAGTTTTACCAAGGGAGCTAATAATTAATTAATAACACATCCGCATCGCTTCCCTCAATTTTATTCTATCACCAATAGCACGGGTGTCATTCGGTTTATCGGGAGAAATGATCGTGAAAGAATATCTAACGGCGGTCAAGTATTCAGAGACGATCGAGAAAGTTCTGGTAACGGATCGTGAAAGACATTTAATGTACATTTTTGTTCAAAATCTTTGAAAAAATCGCTTTATTTTCAAAACGCGGAACGAATCAAAACAAAAAAAATATGTCTGTCAAAATGGTTTAACTTCCTCAACATAATGGTAAAATTAGATAGAGAAAATATGCAGTACTTTATGAAAAAACACAAAAGGCGCAATGCTTGTCTATGAAATTAATTACAAATAACACGCTTTTTGTACCTATAATGGTCATATTTCAGTTTATCGTGATATATTTGAAATTTCATCTTTGGTGTATCTGATAGTACAGTAAAATTAAGGTATATTCTTCTCTTAAAAGCATTAATTTGTTTATGAAAACCTTGAATTTGTTGAATATCCATAAAACTTGATAATGAAAGATCAGGCAACGCATTATTTTGATCGTGAAAGATAATGCAAGACCAAACTTATTACTAGTAATCAGACAGAAATCAGTATTTCTTTTACCATTTGATAAACCTCCAACTGGTTGAAGCCTGTTACTTCATTTTGTATTTTAATAAGGATGAACATTAAAGCTATTTTTCTTTATTCGACACTTTACCTCGAAATTTAAAAAAACAACAATTAAAAAACAGCTCTGAGAATCGGTCAAGTGCAATTCAGGCAGATCAAAATTATTTAGCCAATAATATGGATATGCAACGTTTAAACCAAAATAATATCCATCAAACAAAAAAATACAGCAAAACAGCATCTTTCATCAGTAATTTGAGATTGAACGATTTTGTGCAACAGTACTTTCTTAAGGTAGTTCGGGGATTTAAATTTTCGCGCCGTCTGCGCATAAAGTTGCGCATTGATATCGTAAGTGATGTACATAGTCGTAATTTTCCGTAACAGTAAAATATGATCCTTTAAATAATCTTTTTTATTCAAATGCATTGAGAAAGAGTTGAATAACTTTTAAATGCAATTTTAAAACTTAATAAAATTTATTGTTACAATTGTCATTGTTGAAATAGGACTTCCGTTCTAAAAATAAATGCCATGTTTTTGACGAAGGAGAAGAATGAAAAGAGAATAACTCACATTTATCGAACACGTGAACTGCTTTTCATGAATACTGTAATGCAGATCGAAATTAAGTTCTGTATATACAACGCAGATGTGGATTGATTAAACTATATACTACAGACTATAGAATACCAGAGCGCAAATGCTGTAATGTCTCGTCTGCTTTACTTATGATTGTTAATTTTTGGAACGTCTATAATACCAAGGGTGTTCTAGAAGTGTCAAATGCGCTTTATGTGCTTAATGTATTTTTGTCCATCTGATGAGCTTAGCCTTTTCAATTGAATTTTATAGTTCGTTCTTATGTTGAACTGTTCATCACTGTCTCAGGTTAGGGGAGGGTTGGGATCCCGCTAAAATGTTTAACCCCGCCACATTATTAATAGATGTGCCTGTCCAAAGTCGGGAGCCTGTAATTCAGTGGTTGTTGTTTGTTTATGTGTTACATATTTGTTTTTTCGATCATTTTTTTTAATACATATAAGGCCGTTATTTTTATCGTTTTAATTGTATTACATTGGCATATAGCTCTATGCGGCATTGGCTTTGCTCCTTTTTGGAGGCCGTACGGTGACCTATAGTTGTTAATGTCTGTGTCATTTTGGTCTCTTGTAGATAGTTGTCTCTTTTGCAATCATACCACCTCTTCTTTTTTTTTAAATTAGGATTATCAATAGTTCATACAAAGAGCGCAGGGTCAGATGAACCATGACATACAGATCTCTACAAATATCCCTTAGACCAAAAAAATGTGTTCCGATCGTTACAATGCATAAGAAACTGACAAATGTATTAGTTATGCTTCGCCAATTAATTCGAAACATAAGGTCAAAAGTATTAAGAACCCTTACCGACAGCCAGACATAGACATCTTACTATCATTCAGTATATCAAGTACAATTGACGTCATCATGGTCATATACATGAAACATGCAGACAGACTTGTACACCATACACGAAATACCATTGCACTATTGCATACAGGTATATATCCAAAAGGCTAAACAACCTTAAACAAACATTGCCGAATGATGCATGATAATGAGTTCGATGTTACTTGAAACCTTGCAGAAGTCGAAAAGTACAACTCACAATCATAACAACAGACAGTTATCCTAAAGCTTAACGAATCTGCGATACGGACTTGACCACAAAAATGAATCTTCATCCATGAAATCAGGCAAATTCGGGGTCAAGTTAATCCTGTATGACGGACATGTAGTTTATAGGATCCAATATACAAAATGTGGGTATCCTATAACTCATGATGAGTGAGTACTCCACATGACAATAAAAAGCTTCATCCTATAATCAACCAACTATTTTACATTTCATTTTCTGGAAATATTAATACTTTGAATAGCTTAAACCTATTGAGAATGTTGACCTATATAGCTTTTTTCAATACCAATAACAAATATTAATGATGATCTAATTGAAGAATAAGTTGAACGTCTTCGTGGCATCAAATCTTTCACGATCCTTTTCACGATCTTCAAAAATGCGGCACGATCCGAAAAATCAAATTTTGTGTAAATAGTTTCTTTATTTACCAAGTTTCAGATTATGTTATACAAAATAACTATGAGAACCATTTGATTATTTCAAATAGAAAGCCTTTATTCGTATTAAAGTAGGTTTTCTAGTCGAATTTGTGAAAACAATCATGTTTGTTTACATTTTGTATGTCATTGAAATGTCGAGTAGCAATCTACCTTTTGTTGTTTTGTAATAACTATGTACTTTTAAAACTAGTTATTCTCACATATTGATCATAATGTTGAACCATTTTGACAGACAGTTTTATTTTGTCGTAAATTTGTCTGTGTAATAAATTATAAATTAGAATATGTATTGACCTTTCATACGTCTTCTCGATTAAATGTCTTTCACGATCCGTTACCCGAACTTTCACGATAGTCTTTCAATACTTGACCGCCGTTAGATATGCTTTCACGATCATTTCTCTTGATAAACCGAATGACACCCGTGAATAGTTTTAACACCTAGTCTGATCAAGTCTTGACCAGTAAGGTGCTGAAAAGTGTCATCTTTTATCCTCTCATCTTAAAACTTTTCAATTTAAAAGATTTTGCAGATAAAGTTCTGCAAGAGCACGTTGTATAGCAGACGAGGTGTTGATAGTATGAAAATAAACCCGAAAAAAAATATCCGGCTTCGTATGTTTTCGGTTATTTTCGGAAGTCTACCACCACCACATAATTAAAAAAGCACTGAATATAATTGATTAATCTGAACATAATGAAAAGGGCACACATAATCGAGAAAACAAACGCTGAAAATAATTAAATGATCACAGCATATACTAAATATGAACAACGGAAGACAGCTATGGCGTTCCATATTCCTTGTCTGTCCTATTATATTCATCTATGGTATTTGAAATGAAAATAAGCACAAAACCAGTCATTTTAACAATTAAGATTCTATCAAGGAACCCTTTTGAGTTGACTATATCAGAGACGAAAACAAAATGTGTACAACGGATATAAAAAAAGAAGATGTATATGATTTCAAAAGAGAAAACTCTCCACAAGAGACCAAAATGACAGAAACTATACCAAATATAGGTCACTGCACGTTATCAACAATGAGCAAAACCCATACAATATAGTCAGCTATAAAACTTAAAAGGCCCCGTAATAACAATGTAAAACGAGAAAACTAACGGCTTATTTATGTACAAAAAATAAACGAAAAACAAACTGAACACATAAACAAACAACCACTAAATAATTATACAAGACAAAAAGAAAAGGACAGTACAAAATATGTTAAGAATCTAATCTAAAATCAAAATCAAAATCAAAATAAATATTTATATATAGAGAAGGTGACTAGATGCTCTACAAGGGAAATTTGCATATTTCGAATTCTACTTAATATGTTATTTACCAGCAATTTAAAAATTAATAAATACATATTTGAACAATAAAACAAAGAATTTTCATCATAGGATCGGGATATTGTAACTTGATAAAGGAATTCGAATGTGAAATGGTAGTAGCTAACCACGGATCCAAGAACAGACATGTATTATATATGTCAATAAACACGATATTAAAATATGAAGATGTGGTATAATTTCCAATGAGATTTCTGTTTACTACAAGCTTTAGCTACTGGAAGAAAAATCTCCAGTAAAATTAAATTTTATCAAGGATTGGAGAGGCCTTGTTATCTGAAAGACAGAGAAAACAACATGATTTTTTTTTATATCAGGCACTTTTCAATATTCCCAACTATAGAATCCGACAAACTAACGAAAAAGTTTTTTTTTAGTGAGAACAACAATTTATCAAACCACATTTATATCTTCAATATAAAAATAAAGAGATGTGATATGATTTTCAAAGTTTAAAAAATAAATGGATTTAAGCAATTATAGTCGGCTATAACAGGTTCCGACATGAAAAATAAGAATGAATACACAAACTGACGGCCTTATTCATAATAAAACAATTTACGAAAAACATATATGACATACACGAACCAACGACAAACACTAAACTACGGGCTCTTGACTTAAAACGGGTACATAAAGTATTTGGCGGGTTAAAAATGTCTGTGTGTGCTCATTTCCCCCCAAAACTATCACAACACAAGACCAAACGATAAAAAAAAAATCAGTTGCAATGATCGGATCATCATTCAATACTATCAATGACGATATCAGATCAGGTGCGGGATCCAAACCACGGAACACCCTGAAACTTCACAAAATAAAAAAAAATCGAAAAACTTGAATGGGGTTTCAATCACCAAAACTCCCTCTCCCCTCATGCCGGATCCGCTAATGCAGACTCAACTTTTCAGTGGGTCATTTAGGTTTTAAAAAAATGATAACAATACATAATAACTAACTGATATTAAATTGTAACCGAAAAAGGAGATAAAAATCATTTCAGACGTATGTTGCAATGGATTACAGTAGTTTTAATAAATATTTTTATGACAGAAGTATCATGGAAAACATAAACTGATCATGAATGTGGCAGAAGAGGTAGTACACGGTTAATGTTCTTCTCATACATACATATATTATGATAGTATGATACTAAATCCTTAGGATTGTGCCTGATATTATATGATGAAATCATAATTTTTCTATCAGTTTAATTGAAGTCTGGAGCTGGCATGTCAGTTAACTGCTAGTAGTCTGTTGTTATTTATGTATTATTGTCATTTTGTTTGTTACTTTGGTTACATCTGTTGACATCAGACTCGAACTTCTCTTGAACTGAATTTTAATGTGCGTACTGTTGTGCGTTTACTTTTCCACATTGGCTAGAGGTATAGGGGGAGGATTGAGATCTCATAAACATGTTTAACCCCGCCGCATTTTTGCGCCTGTCCCAAGTCAGGAGCCTCTGGCCTTTGTTGGTCTTGTATTATTCTAATTTTAGTTTCGTGTGTACAATTTGGAAATTAGTATGGCGTTCATTATCACTGGACTAGTATAATATTTGTTTAGGGGCCAGCTGAAGGACGCCTCCGGGTGCGGGAATTTCTTGCTACATTGAAGACCTGTTGGTGACCTTCTGCTGTTGTTTTTTCTATGGTCGTGTTGTTGTCTCTTTGACACATTCCCAATTTCCATTCTCAATTTTAGTAGTAAGCATCTATCTAGTTAAGAGTTATAATTAGTAATATGCCACTAGAAGCTATTACAGCAAAATGCAATGAGTGTGTAGGTAAAGGTGATGCCTTTGACTAGCTAGCTTAATTGTTAGCTGGACCGTGAAGTCATACCACGGTAAAGTAGTCTAGCCTCCTTTCGGAGTAGTCTAGTTGGCCAAACGATGAAAAGAAAAGCTCCAAGGATTGTACAGGAAGGTTCAGAGTGATTGTACAGTAAACTTGCAAGAGATTGTACAGTCATTAAAAATATCCAACATGGAGAAAATGAATATATTTGGATTTCTACTGGAACAATGAACCTCGCATTTTCCCATTTCTAAGCCTCATACAAATAAATTTCAAGACACTATACGTATATTGTCTAATTACAAGAAGCAACTATAAAAAAAAAAATCTTCACGGGAATGTTTTAAAGATAAAAAATAAAGTACCTTATTCATAATATGGGTTTGCTCTCCGTATATTAAAAGTGAATTTGCGTTTGGTGTACTTTAGCTAGAACTTATTATAAGAATGGAAAGTTTAACACTTGTTCAGTATAATAAAAACAACTAATGACTGGTTGTGCGGGTAATATCAAGTTTGTTGTCCCTTTGCATACCAACAATTGCTCTCGCCTTTGCCTCGATCAATAGTTGGTACATGAAGGACAACAAACTTGCTATTATCCTCACACCCAGTCAATAGATGTATATATTTTAGTCTGAAAGAGCATGATTTATATGCTGGTTTTAATGGTCCTTTTACTACTAATACTCTTATTCTGGTGCTTCACGTTTATAATCTTTAGTAAATGTTAGTTGTTTTTGTGTTTCGTACCGATCTTTTGGGTTAATCAAATTGCAACGGACTTTTAAACATTGTTTTTATGTTATACTATTACAACACTGACTGTCTAAGTTTAGGGGTTGAACGCTCACACACATGTTGAATGGTTATTATTAATTTTGTTCATATCTGTCGACTCATATTTGATGTTTTTAGAATGGGTTTGTTGTATATCGTTGGGGACTACAGTGAAAAAAACTATGTGAATTAAGTTTTTTAGATCACCTGGCCCACAGGTTTTCTCATCACTTGGCGTCCGTCGTCCGTCGTCCGTCGGCGTCCGTAGTCGTTAACTTTTGATCAAATTTTCTCTGAAACTACTGGGCCAAATTTAACCAAACTTGGCCACAGTCATCATTTGGGTATATAGTTTGAAAAATTGTGTCTGATGACCCGCCAAACTAACCAAGATGGCCACCATGGCAAAAAATAGAACATAGAGGTAAATGTATAATTTGGCTTATTACTCTGAAACCAAAGCATTTAGGGCAAATCTGACAAGGGGTAAAATTGTTAATTAGGTCAAGATCTATCTGCCCTGTCAAATGAATCGGACAATGGGTTGTTGTGGGTTGCTGTCCCTGAATTGGTAATTTTAAGGAAATTTTGTCCGTTTTCGGTTATTTTTTTGAAAATTATTATAGATAGAGATAAACTGTAAACAACTAAATGTTCACCAAAGTAAAATCTACAAATAAGTCAGCATGATGAAAATGGTAAGTTGATCCCTTAAGGAGTTATTGCACAAAAATCTTCTCCTCTGAAACAACTGGACCAAATTTAACCAAACTGAGCCAAAATCATTATAAGGGTATATTTTTTAAAAAAATGTGTGCGGTGACCCGGTTAACAAACCAAGATGGCCGCCATGGCTTAAAATAGAACATAGGAGTAAAATGTAGATTTTGGCTTATAACTGAAACCAAAGCTTTTAAAGCAAATCTTACAAGGGTTAACTTGTTTATCTAGTAAATGTATATATCTGCTCTAAATTTTTCAGATGAATTGGACAACTGGTTGGTGGGTTGCTGTCCCAATTTGTAATTTTTAAAGAAATTTAGCCGTTTTTGGTTCTCTTGAATACTATTATAGATAGAGATAAACTGTAAACAGCATTAATGTTCAGCAAATTAAGATCTACAAATAAGTCAACATGACCAAAATGGTCAATTGACCCCTTTAGGAGTCATTGCCCTTTATAGTGATTTTTTTTTATTTTTATTTTTCATTCATTTGGTAAATTTTAGTAAGTTTTTACAAAATGTGTTCCTGTGTAACTAAAGAACCAAGTTCATTACAGATAGAGAAAATTGTAAGTAGCAAGAATGATCAGTAAAGTATGATCTACAAACAGATCGCCATCACCAAAACACAATTTTGTCATGAATCCATCTGTTCCCTTTGTTTAATATGCTCATAAACCAAGGTGAGCAACACAGGCTCTTAAAAACCTCTAGTTATCATGGTTATCCTTCATTAAAACTGTTTATGTCGTCCCTTAGGCCATTAGTTTATTTTGTCTTAAATTTTTCACATTTTTGTTGTCGTAGCCTTTCATAACTAATATACAGTATGGGTATTTGTCATTTTTGAAGGCCGCACGGTTGGTTATAATTTATAATACTACTTCATTGAACTCCAGATGATAGTTGCCAAATTGGCAGTCATACCACATCTCCTTACTTGTTATGATATTGTACACATTTTTCGTACATGACTTTAAATTTTGCGTCCTGTCTAAACATACAATGTATATGAAACATTAGTCGCTTGACGTTAAAGCAAATACCTAACAAGAGCTTGAAACAATAGGCATGCTAAGCGACAAGTTAAAACTTTAGAAATAATAAAAAATTCCGCAAAAAATTGTCCTGCCCCGTTCCCATCCTTAGAATAACAAAAGGTCGTACCCTTACTGTCATTGTCCGTGTGTTTTATTATTTGGATCCAGCTAGTTGTCCATATAGTGTCCTACTAAAGGGGGCAACTATTTAATATTCTGGGGGAGGATGATTTTGAAAATAAACCTCAGCCTTAATTATCACAAAAAATAAATGGTTTGTTCTGTGGTATTGTCAAAATACATAACTTGACTTACAATGTATTGAAAATAAATAACTCTGCAGGTCTATTCGAAAGTATTAGATGGCAACAGTTTCTTCATTAAATTCACTTTTCCAAAAAAACAAGTAGTGAAACACTTCCGAAAACTTCATATTATAAAATTATAAATATTATTTAAATATACTTGAAATGTCTGAAAAAGGGTTTCATTTAACTTGAGCTATATTGTGTCAGAAACACATACCTCACTTTTATTACAGGGCAGTAACTACATTGAGGCAAATGTAATGCTTACGTTATAATTTTATATATACTTAAAATTGGAATAAAAAAGAAATATCAATTTAGATATTTCTCATCAGACTCGTTATTTTTCCTTAAATCATTTATTCATTTATTTCAAAGTCTATTTTTTTACTTAAACTTTGTCTGAGTTGTCATTATAGATGGTCCGAGCACAGGCACTTGTTTCTGTCAATATGGGGTTTACTATCCATACCAGTACAAAACAATGTACTGATATAGATAGTAAACCCCATATTGACAGAAACAAGTGTCTGTGGGTCCGATTTGTCTTTTTTAGATGGTCCGGGTTGTCCCAGGACGGATATGTTCTGCAACCAACTAAAATGCCCCACGTTTGAACACCTTATTTGATTTCGTGATCACCATACAGTACATTCCAACTGAAATGTGAACTACTTTGAAATATTTCGTAAATTTTTACCTTAAAGAATCCTGGTCCTGAGTAGATTTGGAAGTTGTCGTCAGCAAAAGATCAAAACACCGTTCATTGCGGGCTTCCGTTGTCGTTGATTTCTGTATTTTATGCAATGTCAATTTCATCATGGAATACTTTTTCCACAATCAGAGGTTCATTAAGGGATACAAAAAGTTTGATATTCAGTATGCTAATAATATATAACAGTTACGATTTGAAAATCAATGTTAATTAAGGTTACAGTAAAAGAAACAATAATAGGTCAATGTCATAAAGATATAAACTTTTTAGTAATCTGAATAAAACTGGGGAAAGGAAGGGCGCAGTAAAATATCGCCCTTCCCCAGTTTCGCAGTCTCATACATATTTTTTGTTAGGGGCTAAGAAACTGGGGGACAACGAGGTTCTACCGAGCCCTTCCAGAGTTTTGCGTCGAGAACAAAAAGTTTATATTTTTCTGACATTGACCTAATATTGTTTTTATACTGCAACATAAATTAATAAATTGATAGCTATTCAAATCGTAACACAAACGACAGACTTATGTTTATCCCTTAATGGACCCTGATTGTGGAGAAAGTGTGCCATGATGAAATTGACATCGTACACAATATAGCTTTGTTACAATATTTTATATGAAATAAAAACAACTTGTTGCAGTATAAAAACATTTTTTATTTTTTATGACAATTACCTCATATTGTATGTGTAGAAGTACATGTACTTAAAGATGACAAAAAATTCAAATGATTAAAATTTTCAGTACTGAAAATGGCTGAAATTTTCAGTACTAAAAAATGGCTGAAATTTTCAGTACTGAAAAACGGCTGAAATTTTCAGTACTGAAAAAATGACTGAAATTTTCAGTACTGAAAAATGACTAAAAATTTTTAGTACTGAAAAATGACTGTAATTTTCGGTACTGAAAAATGACTGAAATTTTCAGTACTGAAAACAACTTTTTCTCAACATTACTTAAAATGATATAAAAATTAATGTACTGAATAGTATTGTTTCCTAAAAGTACTGTTTATATAGCGGCTTTTAATGTACTGATTAGTAATGTTTCCTACAAGTACTGTTTATATAGCGGCATTTAATGTACTGATTAGTGATATTTTCCGAAAGTACTGTTTATATAGTGGCATTTAATGTACTGTTTAGTGATTTTTCCTAAAAGTACTGTTTATATAGCGGCATTTAATGTACACGTAAACGCTAGTCAAATTGTTGGTAGTGTACTGAACTTTGACAGAGACTGTTTATGTCATAAATTTGTTTTGAAACATGTTCAACAGATCATCTTAGGAAAGAAGCATTGAAAACTATATGAGAATTTAAGAAATTAAAAAAAACATTTACCGTCAAGTTATATTCAATCATATTTTTTATTTGTCAAAAAGCATACAATACCTTTAATGTTTGAAGGTATTGGCTCTTTTAAACTTTCTCTGAACTCTATGTGTTCAGCCTGTAAAGTATTTTGGGACGTCTTTAATGTACTGTAGAAAGATTGTAACTCTCTAAGATTTTCTGTCACTTTTGTGTGTTCGGTTCCCAAAATGTCTATTGTTTTTCTCAGTTCTTTCATCCCTTCGAATGATTGTTTGATTTCCAATACAATTGCATGATTCGACTGATCTAAGATTTTTACCTTCAACTCTTCACACTCTTGATACATTGTTTCACCTCCCAATCGTCCAACCGCCTGGAAATTAAATCATTTATTGAATAAAACAATGTATAATATTTTGAACTATTTATTAATAAACATTTGTTGTTCTATCATGAACGTTAATCACGATAACCAATTCCAATACATCTAAGTCTTGCTTATAAATAAAAATGGCTAGTCATCTGCATTGGGTAAAAAGTGAATCACACTAATACTGAACTAAGAGGAAAATTTAAAACAGAAAGTCACTAATTAAATGGCAAAATCAAAAGCCCAAACACATCAAACGAATGGATAACAACTGTCATATTCCTGACTTGATTCAGACATTTTTTACTGTAGAAAATGGTGGATTTAGCATGGTGTTAAATGTTAGCTGAATCCTCATTTGTATGACAGTCGCATCACATCTAACAGGGCAATAACATTGTGTTTACAAGATACAGTAAAATGTAAAGTAAGGGAACTGAGTTACACCATAAAGTGTTCACCTGTTTTAACCTTTGTTTATGGTGTTGTAATGCAATAGACCAATCTGTTGTACCTCTAAGTGGTGTATGCTCTTTTCCTTGTACATATATTGAAATACGTACCATCATGTGCATACATTATTTGTTTTAAAGTGCATAGATTACCTTAGCCGTATTTGGCACAACTTTTTGGAATTTTGAATCCTCAATGCTCTTCAACTTTGTATTTGTTTGGTTTATAACTATTTCGATATGAGCGTCATTGACGAGTCTTATGTAGACGAAACGCGCGTCTGGCGTACTAAATTATAATCCTGGTACCTTTGATATCTATTAACAATTTAGTTCATACAGAATGTGTTTTTTTAACATTAAGCTTCATGTTCCCTTTGTCAACACATTAATATAGAATAACATTAATTTCTTAAGGTACTTTCATAGACTTTAACAACAATAAATAATCAATCTCATCAATAAAACCATGTCACCCGTTCTAGACATGTATCCGCTATAGCCTTCTGGATTAAATTATCTACGGAATTGTAAACTGTTCAGCTGTTACGTTTTAACAACGGATTTCAAATGTAACGGTCAGCATTAAAATATCATGCAACTTCATTGAAATATCACACGTTATAGTAATTTTATAACAAATGCATAATGTCAGCCTTCAATCTAAGCTTTCATGCAGCCTTTAATCCACTTTGAATATGAAGAGTTACAGTGGAAGTAAAAGTGTTAATATCAATATACGTTATTAATCATTTCAAACATCATTAGATCCATCCGAATCGTCATTTCAGGATATTGTTAGACCTTGTTTCAAGTTGTGATGTTAGTGGAAAAAAACATTAAAGTTCTTATTTTCATGTTTAATGCTGATAATTCTAAGACTAAGTTGATAATTCCAAGAATAAAGTTACCAATTCCAAAATTGAATTTAAAATTTCCAACATTAAATTTAGATATTTCTAAGGTTAAAATTAATCTTTCCAAAATAAAAGTTCATATTTTCCAGATAAAAGTTCATATCTTCAAAATAAAAGTTCATATTTTCAAGATAAAAGTTAGAGTTTCCAAAATAGAAATTGGAATTTCCAAGAATAGTGTTAATATTAAAGAAACACATCAGTACTTTATCGATGTAAAAAAGTAATAAATCGATATAGATTAAACAAATCGGTAACAACAAAAACCGGAGGAAACACATCAAATATAAGAGAAAATCAAAGGAACAACAAAAACACTAAAGTTCAACAAAAACAAACGCCAATATACCTAACTTTGTACAGGACATTTTAAGAAAAAAATACGTGAACCTGATTATATGGCTACTAAAAGCTTGCATGGATATGACAATGTATTTTTTTTTTTAAAACTACCGCTACCTTCATTTATTTTGATTAGCAAAACACTTATTAATTGAACATGTTAAAAGTAAAATCACAAAAATACTGAACTTAGAGGAAAATCAATTCGGAAAATCCATCATCACATGGCAAAATCAAATAACAAAACGCATAAAATGAATGGGCAGGAACTGTCATATTCCTGACTTGGTATAGGCATTTTTTTCTGTAAATTAACTCAACTATAGCAAAATTACAGCAACTTCAGGACAGGGATAGACCTTAATCTACTAATTGATTTTAAGTACGTCACATTTGATTTAACATTTTTTTTTTTTTTTTTAAGTATGAGTTAAAAAGAAGTAGATTGTTCTAGAAATTGACTGGTAAGAGCTAAACACTCAAAAATTGATTGTCTCCTGAAAATCTAAAGTAGGAAAATCAAATCTACCTTGTCAGTTTTGATTATTGTAGCATTACAACTTACATTTAATATATCTGTCCATGCTGTATGGAAATAGGCAGTGTCTATTGTATAACTATCATGATGAGCTAGTTTATTCCTATAATATTTTATTCTGGCTAAATCAGATCCTGGAGTCGTCTCCCCTGGTGGTGGTAGACTGTCAAATCCATTGATTGGAGAACTGATAGAGGTCAAGTTTCTGATTAAACAGATCATCAACGTTACATCGAATGTTTTTGAATCCGGAATCCCTGTGAAATCAAGAAAAAAATATATGATTTATAGTCGTTATGTCAGAGTAAAATTAGTTATGAATATTACAATATGTAGTTTAAAAATCGACAGATAATATGTTATTTTAAAAGATACAAAAAAATGTGTATTGAAAGCTAACTTATAAAATTGTGTATTAAAAGCTACATTCATTTAAGGTAAGGGCTGTTCAAATCAAGATGACAAACACTTTTGCCGGTTATTTTAAACGTGCAAGGTATGTCATCTGCTTGTCAAATCAAAGGTTTGGGGCTTTTACATGCGTCATTTCCCGCTTAGGTAAAATACAAATACAAATGCTATGTGTTCCTTTTTTGAAATGTCATGATACAAAATGATACAATTCCAGCAGTAAGGCATGGTAAGAGGACAAAAAAAAAATAATTTTAACCGTGTTGCCAATAAAACAATAATTTGTCAAAATAGACAAAATGATTGAACAAGCTATGACATGAAAACAGTAGTTCCAATAGGCATAATGTGTGTTACCAGTTTTCGATTGGCACTGATTTTCAAATTACTCCTAAGTATCATGATCAGAGGCTCAACAGTCCCTCAGAGAAAGACATGAGGACGGTACCACAAATGAATTGCAAAGTTAGTTTAAATAAAACACCTGACGGTAGTATGTCTAATTTATATGATTGCATCATCTAAACAAAATGTTTCCTTTTATATCTAGGCGATAGCTGAGTGATCATGATTAATCATAACATTCCGTTTGTAAAAAGTAATTTGTAATGAACGAATTAGTCAATCTTTAACTTGATTATTCAGAAATGTATTTATTCTAGTCCTAAAAAGAACAACACAAATTTTGAATCTCATGTTTATAAAATTTAAATTAAAATGTCTACCGTAACATAAAGACGTACCATTTCTTGGAATCAAAAGATTCCATTGAGTCTGATTAATGATTCTTTTTAATTTCAAGTCCCAAAGAGTGTTGTAGTTTTTATTCAGTGTTGATGGTAGATACGTAGGTGGAAATTCTCTGTCAAAATAAGTACGGACTGCTCTAGGTGTCACTCCTTTCAATAACAATGCTAGGCGGACATAATTTTCTTCTTCATCAGAAAGAGGTGCCATGGTTTCAGAGACTTGGCTAATGGCCAAGAGAAACCTATATCATCAGATTTATTATTACTTAATGGGTCATGTATTCCTGAAAATTTAAAGATGTTTAATTATTTTAGAAAAAAAAGTTCCATAATCTATAGATTGTGTTATCATTGTCTACAATTTAACAACCACGATACTGAACACATAAAAAATAGTAAACCAAGTTCAAAAATAAGACAGCAGCTTCTGACTTACAAACTATTGTGACCGCATTGTTGCCATTATTTCCAAAAATGAAAATCACATAGGGTAAAACCGATTAAGATAACCACTTAAAGAGTGTGTGTAAAATTACTGTTCTTATAAATTTGCATAGGTAGGTGCTTTATTTTAACCAACGGAAGAGAAGTGAAAAGTACATTAATTTTGCAATTCAAAAACAACTAAATACGACTTACAATGTTATTTTTGTCTGACACATTTACATCTCGACAAATAATTTATGTGAAGCAGAGAAAGCTAGAAAAAAACATTGATTAAAAATATAACGTGTTTTTAAATTGAGTACTCTAGATACCCGTTTGCCTACACTCCCATCACATCAATTGGAAGGGATATTTGATAAGGAATTGACGATAAGAGAAAACAACCAATCTGAGAATTGTTTTATTAAAATTTTCAAATAAATCACGTACTTCCGGTTACATGAATGTATATTTCAACATGGAAATAAAAAAACGAAAGTTTCTCCATGAAAAATAAGTTGTTGTAATCGCAGATAAAGCCCCAAACAACATTGTTTTTGTATGTATATCTCATTACATAGATTGCTCGTTACATTAGCTTTACGTTCCGTTATATACATGATGTTCTCTCACTAAACAATACAACAAATGGTGACTATGTAGACCAAATATATCCCTTCGAAATAGCGTTAAACAATACTACAGATACAGCTGACTCTGTCTCATATCTTGACTTATATCTAGAAAATGGCAATGAGTGTCGGTTGAAAACAAATTTTACGACAAAAGAAATGATTTCAGCTTCCCTATTGTAAACTTTCCATTTCTATGTAGCAACGTCGCAACATCGCCTGCACGGATTATATTTATCCCAATAGATTCAATAGATATTCCTTGGCTTGTAGTTTCTATCATGAATTTCTTGATAGAGGGTTGCTGCTCACAAGGAAGCTATCAAACCAATAGTAATAAATAGTGAAATTGAAATCATCCCTTCGAAATTCGAAAATATTACGAACGCCATCAGGAGTTGGTTGAGGTTTTTTCGGTTGACGGTTATGTATATTGCTGGGTCTTCCAAGTGTTCCACGAAACCCCTTTCTAAATTATTAACATCTATTGTATCAGCAATCAAAGACGGGCTTCAAAGTTATTGTGAAACTGCCTATTCTAGAAGTGGCGTAAATCAGATGTGGATACTTAAAAATTCCAAAGATCTTTTAGAGTACAAACAATCTAACTCTCTTTCATCTTGTACCAGTATTAACACATTTTGACTTTTCTACTCTTTACACAAGTATTCCACATTCCAAACTTAAAGACAAATTAAAAGAGTTGGTATTACTTTGCTTCATAAAAAATAATGGCCAACGTAGATAGAAGTATCTTGTCTTAGAGAGGGATAAATCCTACTTTGTAAAGAATCATTCTGATTCAAACAAAAAATTCTCTGAAACCGATACTATCAAGATGCTTGATTTCTTGATTGACAACATATTTGTTACGTTCGGAGGACGTGTTTTTCGACAGACTGTCGGCATCCCAATGGTAACAAACTGTGCACCTCTACTTGCTGACTTGTTTCTTTATTATTATGAGGCTGACTTCATGCAGGAACTTCTTAGGAAGAAAGATAAGAAGTTAGCAATATCCTTTAACTCTACTTTCCGCTATATAGATGACGTTCTTTCACTAAACAATTCAAAATTTAGTGACTATGTGAATCGCATCTATCCCATCGAATTGGAGATAAAGGATACTACAAATACAGTTAAGTCGGCTTCATATCTTGACTTACATCTAGAAATTGACAATGAGGGTCGGTTGAAGACAAAACTTTACGACAAAAAAGATGATTTCAGCTTTCCGATTGTGAATTTTCCATTTCTAAGTAGCAACATTCCAGCAGCACCTGCATACGGGGTATATATCTCCCAATTGATACGATATTCCCGTGCTTGCATTTCCTATCATGATTTTCTTCATAGAGGGTTACTGCTCACAAGGAAGCTATTGAAACCAAGAGTTCCAAATGGTGAAGTTGAAATCATCCCTTCGTAAATTTTACGGACGCCATCACGAGTTGGTTTACCGTTATGGAATAACCGTTTCACAAATTATATCGGATAACTACAATCCCTATCCCTTTCATGAATTTGAACTACCGCATTAGACTATTAACCGGATTTGTAATCACATAAGCAACACGACGGGTGCCGCATGTGGAGCAGGATCTGCTTACCTTTCCTGAGCACCTGAGATCACCCCTAGTTTTTGGTGGGGTTTGTGTTGTTTATTCTTTAGTTTTCTATGTTGTGTCATGTGTACTATTGTTTTTCTGTTTGTCTTTTTCATTTTTAGCCATGGCCTTGTCAGTTTGTTTTAGATTTACGAGTTTGACTGTCCCTTTGGTATCTTTTGTCCCTCTTTTCTTTCTTTATGGTAATAGAGTAACCGTTTCACAGATGATATCACATATGTTCCATAGGTCGTAAGTACAATACCCTTCCAAGTAATACGACGGACGAATACCACATGTGTAGCTGGATTTGCTTACTCTTTCGAAGTACCTAAGATCACCCCCAGGATATAGTAGGGTTTGTGTTGCTTAGTTTTTAGGTTTCTCAGTTGTGTCTTGTGTACTTTTATTTGTCTGTTTGTCTTTTTATATTTTAACAATGGCGTTGTTAGGTAATTTTCAATCTTTAAGTTTGACTGTCCCTTTGTTATCATTCGCCCATCTTTTCTGAATAAGTTTGTACGATTAAGTCGATTATTGTAGACGCAGAAGTTCATACTGAAAGCGAAGTAATCCGATCTTATATGTCGGTGCTGAATTTTGTCTACTTTTACTGTTTCACCTATGACATGGAGCCCTTAAACATGCTTAATCTACGATAAGGAAGCATACCAAGTCACCCCACTTTCTATGAATTGTTTCCACTCTTGTTTTTAAACTCGCACATCTTATAGAAACATCTTCATTCTCTTTCTTAAAGTCCTGTCAACTCACCAAACTAATTAATTAAGGTCCAGAACCTTCCCAAGATTATATAAATCCGTGTTTCCTTTCAAGTGTCAACTCTTCAACGAGAAAGGTATGCAACTCATTTGTTCTGATCATACTACATAAACAAATTAGATAAATGAATATAATATGACTCTATCAACACATACGACAACTTGTTGATTCACATTGTCAATCCGAATCGTTATTTTTCTTATAAAGACATATTTCTTATTTCTTCTGTTCTACAATGGTCACGGTAAAATTCTACTGTATGATTCTTTCATATAAAAACCGAGCATGCAATGCAAAAGTAGTAGTCTATTAAGGAAAGATGATTTTCAAATCGCTGCATTCACGCTCACTGTGTATATACCTTGAGCGTTCACCTCGATGAACATGATCCAAAAGTAAATACCCTGCATTTTAAGCTAATACATAACTTCAGGTAGTTGCAATAAGTTAAAAAAAGGAGGTCATAACTTTAAACGAAATAATATAAGACACGTGACTCGATCATTTCAAAGTTTACTTCTTTGTTACATGGACCTTTAAATACGGATTTTATCGTTCTTTATTACCTTTTAAAGTTATTATTTTTTTTTTTTTTTTTTTTTTATCTTTATTATAATCTCACTTCTATATACATATCACAGATTACAATTACACATATATCAAACATTTATGTCAATTATTGTCATTTTTCCCTGAAAAGAAAAAAACAACAACAACAAATCGCTCATTTACTCTAAGTCAACAGCTCGCTCATTTACTCAATTCAACAAATCGCTCATTTACTCTTAGTCATCAAATTATCATATACTAAACTGATTATATTAATGTCTCTTTTTTAATCAATCTATCCTATGATAAACTAATTGTATAAATATACTTCCTTTTTTTTTATATTTTCTTTTTTATATATAAAACAATAAAATAGCCTTTGAACTATTACAAGAAAAAAAAAACACAAAATGTTAGCATACGCAAATGTTATATTTAACTAATATTTTTAAGTCCTAACAAAAATAGGTTGGTTTCCAAACCTAAGTTTTGATACATAATAAACAATATAATTAAAGAGTTAATTCACGCATGAAACGGATCTTGGTTTTTCCCTAAATAACTGTTCATTCCAAAAAACACCACGGACAAAGTTTGTGAACTTCCGCGTATCTTTCTAATTTCGGAACATGAAAAACATAACTACTTATTTCTTCATCGTCCGTTTTTCTCAAATCTTTATATCTATTAATATAATACATTGTGTCTTCATAACCTGATTTGTTCGTATCAAGATTCACATGAATTATTTTCTTCTTTGTTGTATTACAAATAACTATTGTATCTCTCTTTTTGATTTTTCCTAAAACGA
This sequence comes from Mytilus galloprovincialis, assembly GCA_037788925.1. Classification (NCBI taxonomy): domain Eukaryota; kingdom Metazoa; phylum Mollusca; class Bivalvia; order Mytilida; family Mytilidae; genus Mytilus; species Mytilus galloprovincialis. The sequence goes on from CM075338.1 coordinate 83,767,568, forward strand.
GATCACCTTCTGGTCGTCTATTAAACACTATTTTCTGATAGTGGCTGTCATTACATGGACTGTTCCCGGTTATTATCGATTTGGATGCGACTGTTTTTATTTCGTCATCTATTTCTACATGTTCACATTCCTTTATATTTGTGTGTACACTTTGTTTTTGAACTTCCACACTCGTTCCACATATCGAACTACGACACACTCTTTTTTCTGGTGGCGATTCATGATTGTTTTTATTGATTGACTTATTAATAGACACTCGTACCGGGTGAGTAATTTTCGTAACCGGTCTAATGTTTACTTTTTCGGGGGCTACCAGCGGGATATCTACCTTGTCGATTTGTTGATTTTCATCACTTGATTCGCTCATATCTTCCTCTGAACTATCAGTATCTATATCACTAGTATCTATATCATCGTCGTTATGTAAATTTTCTTTCTTATCTTGCCACGTTTTTAACCGTTTAGTGTCCCTGGCTTTACTTGATTTCGACTTGTGTTTTACACCTTTGTTTGTATTCACATATTCACCTCTGGTCCAAATCAACGAAATTCTCATTTTATCACCTAAGTAATTCGAATTCCAATTAAAATGTTCATATTCGTCTACAATACTGTTAATGAGCGCAACTAATGGTTTTGGTAATTTCTCCATTACAATATCCCTTCTTCGTACCTCAATATTTACACATGAAGAAGTAAAGTTCACTCAAATATCAAATTAAGGCATTATTTTTGCAAAAATGTCAGTAATAAAACTTACATTACTGTTATGAAAGCGTTTTTAACTATTCCAGCTGGTAATATCCAAATCCAATAGAAAAATATAACTTCAAAACAGGACAAGCAAAATATACGTCTATATCCGTTAAAGGTGTACTCTACTTTTTTCCTCTGACATGTAACTTGTTATAAAGTTATTATTAGACATTTAATATTATACGATACGACGTAGACTGAAAAACCTGTCAAACTACTTTCTAAAATTAGAATACTTTAAAGGAATAAATATGATATATGAAAAAAAGAATGAACTTTTGGTTTTTACCTGTCTTTTTTTAATATAAATTAAGTAATACTAAAATGAAATAATAACTTGAAAAGTTATTGAAAAACTATTATTGAGTGTAGTCTCCTATTGAAAAGACTCGGGTTTTTTATAGCAAAGATAAGAATATGAAGAACAGGAAGTACACTCTTACGATTAATGACGTATATAGATCTTTAAAAGGGGTAAACAAAGGTTAAAGTATTGTAAATCACTTTCAAATATTTGGCCACGAGCATCACTGAAGAGACATGTATTGTCGAACTGCGTATCTTGTGCAGGAAAATTGGTACCGTTTATGTTATTATACAAATTTGCATCCGATGTGTGGCTCATATGTTACGCAGTGTTTATGAGTATATTTGATTTTCTTCATAAAGGTCAAATAATTGTATGACACAAATATAAGGTAGATTACATTGTATGTCTCAAATTAATGTCTGCATAATGTATTATATGTACGTATATTTAATATCACTAATCAAACTTACCTTCACTTGTTGAAAACGTCGACTTGTTTATAAAGAACTTTTACCTTCGTTTCATATTTATTTTCCTGACTGACAACAAGTCGAGACATTTTTACATACGGGTATATTCGTTAGATGATGTCATCTAGTTATTCTGTTAAAACAATCTATTTTTAGAAACTTGTTTGACAGGTTTATCGGTCGTCTATAAATAATCGTCTGGAATTAAATGTCATGGCTAAAAATAACTTGTATGAGAAGTAGATAAAAAGAAATTTGATATTTGAAGGTCCATCAATCAAAATAATTCAGCGTTAATTGATCAATTGATCGATCGTATCGTAAATATTGTCTTTAATGCATGAGCACACAAAACAAATCTAGACATAATATAATAATCTAAATATAACTAAGATTCAGCCAAAACGGGGTAAAAATACATCACGGACATGCATGGCTTCGTTACTAACTGATACTTTAATAGCACTAAGAACAAAAATTAAATAAGAAATTATAGATGATAATTCAACAATAAACATCCACCAGGCAAAGAAATGCAATGTGCAAATGGCTCACATATGTTGTAATTAAATATCAATCAGGCAATAATCGAGAACCAAAAAGCACTTAAAATTACTTCTAATTCAATAAGGTTGAAGAGGTACTGATTGTTATCAGAATTTTTAAAAGTACATGCGACAAAAAACAACGTCTGCCTCCGCACTTAATTCTCAAAATAGTGCTCTTAAAGCTATTAAATACAACAATAAGTAATAAAGTTGTAGACTTTGAACAAGCATATTTCAATATACATGGCAGGGTTACCCCTACTGGTTTTAACTCTTTTTTTTATATCTGACCATCCTCATTTAACACTGGAACACAAGGAATAAACACCTTGAATACTATATTTGTTCGTAGATAACGTAGATTTATTGAATTCGTTATTGATATCATATCAGTAAGCAAAAAAAACCTAAATGATATTGGTTTCTTGATAATTGTATAAACGGACTGCTGCTTAAAGGTCTATTATATATCAAGTCAATACCCAAGCTGATAATGCCCAAATTAATAGTTAACAAGCAGAGGTATCGATCAAGTATGACTGTTACGATGAACAATAATTGTGTAGTTGTCGTGATCTGATATGTTTAAAAAGTTCGTCTTGATTCTTGATTCCACGTGTGGAGCAGGATCTGCTTACTCGCCCAGAGCACCTGCGATGACCCTTAGTTTTTGGTGGGGTTCGTGTTGTTTATTCTGTAGTTTTCTATGTTGTGTCATATGTACTATTATTTGTATGTTTTTCATTTTCATTTTTTTTTTGCCATAGCGTTGTCAGTTTATTTTCGATTTATGTGTTTGGCTGTTTCTCTGGTATCTTCCGTGTCCCTCTTTTAAAAAGGATTCTATGTGGGTCTTTTGATACACATGTCAACTGATATGAAACATCTTTAAAGCTGTTGCTCGATTGAACTGAATCTAAAAATAAAGAACATGTTTTGCTGTTCTTTTAACACTTCTTGGTCATATAATTCTTAACGCGTGGATTTTTGTTCAAACATCTCTAGCTTTCAAATGTTTATGTTTGAACGTTATTGATGACGGATAATGAAAAGAAACCGCTTCCTTTCCTCTTCTGTTACTTCTTTAATTAATTAAACTCTCAGGTTGCTTTCCCGTTGGGTACTTATTCACTTATTGTGCAAAACGTTGCACCTTTTTTTTTCGACTTGTATCTTTATTCATATGCGGCTGACTTCATACAGGAACTCCTTATGAAGAAAAATATAGAGATGATGTTCTCGAACTGTCTCTTTTTCACGAATGTGACCTACCGAATAAGACATATTGCTTCGTTTGTACCAACATAATCAAAATTATCAACGCAATAGGTGCCACATGTCGAGAAGTATCTGCTTACTATTCCGCATTACCTAAGATCACCTCTAGTTTTTTAAGGGGTTCATGTAACTCAATCTTTTGTGTCTCTATGTTGTGTTTTGTGTACTAGTGTTAGTCTGTTTGTCATTATTTTTCCAGTCTTGTAAAAGCGTAAGAAATAGTGGCTATTAGTCGTCAAGCATTTATGAATTTTCAGGAAAAATTGAAATGTCGACTTTATGACCATACTTTATTAATTTTATCAATCAATTGCAATCTGAAACTGACATTATCATGATGCTTGATTTCTTGAATTCTTGTTTGACAACATATTTTTTTACGTTCGGAGGAAGTGTTTTTCAACAAACTATCGGCATTCCAATGGAAACGAATTATTACTCTCTTTTTGCCGACTTGTTTCCGTATTATTATGAGGCTAACTTAAACAGGAACTTTTTTGGAAGAAAGATAAGAAGTTAGCAATATCTTTTAACTATACGTTCCGCTATATTGATGATTTTCTTTCACTAAATAACTCAAAATATGGTAACTATGTGGAATGCATCTATCCCAATGAACTAGATATAAAGGATAAAACAGATACAGTTACGTCGGCCTCATATCTTGACTACATCTAGAAATTGACAATGATAGGCGAGTGATAATCAGACCTAAACAATATTGTTAATGCACCTATCTAACACACAGCTATATTATATATCATTAAAATTATTTTTTTATACATTGACATGTTAAACGTACATAATTTTTGCAATGTGACAACAGAAAATAAAGCTAAAATAAAGCATGTAATTTTTTTACGCTTCAGCACTGTTGGTCATTTTTCTATTTGGAATGATTTCTCGATTTTTATTTAATTTTTACAAAAATTGCACTGTACGATTTTTTTACGACCGACCAAAAAAGGAAGTTCAGATTTATACTATAACATATAAAATCAGCTGTGTGTTAAGTGGGTGCATTAAAGTTACTAACTAAGCATCTTTTCTGAAAATGTCACTCGCCTATGAGGGTCGATTGAAAACAAAACTTTACGACAAAAGAGATGAGTTCAGCTTTTCAATTGTGAAATTTCTAAGTAATAGCAACATTCAAGCAGCACAAGCATACTGTGTTTATTTCTCCCAATTGATACGATATTCATGTGCTTGAATTTCCCATAATAATTTTCTTGAAAGAGGGTTGTTGCTTCGGTCCTCAATGCTCTTCAACTTCGTACCTTATTTAGCCTTTTTAAATTTTTTGGATTCGAGCGTCACTGGTAAGTCTTTTGTAGACGAATAGCGCGTTTGGCGAATACACGAAATTTAGTCCTGGTATTTATGATGAAATTATTGCTCTCAAGGAAGCTATTAAAATGAAGAGTTCCAAATGGTGAAGTTGGAATCATCTACTCATTAATTTTACGGACGCCATTACGAGTTGGTTGATTATTTCCCAAATGATATCGGATATATTCCTTACGTCGTAACTACAATCCCCTTCCCTTACATGGACGTGACATACTAAATTAGACTACTTATCGGGTTTGTTATCTCATAAACAGCAAGACAGGTGCCACATGTGGAGCAGGATCTGCTTACCCCTCCGCAGCACCTGAGATCACCTCTAGTGTTTGGTGGGGTTAATGTTGTTTATTCTTTAGTTTTTGTATGTTGTGTTATGTGTACAATTGTTTGTCTGTTTGTCTTTTTCATTTTTAGCCATGGCGTTTTCAGTTTATTTTTAATTTATAACTGTCCTTCTAGTATCTTTTGTCCCTCTTGCAAATATGCAATGTCTATGACACATTAATCAGAACACGGACTTATGTACGCGCGATTTTTCTTCGGATGATGCTTGTCAAAGTCAGGAATATGATAATTGTATAACAGTTGATTTATATATTTTAGGATTCGGTGATATATTTTTTATGGACTTTCCATTGTCTTCATTTAAATGTACCTCAATTTTGTTTGTGGTTTTACATGTTTAATGGTTGTTTTGTTTAAAGATATTGAATTGTTTAAAAGAAAAGTATATCAATATCAAGTTTGTTTTTTCAACGTTCATACATACATACATAAACAAACAAATATACAACTGAACATATATCTGAAATAGATATGTTTAAATTGATTGTATAATGTCCAAAGTCACCGTTTTTCTATTTATTCCTACAATATTACATGCCGTACATGTATAACTTCCATGATCAGTATATGTTACACGTTGTATCAAAAGTCCATCTTCTCTGACTAGAAATCTATCATTGTTCGATATTCTACTTCCGTTTACCGTCCATGTGACATAAGGCAGTGGATATCCGGTAACGTGACACGGGATGAGTAGGTTTGTTTTATTTGTTGCATACATATGATTGGCTGAATTCTGGATCAAAGGCGCCTCTGAAAAAAATTCAGATATAAATTGGATTTTAAATGACATATATTACTTCAATAATAAACAAGATAGTACGGCTACATTATACTAAATTCAGCGCAATATCGAAGGCTGAATTATTTGAAAAGTTGTATTACCATGCAACTATCATAATATTCAGAACAAACTTTTGTTATGTGCTACTTTTGGATATATTTTATAGATTATATGACTTTAAACCCCCCACCTCCGGTTTAATCCAACATGGCAACATGGCGAACATTGAACTTAAACAAACGTATTTTTTAGGAAGGTATTTGAAATGTGTATTAAGGTATTACTACTATCAGTATATTGCGCAGAAAGTTTTCTTTGGATCTCCTCATGGATACATTATATAGAACATATGCCTTCAACCTGTAAAGTTTTAAATTGATTCATTAATAAAATAAAGTCACTAAAGTACTCAAAAATCTTTATAATTACTACTTTATGACTGCAAATACAAGTTTATTCACAATCACCACCACGGGTACATGAAGTAGTGCACTGTAGACCTGATATGCCACATTTACAAAGACCATGTCATCTCTTCTTACATTTATAATGTACAATCTCCTCACAAGATGAAAAAGCCTCACAAAGAGTTGTCCAACATGGCTCCCATGGATCATATTTGTCTTTTCGACATTCATTAGCGTCTGGACAATTTAGCAAAGGAACCAATTTCAAGCATGTTACTCATTCACACCCGTCATGGTAATCATTATCAAAATCAATATCTGGTGATTTTGTCTGATCAATCATCTTTCTAAAGTCACATCTTCAAACGACATCCATATCACCCACGCAGTCTTTTTTCCTTTTCAAGTATGCGTGAAATCGCTCTGTGCGAGGTGCATTTGAAAGGTTATGGAAAATCATAAATCTAAAGCTTTTCTCAAACACAAGCTAACGTTCGTCCTATTTCACGGAATAGCGAAGCAGCAATGACAGCAACATGAGTATCGACTGTTCGAATCATTACTCATTTGCATCAGACACATGCATCATGATTCTAGTGTAGATATAACATAGAAAACTAAATAATGGGCAACATGAACACCACAAAAAAAACTCGGGATGATCTCAGATGTTCCCGAAAGTTAAGCAGATTCTGCTCTACATTTGGAACCCGTCGTGTTGCCCCTGTTTATACAAACCCAGGAAATAGTATGATTCGGTAAGTTACATTCGTGAAAAGGGAAGGTGATTGTAGTTATGACGTAGGCAATCATGATGGGAAATACAAGCGCGGAAATATCGTCTCAATTTGGAGATATATACTTCGTATGCATGTGCTGCTTGATTGTTGCTTCATAGAAATGGAAAGTTTACAATTCGCTGAAATCATCTCGTTGGTGATGCAAAATGCAATATACTAAGTCTAGTGTAAAGGGGTCGAGCATGGAATGGGCTCCTATGCTATCCAGTTCAAGCCCCAATAGATGACAAAGGGACAACGAGAATCCTTTGGAACCCTTTTACAACACTTTTTCCGATGGCTCATCATCTGGTGAGGAGCTTGTACATTATGGATGTGGGAAAGGATGCAGCGGTCAGTGTAAATGAGGAAAATCGGATCTCCGGTGTACCGCTTTGTGTGCTTGTGACACCTGCACTAGTTTCTATCAATTGCAAGACCCATTATATGTTGATTGTATGTCTTCCCATGGATAGAAACAAGTGCCTGTTGATTGTGGTGGTAATTTTGAATAAATATGTATTTGTGGCAGAAGATTGAGGATCCATTTGTTCATCAGGAAGGGTGATTCATATTATATGCACTTTTGGGTATCATAATTTAAAATCTTTGTTTAGGTTTGTATAAATATGTTACACTCATACACTAAAGTCTTTTGAATACAACTGTATTGTAATTATATTTTGATTGTGTCTTATATCGTTACATATGCAGGAATCGATATGATATAATGAGGCAAATGACTAAAGCTACTTTTAAAATAAGGTGATATCAGTCATGTCAGTGGCAATGGATATCATACAGTAGTCTAATGGATTACTGTTGGTTAATTTATTTTCGTGGGTGCCAATTTTCGTGGATTGCAGAAAACGTTCCTTTTCGTGGATACGTTATTTCGTGGTTTTGCATTCGACCAGATTAAAAAAAATTATTTCGTTGAACATTTAAATTCGTGGATCACCTGTATTCACGAAAACCACGAAAATCGGTATACAACGACTAATAATGAATGCACAGTGTGACGCTGTATGTATTGTGAGTGAGGACGTCTAGTGGGATTATGACGCTGTATGTTTTGTGAGTGAGGACGTCTAGTGGGATTATGACGCTGTATGTATTGTGAGTGAGGACGTCTAGTGGGATTATGACGCTGTATGTTTTGTGAGTGAGGACGTCTAGTGGGATTATGACGCTGTATGTTTTGTGAGTGAGGACGTCTAGTGGGATTATGACGCTGTATGTATTGTGAGTGAGGACGTCTAGTGGGATTATGACGCTCTATGTTTTGTGAGTGAGGACGTCTAGTGGGATTATGACGCTGTATGTATTGTGAGTGAGGACGTCTAGTGGGATTATGCCGCTGAATGTATCCTGAGTTGGGACGTCTAGTGGGATCATGACGCTGAATGGTTCGTGAGTGGGGATGTTTTTTGTTAATAAAAAGTGCACATAAATATTTATTTGTTTGTTGTAGCTACTTGCAATCATACAAAAATATGTAATAACTTATAAAATTTATATAAAATTTCTCAAATTTCTTATTTAAAAAAAAAAGCTACTTTACATTTAAGCGTAATGATTTCAAACTATGTGCTTGATTGGTGTTTACATAGTTTACTTACCACTGCATTTGCAATCACGTGACTCATTATCTGGACATATGTGGGTACTATTACGACAGTATTCCAACAGTATTTGACTCTAAGATATGCAAATATAAAAGGAAAAGTAACTTTTATCAAAAATAAGAAATTTGAGAAATTTTATACAAAGATTTAAGCTTACTTGGGTCAAAATCTAAATGAATACAATAATTTACCGCCATAAAACATACACATTTTTTTTTTTTTTTAGAGATCACCCCTAGTTTTTGGTGGGGTTCGTGTTGTTTATTCTTTAGTTTTCTATGTTGTGTCATGTGTACTATTGTTTTTCTGTTTGTCGTTTTCATTTTTAGCCATGGCGTTGTCAGTTTGTTTTAGATTTACGAGTTTGACTGTCCCTTTGGTATCTTTCGTCCCTCTTTTACAGAGTTGGCTTATTTTGTAATCATTTTGAAAATTAAAAAAATAAACATAAAAAAAATCCGACGTCCTTCATGTCCTTTTCATTCTTGGGAACTCTAAGCGGTAACTCCATGCTATATTAAAATTGATAATGTCACATTTAGTATAAAAATTGTGCCATATGGGGTATGAACTGTAAATGACCTGTTATATAAACAATGAAATATATCAACATATGAATATTTCAAAATAATCTTTAATTTCATACCCATGTTTTAGATTTTTAAAGATTGCATAATATTAAAGACGTTTTTGGAGAGTTCTCTCATTGGCACTAACACTACATCTTCCTATAGCTAAAATTGAAAATGGGAATGGGGAATGTGTCAAAGAGACAACCTCCAGACCAAATAAAAAAACAGCAGAAGTTCACCAACAGGTCTTCAATGTAGCGAGAAATTCCCGCACCCGGAGGCGTCCTTCAGCTGGCCCCTAAACAAATATATACTAGTTCAGTGATAATGAACGCCATACTAATTTCCAAATTGAACACAAGAAACTAAAATTAAAATGATACAAGACTAACAAAGGCCAGAGGCTCCTGACTTGGGACAGGCGCAAACATGCGGCGGGGTTAAACATGTTTGTGAGATCTCAAACCTCCCCTATAACGCTAACTAATGTAGAAATGTAAACACATAAGAATACGCACATTAAAATTCAGTTCAAGAGAAGTCCGAGTCTGATGTCAGAAGATGTAACCAAAGAAAATAAACAAAATGACAATAATACATAAATAACAACAGACTACTAGCAGTTAACTGACATGCCAGCTTCAGACTTCAATTTAACTGACTGAAAGATTATGATTTCATCATATGAACATCAGGCACAATCCTTCCCGTTAGGGGTTTAGTATCATACCATCATAACATATATGAGAAGAACATAACCCGTGTCATGCAAACAACTGTTTTTAGAATAAATGTCTTAAGTTCCGACGCAAAGACCTTATCAGTGACTCAATATTAACGCCAAAATATGCAATCTTTAATGACTTGACAACAGTATCGTAATTATATCCCTTCTTAATCAGTCTGCTTCAAGTGCCAATTAGACAATTAGTTGTTCATCACAATGTGTATTTCACAAATATCTTTCATTTCTATGGCCTAATTATTACTGCACTGAACGTTGGGATTAATAGAAATATATTTTGATCGTGTTTGTTTTAAAGATAACATAGTAATTTTGTTTAAAATAAAAACAAATAGAAAAGAATAAATAAATAGTGCACTTTAAAGTACTGATTATCATTGTGTATGTGGTTTTAAAGCAAAACAGATAAGAAAACAACTGTGTAAATTAATATCTAAAGTTCAGAAGTAAATGAAGTAATGGCAGTCAAATAAAACATTCATTTCCCTCGACTGTTGGAGATATGAATATTAGTTCACTCTCGAAAAGTCATATGCCCTCGTGAAATATGATTTTCTTTTTGGGTTAACAAATCTTTATATCTCCCTCAAACACAGGAAATATATGCATAATATTCTACCACCAGGACGAAGAACACCTCTTTCCAGCTTAAATAATCCAATTGTCCCACAAAAAAAAAAACTAAGTCCAAATATCTGAAAAATTTCGCCAGCACGGCTCCTCGAAAAAGGGTTTTCAATATATTACGAGACAAAGACCAAAAGTTTGGGCAAAAGAAAGAAAGTATACCTAGAAGTGAGGGCAGTTCCCCTTATCCTAAATGAACATACTTCTATGCAAAGAGATAGCTTTCAAAAATTCATGAATCAAATAACTCCTTTTGTTAATTGACTTACATTGAAGACTTACCCTCTCTTGTGTATGCAAGGCATAATTAAATATGTGTAGTGTACACAAAAGTTATCCAAACAGTGGAGGAAGATACAAAGATGATAACTAAAACATGGTTGGAAAATACATTTGACAGTTGGAAGGACTTTGTTACTGTATAATAAATGCTTACATTTACATATTTGAAAGCAATCTCTTGACACTTTATTTATTTTTGTGTATATTCGTGTAAAGTTAATGTGTCGGTGGTGTGTGTGCATGACTTATGTTATGACTTTAGGCACACAAAAAAGGGGGGGACTGTCATAAGCTGTGTTTTGGGGTTTAAGACATCAATTTTTGATCAATGGTCATATTTAAAACAAGAATACTGTTGAATCCTTTCAATTTAAAGTATTTGATTTGTTTCAGTATACCTTTGAACAAATGTAAGTTGCTCTCGTTATCCGTTCAACATTGAACTGTGAGTGCGGTCTTCCGCAGGCCTTTATCCATTTCAGACACTTTTCTAAGTTGTTTGACTTCTTCGGAAATGGCAAAAAATAAACACCGTCCTGCAGTCGATCCTCGTACCGACTGTCGGTGTTACAAACACCGTAACAACAGCGCTTTACCATAATTGACCAAAATGTACACTCAGACAATTTCAGGCAGACGTCATTGTTTGTCTGAGTCTTGTTGTAGCAACAAAAATACGCGCGCGCATCTGCGATTTCATTGGTCGATAAATTATTATGGGCGGGGCGGCGATAGGTGAATTGTGCTGGTAAGAAGAATGGACAATTTAGTAGTTGAACAATGGCTTGAAGACGAAATAAATCTATATTTGTAAGGGGTTTTGTGTATCTTCGGAAGCCAATACATAGTTGGGACTTGCATTGTATTTGGATCTGCTTGTAAAGCGGTGGCTAAAAGTTTATGTTTGTTACAGATTTCATTTTCTGAAAATGGAGTCAGTTGGAATGTTGGTGAATTGGTGATTTCCTTTTTCAGAACCTCAATGTAAAATTTACGTCAAACAATAATAATATTATTAGCAGCTTTATCGGCCGGGACAAAAACAAATTCCTTGGCTAGTTCTTTTAGTTTATGTTTGATACGAGAAATAGGTTTATTGTGGTTATTGTTAATAGTAAAACGTTCTTTAAAATGTTGAATACGTATATCAACTATCTTCATTACTGAATTAAAAAAGAGTCCAAAGATTTTATGTCAGCTTTTTCCCGTTTTATCTATTTCATACAGTAAGTATGGAGTGAGTCGTGGATGATATTACGACACTCATTCCAATTAATAATTGACAGGGGACGATATTTAGGTCCTTTACTGAGGAATGATTTTAACTCTCGGTCTTGAACGATGTTAAGATATCCTTTATAACATGGGAAATGGGTCCATAAATATATTCGGAATTACTGCAATTACATGAAGTAGGTGTATTTTCACTGATATTAACATCTTTACACAATTGACTATAACTAAACACAAATGTCCAGGTAGATTTCTTGTAAATATAACAAATAAGAGGTAGCTCAGTATTGTCAAAATATCAAGGAATTTGTTCTTTAACAGAATGGTCGTTAAATATACCGGCAATATTTACAAAATTCTAGCCTTTATTGACATACTTAATTTTAATAAAATGTTTTTTATGATCTTCAGGGCGATCAATTTTGGGAAATAATTTAGAATAACAATATGCCATAGTAATTTGAACAATTTCATACTTAGGACTGCTATATGAAATTGTGTTGCAATGCTCCAACATTTTATTTAACTTATTAACCGGTATCGAACATAGTTTTGTTAACAGATAATGTCTGCCGTTGTTTTTTTTTTTAAATAGAAATTAGGTCCGAAATATTGGTATGATTGGCCTGAAAGTTTCTCTGATTGCGATTTGTTCTACGACCGTGAGAACGGTTTTTACGAATAGTTTTAGAAACTAAATCGAAAATGTTAACGGAATTGGTTATAGGTATATTACCAATTCCCATGATATCATCATTTAGACCGAGAGGGTAAACTGTCTGTAATTTTTAATCCAATTTAATTCAATTATTTTCCGTGATCGTACAACATTTGAATGCGATTCACCAGGCTGCTTATTTACTACTGTACTTCTAAAGATTGAACTGCTAAATATTTAATAGGATGGTTGTGCTTCTTTAAAAGGTGTTGGTAAATGATACTCTTGAATTTATTTGGTCTTTTAAAACGATACAGATGTTCTTGAGTGCGTTTAGATAAATATCGTCCAGTTTCTCCTACGTACCGAATACCACACCCCGGTTTGTTTCATGTGAGTAAATAAATAATACTGTTTGTTTTTCAAGTTATATCAGTTCAAAATTTAACGAAAATGTGCGACCATTAAACGTGGACCTTGCCGTATTGTTGGTGGAAAGACGGGGACATGTAATTTATTTTTTGGCATGACACTTATCGATAAAAGGGTAACCACGATTGTTATTGTTAAAAATGTTAGCGATGGTAGTATTTTAAGATACTATTAGTAACCGATTTTGAAGATTGAGAAGTGTATATATACCTTACATGTAGGAACAGATTACCTAGTATTTTCTACCTCAGGAATAAATTATCTTAGCTGTATTTGACAAAACTTTTAGGAATTTTTGGTTCTCAATGCTCAACTTCGTACTTTTTTTGGCCTTCATTAACATTTTTTAATTTGAGCGTGACGAATGAGTCATTCGTGGACGAAACTCGCATCTGACGTTAATATAACATTTCAATCCTGGTATCTATGCTTTTTCGTTACATTTCTTGTTTTTATAGTGATTAAGATGATAACACAATGTTGACTGCTGTACCACTATTTTTGACATGTTTACTTATTGTGTCGGTTTGTTTTGTTCGCGCATCGTTGACAATGTAACTGAATTCGATGCAACTGTCATACAAAAAAAAAGTAAAAACACAAAAATACTGAACTCCGAGGAAAATTCAAAAAGGAAAATCAAAAAATCAAAAGGCAAAATCAAGAGTCCAAACACATCAAACGAATGGATAACAACTGTCATATTCCTGACATGGTACAGGCATTTTCTAATGTAGAAACAAGCGAGAGGTTTAGCTAGCGATAAAACCATATTCAATTCACCATTTTTTACAAAAGAAAATGACTGTACCAAGTCAGAAATATGACAGTTTTTATCCATTTGTTTGATGTGATTTTGCCATTTGGTTTGGGACTTTCCTTTTTTAATTTTCCTCGGAGTTCAGTATTTTTGTGCTTGTACTTTATATACCTGTACTTTTATTAGTTGCTCCACCAATGAGTCGGATCTCTTCACGATTCTTCTGTTTTCATGTATATCATAATCGACCTACAAATAAAAATAAACTTCAAAACATTTATAGAAAAGACTATAAACAATTAGTAATAGAGTCCAATTCCTCCACAATACCTACACAAAAAAATAAAAATAAATTGACATTTGAGGGACAAGCAATATTATGAGACAGCAAAAAACAAGTTGTTACAATTAATTCCAACGTGAAAGAAATATTTTTGTTAAAAGACAAACAAGAAATGGAAAACATTGATGAGACAGAACTGAGGTTATACACTTACTCCATCTGGTGTTGTCTCTATGACTGCTTCTAGTTTGAAAACCTTCAGTGCCAGATAAACCGTTATACACTTACTCTATTTGGTGTTGTCTCTATGACTGCTTCTTGTTGGAAAACCTTCAGTGCCAGATAAATTGTTATACACTTACTCCATTTGGTGTTGTCTCTATGACTGCTTCTAGTCTGAAAACCTGTAGTGCCAGATAAACCGTTATACACTCACTCCATCTGGTGTTGTCTCTATGACTTCTTCTAGTTTGAAAACCTTCAGTGCCAGATAAACCGTTATACACCTAATCCATTTGGTGTTGTCTCTATGACTGCTTCTAGTTTGAAAACCTTCATTGCCAGATAAACCGTTATACACTTACTACATCTGGTGTTGTCTCTATGACTGCTTCTAGTTTGAAAACCTTCAGTGCCAGATAAATTGTTATACACTTACTCCATTTGGTGTTGTCTCTATGACTGCTTCTAGTTTGAAAACCTTCAGTGCTAGATAAACCGTTATACACTTACTCCATCTGGTGTTGTCTCTTTGACTGCTTCTAGTTTGAAAACCTTCAGTGCCAGATAAATTGTAATACACTTACTCCATATGATGTTGTCTCTATGACTGCTTCTAGTTTGAAAACCTTCAGTGCCAGATAAACCGTTATACACTTACTCCATCTGGTGTTGTCTCTATGACTGCTTCTAGTTTGAAAACCTTCAGTGCCATATAAACCGTTATACACTTACTCCATCTGGTGTTGTCTCTATGACTGCTTCTAGTTTAAAAACCTTCAGTGCCAGATAAACCGTTATACATAAATGTACTACAGAAAAACAACTGATCCCTACAACGAATATCCTGTCTATTCTGTTATTACAGTGTTGTTCAGTGTGGGTTACCATTTTAACTTTAAAATGAATGATCTGTCTTATCTATGTACAAAGCGTGTAAACAAAAGAATAATATAGCCTAGATATAATTGACCTTATAAACAATGCTAAATATTTTGGAACGAAACTCATATTAATTTGTACTCATATAAAGAAAAGGGGTAAAATAACAAAAAAAAAAACTGAATTCCTAAAACAGAAGTTCGTAATCAAATGTTCAAACACACTAGACATTTGTATGATAGTCCCATACAATTCCATTACATAGAAAACGATGTGTAAAAAAAACAAATAGACACAATAGGCAAAAATAATCGAATAGGGATGCAGCAGTCAACATTGTATTTAACATTGGTCACTTTAAAAACAAACAAATATGTAACAAAGAAACGAACATAACGCTTATAGAAAAAGAACACATAACCAAAACAAACGACAAGAAAAAAACTAGCTCATCATTACAAAAAAGAGATGTACAAGTAGAGAGCCACGTCAAATGGATATCCCCAAACATAAACTAAACAGTTAAAGTAATACTCATAAAGACAAATAAAAGAATAACACGTTGTTAGGATGATAATTTACTAAAGCAGAAAACACAATAACGGGATGTATTAGTTAAATGAATATCACCAAAAATATACTAAACATCAACACGTAAATTCATAAATATAAATAAAGGAATATTATAACTCGTTATCAAGATGGTAAGCAATGACAATACCCAGAATATATACTTAAAGTCCATAGTGTAACATTTGTGAGAAGCAGGACGGATAACACAAGTGCATCAGGTTATGCTTACCCGTTCCGAATACCTGATACCACCCCAGACCCAATGGCACAAACAACTATATGTCACCATACGGACTTCCGCGATGAGCAAAGTCTATACCGCATATCGCACCGAATTGACAAATTCAAGCGAGAAAACTAAAGGCCTTATCTATGCACAATAGTTATCAAAGGTACCAGGATTATAATTTTGTACGCCAGACGCGCGTTTTGTCTACATCAGACTCATCAGAGACGCTCATATCAAAATATTCATAAAGCCAAAAAAGAACAATGTTGAAGAGCATTGACGATCAAAATTCCAAAAAGGTGTGACAAATACGGTTAAGGTAATCTATTTCGAACCTGAACAAAAACAATATGTAACACGTCAACAAACGACAACCACTGACTTCATCTTCACTTTCAAAGTCTTAGTATTTATTATTGACCTATATATTTTCAGAAAAAAATGTATTTCTTGTTACAGAAACTGCTCTTCATTCATTTCATAACAATACACTCAATCATAAAAATCTAAAGTATGATTATTATCAACTGAATTGTTGTTTGTTGCTTGATGTCCAGGAACAAATGGTGTATACATGTTTATGATTATTGTCAACTGGATTGTTGTTTGTTGTTTGATGTCCAGGAACAAATGGTGTATACATGTTTATGATTATTGTCAACGGAATTGTTGTTTGTTGTTTGATGTCCAGAAACAAATGGTGCAGACATGTTTATGATTATTGTCAACGGAATTGTTGTTTGTTGTCTGATGTCCAGAAACAAATGGTGCAGACATGTTTATGATTATTGTCAACGGAATTGTTGTTTGTTGTTTGATGTCCAGGAACAAATGGTGCATACATAATTATGATTATTGTCAACTGAATTGTAATTTGTTGCTTGATGTCCAGAAACAAATGGTGCAGACATGTTTATGATTATTGTCAACGGAATTGTTGTTTGTTGTTTGATGTCCAGGAACAAATGTTGCATACATGTTTATGATTATTGTCAACGGAATTGTTGTTTGTTTTTTGATGTCCAGGAACAAATGGTGCATACATGTTTATGATTATTGTCAACGGAATTGTTGTTTGTTGCTTGATGTCCAGGAACAAATGGTGCATACATGTTTATGATTATTGTCAACTGAATTGTTGTTTGTTGCTTGATGTCCAGAAACAAATGGTGCATACATGTTTATGATTATTGTCAACTGAATTGTTGTTTGTTGCTTGATGTCCAGGAACAAATGTTGCATACATGTTTATGATTATTGTCAACGGAATTGTTGTTTGTTGCTTGATGTCCAGGAACAAATGTTGCATACATGTGTATGATTATTGTCAACGGAATTGTTGTTTGTTGCTTGATGTCCAGAAACAAATGGTGCATACATCTTTATGATTATTGTCAACGGAATTGTTGTTTGTTGCTTGATGTCCAGAAACAAATGGTGCATACATCTTTATGATTATTGTCAACTGAATTGTTGTTTGTTGCTTGATGTCCAGGAACAAATGGTGCATACATCTTTATGATTATTGTCAACGGAATTGTTGTTTGTTGTCTGATGTCCAGAAACAAATGGTGCATACATCTTTATGATTATTGTCAACGGAATTGTTGTTTGTTGCTTGATGTCCAGAAACAAATGGTGTATACATGTTTATGATTATTGTCAACGGAATTGTTGTTTGTTGCTTGATGTCCAGAAACAAATGGTGCATACATGTGTATGATTATTGTCAACGGAATTGTTGTTTGTTGCTTGATGTCCAGAAACAAATGGTGCATACATCTTCATGATTATTGTCAACTGAATTGTTGTTTGTTGTTTGATGTCCAGAAACAAATGGTGCATACATGTTTATGATTATTGTCAACTGAATTGTTGTTTGTTGCTTGATGTCCAGGAACAAATGGTGCATACATGTTTATGATTATTGTCAACTGAATTGTTGTTTGTTGTTTGATGTCCAGAAACGAATGGTGCATACATGTTTATGATTATTGTCAACTGAATTGTTGTTTGTTGCTTGATGTCCAGGAACAAATGGTGCATACATGTTTATGATTATTGTCAACGGAATTGTTGTTTGTTGCTTGGTGTCCAGGAACAAATGGTGTATACATGTTTATGATTATTGTCAACTGAATTGTTGTTTGTTGCTTGATGTCCAGGAACAAATGGTGCATACATGTTTATGATTATTGTCAACTGAATTGTTGTTTGTTGTTTGATGTCCAGGAACAAATGGTGCATACATGTTTATGATTATTGTCAACTGAATTGTTGTTTGTTGTTTGATGTCCAGGAACAAATGGTGCATACATGTTTATGATTATTGTCAACTGAATTGTTGTTTGTTGTTTGATGTCCAGGAACAAATGGTGCATACATGTTTATGATTATTGTCAACGGAATTGTTGTTTGTTGCTTGATGTCCAGGAACAAATGGTGCATACATGTTTATGATTATTGTCAACTGAATTGTTGTTTGTTGCTTGATGTCCAGAATTAAATGGTGCATACATGTTTATGATTATTGTCAACTGAATTGTTGTTTGTTGCTTGATGTCCAGGAACAAATGCTGCATACATGTTTATGATTATTGTCAACGGAATTGTTGTTTGTTGCTTGATGTCCAGGAACAAATGTTGCATACATGTGTATGATTATTGTCAACGGAATTGTTGTTTGTTGTTTGATGTCCAGGAACAAATGGTGCATACATGTTTATGATTATTGTCAACGGAATTGTTGTTTGTTGCTTGATGTCCAGGAACAAATGGTGCATACATGTTTATGATTATTGTCAACTGAATTGTTGTTTGTTGCTTGATGTCCAGAAACAAATGTTGCATACATGTGTATGATTATTGTCAACGGAATTGTTGTTTGTTGCTTGATGTCCAGAAACAAATGGTGCATACATCTTTATGATTATTGTCAACTGAATTGTTGTTTGTTGCTTGATGTCCAGGAACAAATGGTGCATACATCTTTATGATTATTGTCAACGGAATTGTTGTTTGTTGTCTGATGTCCAGAAACAAATGGTGCATACATCTTTATGATTATTGTCAACGGAATTGTTGTTTGTTGCTTGATGTCCAGAAACAAATGGTGTATACATGTTTATGATTATTGTCAACGGAATTGTTGTTTGTTGCTTGATGTCCAGAAACAAATGGTGCATACATGTGTATGATTATTGTCAACGGAATTGTTGTTTGTTGCTTGATGTCCAGAAACAAATGGTGCATACATCTTTATGATTATTGTCAACTGAATTGTTGTTTGTTGTTTGATGTCCAGAAACAAATGGTGCATACATGTTTATGATTATTGTCAACTGAATTGTTGTTTGTTGCTTGATGTCCAGGAACAAATGGTGCATACATGTTTATGATTATTGTCAACTGAATTGTTGTTTGTTGTTTGATGTCCAGAAACGAATGGTGCATACATGTTTATGATTATTGTCAACTGAATTGTTGTTTGTTGCTTGATGTCCAGGAACAAAATGGTGCATACATGTTTATGATTATTGTCAACGGAATTGTTGTTTGTTGCTTGGTGTCCAGGAACAAATGGTGTATACATGTTTATGATTATTGTCAACTGAATTGTTGTTTGTTGCTTGATGTCCAGGAACAAATGGTGCATACATGTTTATGATTATTGTCAACTGAATTGTTGTTTGTTGTTTGATGTCCAGGAACAAATGGTGCATACATGTTTATGATTATTGTCAACTGAATTGTTGTTTGTTGTTTGATGTCCAGGAACAAATGGTGCATACATGTTTATGATTATTGTCAACTGAATTGTTGTTTGTTGTTTGATGTCCAGGAACAAATGGTGCATACATGTTTATGATTATTGTCAACGGAATTGTTGTTTGTTGCTTGATGTCCAGGAACAAATGGTGCATACATGTTTATGATTATTGTCAACTGAATTGTTGTTTGTTGCTTGATGTCCAGAAACAAATGGTGCATACATGTTTATGATTATTGTCAACTGAATTGTTGTTTGTTGCTTGATGTCCAGAAACAAATGTTGCATACATGTTTATGATTATTGTCATCAGAATTGTTGTTTGTTGTTTGATGTCCAGAAACAAATGGTGCATACATCTTTATGATTATTGTCAACAGAATTGTTGTTTGTTGTTTGATGTCCAGGAACACATGGTGCATACATGTTTATGATTATTGTCAACTGAATTGTTGTTTGTTGTTTGATGTCCAGAAACAAATGGTGCATACATGTTTATGATTATTGTCAACTGAATTGTTGTTTGTTGCTTGATGTCCAGGAACAAATGGTGCATACATCTTTATGATTATTGTCAACTGAATGGTTGTTTGTTGTTTGATGTCCAGGAACAAATGTTGCATACATGTTTATGATTATTGTAAACGGAATTGTTGTTTGTTGCTTGATGTCCAGAAACAAATGGTGCATACATGTTTATGATTATTGTCAACTGAATTGTTGTTTGTTGCTTGATGTCCAGGAACAAATGGTGCATACATCTTTATGATTATTGTCAACTGAATTGTTGTTTGTTGCTTGATGTCCAGGAACAAATGGTGCATACATCTTTATGATTATTGTCAACTGAATGGTTGTTTGTTGTTTGATGTCCAGGAACAAATGTTGCATACATGTTTATGATTATTGTAAACGGAATTGTTGTTTGTTGCTTGATGTCCAGAAACAAATGGTGCATACATGTTTATGATTATTGTCAACTGAATTGTTGTTTGTTGCTTGATGTCCAGAAACAAATGGTGCATACATGTTTATGATTATTGTCAACGGAATTGTTGTTTGTTGCTTGATGTCCAGGAACAAATGGTGCATACATGTTTATGATTATTGTCAACTGAATTGTTGTTTGTTGTTTGATGTCCAGAAACAAATGGTGCATACATGTTTATGATTATTGTCAACTGAATTGTTGTTTGTTGCTTGATGTCCAGAAACAAATGGTGCATACATGTTTATAATTATTGTCAACTGAATTGTTGTTTGTTGCTTGATGTCCAGGAACAAATGGTCCATACATGTTTATGATTATTGTCAACTGAATTGTTGTTTGTTGTTTGATGTCCAGGAACAAATGGTGTATACATGTTTATGATTATTGTCAACGGAATTGTTGTTTGTTGCTTGATGTCCAGGAACAAATGGTGCATACATGTTTATAATTATTGTCAACTGAATTGTTGTTTGTTGCTTGATGTCCAGAAACAAATGGTGTATACATGTTTTAAAAGATTAATTATGGTCGAAAAACAATCATCTACGTTCTGAGATGCTAATTTAACATAATAAGTTTTAAAAAGTGAGCTTCGTCATGCAATTACATGTATATACTTGATTTGGAACATTAAAAGACAATCTAAAAGATGGATGTTGGGGTTTAATAGGATTATTACGTCAATTTCCAAACAGTTACAGTGGTTGCATTTCCTATCATGATTTTGTTGATAGAAGGTTGCTGCTCACAATGAAGCTATTAAACCAAGAGTTACAAATGGTGAAGTTGAAATCATCCCTTCGTAAATTTTACGGACGCCATCCCGAGTTGGTTGACCGTAATGGAATAACTGTTTCACAAATGATATCAGATATGTTCCTTACGTCGTAACTACAATCCCCTTCCCTTTCACGAATGTGACCTACCGAATTAGACTATTTACCGGATTTGTAATCCCATGATCAACACGACGGGTGCCACATGTGGAGCAGGATATGCTTACCCTTCCGGAGCACATGATATCACCACTAGGTTTTGGTGGGGTTAGTGTTGTTTATTCTTCAGTTTTCTATGTTTTGTCATGTGAACTATTGTTTTTCTGTTTAGTTTTTTTTTCCATTTTTGTCCATGGCGTTGTAAGTAGATTAATGAGTTCGACTGTCCCTTTAGTATCTTTCGTCCCTCTTTTTAGATATGAAATGGGGAATGATAACAAATGAGACAACGCTCCAATAAAGTCAAATGACTGTATTCTAAAATTTGGTGCCTAATTAAATGTGTTTAATACATTTCTATATACACAAAAAAACGACAATTTTTTTTAGTTGAGGGTGATATTTTTCTATTAAGGATAAACAATATCTTACTTTACTAAAAAATATTTTCTTGTCAATAACACACAGAAACAAATATTTTGAACAATCAAACTTCAAGAAGCCTCCGTTCAGCGGTAAGTTGGCCTGTGACTTAGCTCTTTATTGGTGACCTGGTCTGTCCTTATCCAACATACCATAATTTTTAAGTTGCAGTTCAAATTTCCCTTCAACTTCCCGATCAACTTACTTTGCAGAGCCAGTTTATTAATAGTTAATTAGTTCCGGTTCTGAATATGCATGTAATATTTGCAACATGGCGTTAAGCACCAAACAACCGATCAACGTGTACCATAACAATCGTCGATTTATGCCCGAAGAAACGATAAATGATTTACTCTAAAAACTAAAAAAAAACATTTGTTAATATAATGAAATCCAATGTGATTGTCATACAAGTCATCGGTTAAGCTAGCTATAAAACTAGATTTAATCCACCATTTTCTTTATGAAATATGCCTGCACCAAGGCAGGAATATGAAATGTGTTGATGTGTTTCAGGTTGTGATTTAGCATTTACATACGAGATTTTCCGTTTTGAATTTTCCTCGGAGTTCGGTATTTTTTCTTTTAAGAAATGTACTTTGAAGTTATCGTATGCATTCTGGACACACTAGTTAAAACACATAGTTTACTCAATTAATAAACATATTTATTTTTAGTTTCTATATTATCTGTTCTGTTTATGGATGTCTTGCTTTATTTGTGTTGATCCAATCAATGAACGAGGATACTCTAGTGTACACTCCTGGCGCATGCCTCTTGGCGCATCCATATCCCCACGAGACGACTCCCGTTATTTTGTAGACACTGTCCTTCTTACAAACAAGAGGTCCACCAGAATCTCCCTGTTAATGTAGAGTTTAAAATATGTTTATACACATGTAACATCATTTTAAACTAACCTATACATTACGATTAAAAAACTTCAAGTACCTACATGTAGCCGCTCATGTACATCGTTTTAGTGCTAATGTTTCCTCAATTTAATTTTTAAATTCTGATTTGTTTTCTGTCAATCAATTTATATCTTTTGAACAACGCTATACTAATGCTGCTGCCTTAATTTATTCTGATTAACACATAACTCGTTAATCCAAAATGTAAATTAACTTGACTATACCGAAATAACTGATGTATGTGAAATATAACATTATAACAGCAACTAATAAACATAAATATAAAGCAATCTGCTGATCGTCTTAAAGTTCGTCAAATTTTTGTTTAACCGTTTTTATTTTTTGAAATTTAAGTTACATAAAGGAAGAATTTTCAAGAAATTGACATTAAAGTGCTTATAACTCCAAAATTGATCGTCTCAAGTCTCTGAAAATTTAAAGCAGAAACATCAATTTTACCTTGTTACTGCTGATCAGTGTAGCATTGAAACTTACGTTTGATATATCTGTCCATGCTGTATGGAAATAAGTAGAGTCTATTGTATTACTATCATGATGAGCTAGTTTATTCCTGTAGTATTTAATCCTGGCTAAATCATACCCTGGTGTTGTCTTCCCTCGTAGTGGTAGACTGTCAAATCCATTGATTGGTGGATTGATAGTTGTCAAATTTCTGATTAAACAGACCATCAACGTCACATCGAATGTTTTGGAATCCGGAATCCCTGTACATCAACACAAGAAAAGTATATTGATTGTAGTCGTGCAATAAGTGTGAAATGTGTTATGAATATTACAATACGTAGTATAATTATTCACAGATAACATGTGATTTTAAATGAAATGTTGAAAATTGTGTAATAAAAGCAACATTCAGTTAGGCTAAGAGTTTTTTTTAATTTTTTTAAAATGCATATCTCCATAGAAAATATTTATATCGGTCGGTAGTTTTTTGTTATAAGACATCAGTAGATATTAAAATCCTGTGTAGGTCAGCTTTAATATGTGTGCTCTTATGTTTTTAGAAATTTTTTTAAATCATGATGACAAACATTTTTATTTATATGATTGCAACATTTTCACAATTAGGCAATAGATCTTAACTAATCAACACGTACGGTTTGTAGAGAGTAATTTTTAAGTTAAAGCCATTACAAGAACAAAAAACATAAAACTCATATTTATGAAATTAAAATTTAAACATCTACAGTATCATAAAGACGTACTATTTCTTGGAATCAAAAGATTCCATTGAGCCTGATTTATGATTCTTTTTAATTTCAAGTCCGAAAGCGTATTGTAGTTTGTATTCAGTGTTGATGGTAAATATGAAGGTGGAAATTCTCTGTCAAAATAAGTACGGGCTGCTCTAGGTGTCACTCCTTTCAATAACAATGCTAGGCGGACATAGTTTTCCTCTTCATCAGAAAGAGGTGCCATGGCTTTCAGAAAGTTGGCTAATGGCCAAGAGAAACCTATATAAACAGGTCAATTATTACTTAATGGGCCATGAATTCCTGAAAAAATAAACATGTCACTTTACAAAAAAAAGATATATCTAGATTTTAATTATTTAAGTTAAAACCTTCAATAAACTTGAGTTTGTGTTAGCCTTGCCTACAATTTGACGACCATAATAATTTTCAGAATTATCCAATCCCGTAGCTGTGTTCAAAATTCCGCGAAATATAATTACGCTTTTGGTTAAATAGTTAGATCGAGGTCCAAAAGTTGGACATTGTTGACCGGTCCAAGAGTTGAACGTATGCAATTTGAAAAAAATAGTCATCATATTGTGTGCTCATTTATAAAGAAACTGATTACTGATTTGTAATAATAATATATATTGTATTTCAATATATGGATATTAACTGTCTACATGTGTTTTGTTTGATGGCCTCAATGAAAATAAGGCTGTTCTAATTTAGTTTCCATCTTTAAATTAAGAACTTATAATTATTATGGAAAACATCTTAATTTCATTATGCAAACAGCGTGCCACAATCATACTTGTGTTTGTGTCGATTCAAAATAGTGTTGTCAACCTTCGATACTTTTAGATTTAGATAATTCCATCTATACTGATTTAAATGTGGCACCAAATCCTCCAAAGGCAGTATAGATTGTACAGATATATCATGTTATGGCGGGGTATTTGCAAAAAATACAAGTCGAGGGATTTAAATTTCCCGAGCCGCTAGACAAGGGAAATTTTGTCCCAAGACTTGTATTTTTTTCCAAAGACCCCTCCATAACATAATATATCTGTTCAATCTATACTGATTTAAATGTGGCACCAAATCCTCCAAAGGCAGTATAGATTGTACAGATATATCATGTTATGGCGGGGTATTTGCAAAAAATACAAGTCGAGGGATTTAAATTTCCCGAGCCGCTAGACAAGGGAAATTTTGTCCCAAGACTTGTATTTTTTCCAAAGACCCCTCCATAACATAATATATCTGTTCAATCTATACTGATTTAAATGTGGCACCAAATTCTCCAAAGGCAGTATAGATTGTACAGATATATCATGTTATGGCGGGGTATTTGCAAAAAATACAAGTCGAGGGATTTAAATTTCCCGAGCCGCTAGACAAGGGAAATTTTGTCCCAAGACTTGTATTTTTTCCAAAGACCCCTCCATAACATAATATATCTGTTCAATCTATACTGATTTAAATGTGGCACCAAATCCTCCAAAGGCAGTATAGATTGAACAGATATATCATGTTATGGAAAGGTATTTGCAAAAAATACAAGTCGAGGGATTTAAATTTCCCGAGCCGCTAGACAAGGGAAATTTTGTCCCAAGACTTGTATTTTTTGCAAAGACCCCTCCATAACATAATATATCTGTTCAATCTATACTGATTTAAATGTGGCACCAAATCCTCCAAAGGCAGTATAGATTGAACAGATATATCATGTTATGGAAAGGTATTTGCAAAAAATACAAGTCGAGGGATTTAAATTTCCCGAGCCGCTAGACAAGGGAAATTTTTTCCCAAAACTTGTATTTTTTGCAAAGACCCCTTCATAACATGACATATTTGTTTAAATACACCGATTTTTTTTTTATTTAAACTCTCTGTACTAGGAAAAGGAAATATTTATTTGAGGACAAGTACTAACATAAAATATACCGCGGGAACTATGCATGTACTTATACGCGTTCACGCTGTCTTTATGTAACGTCATATCCGAGAGAAAAAAATGGCGGGAAAATGATCGCGAGGGTAAAAAAGGAATATCCAAAATGGCAAATACCATGGTATTTGAGGCATATTCACCGGCAGTGGTGAAAAACAGTCAGATTCGATATGACTAGAAGGAAATCGCATCGAACAGAGCCGGATCTTATTGATTTGTCTAATTGCTAAATTTTTCAAACAGTAATCGATGTAAAACGGTACTAATTTTCAGTATACCCTATCACGTATATATATCCTTTTAAAAATGTAACTTGTAGCTTAATTCGGGTATAAGTGTTTTAGGTGAAAACAAAACTGTCTTTAAAATATTAGTAAAGATTTGAAATATTCCGGCATTATCAGATCTTCCATTTCAATTTTGCATTTTATAATACTTTTATTTAGCACTTTGATTTATTTTAAACATATATGGCGCGATGTTTAAAAAATCTCCCGGAGAAACCTTTTTGTTAACCATTGTGAGCTAGCATAACAAAAAAAACTAATGAATTTAGACTTGTCATTCGACTGAATATGTACAGTTTCAGTTTATCGTTTTTTATTCATGTACTTTCCGTTATATGAATTAGCGTTATATCCCTTTGTACATCGTACTGTTTATCTATTTGTGTTTTGTTATTTGTATTTAATAACAAAACACAAAGACAGACAATACAGCAAACTAAAACTAAAAAACACATTGAAACACTGACCTTACCATGGATATGGTACAAACGTCTATCTCCTATTTGGAAACATCACCAGATCTTTATAACATCATGATATTCTGGACCTGTAAAAAATACAACCTACATAAGTTAAATGCACTAAAGTATATCTGCTTAACATTTATAAGCAGTACGTATATTGTTTATTATACTTTTAATAATAATATTACTGTCATGACTGCACGTATAAGTGTATCATTTATATATCTATGATATATTATTTCTCTAAATTCACAAAAATATCTATCATTCATACATAATGATTCTTATTTAATAACAATATTGTTTTCTGTTGTGATCTGTCAAAAGGTTACACATAACAGGAAAGGTAATCAGAAATATGTTTTCGAGCCTCACGTAGTTTCATAAAAAGACAGAGGCATAATTTAGAAATTTCAATATTTGTAAAGCTTCTTTTTGTGAATGTAGGACCATGAGAGCACCAGGGGAAAACCAGAATATTATAATTCAGTTTCCTATATTTTTTCGGATCACTGTATTTGTCAAAGTTGAAACATGATACATTTTATAAATACACATTGTTGTGTGTTTCTTGTCTTTTCGTTGTAATCATTGATTTAATTGTATTCAAATAATTGTAATAATTTTGTAATCATTGAACCAAATTTAACTTGTGATTATTCTGCCTGTTATGGGCGTCTTTAATTGACAATAAAATATATTTGATTTGATTTTATTTATATAATCCAAGCTTCCCACGTGCCTTGCAATAGAATGATAACGTATTACATACGTAAACTAAAAACTTAATCAATCGCAGACCCTTGTATATAAATATGAAATTGTGTCCCGTTCATGTTTTTTTAAGGGGAAAGAAGTTGAATACCGTATACGTACATGAACACTGGTATGGTCAGACCATACGCGTACGGTCGGACCGTATAAGTATACGCGTATGGTCCAGTACAAGCTGATTATACATTTAATGGGATACTATGGGTTAAATTAAAACTAACATTTATCACAATCTTTATTTTAAGTATTACAAATTGTTATTATTACAATTAGATGGATAAAATGAACAAACACATAATTGAAATTAATTGTTTGTTTAATTGAATATTTGAATCCTATTTTTGTACTCTCGCCAAGGTGACACAAGTTACGTTTTATTTTTTACATTATCATGTTTGAAGCTCATGTATGTTCCTTTGCATTTGCATTTTTTCATAAAGTTGCTAAATAGTCTAAAACAGTTCTCCTCCCACGTTATGTTTACTTTGATATCTTTAATGGCAGTGAACATAATTCAATTAATGTATTACAGATCGACATGCTAAATACAAGAGATTAACAAATTACAATTGCGTGAATTTAAAAAAAATATTATGTTTTTATTTCAATTAAAATTGAACTATTTTATTTTAATTTCAGAGTTAAGTTATGTTGATCTGTGTTATGCATTTGTATCTAATAAACTTGACCAACTTCTTAATATAAGTCAGACCGTACGCGTACCGTATGAGTATTTTGAAAAAGTACGAATACGGTCCAGACCGTACGCGTACGGTCAAAGTACTCATACGGTCTGGAACATATTTGTTGCTTTTGTTTAAAATGACAAAAATGAAGGCTTAAGACTAGCTTTTTAAAATATTTAGTACTACATACATTTATCATTTGTAAAAATAATCTAAAGTGATCACATTTAACATTACTGCTTGACAAATCCTATTCATCTTCTTAATAATATGTCAAGGCCTCTCGAGTCTTCGTTAAGAAGACACTAACCTAAACAAAGGCAATTGGTTTAAAGATAATGTATCTGATCATCACAGATTGTTTATCTTAATTTATAAAGCTGTGTTTTAATGAAAGACTTTAAAAAGCTGAACTAAGTATGGTTAATTATTGATTTAACTTAAAACAATGGAAATTTAATAAATTGTAGGATTTACTTAATCCGTATTGGTACCAAAAAAGGGGAAATCACAAAAATACTGAACTCCAAGGAAATTAAAAAAAATAAAGTCCCTAATGAAATGGCTAAATTAATAGCTCAAACACATCAAACGAATAGATAACAACTATCATATTCCTGACTTTCTTTTTATATAAAATTGTTTATTAAGGATGTCTGCTTGTCATGTTTTGCACGTTTTGCACTTTTTGTCAGATTTTCGAAATCCTCTGGTTTAATCCATTTGAATGCCTTAAACAAATTTGCCCATGAACCCCATTTTTCTTTTTATAAATCTTTTACATGTATAATTATACGCCATTTGTGAAAGTCTTATAAAATCTTATTTATATTTGAATTGTTTTTGAGAACTTTAACTGGTCAATGATGAAGCTATGAAAAATCTAGAGAAAACATTTTCCCGCCACAATTCCAATGGCTAATGTCTCGAAAACAAGCACATTGACCCCTATATTTTTTTTTGCTTTTTTGATTCCTCAATTAATCTCCTATTAATATATAGGAGTTTTAAGGAAAATTATTTATTTTGAAACTGAGCAACAAACATCCTTAAACATTATGCATCAGGGTATAAGTTCAGCGGTCAATTCTCATATAATCAGTTTTGGTATTAGATAAAGCCAGAGTGTTAAACATGATCGGCCAGGTATACCAAATATTTTTACAATAGTTTTAAAATCTACACAAGGATACAAAGAAATGTATAGCATTTTCAAACATAACATAACAAATTTCCAATTATCAGGAAAAGTGATCATCAGTCCTTACTATACATAGTTGCATCTGGAGTACATGTATAATATGGGGGAATACAATTTGTCACATTACTAAGAAATCTAAACAATAATGACCGAAATGCAATACTTTCTGTTTGAAACCGAAACATATATTCGAGACTTGTCTTACAGGAGTTTACGTATGCTTACAATTTAATTGTCTGATCGTATTACAATTCAAAATAAAGTTAGAAACAAGCTTGCTGTCATTAGACAATAAATGTTTTAGTTTAATGTTCGCTAGTAGCGTACTTAAATATCTATTGTATTTTTCGTGGATATCATTCAATTATGTTTTTCTTATTTTTTCATAGCGTTTTTAAAACAGCAATATATCGTCGCTGTTATGCAAAAACCTCGTATCTAAGGTTTTGATAATTTTACACCAGGCAGTAAAAACTGAAATCTTTTTATCGATTATTTAGAATTTAATATGTATGTTCCGCTGTATGCGAAAATATCTGATCTTCTAACCAGTCAATTACCAAGACGAGCAAATATTTCTGCACCTATATTGTATTTTCATTATTTTTAAGCTAATATATTAGCTTTGAGAACCTAAAATTGATAAAACTGTACCTGTGATAATGTCAGCTGCCGTGCAAAGTGTTTTTCTTTTGAGATACGATATTTTCGCACAACAAAATTTCCCACCAATCCGACTACACTTTTTCGTCACATGTCAGAATTCGGGTTAATGATTGGTTAGAAGATCAGATATTCTCGCATACAGTGGAACATACATATTTAATTCTAAATCTTCGATAAAAAGATTTCCGCAAAAAATTTAGATACGAGGTTTTTGCATAACAGCGACGATATGGGATTCGTCCCCTATGGATTGAGACTTGCTTAGTTTACAAAGGCGTTGGTCAAGTGGCACAATACGAAATCTTACCTTTTCGATTTGTAAATGTAAAGTTCTGCTTCGCATCCGGACTATCACAGATCGGTGTTGTCTAAATAATATTTGTTTTCAAATATGGCTCCATTTTGTAGTCAGTTATATGTTTTTTGTATGTACGTAGTATAGGCATATTGTTTAACGCATTTACTGTTTACACCACTGCGTCGATGCCACTGCTGGTGGACATTTCGTACCGAGAGTAGCACTAGCCCAGTAGCCAGTTGTGTAATCAATAT
Source organism: Mytilus galloprovincialis (assembly GCA_037788925.1). Classification (NCBI taxonomy): domain Eukaryota; kingdom Metazoa; phylum Mollusca; class Bivalvia; order Mytilida; family Mytilidae; genus Mytilus; species Mytilus galloprovincialis. The sequence continues at coordinate 83,798,533 of CM075338.1, forward strand.
CAATGATACGGTCATTTGAATAAATGCACTGTTTGCAAAATTATGAATTGTTTGAAATGCGAAGGATTTTCTTATGCCAGGCATAGATTACCTTACCGTATTTAACACATCTCTTTTGGAATTTGGGGTTCTCAATGCTCTTTAAAATTTCAAAGTTTAGTTTCTTTACTTATTCGATCTAAGCGTCACTGACAAGTCTTCTATAGAAAAAAGGGGGTCGGGCGTATCAAAGTATAAGTCTGGTACCTTTGAAAGCTGTTTGCACCACTGGGTTGATGCCACAGCTGGGTGACGTTTCGTCCTCGAGGGTATATCCAGGCCAGTAGTCAGCGCGTTGGTGTTGATATGCATATCAATTACATTTGTATATGGTCATCATTATAAATTTAGTGTTTGCAACAGTGTGAATTATTCGAACGCTATGTAAGTTCTCATCCCAGTCATAGATTAGTTTCATGTTGACGAAATGTACGTCTGATGTATCAATTTATAAGATTGGTACCTTTGATAACTATTTCAATCAGTATTTACTGTTATGACAACTTTACTGTATGTGCTTTGCTCATTTTTGAAGTCCATGCGATGACCAATAGTTGTAAATGTCTGAGTAATTTTGGTCACTTGTGGACAGCTGTCCCATTACATTCCTGGCTTGAAGTTGGAAGGCTGTATCACATTGCACTCCTGAACTTAAAGGGGAGAGTGGTGTTTTGTTATATGATCGTCATGAGAACAAAAGAGAGACGAAAGATACCAAAGGGACAGTCAAACTATTAAATACAAAAAAACTGACAACGCCATGGCTAAAAATGAAAAAGACAAACAGACACACACTAGTACACATGACACCATAGAAAACTGAAGAATATACAACACGAATCCCATCAAAAACTAGGGGTGATCTAAGGTGCTCCGGAAGGGTAAGCAGATCCTGCTCCACATGTAGTACCCGTCGTGCACTTTTGTACGTGACTAGTATTAAAAATTCCTGACTTGTACTCGAAGGCGATATTCCTTTATCTAATTGTCATTGGCTGAGTGTAGGTTTTATCAATTATAACTTAAAGACTTTTACCGTGTTTTCTACATAATTAGTCGTTATACTAAAAACCGGCTCTTGCGTTTTGATTGTGTAAACTCTACATCATAAAGATGTCCCTTTAACGTCAACTTCGTCTTCAAGTTTGGGTGTAAATACTGTAAATCATTGCAGCCTTTACTGTGTATACTTTAATCATATAGATGTCACTTTAACGTTAAATTTGTCTTCAAGTATGGGTGTAGATACTATCAATCATAGCTGACTGATATTGTGTTTACTCTACATCATAAAGATGTCACTTTAACGTTAACTTCGTCTTCAAGTTTGGGAATACATACTGTAAATCATTGCAGCCTTTACTGTGTTTACTCTACATCATAAAGATGTCACTTTAACGTAAGCTTCCTCTTCAAGTTTTGATGTAGAAATATCAATCATAGCTGCCTTTTTATTGTGTTAACTCTACATCAGAACGATGATATTTTGAAGTTTATGTCGTCTGCAAGTATTAGTAGAGATACAATAAATTAAAGAAGACTTTTACTGATTTTACTCTGCATCAGATAGATGTCACTTTGAATTTGATTTCGTCTGCTATTATAAATGTAGATATTTTAAATTATAGCAGACTTTTGCTGTGTTAGGTCAAGTGTTTGCTTCGTTCGAAGTTGTATTTTTTTAATTTAGGTTCTATTCGTGTGCCATAATAAAGATAAATAATCATCCAGTTCTTTTATTAGATTTTAGTTTAGGTCAACTAAATTTATACCATATATTTGGTTTACAGTTTGATTGAGAGTATAAAATGATATCGACAACGTTGTACAACATCGTGTTGACATTGTCTACGTTGCGATATCGTCAATATCAACGATGTAGACAAAAGCATGACACGATATCGATAGTGTGTCGATATGTCTACTCTGTGATGTCGACAATATAGGTACTACTTTGTACACTGGACATGCATAGCATTTTGGCATCTAGTAGATTTAAAGCAGTATTTTTGTACTGTTTACGAACGCCATTTGACAAAGACATCCTGTTAAGTTAAACTCTTCTCGTTCAATTGTTTTTTTTACGAACGCTATTTAACCAAGGCATCTTGTTCTGTTGTCATAATCGTGTGGAGAGCTAATTTCGTGTACAATCGTATACTATTGACCGTCACGAAACATATGTCGCAATCAATTTTTGTTTCTACTTTTGGGACTAATACGTTTTTTTTAGGTGCATGAGCCTGCCTGTATTGGTGCAAAAAAAGATAACGCCTCTGATTAAAGCTTTCCAGGATTATGTCTCTATTGATACAGAATCATCTCAACCCTCTGATTAAAGCTTTCCAGGATTATGTCAATATTGATACAGAATCAGCTCACCCCTCTGATTAAAACTTTCCAGTAGCATGTGTTAGTTGATACAGAATCATCTCACCCCTCTGATTAAAGCTTTCCAGGAGTATGTCTCTATTTATACGGAATCAGCTAACCCCTCTGATTAAAACCTTCCAGTAGCATGTATTAGTTGATACAGAATCATCTCACCCCTCTGATTAAAGCTTTCAAGGAGTATGTCTCTATTGATACATAATCATCTCACCCCCTCTGATTAAAACCTTCCAGGAGCATGTCTTAGTTGATAGAGAATCAGTTCATCTCTCTGATTAAAGTTTTCCAGGTGCAATCTATATTGATAGAGAATCAGTTCACCTCTCTGATTTAGTTTAAACATATTTTATTTACTCAAAGTAAAATGGATTGGACAATAATTTACAATACAATTTTAATATGAGCATGCAATATCTAAATAAATAATATTTTACGAGTCTATCAATTGAGAAAAAAAATGAAACAGAAATAAATGTAAACATTGAAAACATTGATGATGATGACGTGGATGTACCGTAAATACATTTTCTACATAACAAGAAATCTCTCAGACCTTTTGATAAATTCGAATACGTGTTTGAATATATTCACATTTTGTTCATACGAAGGATTCAAATTACCAGATATAAGTAACTTAACATTTAATATAAGGTCATAAGGAAGCCATCTTAGATTATTCATCATAATTTCTCTCTGGTGTATATCTTAAGAGCAGTCGAAAAGCAAATGGTGTACAGTCTCAATGTTACATCCACAAAAGCAAGATGGATCAGCAATTATATTGACTCTAAACAAGTCATTGTTCAAGAAAGATGAGTAGCATCTGAATTGTGTTAAAATCATATTTAGTTTCCTCGGTCCATATAAAAAGTGATTTGGTACATCTTTATTTGTGGTATTTAACCTTTTTAATTGAATTTAAAATTTTGCTATAGAGTCTGATTTTCGAAGGGACAAATCGGTATGATTCCATAGGTTAATAGTTGATGGTATAAAGTATTCTTTAGTAAGAGATAATCTACAAAAAGGAACAATGATGTCATTGCCATTTCTCAAGGGATATGCAGTTGTGCTCTGTCCACTAGGTGGAACAAGTTTGCATAGATAATCCGGATCTTGGTTATGTTGAATGTTATAAAACATTTGTAATTTTCGTCTTTTCCTCCTGTCAGATAAAGTTTCCCACCCAACTTCCCCATACAGATTTTCAGATTTTATAAATATAGGCAAACCAGTAACTATTCTAGCAGCTTCTAGCTGCAAACTTTCAAGTTTATTAACATATCCTATCCCACAATTATCCCAAACTTCAGTTGCATATTCAAAAATTGGTCTTATAAATACTAAATAGAGTTTTTCTAATTTTTTCCTACAAAGCTGATACTTGAGTTTTCTCAGGATATTTAAATGTTTCGTAACACTGATAATCAGATTGTCTATATGACTGTTCCACCGAGCATCAGAGCAAAACGTTACCCCAAGGTGTTTGTGACATTTTGTTATAGGGATTTCTTTATCATTTAAGCAGAACTTTAAAACGGGTGCATCTTTATTTGAAAAAAAAATCATTATTTCTGTTTTGTCTGGATTAAAAGACATTAGCCACCTCCGTGATCATTCGTTTAGCTCTTCGAGGTCACGATCAATAACAGTTTTTATTTGCTCTTGGTCGTTCCACGGGTAATTAAACGAAGTGTCATCCGCATAGAGTCTAGTTGGAGATGTGAGTTTCTCTGCAATGTCATTTATATATATTATGAATAATAAGGGACCAAGTACTGAGCCTTGAGGTACTCCAGCTGAAAGACTGCAAAATGAGGATGATGATGTATTAATCACAACTTTTTGTTGACTATCACAAAGATAACTTTCAAACCAGTTAAGTAGATTACCATGTATTCCGTAAGCTTTCATTTTATGCAAGAGATTTCCATATGCATGTCTCTATTGATACAAAACCAACTCAACCCTCTGATTAAAGCTTCCCGATAAAGATACCCCTGATTAAAACTATCAAGGAACATGTTTCTATTGATACAGAATCAGCTAATCCAACTTATTAAAGCTTTCCAGGAGCTTGTCGCAATTTATAGAGAAACACTAACGCACAGGATAAACTTCAGTAATCACGGCCGAAGCCATGTGTAAATTTCCAACAAATATATGGCTTCTATGAATCATTTCTTAATAATCGCATGGACTACACTATACAAAACCATTATTTTAATATATAAACGAAACAACGCTCCGATATGTGTACTTGTTTGTGTTCTAATGTAATACGGGCGCATTTTACAACCTATTCAAAACATTTAGTTTTGCTCATTGTTGAAGGTTATATTTACATATAGCTCTAAACAAACATTGTATTTCATGGAAGAATTCAGAAATCGGACAGAAACAGTTTGAACAAATTAAATCCAAATGTTATACATATTGCTCAGCAAAGGTCGGTTACTTGTGTAGACAACTGTATGCAAAAAACAACAATTCTCAATTTAAACATCTAAAAATCTTCATTTGAGTTTTTTTCAGGAAAAAAATCTAAAATTAATTGAATCTCCATCCTCAAGGACCGGATATTTATTTATGTCATTATAATTCTGTAGGTTATTTGTATCTTAGGCGAGGCTTTGACTAGCAACAATTTTCTTCTTAAAACGTTCTGTACCAAGTCAGGAATCGGCAGTTGTTATCTTCTTATTCATCTCTTTGTGTGTCGTTTGTTTTGTTTTTGCACTTTAGTGTTTCTATTGTTTCGTCGTTTTCCTCTTATTTGTTCGTAACCTGGATTAGTTTTTTTCTCAATCATTTTTTTACGTACGAACAGAGGTATTGTATACTGTAAAATTTATTTTGCAATCACACGACTTCGTCTTATTTTCATAGTAAAACGATTATGAATTGATTAAGAGAGGTTAACAAAAAATAACACCAAATAATGTTGTTCTGATTATATTGCTGTTATAAATTGTATTACAAAACTATTCTCTGAATTATTATATATACAACATTCAATTATACCATTACAAAATATTAACAATCATTAAATAGATCTTTACTTCAGTTTATAATTACATTTTTCGTTATTATAATGTTATATAAACTTTCAGACTCCATTTACATTTTATTGAACACAATATTTATAAAATGATTGTTTGATATTTGGAAAACTAATCTAACTGTAAGCTTATAAAGTTTAAACAAATGTTGATCACATGACAATTCTAAATACTGTGGATTCATTCATTTTCGTGGACACCAATTTTCGTAGACATTTACTTTTGTGGATGTGTCTTTATACCAGCGTTTGGAAAATTTGTCATATGTTGAACATTTAAATAGGTAGTTCACCAGTGTTAACCTATACCTGAAAAAATCCACATGAATTGGTATCCAACGAATATTAATGAATCCACAGTAGGACAATTGTAAACCGGATGCAGGGGAAATCATATTAATGAAAAGGAATAGCGCTTCATGGAAATGGTAAGATTATGTAAAAAAAATAACTTCACAGAAGAATGTGAGGGTATTAATTGAAACAAATTCAAACAATATGAAAGATACTACATGCCTAATAAAATACGATACAAAGGATAAACATGCAACATACAATATCAAAATTACAATTAGACAAACACTTCCGATCTAGCATGATTATTAAAATAAACAAAAACTGTAAAAAAGATAAGAACAAGAACATATAAATTCAAATCAAGTTAAGACAAACACTGCAAACAATGAAATAATGCCATAAAAAACAAATCTATAATACAGAATAAACATCATACGTAGACAACATTTGTATAATATTGGAGATACAGTATGAAACCATATGATAATCTGTAATTAAGTTAAATTCTCCATATTAAAAGACAATATGACAGCCTGAAAATTAGAATTAAACAAATACTGTGAAATGTACAAGATAAAGAATCAAAGTCAAAAAAGTTAAATGAAAAAGATACAGCATGCAAATCAGAATAAAACAAAACAAATGCAAAAATAAAACCTAAAAGATACAGCAAGAAAATCAGAATGAAATAAAAGACTGTACAATCAGGAAGATACAGAATAAAAGTAGTAATAAAATAAAAAAAACTCTTTGGTATAGTAGAAAATTATTGTTAATTAAGACAACAATGACATCATCAAAATTATGATAGGAAGAACAATTTTACTTCATGTTGTAAAGTCATGATAGTCAAAAAGTTTTAGTCGCTCAGAAAACATTTCATAGAATATTTACATTTTACAAATGTTCACAAAACAAAAAACAGTTTCTAGCAAATAGTACTTCGAGTGGTACAGTTGTACAGTTGTTTTCATTGGTATCAGCATAATGGTTTCATTACACATCAACAATGTCTTTTGTGTTGATGGTGAAAAACACAGAAAACAATAATGTTAGTTGAAGCTAGGGGGTGGGGGGTCTTGTACACATGATAGCATTAAACACAGAATTAATTAATAACCATATATATCAAACAAAAATAGCAGTTACATGTTTGGATACATAGCAGTAGATACCAAACACAAACATAAGTAATAAGATGAATATCAGTAAATATTAAACAGAGACATACGTAATGAGATAAGACAAAAGTAATAGGATGAATAGCAGAAGATAACAAACAGAGACAGAAGTAATGGGATGAATAACAGTAGATGTCAAACAGAGACACAAGTATTGGGATGAATAGCAGTAGATATTAAACAGAGACAGCGGTAATCGGATTAATAGCAGTAGATATCAAACAGAAACATAAGTAATAGGATGCATAGCAGATGATATCAAACAGTGACAGAAGTAATGGGATGAAAAGTAGTAGATATCATACATAGACAGAATTAATGTGATGAATAGCAGTGGAAATTAAACAGAGGCAGGAGTAATGTGATGAATATCATTAGATATCAAACAGAGACAGACGTAAAGGGATGAATAGCAGTATAAAACAAACAAAGACAGGAATAATGTGATTATTACATGTATTATCAGTAGAAATCAAACAGAGGCAGAAGTAATTGAATGAATAACAGTAGATATTAAACAAGGACAGAAGTAATGGGATGAATAGCAGTAGAAATCAAATACAGACAAAAGTAATGGGATAGATAGCAGTAAATATCAAACAAAAACAGAAGTAATGGGATGATAACAGAAGTTATCAACAGAGACTGAAGTAATGTGATAACTAGACAGAAGTAATGGGATAGATAGCAGTAAATATCAAACAAAGACAGAAGTAATGGGGTGAATAACAGAAGTTATCAATTACACACAGAAATACTGGACTGAATAACAGTAGATATCTTACAGAGAAAAAAATAACGGGAGGAATAGAAGTGGACATCAAATAACGACTTAAGTAATGGAGTAATAAGATACAAAACAAACACACAAAACTAACAATAAATGATAACAGAAGACAGTGCTTTCTAAGTCTATGTGCCGTTTTATTCATGTCACGGGAAACCACTTAAAGGGAACAAAAATTGTTAAAGGAATTGTTTTTTCTTCTTCATGTGTTCCGTTACAATCACTACTATAGATGTATCTCTATTTTCTGTTGCAATATCTACAGGGGACTTCTTATCTAGTCTACATATATGTGTGTCTGCTCCTTTATTTAACAATAAACGTACAATATCATCATGTCCTACTTCACATGCATAAAACAATGGCGTGGTCCCATCTCCTTTTGTCAAGTTGATGTTAGCATTGTAGTTCAGAAGGCAACTTACTACATCTTTTCTACCAATAAAACATGCGATGTGTAATGGAGAAGAACCGGCTACTACATCAAAGGCATACTCTACAGACTTCGGACTGACACATTCTTTTACACGTGATGATGTACTCTTAACAAGGCTATCAAATAACATTTGTTTTGCTATGCTTAATGTCAAAGATCGGTGGTTATTAAATATATTTGTTAAAGACTGCACACTATGGATACAGATATTACAGTCAGCATTATATTTTAACAGCAACTGTGTTATCTCTATGTTTCCCTTCATTGCACTAAAATATAAAGCATTACCTCCATCAAATGCCTGGGCATTGATATCTGGTTTATGTTTCATAAATGGCTGGATAAGACTCGAACTGTTACTGATACTGGTGTTGTTATTGACATATGACGTACTCAGGGGTGTATTTTCACATGGACCAGAATTCCATTCTAACAGTAATCTAACTATATCAGTCATATGGTCATACTGAGTTGCCAGTATCAGAGGACTCCAGTCATCCTTGTCACATAGATTAACATCAGGATTCCTCTTTAACAGTAAATTTACTATATAAGTATGTCCGTTTTAACTTGCCTGTAACAGAGGACTTGCGCCATTTTTGTCATATAGATTAACACAATATTTCCTCTCTAACAGCAACTTTACAATATCAGTATGTCCTTGCTGACTTGCCATAAACAGAGGACTCCAGCCATCGTTATTACATAGATCTACAACAGGATTCTTCTCTAACAGTAACTTTACTATACCAGTATATCCTCTATCACTTGCCATTAACAGAGAACTCACGCCATCCTTTTCATATAGATAAACATCAGGATTTCTCTCTAACAGTAACTTCACTATATCAGTATGTCCGTTTTGACTTGCCTGTAACAGAGGACTTGCACCATTATTGTTATATAGATTAACTCCAGGATTCCTCTCTAAAAGCAACTTTACAATATCAGTATGTCCTTGCTGACTTGCCATAAACAGAGGACTCCAGCCATCGTTGTTACATGGATCTACATCAGAATTCTTCTCTAACAGTAACTTTACTATATTAGTATATCCGTTATCACTTGCCTTTAACAGAGGACTCACGCCATCATTCTTACATATATTAACATCCGGATTCCTCTCTAACAGTAAATTTACTATATAAGTATGTCCGTTTTAACTTGCCTGTAAGAGAGGACTTGCGCCATTTTTGTCATATAGATTAACACAATATTTCCTCTCTAACAGCAACTTTACAATATTAGTATGTCCTTGCTGACTTGCCATACACAGAGGACTCCAGCCATCGTTGTTACATGGATCTACATCAGAATTCTTCTCTAACAGTAACTTTACTATATCAGTATATCCGTTATCACTTGCCTTTAACAGAGGACTCACGCCATCATTCTTACATATATTAACATCAGGATTCCTCTCTAACAGTAACTTTACTTTATTAGTATGTCCTTCCTGTATAGCCTGTGACAGAGGACTCAAGCCATCCTTGTTACATAGATAAACATCAGGATATCTCTCTAACAGTAACTTTACTATATCAATATGTCCGTTTTCACTAGCCAATAACAGAGGACTCAAATTATTATTGCTACATAGATTAACATCAGGATTCCTCTCTTACAGTAACTTTACTATATTAGTATGTCCTTCCTGACTAGCCTGTAACAGAGGACTCAAGTCATCCTTGTTACATAGATTAACATCAGGATTTCTCTCTAACAGTAACTTTACTATATCAATATGTCCGTTTTCACTAGCCAATAACAGAGGACTCACGCCATAATTGCTACATAGATTAACAACAGGATTTCTCTCTAACAGTGACTTTACTATGTCAGTATTCCCAATTTGACAAGCCCGTAACAGAGGATTCAAGCCATCCGTGTCACATAGATCAACATTATGATCCTTCTCTAACAGTAACTTTACTATATCAGTATGCCCTTCCTGACTGACCATCATCAGTCCACTTACCCCATCATCACTACATTGATCCACATCCACATCATTACGTAACATCCACTTTACCGTATCATTATAACCATTATAACAAGTCTCTACCAGTGGAGTAGAACCTGAACCATAGCTCCACAGTGGAATCACTGTATCCTTGGTGTTGGTTAAGTTAACCTGCTGTAATTGATCAAGTTGTAGCAAGTACTGTATTAACTGTTGTCTGAATGATGATTCTTTCATGTTATTGTTACTGAACACATATGCAACCTTTCCGGCTAACCAGTCCTTGATAAACCTTTGGACATACGATTCTAAATAATCATCTGGTATTTCAATAATGAAATTTATGTTACTTGTCTTGTCATCAGATTTCTGCCAAATAAAACGTTGATGTACTAAGTCACTTATTATGTTACAGCATTCCCTGATGTTTGAAGTTTGTTATGACTACAAAACCACTTATTTTCGCAACTTGGTGTGGTGAGGGGTTACCTTTGTGTCATTATTCAAAAAATTGTAATTATTATATTGATTTACAACAAATTATTATTTTTTAGTGCCTGCGTCAACGTGAACAAGAAATTGTTTTATTCCAATGTCATGATAACTGGTTTTGCTGTGTAAATCGCCATATTTTTTTCTGAGTCACGTAGGCGCACCCTATTGAATTTTAAGAAACAATAGTCAACAATCGTTATTTTTCCTTCTTTTTTGCGCTATCGATGCCATATAACCTCCCTAATCTCACCCATTCAAACAGACTTCAAATGAAAGGAAATATTTTAACGTGGTAAGTAACTTTCAAAAACAAAATTTAGAAAATGATAAAAAAGGGGTTGGGGGGGGGGGGGGGGGGGGTAAACACGGACGAGCCTTATCGTACCTGTCAAATTTGATAATCCTTATGAAAATAATCAAATCAAAATTAGGATTGAATACTTTTATAATAAAATAATAAAATTGTGTATGTGTTTATTACAGTGCGAGTGGGGCACTGCAACACAATAGTCAGAACTTCTGTGTTGGTGTCACAGTAAAGGGGCATTAACTGTTACCCTAGTCCGTCCGTCAAGAACGTCAAAAAAAAAAGATGTGTTATGAGTGCCAGTGAAAATGCGACAAGACTATTTGACACAGACATTAAAAGCTATAGGTCACGCTACGGGCTCTGTGAGCAATGAGCAAAGTTCATATCGCATAGTCAGCTATAAAAGGAACCGAAATGGCAACGTAAAACAACTCAAACGGGAAAAGAAACGGGCAAATTTACTAACAAAAAAATAAACAAAAACAAATATGTCACACATGAACAAACGACAATTAATGAATCATAATAGTCTCCATACTTTGAACAGAAATAAACATACAGAATGAGGCTGGTTAAACATGCTAGCGGGATCCCCACCCTCCACCTAATTGGGCAATTCAAACGGATAAACCAACGGTATAATCTATATAAAAAATGAGAAACGAGAAACACGTATAAATTACATACTTAAACGAATACTACTGTACTTCAGATTCCTGACTTAAGACAGGTGCACACATTTGCAGCGGGATTGGACGTGTAAATGTTAATTAACTTTCTCCCTTTTTTTCTGAAACAATAGTATAACATCACAACATAGAAAAAAACACGACAACACGAAATTCAAACGAGAAAAGAAATGGACAAATATCAGCATTAAAAATGAACGAAAAATAAATATGTAATGCATAAACAAGCGACTACTACCGAATTATTGGCTCCTGACATGCGACAGGCACATGCATACTGAATAAGGCGGGGTTGAACATGTTAGCGGATATTCATCATCTCCCTAACCTGGGACAATGCTTATTTCCACACAACACAAAATCAAATTTGAAATTTGGAGGCGTCACTTTTACCGTTCATGAGTTATGAGTCCATTAAACACTTAGAAAATGCTGAATTTTTCGTTTTCGTTCTCTTTTATCAGCTTGACTCAATCAAATGTTAAAAACCTTATACGGAATGCTTAATACTCCTTAACACAGATCTGTCAAGTTCGATTTTGGGTGGTGTTACTGTTCATGAGTTATTATATATAAGAAGGTGTAGTGGGTACCGATACAAATATCAACACGGAGCCTTAAGTTAGAACAAATGCTAAATCTGTTGTTTCTATTCTTTAACGTTAGTCTGCCTCAACAAAATGTTTTGAAACAATGCTTATGGCCTCAAAACAGTCAACATTTCGTGAATTCTGCATCTTTATTATGTGGAAGTTTACTTGTGTAGCAGTGGGCATCTGTGGCCCATAGACATATTGTACATTTATTTCAGTAAACTGTTTTTCATCTTCTCCCTTTGAATTTTATTTCTAGTAGAAGAAACTTGCATATTTTTTTCAGGAATACGGTGCAGTTTGGTAACAGACAGAGACCAGTATATGAAAGTGTTTCACTAGATTGAGCTATATTTCAAAGTGTTCTTTAAAAGTTCTTTGCAATGAGTTCAGTTTAGTAATATACGTGTACCTTCTGTGTAAAGACTCCATATCTACCTGTCCGTGAAGTAAAATCCAAGCTAAAATGATTGAAACATTTTAAATAATCTATCACAACTGGCAGGATATGGTGCTACTAAAGCAGTAAATGTTTTCTCTAATTCAAAAATTGAGATTGGAAATGTGGAATGTGTAAAAAAGACAGTAACATGACCAAAAAAGCAAACAGCAGTCGAAGGCCACTAATGGGTCTTAAACAAAGCGAGAAAATTCGTCGCCCGGCGGCTTATTTCATATGGCCCCTCAATAAAATGTGTACTAGTTCAAACTCCAAATCATAAAACCGAAGTAATAATTAAACACATACAAGACTATCAAAAACCAGAGACTCCGTCAAGGTAATCATACCAAGAGGCACACCCAGTATGCAAAGTTCAAGAGTCAAAAAGTCATAGACTGGTCAAGAGTTCCATGAAAAAAACCCACAAAGCATATCTTGAGGAAATGGTCATCGTAGTACGCAAAAATATCAAACATATCTATATATCTAATATAAATATACATGTAAACAGATGTGGTATGATTGCAATCAGACAATTCTCAAAATGATTCAAACAAAATATACGAGTTGTACATTGAGGTCAAATGTCAAGCTCATATGAAGTTTATCGTGCCACAAGACTCTCCATCTTATGACAATACATCGTCATGTCACACATTCAGAAGCAATGTCAATTTAAAATTATACTTTTAGGCCAGGGTAATATACCAAGGAACACATTGTATCATGATGACACACCCAAAAGTGCATATGTCAAGAGTCAAACAGTCATAGTCTGGTCAAGAGTTCTTTGTCAAAAATACACAAAGTAGTCTTGCACGAATGTTCATCATGGTACACGTCACAATGTGTTGTGTCATGATGCACTACACATGCTAAATACATAGAACATGGGTCAGGGACAGAAACAGAAAAGACATATGACTCAATGGACCGTACTTGTATTGCAGGTCACTACAAATGCCTTCAACATAGAACATAAACTCTCCCAACATTTCAAGATTACAACCGTCTTTCACAAAAGTTTGCACAGGATTCTTTGAAACGATTATTTTACCACTGTTAATTGAAAATCGTGTCGTGCAGTTATGTCAATAAATAAAACGGTAAGATGAGACATTGAAACACTTTAAACTAGGGTTAAACTTTACCATTAATTTTGTAACTTTACTATGTGATAGCAATATGGTAACCTGATAGAAACAACTGATGCCGTCATGAAAGGGAATATTTGCAATTGTACGACCAAAACAATACAAGACAAAGTTGAAAACAACTGAAAGAAATTATACATAAGAATTTTCTTATCAAAATGCACAAAAAAGGAACCGTAGTTTTCTTTCAATGAACTCGTCTAAAATATACGCTCACGTTAAACAATGGACATTAAAAATAGTTCAAATTTACAGGCAAAATATTGAAAGGCCCGTTATCAATTGATTACAGATTGTCTGATCGTAATACAATTAAAAAAAAAGTTAGAAACAAGCTTGCTGTCATTACACAATAAATGTTTTAATTTAATGTTCGCTGGTAGCGTAATTGAACATCTATTGTATTTTTCGTTGATATCATTTAATAATGTTTTTCTTATTTTTTCATAGCGTTTTCAAAACAGCAATAGATGGGATTCGTCCTCTTTGGATTGAGACTTGCATAGTTTACAAAGGCGTTGGTCAAGTGGCACATTACGGAATCTTACCTTTTCGATCTGTAAATGTAAAGTTCTGCTTCGCATTCAGACAATCACAGATCGGTGTTTTCTTGATAATATTTTTTTCAAGTATGGCTCCATTTTATAGTCAGTTTTAATTTGTTTTTGTATGTACGTAGTTTAGGCATATTTTCTAACGCATTTACTGTTTACACCGCTGGGTCGATGCCACTGCTGGTGGACATTTCGTACCGAGGGTATCACCAGCCCAGTAGTCTGTGTTGTCATAAATATCAATAATACGGTCATTTGAATAAATTTAATGTTTGCAAAATTATGAATTGTTTGAAATGCGAAGGATTTTCTTACGCCAGGCATAGATTACCTTAGCCGTATTTAGCACATCTGTTTTTGGAATTTTGGGTTCTCAATGCTCTTCAACTTTTAAATGCTTAGTTTTCTTACTTATATTCGATCTGAACGTCACTGATAAGTCTCATATAGATGAAAAGCGCGTCGGGCGTATCAAAGTATAAGCCTGGTACCTGTGAAAACTGTTTGCACCACTGGGTTGATGCCACTGATGGGTGACGTTTCGTCCTCGAGGGTATCTCCAGCCCAGTAGTCAGTACTTCGGTGTTGATATGCATATCAATTACATTTTTATATGGTCATTATTATAAATTTACTGTTTGCAAAAGTGTGAATTATTCGAACGCTAAGGAAGTTCTCATACCAGGCATATATAACCTTAGACGTAATTGGCACATCTTTTTCGGAATTTCGTATTCTCAATGCTCTTCTGTTACATGTTTGGCTGTCTAAACTTTTTTGATATGAGCGTCACTGATGAGTTTCATGTTGACGAAACGCACGTCTGATGTATCAATTTATACAACTGGTACCTTTGATAACTATTGCAATCAATATTTGCTGTTATGAAAACTGTACTGTATGTGCTTTGCTTATTTTTGAAGTCCATGCGATGACCAATAGTTGTAAATGTCTGAATCATTTTGGTCACTTGTGGACAGCTGTCCCATTGGCAATCATATCACATCTTCTTTTTTTATATTTACAGATATAAAACTTCAAACATAAATTGAAAAAAAACCCAAATTCATAAAATTGGAAAACTGTTTTAGACAATTATCCAGAGAAAGCTAATGAGTATACAACACTAAATAAAGCTGATTTTGTTTAATTGATTACGTTGTACGTTCAGTGGCAGATATGTCATGCATAATTAAGACTAGATGCAAAGTTAAACGACCTGAAGTTAATGGTTACAATTTTTTAGTGACAATTTATTAAAATATAGCGTTGGCTAGACGAAAAACGTCCAGAATGCCCTACTAGGAACTGATATCAAATCGCACGTTACACAACATGTATAAGGTCCCTTTTATATTTCCACTCTTGACGAATGTCCATACAAAAACGACACTGTTTTACAATCAATAACGTCCACTATAAGCATGATAAGTAAATCAGATAAAACATGTTCCTTTTTTGTAACCAATTTTTCCCAGTTTCGAACATGTTTGTTTTAAAACATGATTCATGCCTGCGTGTTGACCAGATATATAAAAATCAAAAGCACTGTGGTTCTCTGAAATTGTAAAGTATGGTATTTTGCTGGCTGTATTTCGCCGACCTTTTCTCAAACCCCTGAATTCTAAGAGGGCTTATCTAATTAGTCACGATTAACTTTGAGTAGATTAGATCTCAACGAAAAGAATTACACCGGGTTAATAGATTTCCAGGTACACTCTGAACAAAATATATTCCTTTCAAAATTAGATTGTCCCAGGTATCTTAGATAAATATTTTGCCTTCAAAAATAATGCACATGTGACGAACAGGTTTGTAATTTGAAATAACGGAATGATTGACATTACAATATTTTATTGGTCAGTCTGTTAAACTCTGTAAATGGAAATGCTTTAGCATGTCAGCTGTAATAGTATATTGACTATAAACACATCACACTGAATTCCTATATTACTGATCACCTGAATACATCAGTTATAAATGACATCGTTTAAACTAATGATATGTGTTTTTGTGATTTGTTTTCATCTGTCACATAGAAACATTTTATGACTGATTCAATGGATCTGTTTTGCCTGTGTTGAACATGTTGAAGATAATAGTTACCTATATTTAACTAAAACGTATGTTTATGGGAGGATTCAGGGATCGAAACGAACTTAATAACTCCAAATGTTAGAAATATTTCTTACAGAAATGAGTTCAGCTGTGTTGACATCTGTATTACAAAACAACATTTCCAATCGACGCATTTAATCCCCATCCCTTTTGCTGGTAGGGAAAGATCTGACATTGATTGTATAACATGTTCCTCTCTCTAAATGACATAACGTTTATGTTGTCTTTTATCTGTAGGTTGTCTGTCTCTTTAGCAATCACACAACATCATCTTATTTTTATTTTGATAAAAATATAAAATATTCTTAGAGAAGTAAACACAAAATAACACTGAATAATTTTATTCTGATTATTTTTTAGATATGATTTTTATCAACACATTACTTTTTTACAATATATACAATAAGTTTATCATAACAATAAACAAAAGTAACAATGAGTATATATATATTTACTTCAATTTATAATTACATAGCTCCTTATTACGTAAAAATTTCAGATTCCAGTGCATTTGTATTTATATTAATGGAATGATTGTTTGATAAATTCTTCCAAATTTAATTATAGGTCCAAAAGTCTAAACCAATTTCGCAACTCTGTATACTAATTAGAACACATGTTACACGAATACGGGGGGAAATGTATCAATGAAAAGGAATGACCCTTCTTGAAAATTGTCTCAATATGTATAAAAATTACCTTACAGAAGAATCTTGGGGTATTTCTTTGGAAAAAGTATAATATCTTATGAATTTCGTAATATTTTAGAGTACACATTTAGATCCAGTTACAAAAAGAAGCATAGGTTTGAATAGAAGTCAGAACTATTTAAATGAATAAGTATTAATTAATGTGTAAATACATATTTTGCACACCTTTTTAGATGTCTTATGTTTGTATGTGGTTGTCACACAGGTGTTTGTTTGCGTCTTAACAATGATCCACTCACTATATAATTTGAGATAAATTAAGTTAAACTAGCACCTTTACTGTAATATAAAGTCTGAAAAAATCATTTACATTGTATTATAAAACAAACCACGCACATTTAATAGACCGTAATCCAGCATAACAATTAACATAAACTAGTTTCTGATTCTTGTGTACAGTGTAATCGCGTCTACATACATTCAGTAAAACATGGAATAAACAGGATGAGGATCATAATAAAACAGTCATATCAAATTCAACTATATTGTAATAACGTTTGAGTAAAACTACAGATATACAAATTCAATTGTCATAGACAGGGGAACAGAAGTCAACATTGTGTTTTAATCTTAATCACTACAAAAGCAAACATACATGTCAACAAGAAAAACAGAATTGCATTTAGACAAAGCGCCTTTATAAGTTTAAGCGAAACACAGGAATATATAAAAAGAATATATAACAGAAAAATAATTAACTATATGGAATAATCTACATGATAATCATAAAAACACAAAAGTTGTTAAATACGGAAGGTACAGTATTAATACAGAGTACAATAAAAAAAACTGGATATGGATGATACAGCATGACAATCATGATAAGACAAAAAATTAACAACATGGAAAATATACTATACAAATCATGATAAGTCAAAATTAATAAACAATACGGACGATACAGCATTAAAATAATAAGAAGACGATTGAGACAATATGAGTAATACAGCATGTAGGTCATTTTAAGACACATACAGCTTTAAATTGAAGATACAGAATGAAAATTGTAATAGACAAATATTTTTAAAAATGGAGGATACAGCATGAAAATTAGAATAGACAAATACTGTTTAAAATGGTATTAACATGAAAATATGACAAAATCTGATCAAACTACAATAGTCTAGTAGAAGGTTGACTTTAGAGGAATATTATTTGAGAAAACTGCAAAATAATGTATATGTCAGAATGACACTGTTTACTTAATTTGGTACAGTTATATACTAATAACTGTAATAATTGGCAATACAGGCAATATAGAATATACGAACGAATAGTAGTTGGTATCAAATAGAGACAGACGTTATGGGATGACACCAAGTTGATATCAAACACAAACAAAAGTATTAGGATGGATAGCATTGGATATCAAACATAAACAGACGTTATAGCCAGAATAACAGTAGATATTAAACAGAAACAAAAGTATTGGGATGGATAGCATTGCATATCAAACATAAACAGACGTAATAACCAGAATAACAGTAGATATTAAACAGAAACAGCAGAAACATCATAAAAAGCTGTATATATCAAGCACAGTCATAAATACTGGGACAAATACAAGTAACTATGCAGTAGAGATAGAAGCAATGTTACAGAAATCAAATGAATAACAGTAGATATCTAACAGAGATAGAAGTAATAGGAAAAATAGAAGTGTACATAACATAAAAACAAAAGTAATGGAGTGAATGGAGTGAATAAATATAAACAAAAACACAAATCAAGAAACAATAAAAGAAGACAGTGGTTTCCGAATCTTTTTGCCGTTTGGTTCATGTCACGAGATACCACTAACAAAGGAGCAATAATTGTTAAAGACGTGGTGTTGTCTTATGCATGTGTTCTGTTACAAGCACAACTATAGATGTATGTTTATTTTCTGTTGCAATCTCTAAAGGGGTTTTATCAT
The DNA here is from genome assembly GCA_037788925.1 of Mytilus galloprovincialis. Taxonomy (NCBI): domain Eukaryota; kingdom Metazoa; phylum Mollusca; class Bivalvia; order Mytilida; family Mytilidae; genus Mytilus; species Mytilus galloprovincialis. The sequence goes on from CM075338.1 coordinate 83,817,668, forward strand.
CTATTCTACAAATTTGTGTGTCTGCTCCTTTATCTAACAATACCAGTACAATATCCTTATGTCCTACTTCACATGCATAAAATAATGGGGTTGTTCCATCTTCTTTTTTCATGTTTATGTTGGACTTATAGTCTATTAGGCAGCGGACTATATCTGTCCTACCCATAAAACAGGCTATGTGTAATGGAGAGGAACCAGCTACTACATCAAAGGCAAAATCTACTGACTTATTATTGACGTATTCTGTTACACGTGGTGATTTATTATCTACAAGAGTATTAAATAAGTTTTTTTTTTGCTTTGTTCAATGTCATATCTGGGTGTTTGTTAAATATATCTGTCATAGACTGTTTACTATGGATACAAATATTACAGTCAGCATTATTCTCTAAGAGTAACTGTGTTATCTCAATGTTTCCAAACAGTGCACTGAAATATAAAGCATTACCTCCATCATATGTCTGGGCATTAATGTCTGGTTGATGTTTCAGTAATGGCTGGACAAGACTTGGACTGTTACTGATACTGATTGTATTATAAACATATGACGTACTCAGTGGTGTATTGTCACATGGAACAGGATTCCTCTCTAACAGTAATCTAACTATATCAGTATGTCCACATATACTCGCCTTTATCTTAACGGCTAGTAATTATAAAACAGAAGATGAGACAACTCTCCACAAGAGACTGACATGACACAAATATTAACATTAACAACTAGGGGTCATCATACGACCTTCAACAATGAGTAAAGTCAATACTGTATAGTCAACTATTAAAGGCCCAGCAATTAAAACAATTCAAATATGAAAACTAACCCCGTTATTTATGTACAAAAAATAAACTAAAATAAAAATGTAACACACAAAAGACGACAACCACTGTATTACAGGCTCCTGACTTTGGACAGGCACATACATACAGAATGTGGGAAGGTTCAACATGTTAACGGAATCAGAACCCTCCCCTAAACTGGGACACTTGTGTAACAGTAAAACATAAGAATTAACTAAAAATATCAGTTGAAAAAGGCAAAACTCAGTAGATGGATACAAATACAAACTATTGAAGGCCATACATTGACCTATAATGGTTTACTTTTTTTAAATTGTTATTTGGATGAAAAGTTGTCTCATTGGCACTCACACCACATCTTTGGATATCTAAATACTACAAATAACATAATGTCTATTGAAAAACCTTTTTCTAGATGAAAAAAAATTAGAAAGGTTCTTATTTTTATACTTTATATCATGTATGTGTATTACAGATTTTAAAAAAAAGGAATGATTTTCATTTTTTAGTTCTCAGATGGTCTCAAAAAGAACTAGATACATGTACTTATTATCCAATTGAAGTGAATGCAATAGTTAATAATTGCAAAAGCAATACCAGTAAGTACATCTATTATTTTATACTACAATATTTTAATTAACATTTAACCATACAATTGATTATTTTTAAGCAGCACAGTAAACAATATTTGATATTGCTATATGGTATTTAGTTCAACTTTATTGTTCTCTCATTAGGACAGAAACCAATTATCGCCATTTACATATTAACATATTATAATATTGATAGTATAAAGAAAGGCAACATATATACTATTAAAGTTTTAAGTTCAGATGCATAGACCGGAAAAGATAATGCTAAGAAATATGGACATAAAAATACATGTAGCCATTACTCACATTTAATTATCAAACTTTTCTTTCCGACATACATTTTAATGGAATAACCATCAGTCAGGGGTACTGCTTGAAGAAGTAAAAAAAAATTTACACATATAAGATAATTATAATGTTTAAATAATCTCCCTTTAATTATCTTAAAAAAATACTTATAAAGGAAATTTTTCTAAAAATCCCAACAAAATTCTCAAGTTATGAGATATAAAATCATTGCTTTATAAAATCATTGCTTTAATGATTTAGGTAAGCTCATATCTTTTTATTAGAGTTCAATGTTTCATCTCATTAATTCAACAAAATACTGATTTAGCAAAGATCTGAAGTATTTGGCAACCTTCAAAAATTGCTCCTTTGGGGCTTGTAAATTAGCAGTGTTCTGAAGCTTAAGATAACAGATAAATGGGATTAATAAAGACATTTGCAAAGGGCAGATAATTAAACAAGAATGTGTCCACAGTACACGGATGCCCCACTCACACTATCATTTTCTATGTTTAAAGGACTGTGAAATTGGAATAAATTCTCTAATTTGGCATTAAAATTAGAATGATCTTATCAAAGGGAACATGTATACTAAGTTTCAAGTTGATTGGACTTCTACTTTATCAAAAACTACCTTGACCAAAAACTTTAACCTGAAATTTGCACTATCATTTTCTATGTTCAGTGAACCGTAAAATTGGGGTCAAAACTCTAATTTGGCATTTAAATTAGAAAGATCATATCATAGGGCACATGTATACTAAGTTTCAAGTTGATTGGACTTCAACTTCATCAAAAACTACCTTGACCAAAAACTTTAACCTGAAGCCAAAAACTTTAACCTGAAATTTGCACTATCATTTTCTATCAGTGAACCGTAAAATTGGGGTAAAATCTCTAATTTGGCATTAAAATTAGAAAGATCATATCATAGGGAACATGTGTACCAAGTTTGAAGTCGATTGGACTTCAACTTCATCAAAAACTACCTCGACCAAAAACTTTAACCTGAAGCGGGACAGACGGACGAACGGACGAACGGACGAACGAACGGACGAACGGACGCACAGACCAGAAAACATAATGCCCCTCTACTATCGTAGGTGGGGCATAAAAATATTATTACAGCAAAGAAATCCTAAGAATTCAATATAAGAAGATAGAAGGCCTTTTTAACTTAAACATAAAAATATGAATGTCTAAGGAACAAAACACAGCCAATATTTTTTTCCCTATACAAGTAAATATAATTCACTTTAAAAAAAAAGTTCTATAAGTATCCTACAAATTTACTTATATCAGTATATATATTAATATTACTTCTTCAAGTAATTAAAAATATCTTGTACAAGTAGTATCCCTCACTGACTACTGACCATACAGCACAATAACACAAAAAAGATTGCTTAAGCTGTAGTGAACAATGTATAAACCCCCAACAAAAATGTGATTATTGAATAACTACTTGTATACCCATTTGCAGAATCCATGGAACTCTCAGCAGGAAACGCACAGATTAGCCACGATAATGTCAAAGACTGTACAAAGCTACCAAGTGATCTTCAATCTAATTGCCAAGGTTGGTGAATTCTAAAAAAATCAACAACACAAAACTATATAGAAAAAAGTTTAAAAGAAACTATCTAAATTTTAAAATATATTTAAATAATTGCTATTAAAAATATAAATGATCATATTTAAAGAAATATTTCAATACATATATCTAAGTTTAGGTTATCTAAGATGCAGCTTTTGCTCAACCCTTCTTTTACAAAGCAATCAGATAAGGACCCAATACACAGCAATATGAACATGTGTTAAATTTTTTTTAATTTTTTTCAGGACCTACACAAGTTCTATCCAACGCTAGACAAGTTAGCAATTATGCTGCAAAGAACTACACAAAACTTCCAATTACAAAACCATCTGAATGCAAAGGTTTGATTTGACTTTATCACTAATTATCAATATTTCTCTTTACATTATATATAAGCATTAATTCTATATAACAAATGATGAAAAGAAAACACTTATCATTTAAAATTGATCAAACTCAAAAAAAATAAATGAAAAACAATTTCGGTCAACACATAATTTTTAACGGTTTTGACAATCCAAAATAAAATAATTAAAATTTGCTGACCCACTGACCCTATTTTTCAAAAATATATAACTGGAACCACACATTTATTTTTATTTGACCTAAGTATAGCAACCAAGTTGCATTAGCATGACAAAGGTGTATTTGATATAACAGACATTTCATTAAATTTTATTCAAAACAGGACAAGCAAGAGGAGCTGTCAAGAGAAAATTGAATTTTGGAAAAGAAAGGGATGATGAAGGTGAGAGACTTAAACTTAACATGTATTTCAGTATTCCTAATCTTTGAGTCAGCTTTCATCTAAGCAGAGAAGACCTAGGCCTCTGTTGCACATTCTTAATGAATTATCATATTTCTAAAGATTACCTTTTTCTATGTTTATTTTCAACTTTGGTATTGAACATGTTGAATGGTCTGCAAAAAATACACCTCTGTTGAGGACAGGATATCTATAAAATAAGTAAGAGATATTATGTAAGATGCAAAACATTTCTACTTTATTGTATTACAGCAGATTTCAGTGAGTATGTAGCTAATGGTAATATCTTTGGTTAGCTTGCTTGTTAGCTGAACAGTGAAGTCATTGTTAGGTAAGGTAAACTACCATCCTTTTAAAGTAGCTTAGTCCTACAGAGAGATAGATTGGTTATCTGTTGGGCTAGTCTACTATTAAAGGATGGTAGTTTACCTTACCTAACAATGACTTTACGGTTCAGCTAACAAGCAAGCTAATCAAAGATATTACCATTAGCTACATACTCACTGAAATGTGCTGTAATAACTTCAATAATCTGTTTTACATGTAATGCTTCAAAGGACTAAACAACATATATTAAATTATTCATATTCTTAGTAATGTTAATTTCAGAAAAGGAAAATCACCAATGGAAAATGGTTACTTCTAATACAGCATCATCTGAAATTGAGAAGAAATCAACTAGACAAAAAGAAAGCAGCAACAGTATGTAGCTTAAACTGCTTTAAACTGTAATGTAAATTGTTGTTAGCAATTAAAAAGAATTACATTTGGTTGGCATTTTTTGAATTGTCAAAGTCTTACAAACTTTGCATTTACCATTGTGCAATAGAAAGCTTGATTGATAGTATAATACTTAGCTTGTCATACATCCCAAACAAAATTTTCTGCACTTCCAAAAGGATTCTTTTATCTGATTTTTCTGCTGATCAGTTGAAATGTTTAACCTGTCCAGTTACTAAGTAGTGTTACAACTTCAATTATACGCAACACATAAGTAGTAATTAGAAAGGTCTATTTTTTTTTAATGCTGGAAATTTTTTTTAATTAGAAAGCATATATATGAATTTATAATCTATAAATAAAATCCTGACCCTTTGGCAAAAAGACAATATTAATACATGTAACAAGTATAGAGATAAAGATCTGGATATAGCCTTTCTTTCCCCAAATGTATGTGCTTTTTGAGTATTTGGAATATGTTTTAAGTCTTTGACCAGTCCCTGCCATAGGTTAGGAGGGTAGGAGGGATCCTGATCCCGAAATCCTGGGCTTAAAAACCAGAAATCAAGAAGTCCTGAATTTAAATAAAATTAAATCCTGACATTGGTAAAAAGAATTCCCTGATCCTGAAATCCTGAGCTTAAGGTGGCTCACCCCAATAAGGACCCCCGGTAGAATTTTTTTATTTTCACATATTTTGTAGATCTTTTTATGCTGAATCCAAAAATGCAAAGAAAAAAGGGGGTCACCAGGCTCGTTTTCCCCTCAAATTGAAGCGAAATGTGCGATTTTGACCCTATTTCCAAACATGCCCACCCTTTCAACAATAACGGTTACATCAAATTCAAAGACTTTTAAAACCAGTTCAGTATGATTTTTATGTGAAAAAACATTAGAATTTGAAATGTAAACCTTTGCCTTGGTTGTTTTTGACTTAAAAATCCTTTTATTTTCAGATTAATGTCTAAATTTTGCATTTTCTAATTTCAGTTTAAGGCAAAAAATATTGGTTTAATCGATTTTTCGTAAAATTTCCCCGGTAGATTTTTTTTAAAAACAGATATGTCAAAGCTATGAACTTTTCGAACATTTTAAGGTAAAATAAAATGGGGGTCACCAGGCTTTTAAAAAAGTTACGAGCTTTTGTTTAACCCCTCTACCCCATAAGGTCTGATTTCAATGGACTCCATTAATTACTTAATTGTGAATTCTTTATTGATGGCTTTAATAAAATAATGTTTGTAATTATATCAATGAACGATCACTGAATATAAATGTGGTTATCGTATTACTGTTTTTTATCAAAAAGCGAAATTTTGATTATTTTGGTGAAATACGGTAATTTTGTCTGGCGCGAGTTGCTTCCCTCTAATTTGGCGCCATTATCGGACCAGAGGAATTTCAAGGTCGCCATTGCCGAGCAGCATACTATATTGATGAATACGACCATGTACATGCATAACAGACATTGTGGCGAATATACAACGATGAAGGTAGAGTTATTACATAAGAAAACATAGATTTCGATATATTAGGCAGCCAAATGTTATCAGTATAACGAAAAATACAAACTTGGGGGTTGTCTCAAAATACTCGCTACTGTTGAAAATCACTGCGGCTGAAACCTTGCACCGGCTCAATTTCTGTTCCATGTTTAATGTTATAGATCGTTATAGCTGGTATCTTATTTATGTGTTTATTTTACCCTTTACAGACAAGTTGTAAACATGTCTGGCCAGTTTTGAAAAATATCCGTGTGCAAACGGCCGAAGAGGAAGGGATGACATCTACTATGAAGCACTACAACTGTCATTATTACGCTACCGTTAGTGTCAATGAATTAGTCTTTTTTAATCATCATTTGTAATATCTAATTTCGTAGCCAAGTCAGGGTCATATGTATGTGGGGTACCCCATAACTTCCCTCGGAACAGTTTCTATTCCTTATAGGCTTAGTCCTAACTATATTTCCCTTCCCTTTCAACCCTAAAATTCCCCCCCCCCTTTTGATTACTTCAATACTTCCATCTCCTTGCTCCAAGACAAAATAAAAATGACAAAATATATTTCCAAGATACCCCCTTTTCTCTGATCCCTCATTCCCCTGTCTCCTTACCCTTGTCCACCCCTCAATTAAGGTCCTCAAGGGGTTTGATTGATTTGTTTATTTTCTTGAAAATATGAAATAATTGGCCTAATTTGTAAATGATAAACCCTACACCTTATTGAAGGATTCGTCTTGATCAATCACAATTTGTTTACCATTAACCCCCCCCCCCCCCCTAATTCTGTTAGGTATACAAAAATGTATTAAGGTCTAGTAATAGAAGTATCAGGGTTAAACATGTACAGAGTGTGGCCATAAGTATTTGTCACTTGAGATTTTTAGCTGTTCATGTATATTGTAAATAAAACTATATTTTTAAAAAAAAAATATTTTGGATTGATTTTTAGCATCCATGTACCAATAGAAGCAGTATTATCACAGGTTTATTTTTTGGCTATATTTTTTTATGTCTCATTTTCATTATTTTCTGTTCAGAAATTCGATATATATTCAACCAAATTAAATTATAAAAAAATATTTTATGTGTTCTCAAGGGAAAACAAAAACACATGGAAACGAACCTATTATCAAATAAACACATAATTATTGATACCATTCTACTTCTTTTAAGGTTACCCTTGCATTGTCAGTCTTATCAAACTTGCATGTACCTCCCAAATTTGGATTCTGTTCTCCAACTTCAGTTTGCCTCTACCAATGTTATGAAACTAATACACAATTAATGCATATATATGATACTACAAACAAACAAACATGAAGTTTGAATTTTTGGTGGGGTCGCTTTTAGGGAGCTACCATTTGATTTTTATGGGGGGGGGCTAGGATGAAATTTGAAAAAAATAGGCAGGACAGGAGTTTTGAGTAAAAAAAAAAGGCAGGATGAGCAACTTGGTAAAAAAAAAAAAGGCAGGATGACAATTTGTGTAAAAAAAGTCAGGATAAACTAGTTAAAAAAAAGGCAGGACCGAATAGAGTAAAAAATAAAAAGGCAGGACAGGGATTACAACTAAAAAAAAAAGCAGGACAACATCTTTCATCCTAGCCCCCCCATAAAAATCAAATGGTAGCTCCCTTACTGTTCTAGAGATATGCCCCTTTACAAAATTTAAAAAATGCTGAATTTTTGTTCCTTTCTTTAACACAAGTTTGCTTCATCCAAATGTTCTGAAACTTATATGCAATGCTTACTACAACAACACTCAGATCAAGTACAAATTTGGGTGGTGTCACTCTTTTCATTCTTTATATGCAAGCGGTTGCTCATCTGTGTCCCATGGACACATTACCTATTATGAACTAGTCTACATCTATATGCTTTTGAATGTCAATAATTGTTGATTTTCTGACAGAATTACTCTGATATTTAATTTCAGGCTGCAAGTACATTTGTACATGTACATTGCAAATGGAAGGAGTGATCTTGGAATGTTCAACTTTACTTGGAAACTATTGGCAAAGTTCTGACAGAATTTCATGAGAAGCCAGTATCATATTCTAGTCTTGCAACCGGACACTATGCGTAAAGTGCTGAAACTTAAGAACAACATTCTACATGTATATATGCAATATGTGTTGCCACAATCCATTTAAGGAGCTAAGATCAACTAAAAATTGGAACTACATGTATATGCTTTAGTGCTGTCAAAATCCTTTAAAAAAATCCAATCAAAAGGACCTACTTCACCTATATATATTGCTACCTGTCCCAATGATGAATACAGATCATATATATGAGTCTTATAAAAAAAACAGTGAAGGAGAATAAAAATAATGAAAATATAGAGCTGATCAGCAACTGATTGTAAATGTACATGATGTATAAATGGCAACAATTCTTACATGTATACTAGTACATTGAAATTAATTATATTAATAATTTTTTTATAAATTTGATCTCATAGATATTAGAGGAATAAAATCAATCACGTTTCAAAAATTTGATTTAGTTGAGGCTTTTTTTTACGCCCGTTTTCGGGACATATTAAGGTATACCATTGACTGTCCGTCATCAACATGTCGGACATATACTCAAAAATAATAAATACTAAAAGGTACATGTAGTAGATAAACTATTGCGTGCAATAATTTACAATTCTGTCTAGCAATCCTCTTTTAATATGCTATATTGTGAAATAAATAGGTCATCTTCATGTATATTTGGTGTATGAAAAGATTATTAAATGTATTATAACAAATTAAAATATCAAATATGAGGATGTGATATGATTGTAAATGAGACACAAGCTAAGAGACCAAATAACACAGAAATAACTATACATGTAGGTCACCATATGGACTTCAACAATGAGTAAAACCTGTTTTGCATAGTTGGTTTTAAAGGCTTCGAAATGACAAATGAACAATTTAAAACATTTCAAATGAGAAAACTAATGGGTGATTTATGTAAAAAATAATGAATGAAAAACAAATATGTCTGTCTTGCAGGGTTTATCTGAACTTAACCTCATTTTCATAGACTTGTCTGTTTATTGAATTCTAAATATGTTTCAAAATATTTGGTTGATGGGATGATTGTTACAGAGTCCGACATAGGGTGCAGGCTCATTGGTTGATTATATTGTGAATAACTGAAGCCGGCCCCGCTTTGGCAGTCAGTCTCCACATTGCCACTGGAGAAATAAAATGACTAAGAAAAAAAATGGTACAAGAAAAAAAAATTGAATCACGATAATGTTCTGTTGATATGCACATCTACATAGTATGTCCTTATTATCTGAAAAGGTTTCATGAAATTCTGTTGTGCGGTTTGAGAGGAGTTGCAATGACAAACTGTTGCAGTAGTATATTGAAGCAAATAAGTTCAAAGGGGCCTTACTCCTAGAAAAAAAAATGTGTACATCAAAATAGTATGTCCTTATCTAAAAAGGTTTCATAAAATTGAATTGTGCGGTTTGAGAGGAGTTGCAAGGACAAACATGCAGTAGTATATTGAAGCAAATAAGTTCAAAGGGACATAACTTCTAGAACAAATTTGACTCGTAATTTCCTGTCGATTTGCACATCTACATAGTATGTCCTTATTATCTAAAAAGGTTTCATGAAATTTTGTTGGTCGGTTTGAGAGGAGTTGTGATGACAAGAAACAGGACAGATAGACTGGCTGATGGACGGACGGACGGACAGGTCAAAAACGTTATACCCTGCGCAACTTCGTTGCATAGGGTATAAAAATAGGAAGATGGGGTATCATTGTTTATGAGGCAACTCTTCACCAGAGACCAATTTACAGAGAAGATAACAATTATGTTCCCGTACGGACTTCAACAATTACTATAAACTGATATACCACATAGTCAAACAAATAAAAGTCCCAGAAATAACGTTTTTTTATATGATTGCACATAATGAAAATTTAATTTGCATACTGAATGATCACTGGCAAATATTTCAAGCATAATACGGATGAGAACATGCAGATAAGTATCAATTATGAAAGTTATGCAAAGTAAGAGGAGCTAGATATATGGACTGCCATAAGAAAATGAATGGACAATTATGCTTGGTGCATGTATAGGCAAAATTCCCGCTTTTTACCCTACGAGGCTTCGTATGTATATATCCAGCTGTTTGAACACCCTGTATAATCAAGGGATCATCTGTCAGATTAGTCATATTTCTATGTTAACCACACGATATGAAAATAAGCAGATGTGGTATGATTGCCAATGAAACAACTATCCACAAAATTCAATATTATAAATAAAAAAAACATCTCCTTTTATCATCACGCATAGATCGATGATTAGTTATGCATTTCTTTGCCACAGTAAGATCAAATCAGTGTTCACAAACAAAATTGTCATTCATATTTTTTGCCGCAATGACATCACTCAACTATATTTTTTTTAATCAAGAACTTTTTACCTTTTAAAAAAGCATGTCAAAAATTAAGATAGAAGTTAAAGTTTGCCAACATCCCCGGCTAATATAGTGTTCCTGTGTACTGGGCGTAGTTTTTAAATTACATTCCAAACTTTCCCTGAACCTAGTAGTATAGATTTTTTTTTTATATATAAAGTCTTTAGTAGTGTTTGAGACTGTCCGGTACGCTGCGGGTGTATGTCCTAGCAAAATCCCGACATGGTGAAACATGGTTCTCCGCAAAGCATGCAGTATTGAGGAATTATATCATAGACCGATATATAAGGTCGGAATACTAGGCCAGTCCCGGTTACTTTTGACAGTGGTGTTTCCAGGGGGAGGGTTCCGGGGATTGGAACTCCCCTTTTTTGGACGATAGAATGGGGAAATATAGTTGGAACACCCTCTTTTTGTCCTGGGTTGGAAACCCCCTTTTAAAATGGCTGGATCCACCCCGATTGATCAATTTTCATCTTCATGAAAAGGCGGAAAACAGCAAATTATTGAAGTGTCGTTTTATTTCTGCAGGAAAACAAATAATCATTTTAGTGAAATAAGTTGCTGGATCCATTAGTCTATTTTAATAACAATCAGTGCTTTGATTCAATTATTTTAGTTTTAATGCTGATATTTTTTTTTTTTTTTTTTTAATATGAACTCGGTTGACATTTTGATAGATACAACAGAAAATTGCAAATCAACAAAATAACAATTCAGCAAAATAAGTAATAGAAGAAAAGTATCATAAAAATAGAAAACATTGGCCCCGAGGTCTTAGATTATAGGACTTAGTCTAGTGTTCTGGAAATCATGGAATTGTGATACGAGAAAAAAATTCAAATGATTTTCGTGCAGGTAAACAAATCTTTAAATTAAAATGTTAGGTGTGCCTGTCAAGTATTAAGTCTGTTAGAAAATTGGCATGTTCAAATTTGATTTTGGGAAAATAAAAAATATTCTATAATTATCAAAATTTTGCTGTGGAAAAATATGTCGCATACACGGGAATAAACTCCAAAAAATACTTGGAAATAAAGATATTTCAAGTTTTAAATAGATTTATGACAGAAACAAACTGTTATAAAACGCCAAACGGATTATAGCTTGAAAATAAACCCGCCCGATGCTTTCAAAGCATACTATACGGGCAGAGACATATAGACACCTATATGTCTCTGATACGGGCCACAAGTCAGTGGCGGATCCAGACCTTTTCCTAAAAGGAGGGGGGGGGGCCGCTCTAGTCATGCTTCAATGATTCCCTATATAATCAAATTTTTCCCACGAAAGGGGGGCCGCCGTTTTGGGCTTTGCGAAGCGGCACCAAATACCGTCGACGTCATACATGTGACTTTGTCAGTATTTATATATTCTTTTTTTTTTTTAATGTTATATTCATGTATATTTCTGTCCTTTTTAACTTTTATGCGAAAAATGAAGAAAGCACTCTGAATTTCTGATCGAACATATTTCCTGTTTTGAAGAACGTTTTGTATCATTTCGACATTTGTTTACATCGTCAAGGGTGCTTTCATACACGCCCGCGTTCCAAGGTCGTCAAAGCTATTTTTGAGAAGACCCCTAAAAGCGACCGTTCCCAAGGCAGTCGTCGTAAGAAACATGCGTTAAAATATGCGCACTGTTAAAGGGCCGAGCCACCTTAAGAACACCCTTTCCCAGAATCCTGATAAAGGTCCACCCCCACCCCCCACCCCCCTTTCATAGGTGCTTTAGAGGAAATTGTTGCCACCCAAGTATCTTTAACTTCTATCTAATTAATTTGCAAACAAAATGAAGATGACTAGTAAGATGTTGGTGTTTCCTAAACAATTAAAGAGGGTTTTTTTACTGGAGAGTATCTTTGAATTTGAAGGTTATATTTATCTTCCCTTGCCTGCTTTTACATGCATTTTCTTTGTTTCATTATTGTCACATTGCATTCTTTCTGTATTAATTACCCAGTCAAGATGTTTTTTTTCATCAGATATTTATCCATCTCAATGAACAATGATCAACATGTTGCAATGCTCACTCAATCGTGTAAAATTAAAATTTCACTTCCGTTTGATGATAGATAAAACCTAATCAACAAACCCCGATCTACACAATATTTGTGAGACTCAGATTTACACAATTTTTTTTTTATTTAGTATTTCAATGTTTTTTATACTTTTTTGTCAGAAACCTTGATATTCGACTTGAATCATGTAAATATTGATTTCATACTGCAATTTTTGCAGTATAAACACGTTCACGAGTTGTAATTTTTGGTTTTAAAAAATTACTTTTTTGGTTGTTGAAATGCGCATACTATTTCCACGCTGCTCCCTGTTCTGTATAAATTTGAATGCCTATCCCAACACACTTTTCCGGACAGGTGTTGATTTTATTTTTTCCTTTTAGATAAAACGCAAAAAAAAATGACCAATATGACAGAGATGGAAAAATTGGAACTGCTTTTTGGAGAGACTGAGGAAATGAGACAGCTTAAAGCAGATTTTGACAGAATTCAGAGATGTCCTGGTGTGTCTTCATTTCAGACAGCACTTGATTGCAGCCATGCCAAAATTCAGACAAAAGTGGTCCAGAAACAGTCGAAACTTCAAGGTTTGCTATCGAAATCACCGGAAAACAAAAGACTGTTTTTTGAAAAGACTCTGGCTGACTTGTTACTTACGTCATGGAACTGCTATTATGAGGGCTCAGGAAAGAGAATTTAGATAACTTGTAATTAGAATATTGTAAATATATCATTTTTCTATGTCAATTTTGTATACTTTTTGTATAAAAAAAAATCATCTAGTTTTATAAAAATATGAATAAACATACAGTCAAATCTAGTTTAGTCCAGTGAACATTTTAAAAATGGAAAGGTTAAAACATTTTGATTCATCTTAATTTAAGTCGGGAGTTACATTTGTCATTTCTTGTTCCGATATTTTGACTTCATTGTTAACATGGTTATCCTTGAGGCGGAAAAAGTATTAGTTATTCCCATTCATCATCATCTGTGGTGTACTTTAACAAATAATTCATTCAATAACTAGTATGCATGGTGTTAACAAAAGATAACAATCATAGTGGTATAAAATCCTTAAGTACTTGTTAAAAAAAAATAGTGTATACATGTATTTGTTGTGTGCAGTCTTTTTTCTTTAAAAGTTTATCTTAATTATGTCGTCTTTCATTGGTTCTTCTAGGTTTGCAAAATTTGCAATTATCAGAGGTAAACTGTATTCCACAATTATTAGTTCTTCATGGTTAAACAAGAAAGCAGTCAACAAACAATAAGTTTAATTTGCATTTTTTATTTTATAAATACTAAAAAAATGAAGATAGTATATGTTTTTAGGCCTAAATAGTGAGGGGGGGGGGGTTAGGACCTTTATCGGGACTCCGGGATTGGGTGTTTTTAAGCTCGGATTTCCCCTTTCGGGATCCGGAAATTCTTTTTTCCAGACCTCGGGATTTCGTATTTTTAAGCCTGGGATTTTGGGATTTCATGTTTTTAAGTCTGGGATTTCGGGATCAGGACCCCCCCCCCCCCCCGGAACATAAAATGTTTACCTTTACTTCAAACTTTGATGCATCATTTTTAATTAAGCATTTGGGTTAAGTTATCTTAAGGCGACTTTAAAACATACTTGGATGATCAAGATTTTATATCGCAAAATTCTGACTGGTGATAAGGAGAAGTGCATTGACAAAATTTTACTGAATAACTGACAACATACCTGAACTTATCCAGAGTTTTCAACACAACAAGGTTTGACTGTATGCAAAAAAAAAAGGGTGATATTTATTTTTTCTGTAAATTGGTGTAAAAAGTTAAGTGGGAGGGAGGTGGGTAATGCAGCCAAGATTTATTCTTGCCAGTCACCAGCCTGGGTAAATGCAGAGTGACCATCTTTTAAAGGAGTACTAAAATTATCAAATCAAATATTAATTCCCTTTATTTTCATTTACAATTAACAATTGATTGTATTAGTTGGGTCATTTAAAACAACACCATATATACAATGTATGTGTGGTCATAAATATTATAATTTCCTCTATATGTAAAATAAGGAGATGTGGTATGATCAGTGCCTATCATGGCTATGAGTCAACCATCACTAAAATTCAAATAAAGTATAGGTAATTTATTTCATTAAATACATGATAAAAGTTAAAAGAAGAATAGAAATATATCCATTACAACACACATATTTCTTATTAAGGTACATGCATTAGTATCATCTTCATATATATAGTATCTATTTTTTGCAAAAAAAGTAATGCACAAAAATGTGGAAACATAACTTGATTTTTGCTAAATTTGCACAAACATAATAGGCCCATCTTTTTTGATTCAACACCGTTTTTAACTTTCATTTAGACTGTACAACAGTCACCAATTTTGAAAAAAATGTGCAAGCAAGTGCAGCGGACATATAACAAATTTTAAATGTATGAATTAACGTTGTTTTCTATCAGTTTCATTAAAATGGAGATAAAAATATTGTATATATAAACCCAAACAGCAGCAATTGTTGATTTGAAGGTGGCAAATACCTGTTCTCTGGCTCTGCTAACTTGTCACCTACTTAACTTAATTTGGGACCATTAAAATAACTTTTGTGAAATAACAATTTCATTTTGTCTCTGTCAGTGGCCACAATCCCGATTTGGAAATTATTACACGATGTCAGGCGATGTTTACGAGAGCTGGGCAATAATATTTCATCACACTTAATTAAATGCCTGAATGGTTACAAAAAAGGCATACCAAACAAATTGATAGAAAGGTGAAGCATATGTTTTGCATATATATTTTTCTGTCTTAAAGAGGTTTTTTTTCTACCCGACATTTTCATGAGAAAAACCCATGAAACAGCAAAATAAAAAACCGTGGTCTAAATGAAGATAGGCAGATCCAGGTGAAAAATTAAGTTGATAACATAGAGCATCTGTGAAGCATGACTGAAGCGGGACACGCTTATGAAAAGTTATGAATCCGCCACTGATTGCAGCAAATACAATCTTGTCCGACAATCAGTTCCATTTTTAATTCTATACTGGCAAAGTCTTTACACTTAAACACAGCAACGGACCCACAAGTCTGACTTATTAATTACTGCTATAATAGCAATAATAGAAACTAACTTATCTTTTTATTTATCAATCAACTTTTCATAAGCAAATGCACGAGATTTGACCAAAACTCAAAAAGGTCAAAGAAAAATGCTGCCAAATATAAAGTATAAACATGCACTAGTCTTGCGTTAAATGTGCAAGACTTGGCAGCCCTGTAAAATTTAGCTTTTGGTCTCTTAATGTAGATTCAGGTTGATATGCTGGCATAGACAATATATTATTGCAAATATAGGCACCTGAAAATTGAATAATTATATGATAAAAAAAAATATTTCCCAATTTTTTAAGCTATAATCCCCTATACGTCATGTATGTTATTAGAGCTTCAGGCAACTGTATTTTATTAGACATACTTGTGTGTGTCAGAAGTATTGGACATAGACTAGTCCAAATAATTATGAGGTCTTACTTAGAAGGCTATTTTAAATTTTTCAACCAGAGTTTTAGCTAGAATTGAGTACTTTGGGGGCCTTGGTTGGTCAAAGTTGTCTCCTACTTTGGTTTGCGTTTCCACCGAGTGACCGAGTGACCCAGTGGATCTCTCCAAGTACTTCAGCTTCCTTCACAAAACAACCGACTTCCCGCGGTGTCCTACATGTAGCACTCCCATTGTGTTGGTTGGGGATTAAATTGTCCTTGTAAAAATAATTGTCGTATAAGTATACATTGGCGACACATCTCCATTTATCCTGATAGGGAGTGTAAATGGATACCACTGTGTAACCCTCACAGCTTTCCAAGGGTTCTTCGGATATCATTTACCAGGCGTCAAGAAAAACATATAATAGCCTTTCAAGATGTCATACTTATTTGGACTAGACATTCCAATAAATTGAGATAGGTTGAAAAATTGGCTATATATAAATATTAACACTGTCTCATCCCAGGAAATAAAGTTTGTCATTTATCAAAGGATGTGAATGCTGAAAATGCTCGCTACTCTGTAAAAGTTAGATCATTTATGTATCGAAACAGGTGCTCTTCGTGTCCGCCATCCAAGCATCTTCTAGACAGTGATTAGCAATTAGTAACCTCCGATTGGTCGAACGGTAACAGAAGGCGTGGTGAGTTGCGCATGTGCGAGTGAATGAAGCAAGAAGAAATTCTTACGAGTGAAAGATTGAATATTTTACCTATTACAAGTTGTGTTATTGACCTACCATGTGTTAAAACAGGATTCAAACAACTATTTTAGTCCAACGCAAAACATTGTCCTGAAAAACCGTTAAAATTCTACACAAAAACTCTATTTTCCTCCGAAATTTTGGTTCCCACGTTTGAAAAATGGCGGCATAGTGGCCATTTTGGTAATGTAGTAAGTATAACATAGCAAAACATAGCAAAATCCTCCGGTAAATTCTGCATATCTATTCATATATCATATATCCATCCATATATAAATAACAATATTAACATTTTCAAATACATTTATATCAAGAAAACTGGCATAAAACCGTAAACTCCTGGTTACGACAAATCTCCATGCTTCATGTCGGTAAACAAATTAGTGAAATTTCTTGGAAGACCTAGAATACAACAAGGCAGAAAAAAGACCCATACCCCGGTAGTTCTTACTGATAGTAAGGGAAATTGGCTTAAAAGAAAAGCGGAACATAAATCTGAAAGAGATATCATCTGGTGGGCAAAGAGCTCTGACAAAAGTAAACATCGTTTTGACTGGCTTGAAGCAAATTTAGTGCACGAAATACAAAGACTTGGAAACATCAGGTTATACGTATGGCTAGGAACTTGTGATCTGACAACTAAAAATAAGAAATTCATTTCCATTACAAGTCCACATGGGGACGAAACAATAGACTATATCTTGTCGTACTATAGGAAAATTGTAAAGCTAATACAAAATCACCCAAACAGCAAAGTCACTTTTCTGGAAATACCACTTTATTCCATCTATGAGTATAATAAACAGAAAAATCACACTGATTTGGACCAGTTTACTGAACAGGATATTGAACTAAACAGGCAGATATACAAATTAAACCAGGATATTAGGGAGATAAACAGAGCAGCCAATTGTCATTCACCATCATTTACTTCAAACCTCATTTACAAAACAACTGTAAAAAAAGGGGGTAACAGAAGAGCCGAAAATAAGAAAAAGCATAACTTTCAACTCCTAGTAGACGGTATTCATCCTACAAATCTATTAGCTAAAACCTGGGTGAGGAAAATAGCAGAAAAATACAAGGAAGACTGTTGGACATAATTCATAGGCTGAGTCTTGCGTGGACATACTGTTTTAACTATTGTTTTTACATTTTGCATTCATCATTTTCATCATTGTGTTGTATATAGACATCATCAATAGTTTTTAGATTTTAAAAGCATCAGGAACTTTTGTATAAAAATTTTAGTAAAATATTTGATTTTACTTAATTGTTTAGTATTGTTTAAACGAGATACTATAAAAGCACTAACCATGGCGACAGGCGGTTCAAGTCCACCAAAAATATTACGAAGAAGCCAGCGATCTAATACCAACCTTATGTGTCCCAGCTTATCGCCTCAAAAGAACCATGCTAGTTTTGGTACATAAAAATTATAAACTTAACCCAGAAGTACCAATAAGCAAAAAGAAGAATAATTGTTTATCTGCACCAATCACATGTGAATTGAAACCCAAAAGCAATTGTATTGTCAAATGTAATACTGCTTCTTTCGAGCTGGTGAAGACAAAATTAAATGACATCTTATTTAGCCATACCTTCCAGACAGACTATGTTGTTAGCTCAGAAAAGGGAAAAGACAATTCACATAATGAAGTTGAGCTTAGATACAAGATACATAATAAAAGGAAAGATGGAAGTTCAGGCACATACCACAAGTTCACAATCAACGTATACAACACTACTTCATCACTACTGGTTAATGGCCCTAAAATTGACATTTTCACTGAATCAATCCTCCCTATCATTGAGAGTCATATTTTAAAAAACATAGACCAATTGAATGCTATGAATAATCATCTTAATATAGCTATGTCAACCAGGAATGCCCAAGAGGGTGAAATAAATGTAGAAAACCAACTTTCTTGCTCAAATACTGAAACTAAAGATCTAACACCTTAATCAGCCATAGTATTAGTGAGGCCCGACATAACATTCTCTGCAACAGTAGATATAATATAAAACTGTCCTGCATGCAACGAAGAAGCTAATATGAACACTATCGCCTGTGAAAGTTGTGACGAATGGTATCATTATACTTGTGTAGGTTTGTCTAAGTCAGAAGTCAATCAGCTTGATCCATCTCTACCTTTTATTTGCAGGCCATGCAATGAAAATGAACTCTATAATACCAACAACTCATATCAAGAGAGTACTAGCCAAAACAACAACAACTCTCATAGCCTCATGACAAATGAACAACCAACAACTTTAATTCAAAAATCAGCAGACATCACGTTCTTAGAATCTCAAATCATAACCAAATCAGATAACACTCTGGAGTTGAGTCCAGCCAAAAATCCATCATCAGTGAACCTACTCAGAGCACAGTTCAATCAAGCTCATCTATACAAAAACCTGTCGAAGAAACTCCTAAATCTCACGAAAGCAATGCCACTTCAGATCATCAGATGAGACCAAAACAATCGGCACGGCAAAAAAACACAACCAAGTCTATAGAAAATAAAACCTACATAATAGAACTAGAAAAAAGAATACGGGAACATGAAAAAACAATAAACCTCTTTGAAAAAAGAGAAGAACTAAGATCAGAGAATAATGGGTGCTCCAATCAGACAAATAGACCCTCAAACTCATGTACCTGTACTAACCAAAACCAGCCTTCTCAAGACCTTTACTTTCTGAATATACAGAGACAAATGGAGATTCAAGCAATGGAAATGAGATTAAAAGCTTTAGACACACAAACGATGCAAAACCTTTCTATCCAAACAGCTATGACAACTCAATTAGCTCTACAAATCCAACAACAGACAATAGCTAAATTGCAATATCCTGCAAACTTACCAACGTATATTGCGCCCCCATCATATACTCAACCACAACACTATAGCTATATAACACCGCCATACTATCATCAAAATATACAACAACCACAAATGCCGTTGTCAGGACCATCCATATCAATGTCTCATCCTAGACATATGACTCCACCAAATATGTTCATAAATCATCCTCCGCCTCTCTATCCAAACTACAACACAGCAGCTAACTTACAAACGAATTTGAATACAAACCAGCAAATTCATTCAAACAGGGAATTTTCATTGCCTCCACAATCCTCAACTGCTCAGCCATTCATGAGTAATGCAAATGTTCAAATCCCGAATCAACATCTTCACGATACAACTCAAAACCATGATTGCAATAAAAAAACAATCAATCAACATGAAAAATTAACTTCAATCATTGACAGATCCTCAAATGAAGTGGATCAAAACAATCAGAAAAGGAGTTCTATGGGGAAAAATAGACATGCTAAAAATACAAGTGAGCAACTTACAAAAGATCAACAACCAGATCTGTTAGACCAGTCAGCATGGATGTTCCAAGCTAAACTGGCTAATAGGTCTGGAAACAACAACTGTTCAGCTGAAACAGCCGATATAGTTCAAAATAGGCAAAACCAAAGGAACGAAAGACCATACCAGGGCTCAGACCAGTCAGCATGATGTTCCAAGCTAAACTGGCAACTGACCCTGTTAACAACACAAAACAGAGATCAACTAAATGGAAAACCAAACCTTGGACATCATTTTTTATACCTCCTGCCTCGGGAAAAGGCACCAGACATTGCTCAAGACCATTTGACTTACATCCGGGATTAAAAATCATGACTTTTAATATTGAGGGGGCAAAAACTAATATCAACTACTTAAAAGATTTAGCAAAAGATCCTACACTCATTATCTGTCTTCAAGAACATTGGCTGTGAGGTTTCGAAAAGGACTTTTTACAGAAACATTTTCCATTACATTCCTTTTTCATACGCTCAAAAGATGAAAACGATCCAATGCTCAATTTTAAGGCCCCCAGAGGTCATGCAGGAACAGCAATTATGTGGCCACAATCATTAGATAACTGTATACAAAAACTTTCAGATGGAAATGATCGTATAATGGCTATCAAGATCGAACTTAAAAATCAAAATATATGCCTTATAAACACCTATATGCCTACAACATCTACCAATTCCGAGGTCAAATATAAAGAATTCCTAGACATCACCCATATAAATGAAAAATATACTGATTTCACAACAATTCTGTGTGGCGATCTAAATGGGACGTTAAAAACTTCACGATCAAACCAACATGATAAAATCTTACAAAGATTTACCAGTACCCAAAATTGGATAAATAAATGCCACTCCCAAGATGCCACTTTTTTCCATCACAATGGCAGATCAACATCCCAAATTGATTATTTTCTTACCAAGAACATAGACATTATTGATAAAATCACAATTATGGACATGACTGGCATAAACCTATCAACACATGTACCAGTTATCTGTACCCTTGCTGCCAGAACAAAAACAGAAAAAAATCAATTCAAGAAACAATCTACTGTGAAATATAAAATAGAATGGGACCGTGGAAATATTAACATGTATAAAACAAAGTTAAAGGAATTACTAGCACAACAGATATCTATTCATAACAACCAGACAACAACAGATATAGTTGCCATTATTATTGACTGTTTGAAAAAAGCAGAGAAACAATCAATTCCATCTAGGATCATAAATTTAAATGGACCGAAAATTAAGGTGTCGCCAGAAGCCAAAAGGCTACTAAATTTAAGCAAACAAAAACACAGAATTTGGGTTGTAAAGGGTCGTCCAACTGGAACTGACAAATCATACATTGAACGTAAGGAGGCAAAATATAATGCAAGGAAAATTCTCCGCAAAGAAAGAGCTATTGAAAAAGAATTTTTTTTATCATCAACTAGAACAACAACCTTCAAATAAAACATTTTTTAAACTTATAAATAGAAATATGGGCAGGGAAAATTTAAATACACCATTGATTCAGCATGAAAATAAGGAAATAAGCTGTCCAGACGAACAGAAAGAAGTTTTGGCGAAATATTATGAACAATTAGCTACACCTCAAATCTCTAATGAATATGACAAAGAATATCTCAAAACATGTCAGCTTCGCTGTAACATCATCAAAGAACTTGCCCAAAACAACAAGGTCAATAGCATTGACTTTAGCGAAGACGATATTCTAGCTGCCATCAAAAATCTTAATAGTGGTAAAGCAGGAGATGAATATGGCTTATTCTCAGAACATCTCAAATTAGCAGGCTCTGAAATTACTCCGATATTAAAATTTGTCTTCAACAAAATAATTAAAGAAAGGAGAACTCCCGAACAATTCAAAACAGGAATTATTACCCCAGTATGCAAAAAAGGAAAAGATAGCAGCCTATTAGACAGCTATAGAGGAATAACCGTCTCCTCAATTTTAGGAAAAACATTTGAACATGCATTACTGAATGAAATTATTAACAAACTTGATAATCGATCATCTCAACAATTTGGCTTTTCGCAGGGATTATCTCCGTCTATGGCAGCTCTACTAATTTCGGAAGCACAAATGAACTCTAAACAGATGAAAGAAATTTTATATTTGGCAACTCTTGATACTAAAAAGGCATTTGATGTAGTAAACCACGACATTCTCCTAGACAAATTATTTCAAAGGGACATACCACTCGACATCTGGGAAACAATTTATGATATGTATCATGATTTAACATCAAGAATAAACTGGAAAGGAAAATACAGTACCAGTTTTCCCATAAGGCAAGGAGTCCGTCAAGGAGGTATCCTGTCAACTCATTTTTATAAGGCATATATTGAAGATTTATTAATACAACTGGAGGAGTCAAATGTTGGACTACATCTAGGAACTAATTATTCTGGTTGTCCAACTTGTGCTGATGACATACTTTTGCTATCAAACTCAGACGAGGATATGCAGGTTATGCTAAACACTGTTAACAGCTATTCCAAGGATCATCAATATACAATACATCCGACGAAGAGTGTTTTATTAAAACAAAATCAATCCTCTTCTAATAGTGGAAAAGAGACACTGTCAGCATGGGAATTAGGGAACATGGAAATAACAACATCAGAGAAAGCTACTCATCTTGGATTAACAAGATCTTCCAAAAATGAGAATATGTTAAATGTTGATGAAAGGATAAGTCTGGCACGAAGAACATCTTATTCGCTGATGAAAACAGGCGTTCATGGAACCAATGGTCTGAACCCACGTGTGTCCTACAATATATACAGGATATATATATTGCCTCGTCTCCTTTACAGTTTAGAGGTCCTTCCGCTAAATGCAAGGCAATTAAAAGCACTCAGCGACTTCCATTCAACATTCCTGAGAAACATTCAATCTCTGCCTGTCAGAACAGCCTCAGTGGCAATTTTTGCATTACTTGGTGCCCTTCCACTTGAAGCTGAGCTTCACAAACGTCAATTGAGTCTTCTTCATTCCATTCTTACATCAGAAAATCAAAACCTAAAAGAAATTTTAATACGACAATACTGTCTACAAGTAAATCAAGGAACTTTTCTAGAAAGAACTGACTCTATTCTAAACAAATATAATCTGCCTACTATAGAAGAACTTTTGGAAAACACACCAACTAAAATTAACTGGAAACATACAACAAGATCTGCAATCATAAAATTTTGGCAAGAATGGATAAAAAAAGAAATCTCTCAAAAATCAACTCTTCATCGTTTGGATATTAACTCTATAAATATTGGAGAAACTCATGCAGTGTGGAATACAGCTCTGAATCTACCAGGAGAAACAAAAAGGGCAATAATTAAGGCAAGAATTCTTACTGGAACTTACATGCTTCAAGCTAATAAGGCAACATTTCGAATAGAAAATGCTGACTCAATCTGCCCCATTTGCAGGATTGAAGAAGAAAACCTTATTCATTTTATTACAAGATGTCCTGTTCTTGAAGGTATCCGCAGAAAACACTATGGAACTATCAAGCAAGAGATAGTGAACAAAATTGGAAGATCCCAGTGGAATAGCAAGTTTCGTGATAGAGACATTATATGCCAGTTGATAACAGACTGTAGGAAACTCACCGGAGAATATCTACCTTATGATGTAGAACTTATGAACAATATAGAGTCAACATCTCGCAAAATGTGCTATGATATGCATGTGAAGCGTCTGAACGAAATGAACATAGATTAACAACAGTGAATATGTATATACTCAGTATTAACCATAGTGACTAATCAATAGCTATCGTTTATATATCATCTGTGTGCTTGGACTCTAGCATGCTTAACTATAGCATTATTGAATGGCTTAATCTGTATGGCTTGGCTTGCTTGCTAGAATAGCAGTAGCAAATATAGTGGCCTTGTCTTGCTGTGTTATGCTGATTACAAAACCATTTATATGATACCTTTTTAACTTTTAAAGATTTCAGTCTGAAATTTTTAATCTGTATATATTAACATTTAAAACTTATGATAGAAGTTTTAAAATAACGTTTTATATGGAATACTTTTAAAATGGATTATATTGTGCCGTGTAACATAAGCCTCACATTCTATATTGATATTTGTGCCCGTGTAAATAATTCTTATAATCCGTTTGGATGTGCTCCTCATTAGCAGGAGGAAGATACAGAAAAGAAGAAGAAGAAGGCTAAGTAGCGGACGATTAAGAAGCAAAAAAACGTCTAGCCTAGCAATCTGTTTTACAATTTATAGAATTTATAGCATCTGATATATTCAGTAAATAATTTAAAATCATATGCATACTGTTTACCTATTCTTATATCCGTAGGTTAGCTGTAATCCGCTATGCTACCAGCAGACGCGCTGAATTGTCAAGCCGCCATAGCGTGAATATATAATGAGTTAATCCAGAGTTACGTCCCCTTACAAAACAACGGGAATATTGCCTTAACTACCCTGCGAATGTTGTTTGGTAACATTTGGTTATGCATAATCACGGCTGGTAATCTACACACGCAGAACATTTGGTTCTGCAATGAAAACCGTGAGAGGATTTTCCGGTTGTGCTTGAGTGGAGTAATTGTCACCGCTTCAAAAGGTATGTACATTTCTAAATCTCAATTTTCTTATTCAACTGATCAAAATATTAAAAATCGGAGAATGCTATGCTGTGGTGAATACTTTAACGAAGAGATACATGTATCATTTCCTGTTGTACGTAGAGTTGAACTCCTACAAAATCAGTTGTCCCACGAGAAATTGCCTAAAAAAGTGACATTTCAATTTTGAAATGGTTCTATTTACAGACCTACAAGTTCAAATTTAGTTTTTTTTCGTGCAATGGGTATGACTGTTGTTTTTGGCGGCGTGTGCGCTGTCTTGTGTTGATAGACGTCTTAATAATTCCAAAAACAACATTTTTCCATGAAGTCATGCGTGAGGGGATCGGTTCTGATTGAGGACATCGTGAATGCGTGAGGGGAAGTACAAACAGTTTTTTTTTTAATCTTTGGCTTTGTGACTTTTGTTGACTCAATGAATAAATGTGATCAAATCAATGCTGATTAAAAAGCACAGATAATTTCAGAAAATGCCATTGTTCAAAGGAAAAAGGAAAAGAGGACTGAAATTGACTCTCTACAAAAAGCCATGGAGATACAAGTTATCCCCGCCCTCGAAGTGAACTAAACCCTCTGGGAACTGTAAAAATCAGTTGAAAAAAGCTTAATGAAAATTCATGTTATAAGAATAAGAATAGAATAAGAATAAGAATACTTTATTAATCCAATTATGGACCCTTGCGGGTTTTAAATTTCATACAATGATTACAATGATTTGTTATAACAATGAAATAATAAAATGAAATACATGACAATAGAACTCTGAACAGTTATTGCATGCACATGGAATAGAAAGTAATATGGGAGACAATCAATCAATTTCTGTAAGGATTATTCCCCTTTAAACAGGTGTTTTGAGTTGCATACAAATGATATGCAGCCCCAACTGATTAGATATAAGGGTATTTTTCTCCCATGTACACACAGCAACCAATTACTAGATATTTATGTATATAATTATATTTTTTGACAATTGCAGGAATATGATAAGCACCTTAGAGTTTTACTGCAGTTTGTTTATAAGCATTTACATAATAATAGAAGAAATATGCATACACATAGAGAAATGTGCACTTAAATTAAATTTTTGAATTTAAAATATATATATATAGATAAACTAAAAGAGATTTAGCCATTAACAGAATTTGTGGATCTCAATTGAAAACTCTGGATAAGAAAAATGCATAACTTTTTCAGTATATGTTGATCTTCAGTGGTCATTAACCATAAAAATTTTGATTTGCAGTCCAAGTTATTGAAATTTTGACAGTGTTCATGAGCTTGTGCAAACAGTGATTCTCTACATTGATTATACAATGGACAGTTAATTAAAAAATGAAAATCATCTTCAATATCATTATGAGAACAAAAATTACAAGTCCTCTGTGACCTTTCTATAGGTTTGTTCTTATGTCGCTCTTTTTCTACTCTTAATTGGTGAGCACTTATGCGAAATTTACATATTTGTCTTGATTGAAAACTTTGAATATCAAGATATTTTTCCATTTGGAAATTACTTTTATGAGAAAAATATGTATCTAGCTTTCCATTAACATTATCTTTATCATTGAACCATGCTTTTAAAAATAATACACATTTATTAAAGGAGTTATCTCCCCTAAAATAGTTTATTTAAAAAAAAAGATGATTCTAAAAACATAAAATTTGATATTTGTTTAAATATGTTGATTTATTGATACAACTATTGAATTGCAAATCTGTCTCCAAATTTGCATATGTGGGCAAATAATCGGTCTAGTTTTTACTTGTAGCAAGAAAACAAAATTGTTGACAACATTTTTTGTCTTTATTCTTCGTGAAACATATTATTTATTAAACCTAGGTTCCTACAATTATTTCATAATCCAATCTCATAAACTTTTTTAAGCACACTCACATATGTGTTTTTTCATGAACAATGTAGCCAAATTTAGGTAAGCTTCAACGACTCATAGCTTGAATATAAAGATATGATTTGTACCTCCCCTCACGCATTAACGATGTCCTCAATCAGAACCGATCCCCTCACGCATGACTTCATGAAAAAATGTAGTTTTTGGAATTATTAAGACGTCTATCAACACAGGACAGCACACAAGCCGCCAAAAACAATATTCATACCCATTGCACGAAAAAAAACTAAATTTGAACTTGTAGGTCTGTAAATAGAACCATTTCAAAATTGAAATGTCACTTTTTTAGGCAATTTCTCGTGGGACAACTGATTTTGTAGGAGTTCAACTCTACGTACAACAGGAAATGATACATGTATCTCTTCGTTAAAGTATTCACCACAGCATAGCATTCTCCGATTTTCAATATTTAGATCAGTTGAATAAGAAAATTGAGATTTAGAAATGTACATACCTTTTGAAGCGGTGACAATTGCTCCACTCAAGCACAACCGGAAAATCCTCTCACGGTTTTCATTGCAGAACCAAATGTTCTGCGTGTGTAGATTACCAGCCGTGATAATTGGTTGTGCAATTTCGAATTCAACTTCCTTTCAAACATTGAAAATAAGATTTGGATTAAAATATATTGTAATTATAGTTAAGTTTTGATGTATGCTTAACATCCAGCTGCAAATATTACATACATATTCAGGATGATAACAGGTACATTAAACATGCATATGAGGTAGCTGATAAACAGTTATAACCTACAAGACAATTTATTGATGTTAACATCACTTTTACCCTACTTTTAAGATAAAGAACCAGAGAATCATCTTCAAATAGAGATGACCAAGAAAAAAATGATATGTCAATAAGTACAACAAAGACAATATTTCATATTTTCCAATGGCTGCTTCACATAAATGTCCTGTTGTACTATCACGTTTATATCACGTGGTATATATTAAACGTGAATATCACGTTGTATTAGCACGTTGATATCATGTGGCATTATACACAACGTGAATATCACGTGTGAACAACGTTCTGTCACGTTTGTGCTCACAACGTGAATATTACGTTTCTGCTCGTTTCACGTTCTACTCACGTGGTGTGGACAACGTGAATATCACGTGATTTTCATGTTAAAATCACGTTGGAAAAAATTGCCTGTGTATGACTGTTACAATGGACATACTTGTGAAGTTGTCGTGAACTGATATGTTTAAAAGTTCGTCCTGATTCCTGATTCTACATTTGGAGCATTTTATTTTTTTGGATTCGAGCGTCACTGATGAGTCTTTTGTAGACAAAACGTGCGTCTGGCGAATATAAAAAATTTAGTTTATTGCCCACAAGGAAGCTATAAAATCAAGAGTTCCAAATGGTGAAGTTAAAATCATGTCTACGTTAATTTTACGGACTTCAAAATCCGCTTTTTATCAGATTTTATTACATTTTGAAGCGGCAGAGAAGCCAAAAAACGCCCGGTGTTTATGTTTCACGCTGGAAGCATACCTATGACGTCATCTAGTGTTGGGACCAAAGAAGATAACATCTTTTCGCGGAATTTTATTTTATGACGCCATCATTAGTTGGTTGACCGTTATGGAATAACCGTTTCCCAAATGATATCTTATATGTTCCTAACGTCGTAACTATAATCCTCCTCCCTTTCATGAATGTGACCTACTGAATTAGACTACTTACCGGGTTTGTCATCTCATAAACAACACGACGTGTGCCACATGTGGAGCAGGATCTGCTTACCCCTTCGAGATCAGCGCTAGTTTGTGGTGGGGTTCGTGCTTATTCTTTAGTTTTTGTATGTTGTGTCATGTGTACTATTGTTTGTATGTTTGTCTATTTTTTACAGTTTAAGCCATTGCGTTGTCAGTTTGTTTTCGATTTATGACTGTCCATCTAGTATCTTTCGTCCCTCTTGCAAATATGCAAAGGAATGTTTACAACATATGAATTTAGAATGTCTATGAAACATTATTTAGAACACTGACTGATGAACACGCCATTTTTCTTCGGATAATGCTTGTCAAAAGTCAGGAATATGACAATTGTAACAGTTGGTGATATCTTTTTTATGGACTTTCCATTTCCATGTTTTCATTTAAATGTACCTAAAAATTTTTTGTGGTTAAAAATGTTTTACATGTTTAATGGTTGTTTAGTTTAAATATATTGTATTGTTCAAAAGAAAAGTATATCAAAATCTAGTTAGTTTTTTTAACGTTTTGTGTATATACATATATACAAAACAAACAAACAAATAATCTGCTGTTGTTTTTTCTATGGTCGGGTTGTTGTCTCTTTGACACATTACACATTTCCATACTCAATTTTAAATATATAACTGAACATATATCTGAAAAAGATATGTTTACAATGATTTCTTAATGTCCAATGTCATTGTTCTGTTTTTTTCCCTACAATATTACGTGTAGTACATGTATAACTTCCATGATCAGTATACGTCACACGTTGTATCAGAAGTCCATCTGCTCTGACTAGAAATTTGTCATTGTTCGATATTTTACTTCCGTTTACTGTCCACGTGATGTAAGGCAGTGGATATCCGGTAACGTGACACGGAATGAGTAGGTTTGTTTTATTTGTTGCAAACATATGTTTGGCTGAATTCTGGATCAAAGGCGCCTCTGAAAAAAATCAGATTCAAATAGGATTTTAAATGACATTTATTACTTCAATGGTAAACAATTTTGAGCACATCTTGATACAAGGATGAAATTTGGCACAAAGCTTTATCTAGTAAAACGTATAACTCTTTGATTTAAGATAGCGAGGCATTTCAAACAAATGCATCACTTGCGGTAAAATACAATATGGAGGACATTATACTCAATTCAGCCTAATATCGAAGGCTGAATTATTTACAAAGTTGTATTATCATGCAACTATCATTATCTTTGGCACAAAATTTTGTTATGTGCTCCTTTTGGATATATTTTATAAAGTATATGACTTTAAAAAATCCACCTCAAGTTTAATCCAACATTGCAACATGGTGAACATTGAACACAAACAAGCGTATTTTTTGGAAGGTATTTGAAATGTGTATTAAGATGTTGCTACGATCAGTATATTGCGCAGGAAGTTTTCTTAGATCTTCTCATGGATACATTATATAGATGATATCTTCTTGCCTTCAAACTGTATCCTCGATGTAGAGTTTTAGAATGATTTATTAACAAAATAAGGTCACTAAAGTACTCAAGCATCTTTATAACTACTACTTTATGACTACAAATACATGTTTATTTTCACAATCACCACCACGAGTACATAAAGCAGTGCACTGGAGACCTGATTTGCCATATTTACAAAGACCGTGTCATCTCTTCTTACATCTATAATATACAATCTCCTCACAAGATGAAAAAGCCTCACAAAGAGTTGTCCAAAATAGCTCCCATGGATCATATTATTCTTTTCGACATTCATTAGCGTCTGGAAAATTAAGCAAATAAACCAATTCCAAGCATGTTACTTGATTTTGGCTGATCAATCATCTTTCTAAATTCTAAAGTCTTCAAACGCCATCCATATCACCCATGCAGTCTTTTTTCCTTATCAAGTACGCGTGAAATCGCTCTGTGCGATGTGCATTTGAAAGGTTACGGATAATCATCAATCTAATGCTTTTCCCACTCTCAAACACAAGCTAAAGTTCGTCTGCTCCTATATCACGGAATAGCGAAGCAGCAATGACAGCAACATGAGTATCGACTGTTCGAATCATGACGCATTTGCATCAGACACATGCATCACGATTCTTGTGTAGATACAACATAGAAAACTAAATAATGGGCAACATGAACCCCACAAAAAACTGGGGATGATCTCTAAGCAGATTCTGCTCCACATGTGGAACCCGTCGTGTTGCCCCTGTTTATACAAACCCAGGAAATAGTCTGATTCGGTAAGTTACATTCGTGAAAAGGGAAGGGGATTGTAGTTACGAGTTAGCAAATCATGATTGGAAATACAAGCGCGGGAATATCGTCGCAATAAGAAGATATATACTTTGTATGCAAGTGCTGATGGAATGTTCCCATAGAAATGGAAAGTTTACAATTCGCTGAAATCATCAAAATGCAATATGCTAAGTCTGGTGTTAAGAGGTCGAGCTTTGAATGGGCTCTTATGCTATCCAGTCCAAGTCCCAATGGATGACAAAGGGACAACGAGAATCCATTGGAACCCTTTTACAAACACTTTTTCCGATTGATCATAATTTTGTAATGAGCTTGTACATTATGGATGTAAGAAATGATGCAACGGTCAGTGTAAATGAGGAAAATTGGGTCTCCAGTGTACTGCTTTGTTTGCTTGTGACACAGGCACTTGTTTCTATCCATTGCAAGACCCACTATATTATATGTTGATTGTGGGTCTTCCCATGGATAGAAACAAGTGTTTGTGAATTGTGGTGGTGATTGTGAATAAACATGTATTTGTGGCCAAATAGTACTTATTTCTTGCATTATTTCTAGAAGATTGAGGATCAATTTGTTCATCAGTAAGGGCGATTAATATAAAATGCACTTTTGAGTATCAAAAATTGAAATCTTTGTTTTGGTTTGTATAAATATATTACATTCATACACTAAAGTCTTTTGAATACAACTGTATTGTAATTATATTTTGATTTGGTCTTATATCGTTACATAAACTCATCATAGATACCAGGACTAAATTTAGTATAAACGCAAGACGCGCGTTTCGTCTGCTAAAGACTCATCAGTGACGCTCGAATCCAAAAAAGTTTAAAATGCCAAATAAAGTACGAAGTTAAAGAGCATTCAGAACCAAAATTCCTAAAATTTTCCAAATACATATGCAGGAATCGATATGATATAATGAGGCAAATGACTTAAGCTACATTTAAAACAAGGTGATATCAGTGGCAATGGTTAGCAGACAGTAGTCTAATGGATTACAGTTGATAAATTTATTTTCGTGGGTGCCAATATTCGTGGATTGCAGAAACCGCTCCTTTTCGTGGATACGTAATTTCGTGGTTTTGCATACGACCAGATTAAAAAAAAATTATGTCGTTGAACAATTCAATTCGTGGATCATCTGTATTCAAGAAAACCACGAAAATCGGTATGCAACAACAAATAATGAATGCACAGTATGACGCTGTATGTATCGTGAGTGGGGACATCTAGAGGGATTATGGCGATTACTGGATCCTGAGTTTGGACGTGTAGTGGGATTTTGACGCTGAATGTATCGTGAGTGGGGATGTTTTCTGTTTATAAAAAGTGCACATACATATTTATTTGTTTGTTTGAGCTACTTGAATCATACACAAATATGTAATAACTTATATAATTTATATAAAATTTCTCAAATTTCTTATTTAAAAAAAAAGCTACTTTACATTTAAACGTAACGCTTTCAAACTATGTTCTTGATTGGTGTTTACATAGTTGACTTACCACTGCATTTCTATCACGTGACTCATTATCTGGACATATGTGGGTACTATTACGACAGTGTTCCAACAGTATTTGACTCTACAATATGCAAATATAAAAGGAAAAGTAACTATTATCAAAAATAAGAAATTTGAGAAATTTTACCAAGATTTAATCTTACTTGGGTCAAAATCTAAATGAATACAATTATTTACCGCCATAAAACACAAATTTTACAGACGTGGCTTATTTTGTAATTATCAAAAAAAAAAAAAAATCATAAACAAAATCCGACGTCCTTTTCATTTTTGGGAACTCAAAGCGGTAACTCAATGCCATACTTAAATTGATAATGTCAGCATTTAGTATAAAAAAAAAATGTCCACATACGGGGTATGTACTATAAACAATGAGATATATATCAACATATGAACATTTCAAAATAATCTTTAATTTCATACCCATGTTTCAGATTTTTAGAGATTGCATAATATTAAAGACGATTTTGGAGAGTTCTCTCATTGGCATGAACTCCACATCTTGCTCTAGCTTTAAACCTCAGAAACAGATTACCTCAGTGTTTTCTACCTCAGTTATGAATTACGTTAGCTGTATTTGACAATACGTTTAGGAATTTTTAGTTCTCAATGCTCTTCAACTTCGTACTTTATTTGGCCTTCTTTAACATTTTGTTTATTGGAGCGTGACTGATGAGTCTTCTGTGGACGAAACTCGAGTCTGGCGTTAATATAAAATTTCAATCCTGGTGTCTATGCTTTTTCGTTACATTTCTTGTTTTTATAGTGATTAAGATGATAACACAATGTTGACTGCTGTGCCCCTATTTTTGACATTTTTACTTATTTGTTTTGTTTACGCATCGTTGACAATGTAATGTCATACAATGAGAGGTTTAGCTAGCTATTAAACCAGGTTCAATCCACCATTTTCTACATAAGAAAATGACTGTACCAAGTCAGGCATATGACAGTTGTTATCCATTCGTTTAATGTGCTTGAACTTTTAATTTTGCTATTTGATTTGGGACTTTCCTTTTTGAAATTTCCTCGGAGTTCAGTATTTTTGTGTTTTTACTTTTTATATACCTGTACTTTTATCAGTTGTTCCACCAAAGTGTTGGAACTCTTCACGATTCTGTTTTCATGTATGTCAGAATCGACCTACAAATAAAAATAATCTTCAAAACATTTATAGAAAATAAACAATTAGTAATAGAGTTCAATACCTCCACAATACCTACACAACAAAATAAAAAGAAATTGACATTTAGGGGACAAGCAATATCATGAGACAGCAAAAAACAAGTTGTTACAATTAATTCCAAAGTGAAAGAAATATTTTTGTTAACAGACAAAAAAGAGAATGGTTGATGAGACAGAACCAATGTTATACACTTACTCCAGTTGGTGTTGTATCTATGACTGCTTCTAGTTTGAAAATCTTCAGTGCCAGATAAACTGTTATACACAAATGTACTACAGAAAAACAACTGACCCCTACAACGAATATCCTGTCTATTCTGTTATTACAGTGTTGTTCAGTGTGGATAAACATTTTGACTTTAATATGAATGATCTGTCTTATCTATGTACATAGTGTGTAAACAAAAGAATAATATAGCCTAGATATAATTGACCTTATAAACAATGATAAAAATTTTTGAACGAAACTCATTTTAATTTGTACTCATATAAAGAAAAGGGGTAAAATAACAAAAAATACTGAATTCCTAAAACAGAAGTTCGTAATCAAATAGCGAATTCAACATTCAAACACACCAGACGAATTGAATAACAATGCCATATTCCTGACCTGGTGCAGAAAATTGAGGATAACATCTGTTTTTATAATTATATAAACCTCTTATTTGTATGATAGTTCTATACAATTCAATTATATAGAAAACGATGTGTAAAAAAACCCAAATAGACACAATAGGCAAAAATAATAGAATAGGGATGCAGCAGTCAACATTGTATTTAACATTAGTCACTTTAAAAACAAACAAATATGTAACAAAGGAACGAACATAACGCTTATAGAAAAAGAACACATAACCAAAAAAAACGACAAGAAAAAACTAGGTCATCATTACAAAAACGAGATGTACAAGTAGAGAGCCACGTCAAATGGATATCCCCAAATGTAAACTAAACAGTTAAAGTAATATTCATAAAGACAAATAAAAGAATACTTTAACACGTTATTAGGATGATAATTTACTAAAGCAGAAAACACAATAACGGGATGTATTAGTTAAATGAATATCACCAAAAATATACTTAACATCAAAATGTAAATTTATAAAGATAAATAAAGGAATATTATAACTCGTTATCAAGATGATAAGCAATGACAATACATAGAATCTATACTAAAACTCCATAGTGTATCATTTGTGAGAAGCAGGACGGATGCCACAAGTGAATCAGGTTCTGCTTACCCGTTCTGAATACCTGATACCACCCAGACCCAATGGCACAAACAACTATTTGTCACCATACGGACTTCTGCGATGAGCAAAGTCCATACCGCATATCGCACCGAATTGACAAATTCAAGCGAAACAACTAAAGTCCTTATCTATGCACAATAGTTATCAAAGGTACCAGGATTATAATTTTGTACGCCAGACGCGCGTTTTGTCTACATAAGACTC
This sequence comes from Mytilus galloprovincialis, assembly GCA_037788925.1. Lineage (NCBI taxonomy): Eukaryota > Metazoa > Mollusca > Bivalvia > Mytilida > Mytilidae > Mytilus > Mytilus galloprovincialis. The sequence goes on from CM075338.1 coordinate 83,852,693, forward strand.
ATCAGTGACGCTCATATCAAAATATTTATAAAGCCAAAAAGGTACAATGTTGAAGAGCATTGACGATCAAAATTCCAAAAAGGTGTGACAAATACGGCTAAGGTAATCTATCTCGAACCTTAACAAAAAACAATATGTAACACGTCAACAAACGACAACCACTGATTTCATCTTCACTTTCAAAGTCTTATTTTTTGGGGAAGTAAGTAGAATCTACCTGTTGCAGTACTGTTGGTCATTTGAACATACAAAGGTTGTCGTAAGACACTACAAATAACAATTACGCTGACCTCTAGTGTTGCTATCATATCAAATACAGCTATCTGATGATAAATTAGATTATTGTCCCTTTTTCTGTTGATTTATGTAAATAGTCATGCAATGTATTTTGCAATAGTTAGGCTTTTTTTTTCAGAAATAGATTATCTTAGCTGTATACGACAAAACGGCAAATAAATGCTATTCAACTTCAAACTTCTTTTTGCTTTTTCAACATTTGTTGTTCTGATGAATCTTTTGTAGACGAAACTCGCGTCTGAAGAAAAAACAGATTTCATTTCTGGTGTCTATGAAGAGGTTTTAGCAATCAGAAATATGTTGTCTACTTTTCAGCTAATGCATCAAAGTTAAACAAAAAAACAATAACTCCAAAATACTGTTTAGAAGCCTACCAATCGGTCTCCATCATATCGTGATAATCCTGCACTAGGAGGGGGATTCAGAAAGCCCTTACAAAATGTGTACTATGAGCTGCAAATATTTGCACTTGTCCCAAGTCAGGAATCTGGTGTACAGTGGTTGTCGTTTGTTTATGTAATTTATACGTGTATCTCGTTTCTCTTTTTTTTTAATTAAAATTAGATCGTTGTTTTTTCCCGTTTGAATGGTTACACACTAGTAATTTTGTGGCCCTTTTAGCTTGTTGTTCGGTGTGAGCGAAGGCTCCGTGTTGAAGGCCGTACATTGACCTATAAAGGTTTACTTTTTTTTTAATTGTTATTTGGATGGAGAGTTGTATTATTGGCACTCACACCGCATCTTCCTATAAATATCTACTAGTTCCTTCAAACTGAATGTTAATCTGCCAGCACGATGTTTTTCACTGAAAGGCAGTGCTAGTATTTATTATTTACCTATATGATATTTTCAGAAAAAAATGTATTTCTTGTTACAGAAACTGCTCATCATTCATTTCATAACAATACAATCAATCATAAAAATCTGAAGTATGATTATTGTCATCTGAATTGTTGTTTGTTGCTTGGTGTCCAGGAACAAATGGTGCATACATGTTTATGATTATTGTCAACTGAATTGTTGTTTGTTGTTTGATGTCCAGGAACAAATGGTGCATACATGTATATGATTATTGTCAACAGAATTGTTGTTTGTTGCTTGGTGTCCAGGAACAAATGTTGCATACATGTTTATGATTATTGTCAACGGAATTGTTGTTTGTTGCTTGATGTCCAGGAACAAATGTTGCATACATCTTTATGATTATTGTCAACTGAATTGTTTTTTGTTGTTTGATGTCCAGGAACAAATGGTGCAGACATGTTTATGATTATTGTCAACGGAATTGTTGTTTGTTGCTTGATGTCCAGAAACAAATGGTGCATACATGTTTATGATTATTGTCAACGGAATTGTTGTTTGTTGCTTGATGTCCAGGAACAAATGTTGCATACATGTTTATGATTATTGTCAACGGAATTGTTGTTTGTTGCTTGATGTCCAGGAACAAATGTTGCAGACATGTTTATGATGATTGTCAACGGAATTGTTGTTTGTTGCCTGATGTCCAGGAACAAATGGTGCATACATTTTTATGATTATTGTCAACTGAATTGTTGTTTGTTGCTTGATGTCCAGGAACAAATGGTGCATACATGTTTATGATTATTGTCAACGGAATTGTTGTTTGTTGTTTGATGTCCAGAAACAAATGGTGCATACATGTTTATGATTATTGTCAACTGAATTGTTGTTTGTTGCTTGATGTCCAGAAACAAATGGTGCATACATGTTTATGATTATTGTCAACTGAATTGTTGTTTGTTGTTTGATGTCCAGGAACAAATGGTGCATACATGTTTATGATTATTGTCAACGGAATTGTTGTTTGTTACTTGATGTCCAGGAACAAATGGTGCATACATGTTTATGATTATTGTCAACGGAATTGTTGTTTGTTACTTGATGTCCAGAAACAAATGGTGTATACATGTTTATGATTATTGTCAACTGAATTGTTGTTTGTTGTTTGATGTCCAGAAACAAATGGTTCATACTTGTTTATGATTATTGTCAACGGAATTGTTGTTTGTTGCCAGATGTCCAGGAACAAATGGTGCATACATCTTTATGATTATTGTCAACTGAATTGTTGTTTGTTGCCTGATGTCCAGAAACAAATGGTGCATACATCTTTATGATTATTGTCAACTGAATTGTTGTTTATTGTTTGATGTCCAGAAACAAATGGTGCATACATGTTTATGATTATTGTCAACTGAATTGTTGTTTGTTGTTTGATGTCCAGAAACAAATGGTTCATACTTGTTTATGATTATTGTCAACGGAATTGTTGTTTGTTGCCTGATGTCCAGGAACAAATGGTGCATACATGTTTATGATTATTGTCAAAGGAATAGTTATTTGTTGTTTGATGTCCAGGAACAAATGGTGCATACTTGTTTATGATTATTGTCAACGGAATTGTTGTTTGTTGCTTGATGTCCAGGAACAAATGGTGTAAACATCTTTATGATTATTGTCAACTGAATTGTTGTTTGTTGCTTGGTGTCCAGAAACAAATGTTGCATACATCTTTGTGATTATTGTCAACTGAATTGTTGTTTGTTGCTTGATGTCTAGGAACAAATGGTGCAGACATGTTTATGATTATTGTCAACTGAATTGTTGTTTGTTGCTTGATGTCTAGGAACAAATGGTGCAGACATGTTTATGATTATTGTCAACTGAATTGTTGTTTGTTGCTTGATGTCCAGGAACAAATGGTGCATACATGTTTATGATTATTGTCAACGGAATTGTTGTTTGTTGCTTGATGTCCAGGAACAAATGGTGCATACATGTTTATGATTATTGTCAACGGAATTGTTGTTTGTTGTTTGATGTCCAGGAACAAATGGTGCATACATGTTTATGATTATTGTCAACGGAATTGTTGTTTGTTGTTTGATGTCCAGGAACAAATGGTGCATACATGTTTATGATTATTGTCAACTGAATTGTTGTTTGTTGCTTGATGTCCAGGAACAAATGTTGCATACATGTTTATGATTATTGTCAACGGAATTGTTGTTTGTTGTTTGATGTCCAGGAACAAATGGTGCATACATGTTTATGATTATTGTCAACGGAATTGTTGTTTGTTGCTTGATGTCCAGAAACAAATGGTGCATACATCTTTATGATTATGGTCAACTGAATTGTTGTTTGTTGCTTGATGTCCAGAAACAAATGGTGGTGCATACATGTTTATGATTATTGTCAACGGAATTGTTGTTTGTTGCTTGATGTCCAGCAACAAATGGTGCATACATGTTTATGATTATTGTCAACTGAATTGTTGTTTGTTGCTTGATGTCCAGCAACAAATGGTGCATACATGTTTATGATTATTGTCAACTGAATTGTTGTTTGTTGCTTGATGTCCAGGAACAAATGGTGCATACATGTTTATGATTATTGTCAACTGAATTGTTGTTTGTTGCTTGATGTCCAGAAACAAATGGTGCATACATGTTTATGATTATTGTCAACTAAATTGTTGTTTGTTGTTTGATGTCCAGGAACAAATGGTGCATACATGTTTATGATTATTGTCAACTGAATTGTTGTTTGTTGTTTGATGTCCAGGAACAAATGGTGCATACATGTTTATGATTATTGTCAACTGAATTGTTGTTTGTTGCTTGATGTCCAGGAACAAATGGTGCATACATGTTTATGATTATTGTCAACTGAATTGTTGTTTGTTGCTTGATGTCCAGAAACAAATGGTGTATACATGTTTATGATTATTGTCAACGGAATTGTTGTTTGTTGCTTGATGTCCAGAAACAAATGGGGCATACATGTTTATGATTATTGTCAAGGGAATTGTTGTTTGTTGCTAGATGTCCAGGAACAAATGGTGCAGACATGTTTATGATTATTGTCAACGGAATTGTTGTTTGTTGCTAGATGTCCAGAAACAAATGGTGCATACATGTTTATGATTATTGTCAACTGAATTGTTGTTTGTTGCTTGATGTCTAGAAACAAATGGTTCATACATGTTTATGATTATTGTCAACTGAATTGTTGTTTGTTGCTTGATGTCTAGAAACAAATGGTGCAGACATCTTTATGATTATTGTCAACTGAATTGTTGTTTGTTGCTTGATGTCTATGAACAAATGGTGCATAAATGTTTATGATTATTGTCAACTGAATTGTTGTTTGTTGCTTGATGTCCAGAAACAAATGGTGTATACATGTTTATGATTATTGTCAACTGAATTGTTGTTTGTTGTTTGATGTCCAGGAACAAATGGTGCATACATCTTTATGATTATTGTCAACATAATTGTTGTTTGTTGTCTGATGTCCAGGAACAAATGGTGCAGACATCTTTATGATTATTGTCAACTGAATTGTTGTTTGTTGCTTGATGTCTATGAACAAATGGTTCATACATGTTTATGATTATTGTCAACTGAATTGTTGTTTGTTGCTTGATGTCCAGGAACAAATGTTGCATACATGTTTATGATTATTGTCAACGGAATTGTTGTTTGTTGCTTGATTTCCAGAAACAAATGGTGCATACATGTTTATGATTATTGTCAACGGAATTGTTGTTTGTTACTTGATGTCCAGGAACAAATGGTGCATACATCTTTATGATTATTGTCAACTGAATTGTTGTTTGTTGTTTGATGTCCAGAAACAAATGGTGCATACATGTTTATGATTATTGTCAACTGAATTGTTGTTTGTTGCTTGGTGTCCAGAAACAAATGGTGCATACATGTTTATGATTATTGTCAACTGAATTGTTGTTTGTTGCTTGATGTCCAGAAACAAATGGTGCATACATGTTTATGATTATTGTCAACTGAATTGTTGTTTGTTGCTGATGTCCAGAAACAAATGGTGCATACATGTTTATGATTTTTGTCAACGGAATTGTTGTTTGTTGCTTGGTGTCCAGAAACAAATGGTGCATACATGTTTATGATTATTGTCAACTGAATTGTTGTTTGTTGTTTGATGTCCAGAAAAAAAATGGTGCATACATGTTTATGATTATTGTCAACGGAATTGTTGTTTGTTGTTTGATGTCCAGGAACACATGGTGCATACATGTTTATGATTATTGTCATCTGATTTGTTGTTTGTTGTTTGATGTCCAGGAACAAATGTTGCAGACATGTTTATGATTATTGTCAACGGAATTGTTGTTTGTTGCTTGATGTCCAGAAACAAATGGTGCATATATGTTTATGATTATTGTCAACTGAATTGTTGTTTGTTACTTGATGTCCAGGAACGAATGTTGCAGACATGTTTATGATTATTGTCAACGGAATTGTTGTTTGTTGCTTGATGTCCAGGAACAAATGGTGCATACATGTTTATGATTATTGTCAACGGAATTGTTGTTTGTTGCTTGGTGTCCAGGAACAAATGGTGCATACATGTTTATGATTATTGTCAACGGAGTTGTTGTTTGTTGCTTGATGTCCAGAAACAAATGGTGCATACATGTTTATGATTATTGTCAACTGAATTGTTGTTTATTGTTTGATGTCCAGAAACAAATGGTGCATACATGTTTATGATTATTGTCAACTGAATTGTTGTTTGTTGTTTGATGTCCAGGAACAAATGGTGCAGACATGTTTATGATTATTGTCAACTGAATTGTTGTTTGTTGCTTGATGTCCAGAAACAAATGGTGCATACATGTTTATGATTATTGTCAACTGAACTGTTGTTTATTGCTTGATGTCCAGGAACAAATGGTGCATACATGTTTATGATTATTGTCAACTGAATTGTTGTTTGTTGTTTGATGTCCAGAAACAAATGGTGTATACATGTTTATGATTATTGTCAACTGAATTGTTGTTTGTTGCTTGATGTCTAGAAACAAATGGTGCATACATGTTTATGATTATTGTCAACGGAATTGTTGTTTGTTGCTTGATGTCCAGGAACAAATGGTCCATACATGTTTATGATTATTGTCAACATAATTGTTGTTTGTTGTTTGATGTCCAGGAACAAATGGTGCATACATGTTTATGATTATTGTCAACTGAATTGTGGTTTGTTGCTTGATGTCCAGAAACAAATGGTGCATACATGTTTATGATTATTGTCAACGGAATTGTTGTTTGTTACTTGATGTCCAGGAACAAATGGTGCATACATGTTTATGATTATTGTCAACTGAATTGTTGTTTGTTACTTGATGTCCAGGAACAAATGGTGCATACATGTTGATTTCCAGAAACAAATGGTGCAGACATGTTTATGATTATTGTCAACTGAATTGTTGTTTGTTGCTTGATGTCCAGGAACAAATGGTGCATACATGTTTATGATTATTGTCAACTAAATTGTTGTTTGTTGTTTGATGTCCAGGAACAAATGGTGCATACATGTTTATGATTATTGTCAACTGAATTGTTGTTTGTTGCTTGATGTCCAGGAACAAATGGTGCATACATCTTTATGATTATTGTCAACTGAATTGTTGTTTGTTGTTTGATGTCCAGAAACAAATGGTGTATACATGTTTATGATTATTGTCAACTGAATTGTTGTTTGTTGCTTGATGTCCAGAAACAAATGGTGCATACATGTTTATGATTATTGTCAACTGAATTGTTGTTTATTGTTTGATGTCCAGAAACAAATGGTGCATACATGTTTATGATTATTGTCAACGGAATTGTTGTTTGTTGCTTGATGTCCAGAAAGAAATGGTGCATACATGTTTATGATTATTGTCAACTGAATTGTTGTTTGTTGCTTGGTGTCCAGAAACAAATGGTGCATACATGTTTATGATTATTGTCAACGGAATTGTTGTTTGTTGTTTGATGTCCAGGAACAAATGGTGCATACATGTTTATGATTATTGTCAACTGAATTGTTGTTTGTTGCTTCATATCCAGAAACAAATGGTGCATACATGTTTATGATTATTGTCAACTGAATTGTTGTTTGTTGCTTGGTGTCCAGAAACAAATGGTGCATACATGTTTATGATTATTGTCAACGGAATTGTTGTTTGTTGTTTGATGTCCAGAAACAAATGGTGTATACATGTTTATGATTATTGTCAACTGAATTGTTGTTTGTTGCTTCATATCCAGAAACAAATGGTGCATACATGTTTATGATTATTGTCAACTGAATTGTTGTTTGTTGCTTGATGTCCAGAAACAAATGGTGCATACATGTTTATGATTATTGTCAACGGAATTGTTGTTTGTTGCTTGATGTCCAGAAACAAATGGTGCATACATGTTTATGATTATTGTCAACGGAATTGTTGTTTGTTGCTTGATGTCCAGAAACAAATGGTGCATACATGTTTATGATTATTGTCAACGGAATTGTTGTTTGTTGCTTGATGTCCAGAAACAAATGGTGCATACATGTTTATGATTATTGTCAACTGAATTGTTGTTTGTTGCTTCATATCCAGAAACAAATGGTGCATACATGTTTATGATTATTGTCAACTAAATTGTTGTTTGTTGCTTGGTGTCCAGAAACAAATGGTGCATACATGTTTATGATTATTGTCAACTGAATTGTTGTTTGTTGCTTGATGTCCAGAAACAAATGGTGCATACATGTTTATGATTATTGTCAACGGAATTGTTGTTTGTTGCTTCATATCCAGAAACAAATGGTGCATACATGTTTATGATTATTGTCAACTAAATTGTTGTTTGTTGCTTGGTGTCCAGAAACAAATGGTGCATACATGTTTATGATTATTGTCAACTGAATTGTTGTTTGTTGCTTGATGTCCAGAAACAAATGGTGCATACATGTTTATGATTATTGTCAACTGAATTGTTGTTTGTTGCTTGATGTCCAGAAACAAATGGTGCATACATGTTTATGATTATTGTCAACTGAATTGTTGTTTGTTGTTTGATGTCCAGAAACAAATGGTGCATACATGTTTATGATTATTGTCAACTGAATTGTTGTTTGTTGCTTCATATCCAAAAACAAATGGTGCATACATGTTTATGATTATTGTCAACTAAATTGTTGTTTGTTGCTGGGTGTCCAGAAACAAATGGTGCATACATGTTTATGATTATTGTCAACTGAATTGTTGTTTGTTGCTTGATATCCAGAAACAAATGGTGCATACATGTTTATGATTATTGTCAACTGAATTGTTGTTTGTTGCTTGGTGTCCAGAAACAAATGGTGCATACATGTTTATGATTATTGTCAACGGAATTGTTGTTTGTTGTTTGATGTCCAGGAACAAATGGTGCATACATGTTTATGATTATTGTCAACTGAATTGTTGTTTGTTGCTTGATGTCCAGAAACAAATGGTGCATACATCTTTATGATTATTGTCAACTGAATTGTTGTTTGTTGCTTCATATCCAGAAACAAATGGTGCATACATGTTTATGATTGTTGTCAACGGAATTGTTGTTTGTTGCTTGATGTCCAGAAACAAATGGTGCATACATGTTTATGATTATTGTCAACGGAATTGTTGTTTGTTGCTTGATGTCCAGGAACAAATGGTGCATACATGTTTATGATTATTGTCAACGGAATTGTTGTTTGTTGTTTGATGTCCAGGAACAAATGGTGCATACATGTTTATGATTATTGTCAACGGAATTGTTGTTTGTTGTTTGATGTCCAGGAACAAATGGTGCATACATGTTTATGATTATTGTCAACTGAATTGTTGTTTGTTGCTTGATGTCCAGAAACAAATGGTGCATACATGTTTATGATTATTGTCAACTGAATTGTTGTTTGTTGCTTGATGTCCAGAAACAAATGGTGCATACATGTTTATGATTATTGTCAACTGAATTGTTGTTTGTTGTTTGATGTCCAGAAACAAATGGTGCATACATGTTTATGATTATTGTCAACGGAATTGTTGTTTGTTGCTTGATGTCCAGAAACAAATGGTGCATACATCTTTATGATTATTGTCAACTAAATTGTTGTTTGTTGCTGGGTGTCCAGAAACAAATGGTGCATACATGTTTATGATTATTGTCAACTGAATTGTTGTTTGTTGCTTGATATCCAGAAACAAATGGTGCATACATGTTTATGATTATTGTCAACTGAATTGTTGTTTGTTGCTTGGTGTCCAGAAACAAATGGTGCATACATGTTTATGATTATTGTCAACGGAATTGTTGTTTGTTGTTTGATGTCCAGGAACAAATGGTGCATACATGTTTATGATTATTGTCAACTGAATTGTTGTTTGTTGCTTGATGTCCAGAAACAAATGGTGCATACATCTTTATGATTATTGTCAACTGAATTGTTGTTTGTTGCTTCATATCCAGAAACAAATGGTGCATACATGTTTATGATTGTTGTCAACGGAATTGTTGTTTGTTGCTTGATGTCCAGAAACAAATGGTGCATACATGTTTATGATTATTGTCAACGGAATTGTTGTTTGTTGCTTGATGTCCAGGAACAAATGGTGCATACATGTTTATGATTATTGTCAACGGAATTGTTGTTTGTTGTTTGATGTCCAGGAACAAATGGTGCATACATGTTTATGATTATTGTCAACGGAATTGTTGTTTGTTGCTTGATGTCCAGGAACAAATGGTGCATACATGTTTATGATTATTGTCAACGGAATTGTTGTTTGTTGCTTGATGTCTAGGAACAAATGGTGCATACATGTTGATGATTATTGTCAACGGAATTGTTGTTTGTTGCTTGATGTCCAGGAACAAATGGTGCATACATGTTTATGATTATTGTCAACTGAATTGTTGTTTGTTGCTTGGTGTCCAGGAACAAATGGTGCATACATCTTTATGATTATTGTCAACTGAATTGTTGTTTGTTGCTTGATGTCCCGGAACAAATGGTGCATACATCTTTATGATTATTGTCAACTGAATTGTTGTTTGTTGTTTGATGTCCAGGAACAAATGGTGCATACATGTTTATGATTACTGTCAACTGAATTGTTGTTTGTTGCTTGATGTCCAGAAACAAATGGTGCATACATGTTTATGATTATTGTCAACTGAATTGTTGTTTGTTGTTTGATGTCCAGAAACAAATGGTGCATACATGTTTATGATTATTGTCAACTGAATTGTTGTTTGTTGCTTGATGTCCAGAAACAAATGGTGCATACATGTTTATGATTATTGTCAACTGAATTGTTGTTTGTTGCTTCATATCCAGAAACAAATGGTGCATACATGTTTATGATTATTGTCAACTGAATTGTTGTTTGTTGTTTGATGTCCAGAAAAAAATGGTGCATACATGTTTATGATTATTGTCAACGGAATTGTTGTTTGTTGCTTGATGTCCAGGAACAAATGGTGCATACATGTTTATGATTATTGTCAACTGAATTGTTGTTTGTTGTTTGATGTCCAGAAAAAAATGGTGCATACATGTTTATGATTATTGTCAACGGAATTGTTGTTTGTTGCTTGATGTCCAGAAACAAATGGTGCATACATGTTTATGATTATTGTCAACTGAATTGTTGTTTGTTGCTTCATATCCAGAAACAAATGGTGCATACATGTTTATGATCATTGTCAACTGAATTGTTGTTTGTTGCTGATGTCCAGAAACAAATGGTGCATACATGTTTATGATTATTGTCAACTGAATTGTTGTTTGTTGCTGATGTCCAGAAACAAATGGTGTATACATGTTTATGATTATTGTCATCTGAATTGTTGTTTGTTGCTTGATGTCAAGAAACAAATGGTGTATACATGTTTATAATTATTGTCAACTGAATTGTTGTTTGTTGCTTGATGTCTAGAAACAAATGGTGCATACATGTTTATGATTATTGTCAACGGAATTGTTGTTTGTTGCTTGATGTCCAGAAACAAATGGTGCATACATGTTTATGATTATTGTCAACGGAATTGTTGTTTGTTGTTTGATGTCCAGAAACAAATGGTGCATACATGTTTATGATTATTGTCAACTGAATTGTTGTTTGTTGCTTGATGTCCAGAAACAAATGGTGCATACATGTTTATGATTATTGTCAACTGAATTGTTGTTTGTTGCTTGATGTCCAGAAACAAATGGTCCATACATGTTTATGATTATTGTCAACTGAATTGTTGTTTGTTGCTTGATGTCCAGGAACAAATGGTGCATACATGTTTATGATTATTGTCAACGGAATTGTTGTTTGTTGTTTGATGTCCAGAAACAAATGGTGCATACATCTTTATGATTATTGTCATCAGAATTGTTGTTTGTTGTTTGATGTCCAGAAACAAATGGTGCATACATCTTTATGATTATTGTCAACTGAATTGTTGTTTGTTGCTTGATGTCCAGAAACAAATGGTGCATACATCTTTATGATTATTGTCAACTGAATTGTTGTTTGTTGTTTGATGTCCAGGAACAAATGGTGCATACATCTTTATGATTATTGTCATCAGAATTGTTGTTTGTTGTTTGATGTCCAGGAACAAATGGTGCATACATCTTTATGATTATTGTCAACGGAATTGTTGTTTGTTGCTTGATGTCCAGAAACAAATGGTGCATACATGTTTATGATTATTGTCAACTGAATTGTTGTTTGTTGCTTGATGTCCAGGAACAAATGGTGCATACATCTTTATGATTATTGTCATCAGAATTGTTGTTTGTTGTTTGATGTCCAGAAACAAATGGTGCATACATCTTTATGATTATTGTCAACGGAATTGTTGTTTGTTGCTTGATGTCCAGGAACAAATGGTGCATACATCTTTATGATTATTGTTAACTGAATTGTTGTTTGTTGCTTGATGTCCAGGAACAAATGGTGCATACATCTTTATGATTAATGTCAACGGAATTGTTGTTTGTTGCTTGATGTCCCGGAACAAATGGTGCATACATCTTTATGATTATTGTCAACTGAATTGTTGTTTGTTGCTTGATGTCCAGGAACAAATGGTGCAGACATCTTTATGATTATTGTCATCAGAATTGTTGTTTGTTGCTTGATGTCCAGAAACAAATGGTGCATACATGTTTATGATTATTGTCAACTGAATTGTTGTTTGTTGCTTGATGTCCAGAAACAAATGGAGCATACATCTTTATGATTATTGTCAACTGAATTGTTGTTTGTTGCTTGATGTCCAGGAACAAATGGTGCATACATCTTTATGATTATTGTCATCAGAATTGTTGTTTGTTGCTTGATGTCCAGAAACAAATGGTGCATACATGTTTATGATTATTGTCAACTGAATTGTTGTTTGTTGCTTGATGTCCAGAAACAAATGGTGCATACATCTTTATGATTATTGTCAACTGAATTGTTGTTTGTTGCTTGATGTCCAGGAACAAATGGTGCATACATCTTTATGATTATTGTCATCAGAATTGTTGTTTGTTGTTTGATGTCCAGGAACAAATGGTGCATACATCTTTATGATTATTGTCAACTGAATTGTTGTTTGTTGCTTGATGTCCAGGAACAAATGGTGCAGACATCTTTATGATTATTGTCATCATAATTGTTGTTTGTTGTTTGATGTCCAGGAACAAATGGTGCATACATGTTTATGATTATTGTCAACTGAATTGTTGTTTGTTGCTTGATGTCCAGGAACAAATGGTGCATACATCTTTATGATTATTGTCATCAGAATTGTTGTTTGTTGCTTGATGTCCAGAAACAAATGGTGCATACATCTTTATGATTATTGTCAACGGAATTGTTGTTTGTTGCTTGATGTCCAGGAACAAATGGTGCATACATGTTTATGATTATTGTCAACTGAATTGTTGTTTGTTGCTTGATGTCCAGGAACAAATGGTGCATACATCTTTATGATTATTGTCATCAGAATTGTTGTTTGTTGCTTGATGTCCAGAAACAAATGGTGCATACATCTTTATGATTATTGTCAACTGAATTGTTGTTTGTTGCTTGATGTCCAGGAACAAATGGTGCATACATCTTTATGATTATTGTCATCAGAATTGTTGTTTGTTGCTTGATGTCCAGGAACAAATGGTGCATACATGTTTATGATTATTGTCAACTGAATTGTTGTTTGTTGCTTGATGTCCAGGAACAAATGGTGCATACATGTTTATGATTATTGTCAACTGAATTGTTGTTTGTTGCTTGATGTCCAGGAACAAATGGTGCATACATGTTTATGATTATTGTCAACTGAATTGTTGTTTGTTGTTTGATGTCCAGGAACAAATGGTGCAAACATCTTTATGATTATTGTCATCAGAATTGTTGTTTGTTGCTTGATGTCCAGAAACAAATGGTGCATACATGTTTATGATTATTGTCAACTGAATTGTTGTTTGTTGTTTGATGTCCAGGAACAAATGGTGCAAACATCTTTATGATTATTGTCATCAGAATTGTTGTTTGTTGCTTGATGTCCAGGAACAAATGGTGCAAACATCTTTATGATTATTGTCATCAGAATTGTTGTTTGTTGCTTGATGTCCAGAAACAAATGGTGCATACATGTTTATGATTATTGTCAACTGAATTGTTGTTTGTTGTTTGATGTCCAGGAACAAATGGTGCAAACATCTTTATGATTATTGTCATCAGAATTGTTGTTTGTTGCTTGATGTCCAGGAACAAATGGTGCATACATCTTTATGATTATTGTCATCAGAATTGTTGTTTGTTGCTTGATGTCCAGAAACATATGGTGCATACATGTTTAAAAAGATGTGTATAATTATGGTCGAAAAACTTTCATCTACGTTCTGAGATGCTAATTTAACATAATAAGTTTTTTTTTTAAAGAAGCTTTGTCATGCAAGTGCATGTATATTTTTGTTTTGGAACATTAAAATACAATCTAAAAGATGGATGTTGGAGTTTAATAGGATTATTACGTCAATTTCCAAACAGTTACAGTGTTTGCATTTCCTATCATGATTTTCTTGATAAAGGGTTGCTGCCTACAATGAAGCTATTAAACCCAGAGTAACAAATGGTAGAGTTGCAATCTTCCCTTCGTAAATTTTACGGAGGCCATCCCGAGTTGGTTGACCGTAATGGAATAACCGTTTCATAAATGATATCGGATATGTTCCTTACGTCGTAACTACAATCCCCTTCCCTTTCATGAATGTGAGCAACCGAATAAGACTATTTACCGGATTTGTAATCACATGAGCAACACGACGGGTGACACATGTGGAGCAGGATCTGCTTACCCTTCCGGAGCACCTGGTGGGGTTCGTGTTGTTAATCTTCAGTTTTCTATGTTGTGTCATATGTACTATTATTTTTCTGTTTGTCTTTTTCATTTTTGGCCATGGCGTTGTCAGTGTGTTTTAGATTTATGAGTTTAAATTGTCCCTTTGGTATCTTTAGTCCCTCTCCTTTTACTGACTTTGCATACAGATTTTGTTCAACCCGAAATAAGTTAATAGATGCATTGGTAATGACAAATTTTAATTTACATAAGGTCGATTTCTGTCCGACGCAGCTCATATAAATTTCACATGACAATTCAACTCTTCAAAAGAAAGATTTACTCTAATTAAATGTGTTGGTTTTGTGTTTTTTGTTTGATTTGTCTTTATTCTTATATCTACAATATATAATAACAAGGATCATAATGACTCTGTCATTGTACAGTAAACGTCTTTATTCTTATATCTACAATATATCATAACAAGGATCATAATGACTCTGTCATTGTACAGTAAACGTCTTTATTCTTATATCTACAATATATCATAACAAGGATCATAATGACTCTGTCATTTTACAGTAAACGTCTTTATTCATATATCTACAATATATCATAACAAGGATCATAATGACTCTGTCATTGTACAGTAAACGTCTTTATTCATATATCTACAATATATCATAACAAGGATCATAATGACCCTGTCATTGTACAGTAAACGTCTTTATTCATATATCTACAATATATAATAACAAGGATCATAATGACTCTGTCATTGTACAGTAAACGGAGCTTAAACATACGACGATGGGGAATGATAACAAATGAGACAACGCTCCATTAAAGTCAAATGACTGTATTCTAAAATTTCAGAGTTTGGTGTCTTATTAAATGTGTTTAATACATTTCTATATACACAAAAAACCGACCATTTTTTTTTAGTTGAGGGTGATATTTTTCTATTAAGGATAAACAATATCATACTTTACTAAAAACATATGTTGTTGTCAATAACACACAGAAACAAAATATTTTGAACAATCAAACATCAAGAAGCCTTCGTTCAGCGGTAAGTTGGCCAGTGACTTAGCTTTTTATTGATGACCTGGTCTGTCCTTTTCCAACATACTATAATTTTTAAGTTGCAGTTCAAATTTCCCTTCATTATCTCGATCATTTTACTTTGCAGAGCAAGTTTATTAGTAGTAAATTAGTTCCGGTTCTGAATATTCATGTAATATTTGCAACATGACGTTAAGCGCCCAACAACCGATCAACGTGTACCATGACAATTGTCGAATTATGCCCGAAGAAATGATTAATGATTTACTCTAAAAACTAAAAAAACATTTGTTAATATAATGAAATCCAATGCGATTGTCATACAAGTCAGCGGTTAAGCTAGCTATAAAACTAGGTTTAATCCACCATTTTCTTAATGAAATATGAAATATGCCTGTACCAAGGCAGGAATATGAAATGTTTTGATGTGTTTCAGGTTGTGATTTAGCATTTACATACGAGATTTTCCGTTTTGAATTTTCCTCAGAGTACAAGAATGTACTATGAAGTTATCGTATGCATTCTGGACACACTAGTTAAAACACATAGTTTACTCCATTAATAAAAATATTTATTTTTAGTTTCTATATTATCTGTTCTGTTTGTGGATGTCTTGCTTTATTTGTGTTGATCCAATCAATGAACGAGGAAACTCTATTGTACACTCCTGGTGCATGCCTCTTGGCGCATCCATATCCCCACGAGACGACTCCCGTTATTTTGTGGACACTGTCCTTCTTACAAACAAGAGGTCCACCAGAATCTCCCTGTTAATGTAGAGTTTAAAATATGTTTATACACATGTAACATCATTTTAAACTAACCTATCCATTACGATTAAAAAACTTCAAGTAACCTCATGTAGCCGCTCATGTACATCGTTTTAGTGCTAATGTTTCCTCAATTTAATTTTTAAATTCTGATTTGTTTTCTGTCAATCAATTTATATCTTTTGAACAACGCTATACTAATGCTGCTGCCTTAATTTATTCTGATTAACACATAACTCGTTTTCCAAAATGTAAATTAACTCGACTATACCGAAATAACTGATGTATGTGAAATATAACATTATAACAGCAACTGATAAACATAAATATAAAGCAATCTGCTGATCGTCTTAAAGTTCGTCAAATTTTTGTTTAACCGTTTTTATTTTTTGAAATTTAAGTTACATAAAGGAAGAATTTTCAAGAAATTGACATTAAAGTGCTTATAACTCCAAAATTGATCGTCTCAAGTCTCTGAAAATTTAAAGTAGAAACATCAATTTTACCTTGTTACTGTTGATCAGTGTAGCATTGAAACTTACATTTGATATATCTGTCCATTCTGTATGGAAATAAGTAGAGTCTATTGTATTACTATCATGATGATCTAGTTTATTCCTGTAGCATTAAATCCTGGCTAAATCAGACCCACGTGTTGTCTCCCCTCGTAGTGGTAGAGTGTCAAATCCATTGATTGGTGGATTGATAGTTGTCAAGTTTCTGATTAAACAGAACATCAATGTCACATCGAATGTTTTGGAATCCGGAACCCCTGTGACATCAACAAAAGAAAAGTATATTGATTGTAGTCGTGCAATAAGTGTGAAATGTATTATGAATATTACAATACGTAGTATAATTATTCACAGATAACATGTGATTTTAAATGAAATGTTGAAAATTGTGTAATAAAAGCAACATTCAGTTAGGCTAAGAGTTTTTTTTTATTTTTTTAAAATGCATATCTTCATATAAAATATTTATATCGGTCGGTAGTTTTTGTTATAAGACATCAGCAGATATTAAAATCCTGTGTAGGTCAGCTTTAATATGTGTGCTCTTATGTTTTTAGATATTTTTTTAAATCACGATGACAAACGTTTTTATTTATATGATTGCAACATTTTCACAATTAGGCAATAGATCTTAACTAATCAACACGTACGGTTTGTAGAGAGTAATTTTTAAGTTAAAGCCATTACAAGAACAAAAAACATAAAACTCATATTTATGAAATTAACATTTAAATATCTACAGTATCATAAAGACGTACTATTTCTTGGAATCAAAAGATTCCATTGAGCCTGGTTTATGATTCTTTTTAATTCAAGTCCGAAAGCGTATTGTAGTTTGTATTCAGTGTTGATGGTAAATATGAAGGTGGAAATTCTCTGTCAAAATAAGTACGGACTGCTCTAGGTGTCACTCCTTTCAATAACAATGCTAGGCGGACATAGTTTTCCTCTTCATCAGAAAGAGGTGCCATGGCTTCAGAAAGTTGGCTGATGGCCACGAGAAACCTATATAATCAGGTCAATTATTACTTAATGGGCCATGAATTCCTGAAAAAATAAACATGTCACTTCACAAAAAAAAGGATATATCTAGATTTTAATTATTTAAGTTAAAACCTTCAGTAAACTTGAGTTTGTGTTAGCCTTGCCTACAATTTGACGACCATAATTATTTTCAGAATTATCCAATCCCGTAGCTGTGTTCAAAATTCCGCGAAATATAATTACGCTTTTGGTTAAATAGTTAGATCGAAGTCCAAAAGTTGGACATTGTTTACCGGTCCAAGAGTTGAACGTATGCAATTTGAAAAAATAGTCATCATATTGTGTGCTCATTTATAAAGAAACTGATTTGTAATAATAATAATATATATTGATTTCAATATATGGATATTAACTGTCTACATGTGTTTTGTTTGATGGCCTCAATGAAAATTAGGCTGTTCTAATTCAGTTTCCATCTTTAAATTAAGAACTTATTATCATTATGGAAAACATCTTCATTTCAATATGCAAACAGCGTGCCACAATCATACTTGTGTTTGTATCGATTCAAAATAGTGTTGTCAACCTTCGATACTTTTAGATTTAAATAATTCCATCTATACTGATTTAAATGTGGCACCAAATTCTCCAAAGGCAGTATAGATTGTACAGATATATCATGTTATGGAGGGATATTTGCAAAAATACAAGTCGAGGGATTTAAATTTCCCGAGCCGCTATACAAGGGAAATTTTGTCCCAAGACTTGTATTTCTTGCAAAGACCCCTTCATAACATGACATATCTGTTTAAATACACCGATTTTTTTTTAAATTAAACTCTCTGTGCTAGGAAAAGGAAATATTTATTTGAGGACAAGTACTAACATAAAATATACCGCGGGAATTATACATGTACTTATACGCGTTCACGCTGTCTTTATGTAACGTCATATCCGAGAGAAAAAAATGGCGGGAAAATGATCGCAAGGGTAAAAAAGGAATATCCAAAATGGCAAATACCATGGTATTTGAGGCATATTCACCGGCAGTGGTGAAAAACAGTCAGATTCGATATGACTAGAAGGAAATCGCATCGAACAGTGCCGGATCTTATTGATTTGTCTATTTGCTAAATATTTCAAACAGTAATCGATGTAAAACGGTAATAATTTTCAGTATACCCTATCACGTATATATATCCTTTTAAAAATGTAACTTGTAGCTTAATTCGGGTATAAGTGTTTTAGGTGAAAACAAAACTGTCTTTAAATTATTAGTAAAGATTTGAAATATTTCGGCATTATAAGATTTTCCATGTCAATTTTGCATTTTACAATACTTTTATTTAGCACTTTGATTTATTTTAACCATATATGGCGCGATGCTTAAAAAATCTCCTGGAGAAACCTTTTTGTTAACCATTGTGAGCTACCATAAACAAAACTAATGAATTTAGACTTGTCATTCGACTGAATATGTACAGTTTCAGTTTATCGGTTTTTTTTCATGTACTTTCCGTTATATTAATTAGCGTTATATCCCTTTGTACATCGTACTGTTTATCTATTTGTGTTTTGTTATTTGTATTTAATAACAAAACACATAGACAGACAATACAGCAAACTAAAACTAGAAACACATTGAAACACTGCCCTTACCATGGATATGTTAGAAACGTCTATCTCCTATTTGGAAACATCACCAGATCTTTATAACATCAAGACATTCTGGACCTGTAAAAAATACAACCTACATAAGTTAAATGCACTAAATTATATCTGCATAACATTTATAAGCAGTACGTATATTGTTTATTATACTTTTAATAATAATATTACTGTCATGACTGCACGTATAAGTGTATCATTTATATATCTATGATATATTATTTCTCTAAATTCACAAAAATACTTCTTCAACATAAAATATCTATCATTCAAACATAATGATTCTTATTTAATAAAAATATTGTTTTCTGTTGTGATCTGTCCAAAGGTTACATATAACAGGAAAGGTAATCAGAAATATGTTTTCGAGCCTCACGTAGTTTCATAAAAAGACAGAGGCATAATTTAGAAATTTAAATATTTGTAAAGCTTCTTTTTGTGAATGTAGGACCATGAAAGCACCAGGGGGAAAAACCAGAATATTATAATTCAGTTTCCTATATTTTTTTCGGATCACTGTATTTGTCAAAGTTGAAACATGATACATTTTATAAATACACATTAGTGTGTGTTTCTTGTCTTTTCGTTGTAATCAATGATTTAATCGTATTCAAATAATTGTTATCATTTTGTAATCATTGAACCAAATTTAACTTGTGATTATTCTGCCTGTTATGGGCGTCTTTAATTGACAATAAAATATATTTGATTTGATTTGATTTATATATTCCAAGCTTCCCACGTTCCTTGCAATAGAATGATAACGTATTCCATACGTAAAATAAAAACTTAATCAATCGCAGACTATTGTTTATAAATATGACATTGTGTCCCGTCCATGTTTTTTTAAGGGGAAAGAAGTTGAATACCGTATACGTACATGTACAATGGTATGGTCAGACCATACGCGTACGGTCGGACCGTATAAGTATACGCGTATGGTCCAGTACGAGCTGATTAAAACTAACATTTATCACAATCTTTATTTTAAGTATTACAAATTGTTATTATTACAATTAGATGGATAAAATGAACAAATAAATAATTGAAATTAATTGTTTGTTTAATTGAATATTTGAATCCTATTTTTGTACTCTCGCCAAGGTGACACAAGTTACGTTTTATTTTTTACATTATCATGTTTGAAGTTCATGTATGTTCCTTTGCATTTGCATTTTTTCATAAAGTTGCTAAATAGTCTAAAACAATTCTCCTCCCACGTTATGTTCACTTTGAAAATTTTAATTGCAGTGAACATAATTCAATTAATGTATTACAGATCGACATGCTAAATACAAGAGATTAACAAATTACAATTGCGTGAATTTTTAAAAAATATAAAGTTTTTATTTCAATTAAAATTGAACTATTTTATTTTAATTTCAGAGTTAAGTTATGTTGATCTGTGTTATGCATTTGTATCCAATAAACTTGACCAACTTCTTAATATAAGTCAGACCGTACGCGTACCGTATGAGTATTTTGAAAAAGTACGAATACGGCCCAGACCGTACGCGTACGGTCAAAGTACTCATACGGTCTGGAACATATTTGTTGCTTTTGTTTAAAATGACAAAAATGAAGGCTTAAGACTAGCTTTTTAAAATATTTAGTACTACATACATTTATCATTTGTAAAAATAATCTAAAGTGATCACATTTAACATTACTGCTTGACAAATCCTATTCATCTTCTTAATAATATGTCAACACCTCTCGAGGCTTCGTTAAGAAGACACTAACCTAAACAAAGGCAATTGGTTTAAAGATAATGTATCTGATCATCACAGATTGTTTATCTTAATTTATAAAGCTGTGTTTTAATGAAAGACTTTAAAAAGCTGAACTAAGTATGGTTAATTATTGATTTAACTTAAAACAATGGAAATTTAAAAAATTGTAGGATTTACTTAATGGTATTGGTACCAAAAAAGGGGAAATCACAAAAATACTGAACTCCAAGGAAATTAAAAAAAATAAAGTCCCTAATGAAATGGCAAAATTAATAGCTCAAACACATCAAACGAATAGATAACAACTATCATATTCCTGACTTTCTTTTTATATAAAATTGTTTATTAAACCTTATTCATCAGGGTATAAGTTCAGCGGTTAATTCTCATATAATCAGTTTTGGTATTAGATAAAGCCAGATTGTTAAACATGATCGGCAAGTTATACCAAATACTTTTACAATATTTTTAAAATATACACAAGGATACAAAGAAATGTATAGCATTTTCAAACATAACATAACAAATTTCAAATTATCAGGAAAAGTGATCATCAGTCCTTACTATACATAGTTGCATCTGGAGTACATGTATAATATGTTGGAATACAATTTGTCACATTTCTAAGACATCTAAACAATACTGACCGAAATGCAATACTTTCTGTTTGAAACCGAAACATATATTCGAGAATTGTCTTACAGGAGTTTACGTATGCTTACAATTCAATTGTCTGATCGTAATACAATTCAAAATAAAGTTAGAAACAAGCTTGCTGTCATTACACAATAAATGTTTTAGTTTAATGTTCGCTAGTAGCGTAATTAAATATCTATTGTATTTTTCGTGGATATCATTCAATAATGTTTTTCTTATTTTTTCATAGCGTTTTTAAAAACAGCAATAGATGGGATTCGTCCTCTTTGGATTGAGACTTGCATAGTTTACAAAGGCGTTGGTCAAGTGGCACATTACGAAATCTTACCTTTTCGATTTGTAAATGTAAAGTTCTGCTTCGCATCCGGACTATCACAGATCGGTGTTGTCTTAATAATATTTGTTTTCAAATATGGCTCCATTTTGTTGTCAGTTATATGTTTTTTGTATGTACGTAGTATAGGCTATTTTCTAACGCATTTACTGTTTACACCACTGCGTCGATGCCACTGCTGGTGGACATTTCGTACCGAGAGTATCACCAGCCCAGTAGCCAGTTGTGTAATCAATATCAATGATACGGTCATTTGAATAAATGCACTGTTTGCAAAATTATGAATTGTTTGAAATGCGAAGGATTTTCTTATGCCAGGCATAGATTACCTTACCGTATTTAACACATCTCTTTTGGAATTTTGGGTTCTCAATGCTCTTCAAAATTTAAAAGTTTAGTTTTCTTACTTATTTGATCTAAGCGTCACTGACAAGTCTTCTATAGAAAAAAGGGGGTCGGGCGTATCAAAGTATAAGTCTGGTACCTTTGAAAGCTGTTTGCACCACTGGGTTGATGCCACAGCTGGGTGACGTTTCGACCTCGAGGGTATCTCCAGTCCAGTAGTCAGCGCGTTGGTGTTGATATGCATATCAATTACATTTGTATATGGTCATCATTATAAATTTAGTGTTTGCAAAAGTGTCAATTTTTCGAACGCCAAGGAAGTTCTCATCCCAGGCATAGATGAGTTCCATGTTGACGAAACGCACGTCTGATGTATCAATTTATACGATTGGTACATTTGATAACTATTAGAATCAATATTTGCTGTTATGAAAACTGCACTGTATGTTCTTTGCTCATTTTTGAAGTCCATGCACATGTGACGGACAGGTTTGTAATTTGAAATAACGGAATGATTGACATTACAATATTTCATTGGTCAGTCTGTTAAACTCTGTAGATGGAAATGCTTTAGCGTGTTAGCTGTAATAATATGTTGACCATAAACACATCACACTGATTCTTTATATTGCTGATAACCTGACTACATCAGTGATAAATTACATCGTTTAAACTAATGGTTTGTGTTTTTGTGATTTGTTTTCATCTGTCACACAGAAACATTTTATTACTGATTCAATGGATTTGTTTTGCTTGTGTTGAACATGTTGAAGAACATAGTTACCTATATTTAACTAAAACGTATGTTTATAGGAGGATTCAGGGATCAAAACGAACTTAATAACTCCAAATGTTAGAAATATTTCTTAAAGAAATGAGTTCAGTTGTGTTGACATCTGTATTACAAAACAACATTACCAATCGACCCATTTAATCCCCATCCCTTTTGTTGTTAAGAAAAGATCTGAAATTGATTGTATAACATGTTCTTCTGTCAACATGACATAACGTTTATGTTATCTTTTTTCTTTAGGTTGTTTGTCTCTTTAGCATGTTTAGCAATCATACAACATCATCTTTTTTTTATTTTGATAAAAATATAAAATAAACTAAGAAAAGTAAACACAAAATAAAACTGAATAAATTTATTCTGATTATTTTTTAGATATGATTTTTATCAACACATTACTTTTTGTATTACAATATATACAATAAGTTTATCATAACAATAAACAAAAGTAACAATGAGTATATAGATATTTACTCCAATTGATCATTACATAGCTCCTTATTACGTAAAACTTTCAGATTCCAGTGCATTTTTATATATATTAATGGAATGATTGTTTGATAAATTCTTCCAAATCTAATTATAGGTCCAAAAGTCTAAACCAATTTCGCAACTCTGTATACTAATTAGAACACATGTTACACGAATACGGGGGGAAATGTATAAATGAAAAGGAATGAACCTTCTTGAAAATTGTCTCAATATGTATAAGAATTACCTTACAGAAGAATCTGGGGGTATTTCTGTTTAAATGTCTTATGAATTGAGAAATATTTTAGAGTACACATTTAGATCCAGTTATAAAAAGAAGCATAGGTTTGAATAGAAGTCAGAACTTTTTAAATGAATATTATGTATTAATGTGTAAATACATATTTTGCACCCCTTTTTATATCTCTTATGTTTGTATGTAGTTGTCACACAGGTGTTTGGTTGCGTCTGAACATTGATCCACTCACTACATAATTTGAGATAAATTAAGTTAAACTAGTTTACTTTCTTTCCAGCATCTTAACTGTTAGATAAAGTCTGAAAAATCATTTATTATAAAACAAACCACACACATTTGATAGACAGTAATCCAGCTACAAAACAATTGAAATAGCATAACAATTGGAAGAATCTACATGATAATCATAAAAATACAAAAGTTGTTGAATACGGAAGAAACAGTATTTATACAGAGTACAATAAAAACTGGATATGGATGATACAGCATGACAATCATGATGTGACAAAAACTGAACAAAATGGAAAATATATTATACAAATCATGATAAGTCAAAATTAAAAAAAACAATACAGCATTTAAATCATGATAAGTCAATTTAGACAATATGTCTAATATGAGAGATACAACATGTAAGTCATTTTAAGACACATACAGCTTTAAATTGAATGAAAATTGTAATAGACAAATATTGTTAAGAATGGAGGATACATCATGAAAATTAGAATAGACAAATACTGTTTAAAATGGTAGATGCAGCATTAACATGAACATATGACAAAATCGGATCAGACTACAATAGTCTAGTAAAAGATTGACCTTAGAGGAATATTATTTGATAAAACTTCAAAATAATGTATATGATCATGATGATAGAATAACATTGTTTACTTAATGTGGTACAGTAATATACTAATAACTTTAATAATTGGCAATACAGGCAAAATAATATATAAATAAAGGCAACAGTAGTATACCGCTTTTCAAAACTATATAGACTTTGAACAAATATTCACGGAACCAATGCAACAGTGCACAACCAGAAATACTAAAAGTGGAACAATTAAACTCATTGAAATCAACAGAGATTGTTTATCAACTATCTCTTCTGTTTATGGTGGAACAAAAAAATGATGTTAAGTAAAACCATGCAGCATGATAACATTGCAGACATGAAGTTAATTTTATAGATCAAACAAATACAGCAGTAATCGAACGAATAGTAGTTGGTATTAAATAAGGACAAATAACAGTAAATAGCAAGTAGAGAGAGAAGCAATGTGATGAATTACAATAGATATCCAACACAGCCATAAGAAATCAAATGAATAACAGTAGATATCTAACAGAGATAGAAGTAATAGGCAGAATAGAAGTGTACCTAAAGTAAAGACAAAAGTAATGGAGTGAATAAATATCAACAAAAACACAAATCAAGAAATAATAAAGAAAACAGTGGTTTCCGAATCTTTTTGCCGTTTGTTCATGTCACGAGAAACCACTAACTAAGGAGCAATACTTGTTAAAGAAGTGGTTCTGTCCTATGAATGTGTTCTGTTACAATCTCAACTATAGCTGTATGCTTATTATCAATTGCAATCTTTAACGGAGATTTCCCATCAAGTCTGCATATCTTTGTTTCTGCTTCTTTATCTAACAATAAACGTAC
Organism: Mytilus galloprovincialis; assembly: GCA_037788925.1. NCBI lineage: Eukaryota > Metazoa > Mollusca > Bivalvia > Mytilida > Mytilidae > Mytilus > Mytilus galloprovincialis. The sequence goes on from CM075338.1 coordinate 83,878,424, forward strand.
AATATCCTCATGTCCTACTTCACATGAATAAAATAAGGGTGTGGTGCCGTCTTCTTTTGTTATGTTAATGTTAGCATTGTTGTCCAAAAGACAACAGACTACATCCAACCTACCCATAAAACAAGCTATATGTAATGGAGAGGAACCTGCTACTACATTAAATGCATAATTCACTGCCTTCTGACTGACGTATTCTGTTACACGTGATGATGTACTCTTTACAAGGGTATCGAATATGTTTCGTTTTAATTCTCCTAACGTTCGAGTTGGATGATTTTTCATCATTTCTGCTATATACTGTTTACTATAGATACAGATACTAGAGTCAGCATTATTCTCTAACAGTAACTGTGTTATCTCAATGTGTCCAAACAGTGCACTGAAATATAAAGCATTACCTCCATCATATGTCTGGGCATTAACATCTGGTTTATGTTTCATTAATGGCTGGACAAGACTCGGACTGTTCCTGATTCTGGTGTTATTATTGACATATGACGTACTCAGTGATGTATTGTCACATGGATCAGAATTCCTCTCTAGTAGTAATCTAACTATGTCAGTATGTCCACATGTACTTGCCTGTATCAGAGGACTCAAGCCATCCTTGTTACATAGATTAACATCAGGATTTCTCTCTAATAGTAACTTAACGATATCAGTATGTCCTCCATCACTTGCCTGTAACAGAGGACTCAAGCCATCCTTGTTACATAGATTTACATCAGATTGCCTCTCTAACAGTAACTTTACTATATCAGTATGTCCGTTTTGACTTGCCTGTAACAGAGGACTCAAGCCATTCTTGTTACATAGATTAACATCAGGATTTCTCTCTAACAGTAACTTTACTATATCAGTATGTCCGTTTTGACTTGCCTGTAACAGAGGACTCAAGCCATCATTGTCACATAGATTAACATCAGGATTTCTCTCTAACAGTAACTTTACTATATCAGTATGTCCTCCATCACTTGCCGGTAACAGAGGACTCGAGCCATCATTGTCACATAGATTAACATCAGCATTCCTCTCTAACAGTAACTTTACTATATCAGTATGTCCGTTTTGACTAGCCTGTAACAGAGGACTACAACCATCCTTGTGACATATATTAACATCAGAATTCCTCTCTAACAGTAACTTTACTATATTAGTATGTCCTTCTTGACTTGCCATGAATAGTCCACTCACCCCATTATCTCTACATTGATCCACAACAACATCATTACTTAACATCCACTGTACCATGTCAGTATGACCATCATAACAATTCCATACCAGTGGAGTAGTACCAAAATTACAGCTCTCCATTGGTTTCACTGTATCCTTGGTGTTGGCTAATGTTATTTGTTGTGGTCTATCTAGTTGTTGCAAGTATTGTATTAATTGTTGTCTGAATGATGATACTTTCATATTATTGTTACTGAACACAACTGCAACCTTTCCGGCTAACCAGTCCTTGATAAACCTTTCTAAATATAATTCTAAATGATCATCTGATATTTCAATAATGAAATCTATGTTACTGTTCTCGTCATCTGGTGATGTCTGCCAAATAAAACGTTCATGTACTAACTCACTATCACCATGTTCTATTAAACAATCAATTATTTTCTTACCAAAGTAATAGGCAAGGATGTCAAACAGTTTATCATGCATAGTACGGTAAATACCATCCTGTTTAGAGACAAATGTACCAACTAAAGTGTCAAGTTCTGTCTTTAAATTTATTTTTGGTATGCTGTTAATTCCACAAGCCTCACATGTGTCTTTTATTATCTTTGTTTGCTCATTGTTAATTCTACCCTTGAACCATTTATCTCTCAATTGATTATTGAAAACAACTAAAAAAGCTAGACAGCATTTTTTACATTTCCCGTCATCACCTTGCCTACTTAAAACATCTAGTTCTCTTTCATAGACAATATATGGATTTTCGAAAAAATTGTTCACATCTCCATGTTTTTCCTCATCATATAAAGAGCACAAAAGAGGAAAAAAATCACTATTTTCTGATATCTTATCAAGATCAACAAATCCGGTACCAATATATTTACTTGCTATACTATTTTTTTCTTTAGATGTAAGGCATAGTTTATCTGATATCAAGTTACATTCACAGGATTTAAAAGGTAATAATGTATTAAACTTATCATCCTTATACACTTGTAACCTACATGATACAATAATCTTACAACATTTATCTGCAATAATTGTGTCAACTACAGGTAACAGTTGTTTCCAGTTATCAATCTGTTGTTGGTTGGCAATGAAATTTCCACAAATATCATCGACAACGAAGACTGTCTGTTCACCAGGTTGATAATAATTTCTGATATCATCTGGTTGTATCACGGGAACTATTTTGTATCCTGCTTTCTGTAGAGTTAGCGCTGTGTGTCTTGCAATAAATGATTTGCCAGCTCCTGATGGGGCAGTTAAAGTCACACAACTGTTGTCCTGTAAACATTCCATGACATTAGCACTAGCTCTCGTAGAAACAAACATATTATCCTTCTCTTTCCAGTCTTCTATTTGTTTATTAAATTGAGCTGAAAAATTAATGTGTAACTAATTCAAATTTTATACTTTGACTATTTATATGAATTATTAATTCTTATTCATAACAGACAGAACAATAGTATATGACATGTGTTACATTGTGTCATCTGAGGATATATTCTACCTTATTATATACATACATCCGTTTTATTCATTACTGAAGGTTGATGGTGTCCTGTAATTGTTTATGTACTTGTTATTTGGTAGATAAAGGCAACAGTAGTATACCGCTGTTCAAAGCTCATAAATCCATGGAAAAAAAATTGGGCTAACAAACCAAAACTGAGGTTAACGCATTAAATATTAGAGGAGAACAACGTTACAACACCAAAACGCAACACACACATAGATAATTGTATATTGGCCACTATACCACATCTAACATTAGAAATGGACATGAGAAATGTGTCAGAGAGACAACACTCCGACCACAGACCGACAACAGCAGAAGGTCACCAATGGGTCTTAAATGCAGCGAGAAATTTTTTGCACACGGAGGCGCCCCTTTACAACGATATATACTAGTTCAGTGATAATGATAAACTCCAAATTATACACAAAAAAACTCCCGTTAGCATCATACCATCATAACATATATGAGAAGGACATAACCCGCTCCAGGCCAACAACTGGTTTTACAATAAATGCGTTTAGTTCCGATGCAAATGGAATCAATATTTAAGCCAAAATATGCAATCGTTAATTACCTGACACAAGTATCGGAACTATATCCCTTCTGAACAAGTCTATTTAAAGTTTATGTTAGCTTCTGAGGTTTATATCGACATCTTTTCTGGTTATATATACAACTCGTCTAAACATCAACCCAACAATGTTAGATCTGTAAATTTGCTTTTGCAAATTTTGGTTCTTCCCTCGCCGGGATTCGAACCAATGCTACTGTGATATCGTGACACCAAATCGCCTGCACTGCAGCCGTCCCGCTAGACCACACGATATATATATATATATTTATTCAAGACACAGCTTGTGATTAATTAATTTGGCAATAGTCAATGGCAGTCAGAAGAGTTAAAGAACATCTGTTGGTCGACCTGTTAGTCAAATGCGTTTTGCTTAAATACATTTTTCACTCGTTTTTGGTTTTGCTGTAAATAGACCCCTCTACAAAGAAATTTGTTCCATGCACACGTATAAAAATTGCGATTTGTATCTAACGCAATCATAGGTTTGAACGTTGTTTTCAATGTAGACTTGTTAATATATTGTATATTGTATATCCCTTGAAAATATGTCATTGGGAAAACAATCATATATTTCCCTAGTTAAACATTAAGTATTTCTTTGAAAATATTGGTAAAACTGCATAAATTTACGTGAAAAACTTGTAATTTTAACGCATCTTAAACTAATTGTTAAACATTGAGTTGAAAAGTGAATGTTAGAAAACACTCAACTAACAACACGATTTCTAGTTTTATTATTTGCTGGTTGAATAAATAGTCTATGCATTATAACATACATGGATGCCATAAAACCAGGTTCAACCCACCACTTTTATTCCCCTTTAAAAGTGTCATGTACCAAGTCAGGAAGATGACCATTGTTATAATATTGTTCGTTTCTGTGTGTGTTGAATTTTAACGTTGAGTCGTTTGTGTTTTCTCTTATTTTTGAGATATTGAGATAAGACGTGGCACGGTACTTGTCTATCTCAAATTCACGTATTTGGTTTTGATGTTATATTTGTTATTATCATGGTGTTTTGTCTGTTGCTTGGTCCGTTTCTGTGTGTGTTGCGTTTCGGTGTTGTGTCGTTCTTCTCCTCTTATATTTAATGCGTTTCCCTCGGTTTTAGTTTGTTACCCCGATTTTATTTTTTGTCCATGGATTTATGAGTTTTGAACAGCGGTATACTACTGTTGCGTTTATGTAGTCAATGAAAGCAACATAAGTATTCCGCTGTTCGAAAATTATAAATCGATTGAAACCAAAAAAAATTTCGAGTTAAGGTAATACCGAGTAAAAACGTCAGTAATAAGATGAAAACAACGAGGCAAAAGAGACACTAAAGTGAACAAAGTAGCAAACACAGGAACATTATTCGGAAAACTGGTTGGTTTAAACTGTTTTTGTGGACAGTAAAACCACGCACTTTTATGACAATGTTTAATATGACGCTAAAAAAAAGATAGATTAAGAAAATGTTTTCAAATGATCAATACAGGATAAAGCAATTAAAACTATAAGAGAAATAGGGAAAAAAATGTTCTATATCAACTGTATCAATAATCATTATATACCTCTGATGTTTGGTGGTATTGGGTTTTTAAAACCTTTTCTGATTAGTACTTGTTCAGCCCGTAAAAACCTGACGGAATTCTTTAATGTACTGTTGGAAGACTTTAATATACTGTGGGAAGTCTTTAATGTACCGTGCAAAGATTGAAATTTTCTGAGATTTTCTGTTACTTTTGACTGTTTCTTCCTCAAATTGTATGTTGTTAGTTTTAGTTCTTTCATCTCTTCAAGTGATTGTTTGACTTCCAATATAATTTCCTGATTAGACTGGTCTAAGATTTTCAGCTTTAACTCTTGACACTCTTGGAACATGGTTTGATCTCCCAATCGACCTACAGCCTGGAAATGAAATAATTTATGGAATACATCAATGTATGATATTATGAACTATTTATCAATAAACATTTCTTGTTCTATCATACCTGCGAATGTTTATCTCGATAACCATTTCAAATACATCTAATTAAGTCTTGCTTGTTAATCAAAACTGCTAGGCGTCTGCTTCGGGTAAAAAATGAAATCACAAAAAAAGTCTGAGGAAATTGCATTGTGTAAAAAGTGAATCACAATAAAACTGAACTTAGAGGAAAATTGAAAACAGAAAGTCACTAATTAAATGGCAAAATCAAAAGCCCAAATACATCAAACAAATGAATAACAACTGTCACATTCCAAACTTGATTTAGAAATTTTCTACTGTAGAAATTAAAATGGTGGATTTAACATGATTGAACCTTTCACTTGTATAATAGTCGCATCACATCTAACAGGGCAATACCATTGTCTTTAACATACAAGATAAAGCAAAATGTAAAGTAAGAGAACTGAGTTACACCACAAAGTGTTCACCTGTTTTAACCGTTGTTTATGGTGTTTTAATGCAATATGCCAATCAATGAATGCTATACCTCTGCGTGATGTATGCTCTTTTCCTTATATTAAATTACGAACAATCATGTGTATACATTATTTGTTTAAAAGTTTAACAATTTAGTTCATACATAATGTTGGTTTATTTAACATTAAGTTTTTTGTTGTCTTTGTAAAACATTAAAGTAGAATAAAGTTTATTTTTAAAAGTTCTTTCATAGGATTTAAATAAATTATCAATCTCATCAATAAAACAATGTCATCCGTTCTAGACATTTATCTGCTATAGCCTTCTGGATTAAATTATCTGAGGAACTGTAAACTGTTCAGCTGTTACGTTTTAACAACGGATTTTAAATGTAACGGTCAGCATTGAAATCTCATGCAACGTCATTGAAATATCACACGTTATAGTAATTTTATAACAAATGCATAATTTCAGCCTTCAATCTTCTTAGCTTTCATGCAGCCTTTAATCCACTTTCAATATGAAGAGTTAAAGTGGAAGTAAAAGTGTTAATATCAATATACGTTATTAATTATTTCAAACATCATTAGATCCATCCGAATCGTCATTCTTATTCATATTTCGCCTTCGGTCTCAAGTAATGAATTAGCTTAACTTCTCTATGAGGGGTGAAGCTTACATATAATATCTCTGTTTAAAGAAACGAACTATATCCACTAGACCATACCTGGCCAGTGACCTTGACCCTAGTATATAAGCACCTGTTCCATAATAACTTGTCATTATTTTTCTTGAGGGTTTGAAGTGAACAGTGAGTACTTTTTAGTTATTTTATTTTTATCTTAAATTTGGGAGAAAGTTATTAAAGTTACATTAACTTGTCTACGATGTACGACAAGTTCTAATGTTATTTTGTTATTTACAATTAATAATTCCTCAATTGTCTACGATGTATGACAAGTGTTGATGGAAATGAATTTAAAAATTTCTTGTCTACGATGTATGACAAGTGTTCATGGAAATTAATTAAATATTTTATTGTCTACGATGTTTGACAATTTTATATATTCATTAAGTGTTTGCCCTAGTACGATGTACGGCAATTACTTTTTCATACCCCTGTTTGTTAAACAGGTAGATATTTAGAAGTATTTCTATTCACCTGAAGGTCGTGAGTACTCTTCACAATTTACACGTGTTTTACCTGCACAGGTACACATTTTTGTATTACAATGGCTGAATTTGTTTATGCAAATGTTTTGTTTTTGCAAGATGTTTAGAATGATGTTTACACTTACAAGGGTGATGGTTATGATTTTCATCACCTCTGGAATGTTTTAGAAATTAAAGATGATAAATTTAATAGGAAATTAAGAGGTATTTTGAATAAATCCTCTTCTTAAACAGTTATAAAACCTAGTAGTTTTATAATAAATCATAATGGCAATTGGAAATAATTGACAAAGCAACAAACCTGTAAAATTAGTAATTTTTAAAATCTAGTGCTACTTGTATAACTTCAAAATCTACTTGATTTGTGAATGTTTCTCACGAAAGTGCTGTTGAGATTTAAGATAGGCATGTATATTGATACATTTACTCATTATTATTAATGACTATGTAGTAAAGAACCTGTATGAATCATGAGGTTTGAGACAGTTTCACTGCCTTCAACTCTAGCAGAGTTTGTAGAGAAACCTGCTGCTATATTTGAATTTTGCCATTAGAGGCTTACTTTAATGAAGATTTAGTTCTAATTTTTGATCTGATCTACTGAAATGATACGGTGTATGTACCTCCTTTTGGAGTTTGCGCCATGGCTGATGATAATCCAGCCGGAGTTGAATTTGATACATCTTTTGATCCTGCATTAAGGTTTTCAGAAGCCTTTAACGCTTCTTTTATTGAGATTAATGGTCCATTATCTTATCCTGTTTGTTGAACAGTTTAATCATGATTTTGATAAAATCAGGAAAATATAAAGTTCATAGAGGAAATACTATCACACTGAGAACTGTGACAATCCTAGTGTGTCTAGGATAAATAAAAAATCGATATGGCACTGCCTAGACAGGCCCACTCTGTGGTTTCAAAGATGCAGGAAACCCAGAGATACTTTTTTAAGGGGTTGATCATCACCCCTATTGTTGAGTTGGCTATTTCTTGTTGTAAGAATGAGTCATTGGATCTTGATATTACAAGGATTTTATTGTAAAATTCTTTTTGTTTGTTTGGCCATGGGTTTCTGGTTAAACTCATAGGAGATGCTCAGAAATATTTAGATGATAATACTTATTTGTAATTCTGTTGTGATAGTTGCTTTATCACATTTCTAGTTATGATTGCAAAAAGCAAACGTAGTGTTTATACAAAGATTCTAAAGCAAATTATTGATTCCTTGGAAGAGGTTCCAGGTCTAGCAATTAATTTACTCCCAGCTGTTATGGGAAAGGCAATATCAGTTTTTTAACTGCAGAGGCTCTGTTGGTCAACAGAGCGACTATTTGAGTAGGCATTTCCCTTCATTGAGAGGGAGAGGTTTCCAAAAAGGGAACAGAGAATCTCGAAGAGGTCACATTCTCAACCAGTTGCTATATATACAGTAGATAACTTTAATATTATGATTTGGAAAATGTTACTAATGATCTATTGATATTAGATTTATTAAGAAATGGTTATAAAATTATTTTTAATGATGTACCACAAGGTTTATCATTTTTGAATTAAATACATTTCACCTTTCATAAGGATGAATTTATTTCAGAAGTCCAAAAATTGATAGCTAAGGGAGCTATTTAAGAGGTTGATCGATCAATGGAAAATCAGTTTATTTCCTATATTTTCTTAGTTCCTAAGAAAGATTGGTCTTCAAGGCCTGTATCTATTTGAACAATTCAAACAAAATTAGCTTGTGGCTAATCAGTATTTGGAGCAGGACCATTTATCTTTTGTTTAGAGGTAATTCTTCAGGATCATTATCTATATATATAGAGAGAGAGAGCTAACATCTATAGATCTCACAGATGCATATTTAAGTATCATTTATGATTATATCACAATTTCCTGTTTCATGTGGAAAAGACATTGATATGATATTTATGTTTTTTGTTTTGGATTGGCTTCCGCATCAAAAGTTTTTACTAAGGTTTTAAAACCTGTCTTATGTATTTATGAAATAATGTCACTTGAAGTATATACATGCTATAGTTTATACATTGATGATTCTTTTATTATGAATCAGAGTTTAGATTATTGTATTGTGAATACAGAAGAAGTGGTGCAAATGCTTGATAAGCTGTGCTTCAGAATAAATTTTGAGAAGTTGGTACTCATTCCTTGGAAGCACATTGTTTTCCTTTGTCTCATTATTGATACTGAGCTATTTTAGTTTTTTCTGACAGATGAGAAATGGTAAAATTATCTCCCTTGGGAAATTCTTCTTAAATAGAATTGTGTAACTGTATTATAGATGATTTACATCATTTATTGGTCTTGTGACGAATGCTTTTAATGCAGTATCTGTGGCATGCATGGGAATGTTACATTGCAGAAACATGGCGAGAAATAATGTTGAAACACTGTATAGTTGTTACAGTGTTTATTATCATCAATAGGTGAAATTTTTTTTTAATAATTTAAAATCAGAAATTAAAAATTTGATTTATAGACCCATCCAAATAAGTTTTTGGATTGGACTAGATTCCTCTGACATAAGAAGGATTTGGGATCCAAATTTGAAGAAAATGTTTCTGTTGGAAGATGGAGCTTCTTTAAGAGTATGCACTTATTTCATATAGATTTCATAGTATTGTTGGCTATATTTTTCTTATGGAGAAAAAGTTTTAGTCACAGAGAGTTATACAATCAGAAAATACAATTTCAGTAGCTTTTATTATGCAATAGGAGGTATAACCTCTTTGTCACTTAACATGCTTACTACAAATATTTCATTATTTCGGCTTGGTGTTCAAGAAGGAACATTTTTATCACAGCGCTTTATATTCCTGGTAAGAAAATTTTGATGCTTATCATATGTCAATAAAAAAATTTACAGATTCAAAAGGATGGCAATTGAAAGAAGATATATTTGTTTTGTTTTTATCATGTTTTCATTTTCAAATCTGTAGATAATTACCTCGTTGTCTTTTGACCAACAAGCTCCTTTCAGAGATGTTTGTATTCTTCATGATCAGAATTAAGACTTTATATTTTCCAAACTTTTTCATTGTTGGGGATAATTATAAAGGAAATTATTAGTGATAAAGTTCAGAAGGCTCTTTTGATTATCCTTTTTGGCTTGCTCAGAGTTGGTTTTCTTTGCTAAGACCAATTTTATTTTTTTGTCAGTTATACTGCTAAGCATAAAAATTAGTAACAATGTTGCATACTGAAGATAATGTCTTACCGTCAGGAAGAGACTTAATTTAACTGTATATTGTAAAAAATATAAGTGAACCAACACCTGAAGGGTTGATTGTGCAGTAGGGTAAAAGTGTGTATTATTCTCAGAAATCACTTTAATATATACAGGAGTTTTCAGAATCATTTGTAAAATATATTTACACTTCATCTTGGAGACCTTGCATCTATAATCAAGCATTATCAATATTTTTTGAGAAATTTCATTATTTGGTGTGTTCAATTAGAGAACCAATTCCTTATCACCATCTAAAAAGGATGTTATTGATTATTGAATTTTTTGTAAAACACAAGCTTTTCATATTCAGCATGTTTAATGTGTATTTTCCTTGTTCTATGTTGAAACAGACTTTATCCTTTAAGAAATAGATGTTACTTATTTTGTTTGTTTACTACATGTATTTGTGGAAGGTTGCTTAAACCTGAATCTGCAATTGAAGAGTTAGATACTCTTTCACTTGGGAGATGAATTTAGTGCTTTCTTTTTTAAGTTCTTAATATTCATTGGAGTATTTAACATTGAAGACTGTCTTTTATACTTGTGTCTTTATTTGCCTTGACTACATCTGCCTAAAGTACTATCTTTATCAGCTGTAGATTTACATTCTATGTCTTTCATTCTGAGACATGGCACTTTGTTTTTTCATATACATGAGTTTTTGAAAAATACTAGATCTGTTAGTTAGTTTACCTAATGAGGTGATCATAGGTTTTGACAAACCAAAAGTTTGTGTTGTTAAGACAATGGTTTATCATGTTTTGTGTACAAAATAGGTGAGATAATTCATCTAAGTCTTTTCATAAAGTTTAGATAGTTGGAGAGAGTTCTAATTTTATCCGAGGTTTTAAGGTTAACTCATTTAGAGGAACCTTTTCATAAGTGCATTTAGCTTCAGGATGTTCTATTAAGGACATTATGGCAACAGTTTTGTCTGGACATATGGTAAAACTTTTTACAAGTTCTGTAACAGGAAAGTAAATAATATCAGTACTAAAACACTTTTCTTCAGTTGTAGTTACTGGATGATCTTGTGATTTTTATCCTTTATTAAATGTTGGCATTTATATAAAAATTGTTTTTAGTTTGTGTCTACACTTTAAACAAGCTAATTCATTACTTGAGACCGAAGGCGAAATATGAATAAGAATGTTCCTTCATCCAAGCATATCTTGGATGTGCAGGATGAAGGTCATTCTTAGAATATGAGCCTGAGGCTCGAAAGTAATTAATTCCCACCCTAGGGATTATCAGTCAGACCCACCCTTTTCCACTGGGTTTTATATTTGGTCGACACAAACTTGCTTTAAATTATGACAAGTTATTATGGAACAGGTGCTTATATACTAGGGTCAAGGTCACTGGCCAGGTATGGTCTAGTGGATATAGTTCGTTTCTTTAAACAGAGATATTATATGTAAGCTTCACCCCTCATAGAGAAGTTAAGCTAATTCATTACTTTCGAGCCTCAGGCTCATATTATAAGAATGACCTTCATCCTGCACATCCAAGATATGCTTGGATGAAGGAACATTTCAGGATATTGTTAGACCTTGTTTCAAGTTATGATGTTAGTGGAAAAAACATTAAAGTTCTCATGTTCATGTTTAATGCTGATAATTCTAAGACTAAGTTGATAATTCCAAGAATAAAGTTACCAATTCCAAAATTGAATTTAAAATTTCCAACATTAAATTAAGATATTTCTAAGATTAAAATTAATCTTTCCAAAATAAAAGTTCATATTTTCCAGATAAAAGTTCATATCTTCAAAATAAAAGTTCATATTTTCAAGATAAAAGTTAGAGTTTCCAAAATAGAAATTGGAATTTCCAAGAATAGTGTTAATATTAAAGAAACACATCAGTACTTTATCGATGTAAAAAAGTAATAAATCGATATAGATTAAACAAATCGGTAACAACAAAAACCGGAGGAAACATATCAAATATAAGAGAAAATCAAAGGAACAACAAAAACACTAAAGTTCAACAAAAACAAACGCCAGTATACCTAACTTTGTACAGGACATTTTAAGAAAAAAATACTTGAACCTGATTATATGGCTACTAAAAGCTTGCATGGATATGACAATGTAAATTTTAAAACTACCGCTACCTTCATTTATTTTGATTAGCAAAACACTAATTAATTGAACATGTTAAAAGTAAAATCACAAAAATACTGAACTTAGAGGAAAATCAATTCGGAAAATCCATCATCACATAGCAAAATGAAATAACAAAACGCATAAAAAACGAATGGACAGGAACTGTCATATTCCTGACTTGGTATAGGCATTTTTTTTCTGTAAATTAACTCGACTATAGCAAAATTACAGCAACTTCAGGACAGGGATAGACCTTAATCGACTAATTGAGTTTAAGTACGTCACATTTGATTTAACGTTTTTTTTTGTTTTTTAAGTATGAGTTAAAAAGAAGTAGATTGTTCTAGAAATTGACTGGTAAGAACTAAACACTCAAAAATTGATTGTCTCCTGAAAATCTAAAGTAGGAAAATCAAATCTACCTTGTCAGTTTTGATCATTGTAGCATTACAACTTACATTTGATATATCTGTCCATGCTGTATGGAAATAGGCAGTGTCTATTGTATTACTATCATGATGTGCTTGTTTATTCCTATAATATTTTATTCTGGCTAAATCAGATCCTGGAGTCGTCTCCCCTGGTGGTGGTAGACTGTCAAATCCATTGATTGGAGAACTGATAGAGGTCAAGTTTCTGATTAAACAGATCATCAACGTTACATCGAATGATTTGGAATCCGGAATCCCTGTGAAATCAAGAAAAAAATATATGATTTATAGTCGTTATGTCAGAGTAAAATTAGTTATGAATATTACAATATGTAGTTTAAAAATCGACAGATATTATGTTATTTTAAAAGCTACAAAAAAATGTGTATTGAAAGCTAACTTATAAAATTATGTATTAAAAGCTACATTCATTTAAGGTAAGGGCTGTTTAAATCAAGATGACAAACACTTTTGCCGGCTATTTTAAAAGAGGGACGAAAGACACCAAAGGGACAGTCAAACTCGTAAATCTAAAACAAACTGACAACGCCATGGCTAAAAATGAAAAAGACAAACAGAAAAACAATAGTACACATGACACAACATAGAAAACTAAAGAATAAACAACACGAACCCGACCAAAAACTAGGGGTGATCTCAGGTGCTCCGGAAGGGTAAGCAGATCCTGCTCCACATGCGGCACCCGTCGTGTTGCTTATGTGATTACAAATCCGGTAAATAGTCTAATTCGGTAGGTCAAATTCATGAAAGGGAAGGGGATTGTAGTTACGACGTAAGGAACATATCCGATATCATTTGTGAAACGGTTATTCCATAACGGTAAACGTGCAAGGTATGTCATCTGCTTGTCAAATCAAAGGTTTGGGGCTTTTACATGCGTCATTTCCCGCTAAGGTAAAATACAAATACAAATGCTATGTGTTCCTTTTTTGAAATGTCATGATACAAAATGATACAGTTCCAGCAGTAAGGCATGGTAAGAGGACCAAAAAAGAATAATTTTAACCGTTTTGCCAATAAAACAACAATTTGTCAAAAAAGACAAAATGATTGTACAAACTATGACATGAAAACAATATTTCCAATAGGCATAATGTGTGTTAAGAATATTCGATTGGCACTGATTTTCGAATTTCTCCTTAGTATCTTAAACATGCGCTAAAGAGTCCCTTATATAGGGAAAGACATGAGGACGGACACACAAACGATTGCAACATATAAAAAAAATGTTTCCTTTTATATCTAGGCAATAGAGGAGTGATCATGACTAATCGTTACATACTGTTTGTAAAAAGTATTTGTAATAAAAGAATTATTGAAGTCAATCATTAACATGATTATTCAGAAATGTATTTATTTTAGCCAACAAGAACAACACAAATTTTGAATCTCATGTTTATGAAATTTAAATTAAAATGTCTACGGTAACATAAAGACGTACCATTTCTTGGAATCAAAAGATTCCATTGAGCCTGATTAATGATTCTTTTTAATTTCAAGTCCCAAAGAGTGTTGTAGTTTGTATTCAGCGTTGATGGTAGATACGTAGGTGGAAATTCTCTGTCAAAATATGTACGGACTGCTCTAGGTGTCACTCCTTTCAATAACAATGCTAGACGGACATAATTTTCTTCTTCATCAGAAAGAGGTGCCATGGTTTCAGAAACTTGGCTAATGGCCAAGAGAAACCTATATCATCAGGTTTATTATTACTGTATTCCTGAAAAATTAAAGGTGTCAAAAAAAAATATCTAAGGCCACACCAATTTGATTCCTTGTTCGACGGACCCGCCCGCACCTATTTTTTTCAAAACAGAATTTTTTTATTTTTTTTATATTCCCGCTTCCCGCATCCGGAAATGTAATCATGTCCATTTCCCGCACCGTTTTTTTTTTGTAAATATTATAAAAAGATATCAACATTTGTTTTTAACAGGGGCGGGTCCAGGTAAGGGCGTAATGGCGTAAAAAAAAAAAAAAAAAAAAAAAAAAAAAAATATCGTTATAATCTGCTAGTATTGTATTGAATGATGGCAATTTATCATATTCATTAATTAAACACATACTCTGATTTCTTTTTATACGGATTCCCCAATTTGATGGGTCATCATCAACCGTAAAATTTCGTTTTCGGAGTCCGGCGTGTTCGACTCTGCGATTAGTATCCATTATTGTTGATGTAATAAAGAATTCGCAAAGATGTCGATGTCAAAAACAAAACGTCAAAAGACCTTAAAATGGTATCAAGGTGTCTTGGACTTTATTCTTCAGTGTTTATTTGTCTTGTATCATGTGTGTCGTTCAACGAAACCCGAACTTAATCAAAAATAGAGGGATTACTTCATAATTTGATGCTAAATTGTTGAAATTCAGGAGCTTCTGAGCTTCCCCATGGACCCTCAACCGTAATCACGCCTCTCGTTCATAAAATCCTGGCCTAGGTATTGAAATGTTAAGTTACTCCTTATACCCTTGAGTTTAGAATTTCTCGTTATTGGTCTACTGCTGTTAAGATCCATCCAATCATTTTGATATACCATAGACAATTAATGAAGAAAACTCGGCATAAAAAATGTCACACCCTGACACTTTAACTATAAAATATACATGCTCCAAGTCAGGAACCGTTACATTAGTGCAATTCTCTATTATTTTATGTTTTTAAGCCAAAAAAGGTCCAAAAAATTTTTCGCCTAGCTTCGCTCGGCGAAATATTTTATTCTACGCCCCCCCCCTTTCAAATATCCTGGACACGCCCCTGTTTAAAATCACAGTCTAACCCCTATAAAACGATTTTAAACATAAAAGCACCCCACAACACTATGTAAATATCTGTGAGAATATTTGTTTTAACATGAAACCTATTTATCCAAAGGGAGTGCTCCGGTATAAATTTATTACATCGGAAATACAATGTAAAGAACAAAAAATTGGTTCCTTTCCCTCTTACTTATATTCCCTATAAAAATGTTCGTTGCTAGAATAAAGTACAAAGAACTTCTGAAGGATTTGCCTTCAACTGCAATTATATTGTATGCTGGCGAAACAAAACTATTTATAGCCGCTGCATGTTTATGCACCTGTCCTGATTGATTCAGGGGCCTGTCGTTCAGCAGTTATCGTTTGTTGATGTTCATTGGTATTTTCCCGTTTGGATATATAAATTAGATCGTTGGTTTTCCAGTTCGAATTGTGTACGCTAATAATTTTGGGATCCTTTATAGCTTGCTGTTTGGTCTGTATCAAAGCCCAGTGTAAAAGGCCGTACTTTGACCTGTGTTTGTTATTATCAGGTTGAGAACAACCCTCCATCAGACAAGGGGTCATTTTACTGATGTAGAAAAGAAAATAGAAATGCCAAGGATTTGTATAGTTCTTCTATACAAAACCTAAAATGAAAAGTTAGAATTTTGTACTCAAAAAGAAGAGAGTTACATCATATTTTAAACAACTTTTTCTAAAAGAGGGGTCCACTTATTTTGAATAATATTAAACTGTTTGAGTAAATGTGTTAATTTAACATGGTTAAAGTCCAGGAATATTACAAAATTCTTGGACATGTTTTGACCATTTAATACAAGATAGATATATAGTTCTTTGAGAAAATATGAGCCCTTTTGTACAAACAAATATATTATAACTTATATTGATCCCTCATAAAACATGTAAAAGGGATATTTATAACATTAAGGGGTTGCCCCAAAACTGATTATGACTTGGATGGAGAATTGTCTCATTGTCAGTCACACATACATAGACCAGATTTAATTATTTCTTGGTGAACAGGGAAAAAAGACTTCAGAAATTAAAACAATGTCAAAGTACAAGTGATAAATCAAGTTTTAATATCGTCAAAACCTACTATTTTATGTTTACAAAAAAAAAATATAATCGATCGCCTTTACTTTTCAAGCTTCGCCTCAAAAATTTGCAAATTAAATATTTTTTTATTAAAATTTTCAAATCGCTCGCTCGCCCCAAATTTTGGAGTCCAAAAATCCGTAGAACAAGAAATTAAATTGGTGTGGCCTAAGAGTTTAATTATTCTAGAAAAAAACTTCAATAATCTAAAGATTGTATTATCCTTGTCTACGATTTAACGACCACGATACTGAACACATAAAGAAAGTAAATCAAGTTCAAAAATAAGACAGCAGATTCTGACTTACAAACTATTGTGACCGCATTGTTGCCATTATTTCCAAAAATGAAAATCACATAGGGGTAAAACCGATTAAGATTCACTGATATATATAAAATAACAAGAACTATCTTTAAAAAAGATATCCGACGTATTTTAATTTGAGTATTTGTTTAAACCTATCATTTCTATAACCTCCAGAAGCACAATGACTTAATGATCTGAATGTAACTACAAGGAATTCTTTATTAAGTCTGGTTATATTGAGGCAATGATTTATAAGAATATTATGATGACACCTAAACATTTTATTGGTAAAACAATCCAGTGCAAATAACAAGAAACAAATATACATTTACTATACTGTTTATAAATTACATTAAACTTAATTCATAGTTAACAAAGCCCGAAATTTTTGGTAGTATAAGTAGTCTCTTTTTGTTAACATTCACCAAAACCCCGCGGAAATCTCACATGCGTAGGTGCGTTCTAAAAGTCATAGACAAACTATATAATTATCCCGAATAAACAGCTGTCATGGATGCAAAGAGCTATTGGAGAAACAAGAATTTTAATAAAAATATAAATCTTTGTAACACCTAGTTCAAATATTTACAGTTTTTCACTTGCCTTTCATCACGATATAATTTTCGAGAAGTTTTTTCAAACACAACCAAATCACCCACCATGACAGCATTTTGTTCAATCACAGAAAGGATTTTCGAGCATGCGTATTCTGTTGCCATAGTTAAGCGTCCTTAAGTTCAAAGGGCAAAAACCGAAACTATACCGACTACGTCGGAAAAATCTGAAACTGACATTATCAAGATGCTTGATTTCTGAAATGACAACATATGACGTACGCGTGTTTTTCAACAGACTGTTGAAATTCCAATTGTGCCCCTCTTCTTGCCGACTTGCTTCTTTATTATTTTGAGGCTGACTATATACAGGAACTTCGTAGGAAGAAAGATAAGAAGTAAGCAACGTCTATTAACTTTACGTTCCGTTATATACATGATGTTCTCTCACCAAACAATACAAAAAGTGGTGACTATTTTGACCAAATATATCCCATGGAAATAGCGTTAAAGAATACTACAGATACAGCTGACTCTGTCTCATAGCTTGACTTATATCTAGAAAATAACAATGAGTGTCGGTTGAAAACAAAACTTTACGACAAAAGAAATGATTTCAGCTTCTCAATTGTGAACTTTCCATTTCTATGTAGCAACGTCGCAACATCGCCTGCATACGGATTATAGATTCAATAGATATTCCTTGGCTTATATTTCGTATCATGAATTTCTTGATAAAAAGGTTGCTGCTCACAAGGTAGCTATCAAACCAATAGTTCTAAATAGTGAAATTAAAATCATCCCTTCGAAATTCGAAAATTTTACAAACGCCATCGCGAGTTGGTTGAGGGTTATTCGGTTGACGGTTATGGTAATGGAATAACCGTTTCACAGATGATATCAAATATGTGCCGTATGTCGTAAATACCTTTCCATTTTCACGAATGTGACGTACCGAATGAAACCATTTACCGGATTACTCTTTCTGAGTACATAAAATCCCCCCAGTATATGGTAGGGTTTGTGTTGCTTAGTTTTTAGGTTTGTCAGTTGTGTCTTGTGTACTTTTATTTGTCTGTTTGTATTTGTATTTTTTAACAATGGCGTTGTCAGGTAATTTTCAATCTTTGAGTTTGACTGTCCCTTTATTATCATTCGCCCATCTTTTTTTATTAAGTTTGTACGATTGAGTCGATTAATGTAGATGCAGAAGTTCATACTGAAAGCGAAGTAATCCGATCGTATATGTCGGTGCTGATTTTTGTCTACTTTTACTATTTCACCTTTGAGATGGAGCCCTTAAAAATGTTTAATCTACGATAAGGATGCATACCAAGTCACCCCTCTTTCTATGAATTGTTTCCACTCTTCTTTTAAAACTCGCACATCTTATGGAAACATGTTCAGTCTCTTTTCTAAAGTCCTGCCAACTCACCAAACTAATAAATTAAGGTCAAAAACCTATCCTAGATTATAAAAATTAGTGTCTCCTTTCAAGTGCCAACTCTTCAACGAGAAACGTATGCAACTCATTTGTTCTAATCATACTACATACACATAGTAAATATATGAATATAATATGACTCTATCAACACTACGGCAACTTGTTGATTCACATTATCAATCCGAATCGTTATTTTATTTACTGTTCTACAAGGGTCACGGTAAAATTCTACTGTATGATTCTTTTTAGATTAAAACCGAGCATGCAATGCAAAAGTAGTACTCTATTAAGGAAAGATGATTTTCAAATCGCTGCATACACGTTCATTGTGTATATACCTTGAGCGTTCACATCGGTGAATATGATACTAAGTAATATCCTGTAGTTTTAGCTAATAAATTACTTCAGGTAGTTGCAATAAGGAAAAAAAAAGGGAGGTCATAAGTTTAAACGAAATAATATACGACACGTGACTCGATCATTTCAAAGTTTACTTCTTTTGTTACATGGACCTTTAAATACGGATTTTATCGTTATAATAAAGTTATTATTAGACATGTTATATTATAAGATACGAAGAAGACTGAAAAACCTGTCAGACTTCTTTCTAAAATTATAATACTTTAATGGAATATATATGATATATGAAAAAAGAATGGACTTTTGGTTTTTACCTCTCTTTTTTAATATAAATTTGATAATATTAAAGTGAAATAATAACTTTAAATGTTATTGGCAAACTATTATTGATTGTAGTTTCCTCTTGAAAAGACTCGAGTTTTTTGTAACAAAGATAAGAATATGAAGAACAGGAAGTACACTCTTACGATTAATGACGTATATAGATCTTTAAAAGGGGGAAACAAAGGTTAAAGTATTGTTTATGCACTTTCAAATATTTGGCCACGAGCATCACTGAAGAGACATGTATTGTCGAACTGCGTATCTTGTGCAGGAAAATTGGTACCGTATATGTTATCATACAAATTTGCATCCGATGTGTGGCTCATATGTTACGCAGTGTTTATGAGTATATTTGATTCTCTTCATAAAGGTCAAATAATTGTATGACACAAATATAAGGTAGATTATGTCTCAAATTAATGTCTGCATAATGTATTATATGTACTTATATTTAATATCACTAATCAAACTTACCTTCACTTGTGGAAAACGTCGTCTTGTTTAAAAAGAACTTTTACTTTCGTTTCATATTAATTTTCCTGACTGACAACAAGTCGAGACATTTTTACATACGGGTATATTCGTTAGATGATGTCATCTAGTTTTCTGTTAAAACAATCTATTTTTAGAAACTTGTTTGACAGGTTTATCGGTCGTCTATAAATAATCGTCTGGAATTAAATGTCATGGCTAAAAATAACTTGTATGAGAAGTAGATAAAAAGAAATTTGATATTTGAAGGTCCATCAATCAAAATAATTCAGCGTTAATTGATCAATTGATCGATCGTATCGTAAATATTGTCTTTAATGCATGAGCACACAACACAAATCTAGACATAATATAATAATCTAAATATAACTAAGATTCAGCCAAAACGGGGTAAAAATACACCACGGACATGCATGGCTTCGTTACTAACTGATACTTTAATAGCACTAAGAACAAAAATTAAATAAGAAATTATAGATGATAATTCAACAATAAACATCCACCAGGCAAAGAAATGCAATGTGCAAATGGCTCACATATGTTGTAATTAAATATCAATCAGACAATAATCGAGAACCAAAAAGCACTTAAAATTACTTCTAATTCAATAAGGTTGAAGAGGTACTGATTGTTATCAGAATTTCTAAAAGAACATGCGACAAAAACAACGTCTGCTTCCGCACTTAATTCTCAAAATAGTGCTCTTAAAGCTATTAAATACAACAATAAGTTATAAAGTTGTAGACTTTGAACAAGCATATTTCAATATACATGGCAGGGTTACACCTACTGGTTTTAACTCTTTTTTTTATATCTGACCATCCTCATTTAACACTGGAACACAAGGAATAAACACCTTGAATACTATATTTGTTCGTAGATAACGTAGATTTATTGAATTCGTTAATGATATCATATCAGTAAGCAAAAAAAACCTAAATGATATTGGTTTCTTTATAATTGTATAAACGGACTGCTGCTTAAAGGTCTATTATATATCAAGTCAATACCCAAGCTGATAATGCCCAAATTAATAGTTAACAAGCAGAGGTATCGATCAAGTATGACTGTTACGATGAACAATAATTGTGTAGTTGTCGTGATCTGATATGTTTA
Organism: Mytilus galloprovincialis; assembly: GCA_037788925.1. Taxonomy (NCBI): domain Eukaryota; kingdom Metazoa; phylum Mollusca; class Bivalvia; order Mytilida; family Mytilidae; genus Mytilus; species Mytilus galloprovincialis. Next base: position 83,899,526 of record CM075338.1, read on the forward strand.
AAAAGTTCGTCTTGATTCTTGATTCCACGTGTGGAGCAGGATCTGCTTACTCGCCCAGAGCACCTGCGATGACCCTTAGTTTTTGGTGGGGTTCGTGTTGTTTATTCTGTAGTTTTCTATGTTGTGTCATATGTACTATTATTTGTATGTTTTACATTTTCATTTTTTTTGCCATAGCGTTGTCAGTTTATTTTCGATTTATGTGTTTGGCTGTTCCTCTGGTATCTTCCGTGTCCCTCTTTTAAAAAGGATTCTATGTGGGTCTTTTGATACACATGTCAACTGATATGAAACATCTTTAAAGCTGTTGCTCGATTGAACTGAATCTAAAAATAAAGAACATGTTTTGCTGTTCTTTTAACACTTCTTGGTCATATAATTCTTAACGCGTGGATTTTTGTTCAAACATCTCTAGCTTTCAAATTTTTATGTTTGAACGTTATTGATGACGGATTATGAAAAGAAACCGCTTCCTTTCCTCTTCTGTAACTTCTTTAATTAATTAAACTCTCAGGTTGCTTTCCCGTTGGGTACTTATTCACTTATTGTGCAAAACGTTGCACCTTTTTTTTCCGACTTGTATCTTTATTCATATGCGGCTGACTTCATACAGGAACTTCTTATGAAGAAAAATATAGAGATGATGTTCTCGAACTGTCTCCTTTTCACGAATGTGACCTACCGAATAAGACATATTACTTCGTTTGTACCAACATAATCAAAATTATGAACGCAATGGGTGCCACATGTCGGGAAGTATCTGCTTACTATTCCGCATTACGTGAGATCACCTCTAGTTTTTTAAGGGGTTCATGTAACTAAATCTTTTGTGTCTCTATGTTGAATTTTGTGTACTAGTGTTAGTCTGTTTGTCATTATTTTTCCAGTCTTGTAAAAGCGTAAGAAATAGTGGCTATTAGTCGTCAAGCATTTATGAATGTTCAGGAAAAATTGAGATGTCGACTTTATGACCATACTTTATTAATTTTATCAATCAATTGCAATCTGAAACCGACATTATCATGATGCTTGATTTCTTGAATTCTTGTTTGACAACATATTTTTATACGTTCAGAGGAAGTGTTTTTCAACAAACTATCGGCATTCCAATGGAAACGAATTATTACCCTCTTTTTGCCGACTTGTTTCCGTATAATTATGAGGCTAACTTAAACAGGAACTTTTTTGGAAGAAAGATAAGAAGTTAGCAATATCTTTCAACTATACGTTCCGCTATATTGATGATTTTCTTTCACTAAATAACTCAAAATATGGTAACTATGTGGAATGCATCTATCCCAATGAACTAGATATAAAGGATAAAACAGATACAGTTACGTCGGCCTCATATCTTGACTACATCTAGAAATTGACAATGATATTACTCGATTTATTTCACTTGACTGGGCGGAGTTTAACCGGTTCGCTCATAATAAACCAGTCCATCTATAGATAGGTGTTTTAGGATAAACTCATCTATGAAGTGTCCAGTCATTCTTTTGTAAATTTCTTTGTTGACACTGATTAGAAATCAGTAATAATTATAACGGCAATCATTCTAATCACACACATCTTTAAGTAGACTGTCCTTATGCAAATTAAAACGTAATCTCCGCCCGATCAGTTGAAATAACATTGGTAATAGGCGAGTGATAATCAGACCTAAACAATATTGTTAATGCACCTATCTAACACACAGCTATATTATATATCATTAAAATTATTTTTTTATACATTGACATGTTAAACGTACATAAATTTTGCAATGTGACAACAGAAAATAAAGCTAAAATAAAGCATGTAATTTTTTTACGCTTCAGCACTGTTGGTCATTTTTCAATTTGGAATGATTTCTCGATTTTTATTTAATTTTTACAAAAATTGCACTGTACGATTTTTTTACGACCGACCAAAAAAGGAAGTTCAGATTTATACTATAACATATAAAATCACCTGTGTGTTAAGTGGGTGCATTAAAGTTACTAACTAAGCATCTTTTCTGAAAATGTCACTCGCCTATGAGGGTCGATTGAAAACAAAACTTTACGACAAAAATGATGAGTTCAGCTTTTCAATTGTGAAATTTCTAAGTAATAGCAACATTCAAGCAGCACAAGCATACTGTGTTTATTTCTCCCAATTGATACGATATTCATGTGCTTGAATTTCCTATAATAATTTTCTTGAAAGAGGGTTGTTGCTCAATGCTCTTCAACTTCGTACCTTATTGAGCCTTTTTAAATTTTTTGGATTCGAGCGTCACTGATAAGTCTTTTGTAGACGAATAGCGCGTTTGGCGAATACACGAAATTTAGTCCTGGTATTTATGATGAAATTATTGCTCACAAGGAAGCTATTAAATGAAGAGTTCCAAATGGTGAAGTTGGAATCAACTCTTCATTAATTTTACGGACGCCATTACGAGTTGGTTGATCATTTCCCAAATGATATCGGATATATTCCTTACGTCGTAACTACAATCCCCTTCCCTTACATGGACATGACATACTAAATTAGACTACTTATCGGGTTTGTTATCTCATAAACAGCACGACGGGTGCCACATGTGGAGCAGGATCTGCTTACCCCTCCGCAGCACCTGAGATCACCTCTAGTGTTTGGTGGGGTTAATGTTGTTTATTCTTTAGTTTTTGTATGTTGTGTCATGTGTACAATTGTTTGTCTGTTTGTCTTTTTCATTTTTAGCCATGGCGTTTTCAGTTTATTTTTAATTTATAACTGTCCTTCTAGTATCTTTTGTCCCTCTTGCAAATATGCAATGTCTATGACACATTAATCAGAACACGGACTTATGTACGCGCGATTTTTCTTCGGATAATGCTTGTCAAAGTCAGGAATATGATAATTGTATAACAGTTGATTTATATATTTTAGGATTCGGTGATATATTTTTTATGGACTTTCCATTGTCTTCATTTAAATGTACCTCAATTTTGTTTGTGGTTTTACATGTTTAATGGTTGTTTTGTTTAAAGATATTGAATTGTATAGTATATCAATATCAAGTTTGTTTTTTCAACGTTCATACATACATACATAAACAAACAAATATACAACTGAACATATGCTCCGTGTTGAAGGCCGTACTTTAACCTATAATGGTTTAATTTTTAAATTGTTATTTGGATGGAGAGTTGTCTCATTGGCACTCACACCACATCTTCCTATATCTATATATCTGAAATAGATATGTTTAAATTGATTGTATAATGTCCAAAGTCACCGTTTTTCTATTTATTCCTACAATATTACGTGCAGTACATGTATAACTCCCATGATCAGTATATGTTACACGTTGTATCAAAAGTCCATTTTCTCTGACTTGCAATCTATGATTGTTCGATATTCTACTTCCGTTTACTGTCCACGTGAAATAAGGCAGTGGATATCCGGTAACGTGACACGGGATGAGTAGGTTTGTTTTATTTGTTGCATACCAATGATTGGCTGAATTCTGGATCAAAGGCGCCTCTGAAAAAAAATCAGATATAAATTGGATTTTAAATGACATATATTACTTCAATAATAAACAAGATAGTACGGCTACATTATACTAAATTCAGCGCAATATCGAAGGCTGAATTATTTGAAAAGTTGTATTACCATGCAACTATCATAATATTCAGAACAAACATTTGTTATGTGCTACTTTTGGATATATTTTATAGATTATATGACTTTAAACCCCCCACCTCCGGTTTAATCCAACATGGCAACATGGCGAACATTGAACTTAAACAAACGTATTTTTTAGGAAGGTATTTGAAATGTGTATTAAGGTATTACTACTATCAGTATATTGCGCAGAAAGTTTTCGTTGGATCTCCTCATGGATACATTATATAGAACATATGCCTTCAACCTGTAGAGTTTTAAATTGATTCATTAATAAAATAAAGTCACTAAAGTACTAAAAAATCTTTATAATTACTACTTTATGACTGCAAATACATGTTTATTTACAATCACCACCACGAGTACATGAAGCAGTGCACTGTAGAACTGATATGCCACATTTACAAAGACCATGTCATCTCTTCTTACATTTATAATGTACAATCTCCTCACAAGATGAAAAAGCCTCACAAAGAGTTGTCCAAAATGGCTCCCATGGATCATATTTGTCTTTTCGACATTCGTTAACGTCTGGACAATTTAGCAAAGGAACCAATTCAAAGCATGTTACTCATTCACACCCGTCATGGTAATCATTATCAAAATCAATATCTGGTGATTTTGTCTGATCAATCATCTTTCTAAATTTTAAAGTCACATCTTCAAACGACATCCATATCACCCACGCAGTCTTTTTTCCTTATCAAGTATGCGTGAAATCGCTCTGTGCGAGGTGCATTTGAAAGGTTATGGAAAATCATAAATCTAAAGCTTTTCTCAAACACAAGCTAACGTTCGTCCTATTTCACGGAATAGCGAAGCAGCAATGACAGCAACATGAGTATCGACTGTTCGAATCATTACTCATTTGCATCAGACACATGCATCATGATTCTAGTGTAGATATAACATAGAACACTAAATAATGGGCAACATGAACACCACAAAAAAACTCGGGATGATCTCAGATGTTCCCGAAAGTTAAGCAGATTCTGCTCTACATTTGGAACCCGTCGTGTTGCCCATGTTTATACAAACCCAGGAAATAGTATGATTCGGTAAGTTACATTCGTGAAAAGGGAAGGTGATTGTAGTTATGACGTAGGAAATCATGATGGGAAATACAAGCGCGAAAATATCGTCTCAATTTGGAGATATATACTTCGTATGCATGTGCTGCTGGAATGTTGCTTCATAGAAATGGAAAGTTTACAATTCGCTGAAATCATCTCGTTGGTGATGCAAAATGCAATATACTAAGTCTAGTGTAAAGGGGTCGAGCTTGGAATGGGCTCCTATGCTATCCAGTCCAAGCCCCAATGGATGACAAAGGGACAACGAGAATCCTTTGGAACCCTTTTACAACACTTTTTCCGATGGCTCATCATCTGGTGAGGAGCTTGTACATTATGGATGTGGGAAAGGATGCAGCGGTCAGCGTAAATGAGGAAAATCGGATCTCCGGTGTACCGCTTTGTGTGCTTGTGACACCTGCACTAGTTTCTATCAATTGCAAGACCCATTATATGTTGATTGTATGTCTTCCCATGGATAGAAACAAGTGCCTGTTGATTGTGGTGGTAATTTTGAATAAATATGTATTTGTGGCAGAAGATTGAGGATCCATTTGTTCATCAGGAAGGGTGATTCATATTATATGCACTTTTGGGTATCATAATTTAAAATCTTTGTTTAGGTTTGTATAAATATGTTACACTCATGCACTAAAGTCTTTTGAATACAACTGTATTGTAATTATATTTTGATTGTGTCTTATATCGTTACATATGAAGGAATCGATATGATATAATGAGGCAAATGACTAAAGCTACTTTTAAAATAAGGTGATATCAGTCATGTCAGTGGCAATGGATATCATACAGTAGTCTAATGGATTACTGTTGGTTAATTTATTTTCGTGGGTGCCAATTTTCGTGGATTGCAGAAAACGTTATTTCGTGGTTTTGCATACGACCAGATTAAAAAAAAATATTTCGTTGAACATTTAAATTCGTGGATCACCTGTATTCACGAACACCACGCAAATCGGTATACAACGACTAAAAATGAATGCACAGTATGACGCTGTATGTATTGTGAGTGAGGACGTCTAGTGGGATTATGACGCTGTATGTATTGTGAGTGAGGACGTCTAGTGGGATTATGACGCTGAATGTATCCTGAGTTGGGACGTCTAGTGGGATCATGACGCTGAATGTATCGTGAGTGGGGATGTTTTTTGTTAATAAAAAGTGCACATAAATATTTATTTGTTTGTTGTAGCTACTTGCAATCATACAAAAGTATGTAATAACTTATAAAATTTATATAAAATTTCTCAAATTTCTTATTTTAAAAAAAAAACTACTTTACATTTAAGCGTAATGATTTCAAACTATGTGCTTGATTGGTGTTTACATAGTTTACTTACCACTGCATTTGCAATCACGTGACTCATTATCTGGACATATGTGGGTACTACACAGCAAAAAGTGCAACGCATGTTTTACGTACGTTTTAAAAAACGTCTGTAAAACGTACGTTTTACGTATGGAAAACGCATGTTTTAGCCAACATGCGTTAAACGCCTGTACCAAAACGGGTGTTTTACGCCCGTTTTGAAACGGGCGTAATACATCACGTACGTAAAACGTATGTTTTAAAAACGCACGTAAAACATATGTTTTACGTGTGCTTTACGTGCGTTTTCATTATATATTTTTGTGTTACGCAGCCTTTTTTTTCTCATATTAAAAAACTCATTTTATAACTTCAGGAGAATTTTACATCAAATTGAACATGTTTTTCACAATTTATTTCCATCGCTTTTTATTTTCTAGAGAGTATATTTATAAATAGTGTATAAGCTGACAAAAAAATTAGAACTGTTACAGCATATAAATATGAAAACATGAATATTTGCATAATGGTTAAAATTATCTGTTCATGCTAAGCCTCTTTAAGCTGATAAAATGATAAAGCACAGTTTCCTCCTTTAATAAGCTATATTGTATGTATATATGTCTCTGGTATTATTAAACTTAAAATTTACACATTAAATGTAGTCATGCATGTGAATATAGAATTTTAAAAATGCATGTGCAAATTTTCTCAGAAGTAATCTTATTGGCAATCATACCACATCTCCTTATTTTTAAATGAATAAAAAAAAATCAATGTGAAAAGGTGAAACATTCATGTATTTACAATGTATGTCTTTGATACAAGTATGAAAATATCATCTTATCATATCTTTTTGTTTGAAAGGAATCATTTCCACTTAAGGTTAGATGTAACTGCTGAGGCAATGGGAGTTAATTTAAAATAATAGTTTCTATAACTGATTACAAAGTATACTCATATTTAGATAAATTTGATTTATTTCCCTTGTCCACCCCCCCCCCCCCCCCCTCCATTTTAAAGTATTGAGCAATTAGAATATTGCAATGAAGAAAGAATGGCCAAAACACTAAAAATATATGTACTATCATGACTTCAACAAACTGTAACACACAACACATAGCTGTATAATACAATATATGTATCTTTTAAAAAATATATGTCTCTGATAAGTCAGGTACTACAACAGTTTTCACCCTCTTACAGTGTCTTAGCCTTACTCAATCCTGACCTTATGATTAAGCAACTGGCTTAATTACCATTTTAACAATATATTTATACACTCACTAATCAGAACAAAATAATGTTCACTGTTTTATGTAGGAAGCATGACAGAGAGCATCCCAACTTGAATTCTGTTTTCTTTCAAAGGGATAAATTGGTACAGGGGAGCGAAACATAGCCTCTACCTATACATTGAATAATAATACATTGCTACTATTTCGTTGAGTGTATTTTCTGTGTTATATTATTTTATTTTATTATTTTTATAACACTTGTTACATATCTTTACTGTGTGTGTATTGCATATGTTATTGTTTATAATAATATTGTCTGTATCATATGCCCTCCTGGGGCCCTAATTTGGTAAAATAAAAAATATTCTATACATTTTTACATGCAGAGAAAGGTATTAGACGAACACAATATTTTCTTTGACTGTAAAAAATAATTCGAAAAGGAATAAGTAACCAAAAATTAAAGGAAATTCACAAATTATCGCCAAATTAATTACCATTGAAACCATATTTGAAAAAGATATCTATTTATAATAAATCACAGATGCTGTTAAAACCTGACTGACTGTGTGACCGGGCTGTGTAAATAAATGAATCAGATATTTATAAGTTATTATGAAATTTTGAAGTCTACGCTAAAGGTCTTATTCAATAAAATACGTTTGAGAATATATCTTTGTTGTTCAGTAAGCACTTCCCCCTAATCCGCCTTTGGTTTTTCAAATCTATTCTCATTTTACAGTAAAATGAGAATAGAAATAGCAGCAGGGATCAGAAGGACACTTGGATGTGATATTTCCATGGTCATATGTTGATTTATTCTGTTTATAATCACAGTTAGTAAATATATTTACCGGGGATGGGGGGGGGGGATGATTCATTATTTACGTTGGCTGGTCTTCTGAAAGGTCTAAAATTCTGGGACTATAGTCCCAGAATATTTGCAGTAATTTCTTTTATTATTGTGGGGGGAAGGGGGCTTCGGTCTCATTTACGTATTAACCACATTATGATACTTTGTATTTCCTTTTATTCATATTTCTAATGAAACTTTTAGTATGGCAATTGTCTCACTTTCATAAAAAGAGTGAAGACAGTTGGCAAATGCATTGTGATATATATTTTCCTTCAATTTTATATGTTAAGCGCTTAGAGTATTATGAGGGTGGTAAAGGGGGGGTGCTTGCACGAAAAAAACGTGAAATAAGACATAATTTCACGTTGAACGTGAAATAATATCTGTAATGAACGTTGCACGAAAAGTAAACACTTTTATTTGAACCTTTGGTGACTGAGTCACTGTCTTCTTGTATATATTAACTCTTTGTTTTACTTGATATTCCCGATTTAGTATACACATTTATGACATAATTGGTTTACGGTTTTTAAAAAAGTATTTCTTGACGATCCCTGCCAAGTGTACAGAAATTATCAAAGTATTTGCAATTAAATAGTGCCCGGGCGGATCCAGGGGGAAGGGGGTTGGAATCACCTTTTTGATGATCAATGAATTTGAATGGGACATATGGTTAGAACCCAACCCCTTTTATCCATGACTGGGCCTGAAAAAAATTGGTAACATGGATCCGCCCCTGCTTAATCAGTCAAAAATAAGAGGACTGGAGGTCACATGAAACATTGTTTTGCCTTTCAGTCCAGTTCACCTTCATGACCATCCAGTAATTTAAACATATATATATATATAGACACTGATTGCTATTCTTTATTTTTATCTTTATTCATTTTGTCTCAATTAAAAACGAATGAGGGTGATATTTTAAATAGTTCTTAATACGATGGCATAGAGGTCATATATATGCCCCCTTTGATTTGAAAATAAAAACCATTTTTAACATAAAATCCGTTAATACTTTGTTCTTCTACAATGTCTCCGCTTCTGTTCCTGTCATACAAAATATCCTGTTAATATTGATAGTAGACTTAGATGTCTCCATAAAGCCAGAAATTTTGGTCTTTATATAAGGCTATGGCTTTGACAGTCAAATAGCAAAATAAATCTCAACTTTATAATCATTTTGGTTTTAGGGGGTCGTTGTTATGAGCCCCATGTACCCATATTCTAGATATATGCTTCTTGATCTTATAATTTGACAATATGGAAATTTTGAAAGAAAGAAATTTTTCGTCTTCACTCCCCCCCCCCCCCCCCCCCCTAAATATCAAATGGTAGCTCCATAAGTATCATGATGCTTTTGACAAGTATCATGGTAATTGAACATTTAGAGCATATTGATTGTTAAAATCATAACATCGGATGGAAAAACTATAACGAACGCCAATCATATTGTTTTGCTAAGCATGAGTCTTCATTTCAGAATCTGGGATCGTGAGGGCTTGTTGAAATTTATGTATCTTGGTGCATGTATATGTGAATTCAAAACTATATAAAGTCAATAAGAATGCATCTTGAGCAGTGCAAAAAAAACACAGAAGGGTGTGACAACATTTTTGTCAATAAGAATGCATCTTGAGCAGTGCAAAAAAAAACACAGAAGGGTGTGACAACATTTTTGCCTAAAAATATACCCATTTTAATATAACATGCACTGACTTTCAGTACCTATAGCTACATGTATACAAATATTTAAGAAAGAATGACCTGTATGCCAGAGACATAAGTATTTTTAATTAATCTGCACAACCCAATCAACTGACTTTGAACATGGAAATTTCGTGCAAATCAGTCGATTTATCAGTTAAACCCCTGTGATTGATCCTTTCGGGGTCCGGGAATCTTTTTTTTTTATTTCGGGATGTCGGGGTTTTGAATTTCTTTAAATTCGGGACCTCATCAGTATTTCATGTTTTTAAGCCTGGGATTTCAGGATGATGATCGCTCCAACCCCCACACTCACTAAAAATTCATAAATATGCAGCTAATTTCTGGAGTTTATTTGGGATCTATTTGTAAGGTTAACTTACGAATGAATACATCATGAACCATAATTTTAGCACTTTACATATTAATTTAAAGTGAAACCTCCCCCCCCCCTTTATTAGTTTTTCAGATAAACGAAGTCGAAGGTGTCAAGACAGGTGCAATTTTATAAATACAATTGAGAATGGAAATGGGGAATGTGTTAACGAGACAACAACCCGACCATAGAAAAAAACAACAGCAGAAGGTCACCAACAGGTCTTCAATGTAGGGCGAGAAATTCCCGCACCTTCAGCTGGCCTCTAAACAAATATATAATAGTTCAGTGATAATGAACGCCATACTAAACTCCAAATGTACACGAAGAAACTAAAATTAAAATAATACAAGACTAACAAAGGCCAGACGGGTTCCTGACTTGGGACAGGCGCAAAAATGCGGCGGGGTTAAACATGTTTATGAGATATCAACCCTAGCTCCCCCTATACCTCTAGCCAATGTAGAAAAGTAAACGCATAACAATACCAAGAAATTGTATTTATTCAGTTCAATTTTAAGAGAAGTCCGAGTCTGATGTCAGAAGAGAGGGGGGATAGGAGGGGTCCCGAATTTAAATAAAATAAATCCCGATGTCCCGAAATCCGAAAAAAAAAAACGATTCCCGGATCCCGAAAGGGTCAATCCCGAAATCCCGAGCTTAAAAACACCCGATCCCGGTGTCCCGTTCAATTCAAGAAAAGTAGTCTGAATAAAAAAATATTAATTACAGTTCAAAAATCGTTCGTAATTGTGTCCGGTGATTTAGTATCATACCATCATAACATATATATGAGAAGAACCTAACCCGTGTCATGCCGTTATTCTCAACGATATATTTTTTTATCAGTTTGCAAATTTCCGAGGCCAGACTGGCAGTCATTCTTATTTTGAAAAGGCAGTATTAATAACGACAGAACTAATAATATACTCAACATTGAACATGCGTCAGCGGGAACCAGTAACGTAATCGGGATATTTAGTCCGGATTCGGTTTTCCTTTTTTTAGATGTTATGACGCAGACGACAAGGACGCTGGGTGCGATTGTTTATGAGAAATATTGACTTGGAGAGACGGACATTTGAATTAAAACAAATGGAATAAGATATGCAAACCAAGCAGAGGCGGATTATTTTCCGAGAAGAAGGTCGCTTTACAGCTTCAAAAATGGGGACGACTTGTCAAACAGTCAACGAAACAAGAGGCAGATTCAGATAACTTATTTTGGTAAATAATTAATAAATGGGTAGATCACTCAGATCGCTTAAACAAACACACTACATATATTAAGTATGTTGAATGCAATGTTGAAACGTTGCTAATCAGCGTTGCCATATATTTATATACAAACAAACAAACATTCATAGCAAGACCGTTGAGTCAACGATGTCAAGCCCGTTCGTCCTTGGCTTATTGACCCCTTATTGCATGACAATTTTGCCATGTGTTCGTTCGCCCTACTGTTTTTAAAAACGAAACAAATATATTTAAATGGCATAAAGGTTTTATAAACTGAATCAGATATTATATGAAAAATAGTAGGGATCTAGCAACCATTTTACTTCAAAGGTAATGACTATATAAAAAAAAAGGTTTTATTTATTTAAATTAATATATGAAAATAAAGGGTTGGGTAACAGAACCCCATCAGCATTAAGTAGCTTCCCATACTAATTAAATTAGCCTTTCCCCAGTAATCTACAGGCCAGGAGCTCAATTTTTGAAATTTTTTAGTTAGATTCTGTTGGCCCGTAGTGTAGAAATGATTTTAACAGGCCTGAGTGAGAGCAATTTTACTAGCCTGGGCTGCCACTCAGCGTGAAGACTGCTTCAGTGGCGGATCCAGAAATTTTCATAAGTGGGGGCCCGCTCCAGTCACGCTTCAGTGATTCCCTAAATCCGCCTCTGTGCTTCCCCACTCCCCACCCCCAAGATTAATTGTCTTTGACTTTATTCAAGATAAAATGTATGAATTAGTTACAATGTACAATGGCATAGTTGACTGAGTTGTAGCACTAGACATAGTTAATAGACACTAAAATTATAAAAGATTTAGATAATACATGTTTACAGAAGGGGGCAGGACCTTTTTCATGTATTTAAGCCCTGGATTTCAGGATCATGACTCATTCGACCCCCCTCATTACATGTTTACTAAAAATTATAATTTAAGAATATAAAATCATGAATATTGTCATGATATTTTGATAATACAATGTACATGTACGGTACCATATATGAATAGAATCTGATGTGTCAGCATAGTGGTGGATCCAAGGGGAGGGTTCCGGGGGTTGGAAACCCCCTTTTTTTTGGTCGATAAATGCAATTGAAATGAGACATATATTTGGCACCCCCCCCCCCCCTTTTAAAATGGCTGGATCTGCCCTGCAGTGGTTGTCCTCTGTTTATGTAGTTATACCCCACGCAATATTGCGTATAATGTTTTTGACCCGTCAGTCCTGTTTCTTGTCATAGCAACTCCTCTTGAACCAAACAACATAATTTCACGAAACCTTTTTAGATAATTAGGACATAATATGTAGATGTGCATATCAACAGGAAATTACGATTCTTTTTTTTTTTCAAGAAGTTGCGCCCCTTTGAACTTTTTTGCTTTAATGTACATTGTACTACTGCAACATTTGTCATCGCAACTCCTCTGAAACCACACAACTGAATTTCATTAAACTTTGTAGATAATAAGGACATACAACGTAGATGGGCATACCGACATGAAATTACAATTTAATTTTTTTCCAGGAGTTACGCCCCTTTGAACTAATTTGCTGTAATATACTACTGCAACAGTTCATCATCGCAACTTCTCTGAAACCATACAACAGAATTTCATGAAACTTTTTAGATAATAAGGACATACTCATAATGTAGATGTGCATATTGACAGGAAATTATGATTCAATTTTTTTTTCTCATACTATTTTCTCTTCTTATCTAATTTCTCCAATGACAATGTGGGGACGTACATGTAGGGTATGTGGGCCCGCTCACTAAGGTTCTTAATTCATATATGTTTCTCAATTCTCGTTTTTATATAGATTAAACCATTGGTTTCCCTGTTTGCATGGTTTAACACTAGTAATTTTTGGGGCCCTTTATAGCTTGCTGTTTGGTGTGAGCCAAGGCTACATGTTGAAGGATGTACCTTTACCTATAATGGTTTACTTTATTTTTCATAAATTGTAAATTGGATGGAGAGTTTTCTCATTGGCACTCATACCACATCTTCCTATATCTAAAGATTACATACCACATCTTATTTATATATATATATATGCTATGTAACTACTTGGACTATGGATATTGGATACCTGATTGATCATATGCAGTCTCGTTATATTGTTTCGTAATCCAACATAAGTTTGTCTCGACTGAATATTATGAAAGTGCTACTACATATATACATTGTACACAATGCTTATTACCACAAAGCACAGATTGAGGTTGAAATTTCGTGGAGTCAAAGAGATATGCCCCATTATTAGAAAAAATGGCTGAATCTAGTTTCTGTTCTCTATCTTAAGTATGTCTCATACAAATGTTTAAAAGTTATGCTTATAATCACAAAATGAATCCTGCATCTGTATACATGTATGTTTACAAAATTGCAATGCCAAAAGCAATAACATTTTGAAGTTTAAACCTTTTTTAGAACTGTCAAATTGATATAAATCTAAAAAAAGATACCATACTAATTTCAAAATTAGCAGATGCAGCATGCAATATGAATGCCAATGTCACACACACATGACATTGGCAACTATCCACCTGATGGTCAAGTAAATTTTGTAAAAATATTTGCAGATTATGCAAATTATTTGTACATGTATGCATGAAAATTAAGTATATTTTTTTTATTTTTCAGTGCCAATCACTATTCCAACAACTGAATATAAATGGGTAAGTATTAGATACTGTTTTGTAGCAAACAATTATAAGCTGTAGCTATCAACTTGTCATGTATGATGTACATGTACATTGTAAATTCTCATAATGACATTTCCACTTGGTGATTGAAAAATGTGTCATTTTGCCTGCATCAGAAGAAGGGGTAAACAAACAAGATAAATAATTGGTCAGCCTATACTTGCCATGGCCTTGTGTTGGCACGTCAACAACATAAAAAAGAAGATGTGGTATGATTGCCAATGAGACAACTGTCCACAAGAGACCAAAATGACACAGACATAAACAACTATAGGTCAACGTACGGCCTTCAACAATGAGCAAAGCCTATACCCCATAGTCATCTATAAAACGCCCCGATGTTTATGTTCAAAAAGACAAGATCAACAAATAGGTCATAAGGTCAAATAGCTGGAATGAAAATTACCTTAAAATCATGCATCATATCAGCAATTTGGGGAAAACTAGCGATAGTTGGTCGTTAAACTATATACTGAAAAACTTGTTTAACTTCAAATTTGATTGCAAAGTCAACCAATACTATAGCTTAACAGCACAAAAATTGTCTTGCCAACTCCTTCCATGAGTTGTTAATCTTAAAAAGAATGGTCATGATGATACAGAAAAATTAAAAGAGACATTCAAAACTTACAAGAGGAAGTGAAACTTATGTCTTACAAAACAAAAAAACAACCATAAGTCCACACACCACTATTTAGAAAACTAATTATAAAAGACTGAACAACAGTAAACCACCAAAAACAAGAGGCGACATGTTTAATAGCAGATTCACAATCACGTAAATAAGTATTGTTGACCCTGATTCCGTGCCATAGCCACACATATACATGTATATACTATTTAAAGACTGTAACAGTTAAACATAAACTTCATAATCATCTATTTAAGGGAGGGTAAAAAAAATCTAAACTTTTTTAATATACTAATTTATATAAAACTATTATTATTTTTACTTTCTTAGGTTTATCAAATATGTTCTTTGGTGTATGATCAGATCCTGTATACACTACCAACAATTTGACTAGCGTTTACATGTACATTAAATGCCGCTATAAAAACAGTACTTTTAGGAAACATTACTAATCAGTACATTAAATGCCGCTATATAAACAGTACTTTTAGGAAACATTACTAATCAGTACATTAAATGCCGCTATATAAACAGTACTTTTAGGAAACATCACTATTCAGTACATTAATTTTTATATCATTTTCAGTAATGTTGGGAAAAAGTTGATTACAGTACTGAAAATTACAGTCATTTTTCAGTACTGAAAATTTCAGCCATTTTTCAGTACTGAAAATTTCAGCCATTTTTCAGTACTGAAAATTTCAGTCATTTTTCAGTACTGAAAATTTCAGTCATTTTTCAGTACTGAAAATTTAAGTCATTTTTCAGTACTGAAAATTTAAGTCATTTTTCAGTACTGAAAATTTAAGTCATTTTTCAGTACTGAAAAATTCAGTCATCTTTCAGTACTGAAAATTTAAGTAATTTTACAGTACTGAAAATTCAATCATTTTTAAGTACAGAAAGTTGTAGTCAAATTCAAGACCTAATAAAAAACTCGGTTATGCTATCACAAGGGGCCCTATCACAAATATCATTAGCCCCAAAGGTGAGTTGGGAATAGAAATATGCTTACTTGGTCCTGTTCCGACCGGCAGTAAAAAGCTTGTTAAAGTGGGGCGTCCGTCTGGCTGTGAAAGATGTATCAAGTTTGCAGCTACGTCCTGTCAGAATGCATGTATCGAGGTTTAATCCAATGCCTCGAGTAAAGAGAGTGACAAGATCTCTGCACGTTAAGAACCCTTGCAACAACTCTTCTTGTTGCATGGTGAAATTTCTGTCCCTTACTTATATACCTTTATTTTCCAGTGGAAGTCGAAATTCCCCATGATCATCATCGGGATGGGCCTCTATTATTACAAGACCTACTAGTACCTGTTGTATTTATTGTTAACTTGTTCTCGTCCAGAACCATCGTGAAATATTTGCCACTGGACATAAAGCAATCAACAATCAATAAAAATTAATCATCAACAAATATTATAAGTTGGTTTGGGATAAAAACAAGAATTTTATTTTAAAACTCTATGGCTATATGTATTCTTTCATTTCAACACATTAATACATTAAAGAGGATTCTTTTGATGAACTGTATGACCACATTGTTTATGTGCCCGTTTCAAGCCACGACTTCTCATTTTTGATTGTCGTTATTTGTTGTATGTCATAATTGGTGTTATTCAATGTTTTTAGCGTAAACCAGTGCGGGTTTTTTTTCCTGACGATTAGTTTCGCTAGTTATCAAGATGACTTTTACAGCTTTCCATGCGCAATGATGTTTTCATTGTTGACTTATGTGAAAGGCGGAAAGGAGCTGTCATAAAAACAGTCAAATTCAATCGCATTAGCAACAAATACAAAACTATCAGACAGGGGTCACCATTACAGTTTTTCAATATTAAGCAGTCAGCACCATACAAAAAGTTCTGAATAGCTCCGAGAAAAAAAATAGATGTCATCTAGATGTAAAGCACAATGTCAGAATATCGTTCATCAAACTAAATGTATAACTACACAAAGACATATCTATAACATGACTTTGTCCGACTTGGGACAGAGGTGCATATAAATATGGCGGGTTAAACCGATTTTGTCGACGTCTGACGTTGAACATTATGGTTATTTATATAGTATCCTTGTTCTGTTGTTGTTAGTTGGGAGGCATACCACATCTCCTTGTTTTATTAATAGAACTAAATATGTAGATTATATATATGCAGTCGTCTATATTAAAACTGATGCTCTTTCATACTTTCTTGTAGCACTTGAAATGCAATGAGATTGACGTCTTTAATATAGTTCACGTTTCTCCTATAGATAGAAAAGATTCTTTTGATACCATGACAGTTTGTTTTCAGTAATAATTTAAAAGTAATTTAAAAGAATAAGCACACGTTTCAAGATATTTTTATAACATTAACCTTGGATCAAGTCAGGAACCTGTAGTCTAGTGGTTGTGGTTGGTTCATTTCGGTCATATTTATTGTTTGTAAATTGTTTTGTTATACATGTACATTAGGCAGTTAATATTCTGATATGAATTGTTTCATATTCATATTTCACATGTTTAAACCTTTTATAGCGACTTTTACTCACTCTATGAAGGTCGTACAGTCGACTACAATTGCGTATATCTACCTAAAACTTTGGTGAATTATTATAGTTGTATCATTGAAAATTATAACAACATTTCTTATTTTTACCAACACTGATATTTTCTATTCAACGGCAAGAAAATAGAACTTTTTGCTTCGTATTGTTCTTTGTGTGAGTTTAATATAGCATAAGAATTTTGACAGCAGTAGATTTTGAATGAAAAGTCTGGACTAATTTTTAGGGTAGTAAGGCAGAATCCAATTAAAATACATAATTCTAAATATGAAAAGAAATGTTAGTTAAATCTCCACAAAACAGTAACACTTCTATAAAAGATATTTCAGTCTATTACTAATTGGAGTCTTATTCGGTTTTCTTCATCTTTTACGTTACAAGTAAAAGAGTGTTCAATTGCAAAAAAATGATTTTTTTTGTCCTTGACCTAAAGCACTTTCAAAATCACGGTTAGTGTAAAAGATCTAAACTACAGACAAATTTTCTACCTATGAACCCAAAGTGAATCGATCTATCACATGATTTTTTTTAATTGGAAATGAACACGAATCGAGTCTTCACAAGAATTTAACAGTAACTGAACATATTGTAGATAATATTATAGAAAGTAAATATGACTTTTTTTTTGGTCGTGAGCATGTTTTATACAACCTTTCTTTATTTCTTTTTTGTTGTTCAAATTTCTTGGTCCTCAACAATTAAAGTCCGTCCTGTAAAGCCCTAACCAATAATGTCTCAGACAAATACAACTTATAAGATGCAACGAGAATGCTCAAGTTGAAACGTTTCGCCTGCTTTTATATTCATGAATTATTTTATGCTGATAGACCAAGGAAAGAGTTTTAGTACAGGTGTCACATACATCACACATTGTCAAAGATCCATGAAAATGAAGTCAATGTGAGATAAACCAATTTAAGTCAGAAAGACATGTATAGCTGACAATCATTATACACACGTAATATAGTTTTTCTATTGCTTATCTCATACAAGAAACAGCCAAAACAATGAAAATTACATATTGACCAATGAACCATGAACAAATAGTCAAGGTGACTCGTCAGATGACCCCTGCTAGACAAGACATTTAAATCATAAAATCATTTCATACACTATATCTAGTTTTATCTACTAGTATTGCTAAAAGAAATAGACAAAAAAACTAAATTTAACATTGACTAATGACCTGTGCAAATTAGACAAATAATAGTTCACAAGACACATATAAAACTAATGACTAAGCAACACGAGTCCCACCATGGGTTTGATCTGGGGTGCTCCTGAAGGGTATGCTGATCCTGTTCCACATATAAATGTAGCACATATCCTGTTGCTCATGTTATTACAAACCCGGTAAATAGTCCAATTCGGTAGTTCACTAATAGATAAGTGAGAAATTAACATAATAAAAATAGAAATTTATTTCAAGCAGTTGCTTGACAATGAAAATGAAGTCAAGGCCAACAGACATAATACAGACTTTCGTTATATATATACATGTATAAGCCACAAGGTATGAAGCCTCCAGTTAAAAAAGTCAATTACCATATAAAATATCAAGCTCAATACAAATAGCTAACGCCGTAGGATTGTTATCTGTATCTTTCGCATGTCACAGGCACGACAATAAAGCAAGAAGACAAGCAAAGTCATGTACATCGATGACTCGCATCCTGGATTTTAGTTGTATTTGTTGATCAACTTTGAAACAAATTACTCAGGGAAAAGGGTCTTACTTGCAAAAGACAGAACGAAAGATTTTTTTCTAATCCATTTATCAACTTAATATTCTAAAATTAATTTATTCAAACGCCTGTTACAAGGTAGGAACCTTCGCATTGCTTGTCTCATGTCAAAAAACATAAAAAAAAATCTTTGTTGATTTAGTTTTCATTCACAATGCAGAGCATGCTACATGTATCAAGTGTCGATGGTATGTTTCCCTTTTGATTTTTGTTTGGTGTTTTTTATCGATTGATTGCTGTCGGATACGAATGCGTTTTTTTTAAGGGGGGGAGGGGGACAGGGACCCATTCCTCTATATGGAGCTACATGAATGGTGAAAGCATAAACTTTCTACATGTCCCACAACATGGAAAGGACTATTTAAATGTTTTGTACTTAAATGTTTCATTTAAAACTAACTTTTCTCTTTTGAGACTTTATCTGTAATGTTCATACAATAATTTTAATTTAAATTGTATATTATTATGAACGAGCTTCTGGTTTGGAAAATATACACTCATGGCAAGTTATTACAGGTTCTTTCGGTCTCTTTAAAAATACACCACTGTATGTCTCTTACAGTTTTGTTTAAATGTTCTTCCCTGCACATAATTACTTATTTGTATGTTATATTCTTGTAGGATGTTGATTCAATGATAAAATCCTGTTTCATAAACCGTATTAGACTCTTGGAATTCTTCATTCTGTTGCTGAAATCTAAAAATAAAATTCAGAGTACAGTTTTCTTAAATAATCATCAAATACTACGGTAACCTTACCAATCAGGGTTCTTATTAAGGAATTTAAAGATGAGTCCATATATTTAGCAATGGTGAGATTAAGGATTTTTTGTGATTTATAATTTATCATTGCAGTCTCCATGATAAACTAGAACAAGATAAAAAAAATTAATAATAACATTAACGGTACCAATTTTTCTGCACCAGATGCGCATTTCGACCACATTTGTCTCTTCAGTGATGCTCGTGGCCAAAATATTTAAAATCCAAAGCGTATATAAAAGATGATCAAAGATGAAGAGCTATAATAAGTTAACCCTTAAAATTAGATCTATGAATATTTTTTAGTTATTGCTATAACATTGTTTTAAAGGGGCACTAGCTGTCAAATTCATTGTAACCGATTTGACTCAAATTCTCATATTTGGTTTATAACAATGTAAAACATTTATCCAAACTATCAAAAGTCTAAAATAAACAGTTTACAGAGCATGGGGTAGATAATATATAGGTTCGTTTCGTGTGTATTTTAGTCCAGACGCCATGTAATTAACTATCGATTTGACCTCAGATGACCATACAGGCGATGTAAACAAAAATAAAGATACGAATAGATTAAACTAACACGTGCAATTGCATTTTTATAGGTCTGTTTGATTTTATTTTATAGATTAAAAATAGATGTTTCTCATTGTTTTTAACCATATAAGAATGATTTTATGTGCATCGAATTAGTAATCAAATGATTTACCGTAGTTTCACTTTCATTGTTTACATTCTTTTTCTTTAAATAACCAGTACACGTACAATGCATGCGTTGTCAATCTCTAGCTAGGGGTTAACTTGAAGTTCACATGAATACCGGTTAGAATGATGATGACGTTTTCACTTGCAAGTGAATCAGTCAAAAATTATGTTTAATCGCTTATTTCAACAAAATTAAAGGAAATTGATTCCTAAAAGCCAACTATTATTTCATTATTCCAATTTGATTAATGATTGATCTAAAAAAAAATCATACTTTATTTTTTTATATATATCGTAGCTAGTGCCCCTTTAATTATCCATAGTTCATGGATGGAGTATGATACATGCACATATATTATTTTTTAAATTCTGTATTTTACTGATAAATATACTCACTTTTATAGTCAACATCACACTTTTACACTAACAGCAGCAACTGCAGGTGAGACACAGAGTTCTGTGGATCCATTTAGAAAATGTTCAATCTATGTATCCCTATGAAGATTTCTTGTTCCCTAGTTTGGTAAAATAATTAAGCTCATTAGTATGCAGAGGAAAACAGTTTTTACAATTTTAGATAAGTTAACGGACAATGATAACGGATAAAAATGTATGAATATAGCAAAGTAGGCTAAAACAAATATGACAACCAATTCTTTTAAATGGATTTTTTTAAACTTGACTATAGGCTGATAAGACTTGAAAGAAATTATTGTGCCCAACATGCCCAGAGCATGAGGAAAATTAACTCTCTGCAACTTAAAATGCAGGAACTAAATTATGTACAAATTACAATAAACAGCTGCGCCATGAGCGCATGATACGCCTGTCGTCTTGTGTGATAGTTTAATGCAATAATCATAAATAATTTTTGAGAAAGTTTTAAGCAATAACCATATATTGTTTTTGAGATACAGAGGGATATATGAACCCAAAAAAACTAAATATCACTAAAATCAAATTTTGAATCAAAACCAAAAAGTATACAGATCTTAAGATTAATGTTACACAGAAGTATGTAAAGTTTTAAGCAATAATCATAAATTGATTTTGAGATACGGCGTGACATGCATGTAAAAATACCCACCCCCTTTTTTACAAAATACTAAATAACTGAAAAATGAAATTTTAAATCACCACCATAAAGTATACAGTATAACAAAGAAGTGTGTAAAGTTTTAAGCAATAATCATAAATTGATTTTGAGATACGGCGTGACATGTAAAAATACCCTCCCCCTTTTTTTACAAAATACTAAATATCTGAAAAACGAAATTTTAAATCATCACCAAAAAGTATACAGATCTTAAGATTAATATAACAAAAAAGTGTGTAAAGTTTTAAGCAATAATCATTCTGTGTAACATTAAATCGTTTTTGATATACAGTGCGACATGTGAAAAAAACACACCCCTATTTTAGTTACAAAGTGCCGTAACTCAAAAAGTTTTAATCTTATTTTGACCGAAAAGTATACAGATCATTTGACTATCATAAGAAACAACTACAATAAGTTTCGTGAAATTTGGATAAGTCGTTCTCAAGTTACGGCGCGACATGTTTACGTCAGACAGACGGACAGACGGACGGACACCGGACATTTGTATAACATAATACGTCCCGTCAAAATTTTGACGGACGTATAAAAAAGTAAAAATGAAGCTTTGCTGTAGTAAAATATAAACTTGCGTAGCAACAGATCAAAATGATAAGATCTTTTCGTCAACTCCCTCCCCCCTCCCCTCCCAAAAAAAACCCATCAAATTATTGTCCCCTTAAAACAAAACAACCCTTACCATGGCAACCATAAAAGAACCATTGTAGTAAAGTTACAGATTGCATAACAATATACCCGGAGACAAATTATTAAGTGACACAGTTTTGATGGCAACATCCAGTGGCGGATCCAGTAATTTTCATAAGTGGGGGCCCGCTGACTGCCTAAGAGGGGCCTCGCTCTAGTCAAGCTTCGGTGATTCCCTTTATAAGCAAGCAGGTTTTTTTTCTCAAAAAGGGGGCTGGATCTAAATAAACAAACTTTAATTACAACAACAACCAGGTGCTCCGCAGGGCACATCTTTATACGACCGCAGTGGTCCAACCCTGAACGGTTGGAGCAAATTTGGTCACAATATTCAAGCTTGATACTGTCTGAATTTGGATTGTGATCGAATTTTTGTAATAATAAAGGTTTTTGTCACAAAATAAATGTGGCCAGAGATCTAACAAATCTACTGTACAATACTGTGCAACTGAAGGCTTCTTCTTGAAATTTTTCAAAATTCGAATTTCGAAAATTTTTGAAAAAAAGGCATCCCTTAAAAAATTTAACCCCCCCCCCTAAAAAAAACTTATTGAAACCCCCTTTTTAAGCAATAACCCTTCAATTCAATCCCATCATTTCCCTTGTAGTATGGAACCTTGTATTACAATTTCAGAGAGATTCATTCACCTAAACAATTTTTGTTTGGAAACTAGAAACATGCTTCTTTTTTGCCCTTTTTTGGCCCCACTAATTCCTACATATTTGGGCAATTATTCCAAAACTTAATTCTAGCCTCCCCTTTGTTATGTGGAACATTGTGGTACAATTTTAGAAAGGTCAATATAATTACACACAATTTATTGTCTTGAAACTAGAAAAATGCTTGCTTTTGGTCCCTTTTTGGCCCTTTATTCCTAAACTTTTGACCCATAACCCCGTAAACGAATCCAAACCTTCTACTTGTGGTTTTTTAACATTGTGGTACAATTTCAGAGCAAATGAAATACTTATACACAAGTTATTATCCTTAAACTAGAAAAATCCTTGTTTTGGGCTTCTTATTCCAAAACGGTTGGACAACCATCCCCAAAATCGATCCCAACCTTCCTTTTGTGGTATTGACCCTTCAGAAAAAAAATCATTAAGATCTATTTTGTTTAAACTAAAGAAACTGTCCAGAGCCCAATTCCACGCTTTTTGGACCACTAAAAGAACCAGATGCTCCACAGGGCGCAGCTTTTTACGAAAACAAAAACTCCCCAAATCAATCCCAACCTTCCTTTTGTCGTCATAAACCTTGTGTGAAAATTTCATAGATTTCTATTTTCTTTTACTAAAGATATTGTGCAAAAACTAAGAAAAATGCTTGTTTTGGACCGTTTTTGGCCCCTAATTCCTTAACTGTTGGGACCAAAACTCTAAAAATCAATCCCAACCTTCTTTTTGTGGTCATAAACGTTATGTTAAAATTTAATAGAATTCTGTTTACTGAAAGTTCTTGTGCGAAAACCAAGTAAATTGCTATTTTGGGCCCTTTTCGTCCCTAATTCCTAAACTGTTGGGACCAGAACTCCCAAAATCAATCCCAACCTTCCTTTTATGGTCATAAACCTTGCGTTTAAATTTCACAGGTTTCTATTTACTTATACTTAGGTTAAAAAATGTTTTCGGACGACGACGACGACGACGACGACGCCAACGTCATACCAATATACGACCGAGACCACAATTGTCTGTTCTTCTTCGCTTTGTTGTTCGCTTCGTTGTTCACGAATATAGTCCCTAGTGTTTACTCGTTTAAACTAATATGATATGTTGCTTGTAACTTTTCTTTTCATTTAAAGTACCTAATACAATACCAAAGAGCTTCCAAAACTTAAAATGACTGGAATTTATTACAGCTTTGTGTTTATTAACTTAATTCTCTGGTTGATGAGCTCTTTTGTGGCCGGTAACAGAGTAGAGAGTAAAATCACAAAAATACTGAACTTAAGGTCGTGATAACGTTGCTGTGAGATCGTAGCGCAATCTCTCCGAATAGAAACACGCTTTCGCTACGCTCTCGCAACGATTGTACAGCGACCTTTGCGATCTTACTACGATCTTAGTGCACTTTCACTACGCTTCTACCACGACCTAATTTCGCCACGACCGCACCACGATTGTTTTGAACATGTTCAAAGTTGGCCACGCTCTTCACGATCTTGAAGATCTCACCACAACCGTGCTAAGACCTTACTGCGACCTACACGATCATCAAAATTTTCATTTTTTCCACAGATCGTAGTGCGATCGTGGCTTAGTGGGACTGGGGTATAAGAGAAAACTCAATTCGGAACATCCATAATCACATGGCTAAATCAAATAACAACACGCATTCAATAAAAGGATAGACAAGAATTATCAAATTCCAAATTTAATCTTTGGAAGATCTGTAAAATATTTAAGTTTCTCACTGAATGTATACAAAGAGGGTAACCAAAGATTTTGCGACGATGCAAATATTAAACTTTACAATATAAATAAATATCTTTAACCAACGAATTCAAATAGCAAAAGCTATGCAATTAACAAATATATACTTATATAAGATTCATGTAAATTATTTAACAATGAAATACATTAATTATGAAATTTGAAGTTTTACCAAGGGCGCTAATAATTAATTAATAACACTGTCTACCACACAGCATTTCGGGGACACTCCCTCTGGTATCTTTCCTCCCTCTTTTATAGCTGACTATGCGGGGGCTTTTTCTAATTATTGGGGGCATTATGATGACCTATAGTTGCTAATGTTTGTGTCATATAGTCACAGAGTCATCCTTATCGCTTCCCTCAATCTTTATTCTATCACCAATAGTTTCAACACCTAGTCTGATCAAGTCTTGATCAGTAAGGTGCTGAAGAGTGTCATCTTCTATCCTATCATCTTTAAACTTTTTAATTTGAAAGATTTGCAGATTAAGTTATGCAAGAGTACGTTGTATAGCAGACGACATGTTGACAGTATGAAAATAAACCCGAAAAAATTATACATGTTTTCGGTTATTTTCGGAAGTCTACCATCACCACATAATGAAAAAAAAGCACTGAAAGTAATTGATTAACCACCTAGTATAACAATTTTTGAACCAAACATAAAACATTTTGACCACTGATCATAAAGTTGTTTGAACTGAACATAATATTTATTTTACTGAACATAATGATCAGTCTACAGAACATAATATTTATTTCACTCAACATAATGATAACAGTACTGATAATAAAGTGCTGCGCTTTAGCGCATGATACGCCCGTTGCTCTTTTAACTTGTTTTTGAAAGTGTTAGTTATTGTCCCAAAATTGGAAAATTCCCCCTTTTTTAAGCATAAAAATTCATAACTCGGAAATGTAAAATGATAAATTTATAAAAATTGAAAGGGAGCTTACATCAATAGATATAAACAATTTACCAAAGTTTCATGGACATTGGTGAAAGCCTTTTTGAGTTATTGTCCGAAGTGTTAAAAATCCCCCTTTTTTATGAATAAAGCCCCATAAATCTAAAACTTAAAATCTGAAATTTATAAAAATTGAAAGGGAGCTTACATCAATAGATATATACAATTCACCAAAGTTTCATGGACATTGGTGAAAGCGTTTTTGAGTTATTGTCCGAAGTGTGGACGACGGACCCCCTTTTTTTATGAATAAAGCCCCATAAATCCAAAACTTAAAATCTGAAATTAAAATAAAGAACGAAAGGGAGCTTACGTCAATAGATATAAACAATTCACTTAAGTTTCATGGAAATTGGTGAAAGCGTTTTCGAGTTATTGTCCGAAGTGTGGACGACGGACGGACGGACGGAGGGACGGACAACGGTATACCATAATACGTCCCGTCTAAAGACGACGGGCGTATAAAAAGTGTCTTTGACCACTGAATATTTCGGTTTCTGTAATCAACATAATGAGAAATCTACATAATATAATAATAATTTATGTTGACAGAAGATATTTTCAAAAGTACTGAATATAAAGACAAAAGTATATAGATTAAAGTTCTGAATATAATACCAGCTCTGCACAATATAATGATTATTCTACTGATCATTATGATGTTATTGCTCAACATAATTGTTATACTACTGAACCATGTGAACATAATAAAAAGGGCACTCATAATCGAGAAAAAAACGCTGAAAATAATTAAATGTTCACAGCATATACTAAATATGAACAACGGAAGACAGCTATCACAAATAGATTCTGGGTGTATCTGTGACTGGGAAATGTGTTGGTCTGGAACCACATACACACAATAAACAGTACGGACTCTGACTCTGGGACTAGCTCTTGTAACAAAAGACGACTCTGGTTAGCGCGATGTATAATTTAATAAGTTCAGCATGGAATACAATTGTACAGAGTTGGGACTGCTCAGTGTAATACTAAATCCAATCTGCCACATCAAAATAACAACATAGTTTATATAACAAACCAAAACTACTTGTACTTGACAAATATTTCTCTAAATGAGTGAGAAAATTCAAATAAGGGATAACAGAATAATTAACACATACATGTAGATAATAATTAACAATTATAGAACATACAGTAGATAGATATAGGAAGATGTGGTGTGAGTGCCAATGAGACAACTCTCCATCCAATTAACAATTTAAAAAGTAAACCATTATAGGTTAAAGTACGGCCTTCAACACGGAGCCTTGGCTCACACCGAACAACAAGCTATAAAGGGCCCCAAAATTACTAGTGTAAAACCATTCAAACGGGAAAACCAACGGTCTAATCTATATAAACAAAACGACAAACGAGAAACACGTATATATTACATAAACAAACGACAACTACTGTACATCAGATTCCTGACTTAGGACAGGTGCAAACATTTACAGCGGGATTAAACGTTTTAATGGATCCAAACCTTCTCCCTTTTTCTGAAACAATAGCATAACATCACAACATAGAAAAACACACGATAAAATATCAATTGGCTGACTTAACTCAATCAAAAACGTATGATTACACAATGAACATACAGACTTATTTATGGGATTAAAGCCTTGGCTTGTCAAATACGAATAATCTGAGACTACTATAACAATGTGTTATAGTAGTCTCAGGAATAATTATAGATCATTTTGAAGTAAAATGTCGCCATTTAAAAAAAAAAATTAAAACATGAAATTATATTAGCTTAATCTTCTAAACTTGACTTAAATCTTGCACAATAAAAATATCAAAATCCCTAGTGAAATATTGCAAATATAACAAAATCACTGGTTTTACAAAATCTTTAACAAAATGTCCAAAAAGTATCAAAATCATTTTTTGTCCATTTTTCCACTGTGACACAGCTATGGCGTTCCATATTCCTTGTCTGTCCTATTATATTCATATATGGTATTTGAAATGAAAATAAGCACAAAACCAGTCATTTTAACAATTAAGATCCTATCAAGGAACCCTTTTAAGGTGACTATATCAGAGACAGAAACAAAATGTATACAATAGATATAAAAAAAAGAAGATGTGGTATGATTGCCAAATAGACAACTCTCCACAAGAGACCAAAATGACAGAAACTACCAACAACAGGTCATCGCATGGCCGTCAACAATGAGCAAAGTCCATACCGCATAGTCAGCTATAAAACTTAAAAGGCCCCGAAATAACAATGTAAAACGAGAAAACTAACGGCTTATTCATGTACAAAAAATGAACGAAAAAAAAATTGAACACATAAACAAACAACCACTGAATAAGTATACAAGACAAAAAGAAAAGGACAGTACAAAATATGTGAAGAATCTAATCTAAAATAAAAATGAAAATAATCCTCGTACAAAATAAATATTTATCTATAAAAAAAGGTGACTAGATGCTCTGCAAGGGTAATTAGCATATTTCGAATTTTACTTAATATGTTTTTGACCAGCAATTTAAAAAAAAAAAAAAAATACATATTTGAACAATAAAACAAAGAATTTTTCATCATAGGATCGGGATATTGTAACTTGATAAAGGAATTCGAATGTGAAATGGTGGTAGCTAACCACGGATCCAAGAAAAGACACGTATTATATGTTAATAAACACGATATTAAAATAAGAAGATGTGGTATAATTTCCAATGCGATTTCTGTTTATTACAAGCTATAACTACTGGAAGAAAAAGCTCCAGTAAAATTAAATTTTATCAAGGATTGGAGAGGCCTTGTTATCTGAAAGACAGAGAACACAACATGATTTTTTTTTATATCGGGAACTTTTCAATATTCCCAACTATAGAATCCGACAAATTGACGATAAAGTTGGTTTTTTTTAGTGAGGCCACACCAATTTGATTCCTTGTTCGACGGACCCGCCCGCACCTATTTATTTCAAAACAGAATTTTTTTATTTTTTTTATATTCCCGCTTCCCGCATCCGGAAATGTAATCATGTCCATTTCCCGCACCGTTTTTTTTGTAAACATTATAAAAAGATATCAACATTTGTTTTTAAAATCACAGTCTAACCTGTATATAACGATTTTAAACATAAAAGCACCCCAGCACACTTTGTAAATATCTGTGAGAATATGTGTTTCAGCATGAAACCTAAAGCGGGAGTGCTCCGATCAAGGATTTGTATCTCCGATATAAATCTATATCAGCGGAAATACCGGAGTAAAGAACAAAAAATTGGTTACTTTCCCCCTTACTTATATTCCCTATCAAAACATGTCGTTGTTAGAATAAAGTACAAAGAACTTCTGAAGGATTTGCCTTCAACTGCAATTATATTGTATGTTGGCGAAACAAAACTATCCATAGCCTCTGCATGTTTATGCACCTGTCCTGATTGATTGAGGGGCCTGTCGTTCAGCAGTTATCGTTTGGTAATGTTGTTCATTGGTATAATTTTTCCCGTTTGGATGTACATGATATATAAATTAGATCGTTGGTTTTCCTGTTCGAATTGTGTACGCTAATAATTTTGGGTCCTTTATAGCCTGCTGTTTGGTCTGTATCAAAGCCCTGCGTAAAAGGCCGTACTTTGACCTGTGTTTGTTATTTATATCAGGTTGAGAACAACCCTCCCCCAGACAACATGGACAAGGGGTCATTTTACTGATGTAGAAAAGAAAATAGAAATACCAAGGATTTGTATAGTTCTTCTATACAAAACCTTTGAAAACTTAGAATTTTGTACCCAAAAAGAGGAGAGTTACATCATATTTTAAACAACTTTTTCTAAAAGAGTGGTCCACTTATTTTGAATAATATTAAACTGTTAAAGTAAATGTGTTAACATGGTTAAAGTCCAGGAATATTACAAAATTCTTGGACATGTTTTGATCATTTAATACCAGATAGATATATAGTTCTTTGAGAAAATATGAGCCCTTTTGTACAAACAAATATATTATAACTTATATTGATCCCTCATAAAACATGTAAAACATGTAAAAGGGATATTTATAACATTAAGGGGTTCTCCCCAAACTGATTATGACTTGGATGGAGAATTGTCTCATTGTCAGTCACACATACATGTCATACATAGACCAGATTTAATTATTTCTTGGTGAACAGGAAAAAATACTTCAGAAATTAAAGAAATGTCAAAGTACAAGTGATAAATCAAGCTTTAATATTGTCAAAACCTACTATTTTATGTTTACAAAAAAAAATTATAATCGCTCGCCTCTACTTTTCAAGCTTCGCCTCAAAAATTTGCAAATTAAATATTTTTTTATTTAAATTTTCAAATCGCTCGCTCGCCCCAAATTTTGAAGTCCAAAAATCCGTAGAACAAGAAATTAAATTGGTGTGGCCTGAGAACAACATTTTATCAAACCATATTTATATCTTCAATATAAAAATAAGGAGATGTGATAGGAATTTCAAAGTTAAAAAATAAATGGATTTAAGCAATTATAGTCGGCAATAACAGCTTCCGACATGAAAAATAAGAATTAATACACAAACTGACGGCCTAATTCATAATAAAAGAATTTACGAAAAACATATATGACATACACGAAAAAACGACAAACACTGAACTACGGGCTTTTGACTTAAAACAGGTACATACAGAATTTGGCGGGGTTAAAAATGTCTGTGTGCGCTCATTTCTAAAAAAAAACACCTATCACAACACAAGACCAAACTATAAAAAAAAATCAGTTGAATGATCGGATTTAATTAATGATTTAATACTATCAATGACGATATCAGATCAGGTGCGGGATCCAAACCACGGAACACCCTGAAATTCCACAAAATAAAAAAAAATCGAAAAACTTAAATGGGGTTTCAATCACCAACACTCCCTCTCCCCTCATGCCGGATCCGCTCAGGCAGACTCAACTTTTGAGTGTGTAATTTAGGTATAAAAAGTAGTATAGTGGGGGGGAGTATGACCCCCAAACCTCGGACGCGAGACGCGCGCTGCGCGCATGCGCTGACGCTATATTTGGGCCTTAGCGTGGACACCGTAGTTGACTCTGAAATCTAAGGGTATGACTCACAGGCCGACACCATATTTGGGCCTTCGCGCGGACGCGAGCGCTATAGTTGGACCTGAGCGCGGACGCGAACACTATATTTGGGCCTTCACGCGGACATCGGGACACCAACTCCATATTTGGACCTGAAATCGGGACGCGAGACGTTATAGTAAGACCTGCGCGCGTACACTCACGCTATATTTGGGCCTTCACGCGGACATCGGGACACCAACTCCATATTTGGACCTGAAATCGGGACGCGAGCGCTATATTTGGACCTGCGCGCATACACTGACGTTATATTTGGGCCTCAGCACGGACGTCATAGTTGACTCTGAAATCTAAGGATATGACTCACAAGAACGCCGTATTTGGACGCTGACGCTATAGTTGGGCTTAAACCTTGTACGCTATACCTATATGTTGGACCAAGCTACCCTCCAAGGTGGACGTTACGTCACACCCTAGAAAGTGGACGGTATACCATTTAAGGTGTGACGTAAAAAGAAATCGCAAAGCAATACTACTGAATGTTTCACGATTGTCATGTTAATAAGATAAGCTATCCAAAAAATATAAAAGAAAAAGATGAATATTTTATGTATTGATTTCAAACATTTTAATCCAATTATCTTTACACGTGCATCTATTTATAGTACCGCCTACTGGATTGATTGACAGTTTATCTGATTTATATAAATAGTATATCTTGGGGAATTCTTACAGTTGTTATAAGCATGTCTTAGTAGTAACTATTTTAAGAGGTAGAATTTTTTCTTCTTCAGAATTATCACAGACTTATAATTAAGGGGTTTGGTAAGCGTTTAGCAAAGAAAAATTTGCGTCCGTTTTGGAGGGGATACCGTCCACTTTTAAGGGTGTGACGTAACGTCCACCTTAAAGGGTATACCGTCCACTTTCTAGGGTGTGACGTAACGTCCACCTTGGAGGGTATCTTGGTCCAACATATAGGTATAGCGTACAAGGTTTAAGCCCAACTATAGCGTCAGCGTCCAAATACGGCGTTCTTGTGAGTCATATCCTTAGATTTCAGAGTCAACTATGACGTCCGTGCTGAGGCCCAAATATAACGTCAGTGTATGCGCGCAGGTCCAAATATAGCGCTCGCGTCCCGATTTCAGGTCCAAATATGGAGTTGGTGTCCCGATGTCCGCGTGAAGGCCCAAATATAGCGTGAGTGTACGCGCGCAGGTCTAACTATAACGTCTCGCGTCCCGATTTCAGGTCCAAATATGGAGTTGGTGTCCCGATGTCCGCGTGAAGGCCCAAATATAGTGTTCGCGTCCGCGCTCAGGTCCAACTATAGCGCTCGCGTCCGCGCGAAGGCCCAAATATGGTGTCGGCCTGTGAGTCATACCCTTAGATTTCAGAGTCAACTACGGTGTCCACGCTAAGGCCCAAATATAGCGTCAGCGCATGCGCGCAGCGCGCGTCTCGCGTCCGAGGTTTGGGGGTCATACTCCCCCCACTATACTACTATAAAAGATTGATAACAATACAAAATAACTAACTGATATTAAATTGTAACAGAAAAAGGAGAGAAAATCATTCCAGACATGTGTTGCAGCATTGGATTACAGTAGTTTTAATAAATATTTATATGACAGAAGTATCATGGAAAACATAAACTAATCATGAATATGGCAGAAGAGATAGTACACGGTTTATGTTCTTCTCATAGATATTGTTCAGGAAGGCTCAGAGTGATTGTACAGTAAACTTGCAAGCGATTGTACAGTCAATAAAAATATTCGACATGGAGAAAATGAATATATTTGGATTTCTACTGGAACAATGACTTCAAAACTTTCAGACAGGTACGACTATATATCAGAAAAGGTAAATGTGGAAATTCAGGTAGCAAACATTGATTTTTCGATGTTTTTTTTATACATTTTTCGATGTTTTTTTATACATTTTTGATCGCTGTTGTGTGACAAATTTGATCGTTTCACATGGAGCTCCATCATTCTAAGGAAAACGTTTGGATGCACATAGCTTTCTTATTATTTTATTGGTTCTTTATAAGAATATTTTAGCTACCAAAACTTGAAGCAGAAACGTTACATAGCTATATATAGTAACATAAGAGTTCATCAAATTTTCATCAAGCAATTTGTTAATTTGCAAATGTCGGGGCCCCTTTTGACAGTCTCCCGAATGACAAAATTATTAGAAAACCGTACAGTTCCGTTTCCACACTATGGTACTGGTCTCTCCGAATATAATCACGCTTTCACTACGCTCTCGCTATAATGATACAGCGACCTTTGCGATCTTACCACGACCTTAGTGCGAACTCACTAATACCTGATTCCACTACGATTGCTTTGAACATGTTCAAAGTTGTATACGCTCATCACGAACTTGAAGACCTCACCACGACCGTGATACGACCTTACTGTGATCTTCAAGATCGCACTACGATCGTCAACATTTGCATTTTTTCACAGATCGTAGTGCGATCGTTGCCTAGTATGACCGCGGAATTAAACTTTATTAGTTCAATAGAGCCACACGAGCTTAACAACAAAATATTACTACCCTTAGCCCCATATGTTTACTGTTTCCTTGGTAACAGGACTCAATTTGGCAAAAAAGAGGGAAAGTGCAGAGTTTATAAATTAGCCAAATTATGTTTAATAAAAAGAAATAATATAGATATTCAGACATTTAAAACTGTTTTCAGTTTAAAAAAACAAATAAAAATAGTGTTCAAAAGTAAACTTTCGTTAAAAAAATATGGATTATTTGAAGAAAAAAAAACAACAAAGTGCACACATTTAAAGAACATTTTATATATAAAACAGAATTTACTAATAATTTAACATAAAACAGATTATGTTTATCTGTTTATCTTTTAATACAGAAAAGTTATGTATTCTTGTCGACAGGAAAAATATGTCCACAAATCCGAATTTTGAGCGTCCGTCGTCGTTAACTTATAAACAAATTTTCTCCTCTGAAACTACTGGGCCAAATTTAACCAAACTAAGCCACAACCATCATTGGGGTATCTAGTTTCAAAATTGTGTCCGGTGACCCGCCAAACTAACCAAACTAACCAAGATGGCCTCCATGGCTAAAAAAAGAACATAGGGGTTAAATGTATATTTTGGCTTATCACTCTGAAACCAAAGCATTTAGAGCAAATCTGACGAAGGGTAAAATTTTTAACTAGGTCAATTTCTATTACTATCTGCTCTGAAATTTTCAGATGAATCGGACAATGGGTTGTTCGGTTACTGTCCCTGAATTGGTAATATTTAGGAAATTTTGTCCGTTTTCTGTTATTATCTTGAAAATTATTATAGATAGAGATCAACTGTAAACAGCCATTATGTTCACCAAAGTAAGATCTACAAAAAAATCAACATGATTGAAATGGTAAATTGATCCCTTTAAATAAGGAGTTATTGCACTTAATAGTAATTTTTTTACCAATTTTTCGTAAATTTTTTACAAAAATCTTCTCCTCTGAAACTACTGGACCAAATTCAACCAAACTGAGCCAAAATCATTATTAAACTAAAAGTATATTTTTATATATCTGCTCTAAAATTTTCATATGAATTGTACAACTGGTTGGTTGGTTGCTGTCCCCCAATTGGTAATTTTTAAAGAAATTTAGCCGTTTTTGGTTATTATCTTGAATGCTATCATATAAAGAGATAAACTGCAAATAGCATTAATGTTCAGCAAATTAAGATCTACATATAAGTCAACATGACCGAAATGGTCAATTGACCCCTTTAGGAGTTATTGCCCTTTATAGTAATTTTTTAACAATTTTCATTAATTTGGTAAATTTGGGTAAGTTTTTACAAAATGTGTTCCTCTGTAACTAAAGGGCCAAGTTCATTACAGATAGAGCAAATTGTAAGTAGCAAGAATGATGAGTAAAGTATGATCTACGAACAGATCACAATCACCAAAAAAACAATTTTGTCATGAATCCATCGTTTTCCTTTGTTTAATACACTCATAAACCAAGGTGCGCAACACAGGCTCTTAAGAGCCTCTAGTTATCCTTCATTGAACTTTTGATGTCGTCCCTTAGGCCGTTAGTTTATTTCGTCTTAATTGTTTCACATTTTTTTTTGTCGTGGCCTTTTATAACTGATATACAGTATGGGTATTTGTCATTTTTTGTCAAAGGCCGCACTGTTGGTTATAATTGATAATACTACTTCATTGATCTCCAGTTGATAGTTGCCAAATTGGCAGTCATACCACATCTCCTTACTTGTTATGATATTGTATACATTTTTCGTACATGACTTTAAATTTCGCGTCCTGTCTAAACTATATATGAAATATTAGTCGCTTGACGTTAAAAGCAAACAACTAACAATCAATCAATTTAAACTCGTGTTTAATAAGTAGAAAATCAATTAATTTTTGGAGTTAAAAGGGGGAGGTGGCAGGAGGTCTTTGAATATAAATATGGTGGCCTGGTAAGAGGTGGAATCAATAGGCATGCTTAGCGACAAGTTAAGACTTTAAAAATAATTTTAAAAAATCCGAAAAAAATCGTGCTGCCCCATTCCCATCCATAGAATAACAAAAGGTCGTACCCTTACTGTTATTGTCCGTGTGTTTTATCAAATATTATTTATCCAGCTAGTTATCCATATAGTGTCCTTCTAAGGAGGCAACTGTTCAATATTCTGGGGGTGGGGGGTGGGGGGGGGGGGGGGCTTGATAATCACAAAAATGAATGATTTGTTCTGTGGTAGTTTCAAGTACATAACCTGACTTACAATGCATTGAAAATAAACTATGCAGGTCTATTCGAAAGTATTAGATGGCAACGGATTCTTCATAAAATTC
This sequence comes from Mytilus galloprovincialis, assembly GCA_037788925.1. Taxonomy (NCBI): domain Eukaryota; kingdom Metazoa; phylum Mollusca; class Bivalvia; order Mytilida; family Mytilidae; genus Mytilus; species Mytilus galloprovincialis. The sequence continues at coordinate 83,935,203 of CM075338.1, forward strand.
ATTTTTTCCCAAAAAAAAGTCGTGAAACACTTCCGAAAAGTTTATATAATAAAATTATTAATATTATTTAAAATATACTTGAAATGTCTGAAAAAGGGTTTCATTTAACTTGAGCTATATTGTGTCAGATACACATACCTCACTTTTATTACAGGGCAGTTACTACATTGAGGCAAATTTAATGCTTACGTTATAATTTTATATATACTCAAAATTGGAATAAAAAAGAAGTATCAATTTAGATATTTCTCATCAGACATGTTATTTTTCCTTAAATCTTTTATTTATTTATTCATTTCAAAGTCTAATTTTCTGTCAACCAATGTATTCGCTGATACTGTTTTTCTCTTTAGCCCTTTCTAGCCTAATAGCTATTTTGCTGCAATATACTTGATACATAATTTTCTAAAGTTGTTATTTTACAATTCTTTATGCCTCAATTATGGGCATTATGTTTTCTGCTCTGTGCGTGCACTCCTCCATCTGTCTGTCCCACTTCAGGTAAACGTTTGTGGTCGAGGTAGTTTTTAATGAAGTTGTTGTCCAATCAACTTGAAATTTAGTAAACATGTTCCTTTTGTCTTTGTCTGAGTTGTCATTATAGATGGTCCTAACTGTCTTTTTTAGACGGTCCGAGTTGTCCGAGGACGGACATGTTCTGCAACCAACTAAAATTTTGAACACGTTATTTGATTTCGTGATCATCATACTAACCAAATGAAATGTGAACTACTTTGATATATTTCGTAACTTTTTACCTTAAAAAATCCTGGTTCTAAGTAGATTTGGAAGTTGTCGTCAGCAAAAGATTAAAACACCGTTCATTGCGGGCTTCCGTTGTCGTTGATTTCTATATTTTATGCAATGTCAATTTCATCATGCAATACTTTCTCCGCAATCAGGGGTTCATTAAGGGATACAAACAGTGTGATATTCATGCTAATAATATATAACAGTTACGATTTAAAAATCAATTTTAATTTAGGTTACAGTAAGAAAAAAACAATATCAGGTCAATGTCATAAAGATATAAACTTTTTAGTATATTGAATAAAACTGGGGAAAGGAAGGGCGCAGTAAAACCTCGCCCCGCCCTTCCCTAGTTTCGCAGTCTCATACATATTTTTTGTATGAGGCTAAGAAACTGGGGAAGGACGAGGTTCTACCGAGCCCTTCCCCAGTTTTGCGCCAAGCACAAAACAAGTCTATATTTTTCTGACATTGACCTAATATTGCTTTTATACTGCAACATAAATTAATAAATTGATAGCTATTCCAATCATAACACAAACGAAAGACTTATTTTCATCCCTTCATGGACCCCTGATTGTGGAGAAAGTGTGCCATGATGAAATTGACATCATACACAATTAATAGAGCTTTGTTACAATATTTTATATAAAATAAACACAACTAGTTGCAGTATAAAAACATTTTATATTTTTCTGACATTGACCTTATATTGTATGTGTAGAAGTACTTAAAGATGACAAAAAGTTTAAGTACTGAAAATGATTTAAATTTTCAGTATTAAAATTGACTGAAATTTTCAGTCCTGAAAAATGACTGAAATTTTCAGTCCTGAAAAATGGCTGAAATTTTCAGTACTGAAAAATGGCTGAAATTTTCAGTACTGAAAAATGGCTGAAATTTTCAGTACTGTAAACAACTTTTTCTCAACATTACTGAAAATGATATAAAAATGTATGTACTAAATAGTGATGTTTCCTAAAAGTACTGTTTATATAGCGGCATTTAATGTACTGTTTAGTGATGTTTCCTAAAAGTACTTTTTATATAGCGGAATTTAATGTACTGTTTAGTGATGTTTCCTAAAAGTACTGTTTATATAGCGGCATTTAATGTACTGTTTAGTGATGTTTCCTAAAAGTACTGTTTATATAGCGGCATTTAATGTACTGTATAGTAATGTTTCCTAAAAGTACTGTTTATATAGCGGCATTTAATGTACTGATTAGTAATGTTTCCTAAAAGTACTGTTTTTATAGCGGCATTTAATGTACATGTAAATGCTAGTCAAATTGTTGGTAGTGTATACTATAGTATAGATCTAACATGCTTTTAAAAGAAAAGAAAATTATGTTTTAGGTAAATATAAATGATGCATACATTGTATATATCATGTATATATAGGATACATTGAGTTATTCAAAGACAATTTCCAAACATGTCTACAAAATTTATCATTTACTATATATATATTACTTTAAGGATGTTTGCTTGTCATGTTTTGTGATTTTTGTCAGATTATCAGAATCCTCAGGTTTTATTCATTTATCGTCTTTAAAAAAATTCCCCCAATTGACCCCCATTTTTCTTTCTATAAATCTTTTAGATGTAAAACTATATGCCATCTGTCATGTCTGGAAAAGTTTTATAAAATCTTTGTTATTTTTTTAATAGTTTTTATACGACCGCAAAAATTAAAAAAATTTTGGTCGTATATTGGTATGATGTTGACGTCGTCCGAATACTTTTAGTTTTCGCACTCTAACTTGAGTAAAAGTGAATAGAAATCTATGAAATTTTAACACAAGGTTTATGACCACAAAAGGAAGGTTGGGATTGATTTTGGGAGTTTTGGTCCCAACGTTTTAGGAATTAGGGGCCAAAAAGGGCCAAAATAAGCATGTTCTTGGTTTTCGCACTATAACTTTAGTTTAAGTAAAAAAAAATCTATGAAATTTTGACACAAGGTTTATGACCACAAAAGGAAGGTTATGATTGATTTTGGGAGTTGAGGTCTGAACAGTTTAGGAATTAGCGGCCAAAAAGGGGCCCAAGTAAGCATTATTCTTGGTTTTCGCACCATAACTTTAGTATAAGTAAATAGAAATCTATGAAATTTAAACACAAGGTTTATGACCACTTAAGGAAGGTTGGGTCCCAACAGTTTAGGAATAAGGGGCCCAAAGGGTCCAAAATTGAACTTTGTTTGATTTCATCAAAAATTGAACAATTGGGGTTCTTTGATATGCCGAATCTAACTGTGTATGTAGATTCTTAATTTTTGGTCCCGTTTTCAATTTGGTCTACATTAAGGTCCAAAGGGTCAAAAATTAAACTTAGTTTGATTTAACAAAAATTGAATTCTTGGGGTTCTTTGATATGCTGAATCTAAAAATGTACTTAGATTTTTGATTATTGGCCCAGTTTTCAAGTTGGTCCAAATCGGGGTCCAAAATTAAACTTGTTTGATTTCATCAAAAATTGAACAATTGGGGTTCTTTGATGTTGCCGAATCTAACTGTGTATGTAGATTCTTAATTTTTGGTCCCTTTTTCAAATTGGTCTACATTAAGGTCCAAAGGGTCCAAAATTAAACTAAGTTTGATTTAACAAAAATTGAATCCCTGGGGTTCTTTGATATGCTGAATCTAAAAATGTACTTAGATTTTTGATTATTGGCCCAGTTTTCAAGTTGTTCCAAATCGTGGTCTAAAATTAAACTTTGTTTGATTTCATAAAAAATTGAATAATTGGGGTTCTTTGATATGCCAAATCTAACTGTGTATGTAGATTTTTAATGCTTAGTCCCGTTTTCAAATTGGTCTACATTAAAGTCCAAAGGGTCCAAAATTAAACTAAGTTTGATTTTAACAAAAATTGAATTCTTGGGCTTTTTTGATATGCTGAATCTAAACATGTACTTAGATTTTTTGATTATGGGCCCAGTTTTCAAGTTGGTTCAAATCAGGATCCAAAATTATTACATTAAGTATTGTGCAATAGCAAGAAATTTTCAATTACACAGTATTCAGCAATAGCAAGAAATCTTTAATTGCACAGTATTGTGCAATAGCAAGAAATTTTCAATTGCACAGTATTGCGCAATAGCAAGAAATCTTCAATTGCACAGTATTGTGCAATAGCAAATATTTTCAATTGCACAGTATTGTGCAATAGCAAATATTTTCAATTGCACAGTATTGCGCAATAGCAAATATTTTCAATTGCACAGTATTGCGCAATAGCAAGAAATATAGAAATTTTCAATTGATTATTGATTATTATCTTTCTTTGTCCAGAATAGTAGTTGAATCAACTTCTTAAATCATTGTTTTATACAATATACAATGTATATTCACTTTTACTACCAACTGATAAATTAAAACAATTTTTACCATTCAGCATTGTTCAGTGATAACAAGCACCTTTTGTTACATTTTAATATTTTATGATGTATTTAAATGAGTAGTTATTGTTGCAAACTCCATTAGAAATTTGAATTGAGATCAGTTTTGGAAAAAGGGAAAGGGGGATGTGAAAAAAAAATATGGGGGGGGGGTAAATTTTTCTCATTTTTGATTTCATAAATAAAAAGAAAATTTCTTCAAACATTTTTTTGAGAGAATCAATATTCAACAGCATAGTGAATTGCTCAAAGGCAAAAAAAATATTTTAAGTTCATTAGACCACATTCATTCTGTGTCCGAAACCTATGCTGTGTCAATTATTTAATCACAATCCAAATTTAGAGCTGAATCCAGCTTGAATGTTGTGTCAATACTTGCCCCAACCATTCAGGGTTCAACCTCTGCGGTCGTATAAAGCTGCGCCCTGCGGAGCATCTGGTTTAGAACTTAAATTGTCATTGATAAAGCTATAAAAAATCAAAGAGAGAACATTTTCCTGCCAAAATTTAAATGGCTAATATCTGGAAAACAAGCACATTGGCCTATATATTTTTTTTGTTTTTTAGTTCCTTTATTAATCACCTATCGATATACATTCTATGAACTAGTATTAAGAAAAGCTTGATATTTTGAAACTGAGTAGGGGACTTCCATAAATTAAAATATATTTGGTGTGTCAGATGATTTGCATATCTGTCCGGCAGTATTAATCTGAATCTTGGTCTGTCTTCAGCCGTTAACTTTGTAGAGTGTCCTTTGTTTGATAAGTACATATACCAAGGTGAGCGAGACACAGGTTCTCTAGTTTTTATCAACTGTACAGTTTTTCCTTATCTATTGTCTTTGTGCTGGCTGCTATCATGTCTCATATTTATGGTTCATTTAATTTGTCAATATTAATTTTATGTGTGGTTTGGTTGGTTTCTCAAATACTGCATTAGCAATAGATCATCTGTATATATATGGTTTATACTATGTTTGTAGGATGAATATGTCTGTCTGTTAGGTTTTATCTGCCCCTCATCCTTTATCATGGTTCATAGGACAATGTTAATTTTTTTAGGTATGGTCTTTTTTTCAGATACTACTACATTTGTACTATATACAATTGGGTCAAATATATGTATTGTATGGAATATTGTAAGGTGTACCTGTGTCATCTGACCTTGACCTCATTCTTTGTTCATTGGTTAGTGTTAGTTTTCATGGTAATGTCTTTTTCCCAGATACTATAATCAATCTATCAACTATATATATGTAGCTAGGAATGATTGCATAGTGTAGGTGGTGTCTGCAGTGTTCATTTGACCTGAACCTCATTTTTAGCTCACCTGGCCTTGGCCAAGTGAGCTTTTCATATCACTTTGCATCCGTCGTTGATAACTTTTACAAAAATCTTAACCTCTGAAACTACTGGGCAAAATTAAAGCAAACTTGGCCACACTCATCATTGGGGTATCTAGTTTCAAAAATGTGTCTGGTGACCCAGCCAACCAACCAAGATGGCCACCATGGCTAAAAAATAGAACATAGGGGTAAAATGTAGATTTTGACTTATATCTCTGAAACCAAAGCATTTAGAGCATAATTCAAGATCTACCTGCCCTAAAATGTTCAGATGAGTAGAACAACCGGTTGTTGGGTTGCTGCCCCTGAATTGGTAATTTTAAGAAATTTTGCAGATTTTGGTTATTATCGTGAATATTATTATAGATCGAGATAAGCTGTAAACAGCAATAATGTACAGTAGAGTAAGACCTACACATAGTTAAGGAATAAAATGGTCAATTGACCCCTTAAGGAGTTATTGCCCTTCATAGTCAATTTTTTTAAATTTTCACAATAGTTTTTTAACTACTGAGCCAAGTTCATTAATTTATAGATAGATATAATTGTAAGCAGCAAGAATGTTCAGTATAGGTAGATCTACACACACATCACCATCACCAAAACACAAGTTTGTCATGAATCCATCTGTGTCCTTCATTTATGATATGCACATAGACCAAGGTGAGCGACTCAGTCTCTAGTTATGATACATACTGATAAGTCAATGTACAGTTTTCTAACTTGTATAAAAATTAGATTATATGTGTTACGATTGCCACTGAGACAACTCACCACAAGAGACTGTACAGCCTTTAAGAATGACCAATGGTCAGTTACTCAGATATGATATTAGCAATAGGCTAATTTGGTGTATTGCGTTACAGTAATTCACTGATACATGTATATCAGACTTTTTAGTTTTGAGATAAGTAAAGCAGACTTGTGTTTATAAAAAGGACATATCTCCATTCCTGACAAACATCTACATATATTCATGCTAGGATTTGAATAAAAATTATGTTTAAGTATACTTTGCTATTCCATTAAAAAAAAATGATCACGGTCCACCAAACTACATTTTCTTTTGTTTTTACATTACAGCTGCTGAAGAAATCTTTCGAAGGATGGATTGTTGATTATGAACAACAGGATTATATCATCATGACCTTGGAATCTTACAAGGAGAAGTTCAAGTAAATGAAGGAATTCATGTGCAAAAATTACAATATTGTAAACAGGAGAACAGTTTAAATAATACTAACAGTACTAGTTAAACAGTTTTGTGAGACCAAGAGCAAGGCAGAGTAAACTTGGAGTGTATATATGTCAACCACAAGTACATTTAAATACCACATAATGCTAATGAAATAAGAACTATGGTACACACATTTTGTATGATTGTGAATATCGGGTCCCAAAATAAATGCAGTTGTTAAATAAATAGAATTGAAATAACCAAATTTGTAGTGTTTATATGACCATCATATTTTGAGGTCTTTTTGCAAATTCTATCATAGAACCAACCAACCAACAATCAATTTAAATCACAATTGTAGTGAAAAAAAATTCCATTGACCAACAGAAAAAGATGATGTCTAATCCTTAATACATGTACCTTTTCTTCTTCACATTGGCTTGAGTATAACCAATTCTTTTCAATATAAAAAAGGAGATATTGTGTATACATCAATTAAACCAGCATAAAGACCAATAGACATCTTTAACATGTTTAAGGCAAATAGTCCATTCTAAATGGTAATTGATAATCTTTCTTATGAGGGTTTTTTCATGGATGTAGATCATTTGTATAGGCTGTCATAAAATATTGTGCTTCAATTCTAATTGTAAGATAGCGCACAGTAAATGTATGCCTTGCCAAAAACAGTTCTGGAAGGGAGGCAAAGTTTGAAAAGGACAGACAACACTATCATATTTAAATGTTGTCATTTTGATTTCCAACTAAATACTACAAGGATATACTCATTGATTTATATACATACATGAAGATATGTAAAAGAATCAAATTGTTAGTGTTTACGTAAGAAAAGACAAATATCTATGGTTTATCCATTTATACCAACCAGAAAAAAAACTCCAAAAAATCATATATATAATGTGTTTGGAAATTTTTTGGATGATGCGGACAACAAAAAATGTTAAACAGATGATGCGTTACCCCATACAAAAAAAAACTTTCATTAAACTGGTGTAGATGCAAAAAAAAAAACCAAGAACATACATATTATGGGTGCTGTGGAAAAAAAACCCATGTAAAACAGGTTTTGAAGACTACAAAAACATAAATAGTTGTTGCAGAGAAAGAAAAAACATACGTAAAACAGGTGTTGGAGGACAAAAAAACATATGTAAAACGGGTGTTGAGGACATAAAAAAACATACGTAAAACGGGTGTTGAGGACATAAAAAAACATACGTAAAACGGGTGTTGAGGACATAAAAAAACAGGCGTTTAACGTGCGTTTACACGTAAAACGGGCGTTATACGTACAATTTTAACGCACGTTTAACGTTCACACACGTATTACGTGCGTTTAACATACGTAATTCATACGTTTCAAACGGGCGTTTTACATGCGTGGTCCTCAATATGCGTTTTACGTACGTTTTATAACATACGTAAAACGCCTGTTTTACGCATGAAAAACGGGTATGCAATTTTTGCTGTGTATTACGACAGTACTCCAACAGTATTTGACTCTAAGATATACAAATATAAAAGGAAAAGTAACTTTTATCAAAAATAAGAAATTTGAGAAATTTTATACAAAGATTTAAGCTTACTTGGGTCAAAATCTAAATGAATACAATTAGTTACCGCCATAAAACATACACATTTGGTTTTTTTTTTAGAGATCACCCCTAGTTTTTGGTGGGGTTCGTGTTGTTTATTCTTTAGTTTTCTATGTTGTGTCATGTGTACTATTGTTTTTCTGTTTGTCTTTTTCATTTTTAGCCATGGCGTTGTCAGTTTGTTTTAGATTTACGAGTTTGACTGTCCCTTTGGTATCTTTCGTCCCTCTTTTACATAGTTGGCTTATTTTGTAATCATTTTAAAAATAAAAAAAATAAACATAAAAAAAATCCGACGTCCTTCATGTCCTTTTCATTCTTGGGAATTCAAAGCGGTAACTCCATGCTATATTAAAATTGATAATGTCACATTTAGTATAAAAATTGTGCCATATGGGGTATGTACTGTAAATGACCTGTTATAAAAACAATGAAATATATCAACATATGAATATTTCAAAATAATCTTTAATTTCATACCCATGTTTCAGATTTTTAAAGATTGCATAATATTAAAGACGTTTTTGGAGAGTTCTCTCATTGGCACTAACACTACATCTTCCTATAGCTAAAATTGAAAATGGGAATGGGGAATGTGTCAAAGAGACAACCACCAGACCAAATAAAAAACAGCAGAAGGTCACCAACAGGTCTTCAATGTAGCGAGAAATTCCCGCACCCGGAGGCGTCCTTCAGCTGGCCCCTAAACAAATATATACTAGTTCAGTGATAATGAACGCCATTCTAATTTCCAAATTGAACACAAGAAACTAAAATTAAAATGATACAAGACTAACAAAGGCCAGAGGCTCCTGACTTGGGACAGGCGCAAAAATGCGGCGGGGTTAAACATGTTTGTGAGATCTCAAACCTCCCCTATACCGCTAACTAATGTAGAAAAGTAAACACATAACAATACGCACATTAAAATTCAGTTCAAGAGAAGTCCGAGTCTGATGTCAGAAGATGTAACCAAAGAAAATAAACAAAATGACAATAATACATAAATAACAACAGACTACTAGCAGTTAACTGACATGCCAGCTTCAGACTTCAATTTAACTGACTGAAAGATTATGATTTCATCATATGAACATCAGGCACAATCCTTTCCGTTAGGGGTTTAGTATCTTACCATCATAACATATATGAGAAGAACATAACCCGTGTCATGCCAACAACTGTTTTTAGAATAAATGTGTTTAGTTCCGACGCAAAGACCTTATCAGTGACTCAATATGAACGCCAAACTATGCAATCTTTAATGACTTGACAACAGTATCGTAATTATATCCCTTCTTAATAAGTCTATTCAAAGGTTTTGTAAGTTTCTGAGGTGAATACTGACACCTGTGTTCTTTATAAAGAATATTTCCATAAAAAATTGGATGTGAAATACCTGAACGTATAAAAAGTCTGCATGTTGAGCTATATTTAAGAATGATGTCTTTATACCGATGATAAAATTTAGTAAATGTTCTGACTAGTTTGTGATATCGAAAACCCTGGTGTAATAATTTTTCAGTAATACATAAATTTATCTCGTTAAAATCTAAAACATTGTTACATACACGAGCGAATCGCACAAGTTGAGATATATAAACACCGTAAGATGGTGACAAGGGAACGTCACCATCTAAAAACGGATAATTAACGATAGGAAATGAAAACTCATCCCTTTTATCATAAATTTTAGTATTCAGTTTTCCGTTAGTGATATAGATATCAAGATCGAGGAAAGAGCAGTGATCATTGTTAGTATTAGCTTTATTTAAAGTAAGTTCAGCTGGATAAATTTCATTTATATAAATACTGAAGTCGTCATTATTGTGAGCCAAAATATCATCCAAATATCTAAAAGTATTATTAAATTTGTTTATCAGATGTTGTTTTGATGGGTCTTTGCTTATTTTTGTCATAAATTGTAACTCATAACAATACAAAAAGAGGTCTGCAATAAGAGGTGCACAGTAAGTCCCCATTTGAATTCCGATAATCTGACGATATACGGAATCCCCAAAGCGAACAAAATTGTTATCTAGTAAAAATTCAAGGGCATATATAGTATCAAAGCATGTCCAATTAACATAGTTTTTTTGTTTATTGCTACTAAGAAATGACCTTAAAGAGTTTGAAATTATATATTCACATTCTGATTTTTTGAATGCCCATTTAATTAGGTGTGTGAATTTTTTCTTAATGAGAATGTGAGGCAATGTGGTATACAGGGTAGAAAAATCAAAACTTTGAACAGATTCAAAATCACCAATATAAGCATGCAATTTATCAAGTACTTCCAACGAGTTCTCGACACTCCAAAAGTAATTTATTCCACTATTTTCGAAGGCCTTATTTGAACAATTTATTATAAGGTTTTTAATTGTACCAATTGTGCTGGTAAAAAAGAATAGACAATTTAGTAGTTGAACAATGGCTTGAAGACGAAATAAATCTATATTTGTAAGGGGTTTTGTGTATCTTCGGAAGCCAATACATAGTTGGGACTTGCATTGTATTTGGATCTGCTTGTAAAGCGGTGGCTAAAAGTTTATGATTGTTACAGATTTCATTTTCTGAAAATGGAGTCAGTTGGAATGTTGGTGAATTGGTGATTTCCTTTTTCAGAACCTCAATGTAAAATTTACGTCAAACAATAATAATATTATTAGCAGCTTTATCGGCCGGGACAAAAACAAATTCCTTGGCTAGTTCTTTTAGTTTATGTTTGATACGAGAAATAGGTTTATTGTGGTTATTGTTAATAGTAAAATGTTCTTTAAAATGTTGAATACGTATATCAACTATCTTCATTACTGAATTAAAAAAGAGTCCAAAGATTTTATGTCAGCTTTTTCCCGTTTTATCCATTTCATACAGTAAGTATGGAGTGAGTCGTGGATGATATTACGACACTCATTCCAATTAATAATTGACAGGGGACGATATTTAGGTCCTTTACTGAGGAATGATTTTAACTCTCGGTCTTGAACGATGTTAAGATATCCTGTTATAACATGGGAAATGGGTCCATAAATATATTCGGAATTACTGCAATTACATGAAGTAGGTGTATTTTCACTGATATTAACATCTTTACACAATTGACTATAACTAAACACAAATGTCCAGGTAGATTTCTTGTAAATATAACAAATAAGAGGCAGCTCAGTATTGTCATAATATCAAGGAATTTGTTCTTAAATATTTACAAAATCAAAGCCTTTATTGACATACTTAATTTTAATAAAATGTTTTTTTATGATCTTCAGGGCGATCAATTTTGGGAAATAATTTAGAATAACAATATGCCATAGTAATTTGAACAATTTCATACTTAGGACTGCTATATGAAATTGTGTTGCAATGCTCCAACATTTTATTTAACTTATTAACCGGTATCGAACATAGTTTTGTTAACAGATAATGTCTGCCGTTGGTTTTTTTTTAAATAGAAATTAGGTCCGAAATATTGGTATGATTGGCCTAAAATTTTGTCTGATTGCGATTTGTTCTACGACCGTGAGAACGGTTTTTACGAATAGTTTTAGAAACTAAATCCAAAATGTTAACGGAATTGGTTATAGGTATATTACCAATTCCCATGATATCATCATTTAGACCGAGAGGGTAAACTGTCTGTAATTTTTAATCCAATTTAATTCAATTATTTTCCGTACAACCTTTGAATGCGATTCACCAGGCTGCTTATTTACTACTGTACTTCTAAAGATTGAAATGCTAAATATTTAAAAGGATGATTGTGCTTCTTAAGGTGTTGGTAAATAATACTTTTAAATTCATTTGGTCTTTTAAAACGATACAGATGTTCTTGAGTGCGTTTAGATAAATATCGTCCAGTTTCTCCTACGTACCGAATACCACACCCCGGTTTGTTTCATGTGAGTAAATAAATAATACTGTTTGTTTTTCAAGTTATATCAGTTCAAAATTTAACGAAAATGTACGACCATTAAACGTGGACCTTGCCGTATTGTTGGTGGAAAGACGGGGACATGTAAGTCATTTTTTGGCATGACACTTATCGATAAAAGGGTAACCACGATTCTTATTGTTAAAATTTTAGCGATGGTAGTATTTTAAGATACTATTAGTAACCGATTTTGAAGATTGAGAAGTGTATATATACCTTAGGAACAGATTACCTAGTATTTTCTACCTCAGGAATACATTATCTTAGCTGTATTTGACAAAACTTTTAGGAATTTTTGGTTCTCAATGCTCAACTTCGTACTTTTTTTGGCGTTCATTAACATTTTTTTATTTGAGCGTGACTAATGAGTCATTCGTGGACGAAACTCGCATCTGGCGTTAATATAACATTTCAATCCTGGTATCTATGCTTTTTCGTTACATTTCTTAATTTTATAGTGATTAAGATGATAACACAATGTTGACTGCTGTACCACTATTTTTGACATGTTTACTTATTATGTCGGTTTGTTTTGTTCACGCATCGTTGACAATGTAACTGAATTCGATGCAACTGTCATACAAAAAAAAAAGTAAAAACACAAAAATACTGAACTCCGAGGAAAATTCAAAAAGGAAAATCAAAAATCAAAAGGCAAAATCAAGAGTCCAAACACATCAAACGAATGGATAACAACTGTTATACTCCTGACTTGGCACAGGCATTTTCTAATGTAGAAACAAGCGAGAGGTTAAGTTAGCGATAAAACCATATTCAATTCACCATTTTTTACATAAGAAAATGACTGTACCAAGTCAGGAATATGACAGTTTTTATCCATTTGTTTGATGTGATTTTACCATTTGGTTTGGGACTTTCCTTTTTTAATTTTCCTCGGAGTTCAGTATTTTTGTGCTTTTACTTTATATACCTGTACTTTTATTAGTTGCTCCACCAATGAGTCGGATCTCTTCACGATTCTTCTGTTTTCATGTATATCATAATCGACCTACAAATAAAAATAAACTTCAAAACATTTATAGAAAATACTATAAACAATTAGTAATAGAGTCCAATTCCTCCACTATACCTACACAAAAAGAAATAAAAAGAAATTGACATTTACATGTAAGGGACAAGCAATATCATGAGACAGCAAAAACAAGTTGTTACAATGAATTCCAACGTGAAAGAAATATTTTTGTTAAAAGACAAAAAAAGAATGAAAATATTGATGGGACAGAAGTAATGTTATACACTTACTCTATCTGGTGTTGTCTCTATGACTGCTTCTAGTTTGAAAACCTTCAGTGCCAGATTAACCGTTATACACTTACTCCATTTGGTGTTGTCTCTATGACTGCTTCTAGTCTGAAAACCTTCAGTGCCAGATAAACCGTTATACACTTACTCCATTTGGTGTTGTCTTTATGACTGCTTCTAGTCTGAAAACCTTCAGTGCAAGATAAACCGTTATACACTTACTCCATTTGGTGTTGTCTCTATGACTGCTTCTAGTCTGAAAACCTTCAGTGCCAGATAAACCGTTATACATTTACTCCATCTGGTGTTGTCTCTATGACTGCTTCTAGTCTGAAAACCTTCAGTGCCAGATAAACCGTTATACACTTACTCCATCTGGTGTTGTCTCTATGACTGCTTTTAGTCTGAAAACCTTCAGTGCCAGATAAACCGTTATACACTTACTCCATCTGGTGTTGTCTTTATGACTGCTTCTAGTTTGAAAACCTTCAGTGCCAGATAAACCGTTATACACTTACTCCATCTGGTGTTGTCTCTATGACTGCTTCTAGTTTGAAAACCTTCAGTGCCAGATAAACTGTTATACACTTACTCCATCTGGTGTTGTCTTTATGACTGCTTCTAGTTTGAAAACCTTCAGTGCCAGATAAACCGTTATACACTTACTCCATCTGGTGTTGTCTCTATGACTGCTTCTAGTTTGAAAACCTTCAGTGCCAGATAAACTGTTATACACTTACTCCATCTGGTGTTGTCTTTATGACTGCTTCTAGTTTGAAAACCTTCAGTTCCAGATAAACCGTTATACACTTACTCCATTTGGTGTTGTCTCTATGACTGCTTCTAGTTTGAAAACCTTCAGTGCCACATAAACCGTTATACACTTACTCCATTAGGTGTTGTCTCTATGACTGCTTCTAGTCTGAAAACCTTCAGTGCCAGATAAACCGTTATACACTTACTCCATCTGGTGTTGTCTGTATGACTGCTTCTAGTTTGAAAACCTTCGGTGCCAGATAAACCGTTATACACTTACTCCATCTGGTGTTGTCTCTATGACTGCTTCTAGTCTGAAAACCTTCAGTGCCAGATAAACCGTTATACACTTACTCCATCTGGTGTTGTCTCTATGACTGCTTCTAGTCTGAAAACCTTCAGTGCCAGATAAACCGTTATACACTTACTCCATCTGGTGTTGTCTCTATGACTGCTTCTAGTCTGAAAACCTTCAGTGCCAGATAAACCGTTATACACTTACTCCATCTGGTGTTGTCTCTATGACTGCTTCTAGTCTGAAAACCTTCAGTGCCAGATAAACCGTTATACACTTACTCCATTTGGTGTTGTCTGTATGACTGCTTCTAGTTTGAAAACCTTCAGTGCCAGATAAACCGTTATACACTTACTCCATTTGGTGTTGTCTTCATGACTGCTTCTAGTTTGAAAACCTTTATTGCCAGATAAACCGTTATACACTTACTCCATTTGGTGTTGACTCTATAACTGCTTCTAGTTTGAAAACCTTTAGTGCCAGATAAACCGTTATACACTTACTCCATTTGGTGTTGTCTGTATGACTGCTTCTAGTTGGAAAACCTTCAGTGACAGATAAACCGTTATACACTTACTCCATCTGGTGTTGTCTTTATGACTGCTTCTAGTTGGAAAACCTTCAGTGCCAGATAAACCGTTATAAACTTACTCCATCTGGTGTTGTCTCTATGACTGCTTCTAGTTTGAAAACCTTTAGTGCCAGATAAACTGTTATACACTTACTTCATCTCGTGTTGTCTCTATGACTGCTTCTAGTTTGAAAACCTTTAGTGCCAGATAAACCGTTATACACTTACTCCATCTGGTGTTGTCTTTATGACTGCTTCTTTTTTGAAAACCTTCAGTGCCAGATAAACCGTTATACACTTACTCCATCCGGTGTTGTCTTTATGACTGCTTCTAGTTGGAAAACCTTCAGTGCCAGATAAACCGTTATACACTTACTCCATCTGGTGTTGTCTCTATGACTGCTTCTAGTCTGAAAACCTTTAGTGCCAGATAAACCGTTGTACACTTACTCTATCTGGTGTTGTCTGTATGACTGCTTCTAGTTTGAAAACCTTCAGTGCCAGATAAACTGTTATACACTTACTCCATCTGGTGTTGTCTCTATGACTGCTTCTAGTGTGAAAACATTCAGTGCCAGATAAACCGTTAGACACTTACTCCATCTTGTGTTGTCTCTATGACTGCTTCTAGTTTGAAAACCTTCAGTGCCAGATAAACCGTTATACACTTACTCCATCTGGTGTTGTCTCTATGACTGCTTCTAGTTTAAAAACCTTCAGTTCCAGATAAACCGTTATACACTTACTCCATTTGGTGTTGTCTCTATGACTGCTTCTAGTTGGAAAACCTTCAGTGCCAGATAAACCGTTATACACTTACTCCATCTGGTGTCGTCTCTATGACTGCTTCTAGTTTGAAAACCTTCAGTGCCAGATAAACCGTTATACACTTACTCCATCTGATGTTGTCTCTATGACTGCTTCTAGTTTGAAAACCTGCAGTGCCAGATAAACCGTTATACACTTACTCTATCTGGTGTTGTCTGTATGACTGCTTCTAGTTGGAAAACCTTCAGTGCCAGATTAACCGTTATACACTTACTCCATCTGGTGTTGTCTGTATGACTGCTTCTAGTTTGAAAACCTTCAGTGCCAGATAAACTGTTCTACACTTACTCAATCTGGTGTTGTCTCTATGAATGCTTCTAGTGTGAAAACATTCAGTTCCAGATAAACCGTTATACACTTACTCCATCTGGTGTTGTCTCTATGACTTCTTCTAGTTTGAAAACCTACAGTGCCAGATAAACCGTTATACACTTACTCCATCTGGTGTTGTCGCTATGACTGCTTCTAGTGTGAAAACCTTCAGTGCCAGATAAACCGTTATACACTTACTCCATTTGGTGTTGTCTCTATGACTGCTTCTAGTTGGAAAACCTTCAGTGCCAGATAAACCGTTATACACTTACCCCATCTGGTGTCGTCTCTATGACTGCTTCTAGTTTGAAAACCTTCAGTGCCAGATAAACCGTTATACACTTACTCCATCTGATGTTGTCTCTATGACTGCTTCTAGTTTGAAAACCTGCAGTGCCAGATAAACCGTTATACACTTACTCCATCTGATGTTTTCTCTATGACTGCTTCTAGTTTGAAAACCTTCAGTGCCAGATAAACTGTTATACACTTACTCCATCTGGTGTTGTCTCTATGACTGCTTCTAGTGTGAAAACATTCAGTGCCAGATAAACCGTTATACACTTACTCCATCTGGTGTTGTCTCTATGACTGCTTCTAGTTTGAAAACCTTCAGTGCCAGATAAACCGTTA
Organism: Mytilus galloprovincialis; assembly: GCA_037788925.1. NCBI lineage: Eukaryota > Metazoa > Mollusca > Bivalvia > Mytilida > Mytilidae > Mytilus > Mytilus galloprovincialis. Next base: position 83,952,089 of record CM075338.1, read on the forward strand.
TACACTTACTCCATCTGGTGTTGTCTTTATGACTGCTTCTAGTTTGAAAACCTTCAGTGCCAGATAAACCGTTATACACTTATTCCATCTGATGTTGTCTCTATGACTGCTTCTAGTGTGAAAACCTTCAGTGCCAGATAAACCGTTATACACTTACTCCATTTGGTGTTGTCTCTATGACTGCTTCTAGTTGGAAAACCTTCAGTGCCAGATAAACCGTTATACACTTACTCCATCTGGTGTCGTCTCTATGACTGCTTCTAGTTTGAAAACCTTCAGTGCCAGATAAACCGTTATACACTTACTCCATCTGATGTTGTCTCTATGACTGCTTCTAGTTTGAAAACCTGCAGTGCCAGATAAACCGTTATACACTTACTCTATCTGGTGTTGTCTGTATGACTGCTTCTAGTTGGAAAACCTTCAGTGCCAGATTAACCGTTATACACTTACTCCATCTGGTGTTGTCTGTATGACTGCTTCTAGTTTGAAAACCTTCAGTGCCAGATAAACTGTTCTACACTTACTCAATCTGGTGTTGTCTCTATGACTGCTTCTAGTGTGAAAACATTCAGTTCCAGATAAACCGTTATACACTTACTCCATCTGGTGTTGTCTCTATGACTGCTTCTAGTTTGAAAACCTTCAGTGCCAGATAAACCGTTATACACTTACTCCATCTGGTGTTGTCGCTATGACTGCTTCTAGTGTGAAAACCTTCAGTGCCAGATAAACCGTTATACACTTACTCCATTTGGTGTTGTCTCTATGACTGCTTCTAGTTGGAAAACCTTCAGTGCCAGATAAACCGTTATACACTTACCCCATCTGGTGTCGTCTCTATGACTGCTTCTAGTTTGAAAACCTTCAGTGCCAGATAAACCGTTATACACTTACTCCATCTGATGTTGTCTCTATGACTGCTTCTAGTTTGAAAACCTGCAGTGCCAGATAAACCGTTATACACTTACTCCATCTGATGTTTTCTCTATGACTGCTTCTAGTTTGAAAACCTTCAGTGCCAGATAAACTGTTATACACTTACTCCATCTGGTGTTGTCTCTATGACTGCTTCTAGTGTGAAAACATTCAGTGCCAGGTAAACCGTTATACACTTACTCCATCTGATGTTGTCTCTATGACTGCTTCTAGTTTGAAAACCTGCAGTGCCAGATAAACCGTTATACACTTACTCCATCTGATGTTGTCTCTATGACTGCTTTTAGTTTGAAAACCTGCAGTGCCAGATAAACCGTTATACACATATGGGCTACAGAAAAATAACTGACCCCTACAACGAATATCCTGTCTATTCTGTTATTACAGTGTTGTTCATTGTTAAAGAACATTTTGACTTTAATATGAATCTGTATTATCTATGTACATAGTGTGGACACAAAGGAAAAAATATAGCCTTGATATATTTGACCTTATAATCAATGATAAACATTTTAGAAAGAAGTTCCTATTCATTTGTACTCATGTGAAGACAAAGGGTAAAATAACAAAAAATACTGAATTCCTTAAACAGAAGTTCGTAATCAAATGTCGAATTCAACATTCGAACACACCAGACGAATTGAATAACAATGCCATATTCCTGACCTGGTGCAGAAAATTGTGGATAACATCTGTTTTTATAATTAGATAAACCTCTTATTTGTATGATAGTTCTGTACAATTCAATTATATAGAAAACGATGTGTAAAACAATAGGCAAAAATAATAGAATAGGGATGCAGCAGTTGATAAAGTTACTTTAAAAACAAACAAATATGTATCAAAGAAACGAACATAACGCTTATAGCAAAAGAACACATAACCAACAAAAAAAACGAAAAGAAAAAACAAGCTCATCATTACAAAAAAGAGATGTGCAAGTAAAGAGCCACGTCAAATGGCTATCCCCAAATGTAAATTAAACAGTTAAAGTAATATTCATAAAGACAAAGAAAAGAATACTTTAACACGTTATTATGATGATAATTTACTAAAAGCAGAAAACACAATAATGGGATGTATTAGTTAAATGAATATCACCAAAAATATACTAAACATCAAAACGTAAATTCATAAAGATAAATAAAGGAATATTATAACTCGTTATCAAGATGATAAGCAATGACAATACACATAATCTATACTAAAAGTCCATAGTGTATCATTTGTGAGAAGCAGAACGGATGCCACAAGTGAATCAGGTTCTGCTTACCCGTTCTGAATACCTGATACCACCCCAGACTCAATGGCACAAACAACTATATGTCACCATACGGACTTCCGCGATGAGCAAATTCCATACCGCATATCGCACCGAATTGACAAATTCAAGCGAGAAAACTAAAGGCCTTATCTATGCACAATAGTTATTAAAGGTACCAGGATTATAATTGTGTACGCCAGACGTGCGTTTTGTCTACATAAGACTCATCAGTGACGCTCATATCAGAATATTTATAAAGCCAAAAAAGTACAATGTTGAAGAGCATTGACGATCAAAATTCCAAAAAGGTGTGACAAATACGGCTAAGGTAATCTATCTCGAACCTGAACAAAAAACAATATGTAACACGTCAACAAACGACAATACTGACTCCATCTTACTTTCAAAGTCTTATTTTTTGGAAGTAGGTAGAATCTACCTGTTGCAGTACTGTTGGTCATTTGAACATACAAAGGTTGTCGTTAGACACTCCAAAAATAACAATTACACTGACCTCTAGTGTTGCTACCATATCAAATACAGCAACCTGATGATAAAACAGATTATTGTCCCTTTTTCTGTTTAGTTATGTAAATAGTCATGCGATGAATTTTGCAATAATTAGGCTTTTTTTCAGAAATAGATTATCTTAGCTGTATACGACAAAACGGCAAATAAATGCTCTTCAACTTCAAACTTTCTTTTTCTTTTTCAGCATTTGGTGTCCTGATGAATCTTTTGTAGACGAAACTCGCGTGTGTCGAAAATACAGATTTCATTTCTGGTGTCTATGAAAAGGTTTTAGCAATCAGAAATATGTTGTCTACTTTTTAGCTAATGCATCAAAGTTAAACAAGAAAACAATAACTCCAAAATACTGTTTAGAAGCCTACCAATCGGTCTCCATCATATCGTGATAATCCTGCACTAGGAGGGGGGATTCAGAAAGCCCTTAAAAAATGAGTAATATGAGCTGCAAATATTTGCACCTGTCCCAAGTCAGGAATCTGGTGTACAGTGGTTGTCGTTTGTTTATGTAATTTATACGTGTATCTCGTTTCTCTTTTTTTTTATAAAAATAAGATCGTTGTTTTTTCCCGTTTGAATGGTTTCACACTAGTAATTTTGTGGCCCTTTTAGCTTGTTGTTCGGTGTGAGCGATGACTCCGTGTTGACGGCTGTTCATTGACCTATAAAGGTTTACTTTTTTTTAAATTGTTATTTGGATAGAGAGTTGTCTAATTGGCACTCACACCGCATCTTCCTATAAATATCTACTAGTTCCTTCAAAATGAATGTTAATCTGCCAGCACGATGTTTTTCACTGGAAGGCAGTGCTAGTATTTACTATTTACCTATACGATATTTTCAGAAAGATTTGTATTTCTTGTTACATCATTCATTTCATAACAATACAATCAATCATAAAAATCTAAAGTATGATTATTGTCAACGGAATTGTTGTTTGTTGCTTGATGTCTATGAACAAATGGTGCATACATGTTCATAAAAAGATGAAGTAGGGTCGAAAAACAATCATCTACGTTATGAGATGCTAATATAACATAATAAGGTTTTTAAAAAATGAGCTTCGTCATGCAAGTGCATGTATATGTTTGTTTTGGAACATTTAAATACAATCTAAAAGATGGATGCTGGGGTTTAAGGTGGTACCTAACACTACAGGGAGATAACTCTGTAAAATCAGCTAAACGTTTTGATTACGTTGTGTTGTAAAGGGAATCTTAAGCTTCTCAATGATCAAAATTGGTGTTTGTCAAACTGCTATATAACCAGTGTAATTTTTCTGACAAAACGGTTGGTTCAAATTTGTTGATTCTTTTTATATTTTTGTTAAAGGATCAAAGTAAATACTTTGTCAAAATTTTATGAAAATTAAACGAGCCAAATTAATTTCAGTGAAAGTGTTAGGTACCACCTTAATAGGATTATTACGTCAATTTCCAAACAGTTACAGTGTTTGCATTTCCTATCATAATTTTCCTATTATGATTGGCATGATAGAGGGTTACTGCTGACAAGGAAGCTGTTAAACCAAGAGTTCAAAATGGTGAAGTTGAAATCATCCCTTCGTAAATTTTACGGACGCCATTTCGAGTTGGTTGACCGTTATGGAATAACCGTTTCACAAAGGATATCAGATATGTTCCTTACGTCGTAACTACAATCCCCTTCCCTTTCATGAATGTGACCTACCGAATTAGACTATTTACCGAATTTGTAATCACATGAGCAACACGACGGGTGCCACATGTGGAGCAGGATATGCATACCCTTCCGGAGCACCTGAGATCACCACTAGTTTTTGGTTGGGTTCGTGTTGTTTATTCTTCAGTTTTCTATGTTGTGTCATGTGTACTATTGTGTTTCTGTTGTTTTTTTTCATTTTTTGCCATGGCGTTGTCAGTGTGTTTTAGATTTACGAGTTTGACTGTCCCTTTGGTATCTTTAGTCCCTCTCTTTTTACCGACTTTGCAAACAGATTTTGTTCAACCCGAAATAAGTTAATAGATGCATTGGTAATGACAGATTTTAATTTACATAAGGTCGATTTCTGCCCGACGCAGCTCACATAAATTTCACATGACAATTCAACTCTTCAAAAGAAAGGATAACTCTAATCAATTGTGTTGGTTTTGTGTTTTTGTTTGATTTGTCGTTATTTTTATATCTACAATATATAATAACAAGGATCATAATGACTCTGTCATATTCTTATATCTACAATATATAATAACAAGGATCATAATGACTCTGTCATATTCTTATATCTACAATATATAATAACAAGGATCATAATGACTCTGTCATTTTACAGTAAACGGAGCTTAAACATACGACGATGGGGAATGATAACATATGAGACATCGCTCCATTAAAGTCAAATGACTGTATTCTAAAATTTCAGAGTTTGGTGCCTTATTAAATGTGTTTAATACATTTCTATACACACAAAAAAACAACCATTTTTTTTAAGTTGAGGGTGATATTTTTCTGTTAAGGATAAACAATATCTTACTTTACTAAAACATATTTTGTTGTCAATAATTACACAGAAACAAAATATTTTGAACAATCAAACATCAAGAAGCCTCCGTTCAGCAGTAAGTTGGCCTGTGACTTAGATTTTTATTGGTGACCTGGTCTGTCCTTATCCAACATACCATAATTTTTAAGTTGCAGTTCAAATTTCCCTTTATCTTCCCAAACATCTTACTTTGCAGAGCCAGTTTTTTAATATTTAATTAGTTCCGGTTCTGAATATGCATGTTATATTTGCAACATATGGCGTTAAGCACCCAACAACCGATCAACGTGTGCCATGACAATCGTCGAATTATGCCCGAAGAAACGATAAATGATTAACTCTAAAAACAAAAACAAAACATTTGTTAATATAATGAAATCCAATATGATTGTCATACAAGTCAGCGGTTAAGCTAGCTATAAAACTAGATTTAATCCACCATTTTCTTTATCAAATATGCCTGCACCAAGGCAGGAATATGAAATGTGTTGATGTGTTTCAGGTTGTGATTTAGCATTTACATACGAGATTTTCCGTTTTGAATTTTCCTCGGAGTTCGGTATTTTTTCTTTTAAGAAATGTACTTTGAAGTTATCGTATGCATTCTGGACACACTAGTTAAAACACACTCAATTAATAAACATATTTATTTTTAGTTTCTATATTATCTGTTCTGTTTATGGATGTCTTGCTTTATTTGTGTTGATCCAATCAATGAACGAGGATACTCTAGTGTACACTCCTGGCGCATGCCTCTTGGCGCATCCATATCCCCACGAGACGACTCCCGTTATTTTGTAGACACTGTCCTTCTTACAAACAAGAGGTCCACCAGAATCTCCCTGTTAATGTAGAGTTTAAAATATGTTTATACACATGTAACATCATTTTAAACTAACCTATCCATTACGATTAAAAAACTTCAAGTAACCTCATGTAGCCGCTCATGTACATCGTTTTAGTGCTAATGTTTCCTCAATTTAATTTTTAAATTCTGATTTGTTTTCTGTCAATCAATTTATATCTTTTGAACAACGCTATACTAATGCTGCTGCCTTAATTTATTCTGATTAACACATAACTCGTTAATCCAAAATGTAAATTAACTCGACTATACCGAAATAAGTGATGTATGTGAAATATAACATTATAACAGCAACTGATAAACATAAATATAAAGCAATCTGCTGATCGTCTTAAAGTTCGTAAAATTTTTGTTTTACCGTTTTTATTTTTTGAAATTTAAGTTACATAAAGGAAGAATTTTCAAGAAATTGACATTAAAGTGCTTATAACTCAAAATTGATCGTCTCAAGTCTCTGAAAATTTAAAGTAGAAACATCAATTTTACCTTGTTACTGTTGATCAGTGTAGCATTGAAACTTACGTTTGATATATCTGTCCATGCTGTATGGAAATAAGTAGAGTCTATTGTATTACTATCATGATGAGCTAGTTTATTCCTGTAGCATTTAATCCTGGCTAAATCATACCCTGGTGTTGTCTTCCCTCGTAGTGTTAGAGCGTCAAATCCATTGATTGGTGGATTGATAGTTGTCAAGTTTCTGATTAAACAGACCATCAACGTCACATCGAATGTTTTGGAATCCGGAACCCCTGTGACATCAACACAAGAAAAGTATATTGATTGAAGTCGTGCAATAAGTGTGAAATGTGTTATGAATATTACAATACGTAGTATAATTATTCACAGATAACATGTGATTTTAAATGAAATGTTGAAAATTGTGTAATAAAAGCAACATTCAGTTAGGCTTAGAGTTTTTTTTTATTTTTTTAAAATGCATATCTTCATAGAAAATATTTATATCGGTCGGTAGTTTTTTGTTATAAGACATCAGCAGATATTAAAATCCTGTGTAGGTCAGCTTTAATATGTGTGCTCTTATGTTTTTAGATATTTTTTTAAATCATGATGACAAACGTTTTTATTTATATAATTGCAACATTTTCACAATTAGGCACTAGATCTTCACTAATCAACACGTACGGTTTGTAGAGAGTAATTTTTAAGTTAAAGCCATTACAAGAACAAAAAACATAAAACTCATATTTATGAAATTAACATTTAAATATCTACATTATCATAAAGACGTACTATTTCTTGGAATCAAAAGATTCCATTGAGCCTGATTTATGATTCTTTTTAATTTCAAGTCCGAAAGCGTATTGTAGTTTGTATTCAGTGTTGATGGTAAATATGAAGGTGGAAATTCTCTGTCAAAATAAGTACAGACTGCTCTAGGTGTCACTCCTTTCAATAACAATGCTAGGCGGACATAGTTTTCCTCTTCATCAGAAAGAGGTGCCATGGCTTCAGAAAGTTGGCTAATGGCCAAGAGAAACCTATATAATCAGGTCAATTATTACTTAATGGGCCATGAATTCCTGAAAAAATAAACATGTCACTTTACAAAAAAAAGATATATCTAGATTTTAATTATTTAAGTTAAAACCTTCAGTAAACTTGAGTTTGTGTTAGCCTTGCCTACAATTTGACGACCATAATAATTTTCAGAATTATCCAATCCCGTAGCTGTGTTCAAAATTCCGCGAAATATAATTACGCTTTTGGTTAAATAGTTAGATCGAGGTCCAAAAGTTGGACATTGTTCACCGGTCCATGAGTTGAACGTATGCAATTTGAAAAAATAGTCATCATATTGTGTGCTCATTTATAAAGAAACTGATTACTGATTTGTAATAATAATATATATTGTATTTCAATATATGGATATTAACTGTCTATATGTGTTTTGTTTGATGGCCTCAATGAAAATTAGGCTGTTCTAATTCAGTTTCCATCTTTAAATTAAGAACTTATAATTATTATGGAAAACCTCTTCATTTCAATATGCAAACAGCGTGACACAATCATACTTGTGTTTGTATCGATTCAAAATAGTGTTGTCAACCTTCGATACTTTTAGATTTAGATAATTCCATCTATACTGATTTAAATGTGGCACCAAATCCTCCAAAGGTAGTATAGATTGTACAGATATATCATGTTATGGAGGGGTATTTGCAAAAAATCCAAGTCGAGGGATTTAAATTTCCCGAGCCGCTAGACAAGGGAAATGTTGTCCCAAGACTTGTATTTTTTCCAAAGACCCCTCCATAACATAATATATCTGTTCCATCTGTACTGATTTAAATGTGGCACCAAATCCTCCAAAGGCAGTATAGATTGAACAGATATATCATGTTATGGATATTTGAAAAAAAATACAAGTCGAGGGATTTAAATTTCCCGAGCCGCTAGACAAGGGAAAGTTTGTCCCAAGACTTGTATTTTTTTCCAAAGACCCCTCCATAACATAATATATCTGTTCAATCTATACTGATTTAAATGTGGCACCAAATCCTCCAAAGGCAGTATAGATTGTACAGATATATCATATTATGGATATTTGAAAAAAATACAAGTCGAGGGATTTAAATTTCCCGAGCCGCTAGACAAAGGAAAATTTGTCCCAAGACTTGTATTTTTTTCCAAAGACCCCTCCATAACATAATATATCTGTTCAATCTATACTGATTTAAATGTGGCACCAAATCCTCCAAAGGCAGTATAGATTGAACAGATATATCATGTTATGGAGGGGTATTTGCAAAAAATATAAGTCGAGGGACTTAAATTTCCCGAGCCGCTAGACAAGGGAAATGTTTTCCCAAGACTTGTATTTTTTTTGCAAAGACCCCTTCATAACATGACATATCTGTTTAAATACACCGATTTTTTTTTAATTTAAACTCTCTGTACTAGGAAAAGGAAATATTTATTTGAGGACAAGTACTAACATAAAATATACCGCGGGAATTATACATGTACTTATACGCGTTCACGCTGTCTTTATGTAACGTCATATCCGAGAGAAAAAAATGGCGGGAAAATGATCGCAAGGGTAAAAAAGGAATATCTAAAATGGCAAATACCATGGTATTTGAGGCATATTCACTGGAGGTGGTGAAAAACAGTCAGATTCGATATGACTAGAAGGAAATCGCATCGAACAGTGCCGGATCTTATTGATTTGTCTATTTGCTAAATATTTCAAACAGTAATCGATGTAAAACGGTAATGATTTTCAGTATACCCTATCACGTATATATATCCTTTTAAATATGTAACTTGTAGCTTAATTCGGGTATAAGTGTTTTAGGTGAAAACAAAACTGTCTTTGAATTATTAGTAAAGACTTGAAATATTTCGGCATTATAAGATTTTCAATTTCAATTTTGCATTTTACAATACTTTTATTTAGCACTTTGATTTATTTTAACCATATATGACGCGATGTTTAAAAAATCTCCCGGAGAAACCTTTTTGTTAACCATTGTGAGCTACCATAAACAAAACTAATGAATTTAGACTTGTCATTCGACTGAATATGTACAGTTTCAGTTTATCGGTTTTTTCATGTACTTTCCATTGTATTAATTAGCGTTATATCCCTTTGTACATCGTACTGTTTATCTATTTGTGTTTTGTTATTTGTATTTAATAACAAAACACATAGACAGACAATACAGCAAACTAAAACTAGAAACACATTGAAACACTGACCTTACCATGGATATGGTACACACGTCTATCTCCTATTTGGAAACATCACCAGATCTTTATAACATCAAGACATTCTGGACCTGTAAAAAATACAACCTACATAAGTTAAATGCACTAAATTATATCTGCATAACATTTATAAGCAGTACGTTTATTGTTTATTATACTTTTAATAATAATATTACTGTCATGACTGCACGTATAAGTGTATCATTTATATATCTATGATATATTATTTCTCTAAATTCACAAAAAAACTTCTTCAACATAAAATATCTATCATTCAAACATAATGATTCTTATTTAATAAAACTATTGTTTTCTGTTGTGATCTGTCCAAAGGTTACACATAACAGGAAAGGTAATCAGAAATATGTTTTCGAGCCTCACGTAGTTTCATAAAAAGACAGAGGCATACTTTAGAAATTTAAATATTTGTAAAGCTTCTTTTTGTGAATGTAAGACCATGAAAGCACCAGGAGAAAAACCAGAATATTATAATTCAGTTTCCTATATTTTTTTCGGATCACTGTATTTGTCAAAGTTGAAACATGATACATTTTATAAATACATATTAGTGTGTGTTTCTTGTCTTTTCGTTGTAATCATTGATTTAATTGTATTCAAATAATTGTAATCATTTTGTAATCATTGAACCAAATTTAACTTGTGATTATTCTGCCTCTTATGGGCGTCTTTAATTGACAATAAAATATATTTGATTTGATTTGATTTATATATTCCAAGCTTCCCACGTTCCCTGCAATAGAATGATAACGTATTCCATACCTAAAATAAAAACTTAATCAATCGCAGACTATTGTTTATAAATATGACATTGTGTCCCGTCCATGTTTTTTAAGGGGAAAGAAGTTGAATACCGTATACGTACATGTACAATGGTATGGTCAGACCATACGCGTACGGTCGGACCGTATAAGTATACGCGTATGGTCCAGTACGAGCTGATCAAAACTAACATTTATCACAATCTTTATTTTAAGTATTACAAATTGTTATTATTACAATTAGATGGATAAAATTTTCATAAAGTTGCTAAGTAGTCTAAAACAATTCTCCTCCCACGTTATGTTTACTTTGAAAATTTTAATTGCAGTGAACATAATTCAATTAATGTATTACAGATCGACATGCTAAATACAAGAGATTAACAAATTACAATTGCGTGAATTTTAAAAAAAATATAAAGTTTTTATTTCAATTAAAATTGAACTATTTTATTTTAATTTCAGAGTTAAGTTATGTTGATCTGTGTTATGCATTTGTATCCAATAAACTTGACCAACTTCTTAATATAAGTTAGACCGTACGCGTACCGTATGAGTATTTTGAAAAAGTACGAATACGGTCCAGACCGTACGCGTACGGTCAAAGTTCTCATACGGTCTGGAACATATTTGTTGCTTTTGTTTAAAATGACAAAAATGAAGGCTTAAGACTAGCTTTTTAAAATATTTAGTACTACATACATTTATCGTTTGTAAAAATAATCTAAAGTGATCACATTTAACATTACTGCTTGACAAATCCTATTCATCTTCTTAATAATATGTCAACGCCTCTCGAGGCTTCGTTAAGAAGACACTAACCTAAACAAAGGCAATTGGTTTAAAGATAATGTATCTGATCATCACAGATTGTTTATCTTAATTTATAAAGCTGTGTTTTAATGAAAGACTTTAAAAAGGTGAACTAAGTATGGTTAAAAAAAGAGGGACGAAAGACACCAAAGGGACAGTCAAACTCGTAAATCTAAAACAAACTGACAACGCCATGGCTAAAAATGAAAAAGACAAACAGAAAAACAATAGTACACATGACACAACATAGAAAACTAAAGAATAAACAACACGAACCCCACCAAAAACTAGGGGTGATCTCAGGTGCTCCGGAAGGGTAAGCAGATCCTGCTCCACATGCGGCACCCGTCGTGTTGCTTATGTGATTACAAATCCGGTAAATAGTATAATTCGGTAGGTCAAATTCATGAAAGGGAAGGGGATTGTAGTTACGACGTAAGGAACATATCCGATATCATTTGTGAAACGGTTATTCCATAACGGTCAACCAACTCGTGATGGCGTCCGTAAAATTTACGAAGGGATGATTTCAACTTCACCATTTGGAACTCTTGGTTTAATAGCTTCCTTGTGAGCAGTAACCCTCTATCAAGAAAATCATGATAGGAAATGCAAGCACGGGAATATCGTATCAATTGGGAGATATATACCCCGTATGCAGGTGCTGCTGGAATGTTGCTACTTAGAAATGGAAAGTTCACAATTGGAAAGCTGAAATCATCTCTTTTGTCGTAAAGTTTTGTCTTCAACCGACCCTCATTGTCAATTTCTAGATGTAAGTCAAGATATGAAGCCGACTTAACTGTATCTGTAGTATCCTTTATCTCCAATTCGATGGGATAGATGCGATCCACATAGTCACCAAATTTTGAATTGTTTAGTGAAAGAACGTCATCTATATAGCGGAAAGTAGAGTTAAAGGATATTGCTAACTTCTTATCTTTCTTCCTAAGAAGTTCCTGCATGAAGTCAGCCTCATAATAATAAAGAAACAAGTCAGCAAGTAGACGGGCACAGTTTGTTCCCATTGGGATGCCGACAGTCTGTTGAAAAACACGTCCTCCGAACGTAACAAATATGTTGTCAATCAAGAAATCAAGCATCTTGATAATATCGGTTTCAGAGAATTTTTTGTTTGAATCATAATGGTTCTTTACAAAGTATGATTTATCCCTCCCTAAGACAAGATACTTGTATCTACGTTTGCCATTCTTTTTTATGAAGCAAAGTAATACCAACTCTTTTAATTTGTCTTTTAGTTTGGAATGTTGAACACTTGTGTAAAGAGTAGAAAAGTCAAATGTTTTAATACTGTTAATTATTGATTTAACTTAAAACAATGGAAATTTAATAAATTGTAGGATTTACTTAATCCGTATTGGTACCAAAAAAGGGGAAATCACAAAAATACTGAACTCCAAGGAAATTAAAAAAAATAAAGTCCCTAATGAAATGGCAAAATTAATAGCTCAAACACATCAAACGAATAGATAACAACTATCATATTCCTGACTTTCTTTTTATATAAAATTGTTTATTAAACCTTATTCACTTTTCCTGATAATTGGAAATTTGTTATGTTATGTTTGAAAATGCTATTCATTTCTTTGTATCCTTGCATTTTCAAACATAACATAACAGATTTCAAATTATCAGGAAAAATTATCAACAGTCCTTACTATACATAGTTGCATCTGGAGTACATGTTTAATATGGGGGAATACAATTTGTCACATTACTAAGAAATCTAAACAATACTGACCGAAATGCAATACTTTATGTTTGAAACCGAAACATATATTCGAGACTTGTCTTACAGGAGTTTACGTATGCTTACAATTTAATTGTCTGATCGTAATACAATTCAAAATAAAGTTAGAAACAAGCTTGCTGTCATTACACAATAAATGTTTTAGTTTAATGTTTGCTAGTAGCGTAATTAAATATCTATTGTTTTTTTCGTGGATATCATTCAATAATGTTTTTCTTATTTTTTCATAGCGTTTTTAAAACAGCAATATATGGGATTCGTCCTCTATGGATTTAGACTTGCATAGTTTACAAAGGCGTTGGTCAAGTGGCACATTACGAAATCTTACCTTTTCGATTTGTAAGTGTAAAGTTCTGCTTCGCATCCGGACTATCACAGATCGGTGTTGTCTTAATAATATTTGTTTTCAAATATGACTCCATTTTGTAGTCAGTTATATGTTTTTTGTATGTACGTAGTATATGCATATTTTCTAACGCATTTACTGTTTACACCACTGCGTCGATGCCACTGCTGGTGGACATTTCGTACCGAGAGTATCACCAGCCCAGTAGCCAGTTGTGTAATCAATATCAATGATACGGTCATTTGAATAAATGCACTGTTTGCAAAATTATGAATTGTTTGAAATGCAAAGGATTTTCTTATGCCAGGCATAGATTACCTTACCGTATTTAACACATCTCTTTTGGAATTTTGGGTTCTCAATGCTCTTCAAAATTTAAAAGTTTAGTTTTCTTACTTATTTGATACAAGTGTCACTGACAAGTCTTCTATAGAAAAAAGGGGGTCGGGCGTATCAAAGTATAAGTCTGGTACCTTTGAAAGCTGTTTGCACCACTGGGTTGATTCCACTGCTGGTTGAAGTTTCGTCCTCGAAAGTATCTCCAGCCCAGTAGTCAGTCAGGTGTTGATATGCATATCAATTACATTTGTATATGGTCATTATTATAAATTTTGTGTTTGCAAAAGTGTGAATTTTTCGAACGCTAAGGAAATTTTCATTTATGGCATAGATGAGTTTCATGTTGACCATACGCACGTCTGATTTATCAATTTAAACGATTGGTACATTTGATAACTATTAGAATCAATATTTACTGTTATGACAACTGTACTGTATGTGCTTTGCTTATTTTTGAAGTCCATGCGATGACCAATAGTTGTAAATGTCTGAATAATTTTGGTCACTTGTGGACAGCTGTCTCATTGGCATTAATATCACATCTTCTTTTTTTATATTTGAAGATATAAAAATACATAAAATTGGAAAACTGTTTTAGGCAATTATCCAGAGAAAGCTAATGAGTATACAATACTAAATAAAGCTTGATTTGTTTATTTGATTACATTGTACGTTCAGTGGCAGATATGTCATACATAATTAAGACTAGATGCAAAGTTGAACGACCTGAAGTTAATGATTACAATTTTGAGTGACAATTTATTAAAATATAGCGTTGTCTAGACGAAAAACTTCCAGAATGCCCTGCTAGGAACTTATATCAAATCGCACGGTACACTACATGTATAAGGTTCCTTTTATATTTCCACTCTTGACAAATGTCAATACAAAAACGACACTGTTTTACAATCAATAACGTCCACATTTAGTAAATCAGATAAAACATATATGGACCTTTTTTGTAACCAATTTTTCCCGGTTTCGAACATGTTTATTTTACAACTCACATGACTCATGCCTGCGTGTTGACCAGATATAAAAAAAAAAAAAAAACACTGTAGTTCTCTGAAATTGTAAAGTATGGTATTTTGCTGGCTGTTATTTCGCCGACCTTATTTCAAACCCCTGGATTAAAAGAGGGCTTATCTAATTAGTCACGATTAACTTTGAATAGAATATACCTCAACGGAAAGAATTACACCGGGTTAAGAGATTTCGAGGTACACTCTAAACAAAATATATTCTTTTCAAAGTTAGATTGTCCCATGTATCTTAGATAAATATTTTGCCTTGAAAACAATGTACATGTAACGAACAGGTTTGTAATTTGAAATAACGGAATGATTGACATTACACTATTTTATTGGTCAGTCTGTTAAACTCTGTAAATAATAGCTGTAATAATATGTTGACCATAAACACATCACACTAAATCTCTGTATTGCTGATAACCTGAATACATCAGTTATAAATGACATCGTTTAATCTAATGGTTTGTGATTTGTTTTCATCTGTCACGCAGACACATTTTATGACTGATTCAATGGATTTGCTTTGCCTGTGTTAAACATGTTGAAGATAATAGTTACCTATATTTAACTAAAACGTATGTTTATGGGAGGATTCAGGGATCAAAACGAGAGAGGTTGAACTTAATAACTCCAAATGTTAGAAATATTTCTTAAAGAAATGAGTTCAGTTGTGTTGACATCTGTATTACAAAACAACATTTCATATCGACGCATCTAATCCCAATCCCTTTTGTTGTTAAGAAAAGATCTGAAATTGATTGTATAACATGTTCTTCTGTCTAAATGACATATCGTTTATGTTATCTTTTTTTTGTAGGTTGTTTTTCTCTTTAGCAATCACACAACATCATCTTATTTTTATTTTGATAAAAAATATAAAATAAACTAAGAGAAGTAAACACAAAATAACACTGAATAATTTTATTCTGATTATTTTTTAGATATGACTTTTATCAACACATTACTTTTTTACAATATATACAATAAGTTTATCATAACAATAAACAAAAGTAACAATGAGTATATATATATTTACTCCAATTTATAATTACATAGCTCCTTATTACGTAAAACTTTCAGATTCCAGTGCATTTTTATTTATATTAATGGAATGATTGTTTGATAAATTCTTCCAAATTTAATTATAGGTCCAAAAGTCTAAACCAATTTCGCAACTCTGTATACTAATTAGAACACATGTTACACGAATACGGGGGGGGAGGGGGAATGTATCAAGGAAAAGAAATTAGCCTTTTTGAAAATTGTCTCATTATGTATAAAAATTACATTACAGAAGAATCTGGGGGTATTTCTTTTGAAAAATTATAATATCTTATGAATTTCGTAATTTTTTAGAGTACACATTTAGATCCAGTTATAAAAAGAAGCATAGGTTTGAATAGAAGTCAGAACTATTTAAATGAATATGTGTTAATGTGTAAATACATATTTTGCACACCTTTTTGGATTTTTTGTATGTGGTTGTCACACAGGTGTTCGGTTGCGTCTTAACATTGATCCACTCACTATATAATTTGAGATGAATTAAATTTAACTAGTTTACTTTTTTTTCTTGACTGAAATATAAAGTCTGAAAAATCTATTATTATAAAACAAACAACACACATTTGATAGACAGTAATCCAGCTACAAACCATTTCAAATAGCATAACAATTAACATAAACTAGTTGCTGATTCTTGTGTACAGTGTAATCACGTCTACATACATTAAGTAAAACATGGAATAAACAGGATGAAGATCATAATTAGAAAAAAAAGCTCAGTTGTTTGACAGTAATATCAAATTCAACTATATTGTTATAACGTTTGAGTAAAACTACAGATATACATTCCAATTGTCAAAAATAGGGGAACAGCAGTCAACATTGTGTTTTAATCTTAATCACTACAAAAACAAACAGACATGTCAACAAGAAAAACAGAATTGCATTTAGACAAAGCGCATTTATAAGTTTAAGCGAAACACAAGAATATATAAAAAAGAATATAAAACATAAAAATAATAACTATATGGAAGAATCTACATGATAATCATAAAAAATACAAAAGTTGTTAAATACGGAAGGTACAGTATTAATACAGAGTACAATAAAAACTGGAAAATATGGATGATACAGCATGACAATCATGATAAGACAAAACATGAACAACATGGAAAATATACTATACAAATCATAAGAAAAAAATAATAAACAATACGGACGATACAGCATAAAAATAATGTTAAGACGATTGAGACAATATGAGAGATACAGCATGTAAGTCATGTTAAGAAACGTTCTGTTTAAAATGGTAGATACAGCATGAAAATTAAAATAGAAAAATACTGTTTAAAATGGTAGATGCAGCATTAACATGAAAATATGACAAAATCTAATTAGACTACAATATTCTAGTAAAAGGTCGACTTTAGAGGAATATTATTTGATAAAACTGCAAAGTAGTGTATATGATAGAATAACATTGTTTACTTAATGTGGTACAGTAATATACTAATAACTTTAATCATTGGCAATACAGGCAATAGAATAACATTGTTTACTTAATGTGGTACAGTAATATACTAATAACTTTAATCATTGGCAATACAGGAAATAGAATATATAAATAAAGGCAACAGTAGTATACCGCTGTTCAAAACTATATATACTTTGAACAAATATTCACGGAACAGTGTACAACCAGAAATACTAAAAGTGGAACAATTAAACTCATTGAAATCAACAGAGAGTGTTTATCAACTATCTCTTCAGTTTATGGTGGAACAACCAGACAAAACAGATGTTAAGTAAAACTATGCGGCATGATAACATTGCAGACCGAAGTAAATAGTATAGATCAAACAAATACAGCAATAATCGAACAAATAGTAGTTGGTATCAAATAGAGACAGAAGTTATGGGATGAAAATAAGTTGATATCAAACACAAACAAAAGTATTAGGATTGATAGCACTGCATATCAAACATACATAGACGTAATAGCCAGAATATCAGTAGATATTAAACAGAAACAGCAGAAACCACAGAAAAAGCTGTATATATCAAGCAGAGTCATAAATACTTGGACAAATACAAGTAACTATGAAGTAGATATAGAAGCAATGAGATGAATAACATAAGTAATCAAATGAATAACAGTAGATATCTAACACAGCCATAAGTAATCAAATGAATAACAGTAGATAAATAACACAGCCATAAGTAATCAAATGAATAACAATAGATATCTAACACTGCCATAAGTAATCAAATTAATAACAATAGATATCTAACACAGACATAAGTAATCAAATGAATAACAATAGATATCTAACACAGCCATAAGTAATCAAATGAATAACAGTAGATATCTACCACAGACATAAGTAATCAAATGAATAACAGTAGATATCTAACACAGCCATAAGTAATCAAATGAATAACAGTAGATATCTAACACAGCCATAAGTAATCAAATGAATAACAGTAGATATCTACCACAGACATAAGTAATCAAATGAATAACAGTAGATATATAACACAGCCATAAGTAATCAAATGAATAACAATAGATATATAACACAGCCATAAGTAATCAAATGAATAACAGTAGATATCTACCACAGACATAAGTAATCAAATAAATAACAGTAGATATCTACCACAGCCATAAGTAATCAAATGAATAACAGTAGATATCTACCACAGACATAAGTAATCAAATGAATAACAGTAGATATCTACCACAGCCATAAGTAGTCAAATGAATAACAGTAGATATCTAACAGAGATAGAAGTAATGTGCTAACTAGATAAGATACATAAGATAAAGACAACGTAATGGAGTAAATAGATATCAACAAAAACACAAAACAAGAAACAATGAAGAAGACAGTGGTTTCCGAATCTTTTTGCCGTTTTGTTCATGTCACGAGAAACCACTAACAAAGGAGTAATAATTTTCAAAGAAGTGGTTTTGTCCTATGCATGTGTTCTGTTACAAGCACAACTATAGATGCATGTTTATTATTAATTTCAATCTTTAAAGGAGATTTCCCATCATGTCTGCAAATCTGTGTATCTGCTCCTTTATCTAACAATAAAAGTACAATATCCTTATGTCCTACTTCACATGCATAAAATAATGGGGTTGTTCCATCTTCTGTTTTCATATTTATGTTAGATTTATAAACATGGAATAAACAGGATGAAGATCATAATAAAAAAACTCAGTTGTTTGACAGTCGTATCAAATTCAACTATATTGTAATAATGTTTGAGTAAAACTACAGATTTACAAATTCAATTGTCAAAAAAAGGGGAACAGCAGTCAACATTGTGTTTTAATCTTAATCACTACAAAAACAAACAGACATGTCAATATGAAAAACAGAATTGTATTTAGACAAAGCGCTTTTATAAGTTTAAGCGAAACACAAGAATATATAAAAAGAATATATAACATAAAAATAATAACTACATGGAAGAATCTACATGATAATCATAAATATACAAAAGTTGTTAAATACGGAAGGTATAGTATTAATACAGAGTACAATAAAAACTGGAAAATATGGATGATACAGCATGACAATCATGATAAGACAACACATGAAAAACATGGAAAATATACTATACAAATCATGATCAGACAACTTTAAAAAACAATACGGACGATACAGCATTTAAATCATAATAAGTCAATTTTCTGAAATGAGAGATACATCATATAAGTCATTTTAAGACACATACAGCTTTACATTGAAGATACAGAATGCAAATTGTAATAGACAAATATTGTTCAGAATGGAGGTTACAGCATAAAAATTAAAATAGATAATTACTGTTTAAAATGGTAGATACAGCATTAACATAAATATATGACAAAATCTGATCAGACTACAATATTCTAGTACATGTAGTAAAAGGTTGACTTTAGAGGAATATTATTTGATAAAACTGCAGAATAATGTATATGATAGAATGACTTTGTTTACTTAATGTGGTACAGTAATATACTAATAACTTTGTTTACTTAATGTGGTACAGTAATATACTAATAACATTGTTTACTTAATGTGGTACAGTAATATACTAATTACATTGTGTACTTAATGTGGTACAGTAATATACTAATAACTTTAATTATTGGCAATACAGGCAATAGAATATATAAATAAAGGCAACAGTAATATAACGCTGTTCAAAACTAAATATACTTTGAAAAAATATTCATGGAACAAAAGTAACAGTGTACAACCAGAAATACTAAAAGTGGAACAATTAAACTCATTGAAATCAACAGAGATTGTTTATCAACTATTTCTTCTGTTTATGGTGGAACAATCAGAAAAAAATAAGTAAAACTATGCGGCATGATAACATTGCAGACCGATGTAATTGTACAGATCAAACAAATACAGCAGTAATCGAACTAATAGTAGTTGGTATTAAATAGAGACAGAAGTTATGGGATGAAAACAAGTTGATATCAAACACAAACCAAAGTATTGGAATGGATATTATTGCATATCAAACATAAACAGACGTAATAGCCAGAATAACAGTAAATATTAAACAGAAACAGCAGAAACCTCATAAAAAACTGTATATATCAAGCAGAGTCAAACATACTTGGACAAATACAAGTAACTATGAAGTAGAGATAGAAGCAATGTGATGAATGACAATAGATATCTAATACAGACATAAGAAATCAAATGAATAACAGTAGATATCTAACAGAGATAGAAGTAATAGGCAGAATAAAAGTGTACATAACATAAAAACAAAGTAATGGAGTGAAAAATATCAACAAAAACACAAATCAAGAAACAATAAAGACGACAATGGTTTCCGAACCGGTTTGCCGGTATGTTCATGTTGTTAGAAACCACTTACAAAGAAGAAATATTTGTTAAAGACGTGCTTTCTCCTTCTTCATGTGTTCTGTTACAATCAAAACTACACATGCATGTTTATTATCAATTGCAATCTTTAAAGGAGATTTCCCATCAAGTCTGCATATCTTTGTTTCTGCTCCTTCATCTAACAACAAACGTACAATATCCTCATGTCCTACTTCACATGAATAAAATAAGGGTGTGGTGCCGTCTTCTTTTTTCATGTTTATGTTAGACTTATAGTCTATTAGGCAACGAACTATATCTGTCCTACCTATAAAACAAGCAATGTGTAATGGAGAGGAACCAGCTACTACATCAAAGGCATAATCTACTGACTGGTTACTGACATATTCTGTGAGACGTGATGATGTATTCTCTACAAGGCTATCACATAAGTTTTGTTTTGCGTTCTTCAATGTTATATCTGGGTGGTTATTATATATATTTGTCATAGACTGTTTATTATGGATACAGATATTACAGTTAGCATTATTCTCTAACAGTAACTGTGTTATCTCAATGTTTCCATCTAGTGCACTAAAATATAAAGCATTACCTCCATCATATGTCTGGGCATTTACGTCTGGTTTATGTTTCATTAATGGCTGGACAAGACTCGGACTGTTACTGATACTGGTGTTGCTTTTGACGTATGACGTACTCAGTGGTGTATTGTCACATGGATCAGGATACCATTCTAACAGTAATCTAACAATGTCAGTATGTCCATTCTGACTAGCCTGTAACAGAGGACTCCGGCCATCATTGTCACATAGATTAACATCAGGATTACTCCGTAACAGTAACTTTACTATATCAGTATGTCCTTCCTGACTTGCCTGTATCAGAGGACTACAGCCATCCTTGTTACATAGATTAACATCAGGATTTCTCTCTAACAGTAACTTCACTATATCAGTATGTCCGTTTTGACTTGCCTGTAACAGAGGACTACAGCCATCCTTGATACATAGATTAACATCAGGATTCTTCTCTAACAGTAACTTTACTATATCAGTATGTCCATTCTGGCTTGCCTTTAACAGAGGACTCCGGCCATCCTTGTCACATAGATTAACATCAGGATTTCTCTCTAACAGTAACTTTACTATATCAGTATGTCCATTCTGGCTTGCCTGTAACAGAGGACTCCGGCCATCCTTGTCACATAGATTGACATCAGGATTTATCTCTAACAGTAACTTCACTATATCATTATGCCCTTTATGACTTGCATGTAACAGAGGACTCGAGCCATCATTGTCACATAGATTAACATTAGGATTCATCTCTAACAGTAACTTTACTATATCAGTATGTCCTTCCTGGCTTGCCATGAACAGTCCACTTACCCTATCATCTCTACATTGATCCACATCCACATCATTATGTAACATCCACTGTACCATATCAGTATAACCATCATAACAATTATATACAAGTGGAGTAGTACCAGAATCCCAGCTTTCCTTTGGTTCCACTGTATCCTTGGTATTAGCTAATTTAACCTGCTGTAATGTATCCAGTTGTTGTAAGTACTGTATTAACTGTTGTCTGAATGATGATACTTTCATATTATTGTTACGGAACACAACTGCAACCTTTTCTGCTAACCAGTCCTTGATAAACCTTTCTAAATATAATTCTAAATGATCATCTGGTATTTCAATAATGAAATCTATGTTACTGTTCTCGTCATCAGATTTCTGCCAAATAAAACGTTCATGTACTAACTCACTATCACCATGTTCTATTAAACATTCTATTATTTGTTGACCAAAGTAATAGGCAAGGATGTCAAACAATTTATCATGCATAGTACGGTAAATACCATCCTGTTTAGACACAAATGTACCAACTAGAGTGTCAAGTTCTGTCTTCAGATTTATTTTAGGTATCATGTTGATTCCACAAGCCTCACATGTGTCTTTTATTATCTTTGTTTGAGCATTTGTAATTCCACCATGGAACCATTTCTCTCTCAGCTGATTATTGAAAATAACTAATAAAGCTATACTGCATTTTTTACATTTCCCCTCATCACCTTGCCTACTTAAACGGTCTAGTTCATTTTCATAGACAATATATGGATTTTCGAAAAATATGTTCACATCTCCATGTTTTTCCTCATTATATAAGGAGCACAAAAGTGGAAAGAAATCACTATGTTGTGACAATTTATCAATATCGACCAAGCTTGAACCAATATATTTTTTGGCTATAATATTTTTTTCGACAGATGTCAGACATAACTTGTCGGATATCAAGTTACATTCACAGGATTGAAAAGGTTCTAAAATATTAAACTTATCATCTTTATAGACTTGTAACCTACATGATACAATAATCTTACAACATTTGTCTGCTATAATTGTTTCAATCACTGGTAAATGTTGTGTCCAGTTCTCTATCTGTTGTTGGTTCACAGTGAAATTTCCACAAATGTCATCTACAATGAAAACTGTCTGTTCACCAGGTTGATAATAATTTCTGATATCAACCGGTTGTCTCACGGGTACTATTTTGTATCCTGCTTTTTGTAAAACTAGTGCTGTGTGTCTTGCAATAAATGATTTTCCAGCTCCTGAAGGGGCAGTTAAAGTCACACAACTTTTTTCCTCTAACTTTTTCATGACATAAGCACTAGCTCGCGTAGACACAAACATTTTATCCGTCTTTTCCCAGTATTCTATTTGTCTTTTAAATTGATCTGAAAAAAAAATAGCATGACTGATTAGTCTTATGTAGATAAAACGCGCGTCTGACGTATTAAAAAAAAATCTATTTCCTTTGTTTACTATTTACACCTCTGGGTCGATGCCACTGCTCGTGGACATTTCGTACCCGTAGGTATCACCAGCCGAGTAGTCAGCACTTATAAATTTCTTGTTACACAACTTTACATTTTTCGAAAAACTAAGGGTTTTCTTATCCCAGGAATAGATTACCTAAGCCGTATTTGGCACAACTTTTTTTAAAATTTTGGATCTTCAATGCTCTTCAACTTTGTACTTGTTTGGCGTTACAACTTTTTTGATATGAGCGTCACTGATGAGTCTTATGTAGACGAAACACGCGTCTGGCGTATAAAATTATAATCCTGGTACCTTTGGTGACTAATTATTGAAATTTTAGATTTAAGATTATATGATTTATACATTTTATTCAAAACAGACAAAACATAGTAGATTATTCATAAATGTGTCACATTTTGTTATATCATGATAACTTCTACCTTACTAAACAGCATCCGTTTAACTTATTATTGAAGGCTAGATGGTGTCATGTAATTGTTTATGTACTTGTCCTTTGTTGGGTCAATGTCGCGTATTATCATACTATTTTTATCATATGTATTGAAAATATCCCCTGAAAAAGACAATAATGACCAAAATAATTAGCATTTAATTCACATTCTCTTCACATACTGAACTTTGACAGAGACTGTTTATGTCATAAATTTGTTTTGAAACATGTTCAACAGATCATCTTAGGAAAGAAGCATGGAAAACTATTTGAGAATTTAAGAAATTAAAAAAACATTTACCGTCAAGTTATATTCAATCATATTTTTTATTTGTCAAAAAGCATACAATACCTTTAATGTTTGAAGGTATTGGGTCTTTTAAACTTTCTCTGACTTCTATGTGTTCAGCCTGTAAAGTATTTTGGGACGTCTTTAATGTACTGTAGGAAGATTGTAACTCTCTAAGATTTTCTGTCACTTTTGTGTGTTCGGTTCCCAAAATGTCTATTGTTTTTCTCAGTTCTTTCATCTCTTTGAATGATTGTTTGATTTCCAATACAATTTCATGATTCGACTGATCTAAGATTTTTACCTTCAACTCTTTACACTCTTGATACATTGTTTCACCTCCCAATCGTCCAACCGCCTGGAAATTAAATCATTTATTGAATAAAACAATGTATAATATTTTGAACTATTTATTAATAAACATTTGTTGTTCTATCATGAACGTTTATCACGATAACCAATTCCAATACATCTAAGTCTTGCTTATAAATAAAAATGGCTAGTCATCTGCATTGTGTAAAAAGTGAATCACACTAAGACTGAACTAAGAGGAAAATTTAAAACAGAAAGTCACTAATTAAATGGCAAAATCAAAAGCCCAAACATATCAAACGAATGGATAACAGCTGTCATATTCCTGACTTGATTCAGACATTTTTTACTGTAGAAAATGGTGGATTTAGCATGGTGTTAAATGCTAGCTGAATCCTCATTTGTATGACAGTCGCATCACATCTAACAGGGCAATAACATTGTGTTTACAAGATACAGTAACATATAAAGTAAGGGAACTGAGTTACACCATAAAGTGTTCACCTGTTTTAACCTTTGTTTATGGTGTTGTAATGCAATAGACCAATCTGTTGTACCTCTAAGTGGTGTATGCTCTTTTCCTTGTACTTATATTGAAATACGTACCATCATGTGCATACATTATTTGTTTTAAAGTTTAACAATTTAGTTCATACATAATGTTGGTTTGTTTAACATTAAGTTTTTTGTTGTCTTTGTAAAACATTAAAGTAGAATAACGTTTATTTTTAAAAGTTCCTTCATAGACTTTAACAACAATAAATAATCAATCTCATCAATAAAACAATGTCATCCGTTCTAGAAATTTATCCGCTATAGCCTTCTAGATTAAATTATCTACGGAATTGTAAACTGTTCAGCTGTTACGTCAAACGTACAACAACGGAATTGTAATGTTACGGTTAGCAAAGAACTTGATAATTAGCTGACGGTTAGCAAGAAGCAAGTTTTATTGAAATCTCATGCAACTTCATTGAAATATCACACGTTATAGTAATTTTATGACAAATGCATAATTTCAGCCTTCAATCTTCTTAGCTTTCATGCAGCCTTTAATCCACTTTGAATGTGAAGAGTTAAAGTGGAAGTAAACGTGCTGATATCAATTTGCGTCATTAATTATTTCAAACATCTTTAGTTCCATCCTAATCGTCATTTAAGAATATTGTTTGGCCTTGTTTTACATTTTGATGTTAGTTGAAATTATCATTCAAGTTATAATTTGCATGTTTAATGCTGATAATTTTAAGATTAAAGTTGAAAATTCCAAGAATAAAGTTACCAATTCCAAAATCTAAGTTGAAATTTCCAACAGCATTTAAACACATGCGGCATGCGGAGCAGGATCTGCTTACCCTTCCGGAGCACCTGATATCAACCCTAGTTTTTGGTGGGTTTCGTGGGTTTTTATTCTTTAGTTTTCTATGTTGTGTCGTGTGTACTATTGTGTTTCTGTTTGTATTTTTCATTTTTAGCCATGGCGTTGTCAGTTTGTTTTAGATTTATGAGTTTGACTGTCCCTTTGGTATCTGTCGTCCCTCTTTTAAATCGAGATTCGATATTTCTAAAATTAAAATGAATCGTTCCAAAATAAAAGTTCATATTTCCAAGATAAAAGTTGGAATTTCCAAAATAGAAATCGGAATTTCCAAGAATAAAGTTAATATTAAAGACAAACATCAGTACTTTAACGCTGTATAAAAGTAAAACATCGATATAGATTAAACAAATCGGTAACAAACAAAAACCGAAAAAAACCATCAACTATAAGAGAAAATCAAAGGATCAACAAAAACACTAAAGTGCAACAAAAACAAACTCCAATATACCTAACTTTGTACAGGACATTTTAAGAAAAAACACTTCAACCTGATTATATGGCTACTAAAAGCTTACATTGATATGACAATGTTAAAAAATGTTAAAAACTACCGCTGCCTTCATTTTTTTTTATCAACAAAATACGTATAAATTGAAAATGTGAATGAACTCGATTATAGCGAAATATGTGATGTATGTGGAATTTTTCGATACTACAGCAACATATAAACACAGATTAACCTAGATCTGCTGATCGTGTTTAAGTAATCGTGTTTGAGTTAAAAAAGTAGTGGGCTTTTTATAGAAATTGACAAGTAAGAGCTGAAAACTCCAAAATTGATTGTCTCCTGAAAATCTAAAGTAGGATAATCAAATTTACCTTGTTAGTTTTGATCATTGTAGCGTTTAAAACTTACATTTGATATATCTGTCCATGCTGTATGGAAATAAGTAGAGTCTATTGTATTACTATCATGATGAGCTAGTTTATTCCTATAATATTTTATTCTGGCTAGATCAGATCCTGAAGTTATCTCTCCTGCTAGTGGTAGACTGTCAAATCCATTTATTGGAGGATTGATAGATGTCAAGTTTCTGATTAAACAGATCATCAACGTTACATCAAATGTTTTGGAATCCGGAATCCCTGTGATATCAAGAGAAATATATGATTTATATTCGTTAAGTCAGTGTATAATTTGTTATGAATATTACAATATGAAGTATAAATATTCACAGATAATCGGTTATTCTAAACCATAGACAGAGCTCAAATATATAATTGTGTATTAAAGGCTGCATTAATTTAAGATAAATTATTTAATTTATTAGTTTGCATATCTTCATAGAAAAGATTTATATTTGTCGGTCGTTTTTTATCCTCAATGCTCTACAACCTTGTACTTGTATGGCTTTATAACTATTTTGATATGAGCGTCACTGATGTAGACGAAACGCGCGTCTGATGTTCTAAATTATAATCCAGGTACCTTTGATAACTATTGTTATAAGACATCATCATGTATTTAATTCATGTGTACTTCTGCTTTTATACAATATGTGTGCTCTTAAATGTTGTCATCTTTTTTATATCATGATGACAAACAATTTACCCGGCTATTTTAAAAGTGCAATGCATGTCATTTGCATGTTAAATTAAAGGTTTGGGGCTTTTGCATGCGTCATTTGGCGACCAGGTATTAAATAAATACAAATGCTATGTGTTCCTTTTTCGAATGTCATGATACAGAATGATACAGTTCCAGCAGAAAGGGCATGGTAAAAGGACCTAAAAAAATGATTTTAACCTCTTTGCCAATAAACCAACAATTTGTCGAAATAGACAACATGATTGTACAAACTATTACATGAAAACAATATTTCCAATAGGCATAATGTGTGTTACCAATATTCGATTGGCACTGATTTTCAAATTCCTCCTAAGTATCATAAACATGCGCTAAACAGTCCCTCAAAGAAAGACATGAGGACGGACACACAAACGAATTCACGGATAGATTTCCCTTTGAAAAATTACTTTAAGTAAAACCTGGTATTAAGTTCCCTTTATATGATTGCAACATATAAACAAACTGTTTCCTTTGATATCTAGGCAATAGGGGAGTGATCATGATTAATCATCACATACCGTTTGTAAAAAAGTAATTTGTAATAAAAGAGTTGTTGAAGTCAAGCATTAACATGATTATTCAGAAATGTATTTATTTTAGCCCTAACAAGAACAACACAAATTTTGAATCTCATGTTTATGAAATCTTAATCTAAATGTATACTGTAACATAAAGACGTACCATTTCTTGGAATCAAAAGATTCCATTGAGCCTGATTAATGATTCTTTTTAATTTCAAGTCCCAAAGAGTGTTGTAGTTTGTATTCAGCGTTGATGGTAGATATGTAGGTGGAAATTCTCTGTCAAAATAGGTACGGACTGCTCTAGGTGTCACTCCTTTCAATAACAAAGCTAGGCGGACATAATTTTCTTCTTCATCAGAAAGAGGTGCCATGGCTTCAGAAAAGGTTTGCTAATGGCCAAGAAAAACCTATATCACCATGACCGTTATTACTGAATGTATACCTGAAAAAATAAAGATGTCACTGTACAAACAAAAGATATATATCCAGAGTTTAATTATTTTAGTAAACACCTTCAATAAACTTGAGATTTTGTTATACGTGTCTACGATTTGACGATCAAAATACTAAACACATGTTTAAATTGTAAATGGAGAATGTCTATAAAAAAGTCAATCAAGTTGAAAAATAACACATCAGCTTCTTACTTACAGACTAGTGTTACCGCATTGGCTTTGTTGACATTATTTCAAAAATAAAAATCAGAGAGAGGTAAAACCAATGGGTGGGAAGTATATTTAGATGATAATGTTCTTATACATATGCATAGGTAGGCGTAGCATTATTACCAATGGAATAGACGTTAAAAGCACGTGTAAAAAAAAACCCAGTTAAATACCGCTTACCATGTTATTTTTGTCTGACAAATTTACATCTCGACAAATGGTTTCTGTGATGCAGAGTAAGCTAGAAAAATACTCATTAAAAATATAACGTGCTTTTAAATTTATTACTCCAGATACCTGTTTGTCTACACTCGCATAACATCAATTGAAAACATTTTTGATAACGAGTTGAAGAATAGGGAAAACAACCAATATAAAAATAGTTTTATCAAACTTTTGAATAAATCACACACTTCTGGTTTCATAGATATTATATTACAACATGGAAGTAAAAAACGAAAGTTTCTCTACGACAAATATTGTGTTGTCCCCGCAGATAAAGCACCAACACAACATTGTTTTTTGTATGTAAATCTCATCACATAAACTGTTTGATAAATGAATTAGGTATTGACACTTCACTTGGAAACTCAACACATTCCCATTCGACACTTACCGAAGAAGAAATCCTGGATTATCATATGTTCAATGTTATTTGGAATTTCTACCAAAGATGACGAACTGGATCTTCCATCTCTGTATTTGATACCTAAATTATTTAAGTGTACTACCATACTAAAAGACAAATTGAAAGAGTTTGTATTGCTTTGTTTCGTCAAAAAGAATAGCGAACGTAGTAACAAGCATCTTGTCGTGGGGAAAGAAACATCCAACTTTGTAAAGAATCACTCTTATTCAAACAAAAACAAATCTCTGAAACTGACATTATCAAGATGATTGATTTCTTGATTGACAACATATTTGTTATGTTTGGATTACGTGCTTTCTAAAAAACTGTGGGATTTCCAATTCTGCCCGTCTTTGAGCCGACTTGTTTCTTTGTCATTATAAGGCTGACTCCATACAGGAACTTTGCGTTCCGCTATCAAGATAATGTTCTCTCACTAAATAATACTACATTTGGTCACTATGTTGTACGAATCTAACCCATCGAACAAGAGATACAGGATAATACAGATACAATTAAGCCTGTCTCATATATTGACTTACATCTAGAAATTGACAATGAGGGTCGGTTGAAAACAAAGCTTTACGACAATATTTATCATCAGTGACGCTCATATCAAAATATTTATAAAGCCAAACAAGTACAAAGTCGAATAGCATTGAGAATAGAAAATTCCAAATGGTTGTGCCAAATACGTCTAAGGTAATCTATGCCTGGGATAAGAAAATCCTTAGTTTTTAGAAAATTTAAAAGTTCAAAAAATGACCGCATTATTGATATTCATGTCAACACCGAAGTCTGACTACTGGGCTGGTGATAACCTCGGGGACGAAACGTCCACCAGCAGTGGCATTGACCCAGTGGTGTAAATAGTTATCAAAGGTTCCAGGATTATAATTTAGTCTACATAAGATTCAGTAGTGACGCTCATATCAAAATATTTATAAAGCCAAACAAGGAAAAAGTTGAAGAGACACAAAAGATTATTTCAGCTTGCCAATTGTGAGCTTTTCATTTCTATGTAGCAACATTGTAGCAATGCCTGCATACGGAGTATATATATCCGAATTGGTAAGATATTCCCGGGCTTGTATTTTCTATCATAATTTTCTTGATAGAGGGTTGGTGCTCAAAAGGAATCTTTTAAACCAAGAGTTCCAAATGGTGAAGTTAAAATCATCCCTTTAAAAATTGTACGAACGCCATGACACGTTGGTTGACGGTTTTTGAATAACCGTTTTACAGATGATATAAGATATGTTCCTCATGTCGTAACTACAATACCCTTCCCTTTTCACAAATGTGATCCACCGAATTATACCATTTACCGGAGTTGTAATAACATAAGTAACACGACGGGTGCCACATGGGCAGCAGGATTTGCTTACCCTCCCGGAGCACTTGAAATCACCCCCGGTTTTTGGAAGGGTTCGTGTTGCTTAGTCTTAAGTTTTCTCTGTTATGGCTTGTGGACTATTGTTTTTCTGTTTGTCTTTATATTTTTTTGCAATGACGTTGCCAGGTTATTTTCCATCTTTGAGTTTGACTGTTCCTTTATTATCTTTATTATCTTTTGTTCCTTTTTTCTAATAAAGTTTGTACGATGTGAGTCGATTAATGTAGACGTAGAAGTTCTTACTGAAAGCGAAGTAATACGATCTACATGTCGGTGCTGATTTGTGTCTACTTTTAATGTTCCACCTATGACATGGAACCCCTAAACATGTTTACTTTTAGACTACGAGAAGACTGCGGAGCATGCCAAGTCATTCCACTTTCTATGAGGTGTTTTCACTCTTGTTTATTTATTGAAAAAGGTTCAGTCCTCTTATTGTAGTCTTGTCAATTCACCAAACTTATGAAAAAGTGAAATAAATTCAGGTCCAGAACCTACCAAAATTATAAAAATCAGTGAATTGTTCAACGAGAAACGAAAGCATTTAAATTGTTTTAATCAAAATAAATAGGCACATTTATTAAATGAATATAATATGACTCTGTCAACACATACGGACACTTCTTTGATCACATTGTCAATCCGAAACGTTTTTTTTTATAGACAAATTTTCTTAATCCTTCTGTTCAGCAAGAGGCACAGTTCAGTTTTATTCTATAATTCCTTTTAAAGCATACAATGCAAAAGTAGTAGTCTATTGAGGAACGATGATTTTCAAATCGCTAAATACACGTTCATTGTTTATATACCTTGATTTTTTCAACTCGGTGAACATGATACGGAAGTCAATACTCTGTATTTTGAGCAAATACATTACTTCAGGTAGTTGCAATAAGGAATAAAAGAAAGGTAATAAGTTTATATGAAATAATATACGACACGTGACTCGATCATGTCAAAGTCTACTTCTTTGTTACATGGACCTTTAAATATGGATTGTATCGTTCTCTGCTACCTTTTGAGGTTATTATAAGACATGTTATATTATAAAAAACGCGCACGACTGAAAACCTGTCAGACTACTGTCTAAAATTAGAATACTTTAAAGGAATAAATATGATATATGAAAAAAAGAATGTACTTTTGGTTTTTACCTCTCTTTTTTTTAATATAAATTTGGTAATATTAAAGTGAAAAAATAACTTGAAAAGTTATTGGCAAATTTTTAGTTAGTGTAGTCTCCTATTGAAAAGACTCGGGTTTTTTATAACAAAGATAAGAATATGAAGAACAGGAAGTACACTCTTACGAGCAATGACGTATATAGATCTGTAAAAGGGGGAATACAAAGGTTAAAGTATTGTTTATGCACTTTCAAATATTTTGGCCACAAGCATCACTGAAGAGACATGTATTGTCGAAATGCATATCTGGTGCAGGAAAATTGGTACCGTTTATGTTATATAAATTTGCATCCGATGTGTGGCTCATATGTTCCGCAGTGTTTATGAGTATATTTGATTCTCTTCATAAAGTCAAATAATTGTAAGACACAAATATAAGGTAGATTATGTCTCAAATTAATGTCTGCATAAGGTATTATATGTACTTATATTAAATAGTTCTAATCAAACTTACCTTCACTAGTTGAAAACGTCTTCTTGTTTAAAAAGAACTTTTACTTTCGTTTCATATTTATTTTCCTGACTGACAACAAGTCGAGACATTTTTAAATACGGGTATATTCCTTAGATGATGTCATCTAGTTATTCTGTTAAAACAATCTATTTTTAGAAACTTGTCTGACAGGTTTATCGGTCGTCTATAATTAATCGTCTGGCATTAAATGTCATGGCTAAAAATAACTTGTATGAGAAGTAGATAAAAAGAAATTTCATATTTGAAGGTCCATCAATCAAAAAAATTCAGCCCTAACTGATCAATCGATCGATCTTATCGTTAATATTGACTTTAATGCATGAGCACACAAAACAGATCTAGACATAATATGATAATCTAAATATAATTGAGATTCAACAACCAAAACGATGTACACATACATCACGGACATACATGCGTTCGTTGATTTCAGTTGTATGAGTTGGTATATTTGATTAGTAAGATAAGATAAGATAACTTTATTAGCACTAACACATTGACAATAAATGGTTATGGCAACAAATTAAAGACTAACTACAATAACATATATACAATGAAGGAGTGACAGTGGATAATTATGAGAGAAATATATAAAAAATAAATGAAAAGCATATACATTATTACAAAAATCAAGTACCTTTTAATAATGAGTTTCTCACCAACAAGTATGAATTAATATTATTAATTCGTATATTTTAACAAATTTGATTCGTTTAGGGATAGTCACATGTTAAACTATATTTTCGAAGGTAGAGAGAAAACGGCGGATAGCAAAAAGCATATTGACCGGCAAAAAGCATATTGCACGCTTATTTTCAGAATATCTAAAAACCGATATACTTTGTGACGTCATGTAATGGATTTCAGGATATTGTTTAACGTTTTGAAACAAATGATATCTGTGATCGGTTATTTGACGAAAAAAAATCTTCAACTACATAAGATGTCCCGAAAAAAGTAAATGAAATAACAACTAATATGTTGTTATTGTCAAGGAGACAATGTAATATCTATAAAGTTCCAACAAACCTAAATGACGATTTTGATACAAACATGGTCGGAAATTAACAATATAACAAATATATTATTAGAAACAACTATATTATTAGAAACAAAGTTGTTTCTTTGTTCTGGATAAATAGAGGAATAGAAAATTAAGATGAGTTTCAATTTGATAGTATCAAAAATACAAATGAGATTACGTACATGTATGTCATAATACAATACAAATATAATATATAATTAAAAACCAATTGTTCAGAGAACAATTGAAGGTCTTTCCACTAGTAAACATCTATTTTGATATTGAAATATTAAAATCAGTTTAAAATGTTAGTTCCTATGGCTTGATGATGTATTTATATGAATTTAAAGCAAAGGTCAAAATCTAGAACGTCTTTTTAACCTATGACCTTGACCTCAATTTCAAGGTCACAAACCAAGGACCTTAAATCAAAAGACCCTAGGTCTTTAATATGTTTGGTTAATGAGTAATACCACTTTACGCGTAATTCTAAATGTTAGATGGACAAAAACTCCCATTTATTTAGAATATGACCTTGACCTTTGACCTTGACCTCATTTTTATTATTTTCGACCAAGGACCCCAAATCTAAAGACCCTATGTCTTTATCACTTATGGTTTACCATTTAGAAATGCATATCACTTAATTAAATGGAAAAGGGGGAATAACTCTCATATGGAGTCTCCGTAAAGCTTCGGTCCAAATGAATATCCTAATCCTGAAGATGTAACGAGCAATTTGGTAAAATAAATTTGTCGTAATCTTTAACGGTTGCGAAGGAGTAGTGGCCACAAGAAAAACAGTGTTTGGGGAGATAACTCTTACAACGTAAAGTATTTTGTTACACAGTTGTAAAGTTTTAAAGCGTATAAACTATACGATACCATATTCCAAATATCTAAGCGACATCTTTTGAAACATCAATAATACGCAAGAAAAAAAATTAGGCGGAAGAAAAAAAAAAAAAAAAATAATAATAATAATCAGAACAAATTCAATAGGTCTTTCCACGGAAAGGTGGAAAGACCTAATAATGGTTATGGCTATATTTGTATAATAATAATTTTTGAACAGATTTACAGCAGGCCAGATGATAAATACCAACTTCAATCAAACATTTTTAAAGACGGGTATATTCGTTAGATGATGTCATCTAGTTATTCTGTAAAATATAATCTATTTTTAGAAACTAGCCAGGTTTATCAGGTGTCTATAATGACACATTTCGAATAAGATTGCATTGCTAAAAATACTTTTATGAAAAGTAGATATTTGAAGGTCCATCAAACCAAAAGTTTCAATCTTAACTGATCAATCGATCGATCGTATCGTTAATATTGACTTTAATACATGAGCACACAAAACAGATCTAGACATAATATGATAATCTAAATATAACTGAGATTCAGCCAAACCGGTGTTAACATACATCACGGACATACATGGGTTCGTTGATTTCAGTTGTATGCGTTGGTCTGTATATTTAAGTTTTATGCGTTGGTCTGTATATTTGCCATGATTAGTATGAATATAACGATCTGTGAAGTTTAGATGCGTTGTTCTAAGAAGGATGGTTCCGTTGATCCAAGTATCATGGGTCCATTAAAACCAAAGGAGACTGAGAATAGAATTAATCAGTTGGTCTTGGGATCAGTTGGTCGGATAGTATTTGTTTGTTGATCTGAATAGTATTTTTCGTTGATCGGAATAGTATAAGTCCGTTGATCGGAATAGTATGGGTCCGTTGATCTAATAGTATTAGTTCGTTGATATGATAGTTTGAGTCCGTTAATACGATAGTATGAATCCGTTAATATGATAGTATGAGTCCGTTGATATGATAGTTTGAGTCCGTTGATCTAAGTTGTATGGAACAATTGATTTGAGTAGTACTATCGGCATGTTGATCTGGGTTTTTTTTTAGTAAGACAGGTCGTTTATTCTGGAAGTATTGGTCCATTGATCTAACAAAAATATGTTCTGAGTGATATGATTTTTAGTGAGTGGATATAAGTAACATGGGACCGTTGATATTAGCTGTATGGTTTCTTGTTCTGGATAAATAGAGGAATAGAAAATTAAGATGAGTTTCAATTTGATAGTATCAAAAATACAAATGAGATAACGTACATGTATGTCATAATACAATACAAATATAATATATAATAATGGTAAAATAGACAATGCAATATCGTTTCATTATAACAAAAGTTAATTTAACCAGTAATTTCGGTTTTATTGTAATTTGTTGAAATCGGTAGTTATCGTTAGTTATTGACATTGATTTATCATATTTCGCTGCAGGTGCGGTTACCTAATATTTAAACATATTAACAGCAGGCCAGATGATGATTGCAGATTTTCCTCGTGGTATGCGTTCGAATATCGGACTTTATAAATATGCACAGGGCTTAAGTACTGAGCTTTAATAACACAAAGTAAAATATATATCGATGATAATTTAACAATAAACAACCACCAGGTAAATATTAACACTAGGACACAATAAATAAAAACCATCAATATTATATTTGTTTGCAGATAACATAGATTTATTGAAATCGTTATAGATATCATTCCAGTAAATAAATAAACTAAATGATCTTTGATTCTTTATAAATTTATAAACGGAGAGCTACTTAAAGGTCTGTTATATTTCAAGTTAGTACCCGAGGATCTGCTAACCATTCCAGGGCACCTGAGATGTTGTTTCATGTGTACTATTGTTTGTCTGTTAATATTGACTTTAATGCATGAGCACACAAAACAGATCTAGACATAATATGATAATCTAAATATAATTGAGATTCAACAACCAAAACGGTGTAAACATACATTACGGACATACATGGGTACGTTGATTTCAGTTGTATGCGTTGGTATATTTGATTAGTATGAATTAATAATAATTTTTGAACAGATTTACAGCAGGCCAGATGATAAATACAAACTTCAATCAAACATTTTTACAGACGGGTATATTCGTTAGATGATGTCATCTAGTTATTCTGTAAAATATAATCTATTTTTAGAAACTAGTCAGGTTTATCAGGTGTCTATAATTACACATTTTCGAATAAGATTGTATTGCTAAAAATACTTTTATGAAAAGTAGATATTTGAAGGTCCATCAAACCAAAAGTTTCAAGCTTAACTGATCAATCGATCGATCGTATCGTTAATATTGACTTTAATACATGAGCACACAAAACAGATCTAGACATAATATGATAATCTAAATATAACTGAGATTCAGCCAAAACGATGTTAACATACATCACGGACATACATGGGTTCGTTGATTTAAGTTGTATGAGTTGGTTTGTATATTTGTTCAGATTTAAGTTGTATGCGTTGGTCTGTATATTTGCCATGAGTAGTATGAATATAACGATCTGTGAAGTTTAGCTGAGTTGTTATAAGAAGGATGGTTCCGTTGATCCAAGTATCATGGGTCCATTACAACCAAAGGAGACTGAGAATACAATTAAACAGTTGGTCTTAGTAGTATGGGTCCGTTGGTCGGATAGTATTTGTTTGTTGATCTAAATAGTATT
Organism: Mytilus galloprovincialis; assembly: GCA_037788925.1. Lineage (NCBI taxonomy): Eukaryota > Metazoa > Mollusca > Bivalvia > Mytilida > Mytilidae > Mytilus > Mytilus galloprovincialis. The sequence continues at coordinate 83,989,181 of CM075338.1, forward strand.
TGTCCGTTGATATGATAGTATGAATCCGTTTATATGATAGTATGGGTCCGTTTACATGATAGTATGAATCCGTTAATATGATAGTATGGGTCCGTTGATCTAAGTTGTATGGAACAAATGATTTTAGTAGTTCTATATGGTCTGCTGATCGGAGTAGCATGGATCCGTTTATTTGAGTAAGACAGGTCGTATATTCTGAGAAGTGTTGTTTGATTGATCTGACACATATTTGTTCTGAGTGAAAAAGGTCCCATGATATGTTTGTTGGTCAGTTGAAATAGGTAGCATGGTACCGTTGATACGAGCTGTATAATTTGGTGATCTGGATACAAAATCAATCAATTTGATAGTATCAAAAGTACAAATGAATTAATGTACACGTATGTCAAAATACAATACAAATATAATATAATATATAATAATGGTTTCTTTATGTCAAAATAGACAATGCTAAAACGAGTAGGTCCAGTAAGACCTCTTTTTGGCCCCAAAATATAGCAGTTTTACCAAATTTTAAATTTAAACTATAAAAGTGGGACTGCTACACAAATATGGGCTGTTTTTGACAATACGATGCACATATATCGGGTACCAGCACCATTAAGTCATGCTAAATTACCTTCACAATTCTAGCATTGTCGTTAAATTTTAGACGGTCTCCGTGTAAAACGAAAGTGGCCGCATTCGTGTTCATCCTAAATATTGAAATCTAAGTTGTATTTTCTGATAATACATTTTAACGTTGTGTTTCCGTTGTGTCGTTTGTTTTCTCTTATATCTGAGTGTGAGTTCACATTAACATAAGACGTGTCAAAGTACTTTTCTATCCCAAATTCATGTATTTGGTTTTTATCTTATATTTGTTATTCTCATCGGATTTTGCCTAATGCTTAGTCCGTTTCTGTGTGTGTTACATTTTAATGTTGTGTCGTTGTTCTCCTTTCATATTTAATGCGTTTCCCTCAGTTTTAGTTTGTTACCCCGATTTTGTTTTTTGTCAATAGATTTACAAAACACCCGGCTTACCTTAGTGAAAAATGTAGAACACTGTTTGTACTAACATAATCAACTTTTTTCCCACATCGGATATTTGCAAATATACAAATGAATGTTTACAAAATCAGAATGTTGTGTCTTTCAAGTCAGAAATATGACAGTTATTGTCCATTCGTTTTTTATGTGTTTTGTCATTTCATTTTGCCATGTGATTATGGACGTTCCAATTAGACTTTCCTCTGAGTTCAGTATTTTTGTGATTTTACTTTTTAACATATTTTCTAGAACACTGTCTTAAGAACGCATCATTTTCTTCGGATAATTCAGGTTCCAAGTCAGGAATATGACAATTGTATAACAGTAGATTTATATATTTTAGGATTCGGAGCTATCTTTTTTATGAACTTTCTATTGTTTTCATTTACCTGAAATTGTTTGTGGTTAAAGTGTTTAAAGTTTGTTTAGTACAAAAATTGTATTGTTAAAAAACAATTGTATCAAAATCAAGTTATTTTTGTTAAACGGTATGTATATACATAACATTAACAACCCATGTATATACATGACATTAACAACCCATGTATAACTAAACATGCTTCTAAAAAGTAAAATCACAAAAACTCAACTTGGAGGAAAATCAAATCGGAAAGTCCATAATCACATGCCAAAATCAAATGACAAAATACATCAAAAACGAATGGACAACAAGACAATAACAATCAAAACCAAGGAGTAAACAAAGACTTACAAAACCAAAAGACATTTACATTAACAGTTATAAATAATAAATAAGAAACAACACGAACTCGACTAAAACAGGGAGTGAAATTGTGTGCTCCGGAAGTGTAAGCATTTCCTGCACCGTATACGGCAATCGTCATGTTATTACTTCGTTCAGTTCGGTAATGATGGAGGGTTATTATGACTGAAGAAGAATATCAGATATGATTTCTGACACACTTTTGTCATAATGGCCAATCAGCTCAAGATAGCGACCGTAAAATTTATTTCGTGATGACCTTAACTTGATTGATTCATAGCCCTGTCTTAGCAACTTTTGAGAAAGCAGTTTTACTCGTTCAACAAAATCAGCGTACTTTGAGATAGCGCTATCGTAATGCATGAATTGAGACACATATACTCCGTATACTGGTGCCTCTGCGATGTTGCTACACAGAAATGGAAATTTGACTATAGGAAAATTTAAATCATCGCGTTTGTCATAAATTTTGGTATTTAATCTACCATCAGTAGTCATTTCGAGAAAAAAAAGGTATGAATATGAAGCAGATTTATCTGTGCAGGTAGTATCTTTAATTTCAAGTTCACTTGGATATATATTAAATATAAGTGATCACTCAATCTATTAGTATTAAAAGACAGTACATCATCAATATACCGAAAGGTGAAATTAAAAGACTTGGCTAATTTATTTCTCCTTTTTGTACAAGCCCTTGGATAAATTCTGCTTCATAGGAATACAAAAACAAATCTGCAAATAGAGAAGAGCAATTGGTACCCATTGGGTTTCCAATAGTCTGTTGGAAGACCAAACCTCCAATTTCAACTAATATGTTGTCAATAAAAAATTCCAGCATGGCAGTGATATCCCCTTCGATGTATTTTTTGCTTGACTCGGTATGTCTTTTCACAAAGTAAGCTGATTTCCTGCCAAAAACTAGACATTTAAAACGTCTAGTGCCATTCTGTTAAAGAAACATAAGCTGACGAGTTCGTCCAGTGGCGCTTAAGTTTAGTATGTGGAATAGTGATATACAGAGTTGAAAAATCAAAGGTTTTAATGTTAGTACAATGTTTAAATGATTGAGCATGTAAATTCGCCACTAACTCTTTTGAATTTTTAAGTATCAACATCTGACAACTGTCATATTCCTGACTTGATACAGACATTTCGAAATGTAGAAAATGATGGATTAAACCTGGTTTTATAGCGCTAAACCTCTCACTTTGTACGAAGGTCTAATCAAACTCCGTTATATTTACATTAATATATTGATGCGTGAACTAAAACATACATAATAAATAAAATGGTCAAGCAGTCATCCTCTTGTTACAATTTTAAAACAAATCAACAGAACAAGTTTAAAGTGATTTCATAACGTCCAAAGTCACTGTACTGTTATTTGATCCTATAATATTACGTACAGTACAGGTATAATTCCCATGATCAGTATATGCCACACGTTGTATCAGAAGACCATCTTCTCTGACTAGAAATTTGTCATTGTTCGATATTCTACTTCCGTTTACTGTCCACGTGACATAAGGCAGTGGATATCCGGTAACGTGACATGGTATGAGTAGGGTTGTTTTATGTGTTGCATATATGTGATTGGCTAAATTATTGATCAAAGGCGCCTCTGAAAAAAAATTTTCAGATTTAAATTGGACTTTAAATGGCATTTATTACTTCAAAAGTAAACAAAAGTGATAAAATACGATGAATAACTTTAATTAACTTTAGAAGATTAAGTATAAATTGATCATCGGTTATAGTAAATGAAATAAGATGTATTTTTTTAAGTGTCAGAATTTTAAATCATTGTTTTGGTTTGTATAAATATGTTACACTCAAACACTAAAGTCTTTTGAATACTATTTTTATGTAAATAGTTATCAAAGGTACCAGGATTATAATTTAGTTCGCCAGACGCGCGTTTCGTCTACATAAGACTCCTCAGTTACGCTCATATCAAAATATTTAAAAAGCAAAAAAAAAGTACAAAGTTGAAGTGCATTGAGGATCAACAATTCCAATAAGTTGTGCCAAATACGGCTAAGGTAATCTATGCCTGGGATAAGAAAATCCTTAGTTTTTTGGAAGAATTCAAACCTTTGTAAACAGGAAATTTATAAAAATGACCACATTGATATTCATGTCAACACCGAAGTACTGACCACTGGGCTGGTGATACCCTCTGGGACGAAACGTCCACCAGCAGTGGCATCGACCCAGGATTACTGGGCTGTAATTATATACGTTCTTATGTTCTTATATCATATGCAGGAATCTAACTAAAGGAAGCACTAACGAGGAGACAAGAGTTACATGTAAAACAAGGGGATATAACTGGCAATGGATATCAAACAATAACGTCTAGTGGGATAACGAATCTTACTATATCGGAGTGGGGATGTTTTCTGTTCATAAAAAGTGCACACAAATATTTTTGTGGTTGTTTGAGCTAATATAAATCCTACACAAATATGTTATTATGTCATTATAATTTATATACAAAAGCAGCTACTTTACATTTAAACGTTACAATTTCAAACTATGTGCTTCATTGGTGTTTTTAAAAAAAACAGTTTACTTACCAAAACATTTGCAATCACGTGATTCATGGTCTGAACAAATGTGGGTAGTATTACGACAGTGTTCCAACAGTAGTATTTGACTCTAAGATATGCGAATGTAAAATAGAAAGTAACTATCATCAAAAATAAAAATTTGAGAAATTTTATACTTACACACGGGTTTCATCTTACTAGGGTTAAAAGATTATTGAAGTCAAAATCTAAATGAATACAATTATTTACCGCCATATAACATATAAGTTGTACAGAGTTTGACTTATTTTGTAACCATTTAAAAATTAAAAATAAACATATTTTGGGATGAAGATTTAAATTCCTGAATTAAGATGAAAAACATCAGACGTCTTTTCCATTTTTAGGAACTTAGTCCGGTATCTCCAAGCCATATTAAAGTTGAAAATGCCAGCATTTATTATATAAAAAAAATGCACGTATGAGGTATGTACTGTGAATTACCTAATAGATGAACAATGAAATATATCAACATATGAACATTTCGAAATAATGTATAAGTTCATACCCAAGATTCAGATTAATAGAGATTGCATAATATTATAGATGTGTTTGGATAGTTGTTTAATTGGCACTCACACCACATCTGCCTATATCTATATATCTCAGGAATAGATAACCTAAGTATTTTCTACCTCAGAAATAGATTACCTTAGCTGTAATTGGCAAAACGTCTAAGGGTTTTTGGTTCTCAAAGCTTTTCAGCTTCGTACTTTATTTGGCCTTTTTTAACATTATTTTTTTCTAACGTGATTGTTTATATTTGTTTCTAAAAAACTCGCGTCTGGCGTAAATACTAAATTTCAATCCTGGTGTCTATGATGAGTTTATATACCTGTTCTTTTAGCAGTTGTTCGACCAAAGCGTTGGATCTCTTCACGATTCTGTTTTCATGTATATCAAAGTCGACCTACAAATAGAAATTAGCTTGAAAATATTTATAGAACATACGATAGAAAATTAATCATAGAGTTAAATACCTCCACAACACCTACACAACAAAATAAAACAAATATGAGACCGCTTAAAACAGTTGTTACAACTACTTCCAGCGTGAGAGAAATGTAAAGCCATGAAAACATTTTAGTTAAAAGACAAAAAAAGAAGGAGAGAAAAGTGATGAGACAGAACTAATGTTATACACTTACTCCATTTTGTGTTGTCTCTATGACTGCTTCTAGTTTGAGACAGAACTAATGTTAAACACTTACTCTATTTTGTGTTGTCTCTATGACTGCTTCTAGTTTGAGACAGAACTAATGTTAAACACTTACTCCATTTTGTGTTGTCTCTAAGACTGCTTCTAGTTTGAGACAGAACTAATGTTATACACTTTCTCCATTTGGTGTTGTCTCTAAGACTGCTTCTAGTTTGAGACAGAACTAATGTTATACACTTACTCCATTTGGTGTTGTCTCTATGACTGCTTCTAGTTTGAGACAGAACTAATGTTATACACTTACTCCATTTGGTGTTGTCTCTATGACTGCTTCTAGTTTGAGACAGAACTAATGTTATACACTTACTCCATTTTGTGTTGTCTCTAAGACTGCTTCTAGTTTGAGACAGAACTAATGTTATACACTTACTCCATTTTGTGTTGTCTCTAAGACTGCTTCTAGTTTGAAACAGAACTAATGTTATACACTTACTCCATTTTGTGTTGTTTCTAAGACTGCTTCTAGTTTGAGACAGAACTAATGCTATACACTTACTCCATCTTGTGTTGTCTCTATGACTGCTTCTAGTTTGAAAACCTTCAGTGACAGATAAACCGTTATACACAAATGTACTACAGAAAAACAACTGATCCCTACCACGAATATTCTGTCTATTTTGTTATTACAGTGTTGTTCAGTGTTGAATAACATTTTGACTTTCATAAGATTTATAACCTGTCTTATCTATGTACATAGTGTGGACGCAAAGTAATGACATAGCATACATATATTTGACCTTATAATCAATGATTAACATATTTTTGAAAGGAGAGCGCATTTATTTATTCGCATATATGAGGAAAAAGGGTAAAATAACAAAAAAATCCTAATTCCTAGGATAATCTCATACGGAGGTCTGTGGTTAAATGGCAAAATTAAAAGCTCAAACACACCAGACGAATTGAAGACGAATGCTATTTTCCTGACCTGTTACATGGTTACAGGCATTTACGATTTAGAAAATGTGGATAACACCTAGTTTTATAATAAGCTAAACCTCTCACTAGTATGATAGTCACATACAATTTCATTATAATGAAAACGGTGTGTGAACAAAACAAACAAACACAATGGTCAAAAATGATAGAATAGGGGTGCAACAGTCAACATTTTGTTAAAATAACGGCCTTATTTATATAAAAAAAATGAACGAAAAACAAATATGTAACAAATAAACAAACGACAACCACTGAATGGCAGGCTCCTGACTTAGTACAGGCACATACATAAATAATGTGGCGGGGTTAAACATTTTAGCGGGATCCCAAATTTCTACTTAACCTGGGACAGTGGTATAACAGTACAACATAAGAACGAACTATAAAAATCAGTTGAAGAAGGCGTTACTCATCAGATGGACAAAAATACAAGTGAACGTGGCCGGGTACTTATACATCACGACACAAAACGACACAATGAACAGATCTGAGAGTACTCGCAGTTATCTGGCAGCTAGTTCAAAGCCACTAATAACTAATAAAACAATTATGCATCTTAGACTAAACTATCAATCCGTACACATCCAACATCCATTGGATTTAGTGGAAAGACGTCATAAACAGCCAGAGAAAAACATGACCTTGTGCAATGCGAAGTTACAGGCACCGACATATTGTAGATCCATGAATATGTATATGTATATAATATACTAGTAATATTTAGTTAGCTTTTAATTTACTGATAACAAAATCAATATTTACACCAAACAAAAAACAATATTCAGTGAACGTATTACATTGTTGAAAAGATAACCTTTTAGAATAAGTTTATTAAAAGGAGCGACAAGTTTACATGGATCATTTCTAAATTTCCGGGCACGGTTAACTACATGTCCGTAAAAGTGAGGATGTGCTATCCCGTTTAAAATAAGTTTTCTACAGATGCAACCAAACTTCAAATCTTTATATTTATGGAAACATTTAGTAAAGGTTTTAAGTAGCTTATGGTAACGATATCCCTGGTTTGTTAATTCACCAGTACTACTTAGATTGAGTTCGATAACATCTAAAACGTCACAACAGACACGGGCATAGCGAAAAAGCTGTGAAATATAAACACCGTAAGATGGTGCCAAAGGAACATCACCATCTAAAAATGGGCCATTCCAGTTAATTTCTGACAGGTGGGGATGGATGGGGAGAATTTTGTTTATAAGTATCAGAAAAAAACATCATGAAAAACTACCTATCAGATCTAAAAATTAAGACCTATCAGATGTAGGGTTTCTGTTCGTATTGGGTGAATGGGTTTTCATGGGAAAAAAAATTTTTACTGCAAGAATTGTACCCATCAGAATTTTAAATACAATACCAGATAATACATGATACGTAACTGTCTACTTTCAGAAGCACTCCTAAGATCTAATATAGGCATTTTTGAAACCCCTCAGATGTACTTATTTTAAATTATTTACTGCTGTATGACCCTCAGAAGTTTTTCGCATATAAGTGTACATGTCAGATGAAAAAACTCAAATTTTCACCCCTAAGATATTAACTGGAATGGCCCAATTGAATATTAACAATAGGGAACGAAAAATCGTCCCGTTTGTCGTAAATTTTAGTGTGGAGTTTCCCGTTTAAAGCGGAAATATCTAAATCCAGGAAGGACAGTTATAACCGAATAAATTTGATTTATTTGAAGTAAGTTCCTTTGGGTAAATTTCACTAGTATATTGATAAAATTCTTGATTATTTAACGAACAAATATCATCAAGATAACGGTAAGTGTTGTTGAATTTATCAATTAAATGCAATTTTGACGGGTCTTCACTGAGTTTAGTTATAAACTGTGTTTCGTAACAGTACAAAAACAAGTCTGCTATTAAAAGGGCACAATTAGTGTCCATGGGGATACCTACAACTTGTCGATAAACTTTGTTGCCGAAACGTACATAAATATTATAAAAGAGAAAATTAACAGCTTCAATTATCTTATCACACCTCCAGTAAGTATATCTAGCATATTTACCTTTCTCATTAGAGAAGAAGGCTTTAAATAAGTTGCAGCAAATATATTTGCATTCATCTTTATAAAACGACCATTTAATTAAATAGGAAAACGTTCGTTTAAAAAGATAGTGTGGAAGTGTAGTGCAAAGAGTAGAAAAATCAAAATTGTCAACAGAACCAAAAGGACCATCAAAAGCACGGTATTTATCTGAAACATCCAAAGAATTGTTTTCCCTTAAAAAATAGTTTATACCACTATGTTCATATATGTTATTACAATAGTTTAAGATAAGCTCTTTACTAGTAGGTAATGAACTACTTTAGAGCACTGAAAGATTAGTTGTATAACACTTACTAGAGGCCGAGATGAAACTAGGTGTAGTATTTACGGCATACAACCACCACATTGTTGGTTGGTTTGTCGGCAGGTACAGATACAAACCGCTTTGAAAGTTCTTGAAGTTTATTTCTTATTCTGGAAATAGGTGTATTATATACTCTGTTATTTACTTCTAAATTATTTTCAAAATGTGATATTCTCTTATCTAAATGTACCACATTCATACATTTATTTAAATAAGAATCAAGAGATTTTTTATCAGATTTTTCTTTACACCACTTTTTACAAAACGAGGAAAGAGCATATTTGGTGACTTGACGACTCTCTTTCCAATCTATTTTAGATGGAGGAATATATTTTGGTCCTTTTTTCAAAAGTTTTTAACCTCTCTGTCCTGGACGATATAGAGGTCCCCTGTAATAACATGGCCATAGGGAACATATCTAAACTTCGACTATTCACAGTTTCAAGTTAAGGGAGTATTAATATCTATGTTCACGTCTGATGTGACTGACGTTTAATTAAAAATTAAACTTCTGCTGGTTTTTTTTTGGTATGTGTATGAAACTATAGGTGGTTCTATATTATCATAATGGGAGGTATAAAGTTTCGAACGGTTAGAGTCATTAAATATGCTAGATAAGTTGATAAATTTAATACCTTTGCTAATATATTAAATTTTCAGAAAATAACGTTTATGATCTTCAGGTTTGTCGATACGTGGGAACAGCCTATGGTTGCAAAAAGCTGCAATTATACTAGAATATTCATACAGTGGGCTGAAGAATGAGATGATGTCAAACTCTTTGAAAATATCGTGTAATTTACTAATGGGTATTTGACCCAGTTTACATGATAATTGTTGCCTACCATTGTTTTAAATATAGATAGATTACCAAGTGTATAATTCATACGATGTTTAACTCGTTGATTTCGATTGATACGTTTCCCATGAGACCTATTATTTCGTTGTTTTTTAGTAATCATAATCATGATATCAACAGAAGTAGTATGTTCCCTTGTCCAATTATATTGTCATTTAGACACAGGGGATACACTGTTTAAAGTTGTTTAATCCAAGACAGTTCGATAATTTTGCTGGAATCTTCAAATTGTTAATGCGACTGCCCTTGTTGTTTCTGCACCGTTTCGAGCGTTTGAAATCTAATAAATTTAATATACATGTATTGTGGTTGTGTTTACCAAAATGTTGATAAATTATACTTTTGAATTTTTTAAGTTTTCGGAAGCGGTATAGATGTTACTGTGTTCGTTGATAAAAATTCCGTCCTGTTTGTCCGACATATCGTATACCACACTCTGGCTTTGTTCATGTTACCAGATAAATGAGGCTTTGTGTTTTTGATTTTATGTCATAGGAAATGGAAAGCGAAAAAGCTCTCCCGTTCACTGTTGACCTTTAAAAAACTCCCGTCCTGTTTGTCCGACATATCGTATACCACACTTTGGCTTTGTTAATGTTACCAGATAAATGAGGCTTTGTGTTTTTGATTTTATGTCATAGGAAATGGAAAGCGAAAAAGCTCTCCCGTTCACTGTTGACCTTTAAAGCTTTTTAGAGGCATATTTATATTGAAACAGATCACCCCTCTGAATAAAGCTTTTCTGAAGCATGTCTCTATTGATACAGAAACAGATCACCCTCTGATTAAACCTTTCCAGAAGCATGTTTCCATTAATACAGAAGAAGATCACCCCTCTGAGTAATTTCTTTTAGGAGCATGTCTCTAATTATACAGTATCAGGTTACCACTCTGATTAGAGCTTTCCAGGAGCATGTTTCTTTTGATACAGAAACAGATCATCCCCCTGATTGAAGCTATCCAGGAGCATGTCTCCATTGATACATTATGAGTTTACCCCTCTGATTAAAGCTTTCAAGGGATCATGTTTCTATGGAATCAGAAACAGCCCATCACTCTGATGAAAGCTTTCCAGGAGCATTTCTCTATTGATACAGAATTAGCTCATCCCTCTTATTGCAGCTTTCAAGGATCATGTCTCAATTGATAGAGAAACAGCTCACCCCTCTGATTAAAGCTTTCCAGAAGCATGTCTCTATTGATACAGAAACAGATCACCCCTCTTATTAAACCTTTCCAGGAGCATGTTTTCATTGATACATAAATATATCACCTTTCTGATTAAAGCTTTCAAGGAGCATATCTCTATTGATACAGAAACAGCTCACCCTTCTGATTAAAGCCTTCCAGGAGCATCCTCTATTGAAACTGGAACAGCTCACTCCTCTGATTAAAGCTGTCCAGAAGCAAGTCTGTATTGATACAGTATCAGCTCACGTCTCTTTTTTATGCTTCCATAAACATGTCTCTATTGATACAGAAACAGCTCACCCCTCTGATTAAGGCTTTCCAGAGCAAGTCTCTATTGATACAGCATCAGCTCCCCCCTCTGATTAAAGCTTTCAAGGAGCATGTCTCTATTGACACAGAAACAGCTCATCCCTCTGATTAAGGCTTTCCAGGAACATGTCTCTATTGATACAAAAACAGCATACATCTCTGATCAAAGCTTTCCAGGATCATTCCTCTATTGATACAGAAACAGCTTACACGTCTGCTTAAAGCTTTCCAGGCTCATATCTCTATGTATTCAGAATCAGCTCACCCCTCTGCTTAAAGGTTTCCAGGAGCATGTCTCTATTGGTACAGAATAAGGTCACCCCTCTGATTAAAGCTTTCCAGGAGCATGTCTCTATTGATACTGAATCAGCTCATCCCTCTGATTAAAGTTTTCCAGGAGCATGTATCCATTTATACATTATGAGTTTAACCCCTCTGATTAAAGCTTTCCAGGAGCATGTCTCTATTGATACTGAACCAGCTCATCCCTCTGATTAAAGTTTTCCAGGAGCATGTATCCATTTATACATTATGAGTTTAATCCCTCTGATTAAAGCTTTCCAGGATCATACCTCAATTGATACAGAAACAGCTCACCCTCTGATTAAAGCCTTCCAGGAGCATGTCTATATTGATACAGAAACAGCTCACCCCTCTGCTTAAAGCTTTCCAGGAGCATGTCTCTATATTGATACAGAAGCAGCTCACACCTCTGATTAAAGGTTTTCAGGAGCATGTCTCTATTGATACAGAAACAGATCACCACTCTGATTTAAGATTTCCAGGAGCATGTCTCTTATAATACAGACTCAGATGATCCCTCTGATTGGAGCTTCCCAGGAGCATCTATCTATCTATACAGTATCAGTTCACCTCTCTGATTAAAGTTTTCTAGGATCATATCTCTATTGACACATAAACAGATCACCCCTCTGATTAAAGCTTTCCAGGAGCAGGTCTCTATTGATACAGAAACAGATCACCCCTCTGATTAAACCTTTCCAGGAGCATGTTTCCATTGGTACATAAAAATATCACCCCTTTAATTGAAGCTTTCCAGGAACAAGTCTCTATTGATACAGAAACAGCTCATCCCTTCTGATCAAAGCTTTCCAGGAGTATGTCTCTATTGATACAGAAACATCTTATATCTCTGACTAAAACTTTCCAGTATCATGTCTCAATTGATACGGAAACAGCTCACCCCTCTGATATAAACTTCTCAGGAGCATAATTACATTGATACGGAAACAGCTCAACAATATGATTAAAGCTTTACAGGAACATATTGATATTGACAAAGAATCAGCTAACCCTCTGATTAAAGCTTTCAATATGCATGTCTCAATTGATACAAATTCAGGTCACCCCATTGATTAAAGCTTTCCAGTACTATGTCTCTATTGTTACAGAAACAGCTCACCCTCTGATTAAAGCTTTCCAGGAGCATGCGTCTATTGATACAGAAACAGATCATCCCCCTGATTGAAGCTATCCAGGAGCATGTCTCCATTGATACATTATGAGTTTACCCCTCTGATTAAAGCTTTCAAGGAGCATGTTTCTATGGAATCAGAAACAGCCCATCACTCTGATGAAAGCTTTCCAGGAGCATTTCTCTATTGATACAAAATTAGCTCATCCCTCTAATTGCAGCTTTCAAGGATCATGTCTCAATTGATACAGAAACAGCTCACCCCTCTGATTAAAGCTTTCCAGAAGCATGTCTCTGTTGATACAGATACAGATCACCCCTCTTATTAAACCTTTCCAGGAGCATGTTTCCATTGATACATAAATATATCACCTTTCTGATTAAAGCTTTCCAGGAGCATATCTCTATTGATACAGACACAGCTCACCCTTCTTATTAAAGCTTTCCAGGAGCATCCTCTATTGAAACTGGAACAGCTCACTCCTCTGATAAAAGCTGTCCAGAAGCAAGTCTCTGTTGATACAGTATCAGCTCACGTCTCTTGTTTAAGCTTTCCATGAACATGTCTCTATTGATACAGAAACAGCTCACTCCTCTGATTAAGGCTTTCCAGAGCAAGTCTCTATTGATACAGCATCAGCTCACCCCTCGGATTAAAGCTGCCCAGGAGCATGTCTCTATTGACAAAGAATCAACTCATCCCTATGATTAAGGCTTTCCAGGAACATGTCTCTATTGATACAGAAACAGCTTACATCTCTGATCAAAGCTTTCCAGGATCATTTTTCTATTGATACAGAAACAGATTACACGTCTGCTTAACGCTTTCCCGGATCATATCTCTATTTATGCAGAATCAGCTCACCCCTCTGCTTAAAGCTTTCCAGGAGCATGTCTCTATTGATACAGAATCAGGTCACCCCTCTGATTAAAGATTTCCAGGAGCATGTCTCTATTGATCCTGAATCATATCATCCCTCTGATTAAAGCTATCCAGGAGCATGTCTCCATTGATACAGAAACAGCTCACCCCTCTGATTAAAGCTTTCCAGAAGCATGTCTCTGTTGATACAGAAACAGATCACCCCTCTTATTAAACCTTTCCAGGAGCATGTTTCCATTAATACATAAATATATCACCTCTCTGATTAAAGCTGTCCAGGAGCATATCTCTATTGATACAGAAACAGCTCACCCTTCTGATTAAAGCTTTCCAGGAGCATCCTCTATTGAAACTGGAACAGCTCACTCCTCTGATAAAAGCTGTCCAGAAGCAAGTCTCTATTGATACAGTATCAGCTCACGTCTCTTTTTTTAAGCTTTCCATGAACAAGTCTCTATTGATACAGAAACAACTCACCCCTCTGATTAAAGCTGCCCAGGAGCATGTCTCGATTGACAAAGAATCAAGTCATCCCTAGGATTAAGGCTTTCCAGGAACATGTCTCTATTGATACAGAAACAGCTTACATCTCTGATCAAAGCTTTCCAGGATCATTTTTCTATTGATACAGAAACAGATTACACGTCTGCTTAAAGCTTTCCAGGATCATATTTCTATTTATACAGAATCAGCTCACCCCTCTGCTTAAAGCTTTCCAGGAGCATGTCTCTATTGATACAGAATCAGGTCACCCCTCTGATTAAAGATTTCCAGGAGCATGTCTCTATTGATCCTGAATCAGATCATCCCTCTGATTAAAGCTATCCAGGAGCATGTCTCCATTGATACAGAAACAGCTCACCCCTCTGCTTAAAGCTTTCCAGGAGCATGTCTATTAATACAGAATCAGCTCTCCCCTCTGATTAAAGCTTTCCAGGAGCATGTCTCTATTGCTACAGAATCAGGTCACCCCTCTGATTAAAGCTTTCCAGGAGCATGTCTCTTTTGACACAGAATCAGCTCACCCCTCTGATTTTGCCATCCAGAAATATGTCTGTATTGATGCAAAATCAGCTCAACCCTCTGATTCAAGATTTCCAGGAACATGTCTCTATTGATACAGAATCAACTCACCCCTCTAATAAAGCTTTCCAGTAACATGTCTAAATTGATACAGAATTAGCTCACCCCTCAGATTTAAGCTTTCCAGTAACATGTCTCTATTGATACAGAATCAGCTAACCCCTTTGATTAAAGCTGTCTAGGAACACGCCTCTATTGATACAGAAACGCCAAATATCAGGATAAATTTCGATTATTACGGCTCAGGCCATGTGTAAATTTCAAAAATATCAATGGCTTCCATGAATCATTACTTAATCAGTACACGGATTACACTATACAAAACCATTATATTAATAAATAAACGAATCAACAAAAGATAACACTCTCTGATATTTTTTTGTTTTCTTCTATATACCGGCACCTTTTACAACGTATTCAATACATTTGGTTTGGTTGAAGGTTACATTTACCTATAGTTTTAAACATACATTGTATTTCATGGGAAAATTCAGGAATCGAGAAGAAACAGGTTGAACAAATTAACTCCAAATGTTATAAATATTGCTTAGCGAAAGGTGTACATTTGTGTTGACGACTTTATGCGAAAAAAAAACATTTCCCTATCGAAGCACGAAAACACCCTTCTCTTAGATGGATTGAATAACATTATCTTCTTTCTCAATGACTGTACATTTATGTTATTAGGAATCTGTAGGTTTTTTTTTCTTTTAAGCTAGGTTTGGCAAGCCACAAAACCAGGTTAAACCCACCATTTTGTTCTTAAAATGTTCTGTACCTAGTCAGAGAAATTGCAGTTATTATCGTCTTATTTGTTTCTTTGTGTGTCATTTGTTATTTTTATTGTACTTTTTTGTTTCTGTTGTTTCGTTGTTTTCCTTTTTTTTTATTTTGAAACCCGGATTTGTTTTATCTAAATCAATTTATTATTTTCGATAAGCGGTATACATACTGTTGCCTTTATTTTGCAATCACACGGCATCGTCTTTTTTTATAGTAATAAAACATGAAAACATTAAAAGAAGTTAACAAAAAATAACACCAAATAATTTTATTCTGATTATATTGCTGATATAAATTGTTATCACAAAACTATTCTGAATTACAGAAAAACAACATTTCATTTATACCATTACAAAATAGTAACAATCAGTATATAGCTATTTACTTCAATAAAATCAACGGTATTAATTTTGTTGCACCAGATGCGCATTTCGACAAAATATGTCTCTTCAGTGATGCTCGTGGCCAAAATATTTCAATTGATAATCGCATGTCTCTTTATCATGTTTATAATAATAAACTATCAGACGCCATTGAATTTTTATTGATCACAATATTTATAAATGATTGTTTGATAAATGTACAACTATTTTGATTTTAACCTTTAAAGTTTACATCAGTTTTGATCACATGACAATTCTATATACTAATTACTGTGGATTCATTTATTTTCGTGGACACAAATTTTCGTAGATGAAGGAAAACTTGGATGTTCGTGGACATTTAATTTCGTGGTTTTGGCGAAGTATGTATACAAGCCTTTGCAAAATGTGTCATTAGTTGAACATTTAATTTTGTGGTTCACTAGTGCTCACCTTTACCTACAAAATCCAGGTAAATTGGTATCCAAAAAATAATAATGAATTCACAGTAGGATATTGGTAAACCGAACGTAGGAGAAATTGTATTAATGATACGGAATAAAGATGCATGGACATGGTATAAATATGTAGAAAAATAACTGTATAGAAGAATTTCAGGGTATTTCTTTTTCCATGTTATAATCACAAAGGAATTGAGTAATACGTTAAAGTACATCTTCATGAAATTATTATCCGGTTACATAAAAAGAGCTTGGGTGTAAATAAAATTAAAAAAGTACTTTCAATGAATAAATTAATTAATAGGTACACGTATACACCTTTTTTGTGTCTTCTTAGAACTCTAATATTTCTATGTTTTAGCCACACTTGTGTTTGATTGCTGCCTAACATTGAGGTTAGGGTTAATTGTAAGTCTTTAGAACTATAAAGTCCAGAATCTTAATTTACAGGCATGTTATGTTACAAAAACCTACAAATCAGAAAAACAAGAAAAAAACATCCGCACAACACATGAAATAGCATACCAATCACAAACAAATAGTACCTGATATATGTGTACAGTGTCACTTCGTCTAAATACAATCAGTAAAGCACGGAACTTAAAGGATGAAAACCATACATATACAGAAACAGTCCTCCCATTTGTATGACAGACACAAATAGGTCCATAATATGAACAACATCATGTGAGGAAAAGTAGTAGATATAGAATACAAAAATGTCAAAAATAGTGGTAAAGCAGTCAACTTTGTGTCTTCATATTAATCATTTTAAAAACAAACAAACACGTCAATATAGAAAAACAAAATGCATAAAGACAAAGCACATACGCAAACATGAAATAATATAATACAAAAATGAATATACAACAAAAATTAAACAATATAGAAGATACTACATACAATTATAATAAGCCAAAAATGATAGACATGGAAGATGCATTATTAATATAAGAGTAAAACCAAATCTGTAAACTATGGAAAATACAGCATGCACGTTACAATGAGACAAAAACTTGTAACATTAAAATATCACACAAAACAGGAACTGTTAGAAATGGAAAAAAAACATATGCATTCAAATCATAGTAAGATAAACACTGCAAATTATTTAAAAATAGCAGAAAAAAAGAACAACATCTATAATACAGAATAAACATCATACGTAGTGTCAACATGTGTAAATATTGGAGATACAGTATGAAAATCATGATCATCTGCAATTATGTTAACACAGCTAACAAGACAATATGACAGACTGAAAATACGAATATTTAACAAAAACTGTAAAATATAAAAGATAAAGCATCAAAGTCATAATGAGTCAAACATGTAAAATAATAAAAAGATATAGCATGAAAATCATAATTAGTCAATAATGTAAACTATGAAAGATACATCCCTATAATCATAATGAAATACAAACTGTAATTAAGGCTAGGAAGATACAAAATAAAAGTTATAATAAGAAAAAAGAAATAACTGACTGCAATGGTCTAGTCGAAAAATATTGTTAATTTTACAAAACAATGACATAATTAAAAGTTATGGTAGAAATAAACATGTTTAAATAATATTGTACAGTTATATAATAATAAGCTTTAGTCGTTAGCAAAACATGTCATAGAATATTTACATTTAACAAATGTTAACAAAACAAAACCATAAGTTTCCAGCAAATAATACTTAGAGTGGTACAGTTGTATTAGTACCAGTACACTGGTGGTACTACGCATCAACTATGTCTCTTCTGTTTTTGTGAAAAACACAGAACAAAATAATGTTAGGTTAAGTTATGGGGTATGTGTCTTGTACACATGCTAGCATTAGAAATAAACAGAAGTATCAGTTATGTGTTTGGATGAATAGCAGTATATATCAAACAATGACATAAGTAATATGATGAACAGCAGTAGATATCAAACAATGACATAAGTAATTGGATGAACAGCAGTAGATATTAATCACGTACAGAAGTAATGGGATGAATGGCAGTTAATATCAAACAAAGACATAAGTAATGGGATGAATAGCAGTAGATATCAAACAGACAGAAGTAATGGGATGAATAACAGTAGATATCAAACAGAGACAGAAGGAATGGGATGAATAACAGTAGATATCAAACAGAGACAAAAGTAATGGGATGAATAACAGTAGATATCAAACAGACAGAAGTAATGGGATGAATAACAGTAGATATCAAACAGAGACAGAAGTAATGGGATGAATAACAGTAGATATCAAACAGAGACAGAAGGAATGGGATGAATAACAGTAGATATCAAACAGAGACAGAAGTAATGGGATGAATAACAGTAGATATCAAACAGACAGAAGTGATGGGATGAATGGCAGTAGATATCAAACAGAGACAGAAGTTACGGGATGAATAGCAGTAGATATCAAACAATGACATAAGTAATGTGATGAATAGCAGTAGATATCAAACAGACAGTAGTAATAGGATGAATAACAGTATATATCAAACATAGATAAAAGTAATGAGATGAATAGCAGTAGACATCAGAAAGACAGAAGTAATGGGATGAATAACAGTATATATCAAGCAGAGATAGAAGTAATGTGATGAATAGCAGTAGATATCAAACAGACAGAAGTAATGGCATGTTATTCACCGAGCTAAGCGTCACGCGCTTTTACATGCAACGTTATGGTAAATCTTTCATGTAAAAAAAAAAATTGGTATATGTTTGTCATTAGATACATTTTCTTCTCTCGGACTATGGAATAAAACAATTACTGTCTTTTGTTTCGGTAAATATGGGGTTTTATTGACTTTTGAAAAACTGATATTCACTTCGGCCGTCGGCCTCAGTGAATATCATTTTTTGAAAAGTCAATAAAACCGCATATTTACCTCATCAAAAGACAGTAATTGTATAATATCAAACGGAGACAGAAGTAATGGGATGAAAAGCAGTAGATAACAACACACACACAAATAAGTAATGAGATGAATAGCAGTATAGTCGTCGTCACATAAAATTGGCACCATGTTTTTTGTCAAAATTTTCTTAAATATCGACCGCGTTTACTAAAGATCATGTTTTTCAATTAGCGGAATAAAAATCCGGTCCAAATATCCACTACTGTCCTACCATTTATTGTGTTTGCATTGTATAATCCTGACCTTCACATAATTCAAGATTATTTTGTATGGTGGAATCCGACATTGTTATTACCGGAAGTGTTGCCGTGGAGTTCCACGTGCTCTCCATTTTCTTGAGTCTCTCGGAGCTTTTCGTCATCTTTACGTAAAAAAACGCGGGAAATTGTATCATCAATGACAATTATATTACTGGAGAGTAACGAATGTTATGGAATAAGGGATCCTCGTAGAAACCAAGATGGCGGGTTTACACTGTAAATAATGTTGAAAAATGTGAAGGTCAGGATCATACAGTGCAAACACAAGAAAAGGTAGGACAGTAGTGGATATTTGGACAGGATTTTTATTCCGAGATGTAAATCAGAAACATAAGTATGTGAACGAATAGCGGTAAATAACTAACAAATTACCAAACAACATGATCTTAAAAAAACAATTTTTCCACTGACCAAGAAGACGAATTAAACAGGAAGTTGATCCGATATCTTCTTGTTTTCTGTTAAAATGAATTCTATAGATGTATGTCCATTATATTTTGTAATGTCTAAAGGGGATTTTCCATCTAGTCTAGATATCTGTGAGTCTGCTCCGTTATGTAACAATAGATGTACTATATCCGCATGTCCTACTTCACATGCATAAAATAATGGTGTTGTTCCATCTTCTTTTTTCTGGTTGATGTTAGCATTGTGGTCCAGAAGGCAATTGACTACATCTTTTCTACCCATAAAACAAGCGATGTGTAATGGAGAGGAACCAGCTACTACATCAAAGGCATAATTCACTGACTTCTGACTGACGTATTCTGTTACAAGTGAAGATTTACTCCTTACAAGGGGATTGAATATGCTTTGTTTTATTTCTCCTAAAGTTCTAGTTGGATGATTTTTTATCATTTCTGCTATATACTGTTTACTATAGATACAGATACTAGAGTTAGCATTATTCTCTAACAGTAACTGTGTTATCTCTATGTGTCCTTTCCATGCACTGAAATATAAAGCATTACCTCCATTAAATGTTTGGGCATTAATGTCTGGTTTATGTTTCAGTAATGGCTGGACAAGACTCGGACTGTTACTGATTCTGGTGTTATTGTTACATGGATCAGGATTCCTCTCTAACAGTAATCTAACTATATCAGTATGTCCTTCGCTACTAGCCTGTAACAGAGGACTCCAGCCATTCTTGTTACATAGATTAACATCAGGATTCCTCTCTAACAGTAATCTAACTATATCAGTATGTCCTTTGCTACTAGCCTGTAACAGAGGACCCCAGCCATCCTTTTTACATAGATTAACATCAGGATTCCTCTCTAACAGTAATCTTACTATATCAGTATGTCCGTTTTGGCTTGCCTGTAACAATGGACTCAAACCATCCTTGGTACATAGATTAACATCAGGATTCCTCTCTAACAGTAATCTTACTATATCAGTATGTCCGTTTTGGCTTGCCGGTAACAATGGACTCAAACCATCCTTTGTACATAGATTAACATCAGGATTCCTCTCTAACAGTAATCTTACTATATCAGTATTTCCATTCTGACTTGCCTGTAACAGAGGACTCGAGCCATTCTTGTCACATAGATTAACATCAGGTTTCCTCTCTACCAGTAACTTTACTATATCAGTATGCACGTTCTGACTTGCCATGAACAGTCCACTTACGCCATCATCTCTACATTGATCCACAACAACATCATTTCGTAACATCCACTGTACCATGTCAGTATAACCATCATAACAATTCCATACCAGTGGAGTAGTACCAGAATTTTCCTTTGGTTCCACTGTATCCTTGGTATTAGCTAATTTAACCTGCTGTACTTTATCAAGTTGTTGTAAGTACTGTATTAACTGTTGTCTGAATGATGATACTTTCATATTATAATTACTGAACACAACTGCCACCTTTCCTGCTAACCAGTCCTTGATAAACCTTTCTAAATATAATTCTAAATGATCATCTGATATTTCAATAATAAAATCTATGTTACTGTTCTCTTCATCTGGTGATGTCTGGCAAACAAAACGTGCGTGTACTAACTCATTATCACCATGCTCTATTAAACATTCTATGATTTTCTGACCAAAGTAATAGGCAAGGAAGTCAAACAATTTATCATGTATTGTTCTGTAAATACCATCCTGTTTAGAGACAAATGTACCAACTAAAGTGTCAAGTTCTGTCTTCAGATTTGCCTTTGGAATGCTGTTCATCCCACAAGCCTCACATGTGTCTTTTATAATCTTTGTTTGAGCATTTGTAATTCTACCCTGGAACCATTTCTCTCTCAGCTGATTATTGAAAATAACTAATAAAGCTAGACTGCATTTTTTACATTTCCCCTCATCACCTTGCCGACTTAAACTGTCTATTTCATTGTCATAGACAATATATGGATTTTCGAAAAATTTGTTCACATCTCCATGTTTTTCCTCATTATATAAAGAGCACAAAAGAGGAAAAAAATCACTGTTTTCTGATAACTTATCAAGATCAGCAAATCCGGTACCAATATATTCACTTGCTATACTATGTTTTTCTTTAGATGTAAGGCATAGTTTATCTGATATCAAGTTACATTCACAGGATTTAAAAGGTAATAATATATTAAACTTATCATCTCTATAGACCTGTAACCTACATGATACAATAATCTTACAACATTTATCTGCAATAATTGTGTCAACTACAGGTAACAGTTGTTTCCAGTTATCAATCTGTTGCTGGTTGGCAGTGAAATTTCCACAAATATCATCGACAACGAAGACTGTCTGTTCACCAGGTTGATAATAATTTCTGATATCATCTGGTTGTATCACGGGAACTATTTTGTATCCTGCTTTCTGTATGGAAAGTGCTGTGTGTCTTGCAATAAAAGATTTGCCAGCTCCTGATGGGGCAGTTAAAGTCAAACAACTGTTGTCCTTTAATTTTTTCATGACATACGTACTGGCTCTCGTAGAAACAAACATCTTATCCTTCGTTTTCCAGTCTTCTATTTGTTTTTTAAATTGATCTGAAAAATTAATTTGTAACTAATTCGAATCTTAGAATTTTACTATTTATATGATTTATAAATTTTAATTCATAACAGACACAAAAATAGTAGATGACATGTGTCACATTGTGTCATCTCAGGATATATTCTACCATGTTGTACACCATCCGTTTTACTCAGTACTGAAGGTTGGTGGTGTCCTGTTATTGTTTATGTACTTGTTCTTTTTGTGGATAATTGTAAAATAACCACCATACCACATCTAAAATTGAGAATGGAAATGAGGAATGTTTCAAAGAGACAACAACCCGACCATACAACAGACAACTGAACTAGTATATATTTGTTCAGCTGAAGGACGCCTCCGGGTGCGGGAATTTCTCGCTACATTGAAGACCTGTTGGTGACCTTCTGCTGTTGTTTTTTCTGTGGTCGGGGTGTTGTCTCTTTGACACATTCCCCATTTCCATTTTCAATTTAACAACAGAAGGTCACCAATAGGTCTTCAATGCAGCTAGAAATTCTCGCACATTGAGGTATCCTTCAGCTGGCAGCTAAAAAAATATATATATACAAGTTCAGTGATAATGAATGCCATAATAATACAAGACTAACAAAGGCCAGAGTCTCTTGATCTGGGAGAGTCGCAAAACTGCGGCGGGGTTAAACATGTTTATGAGATCTCAACCCTTCCCCTATACCTCTAGGCAATGTAGAAAAGTAAACGCTTAACAATACAGTCTGATGTCAGAAGATGTAACAAAAGAAAATAAATAAAATGAAAATAATATATAAATAACAACAGACTTCTAGCAGTTAACTGACAGCTCCAGACTTCAATTAAACTGATTGAAAGATTATGACTTCATCATATGAATTTCAGGCATAATCTCCAGTTAGGAGTGTAGTATCATACCGTAAAAGAACATAACCCGAGACAGGTCAATAACTGGTTTCTAAATAAAATTGTTGAGTTCCGATGCAAAGACCCTTTAAGTGAATCAATATTTAAGCAAAAATATGCAATCTTTAATGACCTGACAACAGTGTCGTAACTATATCCCTTCTTAATAAATCTATTTTAAGGTTGTTTTAGCCTCTGAGGTGAATACTGATATTTTCATCTGGTTATTTTCATAATATATATTTACATGTAAATATATTTATGTTACACATTGTGATCAATTTATTTGGCAATAATCAATGGCAGTCATCATGGTTTGAGAACATGAGTTGTTCGACCTGTTAGTCAAATGCAGTTTGTTAAAATATATTTTTTCACTCTTTTGGTCTTTTGGGAAATGTTGTTTTTGCTGTATTTAGACCCCTCTACAACGACATTTGTAACATGCACACGTATACAAATTGCTGTTTTTAGTTAACGTAATCACAGGTTTGAACGTTGTTTTGTTTTTAGCTAACGTAATCACAGGTTTGAACGTTGTTTTCAAAGTAGACTTGTATATATATTGTATAATGTAAATATCCCTTGAAAATATGTCATTGGAAAAACAATCATAGATTCCCCTAGTTAACTATCAAGCATTTCGTTACTTTATATAAATTTATAAATCGATTGAAACAAAAACAAATCCAGGTTACAGACTAATACCGAGTAAAATAAATATCAGTTATAAGATGAAAACAACGAAGAAAAGGAAACAATAAAGTAAACAAATTCAAATGACAATATGTAACAAACACAGAAACGAACTTTAAGATAACAACTGTGATTTCATTGACATGGTACAGGACATTATCCGAAAAAAATGGTTGGTTCAACCTGGTTTTGTGGACAGCAAAACCACGCACTTGCATGGCAATGTTAAATATGACACTAAATTTACATGATAGGAATACATTACAAATGGTAATTTCGTCAAACGCAAATTGTACTCTATTTTAGCAACAATGTATATATATGTACAAAAAGGATGAGGTTTTGTTTGTTTTAATAAAGGCAACAGTAGTATACCGCTGTTCAAAACTCATAAATCCATGGACAAAAAACAAAATTAACATTAATTAAAGTGAAATAGAGAAATAATCATTTGATTTCAGCATTGTCAAAATACTAAGAACCTTGGCATGGTCAATTGTTTTTCGATCTATGAGTCTGAATTCCCTCTGGTATATTACGCCCACTTTCCAAAAAACATCGCTATAGAATTATTCCCTTAATTCGACTTCATTAAATTTCAATTCAGTTTCTCAATTCAAAGCGTCACTAGTTTAATTAAAAACCAATTGTTCAGAGAACAATTGAAGGTCTTTCCACCAGTAAATATCTATTTTGATATTAAGATATAAAAAATCAGTCTAAAATGTCAGTTCCTATGGCTTTATGATTATGAATATCAACCTAAAGCAAAGGTCAAATCTAGAGAGTCACATTAATCTATGACCTTGACCCCAATTTCAAGGTCACAAACTGAGGATATCAAATCAAAAGACCCTAGGTCTGTAATATGTATGGTTAATAAGTAATATCACTTTATGCATAATTTTATATACGATAGGGGCGAAACTCCCATTTATTGTTGACGCACACTTTCAACCAAAATTATTAAGTTACAACACGTCGCAACTAACAATTAGGTAAACATAATCTGTCGATATGTTAAATAGTTTTTGTAAATAAGTGAAACAAAGCCAATATCAAAATTTAGAATGTGACCTTGACCTTTGACCTTGACCTAATTTTCATTTTTTTGGACCAAGGATCTCAAATCAAAATACCCTAGGTCTCTATCACTTATGGTTTATCAGTTATAAATGCATATCACTGATATCAAATACATAAGGGGGGAATAACTCTCATATGGAGTCTCCGGATAGCTTTGGTCAATATTTAAATCATAATCCTTAAGATTTTACGAGCAATTTGGTAAAATAAGTTTGTCGTAATCTTTTACGGTTGCGAAGGAGTAGTGGTCACAAGAAAAACAGTGTTTGGGGAGATAACTCTTATAACGTAAAGTATTTGGTTACACAGTTGTCAGTTTTTAAAGCGTATAAACTATAAGATATCATATTCCAAAAATCTAAGCGACAACTAATGAAACAACCATACTTTGCAAGAACAAAAATTGACCGAAGAAAAAAAATAATAGACAGAACAAAATCAATAGGTCTTTCCATGGAAAGGTGGAAAGACCTAATAAAAGTCTGAAGAAACAGTGTCGCAGCTATAAGAGAAAGTTTAATACTGATAATTCCAATTTCAATGTTGATAATTCAAAGATTAAAGTTGGCAATTTGAAAACAATTATGATAAAAAGGATGGTCCTAATACGTTTCCGTAATTTTCATTGATGATATGTAACTTTCTCTTATTCGTAAAACAGATTTGACTCTCTTAATTTATTTTTTTACCATTTAAAAAGATGCTGAAACAAATTCAATTACAATAATAGTGTAAGAAGAAATAAAAATCATTTTAAGCAGTCTTATCTCTACATTTCCCACCTCGGCACGGACTGTTTAAGTTATAAGATAGATTTATATTACTTTTATAAGTTAATAAGTTAGATCAGCTGTTAGATTTCCCTGGATAATCAGTGGAGTGTAACAGGGACTCTTGGTTTAATTTGTAATAAGCAAGATTTGATGAATAAATATAATTATGTTGTTAAAATAAAAGATAGGTTTGAAAAATGTTTTTAACATATCAACATAGGAAAAAGCATTTTAAACTTTAAGAGAAATTGGAAAATAAAAATATGTTTTATTTCAACTGTATCAATAATCATTATATACCTCTGATGTTTGGTGGTATAGGGTTTTTAAAACTTTTTCTGATTGTTATTTGTTCAGCCCGTAAAAACCTGTAGGAAGCCTTTAATGTACTGTTAGAAGTCTTTAATATACTGTTGGAAGTCTTTAATGTACCATGCAGAGATTTTAACTTTCTGAGCTTTTCTGTCACTTTTGACTGTTTCTTCCTCAAATTGTATGTTGTTAGTTTCAGTTTTTTCATCTCTTCAAATGATTGTTTGATTTCCAACATAATTTCCTGATTAGACTGGTCTAAGATTTTCACCTTCAACTCTTGACACTCTTGGAACATGATTTGACCTCCCAATCGACCTACTGCCTGGAAATGAAATCATGTATTGATTAAATCAATGTATAATATTCTGAATTATTTATTAATAAACATCTGTTTTTCTATCATGCCAAACATTTATCACGATAGACATTTCTAATACATCTAATTAAGTCTTGCTTGTAAATCAACATTGCTAGTTATCTGCATTGTGTAAAAAGTGAATCACAATAATACTGAACTTAAGCCTTTTCCAACTAATTTTTATAGTTCTTTCTTATGTTATACTGCTATACCACTGTCCCAGGTTAGGGGGAAGGTTGGGATCCCGCTAACATGTTTATCCCCGCCACATTATTTATGTTGATGTCTGTCACAAGTCAGGAGTCTGTAATTCAGTGGTTGTCGTTTTTTTTTTTTTGTGTTACATATTTGTTTTTCGTTTATTTTTTTGTTATTTAAATGAGGCCGTTTTTTTTCTCGTTTTTGTCCATGGATTTATGAGTTTTGAACAGCGGTATACTACTGTTGCCTTTAATTACAATGTCATATCGGGGCCTTTTATAGCTGACTATGCGTTATGGGCCTTGCTCATTGTGAAGGCCGTACGGTGACCTATAGTTGTTAATGTCTGTTTTATTTTGGTCTCTTGTGGACAGTTGTCTCATTGGCAATCATACCACATCTTCTTTTTTGTTTATAACCAGAGGAAAATTTAAAACAGAAAGTCAATCATTAAATTGCAAAATTAAAAGCCCAAACTCATCAAACGAATGGATAACAACTGTCACATTCCTCACTTGATTCAAACATAATGTAGAAAATGTTTGATTTAACATGGTGTTATACGCTAGCTATACCCTCACTTGCATGACAGTCGCATCACATCTAACAGGGCAATAATATTGTGTTTACAAGATAAGGCAAAATGTAAAGTAAGGAAACTGAGTTACACCACAAAGTGTTCACCTGTTTGAACCTTTGTTTATGGTGCTGTAATGCAATATGCCAATCAATGAATATTATACCTCTTCATGATGTATGCTCTTTTTCTAATACTTATATTGAATTACGAACTACATGTGCATACATTATTTGTTTTAAAGTTTATCAATTTAGTTTATACATAATATTGGTTTATTTTACATTAAGTGTCATGTTGCCGTTGTCAAAACATTAAAATAAAATAACATTTATTTCTAAAAGTACTTCCGTATTATTTAACAATACTAAATATTAGTAATCAACATGATCAATAAAACAATGTCATCCGTTCTAGACATTCCTCCGCTATTCCTTCTGTATTATATTTTCTGCAGAATTGCCATCTGTTCAGCTGTTACGGCATACGTCAAACAACGGATTTTTAATGTTACGGTTTGCATAAAACTTGATGATTAGGTTAAGGTTAATAGCAAGTAGCAAATGTTTGAAAATCTCATGCAACTTCATTGAAATATCACACGTTATAGTCATTGTTTAATAAATACATAATTTCAGCCTTATATCGTCTTAGATTTTGTGCAACTTTTAATCAACTTTGAATGTGAAGAGTTAAAGTGGAAGTAAGATATGCGTTATAAATCATTTCAAAAATCATTAGCGCAATCCGAATCGTCATTTCAGGATATTGTTAGGCCTTGTTTTACATTTTGAAATTTGTGTTTAATGCTGATAATTCCAATTTTAAAGTTGATAATTCCAAGAATAAAGTTATCAATTCCAAAAGCTAAGTTGAAAGGAGTAGATTCAGTAAAACCCCTTTTTGGCCCCAAAATATAGCAGTTTTACAAAATTGTGATTATGTAATCGTTTAGCTATTTACTGTGGATTCATTTATTTTCGTGGGTACCAATTTTCATGGATCGAGGAAAATTTACATGTTCGTGGATATTTGATTTCTTAGTATTGCCGAAGTCTGCATACAAGCCATAAGAAAATTTGTCATTCGTTGAACATTTAATTTCGTGGTTTAGCTGTTCCCACGAAATCCACGAAAATTGGTATCTAACGAATAATAATGAATTCACAGTATTAGAAAGTAGAATGATTCTGCTACATAAAGATGGGCTGTTTTTGACAATACGAATGCACATAAATTGGGTACTAGCATCATAAAGTCATGCTAAATTACTGAAATCTTCACAATTGTAGCATTTTAGTTAAATTTTAGCCGGTTTTTGTCTAAAATGAAAGTGGCCGCATTCGTGTTCATTCATAATATTGAAATGTAAGTTGTATTTGATTATTAAACATAATATATATAAAGGTTGAGGATAAACAAGGATGCGGCCACTTTAATTTTTGACAAAAAAACATCTAAAAAGTGACGATTTTTGGCAAATTTGACAGATTTTTTTTTCATATCTAAGCTTGAATCGGAGCGTTTTAATGACTTAAGGTATGGTTTGCATGAAACCCCGGTTTTTTTTCTTAGTGATATTATATCAATATGATACATCATTTTGTTCAGGGAGGAGTGCCCAATCAATTAATGAAGAAAAATCAAACATCGCCCGTCCCGTTTTTTCAGGTTAAAAGCTCAAAATTCCGACTTTTGACGATTTTTAGGGGAAATTATATTTGAATTTTTCTGAAATATCATGTATGCGAGTGACTTTAAAAAAATAAAACTAATAATTGTGGTCCATTCATTAATAATAAATTTTAATTAAGAATATCATAAAAAAAATCCAAAAAACATGATTTTTATATTTAACGGGTTAAAAAAAACCGTTGCCATGGCAACAGGAAGTCAAACATATCCTTTTTCCGGGTCAACTGTTTTTGTTAAAACTGTAAACTTAAGGAATTAACTAATTGAATTATAATGAACTAATAAAATTGGTATGTTCCGAACTCGTTTTTACTGAAATGGCCGTTATATGAGTTCATCTTATCATTTCTGTCAAACACAAAAACATTTTTTTTGTTGATCTGCAAAGAAGAAAGTCATCTTTAATAGCATCTTTTACAAAGAATCATTTTGTCTTGTTACACTTTGGGATTGACCATAATCAATCAAAGAAAACAGTGATTAACTTAGGGAAGTCATCAAAAGATCAATGTAGGTTGAAAAACTTAATTCAAATAGTTTGGGGGTGGGGGATAAAAGTTGCTGCAAGTTTTGTTATATATCCATATCGGTTAATCAATTTTCCCATATTAAGTTAAGAGGGGGAGGGTCAATGTGAATTTTTTTTATCCTACATTAAACTTTTGATGTCGTCCCTTAACTGTTATACCCACAACTATCAGTCGGAAGGGGAGGTGTTTAACTTTGGTCATACTTGTGTATTAATACATGTACAAGACTCTGATTTTGAAGGAAACACTTATACTCTTTCAGTGCTTCAAACTGGAATATTTTAAATCTTAGAAAAGCATTCAAATTTCCATTAAAAGTAATGAAAATTGTTTCATTGCCCCATGTTTGGTAAATTGTGTGTATGCAGCAATTGGATGAAAAGACATCAGTTTTGACTATAGTAAGGTCATTTACAGCAGCCGTGTTTATTCCATTAATTTAAATCTAGACATCAACAAAAATGTATGACTAAGCAGGGAAAAGCCTTGCAGGAGAAAGATAGATTACCAGTATGATTTGTCCAATTGTTACACATGATGTTCAGATTTGGGGTTTTTTGACCAAACAAACAAACTACATGCTCCTATACATGATGAAAGACGAAACAGACGATGGCCTCGGAATACAAATGATCAGCCGTATATGTATTGTTGATATTTAAAATAAGAAATTCAGTTATGAAGACCTGTAATATGAAAATCTTCCACATTTCAATAAATTAAAATCAGTTCAATGAAGTTCACAGGAGTAACGGCACTGTAGTTGAGGAATCTCCATCGTCAATTGGCGATTCTGATGTTTGCAAATGTAGTTTTACTGTCCACGCGTAGGGGATACAGTAATCAAAATTGATTGTGGCTACTATTCAACCACAGTTATGTAATTCCGATTATAATGCATTACAAAAAGAAATAATACGTTAGAGCTTAGAATAAATGGGTAATGTGTCCATGGGACACTGATGATGCCCCCTCTTACATAAACATGAAACATTATAAAGCATTACGCATAAATTTTATAACATTTGGTAAAAGCAAACTCAAGTTGGTGAACAGAAACGAAAAATTCAGAAAACGACCTAATAAAAATACTCCGAGCGTCGTCACTACTTTATTATGATCTCTTATATACGGAGAAAGACTAAAAACTAACAATTTCCCGGATTGTATAGTGAGTCCGTGCATGTGTAGAGACACATATTACCATCCTTGTTTTTAGATAAATTGATTCTAAGTTGATTGATATGCATAGAAGTTTGTTTGATAATAGGTTGTAAAATGTCCAGTGGCAAATACTTTAGGCATGTTCAGGACGACATAATACAATAGTTGTGTCTTAATGCATCCATAAAAAATTACTATTAGAACACTCCGTCAGTTGTAAAAGCGATTGATAAAATAAAATATATTTCGAATGATGTAAACTTGTGGGTTGTGTGCGTATTTGCGGACAAACCTTACAAACTATACATTTGAAAAGTTCAAGTTCCATTCAATCCTGCGTTTCTATAATTTGAAATTGTATTTATACTGTAAATCTGAAACGGCTCGCTTCAGACTTACACATTCAATAAAAGAGACAGCTTTAATCACATTCAGTGAAAAAGTTACAGGGGTTATTGACGCAGAATAAACAACACTTCTATCTTGTGAAAGGACAAAAAGGGGACAAGCTATAAAAACACAAGATATTAGACTGATTTCGATTAAAATGAGCTTCCCATACATTAGGTTTTTTTAAGGTTTTATGGCGGGAGACAAGAGAAAGGGGTCGCGGGGAGAAGGGATTAAGGTATCCCCTGTCCGACCCCTCATAAATCTAGAACTTTAAAAGTGACGACATCAAATCTATTCTGTGTTTTTGTGGCAAAAAGCATAGTGCATAAGTTTTATAATCAGTTGGTTGAGGAAAACTAAAGTTAGAGAATGGAAACCAATTTTGTAAAAACGGATGTACACTATGATATGTATATTCGGATCGACGTACAAACATACAAGGCCATAACTCAATGCCCCCTTTGCTACGGCGGGGAGCTAAAAAAGTACATTTATGAAATAAAATAAAATAAAACCCCGCGAAACTTCATGAATGTTTTTTGCACAAAGACGTTATGGCTAAACGTGACGTCATATCAATGAAAACTAACAAACTGAAGGTCATAACGTTACTTGTACGATTCAAATTTTGATAAGATTACATCAAAACGGCGATTTTGAGGTAGGTGTTGTTTTATTTTCTATAATATTGTAATTATCGAACATTGGTTAATCAAAGCAATTCAAAATGGCGGGTCCCTCCTTTTTTCAATTATTTGAATTCAATTTATCTCCCTGTGTACGCAAATTTTACCTTAATTAAGTGTCTAAAATATTTTGTCAGATGAACTTGAAAAGTGAGGCTAATGTCAGCCCGTTCCGGACCTACTCCTTTCTAACATAAAATTTGATATTAACTAGATTGATGTTGATATTTATAGGATTAGAATTGATCTTTCCTAGATAAGAGTTGGAATTTCCAAGATAAAAGTTAGAATTTCCAAGAATTATGGTAATGTTAAAGAAAACCAGTAGTACTTTATCGCTGATAAAAAGTAATGAATAAATATAGATTAAACAAATCTGGGTTACACACAATCACCGGGGGAAACACACCAACTATAAGAGAAAATCAACGGAACAACAGAAAATATTACGTGCAACAAAAACTAACGCCACAATACCGAATTTGGTTCAGGACATTTTAAGAAAACAATGGTGGGTTGAAGTATCAACACTACGTGATAGATTTACAATACAAACAAACGCATAAGTAAATAATATAATAGAACGTTACTAACATGTACATCAAAAATAACTACAAACATCGAAATGCTTTGACAACGTCCTAATCAATGGTGTTTGTTTTGTTGCACTTCAGTGCATCTGTTGTTCAGTTGAACAGCGGTATACCAATGTTGCCTTTATTTTGAACAGAGGTATACTACTGTTGCCTTTATTTTGAACAGCGGTATACTACTGTTGCCTTTATTTTTGAACAGCGGTATACTAATGTTGCCTTTATTTTGAACAGCGGTATACTACTGTTGCCTTTATTTTGAATAGCGGTATACTACTGTTGCCTTTATTTATTTTATTTAACACAATACTGGTTAACCCAAAATGGAAATTAACTCGACTATAACGAAATATATGATGTATGTGAAATATACCGTTAGTACAGCAACTTATAAACATAGATATAACTTGATCTAATGATCGTCTTTGAGTACGTCATTATTGTTTTATCGTTTTTAGTTTTAGAAGTATAAATTACAATCGAAATCTCGAAATTGAACTGTAACAGCTGAAAACTCGAAAATTGATTATCTCACGTCTCTGAAAAATTAAAGTAGAACAATCATTTTTACCTTGTCAGTTTGGATAAGTGATAAACATAAGTATATCTTGATCTGCTTATTATGTTTGAATCAATATTGTTTTAACGTTTTTAGGTTTTGAAGTATAAGCTACAAAGACGTAGAGTTTTCATGAAATTGACATGTAAGGCTAACAACTCTTAAATTTATTGTCTCGCGTCTCTTTATTTTAAAAAGATCAATTTTACCTTGTCAGTTTTGATAAGTATAGCGTTTAAACTTACATTTGATATATCTCCCCATGCTGTATTGAAATAAGCAGATTCTATTGTATTACTATCATGATGTGCTAGTTTATTCCTATAATATTTAATCCTGGCTAGATCAGATCCTGGAGTTGATTCCCCTGGCAGTGGTAGACTGTCAAATCCATTGATCGGATGACTGATAGATGTCAAGTTTCTGATTAAACAGATCATCAACGTTACATCGAATGTTTTGGAATCCGGAACCCCTGTCATCAAAAGCAAGAGAGATTTATCACTAGTAGTCGTGCAATTTAGTCAATGTTGAAATGTGATATACCTGAGTATAATAAAGTTAGTATAAATATTCACACATAGTATGTTATTTTTAAAAAGAGACAATAACTAAATGTTAAAAAAGTTGAATACCATTACTTCCTACAATATTAAAAAACTCCATTCATTGAATGTAAGGGTTGCATATCTTTATGGAAAAAAAAACATAAATATCTAGAAAATACCTGTGTACGTCAGCTTCCATACAATATGTGTGTTCTTCTTTTTTTTAAATCATTTTAAACAAACATTTTAAACGGGGTGGATCCAGCCATTTTAAAAAGGGGAGTCCCAACCCAGGACAAAGGGGGGTCCAAATATATGTACCCAGTCAAATGCATGGATCGGTAAAAAAAAAGGGGTTCAACCCCCGGAACCCAACCCCCCCTGGATCCGCCAATGTTGGCTCATGTAAATAAACTCATCGTAGATATAAAGATTTAAATTTTATATTTACGCTTGACGCGCGTTTTGTTTACAAAAGACTCATTAGTGACGTTCGTAAAAAAAGTAAAACGCTAAAAAAAGTAAGTTAACATGCAACTATCTGCTCTATCACACTAAACAACAAGTTTTATTGATATATATGTAGGACTAGTTATATAGATATGATCCATTAGAATGGTCGAAGTCAAAGTCGGATAAACATCGGAAGAAGGGAAAATTTCGAATTGACCAATGAACCCGCCAAACAAACATGTAAATTTAAACCATTCAAAACAACTAATATTATGAAAGTACCTTTATTCGTGGGGAACCAATTTTCGTGATTTTCGTGAACGGCTTTATCCACGAATTGAAGTGTTATCCATAGATATACCATAGAAAGATTCACTGTAGGTTTAATAACTGATATGATTTAGAGAATATATTGAATATCGTCAAATCTGAGAATACTATAATAGTAGTCACAAGTAAAACGTACATTGGCCTACAACTGCAGGCATGAGTTTATCCATTTATCATTTATCATTTTTAAACCTAAATTGAACAACTTTTGATCTTTTAATTCTCCTGAAGAATATTTTTGATCGAATAAAGTCAATGTTTACTGTGCAATTTCCTTTAATCCAGACAATTTGTAACTTCGTATCTAATGGCTTAATTTTTTCATTTTTATCAACGAATTTAAATACCCACGAACATGTAAATGTTGATCAAACCACGAAAATTGATACCCACTAAATTTTTGTTCACAGTAATTAATTTTTATAAGAGTATTAGACCAAAATAAAGGAACAAAATACAAAAACCTAGCATAAAAAATGTATCTTCTAGATAAGGTCAATGTCACATGACACCTGTCCTACTGATGTGTTCATCATACAATAATTTACACTAAGTGTAATTGAACTACTGCTTACTAATTGATTACTAGAAAATGGTGGATAAAATCTGGTGTATAGTTTCTTTCTTTATGAGAGTCTCATTAA
Organism: Mytilus galloprovincialis; assembly: GCA_037788925.1. Taxonomy (NCBI): domain Eukaryota; kingdom Metazoa; phylum Mollusca; class Bivalvia; order Mytilida; family Mytilidae; genus Mytilus; species Mytilus galloprovincialis. The sequence goes on from CM075338.1 coordinate 84,024,081, forward strand.
ATTTAATGTGTGAACAAAACAAACAGAATTGATAGGTAAAAATGTCAAAAATAAGGAACACATAAGTCAACATGGATATAATAGTAATACCTATATCTCGCCTAGAATAAAATACATGGCACATGATTATAAGTCATCTTAACATAGTATAAATAACTCAAAATCGCTATATCATATGTCTCTATCTATTGATATCTACTTTTTTTTTAGATTGTCAAGAAAGTTTATTTTGAAAGACCCAATACACCACTGAATGTTCAACTGAAAAACGTCAATAACATTTGGTACACGATGAGAGCAATAACAATGAAACTATCAAAATAAACAATATTTCGAAGGAGCATAGCTATTTTTACATTTTATTTGTTTGTATCATCACTGATTTGCGAGCTTGTCCAATACATGGCAAATATAAATTATGATGTAAGTATCAATACAAATGCGCTAAAAAGACCTGATAAAAAGACATTTTGACGGACGCGCTGACGAAAGGACGGAGAGACGTCCCCTTTGAAAAGTTAATTTAAGTAATACACCTGACACTATTATGTCATATTTATACGATTGCAACAAATAAACAAAGTTTTGCCTTTTACATCTAGGCAATAGAGGAATGATTATAATTAGTCAACACGTACGGCTTGTAAAAAGTAATTTGTAAGAAAAGAATTATTGAAGACGTCAATCATTATTTAGACAGCACAAATTTTGAATCTCATATTTATGAAATCTAAATCAAAATGCCTACAGTAACATAGAGACGTACCATTTCTTGGAATCAAAAGATTCCATTGAGCCTGGTTTATGATTCTTTTTAATTTCAAGTCCAAAAGAGTGTCGTAGTTTGTATTCAGCGTTGATGGTAGATACGAAGGCGGAAATTCTCTGTCAAAATAAGTACGGACTGCTCTTGGTGTCACTCCTTTCAATAACAAGATTAGGCGGACATAATTTTCCTCTTCTTCAGACAGAGGTGCCATGATTGCAGAAAGTTGTCTAATGGCCAAAAAAAACTATATCATCATGACCATTATTACTGAATTGGCTATGTATACCTGAAAATAATAAAGATGTCACTTCACAAAAAAAAGACATATATCCAGAGTTTAATTATTCTAGTAAAAACCCTCAATAAACTGGAGATTGTGTTATCCTAGTCTACAATGTGACGACCAGAGTACTAAACACATATGGGTAAATGGAGAATGTCTATAAAAACGTCATTCAAGTTGAAAAATAAGACATCAGCTTCTTAATCTTAGACTAGTGTTACCGCATTGGCTTTGTTGACATTATTTTAAAATAAAAATCACAGAGAGGTGAAACCGATTGGTGGGAAGTGCATTTACTAATATGCTAACTTCTTATCTGTTTTTCTTAGAAGTTTTTGCATTGAGTCAGCCTTATAATGATAACGTAACAAGTCGGCTCGAAGGCGGGCAGAATTGGAAATACGACAGTTTTTTTGAAAAAGCACGTCCTCCAAACATAATAAATATGTTGTCAATCAAGAAATCAAGCATCTTGATAATGTAAGTTTCAAAGATTTGTTTTTTGTTTGAATCAGAGTGATCGATTCTTTACAAAGTAAGATGTTTCTCTCCCCAAGACAAGATGCTTGTAACTACGTTCGCCATTCTTTTTGATGAAACAAAGCAATACCAACTCTTTCAATTTGTATTTTAGTATGGTAGGACACTTAAATAATAAAGGTATCAAATTCAGGGACGAAAGATTCAGTTCTTCATCTTTGGTAGAAATTCCAAAAGAACATTTAACATATATTATCCAGGATTTCCTCTTCGGTAAGTGTCGTATGGGAATGTGTTGAGTTTCCAAGTGAATTGTCAATATCTAATTTATTTATCAAACAGTTTATGTAATGAGATTAACATACAAAAAACAATGTTGTTTGGGGGCTTTATCTGCGGGGATAACACCATATTTGTTATAGAGAAACTTTCGTTTTTTACTCTAATGTTGTAATATAATATTTATGAAACCGGAAGTGTGTGCTTTATTCAAAAAGTTTGATAAAACTATTCTTAGATTGGTGGTTTTCCCTATTCTTCAACTCGTTATCAAATATGTCTTTCAATTGCGAGTGTAGACAAACAGGTATCTGGAGTACTCAATTTAAAAGAACGTTATATTTTTATTTTTTCTGCTTACTCTGCATCACAGAAATCATTTGTCGAGATGTAAATGTGTCAGACAAATATAACATGGTAAGCGGTATTTAAGTGTTTTTGATTTACACATCTGCCTTTAACGTCTATTCCATCTTTGAGTTTGAATGTCCCTTTGTTATCTTTTGTTCCTTTTTTTCTAAAAAAAAGTTTGTACGATGTGAATCAATTAATGTAGACGCAGACGTTCGTACTGACAGCGAAGTAATCCGATCTACATTTCGGTGCTGATTTGTGTCTACTTTAACTGTTCCACCTATGACATGGAACCCCTAAACATGCTTACTCTACGAGAAGATTGGGGAGCATGCCAAGTCATTCCACTTTCTATGAGGTGTTTTCACTCTTGTTCACTTATGGAAACAGGTTCTGTCCCTTTATTGCAGTCCTTTCAATTGACCAAACTTATGAAAAAGTGAAATAAATTCCGCTCCAGAACCTACCCAAAATTATAAAAAAATCAGTGAATGTTCAACGGGAAACGAAAGCATTTCATTTGTTCTAATCAAAATAAATCATAAACACATTTTATAAATGAATATAATATGACTATGTCAACACATACGGAAACTTTTTTGTTCACATTGTCAATCCAAATCGTTGTTTTTTTTATAGACACATTTTCGTAATCCTTCTATTCGGCAAGAGGCACGGAATGTTTTATTTTATAATTCCTTTTAAATAGAAAAAGAGCATACAATGCAAAAGAAGTAGTCTATTAATGAACGATGATTTTCAAATCGCTAAATACACGTTCATTGTTTATATACCATGATTTGTCACCTCGGTTAACATGATACGGAAGTCAATACCCTGTATTTTGAGCTAATACATTACTTCAGGTAGTTGCAATAAGGAATTAAAGAAAGGTAATAAGTGTATGTGAAATAATATACGACACGTGACTCGATCATGTCAAAGTGTACTTCTTAGTTACATGGACCTTTAAATATGGATTGTATCGTTCTCTGCTACCTTTTGAAGTTATTATTAGACATGTAATATTATACGAAACGCGTACGACTGAAAACCTGTCAGACTACTGTCTAAAATTAGAATACTTTAAAAGAATAAATATGATATATGAAAAAAAGGAGTGGACTTTTGGTTTTTACCTCTCTTTTTTAAATATAAATCTGATAATTTTAAAGTGAAATAATAACTTGATAAGTTATTGCCAAACTATTATTGAGTGTAGTCTCCTATTGAATATACTTGTTTTTTTCATAACAATGATAAGAATATGAAGAACAGGAGGTAAAATCGAGCCTTAACGATCAATGGTGGATGAAGATCTTTAAAAGGGGGAATAAAAGGTTTAAGGGAGTGTTTTTTTTTTTTTTTGCACTTTCGACAAATGTGCAGCCGATGTATGGCTCATCTGACCGCCAATGTTTTCAAGAATATATAATTATCTTCGTAACGGTCAAATAATTTTAAGTTACACAAATTTAGATTAAATAAAGTTTTAGAATAATGTCTTTAATGTTTGCATAAGTTTGTATATGTACCAATATTTAAAATAGCTAATCAAACTTACCTTCAAAATTGAAAACGTCGTCCTAGTTGACAAGAATTTTTACGATAGTTTCATATTAATATAAATTCATTTGGCCGACTGACGTCAAGTGTAGTCATTTTAATTTAACATACGGGTATATTCGTTATATGATATCATAGCTATTTTGTTAAAATAATCTATTTTTAGAAACTTGTCTGACAGGTATATCAGTTGTCTATAATTACACATTTCGAATACGATTTCATTGCTAAACATTCTTTTATTAGAAGCAGACAACAACAAACTTTATATTTAAAGGTCCATCAAACAAAAAATTACAGTCTTAAAGGATAAATCGATCGTATCGTAAATAATGACTTTATGGCATGAGTACACATAACAGATCTAGACATAATATGATAATCTAAATATAACTGAGATTCAGCCAAAACGGTGTAAACATACATCACTGACATACATGGGTTCGTTGATTTCAGTTGTATGCGTTGGTCTGTATATTACGGACATACATGGGTTCGTTGATTTGAGTTGTATGAGTTGGTTTGTATATTTGCTACATGGGTTGGTTGATTTCAGTTGTATGAGTTAATCTGTGTATTTGATTTCAGTTGTATGCGTAGGTCTGTATATTTGATACATGGGTTCGTTGATTTAAGTTGTATGCGTTGGTCTGTATATTTGATACATGGGTTCGTTGATTTAAGTTGTATGCGTTGGTCTGTATATTTGATACATGGGTTCGTTGATTTAAGTTGTATGAGTTGGTCTGTATATTTGCTACATAGGTTCGTTGATTTCAGTTGTATGCGTTGGTCTGTATATTTGATACATGGGTTCGTTGATTTCAGTTGTATGCGTTGGTCTGTATATTTGATTTCAGTTGTATGCGTTGGTCTGTATATTTGATTTTAGTTGTATGCGTTGGTCTGTATTTTTGATTTCAGTTGTATGCGTTGGTCTGTATATTTGATTTCAGTTGTATACGTTGGTCTGTATATTTGATACATGGGTTCGTTGATATCAGTTGTATGCGTTGGTCTGTATATTTGATATATGGGTTCGTTGATATCAGTTGTATGCGTTGGTCTGTATATTTGATACATGGGTTCGTTGATTTCAGTTGTATGCGTTGGTCTGTATATTTGATACATGGGTTCGTTGATTTCAGTTGTATGCGTTGGTCTGTATATTTGATACATGGGTTCGTTGATTTAGGTTGTATGCGATGGTCTGTATATTTGATACATGGGTTCGTTGATTTCAGTTGTATGCGTTGGTCTGTATATTTGATACATGGGTTCGTTGATTTCAGTTGTATGCGTTGGTCTGTATATTTGATACATGGGTTCGTTGATTTCAGTTGTATGCGTTGGTCTGTATGTTTGATACATGGGTTCGTTGATTTCAGTTATATGCGTTGGTCTGTATATTTGATACATGGTTTCGTTGATTTCAGTTGTATGCGTTGGTCTGTATATTTGATACATGGGTTCGTTGATTTAAGTTGTATGCGTTGGTCTGTATATTTGATACATGGGTTCGTTGATTTAAGTTGTATGCGTTGGTCTGTATATTTGATACATGGGTTCGTTGATTTACGTTGTATGCGTTGGTCTGTATATTTGATACATGGGTTCGTTGATTTTAGTTGTTTGCGTTGGTCTGTATATTTGATACATGGGTTCATTGATTTCAGTTGTATGCGTTGGTCTGTATATTTGATACATGGGTTCGTTGATTTCAGTTGTATGAGATTGTTTGTATATTTGATACATGGGTTCGTTGATTTCAGTTGTATGCGTTGGTCTGTATATTTGATACATGGATTCGTTGATTTAAGTTGTATGCGTTGGTCTGTATATTTGATACATGGGTTCGTTGATTTCAGTTGTATGAGTTGGTCTGTATATTTGATACATAGATTCGTTGATTTCAGTTGTATGAGTTGGTCTGTATATTTGATACATAGGTTTGTTGATTTCAGTTGTATGAGTTGGTCTGTATATTTGATACATGGGTTCGTTGATTTAAGTTGTATGCGTTGGTCTGTATATTTGATACATGGGTTCGTTGATTTCAGTTGTATGAGTTGGTCTGTATATTTGATACATGGGTTCGTTGATTTAAGTTGTATGCGTTGGTCTGTATATTTGATACATGGGTTCGTTGATTTAAGTTGTATGCGTTGGTCTGTATATTTGATTTCAGTTGTATGAGTTGGTCTGTATATTTGATTTCAGTTGTATGAGTTGGTCTGTATATTTGATTTCAGTTGTATGAGTTGGTCTGTATATTTGCCGTGATTAGTATGAATATAATGATCTGTGAAGTTTAGCTGCGTTGCTCTAAGAATGATCCGTTGATCCAAGTATCATGGGTCCATTACAACCAAAGGAGACTGAGAATGGGTATAAACAGTAGATTAATATGGGTCCGTTGGTCGGAGAGTATGGGTTTGTTGATCTAGATAGTATTTGTCTGTTGATATGATGGTATTGGTCCGTTTATATGATAGTATGAATCCGTTATTATGATAGTATGGGTCCGTTAACATGATAGTATGAATCCGTTAATATGATAGTATGGGTCCGTTGATCTAAGTTGTATGGAACAAATGATTTTAGTAGTTTTATTGGCCTGTTGATCAGAGTAGAATGAATCCGTTTATTTGAGTAAGACAGGTCGTATATTCTGAGAAGTGTTGTTTGATTGATCTGACAAATATTTGTTCTGAGTGAAAAAGGTCCCATGATATGTTTGTTGGTCAGTTGATATAAGTAGCATGGTACCGTTGATATGAGCTGTATAATTTGGTGATCTGGATACAAAATCAATCAATTTGATAGTATCAAAAGAACAAATGAATTAACGTACATGTATGTCATAATACAATACAAATATAATATAATATATAATAATGGTTTCTTTATGTCAAAATAGACAATGCTAAAAGGAGTAGGTCCAGAAAGACCTCTTTTTGGCCCCAAAATATAGCAGTTTTACAAAATTCTTAAAATTTAAACTATAAAAGGGGGACGAAAGATACCAAAGGGACAGTCAAACTCATAAATCTAAAACAAACTGACAAAGCCATGGCTAAAAATGAAAAAAACAAACAGAAAAACAATAACCAGTACACATGACACAACATAGAAAACTAAAGAATAAACAACACGAACCCCACCAAAAACTAGGGGTGATCTCAGGTGCTCCGGAAGGGTAAGTTATTTATTGGAAAGTAGGATGCTTCTGCTACACAAATATGGGCTGTTTTTGACAATACGATGCACATATATCGGGTACCAGCACCATTAAGTCATGCTAAATTACCGAAATCTTCACAATTCTAGCATTGTCGTTAAATTTTAGACGGTTTATTGTACTTATTTCTCTTTAGTTATGTTAATAGTCATGCAATGAATTTTGAAATAATTAGGCTTTTCTTCATCAGAAATAGATTATATTAGCTGTTTACGGCAAAACTGCAAAAAAATGCTCTTCAACTTCAAAATTTCTTTTGCTTTTTCAACTTCTTTTTATTCTGATGAATCTTTTGAAGACGAAACTCGTGTCTGCCGATAATACAAATTTCATTTCTTGTGTTTATGAAGAAGTTTTTAGCAATCAGAAATATGTCTCCATCATATCGTGAAAATTCTGCACTAGGATGAGGGACTTAGCTGACCCTTAACAAATGTGTAATAGTTCCTTCAAAATACCGAAACATATACATGATATAAATAACCTAAAAGTCCAGAGGCTCCTGACTTGGGATGGCCCATAACTGCGGTGTGGATAAACATGTGTTATGAGATCTGAACCCTTTCCCAAATAGCATTGAATATTGATGGTCAAAACACCTATAAAACAATTCAAACGAGAAACCAAAGGCCAGATTTATGTACAAAACAATGAACGAAAAACGAATATGATATACAGCAACAAACGATCAATAGTTATCAAAACTAGCAAGGTTATAATTTAATACGCCAGACCCGCGTTTCGCCTACATAATACTCATCCGCTGTGACGTTGAGATCAAAATAGTGGTACAGCCAAAAAAGTACAAAGTTGAAGTGCATTGAGGACCCGAAATTCTAAACAAATTGTGCCAAATACGGCTAAGGTAACATATGCCGGTGATAAGAAAATCCTTTGTTTTTCGAAAAATACAAAGTTTTATAAACAGAAAATTTATTAAACTGACCACATAATTGATATTCATGTCAACACCGAAGTGCTGACTACTGGGATAGTGATACCCTCGGGGAAGACTGAATAACAAACTCCTTAATTCGGCCAAGCACGCACTATTTGTGACCAGGTTAAACAAGTTTCTTGGCAATATCGTGTATGTTTCAAGACATACTTTTAAAAAATTGACTTATGGAAAAAATGTTAATCTGCCAGCACGATTATTTTCACATTTTTTAGTTGAGGGGTGATATTTTTCTCAGGATAAGCAATATCTTATTTTACTAAAAAATATTTTGTTGTCAATAACATACAGAAACAAGATATTTTGAAAAATAAAACATCAAGAAGCCTCCATTCAGCGGTAAGTTGGCCTGTGACTTAGCTTTTATTGGTGACCTGTGCTGTCCTTAGCAACGATCGATGATTCATTTTAAAAACTACAGAAACACTAGTCAATATAATGAAATTCAATGCGATTGTCATACAAGTGAAACGTTAAGCTAGCTTTAAAAGTAGGTTGAATCCACTATTTTCTACATGAAAATATGCCTGCACCAAGTCAAGAATATGAAATGTGTAATTTCTTCGTTTGATGTGTTTGAACTTTTGATTTAGCATTTATGTAAAAGATTTTCCGTTTTGAATTTCCCTCGAAGTTCGTTATTATTTATTTTGCTTTCATTTAAGAATGTACTTTGAATTTATCGTGTTCATTCTGGACAAACTAGTTATAACAAAAAGTTTACTCCAGTAATAAAAATATTTATTTTCGGTTTCTATATTATCTGTTCTGTTCATGGATGTCTAGCTTTATTTGTGTTGATCCAATCAATGAATGTGGATACTCTAGTATACACTCCTGGTGCATGTCTTTTGGCGCATCCATATCCCCACGAGACTACTCCTGTTATTTTGTAGACACTGTCCTTCTTACAAACAAGAGGTCCACCAGAATCTCCCTGTATAGAGTTTAAAATATAATTATACACATGTAACATAGTTTTAGACTTACCTATACATAACGATTTAATAACTTCAAACACCTACATGTAGCGAGATTACAACTTCAACTATTTGTAACGAGATTATAAAATCACCTACACATTTTACCTTCAACTTTCACGTTGTTACTTCAACAACACATTTAGGAGATACATGTAGCTGTATTGTATTTTAAGCTCCGACAGCATCAATTAGTGATTTGATGGTCGGAAATATCCGTTTTTTTACTCCGCTAAAGAGTCGCCAGTAAACTTAATTTGCGACCATCAAATCACCAATTGATACCATCGAGGCTTTAAATACAATACAGTTATCTCCTAATTATCTCATTGACAATTATATAAGCGTTACTTCATTTAATATGATAGGTAATCAATTTTCTTAAGGCCCAGTGGCCAATTTTCAATTCATATAAAGCAATATTAATTTCTCCTTCAAATGAAACTGATAGAAAACAAGTTGATCGTTAAAACATAAATTCATAATCTGTCATTCATCGTCTGCGCTTGCGCGTAAGTCCCGACATCAATTGGAAATCGATGCCATGCACATAAGTGACGTTGTCCAATTGAAATAGACGTTACAAACGATGTTGCATTAGCATAGTAAACATATTACCTGACAAGCGTCTCTGCCACCTTGGTTATATCCAGCACAAATGTTACTTCCGTAAATAACGTTGCCAAGGTAATATTTGCATCTGTTACTATCCATGATTGGGACATCAACTTCATTTAATAACCTAGTTCCTGGACCATCTGATGAATACAAATCATAACGTATATATTTAAAAACTTTTGATTTAATAAACAACAATTTATTATTACAAATGCATTTGTGTTCTAAGGTATAACAAACAAGTACTGTTAAATATGCGATTCTCCGTTTGAGAATCTAATGCATTCTGGCTTATATTTTTAAAAGCGAACACTCAAGCGTTGTGATTGGTTAAAAGATATCTCAATGACTTAATGGTATGTACGAACAATGAAATAGCCATAGTCCTTTAGATTTCAAAGAGATGAAATTTTAAAAAAAAATAAGATGTGGTTTGATTTAAGATGATACATATTATGTTTATGTTGTCCAAACATTCGTAACACGTATTTCATTTCCAGGCATAAATATATCAGTATAAAATCTAACGGCATTTTACGTAATCAAATATCACATTAGAATAAATAGTTATATAACTTATAATTGTGCAAGGTAATGAAGTAACCAATCAATGAACAACATGTATGCTGGTTATTAGTTAAGAAACCCTTAAATAACTTATAGTTACCTGTGTGAAACCCTTAAATAACGTATAGTCACCTTTGTAAAACCCTTAAATAACCTATAGTTACCTGTGCAAAACCCTTAAATAACCTATAGTTACCTGTGTGAAGACCTTAATAACCTATAGTTACCTGTGTGAAGACCTTAAATAACCTATAGTTACCTGCAGTGTGAAGCCCTTAAATAACATATAGTTACCTGTATGAAATCCTTAAATAACGTATAGTTACCTGTGTGAAGACTTGAATAACCTAAAATTACCTGTGTGAAGACTTAAATAACCTAAAGTTACCTGTGTGAAACCCTTATTTAACCTATAGTCACCTGTGTGAAGCCCTTAAATTACCTATAGTTTCATATGTGAAGACCTTAAATAACCTATAGTTACCTGTGTGAAGACCTTAAATAACATAAAGTTACCTGTGTGAAACCCTTAAATAACCTATAGTCACCTGTGTGAAATCCTTAAATAACCAATAGTTACCTGTGTGAAGAGCTCCCCATCCGGTTACTGTACATACCAGTCCGTCAAAATCTTCATATTTGTTAGGGAGACAAGCGGCCTTAGTTGTAGAATCAGTAAGGTCAAGAGGTTTATCTAACTTGATGAGTGCAATATCGTTATGGTTACTTCGTGAGCTGTAGCCTGTGTGAACGATCACATTTCTTACGTTGTGTACCTGGCTTCGGTAGATATGACCTCTATCGTGGATACCAGTTGCTACGGTCCAGTAAGAGTAGGTGGTGTTGAGAATAAAGCAGGAAATATTCAACTGTTGATATTTTATATTCACAGTACAACTCATGAGTACTAAGTTAAGTGATTTACAACGCAGGGTGTTAGGAATATTAGGTACATTAGTCATGCATTGAAGTTGCCGTTTGCTAGAATAGTTTTACATCATAAAGTCAATATGAAACATTGCTGATGAAAAAAATCTAAATTACCGTTCAAAAAAACATTTACCAAAAACAAAACATCTACATTTTGTGTTGTTATAAGTTTTTATATCCCGATAAATCCTAATTCTAAGCCCAAGATGATAAAATGTTAAATTGTTGAGTCCTTGCGTGGCATTAAACATATTAGAAAATGTTTTTCATAGCGCTACAAATATCAAAGAAGCTTTGGGCCGCACTACGAATGTCATTGAATCGGTGCATGGTTCTTAGGGTATTAAAGTAGCTGTGCGCAGCACAACAAAAAGTATAAAATTGCGACTGGCACTAAAAATATTTTAAAAGAAGCCGTGGGCGGCACTGCGGTTAGCATAGAAGATGTGGGTGGCACCGATAAAATTGAAAACGGCATGGGTAATACTGCGATTATTTTAAATTCTGTATTTGGCACAAAGAACAGTTTATAATCTAAATGCTGTGTTCGGCACTGCAAATATAACGCGTCGCAAAGTAAACTTAATTTGCGACTATTAAATCACTAATTGATGCCGTCGGGCTTAAAATAAAAAACAGTTATCTCTTAATTTTAAGCTGATCGCAGAAATACAAATATTATAGGCACTTAGAATGCGTTTACTGTTCTACATTGGCTAGAGTTAAGGGGAGGGGAAGATCTCATAAACATGTTTAACCCCGCCGCATTTTTGCACCTGTCCCAAGTCAGGAGCTTCTGGCCTTTGTTGGTCTTGTATTATTTTTAATTCTAGTTTCTTGTGTACAATTTGGAGTTTAGTATGGCCGTTCACTGAACTAATATATATATTTGGTTAGGGGCCAGATGAAGGACGCCTCCGGGTGCGGGTGCGTGTGCAATAATAAATAATTTATAGAGCCTGTGCTTGGCATGCATTACACATATGATAGAAGTTGCCCGCGGCCTAACAAATATCGTAGAAGCTGAGTACGGCACTGCGTATATTATAGAGTATGTACGTGGCAAAACGAATGTAAAAGAAGAAATTTGCTGTAGTAAACTGTAGCCATTTTGAGCATTTAATTAACAGGTTAATAAGTCCATGCAATTTTGTTTGATTATTTGCTGGTTTGTTTTGGTTTTTTTTTGGTATTTTATTTCTTGGTTTTCTTTCAACTATTGTTCCCAAAAATGAAACAAATATAAGTTACAAATATCCACTGCTAAATACATAAGATTCAATGAAATAATTATAGCCTATTAATTTTTGTGCTCTTTGTTCCACAACATATTTGGAAGTTTTATATTCATGAAGGGACTTAATACAAAGTTAAAAGTGATGCTACCAAAATTTAAACTTGGTTTGTGGTTTTAAGTATTGTGTGAAAGTCCATCTAGAGAACAAGGACCAATTTTGGGACGTACGTACGATTGGATGTACACGGGTAAACAAATGCTCTCATCGCCTAGCGGAGGGTCCAAAATGAAATATATTTACTCTTCGAAACAATGAGCCGCTGTAAGAATCCATTGACTGTCGATAATAGTTCCTCCACACATGTGATGACTACCGTATCGTAGTGATACCTGAAATAGTTATTTCCCCTGGTTAGCATCTGGGTCACCAAGGCACATTTATTGTAACTAAGGATGACCGAAATATTTCTATACAAAACACATGTCAAAATAAAAATTCAAAAAATAAAGTAACGCGTCAAGTTAAAATTAAGTTATGTTGTCTTTGTCTTCATATAAATTAAAAGTAATAATATTTATTGAAACCTTACCTGCCATGGGTAAGCATGCGCAGTAGCGACAGTTCCGCCAACAATTCGATGACTTGTTACATCAGGTATTCCACATTGAGCTTTAAAATAAATGTAAAAAATATATGTATTAATGAACAAACAATTTGTTTCCTTTCATTGTTATGCCATATTTCTCTATCCTTTAAAATTCATGATATGTTAGAAAATTTTTATTTCATACTTTTGTCTATTCTTTGCTTTCTTCGTCCTTCATTTTACACTTTTTTCCATTTTTCTCTAATTTATAATCATCATATATGCCCTCTTATTCAGTTAAAGTTTTCCTAGGGAGTCACAAAGGCTGATGAAGGGGTTGGGGCTGGGGCCCCCCTTTTTTCTGCAAAGTTTTTGATCTGGCAGTGAGTCCTTCTCGATAGGGTATCTCTAATTTTGAAAATAATATACTGACGTGAAAATCCATTGTTTTATTTTCCCTAAGTTATTCCCCATCGGAATCGAACACTTGTTTGACATTGCCTGATTGCATACCCCTACATCTAAATCATAGGCACTTGTCTCAGAATGTTTTCTACTATATACCTGACCATCATCAACAACAACGTTTACAATCAAATGTCAACACAATATACAAATGTCTTTCTCATCAGAAGTCACAAGAAGGGCTGCGGAGGGAAATGTCCCTTGTTTCTTTCTATTTTTATTTTTTATTCCATGTTTCTTTTTTTCCGTTCAATTTGTCCATCATTCTCTTGTTTATATTTAAGTAACCCATTTTGCTTTATTGTGTCTTTCTGTTTTGTCCTTATTCTGCATTATTACCCATTTTGTTTTGTAAAAAGGGACTATCCAATTACTAGATATGACAGTTATGAGTGTTTGTGTTGTGGATGCTCATTGTATATAAGGAGTGGGGGGAGGATTGTTAAATATGAAAAAAAAAATTTCACTTTTGCAAGACCGATGTATTGATTTCGCGTGGTACACAAGTATTGATATCAGATTCAGGGTAAAAGATGCATCTGTTGCATCAGCTCTTAGTCCAAACTTTGTACCAAACAAGGCTGTTCAAAGTCCGTATGCCCCCTAACTATCTCTGTCTGATATAAAGTGTTCCTTCACTTTTCAATGATCAATTTCGTTTCCATTCTTTGAGGAAAAATAGTATGATAAAACAAAACTAAAAATCTCCATGTTTAGTTCAAAATAAGTCTTTGAAAACGAACAAAACTATACGCTCAGCCTGTATCAATCAACGAAACGGCGGGAAAACAACTATCGGTTTCATGGCTGTGCTACAATTTATAACTAGTTAAATCTCCAAGATGAATAAATAGAAAATATTCAAACCCTATAGACGCACTAGTGACGCTGGGATAAAAAAGTTTTAGAGGCAAATACAGTACGAAGCTAACGAGCATTGAGGACGTTTATTTTCTTAAAATCATAGACAAATAGTATACAGCCAATGTAGACTAAAACATTTTTTTACCTCCGCTACTCGTTTGGTGACTTCCGGATCCGCTTCCGGTATGACTTCCGGTACCTGTTCCAGTTCCGGTTCCGGTTCCAGTACTTGTAGAATGTTGTGGATAGCAACAAAGTTCTAAGAAGCCACAGTGACTATAACTTTGTACGTAGCCACTCGGACATGTACTGAAAATGTCGATACAGGCCCTTTATAGGAGGTGGCACATACTGTAAGGACAATAGCATATAATATATTAAAGGTATCAATACAAGATGTTGGAAATCAATTCAAACCAATAGCAATTAAACATTTATAACAATAACTATTGAAAATGGCTTTGTAATATCCTTACAGTTTTTGATGTTGTTGTTGGGTTGTATTGCTCAGTCTGTAGTTTTCTTTTTTGTGTTTTTAGTACTGTTTTCTTTTTCTTTAGATTTTCATTTTATTGTCATGGCATTTTCAGTTTGTTTTCGACTTGTGAGATTAAGAAGATAACTGCATTGTATTTTAAGCTCCCACGGCATCAATTGGGGATTTGATTGTCGCAAATTAAGTTTACTGGCGACGCATTAGCGGAGACAGTAAACGGGTATTTGCGACCATCAAATCCCTAATTGATGCCGTCGGAGCTTAAAATACAATATTGTTATCTCAATTTTAATGAAACTGACAGAATAAAACGTTAAAACATAGAGAAAATTT
This sequence comes from Mytilus galloprovincialis, assembly GCA_037788925.1. Taxonomy (NCBI): domain Eukaryota; kingdom Metazoa; phylum Mollusca; class Bivalvia; order Mytilida; family Mytilidae; genus Mytilus; species Mytilus galloprovincialis. Next base: position 84,039,088 of record CM075338.1, read on the forward strand.
TCCGGCCAAAATTGCAAGGGCTTATATATCTCGAAAACAAACACATTGACCTATAAAAGTCAAAGGTAGCAAGAAATCCTTACAGACCGTATAATGTCAATGGACAAACATCAATTCGTCATTTTATAAAGCATACACATGAACGGTAATATGGATTAGACGTTCAAACATCAGCATAAACTGCAGTTTCACCAGTTAACTTTTGTTGGACGATTATATACGAGTTACCGGTTAGGCAAAACTGTACGATTTGACAGTATTAGTTTTTACACAACAGAAATTCTAAAACTATCCACATATTATTTTACAGTTGATGGACTGATGAAATGATATAGACGACTTGCAGTGGCGGATCCAGGGGGGGGGGGAGGGAGTTCCGGGGGTTGGAAACCCGGGATAAAAAGTTGGAACCCATCCACCCCCCCCCCAAAAAAAAAAACCCTTTGTCCTGGGTTGGGAACCCATCCACTTTTTGAAATGGCTGGGTCAGCCCCTGATTTGATACAGTTAAGTGCAATAAGTAAGTAAGTAAGTAAGTAAGTAAGTAAGTAAGTAAATTGTTTATTATAGTGTCATGTGTAAATTATAAATATATAAATTTGTACAAAATATAATTACATATATGATACCCCCGGCCCAATGGACCAATAAGTCATCTTTTACATTTAATTCAGTATAAATTTTCTGATATCACATGTTAATTGCCAATTTATATTTAAATACAGATAATTAAAGATTAAATATTAACGATTGTAATAGTTCATATATTATTCATTTAAAGTTTGTGAAAAAAAGTTTTAAAATGTTTAACCTAACTAAAGTAAACTGTTTGTTTTCTACAGAAAAGTGACGGTGCTAAGTATTTAGCTATTTTCCTTGGTTGGTTTACCACTAGAAATGTAAATCTAGTCATCTAGTTGCGTATAGTCAGGCACCATTATTATCTCGCTAAATACAGTTTGTCTGATATCATTATAAAATGTGCAGTTTATAAGAAAATGCAATATGTTACAGTATTGATCATAAGACACATTGAACTTTGCACTGAGAATAGTTGAAAGAAAGGCATGTCAAGTTTGTTAACGTTGTAGGTAAGGCATGTCAAGTTTGTTAACGTTGTAAGTAAGGCATGTCAAGTTTGTTAACGTTGTAAGTAAGGCATGTCAAGTTTGTTGTAAGTAAGACATGTCAAGTTTGTTAACGTTGTAAGTAAGGCATGTCACGTTTGTTAACGTTATAACTAAGGCAAGTGTAGTTTGTTGTAAGTAAGGCATGTCAAGTTTGTTGTAAGTAAGGCATGTCAAAATTGCTGTAAGTGAGGCATGTCAAGTTTGTTGTAAGTAACGCATGTCAAGTTTGTTGTCAGTAAGCCATGTTAAGTTTGTTGTAAGTAAGGCATGTCAAAATTGTTAACGTTGTAAGTAAGGCATGTTTAGTTTGTTGTTATAAAGGCATGTCTAGTTTGTTGTAAATAAGGCATGTCAAGTTTGTTGTAAATAAGGCATGTCAAGTTTGTTGTAAGTAAGGCATGTCAAGTTTGTTAACGTTGTAAGGAAGGCGTGTCAAGTTTGTTGTAAGGAAGGCATGTCAAGTTTGTTAACGTGGTTAGTAAGGCATGTCAAGTTTGTTGTAAGTAAGGCATGTCAAGTTTGTTGTAAGAAATGCATGTCAAGTTTGTTGTAAGTAAGGCATGTCAAGTTTGTTGTAAGTAAGGCATGTCAAGTTTGTTGTAAGTGGGGCATGTCCAGTTTGTTGTAAGTAAGGCATGTCAAGTTTGTTGTAAGTAAGGCATGTCAAGTTTGTTGTAAGAAAGGCATGTCAAGTTTGTTGTAAGTAAGGCATGTCAAGTTTAAAGTATAAATCTTGAACATGTCCATACCGGTCTTTCATGTATATTACGAAGGGTTCAACATGAAGAGTAGGATTTGCTTGCCCTTCTATAGCGCCTAAAATCACCCCTTATTGTTTGTGGGTTTATGTTGTTTATTCTCTAGTTTTTTTATGTTGTGTCATAAATTGTACTATTGTTTGTCTGTTTGTCTTTTTCATTTTTATCCATGGCGTTGTCAGTTTATTTTCGATTTATGAGTTTGACTCTCCCTCTGGTATCTTTCGTCACTCTTTTACATATATTAGTTCTTCACATCAATAAGTACATCTGAGGAATTTATTTTATTTTTGTTCAATTTTGTATTTGTTACAAGAATTTAAGATTTTAAGAATATATATGACATACAAACAATGTAATAGATATAATTTACCCAATATCCTTACTACAAATACATAAAAGTTAAGAATAGAAGTCATTTGTTATAAACAGAAAAAAAAGTTCAAACAACTAAACATATTGATCATCAACAATACTTTATCCTGTAATTGGATGTCCTACTATACAGATACAGCCCTACAGATATCGCTATGCTGTATCTGTATACTATACAGATATCGCTTCTAAGCTCCGCCCACTGCCGGACTGAGTATTGTTTGAACCTGTGTGACCTCAGAATGTGTATTCCACTTGCATTCCAATGACGATGACAATTGTCGATTTCAAAACTTGAATGTGTATGATTGTGTTACAAAATCAGCCATGTCAATTTCAGCATGCATGTTTAGTGAAAGTCAAGTCTGAAGCGTAGGACAACTCGTACACTTCTGTTTCAAATTGGACAATGTTTTGTTTTAATTTTGACTGTTGAAATTAGTTGTTATGTTAAAATAGATATTTATTCACCTTGAGCGATGTATTATTATTATTGACCATTCGAGATTCTTTTTTTTTGCGAATCCATCTTCAGCGTAATGTGTGATTTTGATATTACTACGCGGGCCTCAAGGGATTACAAATCGAAAATAAATGCTAAATATGTAAGTTTTTGTGTTTTTCAAAACACAAACAATTTACAGAATTAATTGCAGGATAAAGACAATAACTGTTTAGTGTCTTTAAATATCAGCTGTATTTGTACTCGGCTCGAAACAGGTGTAGTAGCTCGCTAAAAGCTCGCATACACCTTGTTTCCTAGCCTCGTACAAATACAGCTGATATTTAAAGACGCTAAACAGTTATTGTCTATATATCTTTGTCAACACTTTATTATTTCATAAGTCTATTTATAACTGAACCCTTTATAACAGTATGCCTAAAACTAATTGTCCGTTACTTTATAAATGATCGAGGTTTATTAATCATTAAATCGTGTAACATTAAGCTGATCTGGGTTTGTTTTTTTGGTTCGTTTGCTATTTTTACCATTTGCATGTTATAAGTATTTGTCAAAGAAAAATCACTAAAGTAAAAACAGAGTGACTTCAGTAGGTTTGTTTTTCACAATTGACATTTTTATACTAGTAACGTATTTTGATCATTATCTTATGGACTGATGAAATCAGGGTCGCGTTCAATATCGTAGCTGCTACGTAGCGCTACGTAGATTTTGACTATTTAACGTGTAGCTATAGACTAGCTGCTTCATATATAGATATTGATAGCAGCTACGTAGCTGCTACGATATTGAGTTCAACCCAGGTGAACGATTGTTGATATTCAACAGCTTTTATTGAGCAGACATTTTGTCGCTGTAACTTCAGACTACGCTATTTCTGTACATCATGTTAGGCAATATGTTAGTGCGTACATTGGCAATGTGCGTCATTCTGAATGTAAATGGTGAAAGATACGGAAACATTGAAAAAGCTATAAGTGCTGCTTTGGAAATAGTAAATATTCGACGATTCGGTAAGTTTATGTAGGTCAAAGCAGTTTTTATTCTAGTTTGAATTGTTTTACACTGTTTTTCGCGGCCTTTATAGCTGACTATGCGGTTTGAGCTTTGCTCATTGTTGAAGGCCGTTTGGTTACCTATATTTCTGTGACATATGGTCTGTTGTGGAGAGTTGGTAATCAAACCACATCTTCTTTTTTCATATTCAAAATCAGCATTCTTTACAGAGGAAGACTTTTACAGCAATGTCTCTCATTTTATGTGCAATAACTATCACATTAGTATTGACATGTTTCACTTATAACTTAGATTATTTACTTTCAACTTGATTATTTTTACTTGCAAATTTAGACTTCTCACTTTTCAATTAAGCTTTGTCAGGTATAAACTCACATTCATTTCTACCGAGTTATGCATTCGTACTTCTTAGTTAATAGTACTAGTATATATATTCACTTCCAACTGGACTTGTCTAAGTATCATCTTGTCATTTCTATCTTCAAGTTAAAAAATATGGATTGCTTCCCTGCAACAAGTGGGTTAGATATTTATAAACACGAAAGTTACATTTTAAAATTAAATTAATAAGAGTAGCAATAATTTACCTTAAATCTTTTCGATTGGACCATATTTTATAGGCATTGGTCGATATAAGTACTGTTAGTTTAACTGGTTTTTTTCGATTTTATCCCACTTTAAACCCGTAAAAGAGCAGCTATTTTGTGAATTTGAGTATAATTTCTAAGCGCTCAGAAAATGTATTCGAATTAGCTCTCGCCGCGATAAAGCCTTTTTGTGCCAATGGGGCGCAAAGCAAACAACAAGCAACAAATCTAAGCGCTCAGAGAGTTTTTTTTTTATTAATCATCGTCCGTTAATATAACAGTTAAATGCACCTGCTCAATGCGGGATTCGAACTCAGAACCTCAAAGACAGAAACAAAATTGAAAAAAATACGTTATGAATTTCCTGTTCATTTTATACTGAAACAAATCAATTTTTTAGATTCACGAACACATTTTTGTACTATATTATTTCATTCCAATACTTGCTATTTGAAAAGTAAGTAAAAATTAAGAGGTAAGGTGTATCACAAATATTTGCAAGTAATAGAATTCTGTAAAAACAACGAATACCAAACGGTAATTATTGAGTCATCGGGTCAATTGATTATTCATCCTTCTTATATAGATATAGAAAGATGTAGTGCTAGTGCTAATGAGACAACTCTCCAACCAAATAACAATTATAAAAGTAAACCATTATAGGTAAATGTACGGTTTTCGACACGGAGCCTTGGCTCACACCGAACTACAAGCTATAAAGGGCCCCCAAGTGTTAAACCATTCAAAAGGGAAAACCAACAGTCTAATCTATATAAAAAAACGAGAAACCAGAACTACTGTATATCAGAGTCCTGACATAGGACAGGTGCAAACATTTGCAGCGGAATTAAACGTTTTAATGGTACCAAACCTTCTTCCTTTTTCTAAAAACAATAACATAACATCACAACAAAGAAAAACATACAATAAAATATCAATTGGCAGACTAAAGTCCATCAAAAACGTAAATTAATATATTTAATGTTTTATCTTCTATCCCCCGCTCTGTCATAAATGATCCTTCTAATCCTGGGTATATTTAATGTTTTAGCTTCTATCCCCGCCCTGTCATAAGGAATCCTTCTAATCATGAGTATATTTAATGATTTAGCTTCTATCCCGCGCCCTGTCATAAAGGATCCTTCTTATCCTGAGTATATTTAATGTTTTAGCTTCTATCCCTGGCCCTGTCATAAAGGATCCTTCTAATCCTAAGTATATTTAAAGTTTTAGCTTCTATCCCCCCGCCCTGTCATAAAGGATCCTTCTAATCCTGAGTATATTTAATGTTTTAGCTTCTATCCCCCGGCCTGTCATAAAGGATCTTTCTAATCCTAAGTGTATTTAATGTTTTAGCTTCTATCCCCCGGCCTGTCATAAAGGATCCTTCTAATCCTGAGTATATTTAATGTTTTAGCTTCTATCCCCCGGCCTGTCATAAAGGATCCTGCTAATACGGTGTCACTCAGAGGAGCGTTGGCAAGACGACGTGAAAATCCAGAAACTGTAGCAAAATATGGATTAGCTGCTGATTTGGTTGAAACTGCTACAGTTCTGTATGCAGAAAGGTAGACGTCTTACCTTGTGGAACAATTCCTAGTTAAGACTTAAATATTGATCAGTTCTCATTTAACATCAAATAGTTTTAATGTGAAGATTACATTATCAATTATGAGTTTGAGTATCCCTTTGTTACCTTTCTTTTGATGTCGCAAATTCGAGCTGATCTTTTCTTTTCCGTGTATCTATTTACCATGTATATTGAGAATTTTTTTATTGGAGTAAATCGAAGATCATATGATAAGCTTTCTTTATTCATTCAATTCGTGTTACTTTTTTCTCCTCTTGAAAACAATGGATATTGTGTGATTAAATCTTAGAAAACAATTTTAAATGAAAATAAAATAATCTCCATCCGACAAAGCCCTGGTTTATCGTCAAGAGTTGGCTATACTTTCAGTTTCTTGTAATGTTATTATCACTTCAACGTAGTAAATATTCCCTTTTTTTATGTTGGCCACACTCATCCATATGTCTGATGAAATTTGTACCTGGCGCATTAAGATTTGTGGTTTGGATATTCACTCAAAGCATTTTGACATGACAAAATATTGATAGTTGAGTTTGGTTGAGTGAGATATATTCAATATTCATGATATCTACCCTATATATCGTGCAATTTCTCAAAGTATAAAAACCCGAATTTAGGTATTATGAATTAAGGTATAGTGGTGGGGGACGGAACCTTATGTTTAACAGGAAAACAGAATAATCTCAAATGGATGTGTTCGCGATGACCCCAAGCATACATATGTATCACACTTATTACTGTATTCTAGAGTTGAATGTTTGTTGTGCTTAACACTAATATATAAAACAGAACAAGTCCATGTTTATATGTATCAAGCATGCTGATCATGTATCGATGACGTAATTCACATAATGTTACATTCTTACTCTTCACCTATTTCTACATGCAATGATCGTATATTGACATTATTGATTGCATTGATTATTTATATTATGACTTATACTTAAGTGTATAAATGCTAAATAAACTTTGGTGAACATCTTATATTAGTTTTATAGTATTATATAATAAGATCTCACAACAGGTTATCTATCAAAGAATCATATATATTGTTTAAAAGTTAAATGATCTATTTTGACTCATTTTAGGCATGGCGGAAAGTTACCGAATGCAGAGGCATTCAGGGCGGCTATTGCACCATATTGCCCGACGAAAATAGCGAAGTGTGAAAATAATTGTAGATATCAGTCAGCAGATGGATCATGTAACAATAGAATACACCCAGAATGGGGTACCACGTTTTCACCACAAATTAGGTTTCTGCCACCAGATTATGGAGATCGTATGTCATTTTACTATTTTTACTATGCATATTATTACTTTGTTTATTGATTTAATTTTGATTGTTTGATAACTGGTTTACTGTTGTTTAACACCACTTTAAGCCCTACTTGAGGAAGCCAGATTCCAAAGAGAACCTCCGACCTTTCGTAGAAAAAAGAAAAATCTGACGCATTCAATCAATGTTTTCCGACAAGTTCCGGACTTGCCAGTCAAATGATATTTGGGAGGAAATAAATTAGTATTTTGATTCCACCCTTACAGTCCAAATTATATAAAAGATAACAGAATCATTTTGAAATGTGTCTTGCGCTTCTTTTCAGAATTTGATATTGGTGTAGTACCACGTTCAAAAAGTGTAACGGGCCACAAACTGCCTAGTCCAAGAGAGATAAGTAATAGTGTACACAACGCTGGGATGACAGCTCCTACAGACCATACTTGTAATATCAACCTAATGCACTTTGGTTTAGTAATTTTTCATGATGTTATATCAACCCCATTACGTCAGGGTAAGTCCATGAGAGCACCCCAGTACGTCAGGGTAAGTCCATAAGAGCACCCCATAACGTCAGGGTAAGTCCATAACAGCACCCCATTACGTCAGGGTAAGTCCATAACAGCACCCCATTACGTCAGGGTAAGTTCATAACAGCACCCCATTACGTCAGGGTAAGTCCATAAGAGCACCCCATTACGTCAGGGTAATGCCAGGTCATTAATTCATCATCAGAGAAGGTCTAGTAAGGTTGATATTTTTGCTCGCTTCAATTCAACAAAATAAAATCCGTCCGATGTTCGGTATTTATATTCTGAATTTCGTCTAACATGGCTTAAACATGTTAAACCCCGCTGCATTGTTGCGCCTGTCCCACGTCAGGAGCCTCTGACCTTTGTTTGTCTTGTATTATTTTAATTTCAGTTTCTTGTGTACCATTTGGAAATTAGTATGGCATTCATTTTCACTGAACTAGTATACTAGTATATTTGTTTAGGGGCCAGCTGAAGGACGCCTCCCGGTGCGTGAATTTCTCGCTACATTGAAGACCTGTTGGTAAACCTCTCTGCTGTTGTTTTTTCCTTCGGTCGGGTTGTTGTCTCTTTGACACATTCCCCATTTCCATTCTCAATTTTATATTAAGGGCAAAACAGAACAAGTACTACCAAATTGCTTCATTTTGAGATTTTGTCATCTTTTGGATATGAGCAACAGCTTTACAATAAAATTAATTGTGATACAAAAAGTATTGATATACGCTAGGACTATAAACCAACACTGGACATTTTATCTGAAAGGATCAGAGCTGTTTGATTGTTCATTAATTTGAAAAAAAGCGAAAATACCAAAATATTTTTTTTTAGAATCTAAAGAATCATGGTGAATTTTATTGTTCGTACCCGAAAATGAACATAGCGAAATTGGTTAAATTTAAAGTATGACATGTTAATCAACTACGACATTTTGTGAAAACCCAGGATGCATTAGATTAAAAAACGGCGAATTTATGTGACATTGCTTTTGATTTCAATGATGGATAATGCAAACATAGCTTGAGACACATTGATCTTTCTTTTGATTCCTTCATTTGTATTGTCTTAATTAAAAAAAATATATACTATGATTTAAATTTTGTACTTGCACCAGACGTGCGTTTCGTCAATGCTCTTTAATTTCGTATACTAAAAAAGTATTTGTTTGGCCTTTCAACTTTTTTTATCAGAGCGTCAATGATGAATCATTAGTAGCAGAAAATTGGCACAAATGCAATATTTCATTTCTGGTATCTGTGATGCGTTTATTCGTCTGCAAAAGACTCACCATTGACACTTGAATCATAAAAAGCTAAAAACATTGAGAACTAAAGGTTCATAAAAGTTTTACCAAATACAGCTTGAGTAATCTATTCCTGACAAATGCCCGAGTTAGAAAAAACCTTAGTACTTTAAAAATGAGGTTTTGTTTACAGTAAAATTGAGAATGGAAATGGGGAATGTGTCAAAGAAATAACAACCCGACCAAATAAAAAAACAACAGCAGAAAGTCACCAACAGGTCTTCAATGTAGCGTGAAATTCCCGCACCCGGAGGCGTCCTTCAGCTGGCCCCTAAACAAATATATACTAGTTCAGTGATAATGAATGCCATACTAATTTTCAAATTGTGAATTTATAATAATGAAAATATCAATGATAAGTGGTGTTATTTTATGAGATTTGATTTAAACTATATATGTTGGCTTAAAACCGATTTATTTCTTGCATTTGAAGAGTTCAATTTGTAAATATATATATATGCTCTATAAACTGTAACATAATATGGTTCATTTTACTTTATTTTTTCCCTGAGCAGATGTCGATGAAAATATTGTATGCTGTATCGGGGACAAACCCGTCAAAAGGTAGGAATGAAAATATTGTATGATGCATTTGAAATACCCGTCAAAAGGTAGGAATGAAAATATTGTTTGCTGCATTTGAACGACCTGTCAAAAGGTAGGAATGAAAATATTGTTTGCTGCATTGGAACGACCTAATTATGATGATTATTGTGTATTAACCTTTATGTTTATTTGGGTGTTTCACCCAGTTGTGTCGATATATCGAAAATATAAACAGGTCGCATAAAAGAAGGAAGTTCAGCTAGAAATAAACCCATTTTCTTCTTACGATGCCTGTACAAATTCAGTAATGTGACAGTTGTTTTTGATTCGAGTGATGTGTTTGAACTTTTGTTTAATGCAATTTGATTAGGGACTTTCCGTGTTTATTTGTACTTAGATTTGATATATTTTTCGGTTTTATAGCTAGCTTAACCTCTCACTTGTATATCCGTTGCATATAGTTTCATTTTATTGACAACTATATGTTAACAAAACCAACAGAAATAGTTAGAAATTCAAAATAATGTGCCTGTTTAGACAATGTAACTTTTAAACTCATTTTAATATACAAAGAAGTAATACTCTACATTCAAAACATTATACTTGCATGCATTTTTTTTTTTTCTAATCTGTGATTACTAGAAAGAAAGTTAAATCCTATTTAAGCGTTTGAAAAAAATAGGAAAAACTCAACTGAGTTTTTATTATTGTTTACCTGATACCATGGATACTGTTTCAATGTTCGCTTTAACAAAAAACATCTCAAGAATTTCATAATTTAAAGTACGCTTTCTCATGATACATTATCTATTTTTAGACCAGCATGTTTTCCGTTTTTCACACTGCCAGGCGAATTCAGTCATACATGTCGGAGTTTTGTAAGATCAGAAATAGCTCCATCACAAGGGTGTTTACCAGGTACATTCATTGCAATAGTTTTAATTATTTGTTTGTTAAACCAATTGCTTTGATATAGCGTCATATAAATGTATATTATGTGTCTACATAAGGCCGACGCACAGCCAGCATAAAACAAAACAATCTGCCTTTCATGCTTGAACGATTTAGAACTTACATGTATCAAAATAAATTGTTGTAAAGTAATTTTTTTGCTGCAACATAGTTATATTTTGTATAATGTTAATTTCATCATGGAAAACTTTTTCCGCAATCATGATGCATTAAGGGATGAACATAAGTATGTGTGTAACGATTCAAAAACCTTTCATGTCTTACTTTAAGTTGCAGCATCAAAACAATATAAGGTCAACGTCATAACAATATAAACTGTTTTGTACTCCGCGCAAAAACTGGAGAATGGCTCGGTAGAACCTTGTCCTTCTCCAATATCTATGCCTCATACAAAAAAAAATGATATTTTCCTCACATTGACCTAATATTGTATCTGTCGATGTCAATTCTACATGCACATTTTGCTCTATTTTCTCCCTGTTTGCGTATTTATATATAGTACATTTGAATATACAATAACTGTTAGTGTCTTTGCATATCAACTGTACACGTATTTTGACGAAGCTAAGAAATATGTGTAATCCGAGCTTTAGCGAGTAACTACCTGTGACAAGTATGCTTCTATTGGTACCAAGTTGCTTTAAATCAAACCAAAAATGACCCCAAAATATTTTTTTGAAAAAAAGTAATTTTATATATAATATATAGGAAAAAAATCAAGTGACGATTACTTTTGGCCACACTCTGTACATTAAGAATGTGAACACAAAAAACTGTCCATGAAACATCAATAAATTCAAAAATTCAAAAATTCAAATTATATTGCTCTATCATTCAGCTATTGTTTGGACATTTTCAAGATAAACTAAACAAAAGAGACGCCCACGATACAAAAGGGACATTCAAAGTCAGAAGTAGAAAATACAACAGTTCACAAAAGAGCAGAAAACACAACAAAAACAAACTTAAGGGGACGAGATTGTAATAACAACAATTATAAAATTTTCCTTGTCATCTGTGAAACAGATATTCTGTTACGGCTAATTAGCTCGCGATTTTGTCTGTAATATTAACGAAGGGATGATTTTAACGTCACCATTGAATTAGAACGTTTGGTATAATATCAAGGAAATAAATGAAGGAAATACCAGCCCTGGAATATTGTATCAATTGGAGATATATGCTCCGTATTCGAGCGCTGTTAGAATAGTTCTACATAGAAATATAAACTCACAATTGGGATGCTTACACACGAGTTACAGATGGTGAAGTTGAAGTCATTCCTCCGTAAGTTTTACCGACGTCATCAGGAATTGGTTGCCCGTTATGAAATAATTTATTCACAGATGCGGATATGTTCCTTATGTCGTAATTACAATATCCTTCCGTTTTCCCGATTGAGACCATTTATCAGATTTGTATAACATACTCAACACGACGGGTGTCACATTTGGAGCAGGATCTGTTTACCCCTCCGGAGCACATGAGATCACCCCAGTGTTTGTGTGGTTCGTGTTGCTTAGTCTTTACTTTTATATGTTGTGTCTGCTGCGGTACTATTATTTGTCTGTTTTGTCCCTTATATTTTTTAGCCATAGCGCTGTCAGTTTATTTTATATCTATGAGTTTGGATGAACATCTCGTATCTTTTGTCCCTCTTCAATAACGTAATAAAGAGTCGTTTTTAAATAACAGGTCCAAGTAATCAGATGAATCAGAAGACATCTTATTTAGACTTGTCATTGGTCTATGGTAATTCTATAGAGGGAGAACAGAGATTTAGACAGTTTGGTTCAGGTAAGAATTGTCATTGATCTATGGTAATTCTAAAGAGGGAGAATAGATATTTAGACAGTCTGGTTCAGGTAAGAATTGTCATTGAGATATGGTAATTCTATAGAGGGAGAACAGAGATTTAGACTGTTTGGTTCAGGTAAGAATTGTCATTGATCTATGGTAATTCTATAAAGGGAGAACAGAGATTTAGACAGTTTGGTTCAGGTAGGAATTGTCATTGATCTATGGTAATTCTATAGAGGGAGAACAGAGATTTAGACAGTTTGGTTCAAGTAAGAATTGTCATTGATCTATGGTAATTCTATAGAGGGAGAACAGAGATTTAGACAGTTTGGTTCAGGTAAGAATTGTCATTGATCTATGGTAATTCTATAGAGGGAGAACAGAGATTTAGACAGTTTGGTTCAAGTAAGAATTGTCATTGATCTATGGTAAATCTATAGAGGGAGAACAGAGATTTAGACAGTTTGGTTCAGGTAAGAATTGTCATTGATCTATTGTAATTCTATAGAGGGAGAACAGAGATTTAGACAGTTTGGTTCAGGTAAAAATTGTCATTGATCTATGGTAATTCTATAGAGGGAGAACAGAGATTTAGACAGTTTGGTTCAGGTAAGACTTGTCATTGATCTATGGTCATTCTATAGAGGGAGAACAGAGATTTAGACAATTTGGTTCAGGTAAGACTTGTCATTGGTATATGGTAATTATATAGAGGGAGATTAGGAAAATTCTGTTACTTTTGATTCTATACCCCTGAACTACCTTAAATGGTATAAAAGTTTGATTTTATTCCTGAAGAAGCAGTTATTACAGTGATTACTGAAAAACGTAGCCTTTTTAATTTATAAAACTGAAACCACGTCTTCGTATATCTTTCAATATTATTTTCAAGTTTTTGACTTTAGCTAACTATGCGTTGATATGTATTTGTAGGCCACCCAAAACGTTTTGATGCAACTTTAAACATATTTCATGTCATCTTTCTACGAGAAAACGACAAAATCCTGAGAGATTAAAAACATCTTGGATGGAATGGTGAAAGTCTGTACAAAGAGGCACGAAAAATTATGTCAGCTGTCTATCAACATATTGTGTATACATAATATGTACCCGCAGTTATAGGACAGGACGTTATGCTGAGCTATGGTTTAAAAAGTACTCAGTATGGGCATAACACTATGTACAATCCAAAAACTGATGCTACAACTAGTAATGTTTTTGCTACTGCCGCTATCCGATTTGCTCACTCGACTTTTGATACCTTTGAAAAAGATGTTATCCAAGGATTTTCACCTGAAACGTTTCAAAATTACAGCAATATTGTTACTAACTCTCCTTCGTCCACTACCCTTTTTACACGATTCCAAAGCAAGACTGATCGATTTATGACTGATTTTGGACGAAACAAGCTTTGGGAATCTGAGCCGAAGAACAGTGTTGACACAATGTCATTTGATATCCAAAGAGGAAGAGATCATGGTCTACCGTCGTACAATAGATGGCGAGAGTATTGCGGATTAAGACCAATACTCCATTTTGGAAAAGGCATTATGGGATTTGCTGACCATACCATAGGAGCTACCAAAGCTCTATCTTCTGTATATAGGTATGTGTTTATTTATGAACTTATACTTGATTTTCTTGTGTCCGAGTACTTTCAAAACTATTTTGTCCGTATAGAGGTACAGGATTCTATATGACATACTATTTCAATTGATTTGTTTTGCGTCCGAGAGCCCCTACTACCAAAACTTACTTTTTTCCGTATAAAGATATGTCATTAGATATCAAGTAATACTTTGAGAAAGCATGGTTTAAACTAATATTTTGACGTTGATGATTCGATTAAACCAAATGATATTCGCCCTCTGCAACATTAATATTGCAATTTCTTACATGGTTTTTTTTTGCAATGTTATTACAAAATCCAGACGATATAGATCTAATTTCCGGTGCTATGGCGGAGAGAGCTGTTTCAGGGGGAATTGTTGGGCCTACATTTGCATGTTTGCTTGGCGAGCAGTTTGCTTTATTCAAAACCGGAGATAGGTTCTTTTATGAAAATGATTTTAATCCAACAGGATTTACAAATGGTTTGTATCAATTTGATTGGTTAGCACAAGTTCATGTAATACCCATAAAAAACGATTAGTGGAATTATTTGTGATAATAATACAAAACAAGTTAATCTATGTTGTATATATTGTATTGATTTTATTCCGTAATTAAAAAAAAAAACAATTTGACTTCTCACAAAATTAAAAACAGATATAAAAACAGATTAAGATGTCATCCAGTGTCTATCCATTAGCATGAAATCTTAAGGTTTGCGTTGTGTGTAAAGCAAAGGTGTCATTTTTCAAATGAATTGGTTAAAATGATATTGTATTTATTATCCAAATAAGAAGATATGATATGATTGACAATGTAACAAATCTTCACTGCATGTATCTTTTAATTAGTTATCAAATGAACCAGGCTCATAATTTAATACGCCAGATGGACATTTTGTCTTCATAAGACTCATCATTGACGCCAAGTTCAAAATAGTTATAAAGCCAAACAAGAACAAAGTTGAAGAGCATAGAGGACCAAAAGTTATAAAACGGTGTGACAAATACGATAAAGGCGTTCATGCATAGGATACGACAATCCTTAGTATTTCGAAAACATACATAACAGGAAATTTATGACAATGGCCATTTAATTGATATAGATTTAAACAGCGCAGTGCTAAGAAGACACACAAAGTCATCAAGTTACCTATCGACACATTCTTGTACTGTTCAGCCATATTGAATCTCGTTGTGACGACACGTGTTTGAGAACAAACTATAATATGACAGCCGATTAGATAGCTATCCACCAGTGCAATTTAAGTGTAAGCTGATATAGGTAACCAACATTCCTTTAACAATGAGTATAAGGCAAACTGTCCAGTCAGCTTTCAAAGGTACGGACATTATAAAATGTTTAACTATTTAAACGAGAAAAGGAAAATAACTGGCTGATTTTGAACAAAACATTTACGAAAAATAATATGACAGACTTGGACTTTTACAATAGCTTGCGAGAGGAAAGGAAAGATAGGATTTAAGCTATGATATTAAAGTCATATACGTGGTCATTTGGTACACAGGTATTCTTTAAGGGCAATTGAAATCTAGAAGATGTCCGTAACAGGTTCCATATGTGATAATTATCAATAATTTTTGTGTATCGATTGATGAAATTTTAAGTAACTAGTATTCTTATTTGAGTTTTTCACTCTTTTAGGTCAATTACGGCAAATTAAGAAGCAAAGTTTAGCATCAGTGATGTGTCGTCATTTTAACGTACCTCCTGTTCCACAGAATGCTTTCATATCTCCAAAAGCAGGGTAGGTTTAGATTATAATTGGTCACGATTTCCACAGGAGTCCTGATTTATGCCTAAAAGTTGGTTTTCAGATGAATTATCATACCTTTAGAATTCTGTCATATTTCCCAGATCTGGGTTGATAAAGATACAATTTGTTTTTTGATGAACTCTTTCTTTTCTGGTTAGCACAGATCAAAATCGTTTATGGGCCCTGTGAACTTCCGTGCCGGAAAGAACCTTTGGTATATTAACTTAAAAATTACAAGTTATAAATGTTCAGTTTATGCATGGGGTTCATTTTGTTTCCAAAGCTTTTGAAGTTTCGTGTGAGATGGCTTATCCGTATAGGATGTAGCGTTAAGAAATATGTTTATGAACTTGGTTGCCTATCTAATCCGTATTCAAGAACGTTAAACTGAAAACAGTGTACATGAGTTAATAGACTTCGTAAAAAAAAGACGGAAGATGCGAAGAGGAAATTAAAATTATATGAAGAGCGAAACTGCCAACGATTAAAAAACAACAAAAGATGACGAATTAACGAACAAGTCCAAACAGTACTTCATGGAAAGCTGAAGGCTGATCAAATCTGCTTTAAATGTATAAGGTGCTAGAAAAGAGCAGCGAAAGATACCAGAGGGACAGTCATACTCATAGATTAAACATAAACTGACAAAGCAATGGCTAACAAAGAAAAAGACAAAGAGACAAATAATAGTACAAGAGACACTACTTGAACATAAAACATTAAACAGTAAGCAACACGAATCCCATCAAAAATGAGAATGATCTCAGGTGCTTCGGAAAGAATATTATCAATCATGCCACCTTAAGAATGATAACATTTAGAAAGAATTATATTTTTTTTCCTTTTTATATGGAAAAAACCTTGATGCAGAATTAAATGCAACCAAATACATCAATACAATTAAATTTTATGACGAAACAACAGTTAACAGTATTGCCATTTAAAGACAGATGTATTGTATCGTAGTTATGTGTCAATAAAAAATAGCATCTATACTATTAAACGAGAATACCTCATTTTGGGTTTCGCTTCTCTTCTTTCCACAATAAATTCATCATCATGCGTCTGTATCCTATGGGTACAGTGCATAATCGCATTTGTCATCCATTCATATGATTATTCCGATTGAGTTATTTTGGGTGAAAAACGAGAAAAAGACGTCCGGGTATGTTTCCGTCATTGGGCGAAATATTTAGTCAAATTAGACTTCCGGTTTGCGTTTTTCTGTATACTTTGAACATACATTAATACTACGAGTACAGTGTATTTTCTGTCTTATATCCGTCATTGGACGAAATTTAAGTCAGATTAGACCTCCGGTTTGCGTTTTTCTTTTTACATTGAAACAAATACATATACTACGAATAAAGTTTACTATCCACGGCAGTCACAGGGTTTATTTAATATATAGGGTCTGAATAATATATTAATGACCGCTGTGGATCAATTATTAAACTGAGAATTAACTGTAAAAAGAAAATACACTTTCAGGACGTCTAGAACGGGTGTTTTTAAGATCGAAATTTCAGGATTGACCATTTCGGGAACCGGGATTTTTTTCGGTATGTCGAGATATTTAATTTGTATTATAAATTCAGAACCTCGGGATATCATGTTTTTTCAGCCCGGGATATGGCCCTCCGCAGTGCCGGATCCTGAAATTCTCATAGGCAGGGCCCGTTGACTGCCTGAGACGGGCCCGCTCCGGTCATCCTTCAGTGATTCCTTATTATAAGCAACCAATTATTTTCCAGAAAAGGGGGGGGGGCTAAAACCGCCTCTGCCCCGATCCCCTTTTAATGAATGTTTATAATATACAGATAAGCGCTAAAATTATTCATGTGTCATTAAAATTGATAGAGAACAAACAAACAAAAAGTGTGTGGAAAAGGAGGAGCCGGGCTAGAAAAACAATTGTCCTGTCCCAAAATACCTTTGACTTTTGATACCTTTTCTGAAATTCTCAAGTCACTAAATGTTTTACCACAAAAAAAGATGTGGTATGAATGCCAATGAGACAGCTCTCCACAAGAGACCTACATGACACCGAAATTAACATTTAAAGGTCACCTTACGCCCTTCAACAATAAGCAAAAGCCGATACTGCATAGTCTGATATAAAAGGCCCCGAAATGACAATGTAAAACAATTCAAATGAGAAAACTAACAGCCTTATTTATGTACAAAAAATGAAAGAAAAACAAATATCACTGAACCACTGAATTACAGGCTCCTGACTGGAATGTTCAAAATACATAAACACTAAATGTATGTTCATAATGAAATTAATAGAAAACAAAAAATGGAAATTTTGGAAATAAAGGAGGAGGGTTAAAAAAAACATTTTCCTGTCCCCAAGTACCTATCACTTTTGACACTTTTCCTGAAATTCTAAAGTCATTAAATCTTTTACAAAATTCTTCCTACAACACTTTACATCCTTTCAAATACGATCTGAATGCCCGCGATTTCGCGGGTGTGTTCTAGTAACTTTAAAAATACGACATCATGAAGAGACAGTGACGATGAAGACATTTCAGGTAGAAGAAAACAAGAGTCAAAATTAGAGACAGCAAAAAAAATACACACCGACAAAAACGAAAACAGTCTACAAACTCTCATTCAGAAGATTCCACGATCAACTAATATAATCCTCCTTACCAATTACCTTGCTTGTCATTCACCATTGCATCATGATTACGATCCAAAAATATAAACCATAAGCAAATGTCGACTTTACAAATTAGTATCACCATCTTTCTTAAAAATTCAAAATAACAACGTTGATTGGCTGCCATTTTCTTTTTCAGCGAACCACTGGTATCCTGTATGACCTTTCCTCAACTCGACCTCAGAGAATGGGCTTTACAAGGAAGAGAGTAGAAATTCATTAAATGAAATATTGTAATGGATTAAAAATAACTTAACTCTAGTCATTTGAATTATAATTTATTACAAGAAATTCATCATAACTGATATTATCCGATTGTGGATAGGGTGTTGTTTCTGTAACTGTAACCGTATCATAACAACATTAAACCTTCAATCTAATGTTGAGCAATGAATACAAATACATAATTGTTGTTTGCTCTTTTAAATGGCATACACAATGAATTAGTCATTTGATAAATCTATAATGCGAATATTTCAAAGTGTTTAACATTTGTAAAACTACGGTTGCCTCTTATACATGACCACATACAATGAGCATTATGTCTTCTGGTCTGAGCGTCCGTTCGTCCTGTCCGTTGGTTCGTCTGTCTGTCTCGCTTATGGTTTTAGTCTGGTCAAGGTAGATTTTGATGAAGTTGAAGTCCAATCAACTTGAAACTTAGTACACATGATCCCTGCGGTATGATCTTTCTCGTTTTATTGCTAAGTTATTGTTTTACCCCATTTCCACGGTCCACTGAACATGATAGTATTGATGAGCATCCGTGAACTAGGGACACGTTCTGTTTTTTTAATTCATCTTGGAGTTTGATATTTTATGTTAACTAAGGGTTAGGTTCGTCTCAAATATTGTATGATGTTATATTATAAACCTAATTGGAGAGGTTGTGTTTGATTTTCATATGATGAAGACATAATCTTTAAATTATTCCTTATGAGTTTTGTAGCTTACATGTTAGCAACTGATAGTAGTTCTCTATGTAATAATGTCAGTTTTCGTGTTGACATGAATATCAATAATGTGGTCATTTTTATAAATTTCCTGTTTACAAAACTTTGAATTTTTCGAAAACTAAGGATGTTCTTATCCCAGGCATATATTACCTTAGCCGTATTTGGCACAAGTTTTTGGAATTAGGATCCTCAATGCTCTTCAACTTTGTAATTATTTGGCTTTATAAATATGTTGATTTGAGCGTCACTGATGAGTCTTATGTAGACGAAACGCGCGTCTGGCGTACTGTATGATAATCCTGGTACCTTTGATAACTATTCTTAGTGTCTTCTGTTAAAGTTAAAAGTTAACTTGGGAACAGGTCTGGTTTTGATCGGATTTGTCCAAGCAGAAGTTAACTTTGTGGCAGGACCGGTTTCCAAGTTAACTTATGTTAACTTTATGACAGGACTGGTTCCGAAGTTAACTTATGTTAACTTATGACAGGACTGGTTCGAAGTTAACTTATATCAATAGCGGACCTGTTTCCAAGTTAACTTTTTGGCAGACATAAAAACAGTCCTAGGACCAAGTCCGCTTTTCAAGTTAACTAGATTTTGGTCCTAGGACTGGTCAGAGCAGTCCTATATTCGGTCACAGGTTAACTTTGACCAGTCCAAATGACTGGTTATGAAGTTAACTTGCTGTACAGGTTAGGAGTGCACCCATCTGTACCTCTTATGCTACTTTTTTTTGCTGGACTTTTGTTAATTCTACATTTCTGCAAAATGTAATTAAGGGGAAGGGTAAAGATCACAAAAAACATGGTCAACCTTTCCGTATTTTTGTTAGTCATAATGTGTTTTTAATTCTAGTTCATTTTCATGTTTACATGTTAAGTGTGACGTTCATTTTCACTAAACGTTCTATGTTTAGGGGCCAGCTAAATTTTTGGAGGCTTTTGACTGTTTCGGCTTGCGCCATTTTCATTCTCAATTGTACAGTGTCATTTCTTAACGGAAAACAACTGTGCAATATTATATACCAAACATCTAAGATACTTATAGCTAAACAAAATGTACATGCCACATTTAAAACTGGTGGAAGAACAATCAAAATTATATATGGAATAATTGTTCAGAGAACAGTGCAAGGTCTTTTGTAAGTAGATCCCTTTGCAAGACTTCCTAAAATCAACTTCTCAAATAATACACGATGGTCTTGATGTATAGATTCTGCGTACTGATGTTGTTTATCATCTTAACAGCATGTTTTACTGTTCTTTCATTTGTCTGTGTTCTCTTATTAATATTACTTTTACTGTTGAATGGATTTATGTGATATCCGTTTGACGTGGCTCGGTACTTATACATCTCGTCAATGAGTGTGTATTAGCTTTCCTTTTTTGGTGGTTTGTTTTGTATATGCGACTCTTTGTATTTCTTTTGTTCTTATTACGTGACTCTGTACTTTAAAAGATCCCGTCAGTATTATTGTGTTCTATTAAATGTCATTATGATATATTTCTATTATGAATTACTATATACGTTGAACCCCAAACGTCAAAATCATTCAATCGCGTAGTGGAATTAACTGTTTTTGGATTCTCATAAATTCTACTTATAACTTTTTGACTAGTTTAAATCTCGGTCTATTTCTGTAATTTGTTCTTACATACTTTTGATTTTTTAACTCTGTATGCTTACATTGCCGATGTAAATTTTAAAACTGTTTGTATGCACATTGAATGACAAATTTATGTGACGTATACACATTTAATGACGTCAGACACTCAAGTCAATCCATGAGTTCGTAGATAGATGTTTTTGTGTTCTGTTAAATTGTCCCTTTTAAAATTGTTATCGATGGTGACTGATGTACCCATATTTTGACTTTTTTATTTATTGTGACTGTTTATTTAACGCATCATGTAAATATAACGGAATTTGATGAGACTGTTATTAAAGAGAGAGGGTTAGCGCTATAGAACCAGGTTTAATCTACCATTTTCTACATTTGAAAATGCCTGTACCAAGTCAGGAATATGACAGTTCTTGTCTATTCGTTTTGATGCGTTTTGTTATTTGATTTTGCCATGTGATTATGGTCTTTCCGTATTGATTTTCCTCTGAGTTCAGTATTTTTGTGATTTTACTTTTTGCCCATTATCTTTTTTAAGTCTATCAACTGATTCATTTTTAGGGAAGAGAAGGTCCAGTAAAAGCCAAAATTTGCCTATCATAACAAAAACAGTGCAGTGCGGGTTTGAATACAATTATCTAAATAGTAGTGATGACTTTTTCGCTAGTCAAACATGTAGTTCAAAGTAATCACTACCTTGCAGTGAACTAAAAAGATGCTAGTAAATTCTTACAAAAAATATTGGAAAAATGAGACAAAAAAACGCTGATTAATATATGTCTTGATTTGTTTACGAAAGTGGGAAAATATGTAACACTTTCGTAAGTTCTTATTGCAAAGTTGAATAACTTTGTTTAGATAAAGGACAGTTGTGTTAATAAACAATTTAGGAATGATGAATTTGTCAACGACTAATATATTATCTTAATATATAGTTTAATATATAATTTCTTTACGAAAAACAAGCTTGACGGTGGTTTTCCTCCATGTCGTAGACTTAACTACTCAAATCGAATGATTTTCTAAAGATTTCAATAGTACAAGGGTTTGCTTAACATACCTGCTCGTCCAGCAGGAAAATGTGTGTTCGAATCGCACTGCCGAAAATAAAATGGAATATTTCCTATATATAAAAGAACTCAACTTTACTTAAAAAACTGACTATGAACTTTATGACTTTGAACTACATGTTTGACTACCTAATGTATTTATGTTTGTTTGTAAAACAATTTGTTTATACAAATGCACCCAAACCTTTCCTCTCTTTGCTCTATTTAGCTCGGTCTCGGATGCGCCACATCAAGTTATCATTGGTAATTCAATGAACTCTTGTCAAAGATGACTTTAGTTAACTGATTTGCCGAACACGTTTTATAAAAAAAATTTAAGGGTTTGAAATTTGACGAAACTAAACTCTGTAATCAGATATTTAGATATTATTTACATTACTATTTTAATGCACATAGTACGTATTTCATCTGTTTGTAATTGACAACAGATCTGTCTCTAATCATGCTGGTAGACATGTGACATTGATTTTCAACACAATTGTGTTTTTTTTCAATTTGTTCCAATACTTCAATTAAGTTTTGTGACCTTCAAAAGACGAATTATAAAAACAAAACAAGTTCTATTGCAATCGTCGATCAATTGGCTTTCAGATTGTTATATGACATGCGCATGACTGCTGGTGCAAATGTAATTTTCACTTTGACGTTTGTTCTGCTTTTTTATGAGTAAATATGATCTTCGTATCTATAATCAGTTTGTTTACACTATCTTCAAATGTCCTTTAATCAAGTTAGATAATCAACACAAGGTTTGCAACATTTGAAACGATTCTTTTAACCAATGAACAAATCAACGCATAGATGATGACACTATAAGAAATCTTTATTTTAATAAACAAATGAATAACTGAAAAATAATACTATCGGTTATGTTTTTTATGTTTTTTTCCGACTGTCATACCGGCACCTTCTATAATAGTTTTAATCAATTCGGTTTTGCTCACTGTTGAAAGTCATATAAACATAGAGTTAATGTTAACATTTTTTTGGGATTCAAGAATTGAGAAGAAACAGATTGATCGTAATGGCCCAAAACAATAAAACAAATATTGCTTCGCTAAGGGAGAATGTTTGTGTTGACGTCTCCCCTCTCTTTAGCTTATTCCAGAATTATCTGAAATTGATATGTTGACCAATTTATCACTTCAAATGACCGTTGATTTATGGTATTTATTTCTGTAGGTTGAGGTTATTTCTCTTTTTAGCAATCACACGACATCGTTTAAAACATGAATAAGTTAAGAGATATAAATAAAAAATCACACTAATTAATTTTATTCTGATTATATTTCTGATATGAATTGTATCAACAAATTATGCATGATTATGCCGGTATTACAAATTATATACGATATATAAATCATAAAAATACAAAATAGTTACAGTTAGTATATATATATATTCATTTAAAATTGATAATCACATATATTATTATCACGTTAAACTTTCAGACTCCAT
Organism: Mytilus galloprovincialis; assembly: GCA_037788925.1. Lineage (NCBI taxonomy): Eukaryota > Metazoa > Mollusca > Bivalvia > Mytilida > Mytilidae > Mytilus > Mytilus galloprovincialis. Next base: position 84,062,606 of record CM075338.1, read on the forward strand.
TTACATTTTATTGATCACAATTTTATAGAATGATAAATGTACAACAATGTAGTTATAAGCTCTACAATCTAAATTAATTGTGGTCACATGACAAGTCTAAATACGTATTACGACAAATAAAAACCGAAAGCAGGGTACTGATGTATAATTGATAAGGAATGGCGCTTCATGGGAATGGTTTAAATATATAGAAAATATACCTTCCTATATCTATCTACTGACAGACAAATCAGAGGATATCGGTTTAAAATGGTGTGATCCAAAATAGATTTGCGTCATACATGTAATTGAAAGAACATATGTTGATCCAGTTATAGAAAAAGGTGTGAATAACATTCAGAAAAATTTAAATGAATACATTAATTTGTAATAATTTGTTTCACTTTTTATGTTTGTATGTGTAAGTGACACTTGTGTTTCGTTGTGTCTTGAAAATGAGCCACATACTATCTAACTTGATTTAAATTTAATTTAATAAATATGTTTTTTTTCTGAAAACTTAATTAATAGGCGTATTATACCCAAAAAAAAAACCCAGAAATAACAAAGTAAGTATTCCAACTACAAAATAAATATAATAGCATAACAATAAATATAAAACAGTAGCTGATACTTGTGTACAGTGTAATGACGTTTATATACTTTCAGTTAAATTTGGGGAAAACAGGATAAAAATCATGATAAAACAACATCTGTCCTCTTACTGGTATGAGAGTCGCAAACAAATGCACTATATTGACACTAACATGTTATGAAAACTAGCTGATACAAACACCCAAAAATACAAAAATAGGGGGTAAGCAGTCTAAATTGTGTTATAATCTTAATCACTATAAAAACAAACACACATGTCAACAAAGAAAAACAGAATGGCATTCAGACAAAGCGCATAAGCACAAATGAAACACAAGTATACATATACTTGAATATATAACATACAGATAAAAACTATATGGAAGATTCTACATGAAAATCATCAAAATTAAAAACAATATTAAATACTGAAGGTACAATATCAATATAAGAACAGAATAACAAAAACTGGTATATGGTTTTATGATGATACAGCATGACAATCATGATAAGACAAAATTAAAATAGAATACGACGATACAGCATTAAAGTTATGATCAGACAAGTAAGAATATTTGTCAAATATGATAGATACAGCATGTTAGTCATTTTAAGACAATTACTGGTTAAAATGGAAGATACAGAGTGAAAATTATAATAGACAAAAACTGTTATATGGAGGATACAGCATGAACATTAAATATGAGATCAACTGATCAGACTACAATAGTCTAGTAAAACTGTTACATGTGTAACTTAGAGAAAATTTATTTGATAAAACTACAAAGTAATGTATATGATAGAATACTATTGTTTACTTAATGTTGTACGGTATCAATACTAAACATTTTTAATATTTGGCAAGACAGCTTATAGAAGATATATACTTTAAATAAATGTCCACGGAACAAAAAAAAACAGTGTGTAACCAGAAATACTAAAAATGGAACAGTTACACTTATTAAAATCAGCAGGATGGTTTATCAACTATCTCTTCTGTTTGTTGTGGGAAAATCCGAAAAAAATAATGGTAAGTAAAGCTATACGGCATGATAACGTTGAAGTAAATAGTATATTATATTAAATGAATACAGCAGTATTCGAACGAATAGTAGTTGTTATCAAACAGAGCCATCAGTTATGGGATGACGGATGACAAGATGTGTATATAAAACTCATACACAAGTATTAGGATCGGTAGCATAGAATCACCTGGGTAATCACTTTACTTAACATTTATATTTAAAATTTATACTATGTTAATTTATTTGTATATGTCTCTGTACCATTGTACTTTTGTTTACGAGAATAAAGAAATATATATATGTATATATTGTATATCAAACATACACAAACATAATAGCCAGAATAACAGTAGAAATTGAACACAAACAGCAGAAACGATATGAATAGCTTTATATATCAAACAGAGTCATTAATACTGGAACAAATAACAGTAAATGTCAAGCAAAGATAATAGACGCAATGTGATAAATAAAATAGATATCTACCAAGGACATAAGTAATCAAATAAATAACAGTAGATATCTAACAAAGATAAAAGTAATAGGATGAATAGAAGTGTGCAACAAATAAAGACTTAAGAACTGGAGTGAACTAATATCAACAAAAACACAATAAAGAAGACAGTGATTTCCAAATCTATGTGCCGTTATGTTCATGTTGTCAGAAACCACTTACAAAGAAGCAATATTTGTTAAAGAGGTGCGTTTTCCTTCTTCATGTGTTCTGTTAAAATCACAACTATACATGTATGTTTATTTTCTGTTGCAATGCCTAAAGGGGTTTTATCATCTATTCTACATATTTGTGTGTCTGCTCCTTTATCTAACAATATAAGTACAATATCCTTATGTCCTACTTCACACGCATAAAATAATGGGGTTGTTCCATCTTCTTTTTTCATGTTTATGTTAGATTTACAGTCTATTAGGCAACGGACTATATCTGTCCTACCCATAAAACAGGCTATGTGTAATGGAGAGGAACCAGCTACTACATCAAAGGCAACATCTACTGACTTCTTACTGACGTATTCTGTTACACGTGATGATGTATTCTCTACAAGACTATCAAATAATCTTTGTTTTGCTTTGTTTAATGTTAATTCTGGATGGTTATTAAATATATCTGTCATAGACTGTTTGTTATGGATACAGATATTACAGTAAGCATTATTCTCTAAGAGTAACTGTGTTATCTCAATGTTTCCATTCTTTGCACTAAAATATAAAGCATTACCTCCATCATATGTCTGGGCATTAACGTCTGGTTTATGTGTCATTAATGGCTTGACAAGACTCGGACTGTTACTGACACTGATAGTGTTATAAACATATGAAGTACTAAGTGATGGTTTGTCACATGGAATAGGATTCCTCTCTAGTAGTAATCTAACTATATCAGTATGTCCATAAAAATGTGTTCACATCTCCATGTTTTTCCTCATTATATAAGGAGCACAAAATAGGAAAAAAATCACTATTTTCTGATAACTTATCAAGATCAGCCAATCCGGTTCCAATATATTTACTTGCTATAATATTTTTTTTCTATATCTGTTAGGCATAGTTTATCTGATATTAAGTTACATTCACAGGATTTAAAAGGTAATAATATATTAAACTTGTCATCGTTATATACCTGTAACCTACATGATACAATAATCTTACAACATTTATCTGCAATAATCATGTTAATGACTGGTAACTGTTGTTTCCAGTTCTCAATCTGTTGTTGGTTTGCAGTGAAATTTCCACAAATGTCATCGACAATGAAGACTGTCTGTTTACCAGGTTCATAATAATCTCTGATATCATCTGATTTTCTCACGGGTATTATGTTGTATCCTTTTTGCCTTAGGACTAGTGCTGTGTGTATTGCAATAAATGATTTTCCTGCTCCTGATGGGGCAGTTATAGTCAAACAATTGTTATTTTGTAAACATTCCATGATATAATCACTGGCTCTTGTAGAAACAAACAGCTCATCTTCCTTTTTCCAGTCTTCTATTTGTCTTTGTATCTGATCTGTAAAAAATAGATATATGTTACTAAATAAAACTGAAGACAATAAAACTATGTTTTTCTAAGTAATCACTTACCACAAACGATTAAGTATATCATGTATCCTGATTTTAACATTTTGGCATCTCACCAATCTTAAACCTTACTATTTTGAATATTTTGAAGGATTGACACTGACCTGTTTTTGTTAACATGAATGTCCTTAACAGAAATTTGTCTCATTGATCATCTTATTCATTATAAATTAACTGTTATACTCTGTGAAATATATTCTATCTGTTCACTTTCCAATTTTTCTATTTTCTCTTTTTAAACTGAAGTGTCTTTTTGTTCTTAAAAGAAGAAAACGTTTTTCTTTATATGGTATAATTTAGCAAATTTCCTTAAAAACATTAACTATTAATTTTTTTACGACACACTGAAAACTAATCACTTTGATGTCAAATATCTGCTACAGATCAATTTGATCAAAGACATCAGTTGTTGATTACATTTTCATCAGACAACTTATATATTTATTACATTGAATTCAGACATCTGATACTGGTCACATTGACATCATACATCTGATGCTGATTACATTGACATCAGACATCTGATACTGATCACATTGACATCAGACATATGATACTGGTCACATTGACACCTTACATTTGATACTGATCACGTAGACATCTGACATCTATTACTGATTACATTGACATCCGCCATATGATGCTGATCACATTGACATCAAACATCTGATACTGATTACATTGACATCATACATCTGATACTGATTACATTGACATCAGACATCTAATACTGATCACATAGATATCTGACATATGATGCTGATTACATTGACATCAGACATCTGAAACTGATTACATTGACATCAGACATCTGATACTGATTACATTGACATCATACATCTGATACTGATTACATTGACATCAGACATCTGATACTGATCACATTGACATCAGACATCTGATACAGATCACAGTGACATCAGACATCTGATACTGATTATATTGACATCAGACATCTGATGCTGATCACATTGACATCAAACATCTAATACTGATCACATTGACATCAGACATCTGATACTGATTACATTGCCATCAGACATCTGATACTGATTACATTGACATCAGACATCTGATACTGATTACATTGACATCAAACATCTGACACTGATTACATTGACATCATACATCTGATACTGATTACATTGACATCAGACATCTGATACTGATCACATTGCCATCAGACATCTGATACTGATTACATTGACATCAGACATCTGATACTGATTACATTGACATCAGACATCTGATGCTGATTACATTGACATCAGACATCTGATGCTGATTACATTGACATCAGACATCTGATGCTGATTACGTTGACATCAGACATCTGATGCTGATTACATTGACATCACACATCTGATACTGATCACATTGCCATCAGACATCTGATACTGCTCACATTGCCATCAGATATCTGATGCTAATCACATTGACATCCTACATCTGATACTGATCACATTGACATTAGACATATGATGCTGATTACATTGACATCAGACATCTGATACTGATCACATAGACATCAGACATCTGATACTGATTACATATACATAATACATCTGATATTGATTACATTGACATCATACATCTGATGCTGATCACATTGACATCAGACCACTGATACTGATAACATTGACATCAGACATCTGATACTGATTATATTGACATCAGACATCTGATGCTGATTACATTGATATCAGACATCTGATACTGATCACATTGATATCAGACATCTGATGCTGATCACATTGATATCAGACATCTGATGCTGATAACATTGACATCAGACATCTGATACTGATCACATTGACATCAGACATCTGATACTGATCACATTGACATCAGACATCTGATACTGATCACATTGACATCAGACATCTGATACTGATTATATTGACATCAGACATCTGATGCTGATCACATTGACATCAAACATCTTATACTGATCACATTGACATCAGACATCTGATACTGATTACATTGACATCAGAAATCTGATACTGATTACATTGACATCATACATCTGATACTGATTACATTGACATCAAACATCTGATACTGATTACATTGACATCATACATCTGATACTGATTACATTGACATCAGACATCTGATACTGATCACATTGCCATCAGACATCTGACACTGATTACATTGACATCAGACATCTGATACTGATTACATTGACATCAGACATCTGATGCTGATTACATTGACATCAGACATCTGATGCTGATTACATTGACATCAGACATCTGATGCTGATTACGTTGACATCAGACATCTGATGCTGATTACATTGACATCACACATCTGATACTGATCACATTGCCATCAGACATCTGATACTGCTCACATTGCCATCAGACATCTGATGCTGATCACATTGACATCCTACATCTGATACGGATCACATTGACATTAGACATATGATGCTGATTACATTGACATCAGACATCTGATACTGATCACATAGACATCAGACATCTGATACTGATTACATTGACATCATACATCTGATGCTGATCACATTGACATCAGACCACTGATACTGATAACATTGACATCAGACATCTGATACTGATTATATTGACGTCAGACATCTGATTCTGATTACATTGACGTCAGACATCTGATGCTGATTACATTGATATCAGACATCTGATACTGATCACATTGATATCAGACATCTGATGCTGATCACATTGATATCAGACATCTGATGCTGATAACATTGACATAATACATCTGATACTGATGACATTGACATCAGACATCTGATGCTGATTTCATTGAAATCAGACATCTGATGCTGATTACATTGACATAATACATCTGATACTGATCACATTGACATCAGACATCTGATGCTGATTTCATTGAAATCAGACATCTGATGCTGATTACATTGATATCAGACATCTGATACTGATCACATTGTTATCTGACATCTGATACTGGTAACATAGACAATTTGTCTTATTGATCATCATACCATATATGCTTGTTTCAATTAAATTTTAAAAGAAAATCACCTTCCAAATACATTGAAATATATGTCTAAAATATCAAAATACATAAATTAATAATTTACCTCTTATATTCGGTGGAATACATTCGTTCTGCTCAATTTCTGACTTCTCTATTTTCTCGTTTTGATCTGATGTGTCTTTTTGTTCTTAAAAAATAGAAAATAATTTTCTCTATAAAGTATAATTCAGCAAATCTCCTTAAAAAAAGGAACTATTACTTTTTTGGAAGACACCGAAAACTAATCACATATGATACTGATTATATTGACATCAGACATCTGATGCTGATTACATTGAAATCAGACATCTGATACTAATTACATTGTCATCAGATATCAGATACTAATAACATTGACATCAGACATCTGATACTGATAACATTGACATCAGACATCTGATACTGATAACATGGACATTAAACATCTGATGCTGATTACATTGAAATCAAACATCTGTTACTAATAGCATTGACATCAGACATCTGATACTGATTACATTGACATCAAACATCTGATACTGATCACATTGACATCAGACATCTGATACTGATTACATTGAAATCAGACATCTGATACTGATAACATTGACATCAGATATCTTATACTGATTACATTGACATCAGACATCTGATACTGTTCACATAGAAATCAGACATCTGATACTGATCACATTGACATCAGACATCTGGTACTGATTACATTGACATCAGACATCTGATACTGATTACATTGATATCAGACATCTGATACTAATAACCTTGACATCAGACATCTGCAACTGATCACATTGACATCAGACATCTGGTACTGATTACATAGACATCAGACATCTGATACTGATTACATAGACATCAGACATATAATACTGATCACATTGACATCAGACATCTGGTATTGATTACATAGACATCAGACATCTGATACTGGTTACATAGACATCAGACATCTGGTGATGATTACATTGAAATCAGACATCTGATACTGATCACATTGACATCAGACATCTGGTATTGATTACATAGACATCAGACATCTGATACTGATTACATAGACATCAGACAACTACTACTGATAACATTGACACCAGACATCTAACAATGATCACATTGACATCAGACATCTAACAATGATCACATTGACATCAGACATCTAACAATGATCACATTGTTATCTGACATCTGATACTGGTAACATAGACAATTTGTCTTATTGATCATCATACCATATATGCTTGTTTTCATTAAATCTTAAATGAAAATCACCTTCCAAATACATTGAAATATATGTCTAAAATATCAAAATACATAAATTAATAATTTATCTCTTATATTCTGTGAAATACATTCGTTCTGCTTAATTTCTAATTCCTCTATTTTCTCGTTTTGATTTGATGAATCTTTTTGTTCTTAAAATTTAGAAAACAAAATTCTAAATAATTTATCAAATTTCCTTAATTACATGAAATATTACTTTTTTGGAAGACACCGAAAACTTATCACGTTGATGCCAAATATCTGCTACAGATCAATTTGATAAAAAGACATCTGCTGTTGATCACATAGATTATCAGACATCTGATACTGATAACATTGACATCTGATACTGATAACATTGAAATCCGACATTTGCTACTTATCACATTGATATCAGACATTATATACTAATAACATGGAAATCAGACATCTGATACTGATCACATTGACATCTGACATCTGTTACTAATCAAATTAACATTATACAAGTGATACAGATCACATAAACATCCGACATCTGATACTGATCACATTGAAATTAGACATCAGATACTAATAACATTGAAATCCGACATGTGCTACTTATCGCATTCACATCAGACATCATATACTAATAACATTGAAATCCGACATGTGCTACTTATCACATTGACATTAGACATCAGATACTAATAACATTGAAATCCGACATTTGCTACTGATCACATTGACATCTGACATGAGATACTAATAACATTGAAATCTGACTGACATTACACATCAGATACTAATAACATTGAAATCCGACATGTGCTACTTATCGCATTCACATCAGACATCAGATACTAATAACATTGAAATCCGACATTTGCTACTTATCAAATTGACATCAGACATCAGATACTAATAACATTGAAATCCGACATTTGCTACTGATCACATTGACATCTGACATGAGATACTAATAACATTGAAATCCGACTGACATTACACATCAGATACTAATAACATTGAAATCCGACACTTGCTACTTATCACATTGACATCAGACATGAGATACTAATAACATTGAAATCCGACTGACATTACACATCAGATACTAATAACATTGAAATCCGACACTTGCTACTTATCACATTTACATCAGACATGAGATACTAATAACATTGAAATCCGACTGAAATTACACATCAGATACTAATAACATTGAAATCCGACACTTGCTACTTATCACATTGATATCAGACATCATATACTAATAACATGGAAATCAGACATCTGATACTGTTCACATTGACATCAGACATCTGATACTGATTACATTGACATCATACATCTGTTACTGATCACATAGACATCAGACATATGATACTGATTACATTGACATCTGACATATGATACTGATCATATTGACATCTGACATCTGATACTGATCACAATGACATCAGGCATCTGAAACTGATCACATTGACATCAGACATCTGATACTGATCACATTGACATCTGACATCTGATACTGATCACATTGACATCAGACATCTAATACTGATCACATTGACATCTGACATATGATACTGATCACATTGCCATCTGACATCTGACACTGATAACATTGACATCAGACAGCTAATACTGATCACATTGACATCTGACATATGATACTGGTCACATTGACATCTGACATATGCTACTGATCACATTGACATCAGACATCTGATACTGATCACATAGACATCGGACAACTGAAAATGATCACATAGACATCAGACATCTGATACTGATCACATTATCATAAGACGTATGATACTGACCACATTGACGTCAGACATCTTATACTGATCGCATTGACATCCAACATATGCTACTAATCACATTGATTTCAGACATCTTATACTTATCATTATTGACATCAGACATCTGATATTAATCACATTGTCATCAGACATCTGATACTCATCACATTGACATAAGACATCTTATACTTATCTAATTAACATCTGATACTGATCTCAATAACATTTGATATTGGTCACAATTACATCTGACATTTGATATTTATAATAAAGCTATTTGTAATCCTAAACTGATCAAATTGACATCAAGAATATGGTACGAATCACATTGAAATATTTCAGTAAAATTAGTGTTTTGAGCTAGGAAAGCAAATGCACTATTTATATTTTAATCATATATTACCTCAGATATTTTACAGTAATTATTTTGTCCTTCAAATAAAAATATCCTGTTCAAGTCTGGAAAAATGGCTATTGTTAGCGTATAGTATGTTTATGTCTCGTTGACAAAATGTACTACATTGTATTATTTTTTTGCGTAATGTTCTTTCCTGAATGATCTTGAATTTATTTGTACTGTATTCATTTAGTGATACCATTTTACTTTGATACTTAACATTGCAATACAAGTGCGAGGTATGACTAGCCTCAAAGCAAGGTGCAACCCACCGTTTGTTAAAATGAACTGAATCAAGTCAGGAAAATTGTTACTGTTATATTCTATTTAAGCGGAAAGAAGTGCGCACGCTCCTAGATTCTGGAATTAAGCCCCGACCTTTGTCGGTAGGGGTGTTCCGCTCTGAAGACAGAGTCAGGCGGGGAGTTTGACTGGGGCGGTACAGTGCGGACGCAAACCTCATGTAGAGTTAAAGGGCAAAAGCGTGGCATATCGATCCTTTTTACTTTCAGAGTTTTAAGCAAATGGTGTCAGTGATAACTGGCTTTTGGCAGCCAAGAGTTCATAGCGACGTTGGTTTTTGTTCCTTTGATGTCGTCTTGAACATGATATGAAGTCGTTTAACATCATATACTTATAATTTTAATTCTGAACATCTTGTACTGATTATTATCCTACCCTTTTGAGATATCACTTTGTGTTTATTTTTCATTTTCTGGTTTTTGTTTGTGGGCATCCTGTTTGCATTGCACTGTGCAGGTTTTAGGTGAGTTTTAATTTAACCACATATGGTTTTAAAAATACGGAGGTATGTTTATGTAAAACTGGTTTTATATCTGAATTTTTTTTTCAACCACATCAAAATAAATGGGCAATGTAATGTTCGTTCCTGTTTGTATGCTGTTTTTTTTTAAGTCGGATCTTGGTGGTTGAATGATCTACTGTTCTGTTCAGTATGTTTTGGTGATTCCTGTTATCTGTTTTAGAAATTCTTTTAGAAAACTATAAACTACCTTTTATAATCTCTAAAGTATCTTCTTTCCTCTCAGCTTGTGTGTCTTCTAATTTCTCTTCTATCTCTAAATTATCATCTGTAAATGAAATGAGAACAAATGTTGTTGTTCATTTGATTTCGCCATGTGATAAGGAACTTTACGATTGGCTTTTGCTGGGAGTTCGTTTTTTTTTGTGATTTTACTTTTCGTTTAATCTCATCAATAATTCTTAATGTATATTATAAGACGTGGTATGAATGCCAATGAGACAACTCTCCATCCTAGTCATTATTTGTAAAAGTAATTCATTATAGGTAAAGGAACGGTTTTCTACACAGAGCCTTGGTTCACACCGAACAACAATATATATTGGGCCCTGAAATGACAGTTTTCAAACCATTCAAACTGGAAAAACTAATCTATATAAAAGAGAAGAAACGAGAAAAACTAATTAACCACGAGAACCGCGGAACATCAAGTTTCTGACTTAGGACAGGTGCAAACAAATGCATTGGTTTTTTTTAAAGTTTGAATGGCTAACAACCATCACTTTTACCTGAAACAATAGTGAAACAGCACAGCATAGAAAGACACAATATATCATATCAATTGAAATATGGCTAACGCGATCAAAAGACATATGCACAGAAACAACTGATCACACTGAACAAAAATAACCATCTATGACCCAATGTAAATATAAAACCAATAAGATAAGTAATATATAATATACAATCTCATCATGCCAACAATATCTGTGAACAAAATGCCGCCATATACATGATATGAGGATGTAAACCTTCAACAATTACCGCAAAATTGATATGTATACAGGTAAATGAAAATAATTCTGTAGAGTCACAGAGGACGGACATATATTTTACCAAAAACATAATAATTAGTGTGTTGTTCATAGAACGACAGCAGAAATCAAAATGTATGGTCATATCAAACCACTTTAACAGCTGGTATAATTAAATAACAAATAGAGGAAAGTGATATTACTTTAATAAGTAAACAATAAATGACGAACAATTTTAAAAATTGTATCAACATGTCAAAATAACACGAATGGACGTTTTGAGATTACTCGCTTTTTCTAAAAGTCAGTTAAAAGCCAACAATAATATATTATAATAAATCATGCATTAGGGACTAAAGTTTGTGCATCATTAACACTTGATACAAGCAAATCGATACTGTTTTATTTTACGACAAATATCAAATACTGAATATACTTTAAGTCAGGTACATTGTATCTTATACTGATTATATGCTACCTCTGATATCTGAGAATTATCATTTTGTACATCAAATATATGAAACTGATCTTATTTCACTTTACTATTCATTGCTTTTTTTAATTTTAATAAGTTTACCAAACATGACGAATTATCTGATACTGATATTAATGTTATAATAATTCATTTAATAAATATGGTTAACCTATGGCCCATAAAAAGACATGACTACTCAAACATTATCGGTCTAATGTACCATGAACATGGAGTAAAGGAGAGATAATAACTACAGGACATTCCATACATAGTTGACCTATTGCATAAAGTGTAAGAAAAACACACCAAAACATTCTTGACGAATGAACCAAGATAAAAAAAAAACAAAGTAAAATGAAACCTGTCAGACTGACAAACACACCTCATTATCATTCCTGACACCAGCTAACGCAGCAAAACAGATCTAATCATAGAATCTGAACCTTGATCACTGATTCATGAATCGAGTTCGAGGTAAAATGAACCCTGTCTTATGAACTTCTAGACCTCACATAAACTTACGATCTTCTTTGGCACAATCTTCTGGAAATTTCGGTCCTCAATGCTCTTAAACTTTGTACTTGTTTAGCTTTATAACCATTTTGATCTGAGCGTCACTGGTGAGTCATATGTAAACGAAACGCTCGTCTGGCGTATACAATTATAATTTTGAAAACTATTTGCACCACTTGGTCGATGTCACTGCTCGTGGACGCCCCCTCGAGGTATCACCAGCCCACTAAACAGCACTTCGGTGTTGACATGAATAGCAATCATATGATCATTTTTATAAGTTGTCTTATCCCAAACATAGAGTACCTATGCCGTATTTGGCACAATTTTTGGGATTTCGGGTCCTAAATGTTAAACACTCTGTACTAGTTTGGCTTTTTAAGTATTTTGATCTGAGCGTCACTGATGAGTCTTATGTAAAAGAAACGCGCGTTTGATATATAAAATTATAATTCTGGTACCATTGATAACTATATACGGATCTGGCTATTGTTTAGATCCCTTTTTTTAAATAGCTCTTCACATTTTGTTGGTTCCTTATAAATCTTTAGCCTTCACGTATTTGGCTTCGTGCCTTCATAATGAAGGGAAATTCAGAAAAGGACTACAGTTGCATGATATTTTTGGGTGTTGCATTGCATTTTTTTTTACTCATAATAGGTGAGACATTTTTAAAATTGAACCATAGCAAAGAGATCAAGGACTGCAGACATGTGACAGAATATTTCGTAACAAAAAACATCTGTAAGCAAAGTATGGAAGCACATATTATTCTACCCTAAAGAATATAAAGGTGAACACAAATGGTTTCTGTCGCTGCCGGATTGGGATCCTTGTGTCTCGCATTTATTGATTTGCGTCGCAGGCGAGAGAAAAAAACTAACACACATTTGAAAATATGTTTCATTGTATCATATATTTTTCACGAGTCATCTGATAATGATTACATTAACATTCACATGAGCAATCAGATATTGTATATATTTAACATGATGCAATACTATTCTTGGAAAATGATAAATAAATGTTTGGTTCAGGTCCGTCAAATTTTACGGTTTTTGGTTCTAAAATATATTTGTTAGGCGCCAAAGAAAAAGAAAAGTATAATAGCCTTTCAAGACGTCATAAATATTTGGACTTAACCTTCCTTAGTAAGCTTCCTAGTGTACGCCTTATTCAAAACAAGTTAATATACCTTTTTGCACAGCTGTTTTGTCCAATAAAGTATCTTTCAGATGTGAACAGTCTTCCCTATCTGGAAAAGAAACGTATATGCATTCATGTGATATCATGCACTAAGTTTACATTTGAGATATATTATACTTTGTATTAGGCACTCAATATTAGTACATGTGTTGTTCATTTTCAATTATCATATCAGATTACTAATATTAAAATAGATGACTTTTTATATCCTGATACACAGCTACTTTTGAATAGGTACTATTCATGTACTATTTATGTACCACAAATCTGTAGTACTAGAAATCTACTTTTAATATTCAGTACTATTGTGTTCCTTACGAACTCTTGTAATATGTAAGTACCTATAATTTACAGTACTTGATCTGTACTTGAAATTTGAGTACTACAGATTTTTGGTTGCACGGTTACATTTTTAGCATTTTGAACGTCTGTCTTTTTCAAATATCATGAAGTGAGGATGTTCAAACATGGAATACTGTGATATTTGTTGGTATCATTTCTGTACCAATATTTTGAGTACAAATCAAGTACCTGAAAAAAACAAGTACCTAAATAGTACAATAATTTTAAAGTAAAGACATATTACTAAATATTACAAGTAATTTTTCAGTACTGCAGATTTTAAGTACAGATGAAGTACGTTTGCAGTAGTGTTCAGATGAGTCATCTGATACGGATTTAATTCAACACGAGCCATATAATACAGATTAGTTTCACACGAGCTTTATTTTTCTCATACTGATTACATCTCAATGAGTCGTCTGAGTCGTAATCTATTGTATATGAGCCTGCTACTGATTATATTTTACACGAACTGATAATTAATATGATACTGATCACTTTAACATTACCTATCTTATTTGTATCATCGTTTTTGGACACTATTACCAGAGGCGTTACTTCAACAAGTAATATTTTTAAATTACTTTTAAACGTAATTTTTGTTTTGAGAATTACAAAATTACTTAATAGAGTTATAATGAATTTTTACATCATTATATATCATATAATAAAGAAAATATTAGACAAATGTTAGATTTGAGAGAAGTATAGAGATGAAGGGTTACTTTAAAATAATGACAAAAATGTACTTGAATAAGTTGTTTTATAATTTTTTGAAAAAAATAGTAATAACACTTATTTGAAGAACATGAATAATAATGAATAACTTCAAGTCTTAATTAATTCACCAGTATCTATCTATTTGTATCAGTTTACCTGCAAGATTTTGGAAGAAAATGATAGTTAAATAGTCCCAAGAGACCAACCTCTGACCGATAGGCGTCGGCATAAAAGATAAGTGCGTCAGAAAGTTAATTAGTGTTTCATAGTGATTATTTTTTTATATTTCATGGGGAAAATAGCTATATAACCGTAAAAATGTGTTAAAGATAGTGAAATATGTATTATTGGACACTTATAAAAATAATATTCAGAAAAGTTACTTATATAAGTAATATTTGAAATAGTCTCGTTTTCAACATAACTTGTTTAGGTTATTTTAATTGTTTCATCTTTAAGTAACGCTCCTGACTGATTAGATATGAAATCTTCGAAAATGGCATTATACGTGCTATAAATAAATTTGAGTCTGCTGGGAATGATTCCATCATTACTGAAATATTGTCGTCGAATCCAGTTTTCTTCGCTCCTATTTTTAAAACTCTCTTCAACTATATGTTTGAAAATGGCCTTTTTCCTGATACGTGGTCTGTAATAGGCATAGTAATAGCGGTTCCGTATAATGGTGACTTAACAGACCCGAATAATTTTCCACCTATCATTTTAGTGCGTATTTAATTGATATTTTATGAGTTTTGAACAGCGGTATACTACTGTTGCCTTTATTTACATCGATATTAACCGAACGATTACTTGGCTGGGCTGAGGCTGAGAAAAAATATATAGATAATCAGTTTGGATTTCGACCTGGCCGCTCTACTGTAGATGTTATATGTGTACTCTATGGTATTATAACACATGTGCTACAACATGAATCGAAATTATATTGCGCATTCGTCGATTTTCGGAAAACATTCGACAAGGATATCAGAAGAGTTCTATGGTACAAGCTACTAGAGAGTGGAATAAGTACGACATTTGTTTCAATCATAAAGGGAGTTTATGAAACTGTTCGTTTGTGATTTCGCACTGAGAGTGCATTTTCAGCGGCTTTTGACCATTTCTTAGAGTGAAACAAGGTGAGACATTTTCACCTCTGTTATTTCTATTCTTCTTGAATGACATTATTCAAGATATCCCTATGGACAATGGTAACGATGTCTTTACTATCAATGGATATCTATTATATTTAATTTTGTTTGATGACGATACCGTCTTGTTTGGAAAAACCGCCGAAACATTGCAAGTCTTTCGAGAAAAACTTTCGTTTTATTGTAAAAAGTGGAATATATCTGTTAATACCGACAAGAAAAAGGTAATCTTTTAGAAATGGTTGGCAATCTGTTAATAACCGTTTTTTCTTTGACAAATAGGAGCTGGAAATTGTAAACTTTATGTATATTTAGGCATGTTACTTCATTTTAATGGTAAGTTCTAGCAATCACAGAACAGGATTTCTCAGCAAGGAGCTAGGGCACTTTCTTTCTTATTCGACACTCTCAAGTGAGTTCATACTGATCATAGTCAAGCCTACTTTTTGTTTAACAGTATGGTGACCTCTATACTTAACTTTGCGTTTGAAAATCGGGGATTTCATCGAGCCAATGAAATTGAAATCGTTCATAATCGTTTTTGTCGTTTTATTTTAAAGCTAGGTTAAAATGTACCAATCGCCATTTTGTGTTGTGAACTTGGTCATTTACCAATATTCAATTTAAGGAAACATAGATTTTTTTTTATTTTTTTTTGTTCAAGTAAATATCTTTTATTACATATCTGCTGTTTTAACAATTTCCCCGGATAACAACGTTAGCCCGAGTATCCCTGTTATTAGTTACTGAATTTCCAGGGAAAAGCTCAGTAAAGTATACTAAATTATTAAAGTGTTACTTATATAACATATACATTCTTTTAAATACAGTGTATACATACTAAGAATAAAATTCAATGGTATAATTAATTTTTCCATGTTTATAATCATTGACACAGTTATTTGTACTTGACCTTTTGTGCTGGATTAGTTACCAATTCATTGTCCGAAAGCTAGTGCAAAAGGAAGCACATGTGTGTTGTGAAAATAAATTGTTGGATTATATAAAACTTGTTTGGTAAGTATAATATACTATGCGTTAGCAATTTTGTCATAAAAACAAAATAAATGTATCTAGAGTGAAACAGTTTAAATGTATTTTGAAATATAATAGAAAGAATAAAGATTTTAACATGTGATTTAATACCAACATACACACAATTACTTGAGGATATTTGGTTTAAAACAAATCAGTGTTGAATTATAATCATTTTAGTTTTTAAAAAGTATAGTAGATAAATAAAGTGTCTTGTTTTTGTTTATACATACAAAAAATGAAAAACCAACGATTACATGTACAATATAAAGTCTAGCATAGCTATTAATTTTCACCCATCATACATGTCAATTACATATATTTTTTAATATTTTTAAGCATCTTACTTATTGTTTTTTTTTCTAAACTCCATCAGATAATATCTGTACTTAAGTAATTGTGGGGCCCTTTGTAGCTTGTTGTTCGGTGTGAGCCAGGGCTCCGTGTTGAAGGCCGTACTTTAACCTATAATGGTTTACTTTTTAAATTGTTATTTGGATGGAGAGTTGTCTCATTGGCACTCACACCACATCTTCCTATATCTATTAAATTCGTGTATAAACATTTCATAAACATTAACTTGATTTATCTTATTAATTGAAATACAATTGCATTTGTGTAGAGTGAATAAGATGACTGTCAAGATATAATTAATATCATTTAATGAGTCCTCTTCTATTTTATATTCTACTACTAAGTGTTTTAAAGTAACTATATACTCACCAATATGAAGCTTATTTAATAGAATACAAATTTTATTCCAAAAAACTTTTAAATAAGTACATTCCATGAAATTGTGTTGATAAGTATCTGGTTACCCACACACTGAACACAAATTGGTGTTCCTAATTTTCCATGTGAAAAGATGTGTACTTACAGGTTATATATAATGTAATAATTTCCATCGAATCATTTTTAATTAGGAAACATAAAATTATAAGTTTTTGTTGCATATAATATATAATCAACCTAATATGGTATATGATATGTATAACCTCCTGCGTATTGATGCCTCAAATGGCAAGGGAAACTGGGTATCCGTGTTCGTGATTTATTATATAGTCTAGGTATGAATTATGTATGGAATGATCAAGAGAACACTAATGTTGCATTTGAATATATAAAATGTCGTATAAATGATCAATACTACCGGAACTGGTTTACTACTTTAAACGGTTGTGAACAGTTGTGTTTATATAGAAAATTGAAAAATAAGTTTTGTTCGGAAGATTACTTTAAGTATGATTGTAATAGTAATATACTGACTAGTCTGCGTAGTGGAACTATAAAACTAAATATTGAAGTTGGTCGTTTTAACAATATGGTAACAGAAAATCGTATATGTGAATGCTGTCATGTGAATTGTAATGAAAACGAGTACCATTGTGTTCTTGTTTGCCCTGTTTTAGGTCATTGAGACTTCATTTTTTACCAAAAATGGCCAAGTTAATTAAAACTCATATTGCGTGACATAAACATGACATAAATATGTTACCTTTATGATTGTTCCTCTGGATGCGCCTCCTCCAAAAATAAATGAAAATTGTCACAGACCCTAATAGTAATACAATAACTCCAATTATCAAAGCAGATCTGAAATCAATAACGAAGTATGTTGTTCATTTCACAAAAATAATAATACTATCCTGAACTCGTATTTTTGTCAGAGCGGGCTTACCAGGCGTATATACTAAAATTAGTCCTGGTATCGATGATGAGTTAATTTAAAACCACTGGGTCGATGCCACTGCTAATGGAGATTTATTTCCCCGAGGGTATCACAAGCCCAGTAGTCAGCACTTTTCATGCTGACATGAATTGTCATTGATATGGTTATATTTATAAATTTTCTGTATACAAATTTTTGATTTTTTTTAAATGCTAAGGCTTTTTTACCTCAGGCATAGATTACCTTAGCTGTATTTGGCAAAACTTTTAGGAATTTTGGTCTTAAAAATGCTCTTCAATTTCGTATTTTTTTGCATTTTTAACTTATTGGGATACGAGCGTCACTGATGAGTCTTTTGTAGACGAAACGCGCGTCTGGCGTATATACTAAATTTGGTCCTGGTATTTATGATGAGTTTATTTAATTTGCACTTATAAGTGCAATGAATCTTTGGCTATTTTATTCGTCTAATATCGTACACTCAGTTTTTTTGTATTTCTGTTTGATGACAATGATTGGTGACAAGAAATCAGCAGCAGTTATGATTATAACGGAAATCATTAGAAATATCTGGGTAATTTTCCCATCCATGTTTACTTTCGTAAGGGTTGGGGAAGAAAACGTCGATAAGAATGCACACACAAACACAAACTTCAGATTACAAAACAGATGAATACTGAAACATTTTGAACTTAAAAAGCTAAAACATTCCATTTATGCGTGCATTCCTGACACAAATTTGGTAATTATAAATGAGAAAATATAATTGATAGAGATATTTTTGTAGAGAAGGACATTTTTTCTTTCTGGGCATGGTGCCCCCCTTTTTTTTTCAAAATTCAAAAAATCATTAATAAATTTAAAAGATGAAATTCAATTGTGAACATTTTGAGCATTAAAACATGAAATTTCTTCAAAGGGTGAGGGCAATAATAGAACCCCCTACACCATTTTTATATATTAGATTTTTTTTTTAGAAATGGGGAATGTGTCAAAGAGAGAACAACCCAAACAGAAATTTAAAATCTTTAGATTCTATTTCATGGTCTTTAAAATTGACTCTAAAGAACCTGAATCGATCACCTGTAATTTTTGATTAAATCTTGCATCAATGATTATTTGTCCCTTCAATATATATCAATGAGTGGCTTAACAATTCCATTTAAATGTTCTTTGTATCTGTCGTTTTTTCTTCAAAAGCAAAAAAGGAATTTTACCCCTATGTTCCATTTTAGCCATAGTGGCTAAGTTTCTTGAAGTACAAGGAAATAAAAAACTAAATTTATACAAGATTATAACTCCCAAGTTGGGCTGAAATTGATTAAGCATATTCAATATCAAAAGAAGATTTTTTTTTAAAGGAAGCAAACTAGATGAACAAATTGTGAAAAATTTCTTTAAAGGGCTATAACTCCATACGGATTTAATTGACAATTCTGGTCATATAAACTTATTTGTAGATCCTACTTTGCTGAAAGTTGTGCTGTTTACAGTTCATCTTTGTCATTAATAATATTCAAGATAATAACCAAAACTGCAAAATTTCCGTACAATTAACAATTAAGTGGCATCAACCCAACAATGGGTTGTTAGATTCATCTGAAAATTTGCTCTTAAAAGGCTTTAGTGTTTGAGATATGAGCTACACACTGCATTTTACCCCTATGTTCTTATTTTACCCATGGCGGCCATGTTTTTTTACAAAATAGAAAATAGAACACAAACTTAATTCTAGATATCCTAAGGATCATTCAGTTTATAAGTTTTACTGGAATTGGTTAAGTAGTTTCAGTGGAAATGTTTCAAATATTTTACACCGGACAGACGACAACGGAAGCAAAGTGATGGCAAAATTCACAGTTCCTTTGAAACGGTGACCTAAAAAAACTACGTCCGTTCTATCAGAAATAAACTGAAAATAAAAAATAAAAAATTTGTACCATCGAGAGCGCTAACAAGGCAACTTTCCATAAATTTTAATATTTTTAAGGGTCATAACTCTTTTAAAAAAGTTAATTGTCCATGATTATAGAACTCATCCGAGATATTGTTGATATTAATCTAGTGTATAAGTTTTATTAAAAATCTGGCAAGAATTGTACCTGTGGGAGCGTTAAAGGGGTTATTTTCCATAAATTTATTATTTTCAAGGGTTATAAATGTTTTTATTAAAGTCGATTGACCACCAATATCTAACTTGTTCGAGATATTGCTAATAATAACCTAAAGTATTAGTTTCTTAAAAATCTGACATAATTTGTACATGTGCGAGCGCTGCAAGGACAGCCAGATGGACACAAGGACGGATGGTAATCAAAATTTTAAGCAGACCATGTTTAAACGAAAAAAATTAAGTTCTAATTTCGATTTTTATTAATTGAAAATTTTTTGGTCGCATATTGGTATCACGTTGGCGTCGTCGTCGTCCGAAGACATTTGGTTTTCGCACTCTAACTTTAGTAAAAGTAAATTGAAATCTATGAAATTTAAACACATGGTTTATGACCATAAAAGAAAGGTTGACATTGATTCTTGGTGTTTTGGTCCCAACAGTTTAGGAATTAGGGGCAAAAAAGGGCCCAAATAAGCATTTTTCTTGGTTTTTGCATAATAACTTAAGCATAAGTTATTAGAAATCTATGAAATTTTAACACAAGGTTTATAACCACAAAAGAAAGGTTTGGATTGATTTTGGGAGTTTTGGTCCCAACGAATTAGGGGCCAAAAGGGTCCAAAATTAAACTTTGTTTGATTTCATCAAAAAATTAATTATTGGGGTTCTTTGATATGCCAAATCTAAGCGTGTATTCAGATTCCTAATTTTTGGTCTTGTTTTCAAATTGGTCTACAATAAGATCAAAAGGGTCCAAAATTAAACTTAGCTTGATTTTAACAAAAAAAGAATTCTTGGGGTTCTTTGATATGCTGAATCTAAACATGGTCATAGATTTTTGATTATGGGCCCAGTTTTCAAGTTGGTCCAAATCGGGGTCCAAAATTATTATGTTAAGTATTGTGCAATACCTCTGCGGTCGTATAAAGCTGCGCCCTGCGGAGCATCTGGTTTATTTATAAAAATACTATTTTTGATATAACAAAAATAAAAAAATAAAATATTTTTTTTGTCTTAAATCAGTGGTTTTGATAAGATAATAACACTCTGTAAAGATTAGACAAATGGGACAGTTTTAATCTTGGTACAGTGTTTCCAATTTCATTATCTATGGAAAATACATTGCCTTGCATCGTTTCTTTTGTGGACTAGTATACTATTGCACAGAGTCAGATTATGTACACATAATGGCTGTTACTATTTACCTCCCATGTAAATCGACATGTATCGAAACCTTTATGCAAACACTTATTTGTCACTATGTCGATTTAACTGTGCTAAAATTGAAATTGAAGAAGAACTACAGAACCTTTCTTTTTATTCTAATATATAATAATCTAACTTATCTAAAAGATTTGAAATAAATGCGGAATGTGTCCATTGGACACAGATGATGCTCCCGCTTCCATTTCATAAAAGTCATAAACGGACATGACTGAAGACACTTACCAATTGTGTACTAAATTTTATGGTGATAAGAATTGTGTAAAAGTTTCGTAACATTTGGTTGAGGCAAACTAAAGAAAGAAATACAAAACAAAAAATTCAGCAACTTTTTCCCTCTATAAAGAGGCATTGCATAGAACAGTGAAAGTTACACCACCAAAATTCAAAGTTGATCTGCATTTGGTGGTTTTAAGCATGGTGTATAATTTTAATAACATCTGGTAAAGACAAACTAAAGTTAGAGAACAGAAACGGAAATTCAGCAATATTTCTATTTGTAAAGGGACATAACTCTTGGACGGTTTAAGTGACACCACCAAACTTAGTCTTGTTTTATCGTAATAAGCAATGTGATTAGGTTTCATAACATTTGGTTGAGGCAAACTAAAGATAGAGAACAGAAACCAACGTTGGGACATACTGACGGACGGACAAGGGTTAACCTTAATGCCCCCTCCACCACTGCGGGGGCATAAAAATATGTAAATATAACAATTGATTAAATTAGGCAAAATTCAAGAATGGCCATTGCACATGGTTGTCATAAAGGTTTGAGAATCAAAACAGTATACAATAGTTCGGACCAGCAAATTTTCCTCAGGGCCACAAGGATAATATTTTTGAGAACCATAAAAAAAACGCGATTATTCTGCGGTATACAAATAATAATTCAGTTAGGTTTTAAAAAATAATAATAGACAAGCTGTCCTTTTCCACCATATACAATAGAAACATTGACAAATTCTTGCACAATTAATGTAGATCGTTGGTATATATTTCCTCAGATAGAACATGTAGAACTTGTATGCCCCCACTGTAGCAAAGGGGGCATTAAGTTGTACCCTTGTCTGTAAGTACGTCCGTTCCAGAGTTATATCCTTATACAAATGGAAAAATAATGCTGACTTTTTTGTTTCCGTTCTCTAACTTAAGTTTGCCACAACCAAATGTTTTGAAACTTATACACAATGCTTATTTCCATAAAATTCAGAACAGTTAGAATGTTATTGGTGTAACAGGTACTGTCAATAAGTTATGCCCCTTTCAAAATGGAAAAAATGCTGAATTTTCCGTTTCCGTTCTCTTTTTTTCGTCTGTCTGACATAGTTCATCTTACCCTGACCTCATTTTCTTAGAACATTGATAATGTTAAGTTATGAGTTAATATGATACTTGTATTAAAATCTTTACATAACACTTACAGAGTTTCAAAAGTAATTCAATTATAAATAAAACCAACCAGACATTTCAGGGTGAGTCTTTTTGTTTAGCAGATCTTAGTCTAGGGTTAAAGTTTTTAAAGCATCAATCTGTTTCAAAAACCAACAATGAGTTGCATTAAATTGTTACTGTAACTTCTTTATAGCCATTTTGAAAGAGAAAGTATCCTGAGCTATTTTTTTTTTAAATGTTCATTAAGATTTGTTTTATAGATAATCATGTTATGCTCATTGTTGAAGGATATACGGTGATCTGTGGTTGTTTATTTCTATGTCTTTGCTCTCTCTGGTTGAGAGTTAATTGTCTCATTGACAATTACAACACATCCTCTTATCTTTATACATAGACTTACTAGTAATTAAGTTTTGGATTCAACTTTATTCTTTTTCACTGACAGCATCAGTCTTAGACACGACAACGGGTTATGCGTATTACCATATTTTTTTTTTAACTTCTGAGAAATCTTACATATAAGATTGAAGGGAGGGGGTACATATGCTGCCCTCAACTTTAGAAGTTGTGTTATGCTTTAATTCTTAAAATACTTAGTTCACAAGTAAACACAATGAGATACCACATTTCTTTCAACAAATTTTATAATTTTGAAAAAAAAAAAAAAAAATCGAAAAAAAGGGGGGGTGTACCATACCCAGAGTGATGATTTTTCATTTTGTACAAGTATATCTTCATTTATCATATATTCTCCTTTAAAATTAACAAATGTGTGTCAGAATTGCACATATAAATGGAATGTTTTAGCTTTTTAAGTTCAAAATTTTTGATTATTCATCTGATTGTTAATCTGAATTTTGGTGAAAATTGACAATTTTTGACTAAATTTTTTTTTTTAAAGAAAAAAAAACACACAACTTTCTTTTTATTTTCTGAATATATAGAATGTGGTCTTTCAAAATTTGTCAATGACCTGTCATGGTATTGTTGGTCTTGGGAGATAAACAGATTTAAAATTTTAAAGTTTTTGAAATTTTTCATTTTCGAATTTTAACACATTTTTAAATGGTTGCTATGGAAACAAACTATTTAGTAAATTCACAATTTTAACGTTTTTATATAGTTTGGGGTTTTGTTTGTCAATACTGTAAATATACATATCCTTTGTACTGATTAACTTTATTTCTATGGGACTTTAAATTCCCTTATTTTATATTTTCAAAAAGGGTCTTTTTTCACATATTCAGGCAAAATGTTGATTTGATGGTTACCATGGCAACGGGCATAATACAGGGAAAATAAAGACAGAATTTTGACCACCTACCAAAGTTCTTATGATATAGGGCAAAAAAAATTACTTCTGTGACATGCCATGAATCACCTTCTGCATGAATTTTACAAAGACCGGTACTTAAATGACCAACAAGTGCCCCTATCCTTCTCTTTTTGTTAAATATAACAAAAATACAGGACATTGGAACTATCTTATTGTTATAAAAGAGGACACGGTCATTAATTATATGTGAATTACATTAAGAAGGTAACGTTAGACATAGAGTTTTTACTTACATTTCACTTTGAGATAATTGACCGTTCCGATCATTAGGTTGTGTAGGACTTATTGCTGAAATAAAATAATGCATATCAACAGCATATTTAGTATAGGATTTTACATAAAATTCTAACATGAATTATGTGTAAAAATGCCAATATGTTTACCATGTGACCACCCTTAAAAGACTATATAATGAACAGAATCGATGGCTCCAAATCATTTATCCTGTGTTGCCTTCCTGCAGTAAAATGCGTCTGGTCTAATAAGTTTTTGCAATGTTTTCATTTTCTTGGCAACATAACAGATCTTTTTCGTGATGAATTGTTTTGTCTCACTGATGTTAAAACTCCTCGTTTTTTTAAATATACATATAAAGCATAATATGTTCATTATAATTGCCGATATTCAATACATGTATAGATTGAGTGTTTGCACTTACATTTGAAAACGTCCGCTTCCAGTAGAAATTGTCTTTCCCCTAAAGTTACACCATACAGACAGGATTATGAGACATTAAGATCATTTTCGGTCAGATTTTGGATAATTAAGGTGTATTCATCCTTCATAACCTTTCCATCATATTTTTTATTTGGTCGTCCTGTCTTTATATCTATAAACAGGGTTTGTTGTACTGGAGTCCATCTATCCCATCCTGAATCCTCAGGACAACAGTAAGGAACATTGCAAAATAATGTCACGTTTTGCCCATATTCAGTAACCTTCCCAACAACCGTCCATTCTATAATACCTGAAATTGAATTAAATTGATTTTCTATTACTTTACCTAACATAACATATTGAAATTATATTATATAAGGTAAATAATAAGAACATTTATGTGTTTGACTATTATATACTGTTTTAATCTTGTTCCCCAGTTTTTATAGCAAATGATAACCAGTGTTTGCTATGCAACTTGAAGCAATTAGGATTTTTGTACATCGCTCATTTTCGTCATGAACAATGTTGTAATACAGTGCATTGATTTCACACCTAAGTAAGTTAACTGTATCTCCTAAACAGATACCAAGGAACCATGAAGGACATGTATACATTAAAAGCATTCCATACATTAGTCAATCTATTGCTTCGTATATAAAAATAGAGAAAGATAGAGTAATAGATTTTACCACACAAATTTAAAAGTTGAACACTGAAATTGAAACCCTATCAGATTGTCCTATATACCTTGCAATGATTATTTTCTATCATACAACTCATTAGAGAGAACATCACATGATACAAAATATATTTTTTTATGAAGCCGTTGCTGAACAAAGCAATGAGGTAAAGCGATTTTAAATACTTGTATGTTTATAAGTATGCAGCTTATTTTATATATAAGTTTACGTTGGTTTTCCCTGTCACCACCCTTATGCCTTGTCTACTGTTGAAGTGACATTATGTTGTAGAAAAGTCCAAAACAACTGCACACATAATTATCTAGCATATTGTATCAGGGAGCAGAAAAGTAAAAATAATTGCAGCATGTATTGTAACGGTTTATTTCTATATTTTACCATGGGGACAATCTGTTAAAGTAATGTTTGTCCATACATGGTATTTCACAGATAGATTAGTTCCAGAGGAGTAAATATATAAGGTAGAACAAATTCGTATAATTTATCAATCAAAGATAGGTTATTATGAGCAATTTATATTTTAAAGATATAAGTATAATATATTCCTGAATCTGTTTCATAGTGAAAATGTTCACTGTATCTTATTTTTCATATATTCTTTTATATAAAAAGATGACTTACAACATGATTTAATAAGAAAGATAACATTTCACAGATGAATACTTTCCAGCTGTTGAAATTGCTTTTGTTCCAATATTTTGTTATGCTATGATTTATCTGGTTTCCATATAATCAACAACTACATCTTTGTCCATAGACATGATAGACAAAACTATTTATATAGTTAAAAATATCGTCATACTCAAATTCTTTCATTACTGTTAACAGTAGAAATGTAACTATATTTCGACCTTTAATCTTTAATTTTATTTGTAATGAGATCTGAAAACAACTTACTTTTACATGTATTTCACTTACCTTATATAATCATGATATTATTTCACAATTACAATATTTGAAATTACTTCTGGTGTTCTGTTTTTATGTTTCATAATTATTTATATTTACTTGAATTTTTCAGAAAAAAAATTCATTGATAATTTATTATCTATATTTATCTTTTATTTTTTTCCCAACTTAGCGTTACTTCAAATACACTATTATTATTTTATAGTATGTGTAATAACTATTCAATAAGTTAACTACCCTGATAGAATTTCACAGCAAAGAAAAACAATAACTCAGGGAAATATTTTCCACCGGATGATATAATCGCAACAACTACTGTGACATTATTTCCTCCGGACAAATTTTACCCTTATATAATTTTGCTTTACAGTATCACTTGGTATGTTTATATTAGATGAATCAATCAGTTTATATATTGTTTCAGAACAGCAGTATACGACAGTTACCTTTATTTACCATTAAACTTTGATTAAAGGAATGAAAACAGTGAATGTCTTAAAGAAACAACTAAGCAACACCAAATAATAGAAAAAGGCCCAAGGCCACCAATTGGTCTTCAACGCATCGAGGAAATCCTTCACTTAGAGTTTGGCTCTAGCTGGCCTCGAAAAGTGTTTACTAGTTAAGTTAAAAAAGAAGGCACACTGAACCCTCGAAAGATATGAATAGAAAAGAAAAAAAAACACGACGAAAAAGGCTAGTGGATCCTAACTTGAAAAAGGCACAAAAATGCAGAGGGATTTAACAAGACTTGTGTGATCTCAACATACATTAACCAAACAACTACAAACAGATTATGACAAGCCAACTCCAAACCTCAAATAAACATTTACATTTAGTCGTATGAAAATCAAGCAAAAGTGTCTAAACTTGTGCCTGCATAAAAAGAATCAAATTAATTACACCATGCTCAGTTTATTGTTTTGAATCCTTTGTCTTAATATCTACTCACACATCTGACTATGGCGGTGATGAAGTCTGTATATCAAACATACAGTAAATGTGTTTTATAACTTGCTTTTGTAAAATGCTGACTTTTTCGTTTGTAAAATAGGTTTCTTACCTTGAATCAAAGGACAGTAACTAAGAATAACCAACGGCAGCCAATACTTCATATCTCCTACTTAGTTCACTCTTCCTCAGCTTGTTTGTTTTCTATAAACATGATTTAGATTAATTTTGACTCTGATTTGGTATTTGCTTTTGTATTTTATGGTAGAACTAGTGTAGCACAATTTCCCCTTGTGGTAATAGATGGAATGATATTAATCTTTTATTTTAGAAAATGTACACTTGCTATCTTAAAAGCAATAGAAAATATAAACACATGCTATCTCATGACTCACCTATCAACAGCACCAACTAAATATTGTCCAGCACATATATAAATAATTGTGTTCTAGAGACTTGTAGTTAAAACTAAAAAAAACAAAAGAAAATATAATGTAACAAGAATGTGTTTCCAGTAAACGGATGCCCCATGCGCACTGTTTTTTTTTTTTCTATGTTTTATAGACCGTGACAATGGGGGGAAATCTCTTTTCTGTTTGTTTTCTCTTATTTTTTAGGGTAAATTCACATTGCGATAAGACGTGTCACGGTACTTGTCTATCCCAGATTCGTGTATTTGGTTTTGATGCTATATTTGTTATTCTCGTGGAATTTTGTGTGATGCTTTATTGGTCCGATTCTGTATGTGTTACATTTTAGTGTTGTGTTGCTGTTCTCCTGTTATATTTAATGCGTTTCCCTCGGTTTTAGCTTGTTACCCCGATTTTGTTTTCTGTCCATGGATTCGTGAGTTTTGAACAGCGGTATACTTCTGTTCCCTTTATTTTTGGCATTCAAATTAGAAGATCGTCTCATAGAGAACATACGTACTTAGTTTCAAGTTGATTGGACTTCACTTCATCAGAAAATATCTCTACGTAAAATTTTAACACCAGCAGTGAGACAGACGGACGAACGAACAAACGGACAGACAAACGGACGCACAGACCAGAACCATAATACCCATAAATGGGGCATAAAAAGTTGGAATTTAAACATGCATCCGCCCTTTTGGATTTTGCCGGTAGTTATCTACATTTCCAGCTTCCCTACATATATGCAATTAATGGGTATAGATAAAAGTATATTTGAGGACCACTCCTTCGTGTATTGCATCTATTTGCTTGTGATATTTTGAATATTTTGAATATTACACGTATAAGTTGAAGCATTTAAGAACTGTTTATATTTTTAGGTTTTAAAATCAGACACTTGTCAAAAACAAGAAGATCACAGACGCTAGGTCATTTCAATACTCTTCAGATATATTGATGATGTTCATATCATTAACGCTTCATTTTTTTTAATGGTGTTCCATTGCTATATTCCGCAGAAATAAAAATTAAAACAAGAATGTGCACTAAATACATGGATACCCCATCCACATTATCATTTTCTATGTTCAGTTGACCTTGAAATTTGGGTTAAATCTCTAAAGATCATATCATAAGGAACACGTGTACTAAGTTTCAAGTTGATTAGACTTCAACTTCATCAAAAAATACCTCGACCAAACACTTTAATCTAAAGCGGTACAGACATACACATGAACGCACGGACTAACGGAGACGAAGTAACAGATGGAGATCAAAACACATAATGCCCATAAAAAAGGAATAAAAAAACAACATACACAGCTTCATCTACCTCATTTATAGACTTATACCACCGATATGACTGACACGGTCGGTCATCATAGTACAAATGACAGTCCTTGACGAATGCAAGCATTTTTTTTATCCTTTTCTCCCAAACGAAGTCGCAATATATCAACTTCACCTGCATATGAAATGTACATTTCCCAACTAATTCTGTGTTAAAATACATGTATCAACTACCTTGTGAAACATCACTTGTGTCTGAGTAGACAGTTTCTGATCATCTCGTTTTTGTCTTTTGCAAATGATATATTTTAATCTTTGAGTATAGATTCTGAATACTGACTCATATAACTAAAGTGTTATAGTATTCTTTTATTTTTCTTATGGATATTACTTTTGTTTTTTAGTTTGTTATTGTTCGTATTGATTTACGTGGTTCTGAACCTTTACATCCCGTCATTGTTTTATTGTTGTATAATAGTATTGGAGTTACGTATGAGGTTTATACTCACTGAACTAGATGATAGTTCTGATAAGTTGTCAGCAGAAGGACGCCTCCGAGTACGGAATATTGCGGCTGTATTGTAGAATCATTGGTGGCGTCCGTCAGTTATCTGCTTTATGGTCAGGTTTTTGTCTATTCGACACGTTTCCCATTTACATTCCGATTTTTTACAGGTTTTCCTTGCATATTCTTAAGTGATAAAGATACTACAATTATATTTTATCGTATGGTTTTCTATGTTGTGATGTTATGCTATTGTTTCAGAAAAAGGGAGAATGTTTGGGCCCATTAAAACGTTTAATCCCGCTGCAAATGTTTGCACCTGTCCTAAGTCAGGAATCTGATGTACAGTAGTTGTCGTTTGTTTATGTAATATATACGTGTTTCTTGTTTCTCGTTTTGTTTATATAGATTAGACCGTTGGTTTTCCCGTTTGAATGGTTTTACACTAGTAATTTTGGGGCCCTTTATAGCTTGTTGTTCGGTGTGAGCCAAGGCCCCGTGTTGAAGGCCGTACTTTAACCTATAATGGTTTAATTTTTAAATTGTTATTTGGATGGAGAGTTGTCTCATTGGCACTCACACCACATCTTCCTATATCTAACACACTTTTGACTGCTGTACTCCTACTCTTTACAATGTTTACCTTGTGTTCCTTTGTTTTGTTTCCACATCGTTGCACGTTTAATGACATTGTATACCATTATTATACAAGTCATAGTTTTAGCTAGCTAGTCTTTTCGTAACAAAAGAATATGCCAGTTGTTGTTCGCTCATGCTGTATACATATTTTACTCTATTAACGGGTACATGGGGAACTAATAACTTAAAGTCGCGATCGACTATAAAACGCCCTGAAATGATTTATATGAAACAATTAAATTGCGAAACCTAACAGCCTAATGTATAAGACAGCCATTTACGAACACACAAACGACAAATATGCCCCAACGACAAATACTTATTTAAAGCATTTGATTTGTGTCTTAGTTTATGGACTCGATCAACAATGACCCCGTCGTCACGGTCAAAAGTAGAATGCGATTTTCTGTTTGAAAACATTTCTACAGGTTCAACCAAATTTCCAAACAACATATTTGTAATTTTGAAATGATTAAGTAAAGGAAGTAAGTAATACGAGATAATGAGATCCGTTATATGTTTTTCACTAACGATAAGCATGTTAAAATCAAAAAAGTCACTTGATACACGGGAATACCGAACGAGTTGAGACAGAGTATATAACCAGCATAAGACGAAACCAAACGTTTAAACTTCCCATATAGGAAAAGAAAATCGTCACTTGTGTTGTACATGTTTGTATGAAGGTTCTAATGCAAAACTCGTGTATCTTAATCTAGGGCAGGACAGTTGTTGCAGTTCAAAATTTTGATGTATTTCGAATTTTAAAATAAACCATCACGATAATTGCAAATGTTGTTCTACTGAATGAAACTAAGTTTGGTAATAAACTGTGAACCACAGTACATGAACAACTCTAGTCTTAAAATTGGTTTGCATATTTTTACAAACATTGTACACCAACAACATGTCGATAAACTTATCAATACCATTTGCATAAGAGAAAGAGGTTCAATAGTTAGAAAAATATATTTGATAACAGTTTCAGCAAATTCATTTGATTTAAAAAAAAAAAAAAGACAACACTTATTTGGTAAGATAAAGTGAAAGTGTAAATAGTGCTAAAACTGTCAGCCGAAAAGTAAAATATTATCAAGAACACGTATTCTACCTGAACTATTCAACAAATGACTCAAACTTTAAAGGTTTCGAATTCAACACTTGTATTATATTTAATAACAGAAAGGTGTTTTATAATAACTAAGAAATTAGTTTGCAACATCACAGATTATGTAATTAGTAGACGAAAAAACTCAATTAAAAAAAAATAAAAAATGTAGCAATGTCCAAATGTTCTTGACTTTGAACACCTGCAAAAATGCTTATACTTGAGGTTGTTTTGAATTTCCGTATAAATGCAGGGATAAATGAAACTTTTTCATGAACTGAAGTTTCCAGTGTGCAACATGTTAATCTTAAATATTTGGTTTATTTTACATTTTTGTGTAAAACTTGTGGTATTGATTTCTTGATCGAAGTGCTAAAAGTGCAAACATATTTTAAAACAAAATAATTTACCTCTCTAACTGTTCTTTTACTTTAACGTGTTTGTGCAGAAACTGTGGGTAAAGTACCATAATGACTATAGAAGATCTATTTTGATTTTAACAAAAATTTAATTATACTGAAATTCAGTCTTGTCGAGTTAGAAAATTGAATACTTGGTTACAAGATCAGGCGATACTTGATAAATGTCTTCTATTGAAATAAGATCAAATTAAAGTTTAACTCTTGAATCTTTTCAAATGTTTAAGCTTAGTTTCATTGCGCTCTTTGTGTTTTACCATTTAAATAATATCCAATTACTAGAGTTGCTATATCTATTAACTACAGTATAACTACTAAAAAAACTGTACAATTCACACTAATATCAATATTTCCAAAACGTTGCGCCAAAAAACTTGCCAAAATAATTTTGTAGTTTTATTTTACATTAACATTGACTAAGGCGATAGTGATGATATACTTGACAGGAATATGGAGCTGGCATTTCAGTTACTGCTAGTAGTCTGTTATTATTTACGTATTATTATCATTTTGTTTATTTTCTTTTGTTTCATATTCTGTCATTGGACTCGAACTTCTCTTAAACTGAGTTATAATGTGCGTATTGTTGTGTTTTTTTCTGTATTGGCTAGATGTATTGGAAAGGGTGGAGATCTGATAAAAAACTGTTTAACCTCGCCGCAATGTTGCGCCTGTACCAAGTCAGGAGTCATTGACCTTTGTTAGTCTTGTATAGTTTCTAATGTTAGTTTCGAAGTTTAGTATGGCGTCCATTATCACTGAGTTAGTAAACATATTTGTGTAGGGGCCAGCTGAAAGACGACACCGGATACCGGAATTTGTTCGCTCCATTGAAGATCAATTAGTGATATTCGGCTGTTGTCTGCTATTTGATCGGGTTTATGGATACTGTATTATTCAAATGTATACTGTATTATACAAATGCATACTGAATTGATCATTTGTCCATTTATGCTTAACTTCCCCAAACATCTACGTCTTCTTGTTGGGTAGTATATGTATTGATGAGTGTTGTAATAAGGGAAAGAACATGGAATTATAACATGTTAAATACAACACAACAGTAAAAAAATCAAACAATTATTAAAAAAAAAACACAAAATAAAGAACTAAAGGATGGAGATCGCAAACCCCACCAAAAACAGGGGATTATCTTAGGTGAGGCGGAAGGATCATTATATCATGCTCCACACTAGTCGTGTTGCTCATGTGAGTACATAATTATAAGTAAAATAGGTAAGCATGTCCTCATAATGGAAAACTGATTTATTTATCCCTTGTAGTTGATTTTTATGCTCTTGTAATACCGACTAAAATAATGACCTTATACTATTACAATAAAAGAAAGATAATTTATTGGAGTTTTGCTATGGTTGTAAATTTTAATATTGATCACGGTGACAGTTTTTGGAGTTATTATATTCAATATATATCAATTCTTTACGATTTGATATTCCACAAACAAAAGGATTATTCTTGTTTTTTGTTTAAATACTATAGATTGTCAAGGCTAAATGCATAAGAATGTAAACCATTATACAATAAGTCATTTATTTGTTTTTCGAAAACTGCACACGAGTAACTTTTGCCTGACAAAGCATATTTTTTTAAATTGAAAGCGAACCCTTTAAATGACATGTGACCTGGATAGCGTTGTATATTAGTGGAGCGGCGAATGTTGAAAAAGTCGCTTAGTTAACGATTTTAAATTACCTAAATACCTCATGGAATTTTAAGGTTCTAAAATGTTTATCGATTATTCAGCTTTAGAAAAATATTTGTCGTCAATATCAAATGTGGTACAAATGACGTTAAAAATAGCCTTTACTGACGTTACCCAACTTGCATCGAAAACCCCACTGCCGATTCGGTAGTCAAATTTAACAACAAACCCGTTCTGAAATATTTTTTTTTAAATGAAATTGGTAAAT
Source organism: Mytilus galloprovincialis (assembly GCA_037788925.1). Lineage (NCBI taxonomy): Eukaryota > Metazoa > Mollusca > Bivalvia > Mytilida > Mytilidae > Mytilus > Mytilus galloprovincialis. Next base: position 84,097,261 of record CM075338.1, read on the forward strand.
ATAGTTATTCGTGAACTTCATACAATGTAAGGGCATTTCCAAATAGTCCTAAATTTAATGCTTAATGCATCTGAAAATGGTTGAAAATAACACTGTAAAAATCATCGTTTTTCATCAAGCATTATTTGCACGTGCAGTATAGGTGTATTTTAAAGGCACAACAATGAAGCCGCCGTATAATACATCAATCGACCCGATTTACCTTTTGAAGTTAATTCCTAATAATATTAATATTTGACTAAATATCTGCTTTTTATCCAGATTTCAAGTCCGAATATTTGTCACAGATTTACCGACATTGTTGATGTTTCTAGTTATAGTCACACATTCAGCGATTTAGCGAAGGTCATTTGTAGTCATTTTTAAGCATATTTCTTGTTCATTTTATAATTTTCAAAGCCTTGTGATTAATTTATGCTGTTTGGTATTGTTGTATACTCGTTTTTGTTGAATTGAACTGGGAAAGTGAATTTCATTTTAGGTGTGTTTGATTTGTTTTTTTTTATTCAATCACATGGACATTTAACAATCTCGTTAAAACTGGTCCCGCTAGATGCCAAAAAAAAGGAAAGTGGAAGTTTGTGTTGACAAATGCATTATCTGCGATTCTGTTGTTGATGAAATATTAATAACATCAACTGAATCTGTAAGAAAAATTCTGATTACTGCTGCAGCAAAGAGACGTGATGATGATTTGTTTAGTTATTGAACTAATTCTGCAATGAAACAAGCAAGTAAATTACCCGTATTTAGGTATCATAGGTTATGTTATAAAAGCTAAACAAGTAAGCATAATTTAAAATCAGTATCAGCTGAAAAGGAATCACCAAATATAGATTCCGATTTATCTATAAATTGTTTGGTGCCTGAAAAAATGATCACAATACATAAAAGTGTATTATTTGCAAAAAAATCTCATAAAAGGGTGAAAACATTACATACAATTTCATCTGCTGAAAGGTTAGTCAATCTTATAGATGCTGCTTTTAGAGCATGCGACGGTGAAATGATTAATCGAATAAAGCAAGATAATTTGCTCACTAATGCAGTGTATCACGCAGCATGTCTGACCACAAACTTGGCATATAGACCAAAATCCACTGATCAATCTGCATATGATTTGGCATTTAGCAGTAGTTTTAATTATAGACAGAGACCTTATTCTTGACAAAAAGTCTCTTGTTTTATCATTACTTTTGACAAGGTATCAGTCTTTTTACCTGATAAAATAAGTAAAGACATACTGTAATTCCTCTAAACTTAAGGCTAAACTTGAGAGGTACTACAGGGATGCCATTGCCTTTTTTGTTCAACAAGGACAATATAAATCTAGCATTGTATTTGCTAGCGATATTTCAATTGGAGACGCTGTTAAGACAGCGAATAACATCAAAGCATAATTAAAAATGGTTGAGATAAAAGCCGACTTAAGTACATGTAGCTCCACCAAAACCAACGACAAATTGGTATGCATGTACTTTATGAAGCAGCCTCAATTTTATGACGAAAAATGGAAAATGTTTATATATCTAGGGATTATTATCGTGCAAATAACCAAGTACAAATGCATATCGTTGGAAATATCAGAAGCAATGTTGTCAACCTGTTTGATAAGTTTTGTTACTTGTCTCTTGACAAAGTCTTTTGAAACATTTTCTTCAGTATCAATGAATATTTCGCATGAAAATCGGAAAAAATATGCTACTCTCGCAGAGTGTCTAAAGTCAAATTGTAATAACATAATTACTCCATTCAAAATCTTATTATGCCGGTCGTTCAAGCTCTGGATGGGTGTGACTTCATTTCTAGTTTTTTTTTGGAATCGGTTAAAAGTCGGTATTCAACCTCTTTAGGACAAAACCAAGACGTTTCGGTAATCTTGTAGCCTTATTTCACCTTACGGCCTTCAACAATGAGCGGAGCCCAAATGGCCATACCGCAGTTAGCTATAAAAGGCCCCGATATGACAGTGTAAAACAATTCAAACGAAAAGCTTTCGGCATGTGCATTCGTATTTAAGCATCACGTACTACGTACAATGTGGCAAAGCAAAGTTTGGTTGTCGGCAAATCTAGCCAACCGAAGTTATGGCTCCACATGTGCCTTTGTTGGAAAACTGCGCAACATGACAAATTAGCGCCAGTTTTCTTTGAGGGACAATGGCATCGGACTTTCTACAAGATCTAATTAGTTCATGTAAGGAGGGAAACATGCTAGGCAGCACGTGTTTGCAAGGAGCAGGGTCTTCCTTGCACTGATTTATGTTTTTTTGTCAAAATGTAGGTAGTTGTAATGAAATATCATGAAAATAGTTCTTGTAATATTTGGTAACTTAATTTTTAATATGCTATAATGTTTTCGACTTTTCATTTGGTATGAAAATAAACTCATCATAGATACCATAACGGTCATCATGGTCATGTCTCAATTTTAGGAATTTGTTCTACAACACGCTTGCACTAATTGAATAATATATCAAACTCCAATAACTATATTAAATAAAAAGGTATCTTGTATTATTCATTTTAAGAAAACTCAATGGCACGTTGAATCCTTGAAAACTGAAACGATTTTTTTCATGGCTGCGTATTTGGTTTGATTTATTAACTATGCATTTCTGATACTCTTTGAAAACTTTTTAACAATTTAAGTATTCAAAAAATGCTATTTGTTGATGTCGATGTCAATTATCAATGTTCCTGTTTTCCATTAGGCATTAAAATTTGTATGTACAATGGACTACCTTCAAAAAAGTTAAATAAAACGTTGTTCTGACGTCATGTGCCAATATGAAAAAGATTTTGTATGAACTAACGTTTTTCTATATATAATACTCGTATAATTTATTGAATAGATTATTAATTTTGAAAAATATCAATGGTATTGTTTCTCTAGATGAAAGTATGATTTTTTTAAGTGATGACCTTTGACCTTGATTGTCAATATTATTGTACCAGATTTGATATTGACGACACATATTTTCAAAAAGTACAGGATTTCAGCTTTCCAATGAGCTATTAAAATCCCATGAGGTATTTAGGTAATTTAAATTTCTAAAATTGTCCTCTCCGCCGCTCCACTATATAAGACTACTTTCAAACGAATTGACTGTACCTTAGCGATAGACTATACAAAATGATAAAATTCTCAGGTACAACATGTACATTTTTAATTCATAGTTCAATTACTAAATAATCATTCGAGTATATTTTAATTTATAGAAAAACTCAGTTTACAGTGAAACGTGTTACATAACGCTTTAATGATTCAATTGTTAATGCCTTATGTTGATAGAAATAGTATGTGTGCTTCCTTTTGCTAAATAAACCTTTGACATCATTAATAGGAGAACTCAGTATACAGTGAAACGTGTTAAATAACGCTTTAATAGTTCCATTTTAATTCCCTTATGTTGTTAAGCATAATTTTTGTGTTTCCTCATCGACTTTTATAAAGTTTTTCATGAGCACTAATTATCCAATTATGCACCTTGTCATAGTGAACAGTGACCGATTGGAACTTGTATTACACCTTATGTCAAATATGGGTTATTGCTTTCAAATGTCGAAATGCACTTTCAGTGAAAAGTTTATCAAATATTTGCTTTTTTATTCATAAAATGGACAGTACTTTGTTTCTAGCAGATATTGAAAATGAATGTCCTACCCTGGTAAGAGCTGAACATAAATGACACTGCATACAATATGATGGATTGAATATAATGCTACTCAAAATGCAGGAATTAATCGTGCCTAAAATAGCAAATCAAAATACTCTTTTTGGTCGTGAAAGATCACTTACTCAGCATTGTTTTGTCTGTTTACACTTATGGTTGTTAATTGAGGGGATAACTAAAACTTTTTTTTCCGATCTCAAGTTCCAGTGCGCACATTTTAAATTCTAAATATTTATTCTATTTAACACTGTTGTGCCATTGATTCTTTAATATTTCTTAACCGAAGTGTTAAAAGTGCATATTTCAAACAAGGAATGTACCCCATTCACTGTTCCTTTACTTTCAAGTCCGTGTGCATAAACTGTGTGTAATGTACCATGATCGCTAAAGAATAGAAAATCCCATATCTATTTCGATTTTTATAAAAAGAATTATAATTATACTGAAATACAAACTTGTCGATTTGAATAAATATACTTGGTTACAAGATCAGGCGATACTTGTCAAATGTCTTCTATTGAAATAAGATCAAATTTAAGTATAACTGTTTTGAATCTTTTCAAATGTTTAAGCTTCGTTTTATTGCGCACTTTGTGTTTTACCTTTTACATATTATCCAATTACTGGGGTTGTTATTGCTATCAACTACAGTATAACTACTAAGGTTACTCTACAATTTACACTAATATAATCATTTCCAAAACTTTACGCCAAAAAACTTGCCTAAATAATTTTGTAATTTTTTTTTACAGTAACATTGACTAAGGCGATAGTTGTATTCACATGTTCAAATCTCGTAAATTGGTTTGCAGATAAAAATCAAAACAATAGATGGAAATAACCGGAGGGAATCGTATAGTAATTAAAACAGAGCGAGACCGGTTGACAGGATTAGCCTCTTCCTTACAGGTTCTTTAAAATCCATTATAGCATGTCTTTATAATTTTACCATGTTTACGTATAAAAATAATAATTCAGCATATCTAAAGATTAATGATGAATATAAGATTTGACACTCTAATATTCTACAAAACTCTATTCCAAGTACATCTGTCAAAAACTCATAGTTAATTACTCATTTGTCCTTTTCGTTGAGTTGTAGCAACGTCATTCCAGAAAAAAATATTATATTGACAACGACATGTGAACAAAAAAAAACCCAGACATAACACGTATAAATGCCAAACATAGAGGTACTAGAGAAAATAATGTGCAATTATATTAATCACTATAAGACAGACTGATATATTAGTACGGTGACCAGAGTGAACATTTTAAAAATTTAATCGTCAAAAATGGTATACGGCTGTATCATATATCATTCGAATCGGAAATATATGTACTTTAAAATTAATTTGGTCGTCAAAACTAAAAACGGTGCAGTTTTTCAGAAATCGAGATCAAAGGTCAACCATCATGTTCCATACATAATTGCAATGGATATTAGATAACAACTAAAATACCTTATCGCATATTTTTTTAGCAAAACAGCATGGGTTCTGTTTTTCATTCCATTTTTTACCCAAAAATCTAAAATTATCCTAAAATAACTGTTTCGATAAACATGATAAAGTAAAACACTTTTAAAAAGGGGGGGGGGGGGGTGATTTTTTTACTTAAAAAGAAGTATTTTTTTCGAAACAATCCTTATTACAAGCATCAAAACTATAATTAATGAATATAAAATACGAAAAAAACATGCCTGCTTTAAGATAAATATCTTTTATTACCCTATATAGGTTTAACAATTAAATTGTGTACACTTAGGATACGGTTGGTACACGCTAAATTTACAACAAACTCTATAAACACAGACTGATATGTGGCTTTAAAAAAACTGTTTATATGTTATACAATGCATTACAAGGAACACATGTCAGCGCAGAACATATACACAATTGTAAAAAGAATTTTGGATTACTAGAACTACATTTAACTGTCTGAAAACTTTAGATTGTTGATAAATGATACAATATCAGAAATGCAAATTCAATTTGCAAATCGCACCAAAAGCCTTATATATACTGGCAAATACAATTTAGTTCTCAAACTTCTTCTGTTAGGGCATGTGTATAAACGTTCTTGGCAGGAACATAAGTCGGTACATGCAAGGTTTTGGGCGACACAAAAACACGACTTTTTACATTGTGATTTTTCAATACACAAACAGACGAGGTCATGAAGAAAATCTGCTGACATGTTTTCTTCAAAGTAGACAGGGTGCAAGGAATCTTTGATTGATTTCCATCCGTATTCCAATGGTGAAGGCAGGGGTGGTTTTGCAAGACAAGAAGCATGCCAATTTTGGTCTGAAAAGAGGCACGAAGGATATGCTGTTAATGTCCTGATGGCAGGATGCATATTTCTGCTTTTGGTCGTAAAGTCTTGCCACAAACCGTCTAGAACATGATATGGCAGTCTCTGTGTCGGAGTCTCCTAAATTGTACAGATCACTGAAATCAAATACTGCATCTTTCAATACTTTTTACACTGACTTTTTACCAATTCCAAATAAGGAAGATGTAGTGTCACACCCAGAGAGAGCATGTACGACAGGAAGAACTCTACAAATGATTTCAGGGAGCGAAGAACACAGTTGGTGAATTGGCAAAAACCTTCTGTTATCTTTTAAAGTACCAAAATTTCCCATTTGGAACCAACATTCACTCGTATTGGTCATTTGCTTGAAAAAATGAATACAGAGAACAATGACATCTGTATCAGATGTTTTGATAATAATCCTGCCTTTCTTTCCCATCTCTTTCAATCTTTTGTCTGCATGTAAAGCCTGAAGGATCATGCGGGTGTCTGCGTCTTCCTGAGTACTGAACAATTCAGGACATTCAACGACTTCCTGGTCAGAAATAACTTTAGCAATTTCAGGATCTTCAAATGAACCTGCCATATAATAGGTATGCCCAGGGAGCACTAACATAGGATTGCTTTTACTGAACTTTACCAAGAAGTCACCAAAAAATTTAATGAGAGCCTGCTTGTTTTCTTTAAAAGAAAGAAATTTCTTCCAGTCGGGGACAATTCTTCCTTCAATAACCTGAAACACCTTTGCATGAGCAGTGACTTTGGTACGACGCTCTCTTTCAGCTGACTTAATGTAGTGTTTTACATCATACCGATCAAAAACATCGGCCACTGTGTGAGCTTTTCTAAAACAACTTGCTAAATAATTGCAATAGGCAAGAGCAAGATCTCCAAAGGTTTTATGTTTCTTGGCATCCATGCATTGAACTTTAGCCATACCGTCTCTTATATAAGTTGTCAACGAAGGATTAAAATCTGGCAACGAAAGAACCGGCGAGACATCATATTCAAACTGTTTTACTAGATCTGATTTACACGATTTTCTCATTGTTCCATCTTCACGGAACAAAGAAACCGGGAAAGGCCCAAGTGGAAGTGAGAGAATACTTTCAATAGTTACATCATCTCTGCTATTAGCCAAAACCAGAGCCCGTCTAAAAACAATTTCTGGATTTATATGGCCGGTTATAATTTCGCCAGATTTACACTTAAGGGTTGTCTTAGCGTTCATATGTTCAAATGTTTTCAATTTGGACTTGGTAATAGGACTATAGAAGCTACCGGATCGGTCTAAAGAAAGCGCACTCTTAACAAATTTTCTGCACATATTTTCTCCTTCATCTACTGCAGAAAGCAAACAATCCTGAACTTCTCTAGTAGCATGCATGCCTGTAGAGATATTAATGAGACAAGGAGGGTGGGCATCTATATCAAAGGGATCAGTCATGGTCTGGTTCAAATGAGTTACTATTGCTTGTTCTTCGTCTCGCTTCAAAGCTGTTTGTTTGGTTTCCTCATGCGAATTGTCACTTTTGCATGTAATACCTGTTCTTTCATTCATTTCATTACTAAAGGACGCCAATAAATGACGAGTCAGAGTCCACCTTATAAGAGCAGATTTCTGATTTGTAATTCCAACGATACCACCTGAACCCTTTGAATCTTTTATGATGTTTTTTTCAGTGCCCATATCACTCCAAATACCATTGAACGTGCCTTGCTTTTGTCTGATAGAAAACTCCCCTAGTTTAAAAGCTGATTCGATCTCTGCTGGTAGTTCGAGCATATCAAGAATATATACAGGCATCCATCTAGAGTAATTTGTACGGTTGGTAATGTAAAAATAGGGCAGCATTTTGGATGAAGACATTAAATGTGCCGACCAATTACCTTCTCGTTCTGCTCGTACATTTGACAGCATAATTTGAACGGCAACGAGGAACATATCCCAATATTTGAAAGTAGGTGATGCATCGTGAACCCATTCTTTGAACAGACCAAAAAGAGGCTGTGCATGGTCTTCAAACATCTTTTCCAGTCTAGTTTTAATGTCTGAGGCTAGGTCCATTTGATCACATATACTTGTATGGAACTCTAACAACACATTCCAGAACGCAGATGGTATCTGATCGAAATAATCAAATGCCCTACACCAGTGTATAAATGCTGATATAAAAAGAACTTGAAGGGCTTCAAACACAAGCGTGAACCATTTGACAGCCCTGCTAAACTCTTTACCATTCAACATAAGTTCGGCTGTATTTCCAGCGTACACACCAGAATCTACCAACAAATCGCGAAGACCGCCATCGGCCCAAAGTTTCCCGATAGAGGCTAAGAACACGACAAACTGTGGAAACCACCAAGCCGGAGAATATGGCGATTGGAAATGTCAGGCTTCGACCATTTGACTTGTTGTGCGATTGCATATAGTTGCTGGTCAAATGTTTGAATAACGTAATCCTGTCCAGCATCATTAGACATGTCAAGACATTTCTTCATGGCAGTATACACTGTGGCCATATAATTTGGTTTAGAATCTATAATTGGAGGATATGCTACAACTGTAACATCGGCGCACTTTTTAGACAAAAGACAATTGTACCCTGTCCAAAAAGGAATCTTTTGTTCATTCACTTTTATTTCCATTGGGAAATCTATAACATCCCTTGACAAAAGTCTGGTAAAAACCCATATCTGATCGACATCATTACTCTTAATATAATCACATAATTACAGTTTATCGAAAACATCCGATCGCCGTGGAGGTTCTGACCTACATTTTGGTTTAAGGTAAGGAATGGCATCGGTCAATGATGCTGTTGTATCATCTATAGCTTAATTCGTTCTGAACCATAGCTTTGAACACCAGTTGATTTAATTTGAAATACAGCCCTAGCTAGAGAATGGAAGGTTTTTTTTCCCATCTATTGTCTCGGCGTTTATGTCAATATTATCAGAACCCTCTTGAATCAATCGACCTCCTTCTGAAATGGGACGAATACCTCCTGGGATGTATCGATCGCCACTAATACGACTTATCTCATGGTTTGCAACACTGGTAAGGTATCTCCGCAATTCGGTATAGGTAACGCAAAGCCCATGCGCGTTCAGAATTTCAATAAGGCGCTTCGACCCAAACTCGTGGTAAACTTGAATTGCAAGACCAAGATGAAAAGGTGTAAGGATATTGCGGCTAGTTGCAAAAATACATTCCGTTAAAGCCAAACATTTCCTCACACTTTCTGTTTTGATATTAGAAGGAACAGTGCAAGTGCTATAGGCCTTTTCGTCTGTAATCCAACTTAGTAGTTTAACCAAAGAAGCAGGCATTGCCTGTAAATAACTTTCGAATGATACCTCTGTTGAAATGGGGTAGTTTTATTTAAAAAATTCTGACTTCTTCAATGTCCCTCCGAATTAAACTTGTTACTGAATAAAGGAGTTGGTCATCCGTTTGTTCGCTATACATACATCTCGTTTGTTTTTTCATTTGACCATTTTAACTCAGTTTTTAAATTACTGGCTGCCTTGATCGCATCCCCTAGTGTTATATTGCTACTCATTATCATGTTGGACTTACCCTGACCTTGTTGTGATTGAATAACAACAGAATCACCGTAATGGTTTTCCAAATATCGCTGCAGTTTCCTTGTTGTACAGCTTGTAGGCATATTTTCTGGTAGGTATGAACCAAACTTCTCAATTAAATAGGATAATAGAAATGCTTTTTATTCCTTAATAAATCATCAATTATGCAAGAGATTAATTTGGAAAAAGCAGCTGCATTTATGGATTCACATTCTGAAGTTGAGTTACCAACGACCTCAATATCTTTTTTTAAATACGTTAGATATTTTGTTATGCACTGGTTATGGTAAAAAGCTTGCTCTTTAAAATTGGCTTGACTAATTTTATGCAGCAAGTTTAAATCACCGTTATGGTTTGCAGCGTTTGATATACGACTAACCCTTTCATCCGATTCAATTTTCAAAAGTTTTTTGTCTTGCTTGTAGCTTTTCTTATTACAAAATATACAAGCACTCCAATTGGTAAGAGAAGACATAGATCGAGTTAAGATACTCGTGACTGGACTGGACTCGACTGAACATTCCGCTACTTCATCATCTTGTCTCTTAATAAAAACCGCAATGTTGTGTTCACTTGTATAAGACTTGTTGCAACTTTTATGATAAACCATTTCCAAACTGTCATTCGGTATATCATCGAAAGAATCATATTCACTAATCAATTTCAAGTAAATCTCATCTTTACGCTTACCAGCTGCAGCAAAAAACCGAGATTTACTGTTATGTATAAATAAAACTACGGTTTCATTACTGCTTTTCTGGCAAATTACACTTTTTTCTAATATTAAACTTGGTTTGAGTCGCTTTGCAGTACTTGGGCCAAGTTTCAACGGACTTCTCTGTTGTGCCATCTTTTGGGGTTAGACCAGACCTCAATTTCTAAAAATAGCTTCCAACTAAATAATTTATATTCCTCTTCAAAGAATTTAACCTAATCAACACAACCTCAAAATTGAACAAATAACAAACAAAAATATCTAAGAAACCAAAAACTAAAGTCTTTGACCAAATACAAGTAATATCAAGTGATACTTGCTATATAGTAATCGAGCATATGGTGCGCTTGAAGATCAAAATCAATAAGGTTTATAATATCGGATCACCCGTACCTGACTCGACTTTCCGGAAAATTAAGTAAGATTGTATTTTGATAGTGACTATTTTGAATGCTATTTTACATCTTTTTGTGAAATTTGCTATGATAAAAAATTATGTCACTGAAAAGAGTATTTGCTGAATTTTCATGTTGTATAAATAAGTTCATATTTTAACGATACGTGCGTTCTTGCAAAGTATTGAAAGACGGTGAAGCGACAAAATGTCCAAAGTTTTAGAACTTTATAACTTCATATTTATTTAACAAAAGACTTATAATGTTACTTTTCTTGCTTAATGAATAACATATTATATGTGCTATTTAAATCCTATACGGAATACATATATTTGACAACGATTTAAAAAAAAATTGCCGAAATTACATGCCTCGTAGAGTCCACATTTTATGACATGTTTGCTTACAAAACGGCAAATTAAAAAAAAATGCACCGTACTACTTTTTGACGACCAACCTAAAATTAAAGTAAAATCATTTCTCTAGATGTATATCAATTTTTAGCCGTATACCCTAAAGTGAAATTAAACTCTGTTAATAATCGCCTTTTTACTATTCCGTCACCGTACTATATAGGCAAACATTAACCATGAAACAATATATGATTGACGGTATGTAAAAGTAGAAAGCCACGTCACATGCACGACAGAAACACAGAAGGGCTCACAGACAAAGCACATTAGCAAAAATAATATACATGAACACAGAAACTATCCTGAAAAATAACATAATGACGGGATGTATAACTGGAGTACATAGCAACGTAATACATATTGTATTAAAACAAGTGTTTGATTTTTGGAAGGAGTTACCCTTTATACTTAATTACATACTGAATCAATCATTTGCCCATTCATGAATCAGTTCTTCAAGCGCTATGTCTTCATGTTATTCAGTACGTATATGCATTGATGAGTGTGATGATAAAGGAAAACAAATAAGATTATGTCACAAGGAATACTAATTACATTGTAGTAGGCAAATGGATAGTGGAAATGCATATATGCTTTTAGAATTATCTTCGTTTTTCAAGTACTAAAAGCAACTTAACCAAACAATTGTACACAAAACACAAAATATAAAACTAAATGATGGAGAACACAAACACCACTAATTGATATAGTTAATATAAATGCTCTTGTATTATCGACTGAAATAATAACCTTATTATTTTACAATAAAAGACAGTTTACTTACATGAGTTCAATTCACTTCACAAAAAGACAAATAATCACCGTGACGGTGAAAGTTATTTGTGTTATTGTAAGTAATTGTCTACGATTTAACTTTCCACACATTAATTACAAAAGGATTATACAACTCGTGTGTCTTGTTTAAATACAATAGATTGTCAAGTGTAAATGCATAAGAATGTATACCATAACACAATTAGTCACATTTTGTTTGTTTAAAACTGCACATGAATAACTTTTACTTGACAAAGCTTGATTTATGAAAATTAAAAGGTAACTGTAATGGGGTATTTTCTGGTGAAATACAACGAAAACTAATCTAGGGTTCTGTTCTTTTAATACACAATATTTAAGACCCTACAACATATAATAACAAATAATAAATATTCACATGACAAGACAGTACATATATCATATGGGCAAAGGGGAATAACTACAATTCATATTTATTCCTTTAGATATCTTAATACTGAAATAAGTCCTAAAAGCATTCAAATCTAACTCTTTGGTTAACTTTCCAATACAATATTCATATGTATCTCATAATAATTAATGATTATATACATCTCAAATATTTAACTATATAATATTATGAGCAAGTATATATAATAGAAGGGTACTGGATATGTTTCCCTTTTTTTATATCTTTTTCATTTTAGCCATGGCTTGGTCTTTTTATTTTCGATCTATGAATTTAATTGCCTACTGGTATTTTTCGCCCCTCTTTTTGTGACATGTCTTATAATTGCGTCCCTTGTCAAGTTTCAATACACTCGAAGGGCTGAGTAGCCAAAAAGAGAGCATTCAGCAGTAATTCTTTAATTTCAAACAAAGAAGGTGAGGGCAAAATAAGTTTATTAAAGAGGGAAGAAAGATACCAAACGGAAGTCAAAATCATGGCTAAAAATGAAAAGGACAAACAGACAAACATAGTACACATGACGTATGTAATTAATTGTATAACACATCAACATAATGGTAAATAAATTAAGACAAATATTAAATGTAAGTATTGCATAAATATAAAAGATGAATAAATTGTAATAATACATGTGGTTTTTTAAAATAGTAGCAGCACAAAACTATGTATGAATTCATTGGTATATTGAAATAATAATAAAAAAAAACTGTGATTGAATGAAGTGTCTAAATAATTTGTGTATGTATCAATTTTACAATTTTACATTTCTGAAAGGACACCAAATCCAAAGGCAAAATATACCTCGCCTTTTTGAACACTTCTGTGACAAAATTGCAGTTGAAGCATAAGACAATATTTGTAATTTATCGTTGAACTGTAATCCATGATTAATTACCCATTTGAACAATACGTTAACGAAAACTACATATAAAATCATCCTTTTATCCTTGGTTGTTACAAGACGCGTTAATTGTTGCCAGGGTGCTCTCCTCGAGGTCCGCGCACTTGGTATAAAAAGTCACCGATTCATTTTTAAGTTCGCTCATTTGTTATTTGGACGTTGATGGTTAAACATCTGGAAGAAAATACCAGCATATAACAACTTGAGAATTGAGAAGCTGTAAACCAAGTTTAAGTTGAAAGTTTGTGGTTTTGAAGCAAGCGGTTTTTAAAGTCTTTACGATTGTTGCAAGCTACCGAGTTGTTCCGATACTGTAATATCCCTCGGGAATGGTCGTAGTCCCTCGAACAGATAGCTTGTAATAATCTGGTGACTTAGGTGCTCCGAAGATTAGGTGCTTCAAAACTAGTTGTTTCAGGATCTGGGTGCTTCAGAGACAAGTCATTTCAGGACTATGTGTTTTAGAGACGTGGTGTTTAAGAAACCAAGGATTTTTGAAGCTTGTTCTTAAGTTTAATATAATTGTTTGTCAAATCAGTTGGGACTTCGAAGGTTGTAAGGATCAAGGATAAATTAAGGTTATAGTTTTCAGACTACTTTTTGATACAAAGTTATTTGTGTAAATAGTGTTATTTCTTTATTAAGTGTCAAAGTTTCAAAGTTGGTCTTGTAGTTTTAAAGGAAAGCCTCTAAGTTGAAGATGGTTTTTTTAGCTAAATAAAAGATTGATATTGTAGTATCTCAGATTCTGTGAAAACGGATACAAAATTATAGTTCATAAACCAAACAAGTTAGCAAATTGGTTAGCAGCGGTGGGATCTGAGAAACTTCAGTATTATATATAAATAATCACATTATTTTATTGTCATTATTTTCTATTTGTCCTTGCAAGAAGCAACACATTGTTAGTTTTGTAAATACATTGATTGTCAAGTGCAATTAAAAAAATTAAACACTTGTTTGATTTTTCTTGAGAATATGTCGCGAGCATACAGAGACGATGAAATGTTTCATGACCCTAACAGTGACGACACAACAAATTTGACCAGGGAGTTGAATAAATTAAACAGGGAAATAAGGCGCTTAAGAAATACAAGTTTTGAAAATTCCCCTCAATCAACTCCTAATAGTCCAGCAACACGTCCAACACAATCTGACTCTAGAGTTACTACTGCAAGGATCCCGAAGCCTGACTTGGGTACAGGCAGCAATATACTCCAAAGTAAACATTGAGATAGGGGCTAAGTCAAAGATTATTCCACAGCCTGTTATAACTGATAAATATCTCCCAGCTTTGAAAAACTTAGCATCAGAAGAAAAAAATAGGTGTATATAAGGAAGACAAGTCTTTACATAAAAGCAAACATATCATTAAACCGGCTGCGTATGACTTACAAGGATCATTTATAGATTACATGAACAAGTCTAATTTTGAATGCCTGTTCGAGTATAAATGGTTGGACAGAGACAGAAAGGGGTGGTAATAGTTTGTAAATATTTCACTGTCAATTGTATTTTCATCACCAAGTATTTCTATATGAAATGAACACAATTGTTTTAGGACTGATTGTTTCATACAAAAGAAAGGAATTAAAATGTACGCTCCTCAGTCAGAAATGATAAAAAGATCACTCTTTTTCGTTTTTGTCTTGAGTCTTGATTTTAAAACAAACATTTCCTACAGGGAGGATTTTTAAAAACTATCGTAGCTTACTACTCAGTGAAATACTCTGACATACTGTATTAAATACTGTTTTACAGGTTTTACAGCAATATGATTCTTAAATTAATAACACTGTGAGTCTCAAATTGTTGGGGTTCATAACACAATGCAAGTTTCTGATACTTTTATCCTTCAGATATATTTAACAAGAAAAAATGAAACTGTTCTTAAAATCGGTATTGTAAAGTAACCCATTTTAAAAATTGATAAGGCTTCCATCTTTAAAAAGTTAAAAAACAAAATAATAGTGGAGGATGAATTATCAAAGCATTAAGGTTATAAAGATTCTCGAAATCCGAATCTGGTGTACCTATTAAATATTGACACCTTATGTTTGTGGCATAAAATCGTGGCCACAAGTTAATTGTTTTCTGTTTACTATTACATTTATACAGCGCCTACAAAAATGACAGAAAAATACAAACACTAAATGATAACAAAATCAAAAGAGACATAATTTCACCCTTAACTCAAAAGCATAATAATAAACGACAATTAAAAAAAAAAAAAACATACAAGACTAACAATGGTCACATGTTCTTGGCTTGAAATAGGCTCAAAAATGCTTATACTTAAAATTGTTTTGACACCAATTTTCATATAAATGCAGGGATCAATAAAACCTTTTTATGATATGAAAAAAGATCTCATGTTTCCAGTGCACACATTGAAATCATAAATATTTGGTTTATTTTACACTTTTTTGTAAACCCTTTGTCATTGATTCTTTAATATTTCTTAATCGAAGCGTTATCAGTGCATACATATTTAAAAAAAATAATTTACCCCACTCACTATTCCTTTACTTTAAAGTCTTTGTGCATAAACTGTGTGTAATGTACCATGATGACTATATAATAGAAAATTCAATATCTACTTCGAATTTTTGAAAAGAAATTCAATTATCCTGAAATACAAACATGTCGATTTGACTATTTAATACGTGGTTACAAGATCAGGCGATCAGGTCAAATGAATTCTATTGAAATAAGATCAATTTGAGTTCAACTGTTAAATCTTTTAAAATGTTTAAACTTCGTTTCATTGCGTTCTTTGTGTTTTACCATTCAAATAATATCCAATAAAAGAGGGACGAAAGATACCAAAGGGACAGTCAAACTCATAAATCTAAAACAAACTGACAACGCCATGGCTAAAAATGAAAAAGACAAACAGAAAAACAATAGTACACATGACACAACATAGAAAACTAAAGAATAAACAACACGAACCCCACCAAAAACTAGGGGTGATCTCAGGTGCTCCGGAAGGGTAAGCAGATCCTGCTCCACATGCGGCACCCGTCGTGTTGCTTATGTGATTACAAATCCGGTAAATAGTCTAATTCGGTAGGTCAAATTCATGAAAGGGAAGGGGATTGTAGTTACGACGTGAGGAAAATATCCGATATCATTTGTGAAATGGTTATTCCATAACGGTCAACCAACTCGTGATGGCGTCCGTAAAATTTACGAAGGGATGATTTCAACTTCACCATTTGGAACTCTTGATTTAATAGCTTCCTTGTGAGCAGTAACCCTCTATCAAGAAAATCATGATAGGAAATGCAAGCACGGGAATATCGTATCAATTGAGAGATATATACCCCGTATGCAGGTGCTGCTGGAATGTTGCTACTTAGAAATGAAAAGTTCACAATTGGAAAGCTGAAATCATCTCTTTTGTCGTAAAGTTTTGTCTTCAACCGACCCTCATTGTCAATTTCTAGATGTAAGTCAAGATATGAAGCTGACTTAACTGTATCTGTAGTATCCTTTATCTCCAATTCGATGGGATAGATGCGTTCCACATAGTCACCAAATTTTGAATTGTTTAGTGAAAGAACGTCATCTATATAGCGGAAAGTAGAGTTAAAGGATATTGCTAACTTCTTATCTTTCTTCCTAAGAAGTTCCTGCATGAAGTCAGCCTCATAATAATAAAGAAACAAGTCAGCAAGTAGAGGGGCACAGTTTGTTCCCATTGGTATGCCGACAGTCTGTTGAAAAACACGTCCTCCGAACGTAACAAATATGTTGTCAATCAAGAAATCAAGCATCTTGATAATATCGGTTTCAGAGAATTTTTTGTTTGAATCAGAGTGATTCTTTACAAAGTAGGATTTATCCCTCCCTAAGACAAGATACTTGTATCTACGTTGGCCATTCTTTTTTATGAAGCAAAGTAATACCAACTCTTTTAATTTGTCTTTAAGTTTGGAATGTGGAATACTTGTGTAAAGAGTAGAGAAGTCAAATGTTTTAATACTGTTACAAGATGAAAGAGAGTTAGATTGTATGTACTCTAAAAGATCTTTGGAATTTTTAAGTATCCACATCTAATTCACGCCACCTCTAGAATAGGCAGTTTCACAATAACTTTGAAGCCCGTCTTTGATTGCTGATAAAATGGATGTTAATAATTTAGAAAGAGGTTTTGTGGAGCACTTGGAAGACCCAGCAATATACCGCTGTTTGTAAGGACACTTATGTAGTTTAGGTATCCAATACAGTGATGGAAGATCCAGTTCTTCATCTTTGGTTGAAATACCAAAGGAACAAAGAACAGACCTATGATTATCCAGGATTTCCTCTTTGGTAAGTGTCGTGAGGGTATATGTTGAGTTTCCAAGTGAATTGTCTATACCTAATTCGTTTATCAAGCAATTAATGTAATGACTTTTACAGACAAAAACGATGTTATTTGGGGCTTTGTCTGCGGGGACAACAACATATTTATCATGGAGGTCGGATAGGTGTTTAGCAACATTTGGGTCTTTAAAAATTGACGTAGCATGGGCATTGATGGACCCATTCAGTTTCTTAATTCTGATTTGTATTAAGGACCTCACTGCCTTTATCCATTCGGATAGAGTGTCTACGTCTTCCTTCTCGCGCTTAGCCCATTGCCTGGCATAATCCTCGACTGAATCCATCAAAATTTTAAAGTTGTATTTCCAATTGATGGATTTAGGCTCACGATATTTCGGACCTTTCGATAACACGTTTCGTAGAGAAGTGTTATTAACAATGTTAAGGTCACCGGTAATAACGTGGCCAGCGGGATTATATGTGAATTGGGAACTAGCACAAGTGCAATCAGGAGGTTTAGACTTGAAGTCGTCAATATCGAGATCCTGCAAAACGCGTTTGTAATTGAAAATTTTAGTTGCAATAGGTTTGGTATAGGTATAAGAAATTATTGGTACAGACTGGTCTTTAAAATAAGGAGGTATTTTCGATTGAACTAATTTATGATGAAGGATATTGCCAAGGTTGACGCCATCGAGACCTTTGTTGGCAAAGGAAAGATTTAGAAAATATCTTTTCTCTTTTTCATCTTTTCCAATGCGAACTGGCTTGAAAAGTCTGTGACTTGCAATATCCGAAATTATAGCTTGAAGTTTGTATTGGTTTGAATGAGGGTTTGTAACAGTGGATTCCAAACATAAATTGAACAGAGAATGAAGTTTTGAAAGGGGTAATGAATAAAGTTTCGTGCGAATGTGATGAATACCTAACGGTTTTTGTATGAATGGCAGCAAGTCATTAATAGAGACATCATGCAGAGAGGGTGATGTATAATGACGATGACCATGACTGCGTCTACGTCGAGGAGTCGAGTTGAAAATATTCATCACATTCACCGAGTTACACGAAGGACTAGATAGAATACCTATACCATCAATTTTGTCATTGCAGCCATACGGTGTTGCAGTTCCCAATTGTCTAATCCAGTAGTCTTCTTTTTGTCTACGGAGAGTCGTTGAAAGATTAGGATTGTTAGAGCTATGGTATATCTTTTCGATAATGCGAACTGTCATAGAAACGATGGAATGATCGGGCTGATTGAAATGCTGGTATAGAATGTCGTTAGCATTGAGGTTAATGTCTGATCTATGACCGCACATCCGTTTGTTTAGCCTTCCTTTCGTTTCACCGACGTATACCAATCCGCAAAGGTTGCACTCTAATCCATAGACGACATTTATCGATTTACAATTCAGATCATCGTAACTTCTGGTAAAATATGACTTCTTGGTCAAATTGCTAGTGAATTCAGCATCTGTAATTAAAATAGCACAAGTTTTGCAGCCTTTGGTCTCACATTTTGAAATGCGACAGTGTTGTACTGTGTCATCAAAAACCAAAATGTCTTTAAGGAGAACTGAACATGGCTGTATATGTGTAATGTTGCTGTTTTCACTAGGACGATGATCTGAATGAGTCGTGTTTGGGATATTTGTCATGTCTGGTGATGAGGGGACACCTGCCGTATCAGACGACACCGTGTCCATGGTGACGTCTGTTTCGGACCTTTTTATACTGGGCGACGTCCGAGCCAGTTTCCTGTTAGTTCTTCGTAAGTTCATGCAATTGTAGTTTTGCTACTGGGCGGATGATGTCCTCGGGGACAAAATGTCCACCAGCAGAGACATCGACCCAGTGGTAATAAAAGAGGGACGAAAGATACCAAAGGGACAGTCAAACTCATAAATCTAAAACAAACTGACAACGCCATGGCTAAAAATGAAAAAGACAAACAGAAAAACAATAGTACACATGACACAACATAGAAAACTAAAGAATAAACAACACGAACCCCACCAAAAACTAGGGGTGATCTCAGGTGCTCCGGAAGGGTAAGCAGATCCTGCTCCACATGCGGCACCCGTCGTGTTGCTTATGTGATTACAAATCCGGTAAATAGTCTAATTCGGTAGGTCAAATTCATGAAAGGGAAGGGGATTGTAGTTACGACGTGAGGAAAATATCCGATATCATTTGTGAAATGGTTATTCCATAACGGTCAACCAACTCGTGATGGCGTCCGTAAAATTTACGAAGGGATGATTTCAACTTCACCATTTGGAACTCTTGATTTAATAGCTTCCTTGTGAGCAGTAACCCTCTATCAAGAAAATCATGATAGGAAATGCAAGCACGGGAATATCGTATCAATTGAGAGATATATACCCCGTATGCAGGTGCTGCTGGAATGTTGCTACTTAGAAATGGAAAGTTCACAATTGGAAAGCTGAAATCATCTCTTTTGTCGTAAAGTTTTGTCTTCAACCGACCCTCATTGTCAATTTCTAGATGTAAGTCAAGATATGAAGCTGACTTAACTGTATCTGTAGTATCCTTTATCTCCAATTCGATGGGATAGATGCGTTCCACATAGTCACCAAATTTTGAATTGTTTAGTGAAAGAACGTCATCTATATAGCGGAAAGTAGAGTTAAAGGATATTGCTAACTTCTTATCTTTCTTCCTAAGAAGTTCCTGCATGAAGTCAGCCTCATAATAATAAAGAAACAAGTCAGCAAGTAGAGGGGCACAGTTTGTTCCCATTGGTATGCCGACAGTCTGTTGAAAAACACGTCCTCCGAACGTAACAAATATGTTGTCAATCAAGAAATCAAGCATCTTGATAATATCGGTTTCAGAGAATTTTTTGTTTGAATCAGAGTGATTCTTTACAAAGTAGGATTTATCCCTCCCTAAGACAAGATACTTGTATCTACGTTGGCCATTCTTTTTTATGAAGCAAAGTAATACCAACTCTTTTAATTTGTCTTTAAGTTTGGAATGTGGAATACTTGTGTAAAGAGTAGAGAAGTCAAATGTTTTAATACTGTTACAAGATGAAAGAGAGTTAGATTGTATGTACTCTAAAAGATCTTTGGAATTTTATACTGGGGTTGTTATTTATAAAAACAACAGTAAAAGTACTAAAGTAATTATACAATTATCACAAATTTTAATATTTCTTAAACTATACACCAAAACACTTGACCAAATAATTTGTCATTTTTTTTTTAATTATCATAAAGGCGTTAGTAGTAAACCAATGTTCAAATTCGTAAATATGTATGCATATGTACATCAAAACAGCAGAAAAAACCGGTGGAAATCATATATAACGTCTACGTGTTATTGTTGTTTAGTATATGTATTGATTAGTTTGACAATAAGGGAAAGAAATATAATTATAACATATGAAATACAATAAAAAAATCAGTTATTTATACATGTTATAGAAATCCAATGTCACTTAATCACTTGTACCAACCAATGTACTTATATAGTAAGAAAGAAGGTAAATGTCTAGTAGACATGCATATTTGCTTATTTACTTTTTTTCTAGTAAAAAAATCCTAAACCAAACAAATTGTTCACAAAAAAAACAAAATATAAAACTGAAGTATGGTGATTACGAACTACACCAATAACTGCGGATTTTCATTGGTGAAGAGGATAATTATTGTATCAACTTTTTTTACCAACTAGTCGTGTTGATTATGTAAGTACAAACCTGATAATAAGTTAATTGTGAGAACATATCATAACAATGGGAAACTGTTTTAGGAAGCTGATTGGTATTCCTTGTAGTTGATATATATGCTCTCGTAATAGCGACTAAAATAATAAACTTATAATATAACAATAAAAGAATGTTTACTTACTGGAGTTCTGCTATGGTTGTAAATTTTTAATTTACTTCACAGAAAGACAGATAATGATCACGAGGAAGTTTTTGGCGTTGTTATATTCAATACATATAATTTTTTTACGATTTAATATTCCATAAACAAATTACAAAAAGGATTACAAACTTTTGTGTCTTGTTTAAATACAATATATTGTCAAGGGTAAATGCGTTAGAATGTAAACTATAACACTATTAGTCACATTTTGATTGTTCTTAAACTGCACATGAATAACTTTTACTTATTTACTTGACAGAGCTTGATTTGTGAAAAAAATAAAAAGTAACACTTTGAATGAACTGTGACCTGCATATTGTTGTTCATCATACTTTAAAACATATTTAATGTATTAAAAAAGCGTACTGAGATAAAAGCTTTAAATAGTACCCTAGTGATACACTAATGGCGTATTATATAATGTGATTCAAAGGGAGAGGTGTACGTTTTGGTAGGATGTTTTAACCAACAAAGTCTGTAACATTTATCTTGACTAATCTTTTACCAAATTCATTTATCAAATTCTAGGTATATCTTCCAATTAACATCATCAATAAAAAATCATAGTTCAATTGCTACATGAACATTCGAGTATGACATCATCAATATGATATATCAGTTTACGGTAAAAAGTGTTAAATGCTTTAATGGTTCCATTGTAATTGCCGCATGTTAACAGATATACGTGTTGTGCCTCCTCATAACTTTTTGGAATGTTTTATTTATGAGCAAAAATAAATTTCAAATTATTATCCTTGTTGTAATGAATAGTGAACGGTTGGATTTTGTTACACCTAATGTCATATTATATGGGGTTATAGCTTTCAAATGCCGAAATGCAATGCAAAAAAATTAAGGCCAGTGCATTTTCACCTATAGTCATATTGTGTGCTCAATCAGTTTTCAACACTTCATGTGTGGTATCCCAAGGACATTGTTACCTCAGGAATATATTTTTAAGCTTTTTTTGGCAAAACGTTTAAGAATTGATGCTTTTAAACTGCGTAATTTGTTTGGCCTTTATAATTTTTGTTTTATTCGAGCATAAGTGACTAGTCTTTTGTAGACGAAACGCAAATCTGGCCCAAGTGCTCTTTGTCATTTTTTTTGTGGCATGTCTTAAAATTCCGTCCCAAATCAAGTTTGAATACCCTCGAAGGTATATTTAATTTCAAACAAAAAAGGTGTGGGCAAAATAAAATTATTAAAGCGGAACGAAAGATACCAGAGGGACAGTCAAACTCATAAATCGAAAATAAATTGACAACGCCATGGCTAAAAATGGAAAGGACAAACATACAAACAATAGTACACATGACGTATGTATGTAATTGTACAATACTTTAACATAATGGTAAATGAATTAAGACAAATACTAAATGTTAAAACTGTGATTCTCTAAAATAGCAGTAGGGAAATAATGTGTAAAAAGTCATCGGTATATTAAAATTAAAAAAAAATGTGATGGAATGAAGGGTCTAAATAATGTTTGTGTGTATCAGTTTTACAATCCTCTTGTTTCTGAATTATATCTGAAAGGACGCCAAATCCAAATGCATAATATGCCCCGCCGTTTTAAACACTTTAACCAGAGTTCTTAGAACTGGCATATACACTGTTTTAATCTTGTTAGAAACCCATTATACTTAAGGGGCACCGACTTTAACTTGTAGGAAAACCCAACATCTGCTCCAGTCCTTTACTTGTTATGCCTATATACAAGATATAATAGGGATTGTTGATATATATTGGATTCAAAACACAAACAGTGGCCGGGAAGATAACAAGTTATAAACGTTACCTTGACATGAAGTCTGCCAAAAAATGGTATTTCCCAGGAACATGGATGACTGTTATATATATAATGTTGTAGAACATCAAAACAAACCACATAGAAAAAACCTTAAAATGTTCCTGCATGAAGAACATTTATATAGCAGGTTACAATGATAATATTCTCTCAGAATACAACAACTCTTTGTTTTTTACAATCTTGTTTCCGTGCTAGCAGCAACATTCGATCAAGGAAATATTAATATGAAATGCAAGTTTTGTATTATTTAAAACGTTGACTTCAAGACCTCAAAAACTTTAACAGAAAGGCATAAGATACTAAAGGGACATGCAAACTCGTAAGTCGAAAATTAACTAACAACGTCATGCTTAAAAAATAAAAAGACAAACAAACAAACAATTTTAATCAAAATACACCATAGGAAGACTATAGACTTCCATGTAAGCAATAAGAGCCCATCGAAAATTTTCGGGTGATATCAGGAGCTCTGGAAGGATAAGCGCATTATACTCCAAATGTGGCACCCGTTCTAACTTTTCTAAAAGTCATTATCAACATATCACCATTGCTCAAAATGTTTAAGACCATGTTAAAAGTCCAGTTTTGATACAATTATTATCGTAACTCATAAGACTTATACATAGTTATATCAGACAAATGGTAAAAGCAATCTTCCAAGCTGCCATCCTTATTCAAAAAATATTGTGCGAACATACAATAATCCACGATGTCACTATTATATATTCAACAAAAAGGACACTATCTGCCAAGATTTAAAAATATTTAATCAACTACTGATGACACTGAAATGATCCTTTTTGAAAATCAAGTATTGAACTTGATCTAGACGGTGTCATATTTGGTTGATTACCTCTTTGTACACATATAACAACACATATTTGCAAATATGTTGGCCACGAGCATCACTGAAAAAGACATGTATTATCGAAATGCGCATCTGTTGCAAGAACATTGGATCCGTTAATTTTATTTTATTACTATCTAATTTATTTTATTACCCAAAATGACAAAATCACCAACAATAACACTATCTGAATCGTTGTATATAACAAACAAACAAAACCACACATTTGAATATACCCTCTTTACAAATTATACAATCAACCAAAGATGATACTACTTTTGATTAATTTTCAAGGGTGCATTCAGGATTTGCAGAAATGGCTGCGGAGCGTAATTACCCGAAATATTTGCAGTAGTGCAGAGCGACGGGTAGACTTTTGTTTTTACTATTAATTAAAAACAACAACAACTTTTTAAATCAAAACAAATCTCATCTCCCGTTAACCACAACTTGTGTGTGTCTACCTTCACCACTTATGCGGAAAGATTTAAACATTTAACACCAACAATTTAAATGTCGATCTTTAAGAATCTGTACCTTAAAATAAACACAAATGTAAAAAACGTTAAAAGTAAACCCATAGGTTTAAATAAAAACTGTAGAATAATCTTTTGAGGGTAAGGTGATAAGTTGTGTCGGTTTTAAATTTGTTAAAAAGAAAATCGAAACGGTAAAGGTAACACTGTGCTTTAGTGACGATACGATATATATGTGTTCAATAAAATCCATACGGGATGAGATCGAGTAGCGACGCTTGAACACTATATACAATTTGCTGACCCCATATTTATTGTATTTAGTCACAAGCACGGTATCTTGATGATTCGTTATAACTCCGATTCGTACCAACCAATTCGTCCCAATTTTTGGAAGAAAAGTATTTAACAATATTAACTAATTAAATAGACTGATCAATCTAATTTTTAATACTGAACATATCAGTCAGTGGTTGTCGTTTGTGTATGTGTTCCACAATTAGTTTTCGTTTAAATTTGTATACAACTAAGTCCGTAAGTTTTCTCGTTTAAATTGTTTTACATTGTCATATCGGGGCTTTTTATAGCTGACTATAGGGTATGATATTTGCTCATTAATGGCGGCCATTGTGGTGATTATTGTCAACGTGTATATGCCCCTAACTTTTAACAGTGTATACGAGTACTTATTGTCTTATCCTTAATCACCCCTACAGTTAATTTAGGATAACCACAGAATACAATATGATCAAAATGCATATATATTTTCTTTCGTATGCAACCGGATGCGATGTACTAAGATTTGGTGTTATTACACCTTTACGAAAACTGTCACCAGAGTATTTAGAACTGTCGTATCCAAGAGATTTTAAAGACTGTTTTAATCTGGTTAGAAACCCTTTATACAGGAGCATATTTCTATTGACACAGAAACAGCACACCCTCCAATTTAATCTTTCCAGGAGCATGTCTCTATTGATACAGAATAATGAAACCCCTCTGATGGATAAAGAAATGCTAACGCTCAAAATAAATTTCGATTATCAAGGCCAAGACCATGTGTAAATTTCCAACAAATATATGGCCTCCATGAACTATTTCTTAATCAGCACATGGATTACACTAAACGAAACCATTCTTTTAATAAATGTTTGTGTTATTTGTTTTCTTCTTTAATACCGGCACCTTTAATAAGTTATTCAATGCATTTGTTTTTGTTCATTATTGAAAGTTACATTTACCTATTATAGTTTTAAACATACATTGTTTTTCAGGGGAAAATTCAGAATTCGAGAAGAATCAGGTTGAAAAAATTAACTCCAAATGCTATAAATATTGCTTAGCGAAGGATGGATATTTATGAAAGATCTGAAATTGATAGGATAACGGTATCTTCTTTCTCAACGACTGCACATGTGTGCCATTAGGATTATGTAGGTTATTTGTCACTTTAGCAAGGTTCGGCAAGCCACAAAACCAGGTAAAACCAACCATTTTGTTCTTAAAATATCCTGTTCCAACTCAGGAAATGTTGTTTCGTGGTTTGCCTCTTTGTTTTAGTTTGCAACCCGGATTTGTTTTATTTCAATTAATGTGTTACTTTAGAACAGCTGTATACATACTGTTATCTTTATTTTGCAATCAAACGGCATCGTTTTTTTTTATAGTTATAAAAACATTAATACATTAAAAGAAGTTAACAAAAACAAACACTAAATAATTTTATTCTGATTATATTGCTGCTATAAATTGTTAACACAAAACTAATCTGAATTACAATTCATACACCATTTCATTTATACCTTTACCATGTTTACAAAAAAGTAACAATCAGTATATATATATTTACTTCAATTGATAATTACATATCTCTTTATAATATTAAACTTTCAGACGCCATTGAATTTTTATTAATCACAATGTTTATAATTGAGTGTTTGAAAAATGTACAACTAATTTAATTTTAACCTTTAAAGTTTACATCAATTTTGATCGTATGACAATTCTATATACTAATTACTGTGGATTTATTTATTTTCGTGGATGAAGGAAAACTTGGATGTTCGTGAACATTTTTTAAAATGTCGTTGTTTTGCCGAAGTCTTTACAAAACTTTGGAAAATTTGTCATTAGTTAAACATTTAATTAAATTAGTGTTCATCTTTCCCTACAACATCCACGTAAATTGGTATCCAACGAATAATAATAAATTAAATAATAAAATTAATAAAGACTACAAATATATAGCGGAAAACTATCGTTAAGTGAGAAAACAATGACATAATTTGAAAGTTAGGGTAGAAGTGATGATTTTTACTTACATTTAATGGTGTACTTATGATAAGTGTTAATTGTTCACAAAACATTTCATAGAATATTCAATGAATGGCTATTATCTATTTTGAATTTATTGAACCATAAAACTAACTTTAAACTCTTCACATTGAATAAGCGGATTATGTGAAATGTGAAGAGTCAAAAATTAGTTTTATGGTTCAATAAAATCAAAATAAATTATAGCCATTCATTATCAATAAATTTGTATTAAAATAAGGCTCAAAGAACTTTTTATATTATTTATATTAACAATAACAAACGTACACACATGTTGGCGTATGAATACACAACGTCAGAGTGGATGTGTCACCATCAAAATTGATAACATTGAAAATAAAACTAATAATTTAAACCAATCAGAAGACAGTCAATACACCAAATGTATTTACATTTAACAAACGTTCACAAAACAAAACCATAAATTTCCAGCAAAAAAGTACGTAGAGTGGTACAGTTGTACTCATTAGTATCAACACACTGATGGGACTACGTATCGACTATGTCTCTTCCGTTTTTTGTGAAAAATACAGAACAAAATAATGTTAGGTGAAGTTATTGGGTATGTGTCTTGTAAACCTGCTTCCATTAGAAATAAACAGAAGTATCAGTAATGTGTTTGAATGAATAGCAATAGATATTGAACACAAACATAAGTAATGGGATGAATTGCAGTAGATATCAAACAGAGACAGAAGTAATGGGATGAATAGCAGTATATATCAAACAGATAAGTTGATACATGACAGGAGTAATGTGATGAATTGTAGTAGATATTTAAAAGAAACCAATATAATGAAATGAATAGCAGTAGATATAAAACAGAGACATTATTTAAATGATGAATAACAGTAGATTTCAAACAGAGACAGAACTAATAGAATGTATATCATGAGATGTTAAACAGAAACATACGTATTTGAACGAATCGCGATAAATAACAAACAAAACATCAAAAAACGAGATTATTAGGAAACCAACCTTTCCACTGTCAAAGCAGACAATTTAAACTGGAAGTTGATCTGCTCTTTTCTTGTGTTCTGTCAAGATGGATACTATAGATGTATGTTCATTATCTATTGCAATGCCTAAAGGGGATTTTCCATCTAGTCTACAAATCTGTGTATCTGCTCCTTTATCTAACAATACATGTATACTAGCCTCATGTCCTACTTCACACGCATAAAATAATGGTGTTATTCCATCTTCTTTTGTCAAGTTGATGTTAGCATTGTGGTTAAGAAGGCAACAGACTATATCTATCCTTCCCATAAAACAGCCAATGTGTAATGGAAAACAATCAGCCTCCATATCAAAAACATAATCTACTGATTGTTTACTGACATAATCTGCTACATAGGACAATGCATTATTTATGAGGTAATCAAAACATTTCTTTTTTACTTGTTCTAATGTTAGAACCGGGTTGTCTATAATTGTATCTGTTTGAAACTGTTTACTATACGAACATATATTACAGTCAGCATCGTTCTCCAGCAGTAACTTTGTTATCTTTAGGTTTCCATGAAATGCACTGTAAAGTAAAGCATTATGTCCATTATTTGTCTGGGCATTAACGTCTGGTTTATGTTTCATTAATGGCTGGACAAGACTCGGACTGTTACTGATACTGATGTTATTATAAACATATGACGTACTAAGTGATGTATTGTCACATGGATCAGGGTTCCTTTCTAGGAGTAATCTAACTATATCGGTATGTCCATTATAACTTGCCTTTATCAGAGGACTGTAGCCATCCTTGTCACATAGATTAACATCAGGATTCCTCTCTAACAGTAACTTTACTATATCAGTATGTCCATTCTTACTTGCCTGTAACAGAGGACTCAATCCATCCTTGTCACATAGATTAACATCAGGATTCTTCTCTAACAGTAACTTCACTATATCAGTATGTCCTTGCTGACTAGCCTGTAACAGAGGACTCAATCCATCCTTGTTACATAGACTAACATCAGGATTCCTCTCTAACACTAACTTTACAATATCAGTATGTCCGTTAGAACTTGCCATTAACAGAGGACTACTGTTTTCAAAGTTACAAGGATTTACATTAGCATTCTCATCTAATAGTAACTTCACTATGTCAGTACGTCCAGTTGCACTTGCAAGGAGTATTCCACTTTCTTCATAATCTGTACATTGATCCACATCAACATCATTACGTAACATCCACTGTACCATATCAGTATAACCATGATGACAATTCCAAGTCAGTGGAGTAGAACCTGAACCATAGCTCCCAAGTAGAATCACTGTATCTTTGGTGTTGGTTAATTGAACCTGCTGTAATTGATCAAGTTGTTGCAAGTATTGTATTAACTGTTGTCTAAATGATGACACTTTCATATTATTGTTACTAAACACAACTGCCACCTTTCCGGCTAACCAGTCCTTGATAAACCTTTGTAAATACGATTCTAAATAATCATCTGGTATTTCAATAATGAAATCTATGTTACTTGTCTTGTCATCAGATTTCTGCCAAATAAAACGTTGATGTAATAAATTACTATTACCATGGTCTATTAAACATTCTATCATTTGTTGACCAAAGTAATAGGCAATGAAGTCAAATAGTTTATCATGTATTGTTCTGTAAATACCATCCTGTTTACAGACAAATGTCCCAACTAGAGTGTCAAGTTCTTTCTTTAGAGTTATTTTTGGTATGCTGTTGATTCCAAAAGTCTCACATGTGTCTGTTATTATCTTTGTTTGATCATTTGTAATTCTACCCTGGAACCATTTCTCCCCAAGCTGATTGTTGAAAAGGACTAATAAAGATAGACTGCATATTTGCACTTCACTCCCATGCCTTCTTAAATTGTCTAGTTCATTTTTATAGACAATATATGGATTTTTGAAAAATTCATTTACATTTCCATGTTTTCCCTCATTATATAAAGAGCACAACAGTGGAAAGAAATCACTATTTTGTGACAATTTATCAATATCGACCTCGCTTGAACCAATATATTTTTTGGCTATAATATTTTTTTCGACAGATGTCAGACATAACTTGTCGGATATCAAGTTACATTCACAGGATTTAAAAGGTTCTAAAATATTAAACTTATCATCTTTATAGACTTGTAACCTACATGATACAATAATCTTACAACATTTGTCTGCTATAATTGTTTCAATCACTGGTAAATGTTGTGTCCAGTTCTCTATCTGTTGTTGGTTCACAGTGAAATTTCCACAAATGTCATCTACAATGAAAACTGTCTGTTCGCCAGGTTGATAATAATTTCTGATATCAACCGGTTGTCTCACGGGTACTATTTTGTATCCTGCTTTCTGTAAAACTAGTGCTGTGTGTCTTGCAATAAATGATTTTCCAGCTCCTGAAGGGGCAGTTAAAGTCAAACAACTTGTTTCCTCTAACTTTTTCATGACATAAGCACTAGCTCTCGTAGACACAAAAATTGTATCCGTCTTTTCCCAGTATTCTATTTGTCTTTTAAATTGATCTGAAAAAATAAAAGCATGACTGATTAGTCTTATGTAGACTAAACGCGCGTCTGGCGTATTCAAAACAATCCTATTTCCTTTGTTTACTATTTGCAGCTTTTGGTCGATGACACTGCTCGTGGACGTTTCGTACCCGTGGGTATCACCAGCCGATTAGTCAGCACTTCGGTGTTGACATGAATATCAATTATATTGGTATTTTTTATAAATTTCTTGTTATACAACTTTACATTTTTCGAAAAACTAAGGGTTTTCTTATCCCAGGAATAGATTACCTAAGCCGTATTTGGCACAATTTTTTTTAAAATTTTGGATCTTCAATGCTCTTCAACTTTGTACTTGTTTGGCGTTACAACTTTTTTGATATGAGCGTCACTGATG
Organism: Mytilus galloprovincialis; assembly: GCA_037788925.1. Taxonomy (NCBI): domain Eukaryota; kingdom Metazoa; phylum Mollusca; class Bivalvia; order Mytilida; family Mytilidae; genus Mytilus; species Mytilus galloprovincialis. Next base: position 84,128,040 of record CM075338.1, read on the forward strand.
AGTCTTATGTAGACAAAATACGCGTCTGGCGTATGAAATTATAATCCTAGTACCATTGATGACTAATTATTGAAATTTTAGATTTAAAATTATATGATTTATGCATTTTATTCAAAACAGACCAAAAATAGTAGATTATTCATAAATGTGTCACATTTTGTTATATCATGATAACTTCTACCTTACTAAACATCATCCGTTTAACTTGTTATTGAAGGCTAGATGGTGTCATATAATTGTTTATGTACTTATCCTTTGTTGGGTCAATGTCGCGTATTATCATACTATTTTTATCATATGTATTGAAAATATCCCCTGAAAAGACAAAAATGACCAAACAAATTAGCATTTAATTTACATTCTCTTCACATACTGAACTTTGACAGAGACTGTTTATGTCATCAATTTGTTTTGAAACATGTTCAACAGATCATCATAAAAAAGAAGCATTGAAAACTATATGAGAATTTAAGAAAAAAAAAAAAAACATTTACCGTCAAATTATATTCAATCATATTTGTTATTTGTCAAAAAGCATACAATACCTTTAATGTTTGATGGTATTGGGTCTTTTAAACTTTCTCTGACTTCTATGTGTTCAGCCTGTAAAGTATTTTGGGACGTTTTTAATGTACTGTATGAAGATTGTAACTCTCTAAGATTTTCTGTCACTTTTGCGTGTTCGGTTCCCAAAATGTCTATTGTTTTTCTCAGTTCTTTCATCTCTTTGAGTGATTGTTTGATTTCCAATACAATTTCATGATTCGACTGATCTAAGATTTTTTCCTTCAACTCTTTACACTCTTGATACATTGTTTCACCTCCCAATCGTCCAACAGCCTGGAAATTAAATTATTTATTAAATAAACCAATGTATAATATTTTGAACTATTTATTAATAAACATGTGTTGTTCTATCATGCCTACCAACGTTTATCACGATAACCAATTCCAATACATCTAAGTCTTGCTTATAAATAAAAATGGCTAGTAGAATGTAAAGTTAGGGAACTGAGTTACACCATAAAGTGTTCACCTGTTTTAACCTTTGTTTATGGTGTTGTAATGCAATAGACCAATCAATGACTGTTGTACCTCTACGTGGTGTATGCTCTTTTCCTTGTACTTATATTGAAATACGAACCATCATGTGCATACATTATTTGTTTTAAAGTTCAACAATTTAGTTCATACACAATGTTGGTTAATTTAACATTAAGTTTTATGTTGTCTTTGTAAAACATTAAAGTAGAATAACTTTTATTTTTAAAAGTACTTTCATAGACTTTAACAACAATAAATAATCAATCTCATCAATAAAATAATGTCATCCGTTCTAGACATTTATCCGCTATAGCCTTCTGGATTAAAATATCTACGGAATTGTAAACTGTTCAGCTGTTACGTTTTAACAACGGATTTTAAATATAACGGTCAGCATTGAAATCTCATGCAACTTCATTGAAATATCACACGTTATAGTAATTTTATAACAAATGCATAATTTCAGCTTTCAATCTTAGCTTTCATGCAGCCTTTAATCCACTTTGAATATGAAGAGTTAAAGTGGAAGTAAAAGTGTTAATATCAATATACGTTATTAATTATTTCAAACATCATTAGATCCATCCGAATCGTCATTTCAGGATATTGTTAGACCTTGTTTCAAGTTGTGATGTTAGTGGAAAAAACATTAAAGTTCTTATATTCATGTTTAATGCTGATAATTCTAAGACTAAGTTGATAATTCCAAGAATAAAGTTACCAATTCCAAAATTTAATTCAAAATTTCCAACATTAAATTTAGATATTTCTAAGATTAAAATTAATCCTTCCAAAATAAAAGTTCATATCTTCAAGATAAAAGTTCATATTTTCAAGATAAAAGTTAGAGTTTCCAAAATAGAAATTGGAATTTCCAAGAATAGTGTTAATATTAAAGAAACATATCAGTACTTTATCGATGTAAAAAAGTAATAAATCGATATAGATCAAACAAATCGGTAACAACAAAAACAAACGCCAATATACCTAACTTTGTACAGGACATTTTAAGAAAAAAATACTTGAACCTGATTATATGGCTACTAAAAGCTTGCATGGATATGACAATGTAATTTTTTTTTAAAACTACCGCTACCTTCATTTATTTTGATTAGCAAAACACTTATTAATTGAACATGTTAAAAGTAAAATCACAAAAATACTGAACTTAGAGGAAAATCAATTCGGAAAATCCATCATCACATGGCAAAATCAAATAACAAAACACAGAAAAAACGAATGGACAGGAACTGTCATATTCCTGACTTGGTATAGGCATTTTTTAGTTTGTAAATGAACTCGACTATAGCAAAATTACAGCAACTTCAGGACAGGGATAGACCTTAATCTACTAATTGAGTTTAAGTACGTCACATTTGATTTAACGTTTGTTTTTGTTTTTTAAGTATGAGTTAAAAAGAAGTAGATTGTTCTAGAAATTGACTGGTAAGAGCTAAACACTCAAAAATTGATTGTCTCCTGAAAATCTAAAGTAGGAAAATCAAATCTACCTTGTCAGTTTTGATCATTGTAGCATTACAACTTACATTTGATATATCTGTCCATGCTGTATGGAAATAGGCAGTGTCTATTGTATTGTATTACTATCATGATGAGCTAGTTTATTCCTATAATATTTTATTCTGGCTAAATCAGATCCTGGAGTTGTTTCCCCTGGTAGTGGTAGACTGTCAAATCCATTGACTGGTGGACTGATAGAGGTCAAGTTTCTGATTAAACAGATCATCAACGTTACATCGAATGTTTTTGAATCCGGAATCCCTGTGAAATCATGAGACATATATTACTTATAGTCGTTATGTCAGAGTAAAATTTGTTATGAATATTACAATATGTAGTTTAAAAATCGACAGATATTATGTTATTTTAAAAGATACAAAAAAATGTGTATTGAAAGCTAACTTATAAAATTGTGTATTAAAAGCTACATTCATAATAGGTAAGGGCTGTTTAAATCAAGATGACAAACACTTTTGCCGGCTATTTTAAACGTGCAAGGTATGTAATCTGCTTGTCAAATCAAAGGTTTGGGGCTTTTACATGCGTCATTTCCCGCTAAGGTAAAATACAAATACAAATGCTATGTGTTCCTTTTTTGAAATGTCATGATACAAAATGATACAGTTCCAGCAGTAAGGCATGGTAAGAGGACCAAAAAAGAAAATTTTTAACCGTTTTGCCAATAAAACAACAATTTGTCAAAATAGACAAAATGATTGTACAAACTATGACATGAAAATAGGCATAATGTGTGTTAAGAATATTCGATTGGGACTGATTTTCGAAATTTCTCCTTAGTATCTTAAACATGCGCTAAAGAGTCCCTTATATAGGGAAAGACATGAGGACGGACACACAAACGATTGCAACATATAAAAAAAATGTTTCCTTTTATATCTAGGCAATAGAGGAGTGATCATGACTAATCGTTACATACTGTTTGTAAAAGGTAATTTGTAATAAAAGAATTATTGAAGTCAATCATTAACATGATTATTCAGAAATGTATTTATTTTAGCCAACAAGAACAACACAAATTTGGAATCTGATGTTTATAAAATCTAAATTTAAATGTCTACCGTAACATAAAGACGTACCATTTCTTGGAATCAAAAGATTCCATTGAGCCTGATTAATGATTCTTTTTAATTTCAAGTCCCAAAGAGTGTTGTAGTTTGTATTCAGTGTTGATGGTAGATACGTAGGTGGAAATTCTCTGTCAAAATAAGTACGGACTGCTCTAGGTGTCACTCCTTTCAATAACAATGCTAGACGGACATAATTTTCTTCTTCTTCAGAAAGGGGTGCCATGGCTACAGAAAGTTGGCTTATGGCCAAGAAAAACCTATATCATCAGGTCCATTATTACTTATTGGGCCATGTCTTCCTGAAAAAATAAAGATGACACTTTACAAAAAAAAGATATATCTAGATTTTTATTATTTAAGTTAAAACCTTCAATAGACTAGAGATTGTTTTTTCCTTGTCTACGATTTGACGACCAGAATACTTTTAAAACACATATGGGTTATTGGAGAATGTCTATAAAAAAGGTCAACCAAGGCTTTTTTGACATTGTTTCATAAATGAAAATCACAGACTGGTGAAACCAATAATTGGGAAATGCATTTAAAAACGCGCGTTTGGCGTGATTACACAATGTAATACTGTTATCTATGATGAGTTTATTAGACTTAAGCAGTTTGTTGGAATTTACTTTTCTTATTCATAGGTTTAAGTAGGTGCTTTATTATTACCAATGGAAGAGAGGTTAAAAGTTTCTTCATGACGAATATGATGTTGTCCCTCAGATAAAGCCCCAAACAACTTGTATTTCTTTTCGTTTTAAGATTCCTTATCGTTTCTATTCCGCAATACTGAGTAATTGGTTTTCGGGCATTATATACTGTTTTACGCGTCTTTTTCATTTCATCGAGATTTCACATACCAAACTTGTTTTACAAATTTACGTGCAACATGCGTGACGAAGAAGACCAAAGCGATGTTACTAACCGAGATAATGAATCACCAATAAAACAGGCCTAGTGCATCATGTAGGATTTTCTTGCGAAGACGCCCTTTCTTTGTTTTTTCCCACCAAATGGATACTGCCGACCGTCAACACTCCTATAGTTATCAAAAGTACCATGATTCTCAAAGGAACAAAGTTGAGGAAAAGGCAGCATATACAGAAAATCGACTAGCAGGAGCACGTTTGATGGAAAATTTACACTAGCAAGATTATGAATATGAAAATTCACTCAAAGATAAAATACCATTGTAATTTGGTAGCATTTACTCAGGTTTTACGAAAATTCTCATTTTGGAAAGGAATTTTTAAACAAACAACGTAATATCTTGGCTTCATTCAGGCCTCCAAACAAAATACATGAATTAATATTAATATATTAAAATACAATATATATTATTATTACACCTCAGTTATCAGTTTCTTTATGAAAATAAGACTGTTCTAATTGAGTTTCCATCTTTAAATAAAGAATTTATAATTATTAAGGAAAACACCTTCATTAGTATATGCAAAGAGAGTGCCAGAATCACACTTATGTTTGTATCGATTCAAAATAGTGTTGTCAACCATCGATAGATATTTTATACTGATTTGAATTTGGCACAAAATCCTCCAAAGGTAGTATAGATTATACAATATTGTATTATGAGCCGGATCGACGTAGGCCGGATCGACGTGGGACCGATCGACTTTGGTCCTGATCAGTTTAGGGACGGAACGACCGGATGCCAATATAATGATATGACTTAAAGGAAAACGCATCGAAAAGTTCCTGAACTTATTGATTTGTCTAATTGCTTGATATTTCAAACAGTAATCGATGTAAAACGGTAATAATTTGCAGTATACCCTATCACGTATATATTTTCTTATATAAATGTAACTTGTAGCTTTCTTCTGTTATAAGTTGTTAAGGTGAGAAAAAAAAACTGTATTTAGATTTAGAAGTAAAGATTTGAAATATACCGGAATTATCAGATTTTTCTATTTCAATTTTGCATTATACAATACTTTTATTGAGCACTTTGATTTATTTTAACCATATGTGGTGCGATGTTTAAAAAAATTATTGGTGAAACCTCGTTTTTAACCATCGTGGGCTAGCACAAAAAAATAATGAATTTGGACTTGTCATTCGACTGAATATTTATATGCTTTTTGTACAGCTTCACGTTAATCGATTTTTTATTCATGTACTTTCCGTTATATGAATAAACGTTATATCCCTTTGAACATCGTACTGTTTATCTATTTGTGTTTTGTTATCAAATACAAATAATAAAACACAAATAGATAAACAGTACGATGTACAAAGGAATATAACTCTAATTCATGTAACGGAAAGTACATAAATAAAAAACGACAAACTTACTATTTTCTATAAGAATAACACCAATAATATTGAGGAGTATATATTACAAATATATTAATTCAACCGAACTCAATTATAAACCAAGCGAGGATTAAGTACTACATTATGTCCAATTATAGTACGCTTATCATTCATTGATAATCATGTATTAACTGAAACTAATTGTTTGTTTAATTGTATATCTGACTCCTATCTTGTACTCCCTCTTAGACGACACAAGTTACGTTTTATTTTTTACATTATCTTATTTGCAGTTCATGTATGTTCCTTTGCATTTGCATTTTTTCATAAAGTTGCTAAATAGTCTAAAACAATTCTCCTCCCAAATTATGTTTACTTTGATATATTCAGTTGCATTGATCATAAATCGACATGCTAAATACAAGAGATTAACAGATTCTAAATTATAATTTGCGTGAATTTTTAAAAAAGTTCAAATATAATATTTTAATTTCAGGGTTAAGTTATGTTGATCAGGTATATGCATTTGTAACTTATAAACTTGACCAACTTCTTAATATAAGTCAGACAGGACCGTATGAGTATTTTGAAAAAAGTACGAATACGGTCCAGACCGTACGCGTACGGTCCAAATATTCATACGGTCTGGAACATATGTATTGCTTTTATTTAAAATGACAAAAATGAAGGCTTAAGACTAGCCTTTTGAAATATTTAGTTCTACATATTTGTTTCCTTTGTAAAAATAATCTAAAGTGATCACATTTAGTATTACTGCTTGACAAATCCTATTCATCTTATTAATAAGTCAACGCCTCTCGAGTCTTTGTTAAGAAGACACTAAACTAAACAAAGGCAATTGGTTTAAAGATAATGTATCTGATCATCACAGATTGTTTATCTAAATTTCTAAAGATGTGTTTTAATGAAAGACGTTAAAAGCTGAACTAAGTCTGGTTAATTATTGATTTAATTTAAAACGGTGGAAATTTACTAAAACCGTATTGTTACAAAAAAAAAGGGAAATCACAAAAATACTGAACTCCCAGGAAGATAAAAAAAAAAACCTAATGAAATAACAAAATTAAGAGCTCCAACACATCAAACGAACAGATAACAACTATCATATTCCTGACTTCTTTTTGTATAAAATTGTTTATTGAACCTTATTCATCAGGGTGTAAGTTCAGCAGTTAATTCTCATATAATCAGTTTTGGTATTAAATGAAGCCAGCTGACTGTTAAACTTTATCGGCCAGGTATATCAAATACTTTTACAATATTTTAAAAATCTACACAAGGATACAAAGAAATATATAGCATTTTCAAAAATAACATAACAAATTTCAAAATTGTCAGGAAAAGTGATCATCAGTCTTAACTATACATAGTTGCATCTGGAGTACATGTACAATATGTGGGAATACAATTTGTCAGATTACTAAGAAATCTAAACAACACTGACCGAAATGCAATACTTTCTGCTTGAAACCGAAACATTTATTCGAGACTTGTCTAAAATTAGTTGACGTATGCTTACAATTTAATGTAGGGAGATATGCGAATATTTGCGATAGAAGATAACACGGAAAAGAACATAAATACAAAACAAAAAATTGAGCACTACGAAACAACATAATAACCGGTGCTTTATGATATTAAGTAGTTTCTGCACCAATAGTGGTATCAATTAACTATTATTTACAGCAAAAACGAAAGGTGCTAGAGGAACAGACAAACTCGTAGTTCAAAAATAAGCTGCCAACGCCACGCTAAAAAGGGAAACAATACTTGGTGATAAGCAAGGCAAGACAAAGAAAAAGAGGCCACTACAAATGGAACGTTACATGGTCATGTCAAGCACTGATTTTGAAAAGTAACAAAATACAAATTATATAAAATGTATCATTTTATGGTTGTAGCATGTTTGTATATAACGGAATAATAGAGTGTTATCGCATCACACTTAACGGAGTATGACTAGTAGTATGTTAAACATTTCGACTTTTATAGTGACTTTTATAATGGTTGTTCGTTAGAATGGGTTGAAAATGAAATGTCACGACGAATATTTTTCCTCAGTCCTTACATTATTATCATGATCCATTGAATTGGAAAGTCAGCGATTCTTTGTAATAATGGTATGAAACTCACTTCAAGCGAAACACGTATGCTGTCAGATTGAATATTGAAATGTTTTTCACTGTAAGATCCGTAGTCAAACTCAGGGACTTAAACTATTTGAGGGAATTCACAAATTCACTTTATAATAGTACAGCAGGTGTAATTATAACATGCCAAAGTCTGAAACTCTTTGTTAGATTTAAATAAGTAAACATCAGGGTATTGAAAATACTGCTGTTGGGTTCTGTCAGCATATTTCTTATTTAGCATGTTCAGAGGTAACGTAACATTTAAAACTACCATAGAAAAAATGCTTATCAAATTACATTGCAAAGTATAGAAATACTGTTAACATTAAGAAAACCTCTGGACTTATCAATTAATGTTGTAGGTGACCACGATACTTGATATGATATGAAAATAAAGTTTAACCAAAAACCAAATAACGTAAATGTTAGCAAATTTGTGTCACCGTTTAGCCTTCAATAATATGCAAAATTCGCACTTTGCTTCATATAAAACTAATCAAGCCTACGCTTTTACAAATTAATTAAATCGAATGAGATAAATATAAGCCTGATTTATGTATAAAATTTAAGACTAAATTCAAATGTGATATACAGCAACACACGACAACCACCTTATAACATGCTTCTAATTAGTCATAGAAATAGCAATATGTTTAACAATTCACAATATGCATGAGAGCAGCGATGAATAATCAACAGTGCAAAACATAAGAAATGTTATTAAAAGTTGTTAACATCATAGTTTTTCATATATCTTTGATTTTGAGGTGGAGTATCTGATCCTTTTTTGTAAATCAATAATAAGTATTCCGGATAATGACTTGCTATCCATAGACAACCGATTATTTAGCCAATATAACGGATTGTTATGTCGAGTTACAATTAAAAATCTGAAATAACGAACTAATATATCGATTTAACCACTACTAATCCGATATAACCAATTTTTAGAACGGTATGAAAGGAAAAATGTAACAAACATGGACCAGTAGTACATGAAACAAATATGGACCTATCAGTACATGTAACAAATATGGATGTTTTAGTAACAATCGAGGATATATATCAAATATATCCAAATTTAACATTTGAACAGAAAGAAGAAACTACTTACCTCAAGGTATCTGCATCAAATGTTGATCGTCAGGTAACAAATAGGAAAATTTAACACTGGCATCCTAATTTTATATTGTTTATAACTTTAAAATGTAATGTGTCCGTGTTACTAAATAAAAGATGTATCAATGATTTGTCTTTATCTGATTTGTTGTGTGCATGTGTACATATAATTGTAGTTTCGTCAGCTGAGGTTTTTTAAATATTTTTATTACTGTGTGTTTAAATAACATTAGGTAATTTTATATGTCTTTCTACACGACTTATGCAGAAAGATTTAAACATTCAACACGGAAAATTAAAATGTCGATCTTTAAGAATCTGTACCTTAAAATAAACACAAATACGCTTAAAAAAAGGTAACAGTAAACCCATGAATTTAAATAAAAACTGTACAATAATCTTATGAGGGTATAGTGATAAGTTGCGTCGGTTTCATATTTGTTAAACAGAAAATCTAAATACTATTAGTAACAGTGTGCTATAGTGACGATACAATATATATGGGGTCAATAAACTCCATACAGGATGAGAGCGAGTAGCGACGCTCGAACACTATATGCAATTACCTGACCCCATATTTATCGTATTTAGCACGGTATCTGGAGGATTCGTTCCAACTCCGATTCGTACCAACCAATTCGGTCCAATTTTTGCAAAAACAGTATTTAACAATATTAACTATCTAAATAGCCTGATTATTTTAATTGTTAATACTTAACATGTAATTCAGTGGTGGCCGTTTGTGTATGTGATGCACATTTGTTTTTCGTTTATATTTGTTTACAACTAAGACCGTAAGTTTTCTCGTTTAAATTGTTTTACATTGTCATATCGGAGCTTTTTATAGCCGACTATAGTGTATGATATTTGCTCATTAATGGCGGCCATTGTGGTGATTATTGTCAACGTGTATATGCCCCTAACTTTTAACAGTTTATACTAGTACTTAATGTCTTAACCTTAATCACCCCATCAGTTAATTTTGGATAACCACAGAATACAATATGATCAAAATGCATATTTATATTTTCTTTCGTAAGCAACCGGATGCGACGTACTATGATTTGGTGGTATTACACCTCTACAAAAACTGTTACCAGAGTACTTAGAACTGTCGTATCCAAGAGATTTTAAAGACTGTTTTAATCTGGTTAGAAACCCTTTATACAGGAGCATATTTCTATTGATACAGAATCAGCACACCCTCGAATTTAATCTTTCCAGGAGCATGTCTCTATTGATACAGAATAATGTAACCCCTCTGATTGATAAAGAAATGCTAACCCTCAGAATTAATTTCGATTATCAAGGCCAAGACCATGTGTAAATTTCCAACAAATATATGGCCTCCATGAATTATTTCTTAATCAACACATGGATTACACTAAACGAAACCATTCTTTTAATAAATGTTTGTGTTATTTGTTTTCTTCTATAATACCGGAACCTTTAACAAATTATTCAATGCATTTGTTTTCGCTCATTGTTGAAGATTACATTTACCTATAGTTTTAAACATACATTGTTTTTCATGGGAATATTCAGAAATCGAGAAGAATCAGGTTGAACAAATTAATTCCAAATGTTATAATTATTGCGTAGCGAAGGATGGATATTTATGAAAGATCTGAAATTGATAGGACAACGGTATCTTTTTTCTCAACGACTGTACATGTATGCCATTAGGATTATGTAGGTTATTTGTCATTTAGCAAGGTTTGGCAATCCACAAAACCAGGTAAAACTAACCATTTTGTTCTTAAAATATCCTGTTCCAACTCCGGAAAATGGCATTTGTTTTCTAATTATTCGTTTTTTTGTGTGTCATTTGTAATTTTGTTTCATTTTATTGTTTCTGTTGTTTCGTGGTTTGCCTCTTTGTTTTAGTTTTTAGCCCGGATTTGTTTTATCTTAATCAATTTGTTACTTTAGAACAGCTGTATACATACTGTTGTCTTTATTTTGCAATCAAACGGCATCGTTTTTTTATAGTAATAAAAACATTAATACATTTAAAGAAGTTAACAAAAACAAACACTAAATAATTTTATTCTGTTTATATTGCAGCAAAAAATTGTTAACACAAAACTAATCTGAATTACAATTCATACATCATTTCATTTGTACCTTTACAAAATAGTAACAATCCGTATATAGATATTTACTTCAATTGATAATTACATATCTCTTTATAATATTAAACTTTCAGACGCCATTGAACTGTTATTGATCACAATGTTTATAATTGATTGTTTGAAAAATATACAATTAATTTTATTTTAACCTTTAAAGTTTACATTAATTTTGATAATATGACAATTCTATATACTAATTACTGTGGATTTATTCATTTACGTGGATGAAAGAAAACTTGGATGTTCATGGACATTTAATTTCGTGGTTTTGCCAAAGTCTTTACAAAACTTTGGAAAATTTGTCATTAGTTGAACATTTAATTTCGTGGTTCACCAGTGTTCATCTTTCCTTTCAAAATCCACGTACATTGGTATCCAACGAATAATAATAAATTCACAGTAGAACACATGTAAACCAAACGCAGTGGAAATTGTATTAATGCAAAGGAATAACGCTTCACGGAAATGGTATACATATGCCGAAAAATAACTTTTCAGAATATTTGAGGGTATTTATTTTTCAATGTTATTATCACAAAGGAATTGAGAAATACTTGAAAGTACACCTTCCTGAAGTTATTATCGGATTTTATAAAACAATAGCTTGGGTATAAATAAAATTAAAAAAAATTGTATACCACATTACCAGGTTAAGGGGGGATCCCTCTGACATGTTTCATCCCGCCACATTATGTATTAATGTGCCTGTCCGAAGTCAGGAGCCTGTAATTCAGTGGTTGTCGATTGTTTTTTGTTAAAAACATTTAAGGTCGTTACTTTTCTCGATTAAATTGTTTAACATTGTCATTACTTTTATTGCTGACTATGCAGTATGGGCTTTGCTCATTGTTGAACACCGTACGGTGACCTTAAGTTGTTAATAACTGTGTCATTTTGGTCTATTGTGGGAACTTACCTCATTGGCTATCATACCACATTTTCTTTTTTCATATTTTAATGAATATATCAATTCATAGGTATACACCATTTTTTATTTCTTCTTAAAACTTAGATATTTCTATGTTTTAGTCATTCTTGTGTTTGGTTGCTGCTTACCATTGAGTTACTTCTATCTAATTGTATGACTTTAATGTACAATGCATTGTAGAATCCTAATTTACAGGCGTATTATGATATAAAAATCTACAAATCAGAAAAACAAAAATACAGCAACACAACAAATGAAATAGCATTCCAATCACAAAAAGAAAATATGGCGTAGAGTGTAATTTTTGTCTAAATGTATTCAGTACACATATGGAATTTTAAGAATGAAAAAAACAGAAACAGTCCTCTTATTTGTATGACAGTCACAAAATAGGTCCACAGTATTAACAATAACATGTAAGGAACAGTAGTAGACATGAAAAAAAGTAAAAAATTGGGGTACAGCAGTCAACTTTGTGTTTTGATATAAATCACTTTAAAAACAAACAAACATGCCAATAAAGAAAAACTATAGGCACGTAGACAAAGCACATATGCAAAAATGAAAGGCAAAACTACAATAATCAAAATACAACAAAAAAACTTCAAACAATATGGAAGATACTACATGAAAATTATAATAAGATAAAAATGTAAAACATGGAACTCCGAAGATGCATTGGTACTCACACCACAACTTTCTATATATAATTATCAATATAAGATTTAAAAAAAACTATGGAAAATACAGCATGCAAATTACGTTAAGACAAAAACCTCAATATTGACGATGAAACATGAATATCAACATAACACTAAAACTGTTAAAAATGTGAAAAAAACCAACATATGCATTCAAATCATATTGAGACGAACACTGCACAATATGAGATAATTAAATGAAATAGAAAAAGAACAACAATTATAATACAGAATACACATCACATGTAGACAACATTTGTGAAATAGTGGAGACAGTATAAAATCATAATAACATTCTGCAATTATGTAAAACATTTTATACTGTCAATACAATATGACAGCTTAGAAATAAGAATTAAACAAAAAATCTGTGAAATATAAGAGAAAAAACAAACGTTCACAAAACAAAACGATAAATTTCCAGCAAAAAAGTACGTAGAATGGTACAGTTGTACTCATTAGTATCAGCACACTGATGGTACTATGCATCAACTATGTCTCTTCTGTTTTTGTGAAAACAATGTTAGGTGAAGTTATTGGGTATGTGTCTTGTACACCTGTCAGCATTAGAAATACACAGAAGTATCAGTAATGTGGTTGAATGAAAAGCAATAGATATAAAACACAAACATAAGTAATGGGATGAATTGCAGTAGATATCAAATAGAGACAGAAGTAATGAGATGAATAGCAGTACATTTCAAACAGAGACAGAACTATTAGAATGTATATCATGAGATGTTAAACAGAAACATACGTATTTGAACGAATCACGGTAAATAACAAACAAAATATCAAACAACGAAATCATCAGAAAACCAACTTTTCCACTGTCAAAGAAGACAATTCAAACAGGCAGTGGATCCGCTCTCTTGTTGTGTTCTATTAAGATGGATACTATAGATGTATGTTCATTATCTATTGCAATACCTAAAGGGGATTTTCCATCTAGTCTGGATATTTGTGAGTCTGCTCCTTTATGTAACAATAACTGAACAATATCATCATGTCCTAATTCACACGCATAAAACAAGGGTGTTTTTCCATCTTCTTTGGTGAAGTTGATGTTAGCATTATTGTCAAGAAGGCAACCGACTATATTTATTCTTCCCATAAAACAGGCAATGTGTAATGGAGAACAATCAGCCTCCATATCAAAAACATTATCTACTGATTGTTTACTAACATAATCTGCTACATATGACAACGCATGTTTTATGAGGTATTCAAAACAGTCCTGTTGTAATTGCTTTAATGTTCCAATCGGATTGTCTTTAATTAAATCGGTTTGAAACTGTTTACTATAAGTACATATATTACAGTCAGCATCGTTCTCCAACAGTAACTTCGTTAACTTTAGGTTCCCATGAAATGCACTAAAATATAAAGCATTACCTCCATCATTTGTCTGGGCATTAATGTCTGGTTTATGTTTCATTAATGGCTGGACAAGACTCGGACTGTTACTGATACTGATGTTATTATTGACATATGACGTACTCAGTGATGTATGGTCACATGGAACAGGATTCCTCTCTAACAGTAATCTAACTATGTCAGTATGTCCACACGCACTTGCCTTTATCAGAGGATTCCAGCCATCATTGTTACATAGATTAACATCAGGATTCCTCTCTAACAGTAACTTTACTATATCAGTATGTCCTCCATCACTTGCCTGTAACAGAGGACTCCAGCCATTATTGTTACATAAATTAACATCAGGATTTCTCTCTAACAGTAGCTTTACTAAATCAGTATGTCCGTTTTGACTTGCCTGTAACACAGGACTCCGGCCATCCTTGTTACATAGATTAACATCAGGATTCCTCTCTAACAGTAACTTTACTATATCAGTATGTCCGTTTTGACTTGCCTGTAACAGAGGACTCAAGCCATTCTTGTTACATAGATTAACATCAGGATTCCTCTCTAACAGTAACTTTACTATATCAGTATGTCCGTTTTGACTTGCCTGCAACAGAGGACTCAAGCCATCCTTGTTACATAGATTAACATCAGGATTCCTCTCTAACAGTAACTTTACTATATCAGTATGTCCGTTTTGACTTGCCTGTAACAGAGGACTGTGGCCATCCTTGTTACATAGATTAACATCAGGATTCCTCTCTAACAGTAACTTTATTATATCAGTATGTCCGTTTTGACTTGCCTGTAACAGAGGACTCAAGCCATTCTTGTTACATAGATTAACATCAGGATTCCTCTCTAACAGTAACTTTACGATATAAGTATGTCCTTCCTGGCTTGCCATGAACAGTCCACTTGTCCCATTATCTCTACATTGATCCACAACAACATCATTACTTAACATCCACTGTACCATGTCAGTATAACCATCATAACAATTCCATACCAGTGGAGTAGTACCAACATTACAGCTCTCCATTGGTTCCACTGTATCCTTGGTATTAGCTATTTTAACCTGCTGTAATTTATCAAGTTGTTGTAAGTACTGTATTAACCGTTGTCTGAATGATGATACTTTCATATTAGTGTTCCTGAACACAACTGCAACCTTTCCTGCTAACCAGTCCTTGATAAACCTTTCTAAATATAATTCTGAATGATCATCTGATATTTCAATAATGAAATCTATGTTACTGTTCTCGTCATTTGGTGATGTCTGCCAAATAAAACGTTCATGTACTAACTCACTTTCACCATGTTCTATTAAACATTCTATCATTTTCTGACCAAAGTAATAGGCAAGGATGTCAAACAATTTATCATGTATTGTTCTGTAAATACCATCCTGTTTAGAGACAAATGTACCAACTAGAGTGTCAAGTTCTGTCTTCAGATTTATTTTAGGTAGGCTGTTTATTCCACAAGCCTCACATGTGTCTTTTATGATCTTCGTTTGCTCATTTGTAATTCTACCCTGGAACCATTTCTCTCTCAATTGATTATTGAAAATAACTAATAAAGCTAGACTGCTCTTTTTACATTTCCCTTCATCACCTTGCATACTTAAATTTTCTATTTCTTTTTCATAGACAATATATGGATTATTGAAAAATTTATTCACATCTCCATGTTTTTTCTCATTATATAAAGAGCACAAAAGAGGAAACAAATCACTATTTTCTGATAACTTATCAAGATCAGCAAATCCGGTACCAATGTATTTACTTGCTATACTTTTTTTTTCTATGGATGTAAGGCATAGTTTATCTGATATCAAGTTACATTCACAGGATTTAAAAGGTAATAATGTATTAAACTTATCATCGTTATACACTTGTAACCTACATGATACAATAATCTTACAACATTTATCTGCAATAATCATGTTAATGACTGGTAACTGTTGTTTCCAGTTCTCAATCTGTTGTTGGTTTGCAGTAAAATTTCCACAAATATCATCTACAATGAAGACTGTCGGTTTACCAGGTTGATAGTAATCTCTGATATCAGATGGTTGGATCACGGGTATTATGTTGTATCCTTTATCCCTTAGGACTAGTACTGTGTGTATTGCAATAAAGGATTTGCCTGCTCCTGATGGGGCAGTTATAGTCAAACAATTGCTGTTTTGTAAACATTCCATGATATAATCACTGGCTCTTGTAGACACAAACAGCTCATCTTTCTTTTTCCAGTCTTCTATTTGTCTTTGTATCTGATCTGAATATATATATATATATATATATGTTACTAAATAAAACTGAAGACAATAACACTATGTATTCGTAAGTAATCGCTTAACACAAGCGATTAAGTATATAATGTATCCTGATTTTTACATTTTGGCATCTCACCAAATCGTATACCTTACTTTACCGTTTATTTTATATATTTTGAAGGGTTGACGCTGACCTGTATTTGTTAACATGAATGTCCTTTATGGAAATTTGTCTCATTGAACATCATACCATGTTATGTTTGTTTTCATAAAATTTTTAATCAAAATCATCTTCAAAATATATGTCTAAAATGTCAAAAAACATAAATTAATAAATTACATATTTTATTCTGTGGAATCTATTCTTTCTGTTCAATTTCCAATTTCTATATTCTCTTTTTGATCTGAAGTGTCTTTATCATTGACATCAGACATCTGATACTGATTACATTGACATCAGACATATGATACTGATCGCATTGACATCAGACATCTGATACTGATTACATTGACATCAGACATCTGATACTGATTACATTGACATCAGACATCTGATACTGATCACATAGACATTAGACATCTTATACTGATCACATTGACTTCAGACATCTGATACTGATTACATTGACATCAGACATCTGATGCTCATCACATTGACATCAGACATCTGATACTGATTACATTGACATCAGACATCTGATACTGATTACATTGACATCAGACATTTTGTCTCATTGATCATCATACCATATATGCTTGTTTCAATAAAATCTTAAATGAAAATCACCTTCAAATACATTGAAATATATGTCTAAAATATCAAAATACATAAATTGATAACTTACCTCTTATATTCTGTGGAATACATTCGTTCTGCTTAATTTCTAATTTCTCTTTTTTCTCTTTTTGATCTGACGTGTCTTTTTGTTCTTAAAAATTAGAAATTAATTGTCTTTATTTAGTATACTTTAGCAAATTTCCTTATATACATGAACTATTACTTTTTTGGAAGACACCGAAAACTAATCACATTGATGCCAAATACCTGCTACAGATCACTTTGATAAAAGACATCTGCTGATGATTGCATAGATTATCAGACATATGATACTGATCACATTGACATCTGACATCTGTTACTAATCAAATTAACAGAATACATGTGATACAGATCACATAAGCATCCGACATCTGATACTGATCATATAGACATCAGACATCTGATACTGATCACATAGACATCCGACAACTGATAATGATAACCTAGACATCAGACATCTTATACTGATCACATTGACATCACATATATGATACTGATCACATAGACATTAGAACAACTGATACTGATCACATAGACATTAGAACAACTGATACTGATCACATAGACATCAGAACAACTAATACTGATCACATAGACATCCGACAACTGATACTGATAACCTAGACATCAGACATATTATACTGATCACATTGACATCAGATATATGATACTGATCATATAGACATAAGAACAACTGATACTGATCACATAGACATCAGAAATCTGATACTGATAACCCAGACATCAGGCTATCGTTTCACAAAGAATCGTACGATCTACGTTTACGATTATACTTACGTTAAGCGTAAGATTTTTCCTACGAGTGTTTCACAAAGGTGATTGTAAACGTAACGTAAACGTAAGGTAAACTTACGATTATGGGTGCTTTCTTTGATAGCCGCGTTCATGTCTATAAAAAGAATCCTTCTTTCAAAACCAGGAAGAAAATTCATACCATCGTATTTTGAAATATCAGGGTTTATTTTGGGTTAAGTATGGTAATTAGGTTTAGTGAGGTAAGCATGGTACATGTAATGTGGTAAGTGTTCAAACTAGTTTTAAGAATTGTTTTTGCTTTATTTTTTTAGAAGACTGAATTGACTGGGGGTTGGGGTTTTTTTCATGCCTGGTCTGTTTTTGCTATTCTTGAAGAATGATGAAGTCAAATTCATTGAGACCTATTTTCCTAGAAATTATAAGTAATTTTGAATGTTATGTATGAACATGTATAAAATATGTTCAGCATTAAAAAGAATAAAAGTATATATGTCTGCGTTTTTTTTATTTATTTGTTTTTGTATCCGTGGTTTTTAAATTTCCCAAATTACTTATTCATTTGGATCATGCCTAATTTTGTGTTTGTGTACAGTGGAGTTCCCGAAGTCCGCGCGGTCCGTGATATTGCATTAGCTGATTTTGTCATATCAACACAGTAACATAGACAAAATCGTTCTTGTTATAGTTGATTTATTTAAGTCATACTTATATATATCATATTGAAATAATTTTTTGGAAGGCATGCGTGAATTCACTGGACATAAGAGGAACTCTCAGGTTTCCCTTATTTTAAACACACATTACAAAAATATACACGATGAAACCATACAAACAGAAGATTTTATAATCTTTATCAATTTTGTTCATTATTCTCTATTCTACGCATTATTCTCTATCCTTATTATGTTGGTCTCCCTTTTTCGGGTCGATATTTTTTTTTATCTATTTTCAGAAATTTTAGTTTCTTATATTCTCTATTCTATAAACTTCATGCAACCTTCATATAACTTTTTTTTCAATTACGGAATTAGTCAGCAATTTGTTTCTTATCATTAATGTTGAAATAATAAATCGATGCATTATTAAGAATCGGTTAATGCATAGTACACCAAAACCGGTAGTGAAATCATGTGCTTCGGAATGGTAAGCATTTCCTGCACCGTATACGGCTCCCGTCGTGTTATTTCTTTGTTCAGTTCTAAATTGATTAATTCATAGCCCTGTCTAATCAACGTACTTTGAGCTAGCTCTAGAGTAACGTATCAATTGAGACACATGTACTCCATATGCTAGTGCCGCTTGGATGTTGCTACACAGAAATGGAAAGTTGACTAAAGGAAAATAAAAATTATCGCGTTTGTCATAAATTTTGGTATTCAACCTACCACCAGTAGTCATTTCGAGAAAACGGTCTAAATATGAAACAGATTTATCTGTGACGGTAGTATCTTTTTTTTCAAGTTCACTTGGATATATATATATTAAATGTAAGTGATCACTGATTTTTTATACTGAAAGGTGAAATTAAAAGACTGGGCTAATTTATTTTCTCCTTTCTGTACAAGCCCTTGGATAGCCCCGCTTCATAGGAATATAAAAACAAATCTGCAAGTAAAAATTAGCATTTCGTCAAAAAAATTTCAAGACTCGCTTAACATAAAACTGTCCATATTTTCGGTTAGAGCCGATGTAGTTTTCTATAATTTTGATAAAATGTGTCCAAACCATTGTGAAACACACTGAAAAATATTATTGAGAAAGTGCAGGTGTGATTTTTTTTAAAGAAATGCACTACGAAATAACTGTGTTCTCGGACAATATGCTCTTTACGTATTACCCACTTTAGCTAGTGCAAACTATTAGCTAATTGTTTTTATGTTCTTATTGTAAGCATTGTATACTAGACTCGAAGAAAAATGTCAAAGAGAGACAAAAGTGGCGTTAAACATCAGCAGTAAATCAATATAAATATATATCGTAACGAACATCGACAATCTTTTGGGGATTACGAGATAAATTCTTTGGTTGTATTGAGAACTATTTCTATTTTCATCATTATATTTGTTTCATAATCTCATACATCTACGCCATATATCAATTCTTTAAAAAAATGCTAATTACATATTTTCTCTCATGCTAAAGGTCAATGATGTTTATAGTACGTAAATCCTTGTATAGGTGGAGTCCGTCAAAAGGGTTGTTCATACATGAAAAGTATACTTTAATTTAAGTAAGACCATAGAATTAAAATAATAATAAAGAGAGATGAATTTATTTTCCTTCATCATTCAAGGTGGGAACTTGAAATAATAAAGACATTCTAATGTTTCCTTCCATTCACGTAAAAGCTTAGAAATAAAAATCTCGTCATCTTAAGAAAAAGTGAAAATGAATAAAACATGTTTAGGACTAGAAAATTTAGGATCTTTATGCCTACAATATCCTTAATTTGAAAAAGAAATTTGATAAGTATTATGTTTAACATAAACAATTCCGTAATGGCAAAGTGAACTATCATAGTTTTAACCCTAAAATTATTAGAACGATCCACGCATGTATTGGGAACGGGGTTGAAGCATACATTTTATACATAAAAAAACGCGAAACTGATAGAGCGCATGGCAACTGGTGTAATTAGTAAATTACACTGAAACTATGGATTCATACCATTACATTCTTGTACTGATGAATTATTGTTTTCTCAATATTTGGACTGTTATTTGTTTCAAAACTATTGTAATATATATACATGATATACAAACATTTCTACCAATAAAGAGCATCTTCCTCCGTTGTAGGAGTGTGTAACCGCAGAAAAAAAACATTAGATGGGAAAAAAGGGAAGGGTACGTCTTCTCCGGCGACGTACCGACCCCCTCCTCCCTCACAGAGTCCTCCTTATATAGATCGATATAGTGCTGTGTTAGCTCAATCCCTTCTATGTTTTTATTGTTAAATATTTGGACTTTGGAAGCAAGATGCTGATGTTATATACAGGAAAATAAAGTCAAATGTGAGAAATACGATTATTTCAGGAATTTAAAATTTCAGTTAAATGATCGTCCAATGAATTTTTCTTAAAGATAAGGTAATGTGGTTGATATTAACAAATTTTCGACAAGTTAAATCACTTCCGTTTGACTTACGACTGGCCGTTAATACTCGTATATTTACGATATTTAACTTGCGATAAATTTATACTTACGATTGTTTATGACACAGTCAAAAACTTACGATTTGACTTACGACCGACGTACGATCTAAGATTGTCGTACGATTCTTTGTGAAACGATAGCCAGACATCTAATACTGGTCATATGGACATCAGACATATGATTCCGATCATATTGACTTCAGACATCTGTTACTGATCACATAGACATCAAACATCTGATACTGATCACATTGACATCTGACATCTGATACTGATCACAAAGACTTCAGACCAATGATACTGATCACATAGACATCCGACAACTGATAATGATAACCTAGACAACAGACATATAATACTGATCACATTGACATCAGACATATGATTCCGATCATATTGACTTCAGACATCTGTTACTGATCACATAGACATCAGACATCTGATACTGATCACATAGACATCAGACATCTGATACTGATAACCTAGACAGTAGACATCTGTTACTGATCGCATAGACAGCAGACATCTGATACTGATCACATAGACATCAGAACAACTGATACTGATAACCTAGACATCAGACATCTAATACTGATCATATTGACTTCAGACAAATGATACTGATCACATTGACGTCAAACATCTGGTACTGATCACTTTGACGTCACACATCAGATACTAATCACTTTGAAATCAGACATATTATACTGATCACATAGACATCAAACATCTGATACTAATCACATTGAAATCAGGCATCAGACACTAATCAATTTGAAATCAGACATATTATACTGATCATATTGACATCAGGCATCAAATACTAATCAATTTGAAATCAGACATATTATACTGATCACATTGACATCAGACATCAGATACTAATCACTTTGAAATCAGACATCTGATACTGATCACATTGACATCTGACACTTGCTACTGATCAAATAGAGATGAAGCATCTGATACCGATCACATTGACATCCGATATCAGATACTAGTCACTTTGAAATCAGACATCTAATACTGATTACATTGACATTCGCCATCTAATACCAATCACATTGACATCCTACATATGATCCTGATCACGTTGACATCAGACATATGATACTGATCACAAAGACAAAAGATATCTAATACTGATCATTTTGATCTCAGACTTCTGATACTGATCACATCGACATCTGACATCTGATACTGACTCCTTTGACATCAGACATCTGATTCTGATAACATTGACATCAGACATCTGATACTTATCACATAGACATCAAACATCTGACACTGATCACATATACATCAGACATCTGATACTCATCACATTGATATCATACATATGCTACTAGGTACATTGACATCTGAAATTAGATACTGGTGCACTTTGGCATCAGACATCTACAGCTGATCTAACAGACATCTGCCAAATAATACTGAGAACATTGACATCAGACATCTGATACTGATTACATTGATAGCATACATATGCTACTGAGTACATTGACATCATACATCTGATACTGATGACATAGACATCAGACATCTTCTGCTAATCACATAGACATCTGACATCTGATACTGATCATATTGACATCAGACATCTGATACTGATCACATTGACACGAGACATCTGTTACTGATCACATAGACATCAGACATCTGATACTGATAACATAGACATCAGACATATGATACTGATCGCATTGACATCAGACATCTGATACTGATCACATTGACATCTGACATCTGATACTGATCACATTGCCATCAGACAACTGATAATGATTACATTGACACGAGAAATCTGTTACTGATCACATAGACATGAGACATCTGTTACTGATCACATAGACATCACACATCTGATACTAATAACATTGACATCAGACATCTAAAACAGATCACATTAACATCTGACATCTGAGATTAATCACATTGACATCTGACATCTGATCCTGATTACATTAACATCAGAAAACTGATACTGATCACATTGACATCTGACATCTGATACTGATCACATTGACATCAGACATCTAATACTGATTACATTGACATCTGACATCTGATACTGATCATATTGACATCTGACATCTAATACTGATTACATTGACATCTGACATCTGACACTGATCACATAGACATCAGACATCTGATACTGATCACAAAGACATCTGACATATGATACTGATCACATTGACATCAGACATCTTAAACTGATCACATAGACATCAGACATCTGATACTGATCACAAAGACATCTGACATATGATACTGATCACATTGACATCAGACATCTTAAACTGATCACATAGACATTTGACATCTGATACTGATCACATTGACATCATACATCTGATACTGATCACATTGACACAAGACATATGTTACTGATCACATAGACATCAGACATCTGATACTGATAACATAGACATCAGACATCTGATACTGATCACATTGACACCTGATATCTGATACTGATCACATTGACATCAGACAACTGATAATGATTACATTGACACGAGACATATGTTACTGATCACATAGACATCAGACATCTGATACTGAAAACATTGACATCAGACATCTGTTACTGATCACATTAACATCAGACATCTAAAACTGATCACATTGACATCTGACATATGATACTAATCACACAGACATCAGACATCTGATACTGATCACATAGACATCTGACATCTGATACTGATTACATTGACATCTGATATCTGAGATTGATTATATTGACATCTGACGTCTGATACTGATTACATTAACATCAGAAAACTGATACTGATCACATTGACATCTGACATCTGATACTGATCACATTGACATCAGACATCTGATACTGATTGCATTGACATCTGAAATCTGATACTGATCACATAGACACAAGACATCTGATACTGATCACATTGACATTAGACATCTGATACTGATCACATAGACATCTGACATCTGATACTGAATACGAGATAAATTCTTTGGTTGTATTAAGAACTATTTCTATTTTCATCGTTATATTTGTTTCATAATCTCATACATCTACGCCATATATCAATTCTTTAAAAAAATGCTAATTACATATTTTCTCTCATGCTAAAGGTCAATGATGTTTATAGTACGTAAATCCTTGTATAGGTGGAGTCCGTCAAAAGTGTTGTTCATACATGAAAAGTATACTTTAATTTAAGTAAGACCATAGAATTAAAATAATAATAAAGAGAGATGAATTTATTTTCCTTCATCATTCAAGGTGGGAACTTGAAATAATAAAGACATTCTAATGTTTCCTTCCATTCACGTAAAAGCTTAGAAATAAAAATCTCGTCATCTTAAGAAAAAGTGAAAATGAATAAAACATGTTTAGGACTAGAAAATTTAGGATCTTTATGCCTACAATATCCTTAATTTGAAAAAGAAAAAAGAAAAAGTATATTTGTTTAACATAAACAATTCCGTAATGGCAAAGTGAACTATCATAGTTTTAACCCTAAAATTATTAGAACGATCCACGCATGTATTGGGAACGGGGTTGAAGCATACATTTTATACATAAAAAAACGCGAACCTGATAGAGCGCATGGCAACTGGTGTAATTAGTAAATTACACTGAATCTATGGATTCATACCATTACATTCTTGTACTGATGAATTATTGTTTTCTCAATATTTGGACTGTTATTTGTTTCAAAACTATTGTAATATATATACATGATATACAAACATTTCTACCAATAAAGAGCACCTTCCTCCGTTGTAGGAGTGTGTAACCGCAGAAAAAAAACATTAGATGGGAAAAAAGGGAAGGGTACGTCTTCTCCGGCGACGTACCGACCCCCTCCTCCCTCACAGAGTCCTCCTTATATAGATCGATATAGTGCTGTGTTAGCTCAATCCCTTCTATGTTTTTATTGTTAAATATTTGGACTTTTGGAAGCAAGATGCTGATGTTATATACAGGAAAATAAAGTCAAATGTGAGAAATACGATTATTTCAGGAATTTAAAATTTCAGTTAAATGATCGTCCAATGAATTTTTCTTAAAGATAAGGTAATGTGGTTGATATTAACAAATTTTCGACAAGTTAAATCACTTCCGTTTGACTTACGACTGGCCGTTAATACTCGTATATTTACGATATTTAACTTGCGATAAATTTATACTTACGATTGTTTATGACACAGTCAAAAACTTACGATTTGACTTACGACCGACGTACGATCTAAGATTGTCGTACGATTCTTTGTGAAACGATGGCCAGACATCTAATACTGGTCACATGGACATCAGACATATGATTCCGATCATATTGACTTCAGACATCTGTTACTGATCACATAGACATCAAACATCTGATACTGATCACATTGACATCTGACATCTGATACTGATCACAAAGACTTCAGACCAATGATACTGATCACATAGACATCCGACAACTGATAATGATAACCTAGACAACAGACATATAATACTGATCACATTGACATCAGACATATGATTCCGATCATATTGACTTCAGACATCTGTTACTGATCACATAGACATCTGACATCTGATACTGATGACATTAACATCAGACATCTGATACTGATCACATTGACATCAGACAACTGATACTGATCACATAAACATCTGACATATGATAATGATCACATTGACATCAGACATCTTAAACTGATCACATAGACATCTGACATCTGATACTTATCACATTGACATCAGACATCTTATACTGATCACATTGACACGAGACATCTGTTACTGATCACATAGACATCAGACATCTGATACTGATAACATAGACATCAGACATATGATACTGATCGCATTGACATCAGACATCTTATACTGATCACATTGACACGAGAAATCTGTTACTGATCACATAGACATCAGACATCTGATACTGATAACATTGATATCAGACATCTAAAACTGATCACATTGACATCTGACATCTGAGACTGATCACAATGACATCAGACATATAATACTGATGTCATTGACATCTGACATATAATACTGATGACATTAACATCAGACAACTGATACTGATCATATTGACACGAGAAATCTGTTACTGATCACATTGAAATCAGACATCTGATACTGATCTCATTGACATCTGACATCTGGGACTGATAACATTAACATCAGACAACTGATACTGATCACATTGACCTCTGACATTTGATACTGATAAGATTGACATCAGACATCTAAAACTGATCACATTGACATCTGACATCTGAGACTGATTACATTAAAATCAGACATCTGATACTGAACACATTGACATCTGACATTTGATACTGATTACATTGACATCAGACATCTAAAACTGATCACATAGACATCTGACATCTGATACTGATAGCATTAACATCAGTCATATAAAACTGATCACATAGACATCTGACATCTAATACTGATTACATTGACATCTGACATCTGACACTGATCACATAGACATCAGACATCTGATACTGATCACAAAGACATCAGACATATGATACTGATCACATTGACATCTGACATCTTATACTGGTCACATGGACATCAGACATCTGATACTGATTACATTGACATCAAACATCTGATACTGATCACATTGACACCAAACATCTGATACGGATCACACTGATATTAAACATATGACATCGATCGCATTGACAAATAATTTACGTCGCCTTCGAATTGCGATCCATATGTCTCGCATTCGACGATTCATGTCGCAAGCTATACAGAAAACAAACATACACTTGAATATATGTTCCATTGTATCATATATTTAACACGAGCCATCTGATACTTATTACCTCAACATTTACACGAGCAATATAATGCTGTGTATATTTAACATGATACAATGATAATGTTGACATAAAAACGAGATATATGGTACTAGGTATTTTGATATGAGCTGTCTAATACTTACTACATTTACGTGAGCCCCCTGATACTGATTCCATTAAACGTGAATAATCTGATTCTAATTACATCTATCTGAATGAACCAATTGATACAGATAATATGTGACATGAGTCTATTGATTAATATTGTTTATCGTATGTTAAGTAGCAAATACAGTAGTTTTGAATATGTAATAAACAGCCTGCTGTTTAATCCATATCGCGCTACTTTGATGCGCACCTTTTATCGCATACCCTTTATCACACCCCTTTCCTTTATCGTATATCCTTTATCACACCTTTCTCCTTTATCGCACCCCTACTTTTTTGTATACATAGTCAGTTTTTATTTATTGTAGGTTAAGAATTTATTTTCCTCAGAACAGGTACGATCATTCGGTCAGAACGCAATTTATTGAATGACGTCATTGTTTGGTATGTACATGTGACGTCAAGAACGGCAAGTGGCACACTAAATGCAACTGTAAACAAAATATTTTTAACAACAGCACGCAAATTGTAAGGTAACCCATGTGCTTTGGATAAGGTATCGAGCAATTCTTTTAAGGCTTTTAAAAAGTAGAACTGAAGGTTACCCAGTGAACAGTTCATATAAAAAGTAAAATCACAAAAATACTGAACTCAGAGGAAAATCAATACGGAAAGTCCATAATCACATGGCAAAATCAAATAACAAAACGCATCAAAAACGAATAGACAAGAACTGTCATATTCCTGACTTGGTACAGGCATTTTCAAATGTAGAAAATGGTGGATTAAACCTGGTTCTATAGCGCTAACCCTCTCTCTTTAATAACAGTCTCATCAAATTCCGTTATATATACATGATGCGTTAAATAAACAGTCTATAACTCTCCTGTTAAAATATATTATAGTGCGTATAAAGCATGGCTAAATCCGTACCATATCTCGTTTCATCCCGAGACACCCTTGTGCTGATATTGCTGTCTCCGGATGATACGACATAAGATACGGATTTTGTCATGTATTATTCTCTATGTTCGATACTTGCCAAATATTTTCAATTTCAATCAAATATTTTGAAATTGTTTAAAATATTGTTTAAGTTCAACAGTTTTAACTAACAGCCGAAGCTATTTTAACTAGCTTCCTTGCCATCTCGTCTATTTATTAATAAAAACAAGATAATATACTGTGTGTTCAATTTCTTTGTCCAATATGTTTTCTTTTAGATCTGAACGTTCTGCGAAACTTGAATGTGTTTATATGAGCGAATGCAATAAGTTTACATTTGATATCTACTAAACTCTGCACTCAGTACATTTTTTGTACATTTTTAATTTACATATCAGATATGCATTATAGATTAAATGATGTGTCATATTCTGATAGTGTTCAGACGAGTAATCTGATACGGGTGTTGTTTTACATAAGCGTTATGATACAGATTATTTACATGAACAGTGATACAGATTAGGTCTGTACATGAGCCATCTAATAAGTAGTTTGACACTGATCCCATCAACATGAACTATCTGATATTGATCATATTGACACGAGGTTTCTGATACCGATTATATGTCACATAGTCTGTTTGATCCTAAACGTTAGAAAATACTTAATTGCCTCTGCGAAATAATGTCAATCGAAAGTAATTTAAAAACCTGTTCAGAAAATTGTTTCAATTGGACAGTTTTGAATTTACAGCTAATGCTATAGTTTACCTTTTTGCTCAGCTTCTGTGTCCAATAGGTTAACTTTAATATCAGCATTGTCGGGTTTTCCTTAAAAGAAACTTAAATGAATTGACATGAATCTATGCAATGATTTTACATTTTTCATATATATCTGATACTGAATACTAGTACCTTTAATTTGAGTCATTTAAACTTATCAAATTAACATGAGCTATCACATACTGATTATAATTCACACATGCCATTTGATATTAAATTATTATCAGAATCAAACTGATATTAAATATATGTACATACGCTTTATGATGCAAAATACATTTACATAAGCCATCTTATACTGATGATATCTACATGAATATTCTGATACCGACTTTATTTACAAGAGCAAGCTGATATACATTATATTTTAAATTTGTCATCTGATACTTATTATAAATACATGAGTAAGTTAATACTAATTCTTTAACATGAGCCGTCTGATTCTGACTTTCTTTACATTAGCAAGCTGATACCGATCATGTTAAAATTTGATACTGATTATTTTTTCATGATTTAACGGATAGATCAAATTGATCATTCTCCAGGTTAACATTTAGATTTTGGCCGAGGTAATTACGCTAAAAATATAGAATACTTTGAACCAATATTGTGTGACATATAACAAATATGTACATGTGTTACCTTTACTTTTCTGTCTTTCGATTCGTCGTCGACAAAAATAAAGGACAATTGTCACTGACCCTAACACAAATACAATAACTCCAATTATCAAAGCAGATCTGTAATAAAAAAAAATGTTCATTTAACAAAAAATAATATAAAAATATGCATTGATTATCTCGTATTGTTATTAAAGCGGATGCACCAGGATTTAATGATATAAAAATTTCGTATACAGATAAGGCTTAATGAATACAAATCACTTATGTTGATGGTTCTTAATCAGATTTCACTTAAATGGACCTTAAGCAAAAGTTGTATTAGGAAATCGAAACGTGCTCCAATCAATGTATTGCAGAAGAAAACAAGTAACTTTATTTTGACAGGTAAAGTTCTGTAACTCTACACATACAAACAATAAATCATACAAAATCAAAAGAGAGCTTCCTTTAATTAAACCCAATAAAAGCTAAACGCTTTGAATGAAAATATCACATATGCAATATGTGAAATATTCTATAAATTATGATGTGTACCAATTAACAATTATATCCACAAACAGGTAAACAAAAATGTTTTCTCAATCTTAACAAAGGTGTACAAAATAAATAAATAATCTGAGCCAACTAAACTTGATGTGTTATATTTGAAAACATGCCCATGTGTGTAACTGTAACTTCCTGTAACTTTATAACGACAACTAAAAAAATGAAAAGTAGCTATGTATCAACATAAACAACAGCAGACAGTTTTAAGTTAATTTAATATGCAGACATAAAACATAAAATAATAAAAACATTGTCATGATTAATGCTGCAAGGTTCAGAATTTGAAAGAATTATGTCATAGTTGTCTAGGTAAAAGAATAGGCTTCATGATTGTTAGGACTAAGGAACATGCCATTCATCGACTAAAAGAGGGCTTGGTTTGTTTTTTCTCTCATAAGCAATATGATTTAAACTGCATTTATCAATTTTTATTCAACTGCAAGCAATTAGTGGCTGTATAATGGTATGGCGATGTCGTCATCTAAATACATTTGGTTTCCAGACAATAACTAGAGTATAATATTATGTGAACAGTTCTGCATTGAATTTGACCATGTGGAGGTCAGGGGTTGGTTGCAGGGATTGAAGGGGATTAGTTGCAAAGATAATTGATAATATAAATGAAATGAATAAAAAGGGTCTAAATATTTAATATTTTATGTATTTTTATATAAATCACGTTTAAAATAAATCTCACAACCAAACCAGTTTCAGACAGAATAATACAATACTTTAATATACTTTAATTTGCACTTATAAGTGCTATGAATCTTTGACTATTTAATTCGTCTAATATCGTACACTCAGTTCTTTTGTATTTTTGCTTGATGACAATGATAGGTGACAAGAAATCAGCAGTTATGATTATAACAGAAATCATTACAAATATCTGGGTAATTTTCCCATCCATTTTTACTTTCGTAAGTATTGAGGAAGAAAACGTCGATTAGAATGCACACATACACACAAGTACTTTTGTTCCTCGTTAAATAAACTCACTTTTTTATATGTAGGAAAAGTTGTATACATTTTGAATGGAAGTTTTTCAAGACGGTATTTTCTGTGGAAATGTATTTGCGTAGATTTTCGTTCCAAATTTGTTGGAACGAATTTTGAAAGCCGGTGGCAGTGATTGATGGAGTAGAGGAAAATAGTTTTAAAACTGAATCGATTACTGTACGGATTGTTTTGGCAACCAATCATGAGAACAAATATGTGCCGAGATGAGGTATGAGGTTGTGAGGTACAGCAAGGGACATTGTAGCACCCCCAAAAACGGTTCTTCGAATTTAAAAACATCAAACAAAATAGGATAGAAGATGACTTGAAAGTCTTCATTAATCAAAGTCGTGCAATAATTATTGCTTGCAAACCATCATCAAATACTCTACAAAGTTCGTAGTGATAAAAGCATTGGACAAAGTGAAAGACAGGTTTTCTAACATTATTTCTTGGGTTTATAAAATTACAGGTACTGATGTTTGACATATGTTTGCCTTATAACATCTGAATCATAATATTCAAAAGAAATGTAATATTATTTTCCCTTTGCAAGGGACCAACAAGTTTCCCTATCCTTCTCTTTTTGTTAAACATAAAAAAGAGCATTGCACCTCTCTTATTTCTATAAGAGAGGACACGGTCATTAGTTATATGAGAATTACATTAAGAAGGTAACTTAAGACATAGACTTCTTACTTACATTACACTATGAGATAATTTACCGTTCGGGTCATAAGGTTGTGTAGGAATTATTGCTGAAATAAAATATTGTAATTAAACAGAATATTTTGTATAGAATTTTACATAAAATTCCAAAATGAATTATGTGTAAAAAATGCCAATTTGTTTATCATTTGGTCACCCTTAAAAGACTATCAAATGAACAGAATCGCTCCTAATTAGTTATCCTTCAAATTAAGTTTAAGCTGCTCACGTGGCTATGCATTTTCACATCCTTTGTAGCCTGCCTGAAGTAAAAAGTTTCTGGTTTTGTAAGTTTTTGCAATGTTTTCATGGTCTTGGCAACATAACAGATCTTTTTTGTGATTAGTTGTCTTGTCTCAGTGATGTTTAAACTCCTTGTTTTTTATGTATACATATAGCATACTATTGATCTCAGTAATTTAGAACGACTTAATGGTGCTAGTATCCGATATATGTGCATAGTTTTGTCAAAAACATCCCATATTTATGTGGCAGAGGCATTCTACTTTCCAATAAATAGATAAGAGATCATATCTTCATAATTTTGTAAAACTGCTATATTTTGGGGCCAAAAAGGGGTCTTATTGAACCTACTCCTTTGCCCAAGAAGAATGAACGACTGCCTGGACTTATCAAGTTTTATTCCAATAGACGTTAATTTCGTTTTGTGCATGTTATTGGCGACGAGCATCACTGAAGAGATATGCATTGTCGAAAGGCGCAGTTGGTGCAGAAAAATTGGTACCGTTCATATTATTACTACCACTGGGTCGATGCCTCTGCTTGTGGACTGTTAGTCCCCGAGGGTAATCCCAGCCCAGTAGCCAGTAGTCCGGTACTGGCATAAAAATACGGATTTTTTTTGTGTTATTAAATTTGCTGTTACAAAATGTTAGAAACTATTATAAATTAAGGATTGTATCTCCCTCATGCAAAGCTCTGATACCTATCACGGATTGTTGCTATACTTTTTGGAACTTTTGGATTATAGCTCTTCATCTTTTTAATCAGCTTTAGATCTCACATATTATGGCAACGAGCATCACTGAAGAGACATGTATTGTCGAAATGCGCATCTGGTGCAGAAAAATTGGTACCGTAAATGTTATTATCATAATTAGTTTTTGTCTTGTATGATATTATTTAGATATGCTTCTGTATTCATACTGATAAAAAAAAAACATTTTTTTAAACATTTCCGCATGTTCATATGCCTGTCCCCTGTCAGAAACGAACACGTGACGTCGTTTCTATTGTGTCTAATACAAGATGACTTATTTATCTTTCCCCATTGTTGTTGAGAGTTAATTTATGATATCAGAATGTTTAATACTTAACAGGAATTTTAGATACTAGTGTGGACTATTGTATATTGACATTTGAAATACAAGTAAGAATGGAAATGGGGGATGTGATTAAAACCGGATCGAAGAGTAGAACACAGTCAAAAGACACCAACGCTTCACAGCTAGAAAATTCCGTACCCGCATGTGTGCTTCTTCAAAACATATAATGATATAAGATTAAATTACAGACATGACATGTGCTCCTAAATAAGGTCGGGCAAAACATGCGGCGAGGTTATTAAACATGGTTTGTCAAATCTTAAGCTTCCTCTATTCTTTCAGCCTTTATAGAATAAACAAACACACAGTAAGAAAAGGAACAGTAAGACTCATTAAAAAAGAAGCCTGACGTCAACTTTAGAATAGATAAGAGAAGAAACTTAGCTATTCTGATATCGGACTCGAACTTCTTTAAACTTAATCTTACTGTGCGTATTGCTATGTGCTTCTTTATTCTATATTTGTAAGCGGTATAGTGGAGGGTTATTATATATAAGTTAAGTCTTCCACTTAATATGCACTGCACATTTTTACCATGTAAACATATATACATGTATTTCTATTGTATTGTTTATTTTCAAAACATATGCACCTTTGTGTTATTGAAAAATGTCTATGTTCTTCTGTTGATACTTTTATTTACAGCGGTTTATCAGAATAAAAGATATATATATATAGATATCACAAAAAACTATTTTAACTACTGCATTTTTGCGCCTGTCCCAAGGCAAGGGCCCCTGGGCTTTGTTAGTCATCGCTGATTCTTTTGTGTAAGATCATGTATGTGTTTGCAGTTTGGTGTGACGTTATTTTAACTAAACGAAAACACAATTCCATTAAGGGGTAAGCTGAAGTCAACCTCCGGGTGATGAAATGTATCACTTGGTGGATTTTGGCTGTGTTCTGCTCTATGGTCAGGTTGTTGTCTCTTTGACATATTCCCATTTCCATATCCATTTTTAAATAGCAACGATACATACATTAACAAAAGACTACCAGCAGGTGTGACATGCCAGCTACAGACACCAATTTAACTGATTGAATTATTAAACCATCATAGGTCAAGATATGACCTTAAACACGGAGCCGTGGCTCACCCCGAATAGCAAGCAGTAAAGGTCCCCAACATGGCTTATGTATTGAATGTTATTTTGTTGTTGTGCCTTTGCTAGAATCCCAATGTCATCTTATCCTTACCATGATATGTCTTTTTCTAATATTGGTGTATTTGCTTTGTTGACTCCTGGACATGTACCTCGATCACATATTTTTGTTCATGCCTGTGTTACTTTTTTTTTGGGGGGGGGGGGGGGGGGGGTTGAATTTGTTAAACTATTTTACATTTTGTAATGTAAGGGCTTATAATATCTTCTTTAAATTTGGAATTTGATCATTATTTAAATCATTATGGTTACTTTGTCTCTGGTGGGTACACGTATTTATCTCTTTTTGGTCCCCATTTTCTAGCTTTTACATGTATTAGAAGCCTCAGACGATTTTGAAGCTTGGAAGAAGAAGTTCGAACCATAATCAAAGTCTAGACATATATTTGAAAAATAATAAATGTGTTCGTGTGTTGTAATGTGTTTCGGCAATGATGACAACCTGATTAATGTTGACTTATGTCACATTATATTTGTATTCATATTGGTCAGACCAAAAATGATCGAGTGTTTGTACTTACAGTAGAAAACGTCCTCTTCCAGTAGAAATTTTCTTTGCCCCAAAATTGCACCATACACACAGGAATATGAAACATTTAGATCAGTTTTAGACAGATTTTGAATAACTAAGGTGTATCCATTCTGTAATGCCTTTCCATCATACTTTGCGTTTGCTTGTCCTGTTTTGACATCTATAAACAGTGTCTGCTGTACAGGAGTCCACCTATCCCAACCAGCATAGTTGGGACAACAGTTTGAAACATTACAAAATAATGTCACGTTTTGTCCATACTCTGTTACCTTTCCAAAAACAGTCCATACTAAAACGCCTGAAATGATTGGCTTTTTTATAATTGTTTCAACGTTCCATTTCAAATCTTAAACATAAATATATATACACTAAAAAAAATACATCAAGATACATAATTAATGAACACAAAAAATGTTACTGTCAAACATTTGTAATACTGATTTTTGTTTCCCAGTATTAGCAGCAATTGCATCAGTGTTTGATATGTATAGTGAAACCATTGTGACTGTAAGACATGGTAATCACTTACCCACAATACACGCCCTTGCCGCGAATATGACATACCGAATTTGACTTGTAACTGGATATCTTCGAACATAAGCAACACGTGGTCAGGATTTGCTTACCTTTCTGAAGCCCCAAAGATCAACCCTAGTTCTAAGTTAGGTATGTATTGGTTAGATTTTAGTTTTATGTGTTGTATGTTGTGTGAAGTTGTTTGTGTGTCTGTCTTTGTCGTATTTAGCCATGGGTTTGGATTTTTGATTTATGGGTATGAATGTTCCTCTGGTATTTTTTGCGCGCAGTTTAAACATTACAATTATTGCATTTATACAAAAAAGTTGGCGTGTTGCTTCTAGTAAAAATAGACTTGATAACACATAAACATACAAAACGTATTGACAGTATGCCTATGACATATGAGAATAAAATATAACCACGAACAAATAAATGAAACCATGAAAAGACCCAAAGGCATTAATGGTAGTCTGTTCTATCATTCCTCTGTTTGAATGATCGTATCATGTTGGACCAACACGTGATGATGATTGACATGAATTCCATATGAAATATCTAAATATACTCAACTTTCAATTACCTTGAATACAACGACAGGTAATCAGAATCAGCAATGGAAGCAAACACTTCATATTCATCAAATGTCTTCACTACAAAAATAATATATTATTGATAGTGGACAGAATGATCTGTACTCCATGGTTAAAAAGAATGGCTAACTATCATACTAGCATAAGTATTGTATTTATTTTACAATGTTCATATAAATATAACTCAAAATAGATTACATTTGTAATATCAAAACTGTTTGTTAAAATTTGAAAATTTGATTTTTTTTTCTTCAAAGATCACAATTAATAGACATTAGCAGCTGACTTGAAAGTACCGATAGGCCAAACATGTTGCAGATACGAAAACCATTCAATTTTTTTTTATCAAATTTGGAGGCACAATTTAAAGTCATATCATGGCTTTAATGTTTGATCATTTTCAGATTAAATTCAAAACAAATCAATTGATGGAAGAGTTCAGGTAGCTTTTATAATTTATCTATATTCAATTTACATGTAATCCTGTAAGAAACACAATATATGACTGCAATCAAACACCAATGAGTCATTTGTCTTGCCAAATCACCAATCTGCAATACCATTATTCAATTAAGACATGCATATACATCATGCACATACAACATGCATATACAAAAATGAAATCATGACAATTTTGCAATAGAACTTTGACCAAAACCAAATCACAATCGTCCTCTCTGAAATCATGACTTTTTTTTCGATTAACTCATTAAAAGAGAGGCGAAAAATACCACAGGAACAGTCAAACTCAAGGATCGAGAATAAACTGACAACGCCATGGCTAAAAATTAAACAGACAAACAGACAAAAAAGTATATAAGACACAACATAGATAAATAAAGACATTAATCTGATGTACAGTAGTTGTCGTTTGTTTATGTAATATATACGTGTTTCTCGTTTTGTTTATATAGATTAGACCATTGGTTTTCCCGTTTGAATGGTTTTACACTAGTAATTTTGGGGCCCTTTATAGCTTGTTGTTCGGTGTGAGCCAAGGCTCCGTGTTGAAGGCCGTACTTTAACCTATAATGGTTTAATTTTTAAATTGTTATTTGGATGGAGAGTTGTCTCATTGGCACTCACACCACATCTTCCTATATCTATTAATATCATATTTTTTAATCTTGACCATGCTGAAACAAAAACATGACCGTCCAGCAAATCAAATCAAGACCATATTTGTGGATGGGGAGTTGTCTCATTGGCACTCACACCACATCTGTCTATACCTATCGTTTAGTTGACAAAAAGATACTTTTCCGTATCAAAATTAACCCTTTTTCAAATTCACAGAGGAAAACAAATAATTCATAAATCTTAGATAAAGAAGATATATCAAATACAAAAGTCATCTGATTTCCCCTTTTATTGTTGAACTACTGGTATACATTATACACAAAACAACAAACACAGTAACTAGAACAAAATAATTATGATGTTTTTAATTTGTAATCATTGATGGATTATAAAAACCTACACCTGTCATTTGAATGTTATGTATACAGATTTTTTGGGGGGTAAAAGTGACGGACTGTGAGGAGGGCAACACAAAATTAGTACAATGAGGAAAAAAATGATTTTTAAATATATGAATCGCACCTTTTTTATTTGATATATCTTCTTTTTTTCTTCCATCACAAGTTGAATAACCGTTTCACAGATGATATAAGATATGTTCCTTATGTCGTAACTACAAAATCCCCTTTTCACGAATGTGATCTACCGAATTATACCATTTACCGGATATGTAATAACATAAGTAAAACGACGGGTGCCTTATGTAGAGAAGGATTTGTTTATCCTTCCGGAGCACCTGAGATCACTCCCGGTTTCTGGCAGGGTTCGTGTCATTTAGTCTTTAGTTTTCTCTGTTGCGTCTTGTGTACTAATATTTGTCTGTTTGTCTATTTTTTAAGCAAACTAATTGCGTTGTCATGTTATTTTCAATCTTTGAGTTTGACTTTCCACTTGTTATATTTCGTTCCTCTTTTCTGATAAAGTTTATGCACGATTTGATCGATTAATGTAGACACAGAAGTTCTTACTGAAAGCGAAGAAATCCGATCTACAATTCGGTGCTGATTTGTGTCTACTTTTACTGTTTCTGCTATATAATTATCAAAGGTACCAGGATTATAATTTTGTACGCCAGACGCGCGTTTCGTCTACATAAGACTCATCAGTGACGTTCATATCAAAATATTTATAAAGCCAAACAAGTACAAAGTTGAAGAGCATTGAGGATCCGAAATTCCAAAAAGTGGTGCCAAATACGGCTAAGGTAATCTATGCCTGGGATAAGAAAATCCTTAGTTTTTCGTAAAATTCAAAGTTTTGTAAACAGGAAATTTATAAAAAAAAATGACCACATTATTGATATATTTATGTCAACACCGAAATGTTGACTACTGGGCTGGTGATACCCTCGGGGACGAAACGTCCACCAGCAGTGGCATCGACCCAGTGGTGTAAATAGTTATCAAAGGTACCAGGATTATAATTTTGTACGCCAGACGGGCGTTTCGTCTACATAAGACTCATCAGTGACGCTCATATCAAAATATTTATAAAGCCAAACAAGTACAAAGTTGAAGAGCATTGAGGATCCGAAATTCCAAAAAGTGGTGCCAAATACGGCTAAGGTAATCTACGCCTGGGATTAGAAAATCCTTAGTTTTTCGTAAAATTCAAAGTTTTGTAAACAGGAAATTTATAAAAAAAAATGACCACATTATTGATATTCATGTCAACACCGAAATGTTGACTACTGGGCTGGTGATACCCTCGGGGACGAAACGTCCACCAGCAGTGGCATCGACCCAGTGGTGTAAATAGTTATCAAAGGTACCAGGATTATAATTTTGTACGCCAGACGCGCGTTTCGTCTACATAAGACTCATCAGTGACGCTCATATCAAAATATTTATAAAGCCAAACAAGTACAAAGTTGAAGAGCATTGAGGATCCAAAATTCCAAAAAGTGGTGCCAAATACGGCTAAGGTAATCTATGCCTGGGATAAGAAAATCCTTAGTTTTTCGTAAGAAAATGGAGCCCTTAAACATGATTACGCTACTGGAAGATGGGAGGTGCATGCCAAGACATTCCACTTTCTATGAGGTGTTTTCACTCTTGTATACAAACTGGCACTCCTTCCGTGTAGTCCTGTCAATTCACCACAGTAAGTGTAATATATTAAGGTCCAGAACCTACCCAAAATTATAAAAAATCAGTGAACTGTTCAACGAGAAACGAAAGCATTTCATTTGTTCTAATCAAAATACATAAATTCATTTAATAAATGAATATAATATGACTCTGTCAACACATATGGAAACATATTGGTTCACATTGTCAATTCGAAACGTTCTTTTTTTATAGTCATATTTCTTATTCCTTCTGTTCTGCAAGGGGTACGGTAAAGTTTTATTTAATAATTCCTTTTAAATAAAAATAGAGCATTCAATGCAAAAGTAGTAGTCTTTTAAGAAACGATGATTTTCAAATCGCTAAAGATACGTTCATTGATTATATACCTTGATTTTTCACCTCGGTGAACATGATACGGAGGTCAATACCCTGTATGTTGAGCTAATACATTACTTCAGGTAGTTACAATAAGGAATAAAAGAAAGGTAATAAGTTATATGAAATAATAGACGACACGTGACTAGACAATTCAAAGTGTACTTCTTTGTTACATGGACCTTTAAATATGGGTTGTATCGTTCTCTGCTACCTTTTGAAGTTACTATTAGACATGTAATATTATACGAAACGCGTACGACTGAAAAACCTGTCAGACTACTGTCTAAAATTAGAATACTTTAAAGGAATAAATATAATATTAGTTTGAAAAAAGAGTGTACTTTCGATTTTTAAAAGTTATTGACAAACTATTACTGTGTGTAGTCTCCTATTGAAAAGTTTTTTTTTATAACAACGATAAGAATACGAAAACAGGAAGTACACTCTTACGACCAATGGCGGATCTAGATATGTAAAAGAGTGAATGAAACGGTTAAAGAAGTATTGTTTATGTCCTTTTTTAAAAACAAATTTTCAGTTGTGGCTCATGTATCCCACAGTGTTTATAAGTATATTTGATTCTCTTCATAAAGGTAAAATAATTGTAAAACACAAATACATGTATAAGGTAGATTATGTCTCAAATTAATGTCTTAATAATGTATTATATGTACGTATATTTAATATCGCTAATCAAACTTACCTTCACTAATTGAAAACGTCTTCTTGTTTATAAAGAACTTTTGCTTTCGTTTCATATTAATTCAACTGACTGACGACAAGTCGAGACATTTTTTACATACGGGTATATTCGTTAGATGATGTCATCTAGCTATTCTGTGAGAATAATTTATTTTTAGAAACTTGTTTGACAGGTTTATCGGTTGTCTATAATTAATCGTCTCGAATTAAATGTCATGGCTAAAAATAACTTTTATGAGAAGTAGATATTTAAAGGTCCATCAATCAAACAATTACAGATTTAAATGATCAATCGATCGATCGTATCGTAAATATTGACTTTGTGACATGATCACAAAAAAAACAGATCTAGACATAATATGATACTCTAAATATTATTGAAATTCAGCCAAAACGGTGTAAACATACATTACGGACATATATTGGTTCATTGATTTAAATTGTATGAGCTGGTATATTTGCAATGATTAGTATGAATTAATAATAATTTTTGAACAGATTTACAGCAGGCCAGATGATAAACTTCAATCAGACAACAATCGAGCACCAAAAAGCACTGAATATAATGTTTGATTCAATGCGGTTAGAGGTTCTAATTGTTTATCAATATTTTAATATTTTTTTAAAAACACATGCAACAAAAAAAAAACGTCTGCTTCCGCAGTTAATTCTCAAAATAGTGCTCTTAAAGCTATGACATACAACAATAAGTTATAAAGTTTCAGACTTTGAACAAGCATATTACAATATACATGGCAGGGTTACCACTACTGGTTTTAACTCTTTTTTTTTAGATCTGAATCATCCTCATGTAACACTAGGACACAATGAATAAACACCTTCAATACTGTATTTGTTCGTAGATAACGCAGATTTATTGAATTCATTATAGATATAATACCAGTAAATAAATAAACTAAATGATCTTGGTTTCTTTATAATTTAATAAACGGGC
This sequence comes from Mytilus galloprovincialis, assembly GCA_037788925.1. Lineage (NCBI taxonomy): Eukaryota > Metazoa > Mollusca > Bivalvia > Mytilida > Mytilidae > Mytilus > Mytilus galloprovincialis. The sequence continues at coordinate 84,169,262 of CM075338.1, forward strand.
AGCTTCTTGAAGGTCTGTTATATGTCCAATTCAGTACCCGAGCTGATGATTCACCCGAGGACAAAAAGTTAGCAAGCAGAGGTATCGATCAAGTACACAGGCAATTTTTTCCAACGTGTGTTTCACGTTTGTGCTCATCACGTGAGAATAACGTTTTTCACACGTGTGTATCACACCGGATAAACGTTTATATCACGTGTATTTTACAAACATGATATTCTCACGTGAAAATCACGTTTTAATCTGATCACGTGGTATTCACGTTCAAATATAACATTATTATCACATGTAAAAATTTTAACGTGATATGAACGTGTAAATATTGTGTTAATTTCACATGTAAATTTTTTAACGTGATAATAACGTGTAAAAATTGTGTTAATTTCACATGTAGATTTTTCAACCTTATTTTAACATGTAAAAAGTGTGTTATTTTCATGTCTATTTTTTCACATGATTATGATATAAATTTATATCAATATCACATGTATTACTTATGTAAGTGCAAGTTGTTTTTTCATTGGCCATGAAAAAAACTTGTTTGATGTTCATGTATCAATGAATATATATACATGATATAAGGTAATGCATGTGCATCATAAATCATATAAATTTTACCTTCAAATTACTGTCACAAGAAAAGTAGTATTATATAGATGTAACTTTACTTTCAGTTCAAACAAGACTTTAATGACTAATGTACATTTATTATCACTAGCGTTGCATGATTTAAAGCAAAAGTTTAAAATTCTGAAGTTTTATTAATATTTAAGTACAACTCTTTATAAGAACCAGGCAGAGTGCCATATACATGTGATATATGGGGGGTTCCAGATTTTATCTATAATTGGACTAATAGAAGCAATAAATGAATAAAGCTAAAGAAATAATTTTGAGCGTGAAAATATGAGTGGTTGCCATGGTAACGGACACACTATTTTTGGGTTGTTAAGCATTGTAAAATCATTAAAAAATCAGCTAAATCACCACATTTTAGAGCCTGATTATGAATAGAATCATGCATTTTTCATTAATGTTCATATGTAACATTTATACAACTGGTTTAAGCTTCATTTTAGTGAAGATTGCATGTCAACCAAGTTTGTATATTTTTTGAAAAATTTTGCGAAAAAATGCATATTTTCAACATTTCTGAAATTTGGATTTTATCGAAATTAACAAATTTTCTCAGGTGTTTTTAAAAAAAGTGCAAATGTGTACAGAATAGTTAGCACTGTAGTAATGAAGTTTGGATACTACTTTACCAAATTAAATAGAATAATGCGTGGGATTTTTTTTAGTTTTATCACCATAGCAACCGATTTTTTCCTTGGAAACAGAGTTTTTATTTGCAGAATATTGCAGTTTTAGAGCTTAAATGTCCTGAATTGTTTTATAACCAATACGAAAATACATAAAAGCCAACTCAAACTTTAAATAACTATCATCAAGTGTTGTTGACTTCAATTGTTACCACAGAAACACATATCCATAGCAACATCCACTTAAAAACTGCAAAAATAGAAATTTATGTAAAAAAATACATAAATAGAGGGTGTTTATTTTCAAATTGGAATATGGCTTCATTCTTTGCTTCACTCACAGTCTTGTTTGGGTTTTTTTCCCTTCAGATTGTTCAATAAATGTAATATATAATGTAACATTGGGATTGGAGGGGGGGAGGGGGTAGGGGGTATGTTGATTTTTTTAAATGTTGCATACAAGTAGATACTTAAAAAGATAATTGCATTTGGTCGGACTTTGTTCCGAGTTCATCATCTGATTATCAATTTTTGGAAGTTAGCAGATGATGAACTTCATGGGTTTACAATAACTGGGCCAACCTGGCTTATGGCAAGGCAAGATAGATATGGCCCTAGCAATTGTAAGAAAATTCTTAATTTCTTATGGCACACTCCCGTCTAAGATGTTATTCCAGCATAAATCACAAAATTGACCTGTAACATAATATTAACAAACCAATAATAGAATCATTTGGTCAAAGCATTTCTAAACTGAAACTAAGCTAAGTGTGATGGACGGACGGATAAACGGACAGGCAAATTTAACACATTTTAAGTTGGTGGTGACTTAAAATAAATAATAATAGTCAATTGTTGAACGCTAATATCAGAAGTCCAGTATAATGGAATCCTCTTTAAATATACATGTAGCTATTAACATATCATTAATAACTCCTTTGTTGTACTACTATCCCGCAATTAAAATTCAGGATCTCCGAGATAGACAAATAGAATACATCTGCTAAGTTGGAATTGTGCTAATTTCGGTAAAATAATTATGCTATTACCGACAAGATTATCATATCAAAATTATCAAGCAAAATAATTGTATCAATTATGAATTATTCCTTACTATGCGTCGTTCTACATACATCTCATAAGTTCAAGATTCCGATAACATTATATCTTGTTTTGTGTGTGTGTGTGTATGTGTGTGTGTCAAAAGAAAGGTTGGGATTGATTTTTGGAGTGTTGGTCAAAACAGTTTAGGAATTAGGGGCCAAAAAGGGCCCAAATAAGCATTTTCTTGGTTTTCGCACTATAACTTTAGTTTAAGTAAATAGAAATCTATGAAATTTTTACACAAGGTTTATGACCACAAAAGGAAGGTTGGGATTGATTTTGGGAGTTGAGGTTCCAACAGTTTAGGAATAAGGGGCCAAAGAGGGGCCAAAATAAGCATTGTTCTTGGTTTTCGCACCCTAACTTCAGTATAAGTAAATAGAAATCTATGAAATTTAAACACAAGGTTTATGACCATAAAAGGAAGGTTGGGATTGATTTTGGGAGTTTTGGTCCAAACGGTTTAGGAATAAGGGGCCCAAAGGGTCCATAATTAAACTTTGTTTGATTTCATCAAAAATTGAATAATTGGGGTTCTTTGATATGCCGAATCTAACTGTGTATGTAGATTCTTAATTTTTGGTCCCGTTTTCGAATTGATCTACATTAAGGTCCAAAGGGTCCAAAATTAAACTAAGTTTGATTTAAAAAAAAATTGAATCCTTGGGGTTCTTTGATAATTATGCTGAATCTAAACATGTACTTAGATTTTTCATTATGGGCCCAGTTTTCAAGTTTGTTCAAATTGTGGTCCAAAATTTAACTTTGTTTGATATCAACAAAAATTGAATCCTTGAGGTTCTTTGATATGCTGAATCTAAACATGTACTTAGATTTTTGATTATAGGCCCAGTTTTCAAGTTGGTCCAAATTGGGGTTCAAAATTAAACTTTGTTTGATTTCAACAAAATTGTATATTTGGGGTTCTTTGAAATATGCCTAATCTAATCATGTATTTAGATTTTTGATGTTTGGGACCGGTTATCAAATTGGTCCACATTGAGGTCTAAAGGGTCCAAAATTGAACTTTATTTGATTTCATAAAAAATCGAATTCTTGGGGTTCTTTGATATGCTGAATCTAACCATGTATTTTGATTTTGGATATTGGACCATAATAGGTAATGTCCAATTTAGAATTTAAAGCTTTTAAGTTTAAGTTCTGAGACCACATTCATTATGTGTCAGAAACCTTTGTTGTGTCAACTATTTAATCACAATCCAAATTCAGAGCTGTATCAAGCTTGAATGTTGTGTCCATACTTGCCCCAATGTTCAGGGTTCGAACTCTGCGGTCGTATAAAGCTGCTCCCTGCGGAACATCTTGTTTAAGGTTCAAATTTCAAAAAAAAACATTTTGCTATTCTCAACGTTTTTTTAACCTTTACATGAATTACGCCCCTATTTTCTGTATCTGTCTCTGTAACCTTTATAAAAGACTGCATTAATCCCGAGATTTGGAATGAAACCACTAAGCTGAGAATATTTGCATAAATACAAGATTAATAACAGTAATAATTTGAAGACAAATTCCACACATGGTCTTATTTAATTAAATGCAACACTAGAAACAGCGCAGTACATACCAATGTTATTTTTCTTTGTAATTATCAATGTTTTCTAGTCCCAACAAGTTGTAATCATTCATGAATACAAGACTTTAGTGTCCCATGTGTAAAAAAAAGAATAAATTTCCGATGTCCCACGCGTTGTGCACACATTTGATCGATTCAAGGTACAATGGCAAAAACTAAAATAAACACTTTTATGTGTGAGACAGTGAAGTTTTGTAAAAAGTAGGGACCCTATTTTTTATTGTATTATTATAGTTACAATTTCAATACAGTTGTTTAGGTGATTTACGGTATCATGTGTATCCTGCGAGATGCATCGGGTTTTATCATTATATTGCTGATAAGCCGACATACCACATGTAAAATAAATATTATGAAAATGTATTTATAATTTTTTATTCTTTCCCAGGTAAGAAGCTTAATTTAATTATATTTTTCATTTTAAAGAAAATTATAATTTCTTTTAAACTTTTTGGATATTTTTTTATCTTTAGTTAATTCTAATTGATTAATTGATGAATTTAACTGGTAATATCTTTGTTTGTTTTTATTATTTTTAATAATTATTTTCACTTTTATTATCAACATATATCTTTTAAAGCATTAAGTATTTACTTTGCACCAGTTTAAACTATCGGTAGAAAGTATTAGTTTTGTTGATACGTGTATTATTGTTTATCTCATGAAATGTATAGGAATGTACGAATAACACGTGTCTTCAGAGAACAAAGGAATTTACGTGATATCTTGATATAAAGCTGTGCTCTAGTAGAAAATACATTGAATGCTTTATTACATTTATATTAGTGTTATTAGATTAGTTTTTATATATTTTTATGTAGCCCTATACCCGTTAATTAGTTATTATTTTGTATCATTTTCTTATCTCATTTTTCCTTTATTGACCCTCAAGTTCACTACGAATTGGTATCAGTGAAGAGTTTCCAAGATAAAAATAGATTACCGTAAATGTGCTAATGTACGTTCTGAGAAATAAAAACATATTTTATTTACGGAAATACATATATTGTTTTAAGAAAAGAAAGATTAGTTAATTAAATAAATGTTATGACAAGCTATTTAAATTAATTAATGAAGTTCGTTAAATGCATAAAAAAGTATTTTAAAATCTATTAAAGTGATTACATAAGTTCAATTGACTCCTGGACATAACAGAGAACAGAGTTTAAGAAATGTATTAAGTAAATTATTTATCAAGTACAATCATATGGTTATTAATTATGTCAGATATTGTGTTATTTGTAAAACATATGAACAGTATGTTAATTCTTGATTATTATATTGCTGATAAGCCGACATACCACATGTAAAATAAATATTATGAAAATGTATTTATAATTCTTTATTCTTTCCCAGGTACCAACCAGACCCGGGTAACATATGGCCGCGCCGCAATTTGGGAGGGGGGAGGGGGCGTTGTAGTAGGTTTAATCCATGTCCGTCAGTACATTAGTCGTCACAAAGTTGGTTTCTATTTTGCAATTATAGTTTGCCTCAATCAAATCTTATGAAACATGTATACACAATGCGTATTACCACAAAACAGAGATCAAGTTTGAATGTTGTTGGTTTACTATAAAGATATTTCTAAAAGTGACCATTTGATCTTAAGATGTGGTATAATTGTTAATAAGACAACTCTCTACCAGATACCAATGATCATAAGATAGTATCCAAAGTAAATTTTGTAAAAATAAAATTCCATTTTTTTCCGTATTTTATTTATAAATGGACTTATTTTTTTCTGCGGGGAAACATTACATTTACTCTGTGGTTAAAGTTTTTAGAATTTTAATAACTTTCTCAAACTATCCTGGGCATGCTGGGTTTGTACCAAACTTGGACAGAAGCTTATTTATGATCATAAGATAGTATCAAGAAGTAAATTTTGTAAAAAGATAAATCCGTTTTTTCCGTATTTTACTTTTAAATGGACTTAGATTTTCTTCCAGTTAACATGACATACAGTCTGCAGTAAAAGTTTTTAAAACATTTATTAGACTCATAAACTACTAGTATCCTGGATTTTTACCAAACTTGGACAGAAGCTTCTTACAATCAAAAGATAGTATCAAGAGGAATATTTTTACCGATTTTTTTCCTCATTTCTGTTGAGCCTGCGATTTACAGCAAAAGTAGGCAAGACGCTGGGTTCCGCAGAACCCTTACAAATTTATTCTTAAGGCATTCAAATGAATAAAACTTGAGGTTTCCCAAAATCTGACAAAAATCCCAAAACATGACAACTACAATGTACCTTAACTTAGCTCTGAAGCTAAAACCAAGTTATATCGATGTTATATAAGAAATTTCTGAGAGAAAAAAAATGATTCTATTTATAATCATGCTCGTCGACCAAACGTTATCTTTTCAAAATTCTTCATGTATGATATCTTTAAAAAAATGAACCCACCCCCCTTTTTTACCTTCTAACCCCAATATTACATTATATATTACATTTATTGAAAAATCTGAAGGAAAAAAACCAGACAAGACTGTGAGTGAAGCAAAGCATGCAGTCATGTTCCAATTTGAAAATAAACACCCTCTATTTATGTATTTTTTTACATAAATTTCTATTTATGCAGTTTCAGAGTGGATGTTGCTATGGATAATATGTGTTTCTGTGGTAACAATTGAAGTCAACAACACTTGATGATAGTAATTTAAAGTTTTTATGTATTTTCTTATCGGTTATGAAAAAATCCAAGACATTTAGGCTCTTAAACTGCAATATTCTGCAAATAAAACTCCGTTTCCAAGGAAAAAATCGGTTGCTATGGTGATAAAACTGAAGAAAATCCCACGCATTTTTCTATTCAATTTGGTAAAGTAGTATCCAAACTTCATAACTACAGTGCAAACTATTCTGTACACATTTGCACTTTTTTGAAAAACACCTGAGAAAATTTGTTAATTTCGAAAAAATCCCAATGTCAATAATGTTGAAAATATGCATTTTTTCGCAAAAATTTTCAAAAAAATTACAAATTTGGTTGACATGCAATCTTCACTAAAATGAAGCTTAAACCAAGTTCTATCAATGTAAGATTTGAACATTAATGAAAAATGCATGATTCTATTCATAAGCAGGCTCTGAATTGTGGTGATTTACCTGTTTTTTGAAAGATTTTACCAAGCTTAACGACCAAAAAATAGAGTGTTCGTTACCATGACAACCACTCATATTTTCCCACTTAAATTTTTTTTTTGAGCAATATTCATTTACTGCTTCTACTAGGCCAATTATAGATAATATCTGAAACCATCATGTATCGCACTCTGCCTGGTTCTTACAAAGAGCTGTACAAAAAGAAAACAGACTCCTGTACTGCAACCAAAGTTTTGAAAGTACAGCATAAACATTCAGCAATTGCAAAAAATGAAATTGTAATACGTTATTGTATGTTGTTTACTGTACAATATTATTCCTTCACATGAGTTATTCTGAATTATGCTTTGTTATGCTCTTTGATGATTAATTTTTTTCCTTCATTTCCTCTTCAATGTTTTATTATCTTCCTTTACTTAAAAGTTGACAATGGTCTGGTCTTCAATAAAATTACAAGAGGAACATTCTATAGCAAGTCTTTTTAACTGAAATAAACTCATTTCATATTCAGATATCTTCTTTTCACAGTCATAATGATTTACTGCTTTATCTCCTCTTTTTATTGCTAATAGATGTTACACTCCGCCAATTTTCCCTACAAACATAAGAAAAGTTATACATGTACATGTATTGGTCAAGAAAAGAAGTATTGTTTTTGGCCCCTTGTTTATAAACTTTTAAGCCATAACCCCTACCCAACCTCCTTTTTGGGTATGGAACCATGTGGTACAATTTCATAAAGATCCATTTAGTTACTAAAGTTATTGCCTGGAAACAAAGGTCTTTGAACAACGATGCCATACCATATTATCATTATGGTTGCAAGGTTTTATAAATATATCATTAATAATATAAGAATAAAAACTTTATTTAAGGGATTTGAAAATAGAACTAATGAAAAACAAATGAGGATGGAGAAAATAATTTTTGGAGGTTCAATGAATGCAAGATATTTACCATACCCCAAAAAATTTTAAAAACTGCATACCGGTAGACCTTTATATAAAATAAATATATACATGTGCATATACATTAAATGACAAGCCTGCCTGATACAAAGTTATCAGTAACAGTGAAGAAATTATGGGATGGATGATGAGACAAAAACAATCATACTAGTACTGTTGGGCCTCCTTATGCACATAATGAGGTTGCAGGACAAGTTAATATATATAGCCTTTATTTATATATCTCTAACCACCAGTCACTTTTTGTCATTTTTAAAAAGAGATTTTTGGCTATCTAAGATACATGTACATAATATTCATGAGCAAAGACAGTCAAATTATTTTACATTTGTCATTCTGTGAAATTTTATATATTTATTTATAAACTTAAAGATGACTATGCAGTACAGGGTTTACTCATCGTTGAAGGCCAAATCAATAGTTATTAATGTCTGTATCCTTTGGTCTCTTGAGTAGAATTTGTCTCATTAGTAATCATACCACTTCCTCTTTTTTTGACATTTGTTTTGACATTTGTATTGACACTTATATTGATGTCTTTGTATTAACTAACAGATGCCGCTACTGATTTTGTTGTTTGTTTATGTGCTGATTTATTGAAATATATAGACATTTATCTCAATGGTTTGATTATTTATGTTACAGCTAAGTTAATCAATAATATATAGTACCTGCTTCTTTCACTTCTCCTCCTTATAGTAAAGTACATTTCCTTTGTTGAGTTTTTTCCCCAATGATCTCCTCAATAATTTTCTCTGTTCATTTATATCTAGTGACTTGTTGTATCCCTAAAAGATAAATCAAATTATTCAATTGATGGAAAATATCTTTCATTTTTATAATCATGATTATGGTAATTTTGTTTGGTTAATAATATGTATTACACAATAGAATTATAACTTTAAATAGTTTTCACATGTACCTTAAAAGTTTGTAGTAATGTCATAAATGTTTAGGCTAAACATCAAATAAAAGATTGCTGTTCAAAGCTGATAAAATAAATTCTATTTCTCTAAACTCCACCTATTGGTCATTATCTTGAATATTATTATAGATAAAGATAAACTGAAAACAGCAAAAATGATCAGCAAAGTAAGATCTACAAATATGACCAAAATTGTCAATTGACCCCTTAAGGGGTTATTGTCCTTTAATGACAATTTTTCACAATTTGTTCATCATATTTTCTTAAGTTTAAAAAATCTTCTCCTCTGAAACTACTAAATGGATTTGAATGAAACTTATCATGATTGTTCCTTAGTATATTCTGCACTAAGAGTGTGCTTCGTTTTTTGATCCGTCAAAAAACATGGCCGCCGTTACTTAAAATAGAACATAGGGGTCAAATGCAGTTTTTGGCTTATATCTCAAAAACGAAAGCAATTAGAGCAAATCTGACATGGGGAAAAATGTTTATTTGGTCAAGATCTATCAGCCCTGAAATTTTCAGATGAATCAAACAACCCATTGTTGGGTTGCTGCCACTTAATTGGTAATTTTAAGGACATTTTGCAGTTTTTGGTCATTATCTTGAATATTATTATAGATAAAGATAAACTGTAAACAGCAAAAATGATCAGCAAAGTAAGATCTACAAATAAGTTAATATGACCAAAACTTTAAAAAATCTTCTCCTCGTAAACTACTCAACCAAATTCAACCAAACTTCAACTGAATGATCAGTAGGGTGTATAAAATAAAGTTTATGCTTTATTTTTTATTTTGTCAAAAAACATTGCCGTCATGGATAAAAATAGAACACAGGGTAAAATGCAGTTTTTGGCTTATATCTCAAAAACTCCAGCATTTAGAGAAAATAAAACAAGATGTCAAAGTATTTATTAGGTCAAATACAGATACAGATACAGTTAAACTGTTTATAGCAAAAATGTTAAGCAAAGTAAGATCTACAAAGAAGTCAATTTGACCAAAATTGTCAATAGGAGTTATAATTCCCTTTAAAGACTTTTTTCACAATTTGTTCATCATGTTGACTTTCTTTAAAAAATCTCCTCCTTTGAAACTGCTCCATCAATTTCAGCCAAACTTAGGCTAAATTAGTTTCAGAGTATCTAGTATAAATTTTATATTTCATTTCCTTGTATGTCAAGAAACATAGCTCCTATGGCTAAAATAGAACATAGGACAAATGTAGGAGAAAATTAGTTTTTTTTTGCTTTTGAAGAAAATAGGACGATTCAAAGAACATTTAAATAAATTGAAAAGCCAAAATTATCATTGATGAGAGATTTAACCAAAAAAATTCAGGTGAGCGATTCAGGCTCTTGAGAGCCTCTTGTTTATTTAAATTTTACTGTCACAACAACATTTATAAGTGTCTGGGGGGTATGATTTCTACTAGTGTATCATGAACACTGACCAAATATTAAATAAATATGTTTAAACTAATATTAATGATCACAAAAATACATAGGCACTTGTTTTTGTCAATGTGGGGTTTACTATCCACCCACTTACGAAAAATCACTTCGTACGGTTGTGGATAGTAAACCCAACATTGACAGAATAAGTGCTTGTGCAATTTTTGAAAGAAAATGACCACGGCGCGGGCACTCGTTTTTGTCAATGTGGGGTTTACTCTCCACACCCGTTAGAAATATCACGATATATATATCACGAAATATCACTTACCCGAACATCCGCAACCTCAATAGTAACAGCAAAAACAAAATTAAAGTACATGAAGGAAAATACATGGAGGAAGATACACATAGGGCGTAATATGCACCAATGAGAAGAGTTGTGCCATAAGGCCATAAGGTTGAGGATTGATGAAGGTAGCTAAACTCATCTGCCTTGCTTGTCCTAAAATAAAGCCATGCAGATACTCTTGAAGTCAATGAAGATATAACAGATATCATATTTTATCTCACAACCCATTTAGGCATGTTGACAATAGTACTACTACTTTTTAGTCTAATTATTCTAGCGGTGGGGTTGAGGTCGAGCTAGGTGACCTCACTACTTAATTGATAGGGTGTGCTGCTGTGGTTTTGTTATTTATACCAAAGACACTACAACTTCGTATAATCTCTGTAAAAAGATATCTTGATGCCACTTTTGAAAATCCTGGATCCCCCTTTTCCCAAATAAAATATACATATACTTCAGAAGTTTTAAAAAAGAGAACTAAATGTTTATGTAATATAAATGTGTTCCTCGTTTTTTAAACAGATTAGGCCGTTGGTTTTTCCCGTTTGAATGGTTTTACACTAGTAATTGTGGGGTCCTTTATAGCTTGTTGTTCGGTGTGAGGCAAGGCTCCGTGTTGAAGGTGTACATTGCCCTATAATGGTTTACTTTTTTTTATTTTTTTTAAATTGTTATTTGGATAGAGAGTTGTCTCATTGGCACTCACACCACATCTTCCTATATCTATATAAAGTTAGTTGACTGTGGTATTATCATTGATTATGAAAAGAAAAGTAGAGCTAGGTTATGAGGGTTTTTTTTTATTTTGGAATATCATGAATAAAGCCAGAGGAATCTGAATATCTGGCAAAAAACTCAAATACAGGAGGCCTTTTTTATATTCAACTGCAGGTTATGATATACAATGTACATGTATAACACTGATCCCTCTGGATCTATCTGGAGTGGTATATAAACTTCACTTGCCATGCTTGTCGCATACTGAACATTTAACTCCTTTCCTTTAACAATTTAATATACATGATTATGATGATACAAACAATTTTATATACATGAGTATGATGAAACATGTCAAGATTGTTCACAGAATGACACTTGAGTTATCAGGCAATTAACTTTCACTGTCCCATTATTTATCACACAATTTTGTTTGAAATCAAATTATGTTATGCCCAAATTGCAACATGGCTACAGATGCCTTAAGGCAGTCACTGTAATTTTCCTTTAAATTTTTATCAGACTATGACAATAACTGTATGTGTATAACTGTAAATGAAATGCTGAATATTTATGCTATTTTTTTATATGACAGTTATTAAGCAGGTCTTGAATGAAGTCTTGATTATGGAGGATCTGTTTGTAAATTCCTGACATGAAAAACAAAATGACAGAGGGAGAGGTCCAGGTCAATGTTAGAAGGACAATTCAGCAAAGTTCCAACAGATATGTATGCACTTATTCCATTTTATTAAATGTTATGCAATTAACAAAATAGTATGCTCTAAAAAAAAACATTCCTTTTGGCTTGCAGCAAATATGCAAGGAAAGAATATATTTCATTTGTTACATTAATGCTACATAGGATAATTAAGTAACTTTGCAACAAAATGCTCTGAATTCACTATTTGCTACTTGTCAACTGAAGGATGTCATGTAATGCATACAAAAATTTATAAACATGATAAATAAAATGTTCTACAAAAATGTACTGCCTTCTACAATATTTCATTCTATACTTTAAACATAATTGATATGAATTGGAGGGCTTGCAATCGTGCACTCCTATTGCAGCTGTTTATTTTATTTTCAACACACTTGATATTTATTGATTCATTGTTGTCTTTATTTCCTCATACTAAAAAGTAATTGAGATATTGAGTGCCACTTTAAACACCATGGTGCTATTTTGTGGCATCCTGTTTTTATTAGTGGAGAAAACTAAGACCTGTATAAGGAACTGACAATCCTAGTCAATTAAGTCTCTTAATTTAATATCAATTAATAACAAAGGAATGTAAAATAAAGAGAGAAGAAAAAAGCAATTTTTATATATAGACAAAAAAATATTTAAGTCTCGCAGTATAAAATCCCTGTGCAATGATGCCAATCTTTAATGATATAAAATATTCATAATATCAACATTACTAAAGATGAGTATGTGACATTTGTTTTTCAGTCAGTAGAAGGAGGCATACTACATGTAATATGTGTATTAAATTTTATGTTAATTAACAAGTATTTGAATATAATTATTTTTTTCCAGAAAATGAAATCTGATTTTGAGGCAAATATATGTAAGATGAATAAAAGACATGATACTCTAGCAGTGCTTCAGAATCACACTATAGAAGTATGAATAATTTTGATTGTAATCAAGTTAACCTGAAGGTAATTTTATAGTAAAACAAGAAAACATTTCCTATTCAAGTATACTAAAAAAAAAAATTTATGTTTAGGTCACAATAGGATAAAGTTAGTTTTTCTGTCTTACTTTCCATTTCCTTAGATTTTTTATTTTTTTTTTTTTTGGGGGGGGGTTCATTTTTTTGGTATAAAAGTAATGGTAAGAGTCAAAATTTGTTTGATAAAGCATCATTTAAGTTTAGAACATGTTGTATATAATCTGTTAATAATTTGATATAAGAAAAAGAAAAAAATACAATTATTTTATCTATGTATATTATAAAAAAAAAGTGGTATGATTGCCATTGAGATAACTCTCCACAAGAGACCAAATGAGTTAATGACTTAGAAATTAACACCTTTGACTTTGTCCCATAGGTCACTGTACGGCCTCCAACAATGAGCAAAACCCATACAGCATAATCTACTTTATCTTTCTGCCAGGAGAGAGCAAACAAGTGTATACATTTTTTGGCTACATTGTTCAATAATGTTGTTACAACCCATAAACAAATAATGATTATATCCTTCATACTGCAGGTTATTTATTTACTTGCATACATGAAATCTTGTCAAAGATGATTGAATATTTAGAGTTTCAATAATTCATAAATTGCCTTCTGCTGTTGTTTTTTCTATGGTCGTGTTGTTGTCTATTTGATACATTCCCCATTTCCATTTTCAATTTTATTATTGACAGCTCATTCAAAATTGAAATCTAAAGTTACGACTGTCCAGTAATTGTGGATTTTACCATGTTGACAGCAACAATAGCTTAAACGCTAAATTGACATAAAAAGTTAACAGCAGTCTGAAACTGATGCTCAGTACCTTGAGGAATATCTAGAATTTCATTTTGATCTTAAAAACTGTATAGTATAATCCTTTTCTTGACCTTGTTTTATTTTATGAACCATTTATTCATTCATTGACAAAGATTTAAATGGAAGGCTCAAAGCATTGAGATTTATAAAAAATAGTTAAGAATTCCAGGTGAATGTTTGCCTTTTTTCTCCTTATTGCTCTGTTTCAATCCTTTTCTTAAGCACATATTGACAATCTCAGTCATTATCTGATGTCATTTTTTTTTAATTTACAGCTTCATAGTAAAACAGATGCTAGGAAACACCTTCACTATTCAAGTCAGACTATAAAAGGAAGTTTTTTTGTTGATAGCTGAACTTGTAAGTAATTATATCTGAAGTGTTTATTGTACATATTAAAAAAGGAAAGAAGAAATAAGAAATCATTTCATAATCTAAAGGATTATGGATAATCTTATTGTTTGTACACAAAAATTGAAATAATGTTATGTCATTGTTTGAATTTCTATTGTTTTAGAATATTTAAAACCAACCACAACTTTTTTGTGTACACTTTTGAAAATAGAATACAAAATGCACTTATTAAGATTCTGATAAGTTGAATAAAATAGGCTATAATAGAAATGATTAAAATGAGAAGATACGGTATGATTGCCAATGAGACAACTATCCACCAAAGTTCAAATAAAGTGGATGTGAGCAATTATGGGCAACTGTATATATATAACAATGAACAAAATCCATAATGTATAGTTGTCTATATATATAGTTCAGTCTGTGGTTAAACATTTTTTTATTAAAGAGATTTGTTGGAAATTTACACATGGCCTAATAGTTTGCAATAGTTCTGGGTTTTATTCCACAGGAAAACTCTTTTTTTGTCATCCCTTTTGACATCAAGGGAATTTTGTATGAATATTTACCTACAGTCATGATGGTCAGAATATCGATCTTTTTATAATGAATAAAAAGAAAATTCTATGAAAAATAAATGTAAATTGTTTCTTATTAACCAACTCTATATGCCTGTTCAAAAGTATGGCATGGACATCGTTTTTTCATATAGTTTTCCTTTCATTTTGGTTGGGCTTTTTTCGCGGGAAAATCGAGAAAGAGGTAAGGAGCATGTCATTTTTAAATTCCTAAAAATACGATTTGCTTGACCTGTATTGCCTGCCACAAGATTGATGACGCTGAATGGAATGTACAGAAAGCAATGGAGGCCGGAAATGGGATTTTGTGAAGTTCTAGAATGTTTTTAAATATTCGGAAGTTGGGATTGAAACGGGCATTAGAAAATTGGCATTTTTTGGCAATAATTGAGAACAACAATGAAAACTTACCTTAAGAAATGTTTTTTTATTCAAAAGTGCAGAAAAAACGTATTTTGCACTGTTTTTCTACGCCAGAAGTACCGTAGTGACATCAGTGCGGAGTTTCCCCGTGTGTTAAGTTCAAACACAAATACCTAACGAACTGACAAGATGAACGATCTTAGACTACGGTAGGATACATAATGAGCAGTACTTTCCTTTTAGTTCGTTTAGAAATCTATGTGCCAGTCAAATTTTTACTCGATCCGTTAAGTTTAAGCCCTTGCAATTTGAATTATTTGTACACACATTTATGAAAATAGAGAAATAAACAATTTATAAAACGTATTAGCGATCAAGAAAAGTAAAATGTGGACGAAACCGGAAAAATACGGAATTCCGTATATGTGTAAAGAAAGACAACTCTATTGACGTGGCAATAGCCAACTTTTCAACGCGGTATTTTTGTTTTTTTTATTTATTTTATAATTGTTGGTAGTCCAGTTTTGCTAAATTAATATTTATAAATACATAATTTTATTTATTTGAATTATTTTGCAGATTTCCATGTTTATAGAAGAGGCCGCAACAAGGAAAATATTTCTTCAAACTAAAGTGACTCTATATTTCGTAGTACTATTTGTTTTTATATGTATTCATGAGTATTATCTATAGTTTTATCAATAAATATAAAATACCTTGTATCTGTTTCACTTCTGTTCATCAAGGGTAATACAAACTTGATGCCCCTTCAGTCCTCTTTTCCAAATTCGATATCCTAAATATTTTTTTTTGTTTCTGTTGACAGTGTAACCATTCTTTTTTTTGTTTTGTATGAAAGCAAGTCTCTTATTTGATAAAACCTTTTTTTTATTTGAACTTCCTTTACACTTCCCTCCAAATCAAAAGTGCCACCAGATGGCACTCAGACAGACATATTGGAAAAGAAAATGCAGCTTTTGTGAATTTTTTTTATACATTTGAAATGAATCATTTGAAAATGCCATAAACAGAATGAATTTGTGCAATTTTGTAAAAACAATCATAGCTCGTGCTACCAAAGACCAGACAGCACTCGACTATTGGGAAACACATCAAAATAAACCCAATGAACTACCAAACAGTCCTGAAAAGCTGGTGCCAAAATTTAATACAAATTTCAGTGTTTCAAAAAGATTTATTTCTTATTCAAATATAATGAAAAACAACAGTAAAATGCAAATAACTCAAGAAAAGTTCAGGCTTCTTTTACCAAGAATACAGACATATATTACACAAAATACAAAATGGAAAAATGGCAATACCAATGGGCAAAACCAATTGTTTATAAATACATTTTCTATATATCAGTGGATGAAGTTATCTGAAAAGGACAAGGCTAAGCATACTTTAACAGACTGTGAACAGTGTATGGTGTTTGATGCGTCCCTTCTACACAAGTCATCAGAAGTGGTAAAAAAAGACTCACTTGTTGGGGCATGCCAGAATGTGGCAAATATCATCCTTGAAAAGTCACCTCCAATGTCAAAAGCAGCTGAAAAAAATGTTGAAAATTTTGTCAAAGTCTTTACCCCTATAGCATCACAAAAACTTGGTGTAGATATTATCAAAACTGTTCCAAAGGTGATGAAACTAACACCAAAAAAGAGTAAATCACAAAAGACAAAAACAGCTACAAAAATCCTGAAAAGAAACATCAAAATTAAAAATAAATTATCCTCCAATGGGCAGGATGTGCGCCATTTTTTGGCCTCTGGAAAGTCCTTCAGAAAACACGATAATGATCGAATGTCTATGTATTTTGTGACAAAAGCTGTGGCTCAGCAAAAGTTGAAGGTTAAAATTGAGAAACAAAAAAATGCTTTATTAAAGCCAAAAAAACACTATGGTAACTTCGACCATTATACTTTTGAAAAAGAAGAATTCCTATCAGCATTGAGGCAATTCCCTCATGGATCCCATGTTAATTGGAAAAAACTTGGCGAACAGTTTAATCTGACCAACAAAAAAGGGGAAAGACCAGCCAATGCAGGCCAGATATTGATGGGCTATGCCCAATATAACAAAATAAATACGGACCAGTTTAACATCAACATGCAAGTAAGCAACAGAGATTATATTCAGAGAGTAAGGAGGGCAAAAAAGCGAATATCCAAGGGCTTGACCATACCATCAACAAGATCAGCCAAAACTATTAGACAGGACATAAAAGATCAGATTGACAATGGAGTGATTGATTTAGGAGAAAAGATTGCCCCCTCCCAGATATCATCAAACTATATTGATAACACTGGTAGGTTGATGTAAAATTGGTAATTTATATAAATAATTTACCATTTGGGAGCATTTGTATTGGTTATATTCCAAAGAATTCTCTAAATAAATAATGATTGATACAAAAATAAACATCAATTTCAAATGGACAAGTGGCACAGGGAGAAAATCTGTAAAAAAATATGACAGTATAAAGAGTATAACAATATAACAATAGTATGACAACAGGTGGTGTAAAAGTAATTTCAAGCACAAACAAATCAAGTCTTAAATTGACCAAGCTTGGCACTCTAGAAAAAGTCCTGCATAATCCTGATAATATACATTACACAACTTTAATATAAGTGCATAATATTATTTTTTTATTATCCAAGGATCTGACTTGAAAGTGAAGGGTATTTGATAATTCAAAATGTGAAGTTTTCTGTAAATTTAGGTGAAAATAGGTCAGCGCTTAAGCCTAGTATCTATTCACAAAAATCTGACCACAAAACTTGATTACATGAATTTTACATAAGTATTTTTCAACATGAGATTTTTTGTGAAACGAGTCTGAAGAAAAAATTCAGTGCAATCTTTTTGTACTTAATGGCAAAATTGTAAGGTTTCAGTGGAACCCAGTGATTCTCTCCTACTGTTGCTGTTGGTGTTTATAGCTTAATCAACAAAAATGATCTAAGTCCATTTATGAATAAGTGACTTTCATAAAAACAGGTACACCATTTTAACAAATTATTTTCTTAGATACTAGTATCTGATTATAACAAAGTCTTGTCTAAGTTTGATACAAAGTCAGGATTGTTTAAGAAAGTTATTAAAATTTCAAACAAAATCACCAGAAAAAAAAACCTATTTTAAATGATCAGTTAAATATGAGGAAAAGGAGATAAATATTTACTTAATTTACTTCTGAATACTTTCTTATGAAAATAAACAAGCTTCTGTCCTAGTTTTGTTCAAATCCAGAATAATTTAAAAAAGTAATGAAAACTTTAAAAACTTTAACCACAGAGTGAATGTTGTGTCTCCTGGCAGAAAAAAAACCAAGTCAATTCATTAGTAAAATACTTGGGTTTGAAAGACAGTTTTTGAAAGTTATTAAAATTCTGAAAAACTACAGAGTGAATATTTGTAGACGCTGACGCTGTCCATGTAATGTCAGATTGCTATGTCTGGCTTGTGACAAAAAAAAATTCATTCAAGGCATTCAAATATTAACATATTGGACAAATATATCTGATCTTTAATTTCTCTAGAAATATACTATGATTTTAAATAATAAAGGTTTTTATACTGCAAAAACTAAAGTTAAGCAAATAATCACAAGAACAAATAATTTCTCACTGGTCAGTGTTTTCTATTTCACAGAATTAATCATGAAATACAACAAACTTAAATTGAATATACAATATGAATTTAAAATTACACAAAAAATTGTAAATGAATACACGTAGTATATAAAATTTTACATTATACATAGAAAAAAACAGTTTCATATATACAGGATAAGTAAAAGATACAGATTAAATAAACAATATACTCAATTAATACTTGCTTCAACTCTGATCACAAATAGTTCTAGATTATAACAGAAATAAAAAAACAAGTATCTGTTTTATAAAAAGATTTTGTCTTGTCAACAACAAAACAAATACTCTATGGTATAGCTAAAATTAAGTATGTTAGAAACCAAAAAAGGAAAACACTATCAAATGCAGGCTAGATCTTGTTGGTGTTTGCAAAACAAATTAAACATTGATCACTTTGACCAACAAACAATGATAACTGTACATGTACAATTTATGTGTTATTGAAAAATATAAAATTTATTTGAATGAGCTTTAGAAACAGGACAAACAGCTTGGCTCTGCTGAGCTTTTCTCCTGTTTCGTAGCGAGTAAAAATAAATTTTGTATTTTCTGACAATGTAAAGCAAAATTTATTTGTATACCGGTCATTTGTACAAATTGCAGGCTAAATCAATATATATAACATAAAACAAACAGGTTTAAAACAGAGTTGTGTCAAAAACAGGTCTTCACATTATACATGAAAATGGTGATAAAAGGTGTTTAATAACCTAATACAATTACCTTAACAGAAATCATGGTAAAAAAGCACAAACAGGTCTTGCATTGAAGATTAAAAAATGAAATCTATATAAATTCATTAATACATCAGAAATCATTAAGTTGTAGGATGTTAAAAAAAGTCTTGCTTTTAAAAATTTGTCAACGGCAAACAACAATCTACAGCAGGAAATTCGAACTTACAAAACTCAGACAGAAAATATTAAATGAACATGCTGAAGGTGGACTGATGCGACTATATGATGATGAACACTATGATCAGTTAACTGCAAATGAATTGAAAGAAAGGTACGTGTATGACCAAATTATAAATAAACAGCTGCGCCATCAGCGCATGATACGCCCGACGTCTTGTGTGGAAGTTTTATGCAATAATCATAAATAGTTTCTGAGGAAGTTTTAAGCAATAACCATTTATTGTTTTTGAGGAAGTTTTAAGCAATAACCATTTATTGTTTTTGAGACATGGCGGGACATGTGAAACCCCTAACCCTTTTTTTTTTACAAATATCACTAAAATAAAATTTCGAATCAAACCAAAAAGTATACAGATCTTTAAATTAGTATAACAAAGAAGTGTGTACAGTTTCAAGCAATAATCATAAATTGTTTTTGAGATACGGCGCGACATGTAAAAAAAAAAACTCCCCTTTTTTACAAAATACTCAATAACTCAAAAATAAAATTTTGAGTCATCACCAAAAAGTATACAGATCTTTAGATTAATATAACAAAGAAGTGTGTAAAGTTTTAAGCAGTAATCATAAATCGTTTTTGAGATACGGCGCGACATGTAAAAAAAACCTCCCCCTTTTTTACAAAATACTCAAAAACTCAAAAATGAAATTTTGAATTATCACCAAAAAGTATACAGATATTAAGATTAATATAACTAAGAAATGTATTAAGTTTTAAGCAATAATCAAGAAACGTTTTTGAGATACGGTGCGACATGTGAAAAAAAACACACCCCTGTTTTAGTTACAAAGTGCCGTAACTCAAAAAGTTTAAATCTTATTTTCACCAAAAAGTATACAGATCATTTGACCATCATAAGAAACAACTATATTAAGTTTCATGAAATTTGGATAAGTCGTTCTCAAGTTACGGTGCGACATGTTTACGCCGGACAGACGGACGGACGGACGGACTGACAGACGGACGGACGGACAGACGGACGGACACCGGACATTTGTATACCATAATACGTCCCGTCAAAATTTTGACGGGCGTATAAAAATCATAAAAATAAGTGGATGTGGTATGATTGCCAATGAGACAATGTATTCTCACAGTTTTGCATTTCTATACATAGGCCCCTACCAGGGTAAAATCCAAACATTATATACGATGTAATACAATGCATGTCTATTTTTACATTTAAATCAAATATCATAAATATTTCCAAAAATTTTTGTCTTTAATTTGTCACAAACTTATTATCTCCCTTTGTAAAGAAATATGGTTTAGCAACGTACTCCAACATTTGATATGTATCATACCTCGGGACTAAATCATCAGACACGAAAACAAATTCTAAATTGATCTACTGATCTATAACTTGTCATGATAAAACTAAATACCAAATATCAAATCAATTTCTTCAAGAGCGAGGAGGAAAAGGTTGGAAAACTGATTTACCGTACCGACCAATGAACAGTGCAAACCTTTTGTCCCCTTCAACGTTGTCAGTAGGCGTCTAATAAAAGTTGCATGCTATTTTATCTACAGGAAATTCTACATGTATACTATGATACAAAACATCTGTGACATTTGCATTTCTATTTACAGGTATAAAAGATTAGGACAGCTGTTTACAGCTAACAGTAACAGTAATGAACTGAAACATCTGGAGAGGATACGTATGCTAAAATTCTGGCATGACCATTCAGATGTACTGAATCATACTTTTGTAAGCTTTATGCTTAGCATCATTTATGACAAAGCCCTGTACTTAACAAATGAGGAATATAAGGCAAAATTTCCAGAGAGATCCAACCTCGACGTACAATCTGTGGTTGAACGTCCCCACCTTTACATCTTGGGGAGATCCAAAAGCACAAATGATGAACAGTTAAGCTTTGTTGCAGAACGGGTCAAAGACCTTATGAATTTAGTTCAACCCACATGTATAAGAGGAATACAAATTACTGATGAGCTCAGAATTTTCAGTGGTGATGGACCAGCACGCCAATTTGAAGCTGACCAGCAGCAAGGAGGCAATTTTTCATGCATGTGTGGTATTCAAGCAGAAGACCATAGAAATCTGCATTGTGCCTATAATACAACCATGAAATCCTTAGAGGAAAGAAGACAGATTTTCGTCAAAGGTCTGCATTGGAGAAATTTTCCTGAAAATTCATGTCCTCTTTCTCATCTGAAAGACATGGCAGATGAGTTAGAAGCCAGGGGATATAACACCAACAGGAAATCAAAAGCTGAATTGGAACAGGACCTCAAAAATGAACTTAAGGGTATACAAAGACCACCAGCATTAATGTGTCATAACCCTTAAAATCCAGCAGACACAATAAACTGCTCAAAATATGAAGTTTTAGCCTGTGAACCTCTGCATGACATAACGAACATTGTACAACATATTATCATAGAACTGCCACATCACATTCAAAAACAGTGAAGTCAAAAAACAATTAGAAAAAATTAGTCAGTCAACTATTGGGGAAAAAAATCAAATCAAAGGGTCGGATGCAAGACTATATGCAGTAAAGTTGGCGAAATTTATACAAAACCTCCATCAAGAGAAAAAAATACAGAATGATGTATTGAATTTAAGCAATGCCTTGGTAGAAATAATCAACATCTGCTACAGTGGTAATGATGCTAGGAACCAGAGGTCTGTTCTAAGACTGCATAATCAATGCTTTGTTTTTGCTCTAGCATGTCTAAAGGTGATAGGATCCCCCAAAAAATGACTGCAATGAAGTTCTATGGAAGTCATTTCCATAGTTTGGTCATACATGCACCTGAAACATACAGATTGCTTTGCCTTAGATCTGCTGTTCCTGAGGAAGAAGAGAGAAAATTTGGTGATATTAGATCAATATAAAAAAATACAAGCAATCGCCAACCAGAATATGTAGTTGACAATGCTGTTATGCGGTTTAATGCTCAACAAGAAAGCCATAGTGTAATCGAGTCTATACAGAAACAAGAGTCTGTCATCAGCCAGCAAGCAAAGTTTCTTGACAAGAAAACGAATACAACAATAAAAATAACTGACATCATTAAAAACCCTTATCAGTTTCAATGCCATCTTCAGAGAATACCAGATTTCCTCCTATGTGGTAAAGACGTGTGGTGGTCTCTTTCGGCCAGCTCTGTGATCTTCCATGATACTGTAGATCAGGATCTGAACAGCAATACTCCACCATTACATAATCTCAGGTCTACAACATAAGTAGAAGAACAAAGTTACTTGTTGGAGTGTTGGGATGAAGTTCTAAAAAGAGTGGAGAAAAGTACAATTAAAATTCCTGTTCATAAAATCAAGTGTTACAGAAATGATCAACTTGTCAAGACTCTCTACACTGACATTTTTGAGGATGAAAGTTCTGATGAAGAAAACACTGGTAGGTGTTTATTATTTAACATAAAATTTCCAAGTAAAATCATTTTAAAGATAAATAATTTATTTAAAATTCCTCATGAAATGTATGTAGATATTCATTGAAAAGTGCAACACCTAGATGTTATAGGTATAAAATATGGTAAACATACAATAAAGTGTGTATCTTTATATATTTTCTCGTATGCAATTGTGTCATAACGATTTTTTTCTTTTTCTTATATACTATCTATGTCAATACATTTTTTTTTTATCTTTCTCTCATATAATGCCATCTGTTTCATTACAATGCTGTTAATTTTTTTCTTCTTATCCTTGTATGTAGAGATTTCTATTAATTTTTCATTTGCTGGCAAGCTTTAATTTAAGAAATGAACTGGTTTTTTTGTAACTTCATTGCGGTGTAAAAGTGATGACCGAAGTATATTTTCCCCGCTTCATTCTAAAAATGTGTGCAAGGTCAACGCTTTTACACCCTTATGAAGTTACAAAAAGAACCATTCAATACTTATAATTACATTTTTTTAGCTAGGATCATGAAAATATGAATTTTATCATTTTTCTTATCTAATTCACCTGTGCACTTTAATGTCAGGACCTCGTGTTATCATGAATGATAAGTTTTATTGTGTAATGCAATTGCTTAAGGAATAACACGTGATTTGCAGTTAGCAAATCAGAATAACAAATTATAATGAAACATACATCAGATGTAATTATTTGATAAATATAAACTTGGAACATTTTGTATAAACCACACAACATTCATAATCAATAAATACTAATCAATTTTTGCATCTGAAACTACAAGTTATCATTAATGTGTCAACATGTGCAAGAAGTACTTCATAACATTTTTTGGCAGTGTGTACAGATTTATTAAAATTATTCTTACAGAAATTATTCATCCCATTGCATCTGCCGTAATCCACAATGAAGAGGAAACTATCAACAGAACTAGGAGTCATGGTAAGTTTCTTGCTGCTGTACACATTTTAACTTCTAAATCTTCAAAAAACATAAGAAAGAATATAAAAGCATGTGAACACCATAATACATAAAAAGAAAATATAATTTGGGTTGCTGTCACTTTGATTTGAAATTATCAATGGCAAATTATAGCTTTACATATTGGATTGAAATTTTTTACTTTTGCTAAAATGTTCATTGGCATACATGTGGCTAAGTAACTGTCGTGACTGTCTCAATATCTTTTATTCATGTTAAAACATGAGTAATAATTCACTACTTGGTCAGTTATATACATGGGATAGTGTAAGTGCTTTCTTATGTGCTGGTCGCAAATAATCATTTACTTCATACACTATATCTATATCCATTAAATCATATGGGATAGACACATGATTTATTACCAATAAATCATTACAGCAATGTCCATAAATTAAGGTAATGCATGTTGATATTTTTTGTTAACAGAAACTGATGAAAGCAGTGAAGAATCTGAAAGTAATGATGGAATGAATACAGATACAAGTTCTAAACTGGAAAACTTGGGTACTGTTTTTATAACTTACACATACATTAATTGATCATTAATCCATTTCATTATTTATAACAAGAAATGCTTATGAAAATACTATTCTTTTACTTATAATTTCAAATTGTCTTTCTACAAAATATTCAAGATGAAAAGGTTCTTGAAAGCTTTTAAGAATAATATCTACACAAATATGAAAAATAAAGTCTTGTATGATTTTTAATTTTAAGTTTCTTGTGTATACTTTGGAGTTTAGTATGACGTCCATTATCACTGTACTAGTAATAAGTATGCATATTTTTAAGGGCCAGCTGAAGGACATCTACGGGTGCGGGAATTCTCGCTACATTGAAGACCCATTGGTTGACTTCGGCTGTTGTCTGCTCTATGGTTGGGTGATTGTCGCTTTGACACATTCACCATTTCCTTTCTCAATTTTATTTCATTGTACTTACAAGTGTTCTATGTTCTGTTATCTTGATTTACAGAAATGCTACCTATTCCAACACCAATCATTGATGATGATGGCAAAGACAGTGAACTCATACAGCCAGAAGATGCAGATCTTGAACTGCCACAAATATACCAATCTGTCAATCCTAGTATGTTTCTTGATGTAATATTCAGTAAAATAAAATTTAAAAAAAATAAAAAAATCATGAATTTAAAAGAAAGAAATTCAGTTCCAGATTAAAAAATAAACAGATTACTTTTGTAATTTGAAACATTTTGGAAACTTTCACTTTATAGATTAGGTGTCATCTTCTCATTTCTTCTTTTTTCATCATGAGAGTAAGATTTTTAATAAGACTTTTTATAAAATAGTGTGAAACTTCGAAAGGTTTATTTTTTTAGTGACTGTGTTTGTTGTCTGTATGCACTTTTTATTTTTTAATCCTGGTTTTCTTCACTTATTTGTTCTGCTATCAAATATTTTCCTATAAAAAATTAACTCATTAATTTCATCTGTATACATTCATTTTTACAGCTCCAATAATTGATGACAAATGTGGTGTTCCTGTAGTAGCCAAAGTCAATTTATATCCAAACCCTGAAAATGATGAAACTAAAAAGTTGTACAAGTCTTACTTGAAAGGTAAAAAAATATTTCTATTTATATATGATATAAATCATGAAACCAGGTCAAAATCTTAACGGCTAGTAATTATAAAACAGAAGATGAGACAACTCTCCACAAGAGACTGACATGACACAAATATTAACATTAACAACTAGGGGTCATCATACGACCTTCAACAATGAGTAAAGTCAATGCTGTATAGTCAACTA
The DNA here is from genome assembly GCA_037788925.1 of Mytilus galloprovincialis. Lineage (NCBI taxonomy): Eukaryota > Metazoa > Mollusca > Bivalvia > Mytilida > Mytilidae > Mytilus > Mytilus galloprovincialis. The sequence goes on from CM075338.1 coordinate 84,195,253, forward strand.
TTAAAGGCCCAGCAATTAAAACAATTCAAATATGAAAACTAACCCCGTTATTTATGTACAAAAAATCAACTAAAATAAAAATATAACACACAAAAGACGACAACCACTGTATTACAGGCTCCTGACTTTGGACAGGCACATACATACAGAATGTGGGAAGGTTCAACATGTTAACGGAATCAGAACTCTCCCCTAAACTGGGACACTTGTGTAACAGTAAAACATAAGAATTAACTAAAAATATCAGTTGAAAAAGGCAAAACTCAGTAGATGGATACAAATACAAACTATTGAAGGCCATACATTGACCTATAATGGTTTACTTTTTTTAAATTGTTATTTGGATGAAAAGTTGTCTCATTGGCACTCACACCACATCTTTGGATATCTAAATACTACAAATAATATAATGTCTATTGAAAAACCTTTTTCTAGATGAAAAAAAATTAGAAAGGTTCTTATTTTTATACTTTATATCATGTATGTGTATTACAGATTTAAAAAAAAAGGAATGATTTTCATTTTTTAGTTCTCAGATGGTCTCAAAAAGAACTAGATAATGTACTTATTATCCAATTGAAGTGAATGCAATAGTTAATAATTGCAAAAGCAATACCAGTAAGTACATCTATTATTTTATACTACAATATTTTAATTAACATTTAACCATACAATTGATTATTTTTAAGCAGCACAGTAAACAATATTTGATATTGCTATATGGTATTTAGTTCAACTTTATTGTTCTCTCATTAGGACAGAAACCAATTATCGCCATTTACATATTAACATATTATAATATTGATAGTATAAAGAAAGGCAACATATATACTATTAAAGTTTTAAGTTCAGATGGATAGACCGGAAAAGATAATGCTAAGAAATATGGACATAAAAATACAAATGTAGCCATTACTCACATTTAATAATCAAACTTTTCTTTCCGACATACATTTTAATGGAATAACCATCAGTCAGGGGTACTGCTTGAAGAAGTAAAAAAAAAATTTACACATATAAGATAATTATAATGTTTAAATAATCTCCCTTTAATTATCTTAAAAAAATACTTTTTCTAAAAATCCCAACAAAATTCTCAAGTTATGAGATATAAAATCATTGCTTTAATGATTTAGGTTAGCTCATATCTTTTTATTAGAGTTCAATGTTTCATCTCATTAATTCAACAAAATACTGATTTAGCAAAGATCTGAAGTATTTGGCAACCTTCAAAAATTGCTCCTTTGGGGCTTGTAAATTAGCAGTTTTCTGAAGCTTAAGATAACAGATAAATGGGATTAATAAAGACATTTGCAAAGGGCAGATAATTAAAAAATATTATTACAGCAAAGAAATCCTAAGAATTCAATATAAGAAGATAGAAGGCCTTTTTAACTTAAACATAAAAATATGAATGTCTAAGGAACAAAACACAGCCAATATTTTTTTCCCTATACAAGTAAATATAATTCACTTTAAAAAAAAAGTTCTAGAAGTATCCTACAAATTTACTTATATCAGTATATATATTAATATTACTTCTTCAAGTAATTAAAAATAACTTGTACAAGTAGTATCCCTCACTGACTACTGACCTTACAGCACAATAACACAAAAAAGATTGCTTAAGCTGTAGTGAACAATGAATTATAATAAACCCCCAACAAAAATGTGATTATTGAATAACTACTTGTATACCCATTTGCAGAATCCATGGAACTCTCAGCAGGAAACGCACAGATTAGCCACGATAATGTCAAAGACTGTACAAAGCTACCAAGTGATCTTCAATCTAATTGCCAAGGTTGGTGAATTCTAAAAAAAATCAACAACACAAAACTATATAGAAAAAAGTTTAAAAGAAACTATCTAAATTTTAAAATATATTTAAATAATTGCTATTAAAAATATAAATGATCATATTTAAAGAAATATTTCAATACATATATCTAAGTTTAGGTTATCTAAGATGCAGCTTTTGCTCAACCCTTCTTTTACAAAGCAATCAGATAAGGACCCAATACACAGCAATATGAACATGTGTTAAATGTTTTTAAATTTTTTTCAGGACCTACACAAGTTCTATCCAACGCTAGACAAGTTAGCAATTATGCTGAAAAGAACTACACAAAACTTCCAATTACAAAACCATCTGAATGCAAAGGTTTGATTTGACTTTATAACTAATTATTAATATTTCTCTTTACATTATATATAAGCATTAATTCTATATAACAAATGATGAAAAGAAAACACTTATCATTTAAAATTGATCAAACTCAAAAAAAATAAATGAAAAACAATTTCGGTCAACACATAATTTTTAACGGTTTTGACAATCCAAAATAAAATAATTAAAATTTGCTGACCCACTGACCCTATTTTTCAAAAATATATAACTGGAACCACACATTTATTTTTATTTGACCTAAGTATAGCAACCAAGTTGCATTAGCATGACAAAGGTGTATTTGATATAACAGACATTTCATTAAATTTTATTCAAAACAGGACAAGCAAGAGGAGCTGTCAAGAGAAAATTGAATTTTGGAAAAGAAAGGGATGATGAAGGTGAGAGACTTAAACTTAACATGTATTTCAGTATTCCTAATCTTTGAGTCAGCTTTCATCTAAGCAGAGAAGACCTAGGCCTCTGTTGCACATTCTTAATGAATTATCATATTTCTAAAGATTACCTTTTTCTATGTTTATTTTCAACTTTGGTATTGAACATGTTGAATGGTCTGCAAAAAATACACCTCTGTTGAGGACAGGATATCTATAAAATAAGTAAGAGATATTATGTAAGATGCAAAACATTTCTACTTTATTGTATTACAGCAGATTTCAGTGAGTATGTAGCTAATGGTAATATCTTTGGTTAGCTTGCTTGTTAGCTGAACCGTAAAGTCATTGTTAGGTAAGGTAAACTACCATCCTTTTAAAGTAGCTTAGTCCTACAGAGAGATAGATTGGTTATCTGTTGGGCTAGTCTACTATTAAAGGAGGGTAGTTTACCTAACCTAACAATGACTTTACGGTTCAGCTAACAAGCAAGCTAATCAAAGATATTACCATTAGCTACATACTCACTGAAATGTGCTGTAATAACTTCAATAATCTGTTTTACATGTAATGCTTCAAAGGACTAAACAACATATATTAAATTATTCATATTCTTAGTAATGTTCATTTCAGAAAAGGAAAATCACCAATGGAAAATGGTTACTTCTAATACAGCATCATCTGAAATTGAGAAGAAATCAACTAGACAAAAAGAAAGCAGCAACAGTATGTAGCTTAAACTGCTTTAAACTGTAATGTAAATTGTTGTTAGCAATTAAAAAGAATTACATTTGGTTGGCATTTTTTGAATTGTCAAAGTCTTACAAACTTTGCATTTACCATTGTGCAATAGAAAGCTTGATTGATAGTATAATACTTAGCTTGTCATACATCCCAAACAAAATTTTCTGCACTTCCAAAAGGATTCTTTTATCTGATTTTTCTGCTGATCAGTTGAAATGTTTAACCTGTCCAGTTACTAAGTAGTGTTACAACTTCAATTATACGCAACACATAAGTAGTAATTAGAAAGGTCTATTTTTTTTTAATGCTGGAAATTTTTTTTAATTAGAAAGCATATATGAATTTATAATCTATAAATAAAATCCTGACCCTTTGGCAAAAAGACAATATTAATACATGTAACAAGTATAGAGATAAAGATCTGGATATAGCCTTTCTTTCCCCAAATGTATGTGCTTTTTGAGTATTTGGAATATGTTTTAAGTCTTTGACCAGTCCCTGCCATAGGTTAGGAGGGTAGGAGGGATCCTGATCCCGAAATCCTGGGCTTAAAAACCAGAAATCAAGAAGTCCTGAATTTAAATAAAATTAAATCCTGACATTGGTAAAAAGAATTCCCTGATCCTGAAATCCTGAGCTTAAGAACACCCTTTCCCAGAATCCTGAGAAAGGTCCACCCCCCCCCCCCCTCCCCCCCCCCTTTTCATAGGTGCTTTAGAGGAAATTGTTGCCACCCAAGTATCTTTAACTTCTATCTAATTAATTTGCAAACAAAATGAAGATGACTAGTAAGATGTTGGTGTTTCCTAAACAATTAAAGAGGTTTTTTTTACTGGAGAGTATCTTTGAATTTGAAGGTTATATTTATCTTCCCTTGCCTGCTTTTACATGCATTTTCTTTGTTTCATTATTGTCACATTGCATTCTTTCTGTATTAATTACCCAGTCAAGATGTTTTTTTCATCAGATATTTATCCATCTCAATGAACAATGATCAACATGTTGCAATGCTCACTCAATCGTGTAAAATTAAAATTTCACTTCCGTTTGATGATAGATAAAACCTAATCAACAAACCCCGATCTACACAATATTTGTGAGACTCAGATTTACACAATTTTTTTTTTTTATTTAGTATTTCAATGTTTTTTATACTTTTTTGTCATAAACCTTGATATTCGACTTGAATCATGTAAATATTGATTTCATACTGCAATTTTTGCAGTATAAACACGTTCACGAGTTGTAATTTTTGGTTTTAAAAAATTACTTTTTTGGTTGTTGAAATGCGCATACTATTTCCACGCTGCTCCCTTTTTCTGTATAAATTTGAATGCCTATCCCAACACACTTTTCCGGACAGGTGTTGATTTTATTTTTTCCTTTTAGATAAAACGCAAAAAAAAAATGACCAATATGACAGAGATGGAAAAATTGGAACTGCTTTTTGGAGAGACTGAGGAAATGAGACAGCTTAAAGCAGATTTTGACAGAATTCAGAGATGTCCTGGTGTGTCTTCATTTCAGACAGCACTTGATTGCAGCCATGCCAAAATTCAGACAAAAGTGGTCCAGAAACAGTCGAAACTTCAAGGTTTGCTATCGAAATCGGTCACCATCGAAATCACCGGAAAACAAAAGACTGCTTTTTGAAAAGACTCTGGCTGACTTGTTACTTACGTCATGGAACTGCTATTATGAGGGCTCAGGAAAGAGAATTTAGATAACTTGTAATTAGAATATTGTAAATATATTATTTTTCTATGTCAATTTTGTATACTTTTTGTATAAAAAAAAAATCATCTAGTTTTATAAAAATATGAATAAACATACAGTCAAATCTAGTTTAGTCCAGTGAACATTTTAAAAATGGAAAGGTTAAAACATTTTGATTCATCTTAATTTAAGTCGGGAGTTACATTTGTCATTTCTTGTTCCGATATTTTGACTTCATTGTTAACATGGTTATCCTTGAGGCGGAAAAAGTATTAGTTATTCCCATTCATCATCATCTGTGGTGTACATTTAACAAAAAATTCATTCAATAACTAGTATGCATGGTGTTAACAAAAGATAACAATCATAGTGGTATAAAATCCTTAAGTACTTGTTAAAAAAAAATAGTGTATACATGTATTTGTTGTGTGCAGTCTTTTTTCTTTAAAAGTTTATCTTAATTATGTCGTCTTTCATTGGTTCTTCTAGGTTTGCAAAATTTGCAATTATCAGAGGTAAACTGTATTCCACAATTATTAGTTCTTCATGGTTAAACAAGAAAGCAGTCAACAAACAATAAGTTTAATTTGCATTTTTTATTTTATAAATACTAAAAAAATGAAGATAGTATATATTTTTAGGCCTAAATAGTGAGGGGGCGGGGGGGGGGGGGGGGGTAGGACCTTTATCGGGACTCCGGGATTGGGTGTTTTTAAGCTCGGATTTCCCCTTTCGGGATCCGGAAATTCTTTTTTCCAGACCTCGGGATTTCGTATTTTTAAGCCCGGGATTTTGGGATTTCATGTTTTTAAGTCTGGGATTTCGGGATCAGGACCCCCCCCCCCCCCCCCCCCCCCCGGAACATAAAATTCTGACTGGTGATAAGGAGAAGTGCATTGACAAAATTTTACTGAATAACTGACAACATACCTGAACTTATCCAGAGTTTTCAACACAACAAGGTTTGACTGTATGCAAAAAAAAAGGGGTGATATTTATTTTTTCTGTAAATTGGTGTAAAAAGTTAAGTGGGAGGGAGGTGGGTAATGCAGCCAAGATTTATTCTTGCCAGTCACCAGCCTGGGTAAATGCAGAGTGACCATCTTTTAAAGGAGTACTAAAATTATCAAATCAAATATTAATTCCCTTTATTTTCATTTACAATTAACAATTGATTGTATTAGTTGGGTCATTTAAAACAACACCATATATACAATGTATGTGTGGTCATAAATATTATAATTTCCTCTATATGTAAAATAAGGAGATGTGGTATGATCAGTGCCTATCATGGCTATGAGTCAACCATCACTAAAATTCAAATAAAGTATAGGTAATTTATTTCATTAAATACATGATAAAAGTTAAAAGAAGAATAGAAATATATCCATTACAACACACATATTTCTTATAAAGGTACATGCATTAGTATCATCTTCATATATATAGTATCTATTTTTTGCAGAAAAGTAATGCACAAAAATGTGGAAACATAACTTGATTTTTGCTAAATTTGCACAAACATAATAGGCCCATCTTTTTTGATTGAACACCGTTTTTAACTTTCATTTAGACTGTACAACAGTCACCAATTTTGAAAAAAATGTGCAAGCAAGTGCAGCGGACATATAACAAATTTTAAATGTATGAATTAACGTTGTTTTCTATCAGTTTCATTAAAATGGAGATAAAAATATTGTATATATAAACCCAAACAGCAGCAATTGTTGATTTGAAGGTGGCAAATACCTGTTCTCTGGCTCTGCTAACTTGTCACCTACTTAACTTAATTTGGGACCATTAAAATAACTTTTGTGAAATAACAATTTCATTTTGTCTCTGTCAGTGGCCACAATCCCGATTTGGAAATTATTACACGATGTCAGGCGATGTTTACGAGAGCTGGGCAATAATATTTCATCAAACTTAATTAAATGCCTGAATGGTTACAAAAAAGGCATACCAAACAAATTGATAGAAAGGTGAAGCATATGTTTTGCATATATATTTTTCTGTCTTAAAGAGTTTTTTTTTCTACCCGACATTTTAATGAGAAAAACCCATGAAACAGCAAAATAAAAAACCGTGGTCTAAATGAAGATAGGCAGATCCAGGTGAAAAATTAAGTTGATAACATAGAGCATCTGTGACGCATGACTGAAGCGGGACACGCTTATGAAAAGTTATGAATCCGCCACTGATTGCAGCAAATACAATCTTGTCCGACAATCAGTTCCATTTTTAATTCTATACTGGCAAAGTCTTTACACTTAAACACAGCAACGGACCCACAAGTCTGACTTATTAATTACTGCTATAATAGCAATAATAGAAACTATCTTATCTTTTTATTTATCAATCAACTTTTCATAAGCAAATGCACGAGATTTGACCAAAACTCAAAAAGGTCAAAGAAAAATGCTGCCAAATATAAAGTATAAACATGCACTAGTCTTGCGTTAAATGTGCAAGACTTGGCAGCCCTGTAAAATTTAGCTTTTGGTCTGTTAATGTAGATTCAGGTTGATATGCTGGCATAGACAATATATTATTGCAAATATAGGCACCTGAAAATTGAATAATTATATGATAAAAAAAAATATTTCCCAATTTTTTAAGCTATAATCCCCTATACGTCATGTATGTTATTAGAGCTTCAGGCAACTGTATTTTATTAGACATACTTGTGTGTGTCAGAAGTATTGGACATAGACTAGTCCAAATAATTATGAGGTCTTACTTAGAAGGCTATTTTAAATTTTTCAACCAGAGTTTTAGCTAGAATTGAGTACTTTGGGGGCCTTGGTTGGTCAAAGTTGTCTCCTACTTTGGTTTGCGTTTCCACCGAGTGACCGAGTGACCCAGTGGATCTCTCCAAGTACTTCAGCTTCCTTCACAAAACAACCGACTTCCCGCGGTGTCCTACATGTAGCACTCCCATTGTGTTGGTTGGGGATTAAATTGTCCTTGTAAAAATAATTGTCGTATAAGTATACATTGGCGACACATCTCCATTTATCCTGATAGGGAGTGTAAATGGATACCACTGTGTAACCCTCACAGCTTTCCAAGGGTTCTTCGGATATCATTTACCAGGCGTCAAGAAAAAAATATAATAGCCTTTCAAGATGTCATACTTATTTGGACTAGACATTCCAATAAATTGAGATAGGTTGAAAAATTGGCTATATATAAATATTAACACTGTCTCATCCCAGGAAATAAAGTTTGTCATTTATCAAAGGATGTGAATGCTGAAAATGCTCGCTACTCTGTAAAAGTTAGATCATTTATGTATCGAAACAGGTGCTCTTCGTGTCCGCCATCCAAGCATCTTCTAGACAGTGATTAGCAATTAGTAACCTCCGATTGGTCGAACGGTAACAGAAGGCGTGGTGAGTTGCGCATGTGCGAGTGAATGAAGCAAGAAGAAATTCTTACGAGTGAAAGATTGAATATTTTACCTATTACAAGTTGTGTTATTGACCTACCATGTGTTAAAACAGGATTCAAACAACTATTTTAGTCCAACGCAAAACATTGTCCTGAAAAACCGTTAAAATTCTACACAAAAACTCTATTTTCCTCCGAAATTTTGGTTCCCACGTTTGAAAAATGGCGGCATAGTGGCCATTTTGGTAATGTAGTCAGTATAACATAGCAAAACATAGCAAAATCCTCCGGTAAATTCTGCATATCTATTCATATATCATATATCCATCCATATATAAATAACAATATTAACATTTTCAAATACATTTATATCAAGAAAACTGGCATAAAACCGTAAACTCCTGGTTACGACAAATCTCCATGCTTCATGTCGGTAAACAAATTAGTGAAATTTCTTGGAAGACCTAGAATACAACAAGGCAGAAAAAAGACCCATACCCCGGTAGTTCTTACTGATAGTAAGGGAAATTGGCTTAAAAGAAAAGCGGAACATAAATCTGAAAGAGATATCATCTGGTGGGCAAAGAGCTCTGACAAAAGTAAACATCGTTTTGACTGGCTTGAAGCAAATTTAGTGCACGAAATACAAAGACTTGGAAACATCAGGTTATACGTATGGCTAGGAACTTGTGATCTGACAACTAAAAATAAGAAATTCATTTCCATTACAAGTCCACATGGGGACGAAACAATAGACTATATCTTGTCGTACTATAGGAAAATTGTAAAGCTAATACAAAATCACCCAAACAGCAAAGTCACTTTTCTGGAAATACCACTTTATTCCATCTATGAGTATAATAAACAGAAAAATCACACTGATTTGGACCAGTTTACTGAACAGGATATTGAACTAAACAGGCAGATATACAAATTAAACCAGGATATTAGGGAGATAAACAGAGCAGCCAATTGTCATTCACCATCATTTACTTCAGACCTCATTTACAAAACAACTGTAAAAAAATGGGGTAACAGAAGAGCCGAAAATAAGAAAAAGCATAACTTTCAACTCCTAGTAGACGGTATTCATCCTACAAATCTATTAGCTAAAACCTGGGTGAGGAAAATAGCAGAAAAATACAAGGAAGACTGTTGGACATAATGCATAGGCTGAGTCTTGCGTGGACATACTGTTTTAACTATTGTTTTTACATTTTGCATTCATCATTTTCATCATTGTGTTGTATATAGACATCATCAATAGTTTTTAGATTTTAAAAGCATCAGGAACTTTTGTATAAAAATTTTAGTAAAATATTTGATTTTACTTAATTGTTTAGTATTGTTTAAACGAGATACTATAAAAGCACTAACCATGGCGACAGGCGGTTCAAGTCCACCAAAAATATTACGAAGAAGCCAGCGATCTAATACCAACCTTATGTGTCCCAGCTTATCGCCTCAAAAGAACCATGCTAGTTTGGTACATAAAAATTATAAACTTAACCCAGAAGTAGCAATAAGCAAAAAGAAGAATAATTGTTTATCTGCACCAATCACATGTGAATTGAAACCCAAAAGCAATTTTATTGTCAAATGTAATACTGCTTCTTTCGAGCTGGTGAAGACAAAATTAAATGACATCTTATTTAGCCATACCTTCCAGACAGACTATGTTGTTAGCTCAGAAAAGGGAAAAGACAATTCACATAATGAAGTTGAGCTTAGATACAAGATACATAATAAAAGGAAAGATGGAAGTTCAGGCACATACCACAAGTTCACAATCAACGTATACAACACTACTTCATCACTACTGGTTAATGGCCCTAAAATTGACATTTTCACTGAATCAATCCTCCCTATCATTGAGAGTCATATTTTAAAAAAACATAGACCAAGTGAATGCTATGAATAATCATCTTAATATAGCTATGTCAACCAGGAATGCCCAAGAGGGTGAAATAAATGTAGAAAACCAACTTTCTTGCTCAAATACTGAAACTAAAGATCTAACACCTTAATCAGCCATAGTATTAGTGAGGCCCGACATAACATCCTCTGCAACAGTAGATATAATATACAACTGTCCTGCATGCAACGAAGAAGCTAATATGAACACTATCGCCTGTGAAAGTTGTGACGAATGGTATCATTATACTTGTGTAGGTTTGTCTAAGTCAGAAGTCAATAAGCTTGATCCATCTCTACCTTTTATTTGCAGGCCATGCAATGAAAATGAACTCTATAATACCAACAACTCATATCAAGAGAGTACTAGCCAAAACAACAACAACTCTCATAGCCTCATGACAAATGAACAACCAACAACTTTAATTCAAAAATCAGCAGACATGACGTTCTTAGAATCTCAAATCATAACCAAATCAGATAACACTCTGGAGTTGAGTCCAGCCAAAAATCCATCATCAGTGAACCTACTCAGAGCACAGTTCAATCAAGCTCATCTATACAAAAACCTGTCGAAGAAACTCCTAAATCTCACGAAAGCAATGCCACTTCAGATCATCAGATGAGACCAAAACAATCGGCACGGCAAAAAAACACAACCAAGTCTATAGAAAATAAAACCTACATAATAGAACTAGAAAAAAGAATACGGGAACATGAAAAAACAATAAACCTCTTTGAAAAAAGAGAAGAACTAAGATCAGAGAATAATGGGTGCTCCAATCAGACAAATAGACCCTCAAACTCATGTACCTGTACTAACCAAAACCAGCCTTCTCAAGACCTTTACTTTCTGAATATACAGAGACAAATGGAGATTCAAGCAATGGAAATGAGATTAAAAGCTTTAGAAACACAAACGATGCAAAACCTTTCTATCCAAACAGCTATGACAACTCAATTAGCTCTACAAATCCAACAACAGACAATAGCTAAATTGCAATATCCTGCAAACTTACCAACGTATATTGCGCCCCCATCATATACTCAACCACAACACTATAGCTATATAACACCGCCATACTATCATCAAAATATACAACAACCACAAATGCCGTTGTCAGGACCATCCATATCAATGTCTCATCCTAGACATATGACTCCACCAAATATGTTCATAAATCATCCTCCGCCTCTCTATCCAAACTACAACACAGCAGCTAACTTACAAACGAATTTGAATACAAACCAGCAAATTCATTCAAACAGGGAATTTTCATAGCCTCCACAATCCTCAACTGCTCAGCCATTCATGAGTAATGCAAATGTTCAAATCCCGAATCAACATCTTCACGATACAACTCAAAACCATGATTGCAATAAAAAAACAATCAATCAACATGAAAAATTAACTTCAATCATTGACAGATCCTCAAATGAAGTGGATCAAAACAATCAGAAAAGGAGTTCTATGGGGAAAAATAGACATGCTACAAATACAAGTGAGCAACTTACAAAAGATCAACAACCAGATCTGTTAGACCAGTCAGCATGGATGTTCCAAGCTAAACTGGCTAATAGGTCTGGAAACAACAACTGTTCAGCTGAAACAGCCGATATAGTTCAAAATAGGCAAAACCAAAGGAACGAAAGATTATACCAGGGCTCAGACCAGTCAGCATGATGTTCCAAGCTAAACTGGCAACTGACCCTGTTAACAACACAAAACAGAGATCAACTAAATGGAAAACCAAACCTTGGACATCATTTTTTATACCTCCCGCCTCGGGAAAAGGCACCAGACATTGCTCAAGACCATTTGACTTACATCCGGGATTAAAAATCATGACTTTTAATATTGAGGGGGTAAAAACTAATATCAACTACTTAAAAGATTTAGCAAAAGATCCTACACTCATTATCTGTCTTCAAGAACATTGGCTGTGGGGTTTCGAAAAGGACTTTTTACAGAAACATTTTCCATTACATTCCTTTTTCATACGCTCAAAAGATGAAAACGATCCAATTCTCAATTTTAAGGCCCCCAGAGGTCATGCAGGAACAGCAATTATGTGGCCACAATCATTAGATAACTGTATACAAAAACTTTCAGATGGAAATGATCGTATAATGGCTATCAAGATCGAACTTAAAAATCAAAATATATGCCTTATAAACACCTATATGCCTACAACATCTACCAATTCCGAGGTCAAATATAAAGAATTCCTAGATATCATCACCCATATAAATGAAAAATATACTGATTTCACAACAATTCTGTGTGGCGATCTAAATGGGACGTTAAAAACTTCACGATCAAACCAACATGATAAAATCTTACAAAGATTTACCAGTACCCAAAATTGGATAAATAAATGCCACTCCCAAGATGCCACTTTTTTCCATCACAATGGCAGATCAACATCCCAAATTGATTATTTTCTTACCAAGAACATAGACATTATTGATAAAATCACAATTATGGACATGACTGGCATAAACCTATCAACACATGTACCAGTTATCTGTACCCTTGCTGCCAGAACAAAAACAGAAAAAAATCAATTCAAGAAACAATCTACTGTGAAAAATAGAATGGGACCGTGGAAATATTAACATGTATAAAACAAAGTTAAAGGAATTACTAGCACAACAGATATCTATTCATAACAACCAGACAACAACAGATATAGTTGCCATTATTATTGACTGTTTGAAAAAAGCAGAGAAACAATCAATTCCATCTAGGATCATAAATTTAAATGGACCGAAAATTAAGGTGTCGCCAGAAGCCAAAAGGCTACTAAATTTAAGCAAACAAAAACACAGAATTTTGGTTGTAAAGGGTCGTCCAACTGGAACTGACAAATCATACATTGAACGTAAGGAAGCAAAATATAATGCAAGGAAAATTCTCCGCAAAGAAAGAGCTATTGAAAAAGAAAATTTTTATCATCAACTAGAACAACAACCTTCAAATAAAACATTTTTTAAACTTATAAATAGAAATATGGGCAGGGAAAATTTAAATACACCATTGATTCAGCATGAAAATAAGGAAATAAGCTGTCCAGACGAACAGAAAGAAGTTTTGGCGAAATATTATGAACAATTAGCTACACCTCAAATCTCTAATGAATATGACAAAGAATATCTCAAAACATGTCAGCTTCGCTGTAACATCATCAAAGAACTTGCCCAAAACAACAAGGTCAATAGCATTGACTTTAGCGAAGACGATATTCTAGCTGCCATCAAAAATCTTAATAGTGGTAAAGCAGGAGATGAATATGGCTTATTCTCAGAACATCTCAAATTAGCAGGCTCTGAAATTACTCCGATATTAAAATTTGTCTTCAACAAAATAATTAAAGAAAGGAGAACTCCCGAACAATTCAAAACAGGAATTATTACCCCAGTATGCAAAAAAGGAAAAGACAGCAGCCTATTAGACAGCTATAGAGGAATAACCGTCTCCTCAATTTTAGGAAAAACATTTGAACATGCATTACTGAATAAAATTATTAACAAACTTGATAATCGATCATCTCAACAATTTGGCTTTTCGCAAGGATTATCTCCGTCTATGGCAGCTCTACTAATTTCGGAAGCACAAATGAACTCTAAACAGATGAAAGAAATTTTATATTTGGCAACTCTTGATACTAAAAAGGCATTTGATGTAGTAAACCACGACATTCTCCTAGACAAATTATTTCAAAGGGACATACCACTCGACATCTGGGAAACAATTTATGATATGTATCATGATTTAACATCAAGAATAAACTGGAAAGGAAAATACAGTACCAGTTTTCCTATAAGGCAAGGAGTCCGTCAAGGAGGTATCCTGTCAACCCATTTTTATAAGGCATATATTGAAGATTTATTAATACAACTGGAGGAGTCAAATGTTGGACTACATCTAGGAACTAATTATTCCGGTTGTCCAACTTGTGCTGATGACATACTTTTGCTATCAAACTCAGACGAGGATATGCAGGTTATGCTAAACACTGTTAACAGCTATTCCAAGGATCATCAATATACAATACATCCGACGAAGAGTGTTTTATTAAAACAAAATCAATCCTCTTCTAATAGTGGAAAAGAGACACTGTCAGCATGGGAATTAGGGAACATGGAAATAACAACATCAGAGAAAGCTACTCATCTTGGATTAACAAGATCTTCCAAAAATGAGAATATGTTAAATGTTGATGAAAGGATAAGTCTGGCACGAAGAACATCTTATTCGCTGATGAAAACAGGCGTTCATGGAACCAATGGTCTGAACCCACGTGTGTCCTACAATATATACAGGATATATATATTGCCTCGTCTCCTTTACAGTTTAGAGGTCCTTCCGCTAAATGCAAGGCAATTAAAAGCACTCAGCGACTTCCATTCAACATTCCTGAGAAACATTCAATCTCTGCCTGTCAGAACAGCCTCAGTGGCAATTTTTGCATTACTTGGTGCCCTTCCACTTGAAGCTGAGCTTCACAAACGTCAATTGAGTCTTCTTCATTCCATTCTTACATCAGAAAATCAAAACCTGAAAGAAATTTTAATACGACAATACCGTCTACAAGTAAATCAAGGAACTTTTCTAGAAAGAACTGACTCTATTCTAAACAAATATAATCTGCCTACTATAGAAGAACTTTTGGAAAACACACCAACTAAAATTAACTGGAAACATACAACAAGATCTGCAATCATAAAATTTTGGCAAGAATGGATAAAAAAAGAAATCTCTCAAAAATCAACTCTTCATCGTTTGGATATTAACTCTATAAATATTGGAGAAACTCATGCAGTGTGGAATACAGCTCTGAATCTACCAGGAGAAACAAAAAGGGCAATAATTAAGGCAAGAATTCTTACTGGAACTTACATGCTTCAAGCTAATAAGGCAAAATTTCAAATAGAAAATGCTGACTCAATCTGCCCCATTTGCAGGATTGAAGAAGAAAACCTTATTCATTTTATTACAAGATGTCCTGTTCTTGAAGGTATCCGCAGAAAACACTATGGAACTATCAAGCAAGAGATAGTGAACAAAATTGGAAGATCCCAGTGGAATAGCAAGTTTCGTGATAGAGACATTATATGCCAGTTGATAACAGACTGTAGGAAACTCACCGGAGAATATCTACCTTATGATGTAGAACTTATGAACAATATAGAGTCAACATCTCGCAAAATGTGCTATGATATGCATGTGAAGCGTCTGAACGAAATGAACATAGATTAACAACAGTGAATATGTATATACTCAGTATTAACCATAGTGACTAATCAATAGCTATCGTTTATATATCATCTGTGTGCTTGGACTCTAGCATGCTTAACTATAGCATTATTGAATGGCTTAATCTGTATGGCTTGGCTTGCTTGCTAGAATAGCAGTAGCAAATATTTTTTAATCTGTATATATTAACATTTAAAACTTATGATAGAAGTTTTAAAATAACGTTTTATATGGAATACTTTTAAAATGGATTATATTGTGCCGTGTAACATAAGCCTCACATTCTATATTGATATTTGTGCCCGTGTAAATAATTCTTATAATCCGTTTGGATGTGCTCCTCATTAGCAGGAGGAAGATACAGAAAAGAAGAAGAAGAAGGCTAAGTAGCGGACGATTAAGAAGCAAAAAAACGTCTAGCCTAGCAATCTGTTTTACAATTTATAGAATTTATAGCATCTGATATATTCAGTAAATAATTTAAAATCATATGCATACTGTTTACCTATTCTTATATCCGTAGGTTAACTGTAATCCGCTATGCTACCAGCAGACGCGCTGAATTGTCAAGCCGCCATAGCGTGAATATATAATGAGTTAATCCAGAGTTACGTCCCCTTACAAAAAAACGGGAATATTGCCTTAACTACAGTACTTGCAACCTTAGGCGTTACTATTTCAGCGATCAATCAGCGGTCATCGATCAGTCACCGATCAGTCAAATTCGCGTCAAACTCACGTCAGCAATCCGTCAGACTTATAGTAAAAGTAATTGACTGATCGGACTGATCGGACGGATAGTACGGATCGACCTTGATGACGGATTGAACTTTAATACGTCACATGATGAACTAATATAAATTACGGAATCTTAGTTTCGTTTAATTTTTATTAAAATGGCGACTCGTGAAAATCGAACGTTCAATGATACATTTTGTTTATTAATTATTTAGCAAAGTTTTATGAATTGAAATGAAAAGAAATGTACAGATAAAACCTAAATTAAAATATCATCATTAAATAATGGTCTTTTTCGTTTTATTTAGGTTATATATTTTCAAACCCGGCGAGTGTCTACATCGCGAAATTGATTTTATTATTTTCCAAACATACTCGGGAAAAACAAAATGAAAGGATCAGTTATAGAAAAATGTAGTCTATTTTTTCAATATTTTAAATTTTTGTATCCTTATCATCATAAAATTCTTTTAAAAAAATCATAATCATGGACTTTTTATATTCTCGTCACAATCGAAGCCTTTAAAATAACAAATTACAAAAATAACTACTCCTAAACAATAAAAAGTACAAAAATCCAATGGTGGTAAACATAAATACATTCCTTAAAAAGAAAGAAATAATTTTAAGCAGATTTATTCTTGAATAATTCACATTTTCTACAAAAAAACATATGAAAATCATTTATAACAACTGATTGCAATTGAAATTACAATATTTTCCAATATGAAAAGAAATATTTGCATTTTGGCAACACGTACAAAAAAATAATATATTTTTCCTTAAAGTAATTTATAATTTATAGTAATATAAACATCATTTATGAAGAACAACCAATCCTGATGAACAAAAAGTAATGAAATCATATGGCGGTTAATAATTTATATCATAATAAAGCAATAACTGCATCCTTATTCCACAAAAATAAAAGTTTAAGTATTTTGATTCTCATTATATCTCAATTATGATTAGAAGACTTGTCTCAAAATGGTAACAATAACTGATTTCAAATCAAATAGTATCATTTTTGATAAAAAGAAGAATAGTTTTGGTTATTTTAAACAATGCGAACAAAATTTTAGTATGATTTTTCTGATATTCTTTTAATTTTATGAAAAAAAAACTATTCTAAACTATAAAAAGTACAAAAATTTAATGGCGGTCAATAATTTTCGGTAAAATGAAGAAATATTTGCATTTTAGGCAACGCGTACAAAAATTTAGTATCTTTTTCCTTAAAGTAAGCATATTTTATGAAGAACAGCCAATCTTGATGTACAAAAAGTACTGAAATCAAATGACGGTTAATAATTTGTATCAAAATAAATCAATAACTGCATTCTTATTCCACAAAAATAAAAGTTTAAGTATTTTGATTCTCATTATATCTCAATTCTGATTAGAAGACTTGTCTCAAAATGGTAAAAATAACTGATTTCAAATAAAATAGTACCATTTTTGATAAAAAGAAGAATAGTTTTGGTTATTTTAAACAATGCGAACAAAATTTTAGTATGATTTTTCTGATATTCTTTTAATTTTATGAAAAAAAACTATTCTAAACTATAAAAAGTACAAAAATTTAATGGCAGTCAATAATTTTCAGTAAAATGAAGAAATATTTGCATTTTAGGCAACGCGTACAAAAATTTAATATCTTTTTCCTTAAAGTAAGCATATTTTATGAAGAACAGCCAATCTTGATGTACAAAAAGTACTGAAATCAAATGACGGTTAATAATTTGTATCAAAATAAATCAATAACTGCATTCTTATTCCACAAAAATAAAAGTTTAAGTATTTTGATTCTCATTATATCTCAATTCTGATTAGAAGACTTGTCTCAAAATGGTAACAATAACTGATTTCAAATAAAATAGTATCATTTTTGATAAAAAGAAGAATAGTTTTGGTTATTTTAAACAATGCGAACAAAATTTTAGTATGATTTTTCTGATATTCTTTTAATTTTATGAAAAAAAACTATTCTAAACTATAAAAAGTACAAAAATTTAATGGCGGTCAATAATTTTCAGTAAAATGAAGAAATATTTGCATTTTAGGCAACGAGTACAAAAATTTAATATCTTTTTCCTTAAAGTAAGCATATTTTATGAAGAACAGCCAATCTTGATGTTCAAAAAGTGCTCAAATCATATGACGGTTAATAATTTGTATCAAAATAAATCAATAACTGCATTCTTATTCCACAAAAATAAAAGTTTAAGTATTTTAATTCTCATTATATCTCAATTCTGATTAGAAGACTTGTCTCAAAATGGTAACAATAACTGATTTCAAATAAAATAGTATCATTTTTGATAAAAAGAAGAATAGTTTTGGTTATTTTAAACAATGCGAACAAAATTTTAGTATGATTTTTCTGATATTCTTTTAATTTTATGAAAAAAAACTATTCTAAACTATAAAAAGTACAAAAATTTAATGGCGGTCAATAATTTTCAGTAAAATGAAGAAATATTTGCATTTTAGGCAACGCGTACAAAAATTTAGTATCTTTTTCCTTAAAGTAAGCATATTTTATGAAGAACAGCCAATCTTGATGTACAAAAAGTACTGAAATCAAATGACGGTTAATAATTTGTATCAAAATAAATCAATAACTGCATTCTTATTCCACAAAAATAAAAGTTTAAGTATTTTGATTCTTATTATATCTCAATTCTGATTAAAAGACTTGTCTCAAAATGGTAGAAATAACTGATTTCAAATAAAATAGTATCATTTTTGATAAAAAGAAGAATAGTTTTGGTTATTTTAAACAATTCGAACAAAATTTAAGTATGATTTTTCTGATATTCTTTTAATTTTATGAAAAAAAACTATTCTAAACTATAAAAAGTACAAAAATTTAATGGCGGTCAATAATTTTCAGTAAAATGAAGAAATATTTGCATTTTAGGCAACGCGTACAAAAATTTAGTATCTTTTTCCTTAAAGTAAGCATATTTTATGAAGAACAGCCAATCTTGATGTACAAAAAGTACTGAAATCAAATGACGGTTAATAATTTGTATCAAAATAAATCAATAACTGCATTCTTATTCCACAAAAATAAAAGTTTAAGTATTTTAATTCTCATTATATCTCAATTCTGATTAGAAGACTTGTCTCAAGATGGTAGAAATAACTGATTTCAAATAAAATAGTATAATTTTTGATAAAAAGAAGAATAGTTTTGGTTATTTTAAACAATGCGAACAAAATTTTAGTATGATTTTTCTGATATTCTTTTAATTATATGAAAAAAAACTATTCTAAACTATAAAAAGTACAAAAATTTAATGGCGGTCAATAATTTTCAGTAAAATGAAGAAATATTTGCATTTTAGGCAACGCGTACAAAAATTTAATATCTTTTTCCTTAAAGTAAGCATATTTTATGAAGAACAGCCAATCTTGATGTTCAAAAAGTACTCAAATCATATGACGGTTAATAATTTGTATCAAAATAAATCAATAACTGCATTCTTATTCCACAAAAATAAAAGTTTAAGTATTTTAATTCTCATTATATCTCAATTCTGATTAGAAGACTTGTCTCAAAATGGTAACAATAACTGATTTCAAATAAAATAGTATCATTTTTGATAAAAAGAAGAATAGTTTTGGTTATTTTAAACAATGCGAACAAAATTTTAATATGATTTTACTGATATTCTTTTAATTTTATGAAAAAAAACTATTCTAAACTATAAAAAGTACAAAAATTTAATGGCGGTCAATAATTTTCAGTAAAATGAAGAAATATTTGCATTTTAGGCAACGCGTACAAAAATTTAGTATCTTTTTCCTTAAAGTAAGCATATTTTATGAAGAACAGCCAATCTTGATTTACAAAAAGTACTGAAATCAAATGATGGTTAATAATTTGTATCAAAATAAATCAATAACTGCATTCTTATTCCACAAAAATAAAAGTTAAAGTATTTTGATTCTTATTATATCTCAATTCTGATTAAAAGACTTGTCTCAAAATGGTAGAAATAACTGATTTCAAATAAAATAGTATCATTTTTGATAAAAAGAAGAATAGTTTTGGTTATTTTAAACAATGCGAACAAAATTTTAGTATGATTTTTCTGATATTCTTTTAATTTTATATAAAAAAAACTATTCTAAACTATAAAAAGTACAAAAATTTAATGGCGGTCAATAATTTTCAGTAAAATGAAGAAATATTTGCATTTTAGGCAACGCGTACAAAAATTTAGTATCTTTTTCCTTAAAGTAAGCATATTTTATGAAGAACAGCCAATCTTGATGTACAAAAAGTACTGAAATCAAATGACGGTTAATAATTTGTATCAAAATAAATCAATAACTGCATTCTTATTCCACAAAAATAAAAGTTTAAGTATTTTAATTCTCATTATATCTCAATTCTGATTAGAAGACTTGTCTCAAGATGGTAGAAATAACTGATTTCAAATAAAATAGTATAATTTTTGATAAAAAGAAGAATAGTTTTGGTTATTTTAAACAATGCGAACAAAATTTTAGTATGATTTTTCTGATATTCTTTTAATTATATGAAAAAAAACTATTCTAAACTATAAAAAGTACCAAAATTTAATGGCGGTCAATAATTTTCAGTAAAATGAAGAAATATTTGCATTTTAGGCAACGTGTACAAAAATTTAATATCTTTTTCCTTAAAGTAAGCATATTTTATGAAGAACAGCCAATCTTGATGTTCAAAAAGTACTCAAATCATATGACGGTTAATAATTTGTATCAAAATAAATCAATAACTGCATTCTTATTCCACAAAAATAAAAGTTTAAGTATTTTAATTCTCATTATATCTCAATTCTGATTAGAAGACTTGTCTCAAAATGGTAACAATAACTGATTTCAAATAAAATAGTATCATTTTTGATAAAAAGAAGAATAGTTTTGGTTATTTTAAACAATGCGAACAAAATTTTAGTATGATTTTACTGATATTCTTTTAATTTTATGAAAAAAAACTATTCTAAACTATAAAAAGTACAAAAATTTAATGGCGGTCAATAATTTTCAGTAAAATGAAGAAATATTTGCATTTTAGGCAACGCGTACAAAAATTTAGTATCTTTTTCCTTAAAGTAAGCATATTTTATGAAGAACAGCCAATCTTGATTTACAAAAAGTACTGAAATCAAATGATGGTTAATAATTTGTATCAAAATAAATCAATAACTGCATTCTTATTCCACAAAAATAAAAGTTAAAGTATTTTGATTCTTATTATATCTCAATTCTGATTAAAAGACTTGTCTCAAAATGGTAGAAATAACTGATTTCAAATAAAATAGTATCATTTTTGATAAAAAGAAGAATAGTTTTGGTTATTTTAAACAATGCGAACAAAATTTTAGTATGATTTTTCTGATATTCTTTTAATTTTATATAAAAAAAACTATTCTAAACTATAAAAAGTACAAAAATTTAATGGCGGTCAATAATTTTCAGTAAAATGAAGAAATATTTGCATTTTAGGCAACGCGTACAAAAATTTAGTATCTTTTTCCTTAAAGTAAGCATATTTTATGAAGAACAGCCAATCTTGATGTACAAAAAGTACTGAAATCAAATGACGGTTAATAATTTGTATCAAAATAAATCAATAACTGCATTCTTATTCCACAAAAATAAAAGTTTAAGTATTTTAATTCTCATTATATCTCAATTCTGATTAGAAGACTTGTCTCAAGATGGTAGAAATAACTGATTTCAAATAAAATAGTATAATTTTTGATAAAAAGAAGAATAGTTTTGGTTATTTTAAACAATGCGAACAAAATTTTAGTATGATTTTTCTGATATTCTTTTAATTATATGAAAAAAAACTATTCTAAACTATAAAAAGTACCAAAATTTAATGGCGGTCAATAATTTTCAGTAAAATGAAGAAATATTTGCATTTTAGGCAACGTGTACAAAAATTTAATATCTTTTTCCTTAAAGTAAGCATATTTTATGAAGAACAGCCAATCTTGATGTTCAAAAAGTACTCAAATCATATGACGGTTAATAATTTGTATCAAAATAAATCAATAACTGCATTCTTATTCCACAAAAATAAAAGTTTAAGTATTTTAATTCTCATTATATCTCAATTCTGATTAGAAGACTTGTCTCAAAATGGTAACAATAACTGATTTCAAATAAAATAGTATCATTTTTGATAAAAAGAAGAATAGTTTTGGTTATTTTAAACAATGCGAACAAAATTTTAGTATGATTTTACTGATATTCTTTTAATTTTATGAAAAAAAACTATTCTAAACTATAAAAAGTACAAAAATTTAATGGCGGTCAATAATTTTCAGTAAAATGAAGAAATATTTGCATTTTAGGCAACGCGTACAAAAATTTAGTATCTTTTTCCTTAAAGTAAGCATATTTTATGAAGAACAGCCAATCTTGATGTACAAAAAGTACTGAAATCAAATGACGGTTAATAATTTGTATCAAAATAAATCAATAACTGCATTCTTATTCCACAAAAATAAAAGTTTAAGTATTTTAATTCTCATTATATCTCAATTCTGATTAGAAGACTTGTCTCAAGATGGTAGAAATAACTGATTTCAAATAAAATAGTATAATTTTTGATAAAAAGAAGAATAGTTTTGGTTATTTTAAACAATGCGAACAAAATTTTAGTATGATTTTTCTGATATTCTTTTAATTATATGAAAAAAAACTATTCTAAACTATAAAAAGTACAAAAATTTAATGGCGGTCAATAATTTTCAGTAAAATGAAGAAATATTTGCATTTTAGGCAACGCGTACAAAAATTTAATATCTTTCTCCTTAAAGTAAGCATATTTTATGAAGAACAGCCAATCTTGATGTTCAAAAAGTACTCAAATCATATGACGGTTAATAATTTGTATCAAAATAAATCAATAACTGCATTCTTATTCCACAAAAATAAAAGTTTAAGTATTTTAATTCTCATTATATCTCAATTCTGATTAGAAGACTTGTCTCAAAATGGTAACAATAACTGATTTCAAATAAAATAGTATCATTTTTGATAAAAAGAAGAATAGTTTTGGTTATTTTAAACAATGCGAACAAAATTTTAGTATGATTTTACTGATATTCTTTTAATTTTATGAAAAAAAACTATTCTAAACTATAAAAAGTACAAAAATTTAATGGCGGTCAATAATTTTCAGTAAAATGAAGAAATATTTGCATTTTAGGCAACACGTACAAAAATTTAGTATCTTTTTCCTTAAAGTAAGCATATTTTATGAAGAACAGCCAATCTTGATGTACAAAAAGTACTGAAATCAAATGACGGTTAATAATTTGTATCAAAATAAATCAATAACTGCATTCTTATTCCACAAAAATAAAAGTTTAAGTATTTTAATTCTCATTATATCTCAATTCTGATTAAAAGACTTGTCTCAAGATGGTACAAATAACTGATTTCAAATAAAATAGTATCATTTTTGATAAAAAGAAGAACAATTTTGGTAATTCTAAACAATGCGAAAAAAAATATAATATTATTTCTTTGACATTCTTTTAATTTCACGAAAAGACAACCTATTCGAAACTATAAAAAGTTCAAAAATCCAATGGCGGTCAATAATAACCATTTTCGTAGGAATAAGTTTATGTTAACAGAGTCATATAATACAATTATGTATTATATGTCTCTGATGTTAACAATATTTAATACAAAACTATTAATCAACACAAACAATTTAACGCTCTAAGCATATTATTCTCTTATACTATTTTCACTTTTTTATTGCAACCAATTTTATTACAAATTAACGTGTAAATTAAGGTGTCTTCGTAGAGGTCCGCGTTCATCGTTTGTAAACACTGTCGAGTTCGGTTTACATAAGAATTTTAAATATATACGTATCCGTCCGATCCGTGCATAAATTTAATTTACTGATCGATCGGTGACAGTTGTCAGGGTAACCCTCACATAGGTTATTTGACTTATCTGACGGATCCTATGGGTCACCGATCACCGATCAGTCATCGATCAGTCAAACATCCGTCACCGATCATTCACCGATCAGTCAAGTTCACGTCAAACAGTAACGCCTAAGGTTGCAAGTACTGTACCCTGCGAATGTTGTTTGGTAACATTTGGTTATGCATAATTGGTTGTGCAATTTCGAATTCAACTTCCTTTCAAACATTGAAAATAAGATTTGGATTAAAATATATTGTAATTATAGTTAAGTTTTGATGTATGCTTAACATCCAGCTGCAAATATTACATACATATTCAGATGATAACAGGTACATTAAACATGCATATGAGGTAGCTGATAAACAGTTATAACCTACAAGACAATTTATTGATGTTAACATCACTTTTACCCTACTTTTAAGATAAAGAACCAGAGAATCATCTTCAAATAGAGATTACCAAGAAAAAAATGATATGTCAATAAGTACAACAAAGACAATATTTCATATTTTCCAATGGCTGCTTCACATAAATGTCCTGTTGTACTATCACGTTTATATCACGTGGTATATATTAAACGTGAATATCACGTTGTATTAGCACGTTGATATCATGTGGCATTATACACAACGTGAATATCACGTGTGAACAACGTTCTGTCACGTTTGTGCTCACAACGTGAATATTACGTTTCTGCTCGTTTCACGTTCTACTCACGTGGTGTGGACAACGTGAATATCACGTGATTTTCATGTTAAAATCACGTTGGAAAAAATTGCCTGTGTATGACTGTTACAATGGACATACTTGTGAAGTTGTCGTGAACTGATATGTTTAAAGTTCGTCCTGATTCCTGATTCTACATTTGGAGCATTTTATTTTTTTGGATTCGAGCGTCACTGATGAGTCTTTTGTAGACAAAACGTGCGTCTGGCGAATATAAAAAAAATAGTTTATTGCCCACAAGGAAGCTATAAAATCAAGAGTTCCAAATGGTGAAGTTAAAATCATGTCTACGTTAATTTTACGGACTTCAAAATCCGCTTTTTATCAAATTTTATTACATTTTGAAGCGGCAGAGAAGCCAAAAAAACGCCCGGTGTTTATGTTTCACGCTGGAAGCATACCTATGACGTCATCTAGTGTTGGGACCAAAGAAGATAACATCTTTTCGCGGAATTTTATTTTATGACGCCATCATTAGTTGGTTGACCGTTATGGAATAACCGTTTCCCAAATGATATCTTATATGTTCCTAACGTCGTAACTATAATCCTCCTCCCTTTCATGAATGTGACCTACTGAATTAGACTACTTACGGGGTTTGTCATCTCATAAACAACACGACGTGTGCCACATGTGGAGCAGGATCTGCTTACCCCTTCGAGATCAGCGCTAGTTTGTGGTGGGGTTCGTGCTTATTCTTTAGTTTTTGTATGTTGTGTCATGTGTACTATTGTTTGTATGTTTGTCTATTTTTTACAGTTTAAGCCATTGCGTTGTCAGTTTGTTTTCGATTTATGACTGTCCATCTAGTATCTTTCGTCCCTCTTGCAAATATGCAAAGGAATGTTTACAACATATGAATTTAGAATGTCTATGACACATTATTTAGAACACTGACTGATGAACACGCCATTTTTCTTCGGATAATGCTTGTCAAAAGTCAGGAATATGACAATTGTAACAGTTGGTGATATCTTTTTTATGGACTTTCCATTTCCATGTTTTCATTTAAATGTACCTAAAATTGTTTTGTGGTTAAAAATGTTTTACATGTTTAATGGTTGTTTAGTTTAAATATATTGTATTGTTCAAAAGAAAAGTATATCAAAATCTAGTTAGTTTTTTTTAACGTTTTGTGTATATACATATATACAAAACAAACAAACAAATAATCTGCTGTTGTTTTTTCTATGGTCGGGTTGTTGTCTCTTTGACACATTACACATTTCCATACTCAATTTTAAATATATAACTGAACATATATCTGAAAAATATATGTTTACAATGATTTCTTAATGTCCAATGTCATTGTTCTGTTTTTTTTCCTACAATATTACGTGTAGTACATGTATAACTTCCATGATCAGTATACGTCACACGTTGTATCAGAAGTCCATCTGCTCTGACTAGAAATTTGTCATTGTTCGATATTTTACTTCCGTTTACTGTCCACGTGATGTAAGGCAGTGGATATCCGGTAACGTGACACGGAATGAGTAGGTTTGTTTTATTTGTTGCAAACATATGTTTGGCTGAATTCTGGATCAAAGGCGCCTCTGAAAAAAATCAGATTCAAATAGGATTTTAAATGACATTTATTACTTCAATGGTAAACAATTTTGAGCACATCTTGATACAAGGATGAAATTTGGCACAAAGCTTTATCTAGTAAAACGTATAACTCTTTGATTTAAGATAGCGAGGCATTTCAAACAAATGCATCACTTGCGGTAAAATACAATATGGAGGACATTATACTCAATTCAGCCTAATATCGAAGGCTGAATTATTTACAAAGTTGTATTATCATGCAACTATCATTATCTTTGGCACAAACTTTTGTTATGTGCTCCTTTTGGATATATTTTATAAAGTATATGACTTTAAAAAATCCACCTCAAGTTTAATCCAACATTGCAACATGGTGAACATTGAACACAAACAAGCGTATTTTTTGGAAGGTATTTGAAATGTGTATTAAGATGTTGCTACGATCAGTATATTGCGCAGGAAGTTTTCTTAGATCTTCTCATGGATACATTATATAGATGATATCTTCTTGCCTTCAAACTGTATCCTCGATGTAGAGTTTTAGAATGATTTATTAACAAAATAAGGTCACTAAAGTACTCAAGCATCTTTATAACTACTACTTTATGACTACAAATACATGTTTATTCACAATCACCACCACGAGTACATAAAGCAGTGCACTGGAGACCTGATTTGCCATATTTACAAAGACCGTGTCATCTCTTCTTACATCTATAATATACAATCTCCTCACAAGATGAAAAAGCCTCACAAAGAGTTGTCCAAAATAGCTCCCATGGATCATATTATTCTTTTCGACATTCATTAGCGTCTGGAAAATTAAGCAAATAAACCAATTCCAAGCATGTTACTTGATTTTGGCTGATCAATCATCTTTCTAAATTCTAAAGTCTTCAAACGCCATCCATATCACACATGCAGTCTTTTTTCCTTATCAAGTACGCGTGAAATCGCTCTGTGCGATGTGCATTTGAAAGGTTATGGATAATCATAAATCTAATGCTTTTCCCACTCTCAAACACAAGCTAAAGTTCGTCTGCTCCTATATCACGGAATAGCGAAGCAGCAATGACAGCAACATGAGTATCGACTGTTCGAATCATGACGCATTTGCATCAGACACATGCATCACGATTCTTGTGTAGATACAACATAGAAAACTAAATAATGGGCAACATGAACCCCACAAAAAACTGGGGATGATCTCTAAGCAGATTCTGCTCCACATGTGGAACTCGTCGTGTTGCCCCTGTTTATTCAAACCCAGGAAATAGTCTGATTCGGTAAGTTACATTCGTGAAAAGGGAAGGGGATTGTAGTTACGAGTTAGCAAATCATGATTGAAAATACAAGCGCGGGAATATCGTCTCAATAAGAAGATATATACTTTGTATGCAAGTGCTGATGGAATGTTCCCATAGAAATGGAAAGTTTACAATTCGCTGAAATCATCAAAATGCAATATGCTAAGTCTGGTGTTAAGAGGTCGAGCTTTGAATGGGCTCTTATGCTATCCAGTCCAAGTCCCAATGGATGACAAACCCTTTTACAATCACTTTTTCCGATTGATCATAATTTTGTAATGAGCTTGTACATTATGGATGTAAGAAATGATGCAACGGTCAGTGTAAATGAGGAAAATCGGGTCTCCAGTGTACTGCTTTGTTTGCTTGTGACACAGGCACTTGTTTCTATCCATTGCAAGACCCACTATATTATATGTTGATTGTGGGTCTTCCCATGGATAGAAACAAGTGTTTGTGAATTGTGGTGGTGATTGTGAATAAACATGTATTTGTGGCCAAATAGTACTTATTTCTTGCATTATTTCTAGAAGATTGAGGATCAATTTGTTCATCAGTAAGGGCGATTAATATAAAATGCACTTTTGGGTATCAAAAATTGAAATCTTTGTTTTGGTTTGTATAAATATATTACATTCATACACTAAAGTCTTTTGAATACAACTGTATTGTAATTATATTTTGATTTGGTCTTATATCGTTACATAAACTCATCATAGATACCAGGACTAAATTTAGTATATACGCAAGACGCGCGTTTCGTCTGCTAAAGACTCATCAGTGACGCTCGAATCCAAAAAAGTTTAAAATGCCAAATAAAGTACGAAGTTAAAGAGCATTCAGAACCAAAATTCCTAAAATTTTCCAAATACATATGCAGGAATCGATATGATATAATGAGGCAAATGACTTAAGCTACATTTAAAACAAGGTGATATCAGTGGCAATGGTTAGCAGACAGTAGTCTAATGGATTACAGTTGATAAATTTATTTTCGTGGGTGCCAATATTCGTGGATTGCAGAAACCGCTCCTTTTCGTGGATACGTAATTTCGTGGTTTTGCATACGACCAGATTAAAAAAAAATTATGTCGTTGAACAATTCAATTCGTGGATCATCTGTATTCAAGAAAACCACGAAAATCGGTATGCAACAACAAATAATGAATGCACAGTATGACGCTGTATGTATCGTGAGTGGGGACATCTAGAGGGATTATGGCGATTACTGGATCCTGAGTTTGGACGTGTAGTGGGATTTTGACGCTGAATGTATCGTGAGTGGGGATGTTTTCTGTTTATAAAAAGTGCACATACATATTTATTTGTTTGTTTGAGCTACTTGAATCATACACAAATATGTAATAACTTATATAATTTATATAAAATTTCTCAAATTTCTTATTTTAAAAAAAAGCTACTTTACATTTAAATGTAACGCTTTCAAACTATGTTCTTGATTGGTGTTTACATAGTTGACTTACCACTGCATTTGCTATCACGTGACTCATTATCTGGACATATGTGGGTACTATTACGACAGTGTTCCAACAGTATTTGACTCTACAATATGCAAATATAAAAGGAAAAGTAACTATTATCAAAAATAAGAAATTTGAGAAATTTTACCAAGATTTAATCTTACTTGGGTCAAAATCTAAATGAATACAATTATTTACCGCCATAAAACACAAATTTTACAGACGTGGCTTATTTTGTAATTATCAAAAAATAAAAAAAATCATAAACAAAATCCGACGTCCTTTTCATTTTTGGGAACTCAAAGCGGTAACTCAATGCCATACTTAAATTGATAATGTCAGCATTTAGTATAAAAAAAAATGTCCACATACGGGGTATGTACTATAAACAATGAGATATATATCAACATATGAACATTTCAAAATAATCTTTAATTTCATACCCATGTTTCAGATTTTTAGAGATTGCATAATATTAAAGACGATTTTGGAGAGTTCTCTCATTGGCATGAACTCCACATCTTGCTCTAGCTTTAAACCTCAGAAACAGATTACCTTAGTGTTTTCTACCTCAGTAATGAATTACGTTAGCTGTATTTGACAATACGTTTAGGAATTTTTAGTTCTCAATGCTCTTCATCTTCGTACTTTATTTGGCCTTCTTTAACATTTTGTTTATTGGAGCGTGACTGATGAGTCTTCTGTGGACGAAACTCGAGTCTGGCGTTAATATAAAATTTCAATCCTGGTGTCTATGCTTTTTCGTTACATTTCTTGTTTTTATAGTGATTAAGATGATAACACAATGTTGACTGCTGTGCCCCTATTTTTGACATTTTTACTTATTTGTTTTGTTTACGCATCGTTGACAATGTAATGTCATACAATGAGAGGTTCAATCCACCATTTTCTACATAAGAAAATGACTGTACCAAGTCAGGCATATGACAGTTGTTATCCATTCGTTTAATGTGCTTGAACTTTTAATTTTGCTATTTGATTTGGGACTTTCCTTTTTGAAATTTCCTCGGAGTTCAGTATTTTTGTGTTTTTACTTTTTATATACCTGTACTTTTATCAGTTGTTCCACCAAAGTGTTGGAACTCTTCACGATTCTGTTTTCATGTATGTCAGAATCGACCTACAAATAAAAATAATCTTCAAAACATTTATAGAAAATAAACAATTAGTAATAGAGTTCAATACCTCCACAATACCTACACAACAAAATAAAAAGAAATTGACATTTAGGGGACAAGCAATATCATGAGACAGCAAAAAACAAGTTGTTACAATTAATTCCAAAGTGAAAGAAATATTTTTGTTAACAGACAAAAAAGAGAATGGTTGATGAGACAGAACCAATGTTATACACTTACTCCAGTTGGTGTTGTATCTATGACTGCTTCTAGTTTAAAAACCTTCAGTGCCAGATAAACCGTTATACACAAATGTACTACAGAAAAACAACTGACCCCTACAACGAATATCCTGTCTATTCTGTTATTACAGTGTTGTTCAGTGTGGATAAACATTTTGACTTTAATATGAATGATCTGTCTTATCTATGTACATAGTGTGTAAACAAAAGAATAATATAGCCTAGATATAATTGACCTTATAAACAATGATAAATATTTTTGAACGAAACTCATTTTAATTTGTACTCATATAAAGAAAAGGGGTAAAATAACAAAAAATACTGAATTCCTAAAACAGAAGTTCGTAATCAAATAGCGAATTCAACATTCAAACACACCAGACGAATTGAATAACAATGCCATATTCCTGACCTGGTGCAGAAAATTGAGGATAACATCTGTTTTTATAATTATATAAACCTCTTATTTGTATGATAGTTCTATACAATTCAATTATATAGAAAACGATGTGTAAAAAAAACCAAATAGACACAATAGGCAAAAATAATAGAATAGGGATGCAGCAGTCAACATTGTATTTAACATTAGTCACTTTAAAAACAAACAAATATGTAACAAAGAAACGAACATAACGCTTATAGAAAAAGAACACATAACCAAAAAAAAACGACAAGAAAAAACTAGGTCATCATTACAAAAAAGAGATGTACAAGTAGAGAGCCACGTCAAATGGATATCCCCAAATGTAAACTAAACAGTTAAAGTAATATTCATAAAGACAAATAAAAGAATACTTTAACACGTTATTAGGATGATAATTTACTAAAGCAGAAAACACAATAACGGGATGTATTAGTTAAATGAATATCACCAAAAATATACTTAACATCAAAATGTAAATTTATAAAGATAAATAAAGGAATATTATAACTCGTTATCAAGATGATAAGCAATGACAATACATAGAATCTATACTAAAACTCCATAGTGTATCATTTGTGAGAAGCAGGACGGATGCCACAAGTGAATCAGGTTCTGCTTACCCGTTCTGAATACCTGATACCACCCAGACCCAATGGCACAAACAACTATTTGTCACCATACGGACTTCTGCGATGAGCAAAGTCCATACCGCATATCGCACCGAATTGACAAATTCAAGCGAAAAAACTAAAGGCCTTATCTATGCACAATAGTTATCAAAGGTACCAGGATTATAATTTTGTACGCCAGACGCGCGTTTTGTCTACATAAGACTCATCAGTGACGCTCATATCAAAATATTTATAAAGCCAAAAAGGTACAATGTTGAAGAGCATTGACGATCAAAATTCCAAAAAGGTGTGACAAATACGGCTAAGGTAATCTATCTCGAACCTTAACAAAAAACAATATGTAACACGTCAACAAACGACAACCACTGATTTCATCTTCACTTTCAAAGTCTTATTTTTTGGGGAAGTAAGTAGAATCTACCTGTTGCAGTACTGTTGGTCATTTGAACATACAAAGGTTGTCGTAAGACACTACAAATAACAATTACGCTGACCTCTAGTGTTGCTATCATATCAAATACAGCTATCTGATGATAAATCAGATTATTGTCCCTTTTTCTGTTGATTTATGTAAATAGTCATGCAATGTATTTTGCAATAGTTAGGCTTTTTTTTTCAGAAATAGATTATCTTAGCTGTATACGACAAAACGGCAAATAAATGCTATTCAACTTCAAACTTCTTTTTGCTTTTTCAACATTTGTTGTTCTGATGAATCTTTTGTAGACGAAACTCGCGTCTGAAGAAAAAACAGATTTCATTTCTGGTGTCTATGAAGAGGTTTTAGCAATCAGAAATATGTTGTCTACTTTTCAGCTAATGCATCAAAGTTAAACAAAAAAACAATAACTCCAAAATACTGTTTAGAAGCCTACCAATCGGTCTCCATCATATCGTGATAATCCTGCACTAGGAGGGGGATTCAGAAAGCCCTTACAAAATGAGTACTATGAGCTGCAAATATTTGCACCTGTCCCAAGTCAGGAATCTGGTGTACAGTGGTTGTCGTTTGTTTATGTAATTTATACGTGTATCTCGTTTCTCTTTTTTTTTAATTAAAATTAGATCGTTGTTTTTTCCTGTTTGAATGGTTACACAATAGTAATTTTGTGGCCCTTTTAGCTTGTTGTTCGGTGTGAGCGAAGGCTCCGTGTTGAAGGCCGTACATTGACCTATAAAGGTTTACTTTTTTTTTAATTGTTATTTGGATGGAGAGTTGTATTATTGGCACTCACACCGCATCTTCCTATAAATATCTACTAGTTCCTTCAAACTGAATGTTAATCTGCCAGCACGATGTTTTTCACTGAAAGGCAGTGCTAGTATTTATTATTTACCTATATGATATTTTCAGAAAAAAATGTATTTCTTGTTACAGAAACTGCTCATCATTCATTTCATAACAATACAATCAATCATAAAAATCTGAAGTATGATCATTGTCAACTGAATTGTTGTTTGTTGCTTGATGTCCAGAAACAAATGGTGCATACATGTTTATGATTATTGTCAACTGAATTGTTGTTTGTTGCTTGATGTCCAGAAACAAATGGTGCATACATGTTTAAAAAGATGAGTATAATTATGGTCGAAAAACTATCATCTACGTTCTGAGATGCTTATTTAACATAATAAGTTTTTAAAAAATGAGCTTCGTCATGCAAGTGCATGTATATTTTTGTTTTGGAACATTAAAATATAATCTAAAAGATGGATGTTGTGGTTTTAAAGGATTATTACGTCAATTTCCAAAAAGTTATCAAAGGAACCAAGATTATAATTTAGTACGCCAGACGCGCGTTTCGTCTACATAAGACTCATCAATGACGCTCTCAAAATACTTATAAAGCCAAACAAGTACAAAGTTGAAGAGCATTGAGGATCCAAAATTCCAAAAAGTTGTGCCAAATACGGCTAAGGCAATATATGCCTGGAATAAGAAAATCCTTAGTTTTTCGATAATTTGAAAGTTTGGTTAACCGGAAATTTATTAAAATGACAGTGTTTGCTATCATGATTTTCTTGATAGAGGGTTGTTCCTAACAAGGAAGCTCTTAAAATAAGAGTTACAAATGGTGAAGTTGAAATCATTCCTTCGTAAATTTTTCGGACGCCATCACAAGTTGGTTCACCGTTAAGGAATAACCCTTTCACAAATGATATCGGATATGTTCCTTACGTCGTAACTACAATCCCCTTTCCTTTCATGAATGTGACCTACCGAATAAGACTATTTACCGGATTTGTAATCACATGAGCAACACGACGGGTGACACATGTGGAGCAGGATCTGCTTACCCTTCCGGAGCACCTGGTGGGGTTCGTGTTGTTTATTCTTCAGTTTTCTATGTTGTGTCATATGTACTATTATTTTTCTGTTTGTATTTTTCATTTTTGGCCATTGCGTTGTCAGTGTGTTTTAGATTTATGAGTTTGACTGTCCCTTTTGTATCTTTAGTCCCTCTCCTTTTACTGACTTTGCATACAGATTTTGTTCAACCCGAAATAAGTTAATAGATGCAATGGTAATGACAAATGTAAATTTACATAAGGTCGATTTCTGTCCGACGCAGTTCAAATAAATTTCACATGACAATTCAACTCTTCAAAAGAAAGGATAACTCTAATCAAATGTGTTGGTTTTGTGTTTTTGTTTGATTTGTCTTTATTCTTATATCTACAATATATAATAACAAGGATCATAATGACTCTGTCATTGTACAGTAAACGGGGAGCTTACACATACGACGATGGGGAATGATAACAAATGTGTTGGTTTTGTGTTTTTGTTTCATTTGTCTTTATTCTTATATCTACAATATATAATAACAAGGATCATAATGACTCTGTCATTGTACAGTAAACGGGGAGCTTACACATACGACGATGGGGAATGATAACAAATGTGTTGGTTTTGTGTTTTTGTTTCATTTGTCTTTATTCTTATATCTACAATATATAATAACAAGGATCATAATGACCCTGTCATTTTACAGTAAACGAAGCTTAAACATACGACGATGGGGAATGATAACAAATGTGTTGGTTTTGTGTTTTTGTTTGATTTGTCTTTATTCTTATATCTACAATATATAATAACAAGGATCATAATGACTCTGTCATATTACAGTAAACGGAGCTTAAACATACGACGATGGGGAATGAGAACAAATGAGACAACGCTCCATGTTGGTTTTGTGTTTTTGTTTGATTTGTCTTTATTCTTATATCTACAATATATAATAACAAGGATCATTATGACTCTGTCATTGTACAGTAAACGGGGAGCTTACACATACGACGATGGGGAATGATAACAAATGTGTTGGTTTTGTGTTTTTGTTTGATTTGTCTTTATTCTTATATCTACAATATATAATAACAAGGATCATAATGACTCTGTCATTGTACAGTAAACGAAGCTTAAACATACGACGATGGGGAATGATAACAAATGTGTTGGTTTTGTGTTTTTGTTTGATTTGTCTTTATTCTTATATCTACAATATGTAATAACAAGGATCATAATGACCCTGTCATTGTACAGTAAACAGAGCTTAAACATACGACGATGGGGAATGATAACAAATGTGTTGGTTTTGTGTTTTTGTTTGATTTGTCTCTATTCTTATATCTACAATATATAATAACAAGGATCATAATGACTCTGTCATTGTACAGTAAACGGAGCTGAAACATACGACGATGGGGAATGATAACAAATGTGTTGGTTTTGTGTTTTTGTTTGATTTGTCTCTATTCTTATATCTACAATATGTAATACCAAGGATCATAATGACCCTGTCATTGTACAGTAAACGGAGCTGAAACATACGACGATGGGGAATGATAACAAATGTGTTGGTTTTGTGTTTTTGTTTGATTTGTCTTTATTCTTATATCTACAATATGTAATAACAAGGATCATAATGACCCTGTCATTGTACAGTAAACGAAGCTTAAACATACGACGATGGGGAATGATAACAAATGTGTTGGTTTTGTGTTTTTTTTTTTATTTGTCTTTATTTTTATATCTACAATATATAATAACAAGGATCATAATGACTCTGTCATTGTACAGTAAACGAAGCTTAAACATACGACGATGGGGAATGATAACAAATGTGTTGGTTTTGTGTTTTTGTTTGATTTGTCTCTATTCTTATATCTACAATATATAATAACAAGGATCATAATGACCCTGTCATTTTACAGTAAACGGAGCTTAAATAGTTATCAAAGGTACCAGGATTATAATTTAGTACGCCAGACGCGCGTTTCGTCTACATAAGACTCATCAGTGACGCTCATATCAAAATATTTATAAAGCCAAACAAGTACAAAGTTGAAGAGCATTGAGGATCCAAAATTCCAAAAAGTTGTGCCAAATACGGCTAAGGTAATCTATGCCTGGAAATAAGAAAATCCTTAGTTTTTCGAAAAATTCAAACTTTTGTAAACAGGAAATTTATAAAATGACCACATTATTGATATTCATGTCAACACCGAAGTGTTGACTACTGGGC
Organism: Mytilus galloprovincialis; assembly: GCA_037788925.1. NCBI lineage: Eukaryota > Metazoa > Mollusca > Bivalvia > Mytilida > Mytilidae > Mytilus > Mytilus galloprovincialis. Next base: position 84,231,579 of record CM075338.1, read on the forward strand.
TGGTGATACCCTCGGGGACGAAACGTCCACCAGCAGTGGCATCGACCCAGTGGTGTAAATAGTTATCAAAGGTACCAGGATTATAATTTAGTACGCCAGACGCGCGTTTCGTCTACATAAGACTCATCAGTGACGCTCATATCAAAATATTTATAAAGCCAAACAAGTACAAAGTTGAAGAGCATTGAGGATCCAAAATTCCAAAAAGTTGTGCCAAATACGGCTAAGGTAATCTATGCCTGGAAATAAGAAAATCCTTAGTTTTTCGAAAAATTCAAACTTTTGTAAACAGGAAATTTATAAAATGACCACATTATTGATATTCATGTCAACACCGAAGTGTTGACTACTGGGCTGGTGATACCCTCGGGGACGAAACGTCCACCAGCAGTGGCATCGACCCAGTGGTGTAAATAGTTATCAAAGGTACCAGGATTATAATTTAGTACGCCAGACGCGCGTTTCGTCTACATAAGACTCATCAGTGACGCTCATATCAAAATATTTATAAAGCCAAACAAGTACAAAGTTGAAGAGCATTGAGGATCCAAAATTCCAAAAAGTTGTGCCAAATACGGCTAAGGTAATCTATGCCTGGAAATAAGAAAATCCTTAGTTTTTCGAAAAATTCAAACTTTTGTAAACAGGAAATTTATAAAATGACCACATTATTGATATTCATGTCAACACCGAAGTGTTGACTACTGGGCTGGTGATACCCTCGGGGACGAAACGTCCACCAGCAGTGGCATCGACCCAGTGGTGTAAATAGTTATCAAAGGTACCAGGATTATAATTTAGTACGCCAGACGCGCGTTTCGTCTACATAAGACTCATCAGTGACGCTCATATCAAAATATTTATAAAGCCAAACAAGTACAAAGTTGAAGAGCATTGAGGATCCAAAATTCCAAAAAGTTGTGCCAAATACGGCTAAGGTAATCTATGCCTGGAAATAAGAAAATCCTTAGTTTTTCGAAAAATTCAAACTTTTGTAAACAGGAAATTTATAAAATGACCACATTATTGATATTCATGTCAACACCGAAGTGTTGACTACTGGGCTGGTGATACCCTCGGGGACGAAACGTCCACCAGCAGTGGCATCGACCCAGTGGTGTAAATAGTTATCAAAGGTACCAGGATTATAATTTAGTACGCCAGACGCGCGTTTCGTCTACATAAGACTCATCAGTGACGCTCATATCAAAATATTTATAAAGCCAAACAAGTACAAAGTTGAAGAGCATTGAGGATCCAAAATTCCAAAAAGTTGTGCCAAATACGGCTAAGGTAATCTATGCCTGGAAATAAGAAAATCCTTAGTTTTTCGAAAAATTCAAACTTTTGTAAACAGGAAATTTATAAAATGACCACATTATTGATATTCATGTCAACACCGAAGTGTTGACTACTGGGCTGGTGATACCCTCGGGGACGAAACGTCCACCAGCAGTGGCATCGACCCAGTGGTGTAAATAGTTATCAAAGGTACCAGGATTATAATTTAGTACGCCAGACGCGCGTTTCGTCTACATAAGACTCATCAGTGACGCTCATATCAAAATATTTATAAAGCCAAACAAGTACAAAGTTGAAGAGCATTGAGGATCCAAAATTCCAAAAAGTTGTGCCAAATACGGCTAAGGTAATCTATGCCTGGAAATAAGAAAATCCTTAGTTTTTCGAAAAATTCAAACTTTTGTAAACAGGAAATTTATAAAATGACCACATTATTGATATTCATGTCAACACCGAAGTGTTGACTACTGGGCTGGTGATACCCTCGGGGACGAAACGTCCACCAGCAGTGGCATCGACCCAGTGGTGTAAATAGTTATCAAAGGTACCAGGATTATAATTTAGTACGCCAGACGCGCGTTTCGTCTACATAAGACTCATCAGTGACGCTCATATCAAAATATTTATAAAGCCAAACAAGTACAAAGTTGAAGAGCATTGAGGATCCAAAATTCCAAAAAGTTGTGCCAAATACGGCTAAGGTAATCTATGCCTGGAAATAAGAAAATCCTTAGTTTTTCGAAAAATTCAAACTTTTGTAAACAGGAAATTTATAAAATGACCACATTATTGATATTCATGTCAACACCGAAGTGTTGACTACTGGGCTGGTGATACCCTCGGGGACGAAACGTCCACCAGCAGTGGCATCGACCCAGTGGTGTAAATAGTTATCAAAGGTACCAGGATTATAATTTAGTACGCCAGACGCGCGTTTCGTCTACATAAGACTCATCAGTGACGCTCATATCAAAATATTTATAAAGCCAAACAAGTACAAAGTTGAAGAGCATTGAGGATCCAAAATTCCAAAAAGTTGTGCCAAATACGGCTAAGGTAATCTATGCCTGGAAATAAGAAAATCCTTAGTTTTTCGAAAAATTCAAACTTTTGTAAACAGGAAATTTATAAAATGACCACATTATTGATATTCATGTCAACACCGAAGTGTTGACTACTGGGCTGGTGATACCCTCGGGGACGAAACGTCCACCAGCAGTGGCATCGACCCAGTGGTGTAAATAGTTATCAAAGGTACCAGGATTATAATTTAGTACGCCAGACGCGCGTTTCGTCTACATAAGACTCATCAGTGACGCTCATATCAAAATATTTATAAAGCCAAACAAGTACAAAGTTGAAGAGCATTGAGGATCCAAAATTCCAAAAAGTTGTGCCAAATACGGCTAAGGTAATCTATGCCTGGAAATAAGAAAATCCTTAGTTTTTCGAAAAATTCAAACTTTTGTAAACAGGAAATTTATAAAATGACCACATTATTGATATTCATGTCAACACCGAAGTGTTGACTACTGGGCTGGTGATACCCTCGGGGACGAAACGTCCACCAGCAGTGGCATCGACCCAGTGGTGTAAATAGTTATCAAAGGTACCAGGATTATAATTTAGTACGCCAGACGCGCGTTTCGTCTACATAAGACTCATCAGTGACGCTCATATCAAAATATTTATAAAGCCAAACAAGTACAAAGTTGAAGAGCATTGAGGATCCAAAATTCCAAAAAGTTGTGCCAAATACGGCTAAGGTAATCTATGCCTGGAAATAAGAAAATCCTTAGTTTTTCGAAAAATTCAAACTTTTGTAAACAGGAAATTTATAAAATGACCACATTATTGATATTCATGTCAACACCGAAGTGTTGACTACTGGGCTGGTGATACCCTCGGGGACGAAACGTCCACCAGCAGTGGCATCGACCCAGTGGTGTAAATAGTTATCAAAGGTACCAGGATTATAATTTAGTACGCCAGACGCGCGTTTCGTCTACATAAGACTCATCAGTGACGCTCATATCAAAATATTTATAAAGCCAAACAAGTACAAAGTTGAAGAGCATTGAGGATCCAAAATTCCAAAAAGTTGTGCCAAATACGGCTAAGGTAATCTATGCCTGGAAATAAGAAAATCCTTAGTTTTTCGAAAAATTCAAACTTTTGTAAACAGGAAATTTATAAAATGACCACATTATTGATATTCATGTCAACACCGAAGTGTTGACTACTGGGCTGGTGATACCCTCGGGGACGAAACGTCCACCAGCAGTGGCATCGACCCAGTGGTGTAAATAGTTATCAAAGGTACCAGGATTATAATTTAGTACGCCAGACGCGCGTTTCGTCTACATAAGACTCACGACGATGGGGAATGATAACAAATGTGTTGGTTTTGTGTTTTTGTTTGATTTGTCTTTATTCTTATATCTACAATATATAATAACAAGGATCATAATGACCCTGTCATTGTACAGTAAACAGAGCTTAAACATACGACGATGGGGAATGATAACAAATGTGTTGGTTTTGTGTTTTTGTTTGATTTGTCTTTATTCTTATATCTACAATATATAATAACAAGGATCATAATGACTCTGTCATTGTACAGTAAACGGGGAGCTTACACATACGACGATGAGGAATGATAACAAATGTGTTGGTTTTGTGTTTTTGTTTGATTTGTCTCTATTCTTATATCTACAATATATAATAACAAGGATCATAATGACTCTGTCACTTTACAGTAAACGAAGCTTAAACATACGACGATGGGGAATGATAACAAATGTGTTGGTTTTGTGTTTTTGTTTCATTTGTCTTTATTTTTATATCTACAATATATAATAACAAGGATCATAATGACTCTGTCACTTCACAGTAAACGAAGCTTAAACATACGACGATGAGGAATGATAACAAATGTGTTGGTTTTGTGTTTTTGTTTGATTTGTCTCTATTCTTATATCTACAATATATAATAACAAGGATCATAATGACTCTGTCACTTTACAGTAAACGAAGCTTAAACATACGACGATGGGGAATGATAACAAATGTGTTGGTTTTGTGTTTTTGTTTGATTTGTCTTTATTTTTATATCTACAATATATAATAACAAGGATCATAATGACCCTGTCATTGTACAGTAAACGGGGAGCTTACACATACGACGATGGGGAATGATAACAAATGTGTTGGTTTTGTGTTTTTGTTTGATTTGTCTTTATTTTTATATCTACAATATATAATAACAAGGATCATAATGACTCTGTCATTGTACAGTAAACGGGGAGCTTACACATACGACGATGGGGAATGATAACAAATGTGTTGGTTTTGTGTTTTTGTTTGATTTGTCTTTATTTTTATATCTACAATATATAATAACAAGGATCATAATGACTCTGTCACTTTACAGTAAACGGAGCTTAAACATACGACGATGGGGAATGATAACAAATGTGTTGGTTTTGTGTTTTTGTTTCATTTGTCTTTATTTTTATATATACTGCAGCTGTCCTATTTGAGCAGTCAAATTGCATTGACTGTATATTTATATGTCATATACAGTCATTGACCGTATATCACCTTGTTTATGACGTTGACAATGTGTTTCCGTAGAGTTTTATTTATGACGTCAATAAAACATACAGGTTCGCGGAAATTTTACGTCGTTCGCTCCAAATTTAAAAATGATTGTTTTTACACTAAATACTTCATTTTAAACACTTATATGAGTTGCAGTATATAAAGGATAACCATACATTGTCTCGAAATATCAATCGGTAATTTGTACTCGGCTCGAAACAGGTAGAAATGCTCGGCACAGCCTCGCTTTCTATCTGTTTCTAAGCCTTGTACAAATAACATTGATATTTCGAGACAATGTATGGTTATTCTATATATCTACAATATATAATAACAAGGATCATAATGACTCTGTCACTTTACAGTAAACGGAGCTTAAACATACGACGATGGGGAATGATAACAAATGTGTTGGTTTTGTGTTTTTGTTTCATTTGTCTTTATTTTTATATCTACAATATATAATAACAAGGATCATAATGACTCTGTCACTTTACAGTAAACGGAGCTTAAACATACGACGATGGGGAATGATAACAAATGTGTTGGTTTTGTGTTTTTGTTTCATTTGTCTTTATTTTTATATCTATAATATATAAGAACAAGGATCATAATGACTCTGTCATTTAACAGTAAACGAAGCTTAAACATACGACGATGGGGAAAGATAACAAATGTGTTGGTTTTGTGTTTTTGTTTGATTTGTCTTTATTCTTATATCTACAATATGTAATAACAAGGATCATAATGACTCTGTCATATTACAGTAAACAGAGCTTAAACATACGACGATGGGGAATGATAACAAATGTGTTGGTTTTGTGTTTTTGTTTGATTTGTCTTTATTCTTATATCTACAATATATAATAACAAGGATCATAATGACTCTGTCATTGTACAGTAAACGGGGAGCTTACACATACGACGATGGGGAATGATAACAAATGTGTTGGTTTTGTGTTTTTGTTTGATTTGTCTTTATTCTTATATCTACAATATATAATAACAAGGATCATAATGACTCTGTGATTTTACAGTAAACGAAGCTTAAACATACGACGATGGGGAATGATAACAAATGAGACAACGCTCCATTAAAGTCAAATGACTGTATTCTGAAATTTCAGAGTTTGGTGCCTTATTGAATGTGTTTAATACATTTCTATACACACAAAAAAACAACCATTTTTTTTTTTAAGTTGAGGGTGATATTTTTCTATTAAGGATAAACAATATCTTACTTTACTGAAAAATATTTTGTTGTCAATAACACACAGAAACAAAATATTTTGAACAATCAAACATCAAGAAGACTCCGTTCAGCGGTAAATTGACCTGTGACTTAGCTTTTCATTGGTGACATGGTCTGTCCTTATCCAACATACCATAATTTTTAAGTTGCAGTTCAAATTTCCCTTCATCTTCCCGATCAACTTACTTTGCAGAGCCAGTTTATTAATAGTTAATTAGTTTCGGCTCTGAATATGCATGTAATATTTGCAACATGGCGTTAAGCACCCAACAACTCTAAAAACTAAAGAAACACTTGTTAATATAATTAAATCCAATGCGATTGTCATACAAGTGAGCGGTTAAGCTAGCTATAAAGCTCAATTAAATCCACTATTTCTATATGCAAATATGCCTGCACCAAGGCAGGAATATGAAATGTGTTCTTTATTCGTTTGATGTGTTTCAGGTTGTGATTTAGCATTTACATATGAGATTTTCCGTTTTGAATTTTCCTCGAAGTTCGGTATTTTTTCTTTTAAGAATGTACTTTAAAGTTAGTGTATGCATTCTGGACACACTAGTTAACACACATAGTTTACTCCATTAATAAAAATATTTATTTTTAGTTTCTATATTATCTGTTCTGTTTATGGATGTCTTGCTTTATTTGTGTTGATCCAATCAATGAAGGAGGATACTCTAGTGTACACTCCTGGCGCATGTCTCTTGACGCATCCATATCCCCACGAGACGACTCCCGTTATTTTGTAGACACTGTCCTTCTTACAAACAAGAGGTCCACCAGAATCTCCCTGTTCATATAGAGTTTAAATTATAATTATACACATGTAACAATATTTTAAACTAACCTATACATAACGATTAAATAACTTCAAGCACCTACATGTAGCGAGATAACAATTTCAACTATATGTATCGAGATTACAAAATCACTTACACATTTTACCTTCACCTTCACGTTGTTACTTTAGCAACATATTTAGGAGATAGCTGTATTGTATTTTAAGCTCCGACGGCATCAATAAATGATTTAATGGTCGCAAATATCCATTTTTTGACTATGCTAACGCATCGCCAGTAAACTTTATTTGCGACCATCAAATCACCAATTGATACCATCAAGGCTTGAAATACAATGAGGTTATCCCCTTATTGACTCAGTGACAATTATATAAGCGTTACCTCATTTAATTTGATAAGTTAACAATTATCTTAACGCCAAGTGACTTATATTCAATTCATATTGAGCATTATTGTTTTCTCCATTTAAATGAAACTGATAGCAAACAACGTTAAAACATACATTAACAATCAGTCATACATCGTCTGCGCTTGCGCGTAAGTCCCGACATCAATTGGAAATCGATGGCATGACCAAAAGTGACGTTGTCCAATTAAAACAGACGTAACAAACGATGTTGCATTAGCATAGTAAACATATTACCTGACAAGCGTCTCTGCCACCTTGATTATATCCAGCACAAATGTTACTTCCGTAAATAACGTTACCAAGGTAATATTTGCATCTGTTACTATCCATGATTGGGACATCAACTTCATTTAATAATCTAGTTCCTGGTCCATCTGATAAACAAAATTTATAACATATATATTCGGAAACTTTTGTTTTGATAAATAACGGTTTACAATTTGTCGTTTCAGAATCTAATGCATTCTGGATTATATTATCAGTAGTGTACACTCAGACGTTGTGATTGGTTAAAAGATATTTAAAGAAATGAAAATTCAACGAATGACTTAACGTTACTTTTTATTTTGATGTACGAACAATGAAATTTCCCATAGTCTATTAGATTCTAAAACGGCGAATTTAAAAAAAAAATAGATTTGGCTTGATTTTAGATGACACATATGGTTATGTCGGCCAAACATTCGTAACACGTATATCATTTCCATGATAGTATAAAATCTAGCGGCATTTTACGTAATAAAAAATCACATGAAAAACAAATAGTCATATACCTTATAATTGTGCAAGGTAATGAAGTTACCAATCAATGAACTATATGTAATGCTGATCATTAGTTGAGAAACCCTTAAAAAACCTGTAGTTACCTGCGTGAAATCCTTAAATAACCTACAGTTACCTGTGTGAAGACTTAAATAATCTATAGTTACATGTGTGAAGACTTAAATAATCTATAGTTACCTGTGTGAAAACTTAAATAACCCATAGTTACCTGTGTAAAGACTTAAATAACCCATAGTTACCTGTGTGAAGACTTAAATAACCTATAGTTACCTGTGTGAAGACTTGGATATACTATAGTTACCTATGTGAGGACTTAAATAACCTATAGCTACCTGTGTAAAACCCTTATTTAACCTATAGTCACCTGTGAGAAGCCCTTAAATTACATATAGTTGCCTATGTGAAAACCTTAAATAACCTATATTCACTCTTAGATAACAAATAGTTACCTGTATGAAGACATTTAATTACCTATAGTTACCTGTGTGAAGACTTAAATAATCTATAGTTACATGTGTGAAGACTTAAATAACCTATAGTTACCTGTGTGAAGACTTAAATAATCTATAGTTACCTGTGTGAAGACTTAAATAATCTATAGTTACCTGTGTGAAGACTTAAATAACCCATAGTTACCTGTGTGAAGACTTAAATAACCTATAGTTACCTGTGTGAAGACTTAGATAACCTATAGTTACCTATGTGAGGACTTAAATAACCTATAGTTACCTGTGTAAAACCCTTATTTAACCTATAGTCACCTGTGAGAAGCCCTTAAATTACATATAGTTGCCTATGTGAAAACCTTAAATAACCTATATTCACTCTTAGATAACAAATATTTACCTGTATGAAGACATTACATAACATATAGTCACCTGTGTGAAGACCTTTAATAACCTGTATTCACCCTTAATTAACCTATATTTACCTGTGAGAAGACCTTAAATAACCTATAGTTACATGTGTGAAGACTTAAATAACATATAGTTACCTGTGTGAAACTCTTATACCCTTACATAACCTATAGTCACCTGTGTGAAACCCTTTAATAACCTGTAGTCACCGGTGTGAAACCCTTAAATTACCTATAGTTACCTGTATGAAGACATTAAATAACCTATAGTTGCCTGTGTGAAGAGCTCCCCATCCTGTTACCGTACATACCAGTCCGTCGAAATCTTCATGTTTATTAGGGAGACAAGCGGCCTTGGTTGTAGAATCAGTAAGGTCAAGAGGTGTATCTAACTTGATGAGTGCAATATCGTTATGGTTACTTCGTGAGCTGTAGCCTGTGTGAACGATCACATTTCGTACGTTGTGTACCTGGCTTCGGTAGATTTGACCTCTATCGTGGATACCAGTTGCTACGGTCCAGTAAGAGTGGGTGGTGCTGAGAATAAAAGGGGGAAATATTCAACTTTTCGTATTTTATATTCACAGTACAAATCAGTAGTTTTATATGATTTTAATGCAGGGTTTTTGAACTGGTACATATTAGTCATGCATTGATGTTGGCGTTTGTTTAAATAGTATGAATTCATCTAAAGGTCAATATTTCTGTCCCTATTCAATTTATCCTCAAGTTTCTAGTCGCTGCCTAAATTTCCCCGACCATCATCCCGGATAGCATCTATTAGAGGACTAAAAATTGTATTTATTGCAAACGTTTTATCGTCCTTGGTATGCATGAAATATTTGCCACTGGACGTTAAAGAACTAACAATCAATCAATCTGAAGATAAATGCGAAACATTACTGATAAAAAATTAACAATATCAGTAAAAAATATTAAACATTACAAATTATCTACACTTGCTCTTGTAGTTATTTCTATAAGATTTTAATAATCTCGCAAAATCTAAATCCTAAAATCATAATTATAAAAGTTTTAACTTTTATTAAGTCTGTGCGTTGAATAACGAATACTTTACAAAAAGGTTATGTGCAGCGCTACAAATATAAAAAAAAAATGTGCTCCATGCTAAGAATATCAAACAAGCTTTGGGTGGCTCTTCAAATACCATTGAAGTTGTGTACGGCGCCTAGAATATTAAAGATACTGTAAGTTGCACAACGAAAATTTAGTAGCGCTGCGATCAGCACTTTGAATATTGTTCGCCGTCAGTGACACTACGATCAGTATATAACCTGTGCGGGGCACTAATAGTATTAAAAACGTGGTGGGCAACACTATAAATATTACAACACTGTGTGCGGTACTGAGATTATTGTATACATGTAGTGTGTGTGTGGCACTTAAAAAAAACTGTATTTTCAAATTAGCCGGCTTTTTTCTGCAAGTTGTGAGAAACAAAAGGAATATCAAAGACACTGAAAATACCAAGCCAGTGAGTACAACTAACATTATATCAAAGAATCTTTTCTACGAGATTATACATATTATACTGTAGAAACTGTGCGCGGCGCTTGGAATATACTTGAGGCTTTGCCATTATACATTTGATAGAGTCAGTGTTCGGGTCTTATAATACCATAGATTGTGTGCGCGGTCATCAGTTTTTCCATTCATGAAAGGACATAATACAAAAACGGCGAAAGTGACTTTAAAAAACAATTTGGTCTGTGTTTGATAGTTATAAGTATTATGTGAACATTTCATATCTCTTGACTTGGCCAAATAAAGTTAAGAGATTAGAAACAATTTTCTGGACGTCCATACCACTGCACGTACTGATGCACACGAATAAACTTCAAAATGCCACTGTCGCATAGCGGAGGGACCTTAGTAATTTATATTAACTCTTCGAAACAATGCGCCGCTGTAAGAATCCACTGACTGTCGATAATAGTTCCTCCACACATATGATGACTTCCGTATCGTAGTGATACCTGAAATAGTTATCTCCCTTGATTATAATCTCGGTCAAAAAGGTACATTTGTGTTCCTAAAGATATCGCGATAAAAGAAATGTCTCTATAGAAAACACATATCAAAATAAAATTTTAAAAATAAAATAAAATAAAACATTTGTAGTCTTGTATGATTTTTTTATTTAAGTTTTTTGTGTATAATTCGGAGTTTAGTATGACGTCCATTATCACTGTACTAGTATACATGTTTTTAAGGGACAAGCTGAAGGACGCCTCCGGTAGCTGGAATTTTTCGCTACATTGAAGACCCATTGGTGGACTTCGGCTGTTGTCTGCTTTATGGTCGGGTTGTTGTCGCTTTGACACATTACCAATTTCCTTTCTCGACTTTAACCAAGTCAGGAATATGATTCTTGTCTATTCGTTTTTGATGCGTTTTGTTATTTGATTTTGCCATGTGATTATGGACGTTCCGTATTGATTTTCCTCTGAGTTCAGTATTTTTGTGATTTTACTTTTAACGTGTCAAATTTAAAGAAAGTTACCCCAAGGGTTATCTTTGTCATATTTTAAATTAAAAGTAACATTAGTTATTGAAACCTTACCTGCCATGGGTAAGCATGCGCAGTTGCGACAGTTCCGCCAACAATTCGATGACTTGTTACATCAGGTATTCCACATTGAGCTTTAAAATAAATGTAAAAAATATATGTATTAATGAACAAACAATATGTTTCCTTTCATTGTTATGCCATATTTCTCTATCCTTTAAAATTATGCCATATGCTAGAACATTTTTATTTCATATTTTTGTCAATTCTTTGTTTTCTTTGTGTTCCATTTTACACTTTTTTCCATTTTTCATATATCATATATGCCCTCTTATTCAGTTAAAGTTTATATTGGGAGTCACAAAGGCTGATGAAGGGGTTGGGGCTGGGCCCCCTTTTTTCTGCAAAGTTTTTGATCCGGCAGTGAGTCCTTCTCGATAGGGTATCTCTAATTTTGAAAATAATATACTGACGTGAAAATCCATTGTTTTATTTTCACTAAGTTATTCCCCATCGGAATCGAACACTTGTTTGACATTGCCTGATTGCATAACCCTACATGTACATCTAAATCATAGGCACTTGTCTCAGAATGATTTCTACTATATACCTACACATCATCAACATCAACGTGAACAATCAAATGTTAACACAATATACACATTTCTTTCTCATTAGAAGTCACACTGAAGGGCTGGGGAGGGAAGGGTCCCTTGTTTCTTTCTATTTTTATTTTTTACTCCATGTTTCTCTTTTTCCGTTAATTTTTTCCATTATTCTCTTGATTATATTTGAGTAGCCATTTCACTTTATTGTGTCTCTCTGTTTAGTCCTTCTTCTGCATGATTTACCCATTTTGTTTGTAAACAAGGACTATCCAATTACTAGATATGAGTGTTTTACTTTGTGGGTGATCATTTTATGTAAGGAGGAGAGGATTGTTAAATAAGGAATATTTATTTATTATTTCATTTTTGGCAAGACCGATTCATTGATTTCGCGTGGAACACAACTATTGCAACCAGATTGAAGCCAACATAGTCACTTTTTTTGGTTATTATCTTAGTCAAAACAGTACAAGGCAAGGTTTTTCAAAATCTGCCTATCCCCCCAACTATCTCTGATATAATTAGTCACATAGTGTGCTAGTGACCTAATACGGTAGTTATGGGGTCAGAAAATTCCAAGTGGGGTGAGAGCGAAGCTCGAATAATGATATAAAATATCGATACAGGCTCCTTCATAGGAGGTGGCATATACTGTAAAGACAATAGCATTTATTGATATAATATATTGAAGGCATCAATAGAAGATACGAATTAAACAATAGCAGTAAGACATTTATGACAATATCCATTGAAACAGGCTTTCATGAATTCATACAATTTTTGGTGTTGCTGTGAGGTTCGTATTGCTCAGTGTGTAGGGTTTATTTTGGTTGTGTTTTATGTACTGTTTTTTTATTCTTTGTTTTCATTCGTCTTTTTTTATTTTGTTGTCATTTCATTTTCAGTTTGATTTCGACTTGTGAGTTCGACTTTTTGTTGATATATGCAGGCTCCATGAAGGAAGATTGGACACACTTTAACAAAAATAAATCATTTACAGGGGGGGGGGGGGGATATTGAAGCAGAATTTATTAGAGGATGTTAAAATACTAGAAATACGGTTGCGTCTAAAATAAAGATGACAGACGACAGACATATAAATAAGACGATGTGGTATGATTGCTAGCTTAACCAACTAATTGCAGTAATGGAGTATATATTTCTCAATTTGATGTAACTTAGACATGACCAATTTGGAAGGGATAACTAATAACTTGAAAGAACAAAATGATTACTCGGATGAAAGAAATGTAAGGTTTTACCTGATAACACTGAATTTGAAATTAAGAAGAATAAATTTGAAATTTAAAATAATCAGTTAAGAGCGAATCTTCCAAGTTGTAAGTAAAAAATGTCAATACCGACGTAATAATTATTACACATACAATGAAAGCATTGCTGTGAAAATCTTCCTCTAAGAAGAATGCTGATTTCAAATATAAAAAAAAAGAAGATGTGGTTTGATTGCAAATGTGACAACTCTCAACAACAGACCACAATGACAGAGAAATTAACAACTATAGGTCACCTTCAACAATTATCAAAGCCTATATCGCATAGTCAGTGATAAAAGTCCCCAAAAGATAATGCAAAACAATTCAAACGAGAATAAAAAATTGCTTTGAATTTACCGAATCGTCGAATATTAACTATTTCCAAAGCAGCACTTATAGTTTGTTCAATGTCTCCGTATATATCACCATTTACATATAGAATGACCCGCAATATACGGACTAAAATATTGCCAAACATGATGTACAGGAATATCGTAGTCTGAAGTTACAGCGTCAAAATGTCTACTGATTAAAAGCTGTTGAATATCGTGAATCTAAAAACGAAGAATTGGTATGATTTGTAATACCTATAAAAGGCCAAAAGGGATATTATGCTGTTACAGATTTCATATTTCAAACTTAACATGGCTTATTCACAACTCTCAGTGCAAAGTTCGATGTGTTTTATAATCAATTCTGTAACATGTATGCTTAAAACGGAAAGTTTAATACTAAAATTTATGATAAAAGAGATGAAATTTTCATTTTCTATCGTTAATTATCTATGTTTAAATGGAGACGTTCCCTTGTCACCATCTTACGGTGTTTATATATCTCAACTTGTACGATTCGCTCGTGTATGTATTAATATTTTAGATAATACTGAGAGAAATTTTTGAATTACTGAAAAATTATTTCACCAGGGTTTTCGATATCACAAACTAGTCAAATCATTTACTATCATCGGTATGAGGACATTTTTTGTAATAATAGCTCAACGTGCAGACTTCTTATACGTTCAGGTATTTCACATCCAATATTTTATTGAAATATTGTTAATAACGCACAAACATGTCAGGATTCACCTCAGAAGCTAACACAACCTTTAAATATGTTTATTAAGAAGGGATACAGTTTCGATACTCTTGTCAGGTCCTTAAAGATTGCATATGTTGGCGTTAATGGTGATACACTTTTAGGGTCTATGCATCGAAACTAAAAACATTCATTTAAAAACCAGATGTTGGCATGACAGGGGTTATGTTATTCTCATATATGTTACGATGATGTGATACTAAACCCCTAACGGGAAGGCTTGTGCCTGAAATCCATTTGATGAGACATAATCTTTTAATCAGTTAATTGAAGTCTGGAGCTGTCATGTCAGTTAACTGCTAGTAGTTTATTGATATTTATGTATTATAGTCATTCTGTTTATTTTCTTTGGTTACATGTTCTGACATCAATCTCGGACTTCTCTTGAACAGAATTTTAATGTGCGTTTTGTTATGCGTTTACTTTTCTACACTGGCTAGCGGTATAGGGGAGGGTTAATATCTCATAGAAATGTTAAACCCCGCTGCATTTTTGCGCCTGTCCCAAGTCTGGAGCCTCTGGCCTATAATAGTCTTGTATTATTTTTAATTTATAGTTTCGTGTGTACAAGTTGGAGATTAGTATGACGTTCGTTATCACTGAACTACTATATATATTTGTTTAGGGCCCAGCTGAAGGACACCTCCAGGTGCTGGAATATCTCGCTGCATTACAGACCAGTTAGTGATCTTCAGCTGTTGTTTGTTTTATGGTCGGGTTGTTATCATTTTGACACATTCCTCATTTCCATTCTCAATGTTATGCTATGTTAACTCTATATATTGCCCCGAGCTTATATTCAAGTAGTAAAAGTTCTAGTTATTTTTTTGTTGTTTAGATTAACAATAGTAATCAATATACTGGACAATTGATTTGTCAAATCAATTACCACGACCAGTGTATATAAAGTGAGAATCCAGCTAGTTCATTTTTACTGTTATATGCGGGTATGTCTATTGTAGAATAAAGGATCATGGGAAAACTGTATTTGTTTACGTTTTGAAAATATCAAGTTAAAGGATTTTAAGTTAAGTTTCAACATATTTTCATTGTGATATGTCTTTATAATATACAAACATAGTATTAAAGTTCAAATAAGTGTTATAAAAGCATCATAATATAGCATATCGAGTATTGAAAGCGATCCATTTTAACTATAGATGCGATGAATTATTACTGTTAGTGCAGTCATTATTAATGTAGAATTTTCAAAGATGCGAGGAATTTTTATTGTAGAATTATGTGATAAATGCACTTTCAACAAATGAAGAAAAAACTTAGTTGATGACTTTAGGATTTATGATACATGTATTTTCAAATTGAAATACAAACTCCTCATTCATTCTTCATCAAATATATAGCTTTTCAAACTTGTAACAAAAGCGATTCTCAAAATGTCATACCGTATTCTTCATATTACGTTTCTCCTTGATTTTAACTTATATAGGGAATCACTGGAGCGTGACAGCAGCGGACCCTCTTAGGCAGTCAGTTGGCCCCTACTTATGAAAAATTCTAATTCCGCGAATGGATACTACCGCAGAGGTAAAACCGTGCACATTTGGGTTGGGTTATTGTACACGAAATGCATGCTACAATTAATTTTTGTTGATTTTAGACCCTTTGGAACTCTATGTGGGCTATTTCAGCAACTAGGCAAAAAATCCTCAAACTAGATACACGGTTAGATTCAGCATGTAAGCGAATTCCAAATATCTATATTAAAGGACTTTTGTCTATAAATTTGGACCCCACAAAATTGAAAAAGGGACCAAAAATATAAGAAAAATGTATGCATCGGATACATTTGTTATTGAAGGCATGACTGTAACAATAGGATGAATATACAAAAATATCTTATTTTGGGGTCTCATTGGGGGGTTCTGATCCCGGATCCCGCTTACTGTTTTGGCAGATTCCCGTATTCCGCTTAATGTTTTGTCAGATTCCCGTATCCCGCTTATACTATGCAGTTCTAATTTTTTGTAATTATCCGTGTCCCGCTAGACTTCATTACCTGTTTTTCACTACACAATCATTTGACTTTCACCTGTCACGCTTGCAAAAAATCGGCAATCCGGCGTGACGCTTATACCCAAATGCGACCCACTATTTTACTCTATTTTGACTCATATTAAGCCCATTATAAATATATCAAAAAAGTAGCGTGGATTTTTTATCCCTTTTTATCCCGTCTCGTTTCGTTTTTTAGCCATATATAGATGTCGTATGTGACAATGAGACAACTCTCCATCCGAGTCACAATTTATAAAAGTAGACCATTATACGTAAAAATACGGTCTTCAACATGGAGTCCTGGCTCACACCGAACAGCAAGTTATAAAGGGCTCCAGTGTAAAACCTTTTAAACGGGAAAACAAAGGTGCAATTTATATCAAGATTTTCGTAATGAGTGGTGAAGTGTCATGGAAATGGATAAAAAAAAATAAGGATAAAGATCCCTATACGCTTTATAAGAAACTAAATGGAATACATTTGAAATAAATGTTATTTCTATTGAATTTATTAGAGAGTTTTAAACATGTTAAAACCAAACTTTCCTCCGTAAGTTAAATTTGATCAAATCTTTCTCTTACTTTATCTATTGTTTGAGCAAGTCGGCTAAATTAAGGCTTTACAGCTAATTTCCTAATGCATGTAAAGTAAAACTTTGGTTGACTTTCTTGCTTTGTTTGTAAAATTGTTTATACAAACTTTGTAAATAAGATAGACATTTTTAAATAATATGAAAAGGCATAGTTTAACCTGTTTTTTTTTTAATATTTGAATTAAATTGGGTGTTATCATAATGTTTATCCAATAAAAAAAGCAAGCAAATCAACTAAAGTCTCGCTCTACATGCTTAAAGAAATGAGCTGTAATTGATAAAAATAAATGAATTATACAGTGAAAATGCACCGCATATACAATAAAAATGATTCGCTCCACAGTGAAAATGAAAGAATAGTATCATTTTTCGACAGTAAACATGACTAGCATTACGAAATCATCATAGTGGAATTTAGTTAAATATGAAGAAACTGAATGACAAAACATATTCTACGCTACACAACTTTAATAATTGTATTAAAATGAATATGTTTTACTGCAACAACATCTTACATGTTAGTTATAAAGCACCTGCACGATCTGTTCGTGAAATGTCTTAAATATTCACCTATTTTGGTATATATTTCACAGCTGGATGGCTGTAGGCGCGATAAAACCCCGCTCGCATCTGTTACTTTGTTTTATTAGTATTATGTTTTTCTGAACATATACATTTTAACTCATTTTCCTCATTTTCTTCAAAAATTAAAAAAAGTTCGTCTGTTTATGTATCATTCTACATTAGACATTTATGGCATATACAGTAAAAATGATATTTTAGGATCCGCACTTTACATACACTGACGACGGTAATTTGCAAATAGAACAAAATTAGCACATACTTACAACTGTTCGTCAAATCCAGAGGCTTGAATTTGCATTCTAACTTTCATAGTACATACTTTTTCCTGTACTAAGTAACTATGCATGAATGAACACAATGGTAAGACTTCATTGTATGGTAATCAAGATATTGAAATAAAAATTGCTACTGGCTATTTTGAAAAAAAAAGTGTTGTGTTCCTTATTAAACTAGATAGATATAGGAAGATGGGATGTGAGTGCCAATGAGACAACTCTCCATCCTAATAACAAAGATAGTTTTCAATTAGTTTTCAAATTATTTCTTAAACTTCCCACTATTTAATCTTTAAAACTGTTTTTGACAACAAACAGTTTCTTTCAATGAAATAACGAGTAACACATATAGTTCTTTATATCTTGATTAGAGTGCAATGCCATCTAAAATTGTAATAATTTATAGTATCTTCCATGTAATTACATTGTTCCCAAAAATGAGTGAACCATGAAACCTTGTGAAGGGAAATAAAAACAATTTGATCTATTTCGTCATGGATTGATTGATTAGTTGTTGCTTTATGTCAAGTGACAGATATTGCATGCATGTAAACTATTCACTAGACTACCTATAGGTACACACCAGGAGCAGATCCATCTATTTTTAAAGGTGTTCCAACCCAAAATAAATGGGGATGGGGTCGGTCAACTGTATGTGTTTATCTAAAGCATTGGTAATTTTCCTCAAAAATAAGCGTTTTCCATTACCCTTTTTAAGATCTGCCACTGCAAACTATCTAGTTGTATAGCATGTACTGTAAAACAAAGATTTACACACATATACCAATACACATACTTACACCAGTAACTTCAATCTTTTCATTTTGGATTCAATATCTTACAATGATAATACAGATAGGTGCGGTCCTAACCTTGACAAAAGTTAACTTAATGTTAACTTGTTGACTGCTTTCTAAGTTAACTTGAGAATTTTTAAGAAGTCAAGCAAGTTAACTTTGTCGTTGGTGGACCAGACCTACGGTCTGTTTATTTAGGACTGCTGCAGACCTGTCGACAAGTCTGCTCCAGACCAGACATGTGGACAAGTCTGCTTTTTACCAGTCATGAGGACAGGTCTGCCCCAGACCAGACCTGTGGACAAGTCTGCTTTTGACCAGTCCTGAGGACAGGTCTGCCTCAGACCAGACCTGTGGACAGGTCTGCTCCTGACCAAACCTGAGGACAGGTCTGCTTTTGACCAGACCTGTGGACAAGTCTGCTATTGACCAGACCTGAGGACAGGTCTGCTTATGACAGTATATCGTTATAAGAGTTTTCATATCAGACTTGAACTTTTATTAAAATACGTAAACAACATTCGCATTGTTTTTCCACAGATATCATTTATTATTTACTCTCTAGACTTTACTAGATATTATACAAATTCTCTTTTTATTAATTGATATATATGTATTCTTAAATAAATAAAAAAAAAATGCCTATACAAACACTTAGAGTGGTTTTTTTTTAGGCACTGGCTACGGTTACATGGAAATGTAACAATAATAAAAATAGTATTGTTACATTGGAGACTAATTGCAGTTATGCAAAGTTGGGTAAGGAACCGACTAATTAAGAATGTAACAATAATTATTGCGGCTACGATTACATTGGGTTATTGTTACATGAAAAACAGCAATATACGCTGGATTTATTATTTGAGTCTTCTATAGTTTTGTTGCTTATTTTTTTCATATGTACCAAATAATACTTGTAATAATAACAAATAATAAATATTATTATTCAACAAATTGTGTTTGAATAGTTTTACGTATTAATGGTTTTGATGTTTTTAAAGATACTGTCCAAAGTAAGTCAGGAATCCCTGGCCTTTGTTAGTCTTGTATGATTTTTAATTTTAGTTTCTTGTAAATAATTCGGAGTTTAGCGGAGCGTCCATTATCACTGAACTAGTATACCTATTTGTTAAGGGGCTTGCTGAAGGACGGGTGCGGGTTTCTCACTACATTGAAGACCCATTGTGGCCTTCGGCTGTTGTCTGTTCTGTAGTCGAGTTGTTGTTGCTTTTAAGTTGACACATTCCCCATTTCCATTCTCAATTTTACCTCAGATAAGTAGTGTCAAAGGCGAAAATTATAGATCAATGGTTTGTTGTTGGATTTGGGTGAAAAATTTAAAACTTTGGATTGGTTTAAAACGAAACTGATTTAATAAAATGACACAAATTTCATACAACTATACAAACGCAGTTCTGAAAAAAATGATATTTAAGCCAAGTTTGCTAACTGTGAATTTCTGTATTTATGTATCCCGCATGGAGGACGTAATTTCGTTTCAAAATCAGATGGAGCCTAAACCAAAGGTAAATCCCCCTCCCCCTTTAAAAAAAATCTTTATTCCGTATACAAATATTGTTTGGAGAGGTTTTATAAAAAAAATTATGTCGGACTTTAAATTACTCCAAAAACCATTTACTTGATATGTAGAAACTGTCATTGTAAATACAAATAAATAAAGAAATTGTATGTATTGTAAATATAAAATAAATCTTTTCAACTTTTATTATTTAGTTCATATTACTAGTCCCATCGTACATTGCCGTTTTTTCATGTAACAATAGCGCAATGTAACCGTAGTCTCAATACTTATTGTTACATTCGTAATTAATCAGTTCCTTTCCCAACTTTGCATTCCGGCAGTAGTCTCTCATGTAACAATAATATTTTTATTATTGTAACATTTCCATGTAACCGTAGCCAGTGCCTTTTTTTTTAATTAGAAATGGACATTTATAAACACTGTATATTTATACAAACGATCAATCTTGTAAATACATGAATAATAATATATATATAGTTCAAATTTACATGCAAAGTACTATAAGGCCCGTTATCAATTGATCACAGAGTGTCTGATCGTAATACAATTTAAAATAAAGTTGGAAAAAGCTTGCTGTCATAACACAGTAAATATTTTATTTTAATGTTCGCAGGTATCGTAATTAAGTATCTATTGTATTTTTCGTGGATATTATTTAATATTGTTTTCTTATTTTTTCATAGCGTTTCCAAAACAGCAATATATATATGATTCGTCCTCTTTGGATTGAGACTTGCATAGTTTACAAAGGGTTGGTATAGTGGCACATTGCGAAATCTTACTTTTTCGATCTGTAAATGTAAAGTTCTGCTTCGCATCAGGACTATCACAGATCGGTGTTTTCATGATAATATTTTTTTCAAGTATGGCTCCATTTTGTCGTCAGTTTTAATGTGTGTGTATGTACGTAGTTAAGGCATATTTCCTAACGCATTTACTGTTTACAACACTGGGTCGATGCCATTTCGGGTGGAAAATTTCGTACCGAGGGTAACACCAGCCAAGTAGTCAGTGTTGTCATGAATATCAATAATAAGGTCATTTGACAAAATATACTGTTTGCTAAATTATGAATTGTTTTAAATGCGAAGGATTTTCTTATGCCAGGCATAGATTATCTTAGCCGTATTTAACACATCTTTTGGGGAATTTTGGGTTCTCAATGCTCTTCAACTTTTAATGGCAAGCTTTCTAAATATTCGATCTGTGCGTCACTGAGAAGTCTTATATAGATGAATCGCGCGTCGGGCGTATCAAAGTATAGGACTGGTACCTTTGAAAGCTGTTTGCACCACTGGGTTGATGCCACAGCTGGGTGACGTTACGTCCTCGAGGGTATCTCCCACCCAGTAGTTAGCACATCGGTGTTGATATGCATATCAATTACATTTGTATATGGTCATTATTATAAATTTAGTGTTTGCAAAAGTGTGAATTATTTGAACGCTAAGGAAGTTCTCATCCCAGGCATAGATAACCTCAAACGTAATTGGCACATCTTTTCGTATTCTCAATGCTCTTCTGTTACATGTTTGGCTTTCTAACTATTTTGATTTGAGCGTCACTGATTAGTTCCGTGTTGACGAAACGCACGTCTGATGTATCAATTTATACAACTGGTACCTTTGATAACTATTGCAATCAATATTTGCTGTTATGACAACTGTACTGTATGTGCTTTGCTCATTTTTGAAGTCCATGTGTTGACCAATAGTTGTTAATGTCTGAGTCATTTGGGTCACTTGTGGACAGCTGACTCATTGACAATCATATCAAATCTTCTTTTTTTATATTTACAGATAAAAATTCAAATATAAATTGAAAAAAACAAATACATGAAATTGGAAAACTGTTTTAGACAACTATCCAGAGAAAGCTAATGAGTATACAACACTAAATTAAGCTGATTTTGTTTAATTGATTACGTTGTATGTCCAGTGGCAGATATGTCATGCATAATTAAGACTAGATGCAAAGTTGAACGACCTGAAGTTAATGATTATAATTTTTGAGTGACAATTTATTAAAATATAGCGTTTGCTAGACGAAAAACTTCCAGAACGCCTTACTAGGAACTTATATCAAATCGCACGGTACACTACATGTATAAGGTCCCTTTTATATTTCCACTCTTGACCAATGTCAATACAAAAACGACACTGTTTAACAATAAATAACGTCCACTATAAGTAAATCAGATAATACGTTACCCCGATTTTGTTTTTTGTCCATGGATTTATGAGTTTTGAACAGCGGTATACTACTGTTGCCTTTATGTATGGATCTTTTTTGTAACCAATTTTTTCCGGTTTCGAACATGTTTTTTTACAACTCACATGACTCAAGACTCATGTTGACCAGATATATAAAAAATCAAAAGCACTGTGGTTCTAAGAAATTGTAAAGTATTTTGCTGGCTGTTATTTTGCCGACCTTATTTCAAACCCATGGACTATAAGAGGGCTTAACTAATTAGTCACGATTAACTTTGAGTAGATTAGACCTCAACGGCAAGCATTACACCGGGTTAAAAGATTTCAAGGTACACTCTAAACAAAATATATTCTTTTCAAAGTTAGATTGTTCCAGGTATCTTAGATAAATATTTTGACTTGAAAAACAATGCACATATGACGAACAGGTTTGTAATTTGAAATAACGGAATGATTGACATAACAATATTTTATTGGTCAGTCTGTTAAACTCGGTAAATGGAAATGCTTTAGCATGTTAGCTGTAATAATATGTTGACCATAAACACATCACACTGAATCTCTATATTGATGATATTATAACGGGGCTTTCTTTTGTGTGTTTGTGTGTTTTTGGAACTACATGTCATTATTTCGGGATCATGTATCAGGGATCGATAACTCCATCTTGCCTGTTATATATAAATATAGGGAACTTGCACTCGCATATGTGTCACCATAAAGTCACTGTGAGAATTGCATGTATAACGAAGTCTACTTAATGTTCACATGTTAAGTACCGGTCTTTGTAAAAATCATGCAGAAGGTGATTCATGGCATGTCACAGAAGTATTTTTTTTTTGCCCTATATCATAAGAACTTTGGTAGATGGTCAAAATTCTGTCTTTATTTTCCCTGTATTATGCCCGTTGCCATGGTAACCATCAAATCAACATTTTGCCTGAATATGTGAAAAAAGACCCTTTTTGAAAATATAAAATAAGGGAATTTAAAGTCCCATAGAAATAAAGTTAATCAATACAAAGGATATGTATATTTTCAGTATTGACAAACAAAACCCCAAACTATATAAAAACGTTAAAATTGTGAATTTACTAAATAGTTTGTTTCCATAGCAACCATTTGAAAATGTGTTAAATTTCGAAAATGAAAAATTTCAAAAACTTTAAAATTTTAAATCTGTTTATCTCCCAAGACCAACAATACCATGACATGTCATTGACAAATTTTGAAAGACCACATTCTATATATTCAGAAAATAAAAAGAAAGTCGTGTGTTTTTTTTCTTTAAAAAAAAAAAATTTAGTCAAAAATTGTCAATTTTCACCAAAATTCAGATTAACAATCAGATGAATAATCAAAAATTTTGAACTTAAAAAGCTAAAACATTCCATTTATATGTGCAATTCTGACACACATTTGTTAATTTTAAAGGAGAATATATGATAAATGAAGATATACTTGTACAAAATGAAAAATCATCACTCTGGGTATGGTGCACCCCCCTTTTTTTCGATTTTTTTTTTTTTTTTTTTCAAAATTATAAAATTTGTTGAAAGAAATGTGGTATCTCATTGTGTTTACTTGTGAACTAAGTTTTTTAAGAATTTAAGCATAACACAACTTCTAAAGTTGAGGGCAGCATATGTACCCCCTCCCTTCAATCTTATATGTAAGATTTCTCAGAAGTTTAAAAAAAAAAATGATAATACGCATAACCCGTTGTCGTGTTTAAGACTGGTGCTGTCAGTGAAAAAGAATAAAGTTGAATCCAAAACTTAATTACTAGTAAGTCTATGTATAAAGATAAGAGGATGTGTTGTAATTGTCAATGAGACAATTAACTCTCAACCAGAGAGAGCAAAGACATAGAAATAAACAACCACAGATCACCGTATATCCTTCAACAATGAGCATAACATGATTATCTATAAAACAAATCTTAATGAACATTTAAAAAAAAATAGCTCAGGATACTTTCTCTTTCAAAATGGCTATAAAGAAGTTACAGTAACAATTTAATGCAACTCATTGTTGGTTTTTGAAACAGATTGATGCTTTAAAAACTTTAACCCTAGACTAAGATCTGCTAAACATGAAGACTCACCCTGAAATGTCTGGTTGGTTTTATTTATAATTGAATTACTTTTGAAACTCTGTAAGTGTTATGTAAAGATTTTAATACAAGTATCATATTAACTTAACATTATCAATGTTCTAAGAAAATGAGGTCAGGGTAAGATGAACTATGCCAGACAGACGAAAAAAAAGAGAACGGAAACGGAAAATTCAGCATTTTTTCCATTTTTAAAGGGGCATAACTTATTGACAGTACCTGTTACACCAATAACATTCTAACTGTTCTGAATTTTATGGAAATAAGCATTGTGTATAAGTTTCAAAACATTTGGTTTTGGCAAACTTAAGTTAGAGAACGGAAACAAAAAAGTCAGCATTTTTTTTCCATTTGTATAAGGGTATAACTCTGGAACGGACGTACTTACAGACAAGGGTACAACTTAATGCCCCCTTTGCTACAATGGGGGCATACAAATTCTACATGTTCTATCTGAGGAAATATATACCAACGATCTACATTAAGTGTGCAAGAATTTGTCAATTTTTCTATTGTATATGGTGGAAAAGGACAGCTTGTCTATTATTTTTTTTAAAACCTAACTGAATTATTATTTGTATACCGCAGAATAATCGCGTTTTTTTATGGTTCTCAAAAATATTATCCTTGTGGCCCTGAGGAAAATTTGCTGGTCCGAACTATTGTATACTGTTTTGATTCTCAAACCTTTATGACAACCATGTGCAATGGCCATTCTTGAATTTTGCCTAATTTAATCAATTGTTATATTTACATATTTTTATGCCCCCGCAGTGGCGGAGGGGGCATTAAGGTTAACCCTTGTCCGTCCGTCAGTATGTCCCAACGTTGGTTTCTGTTCTCTATCTTTAGTTTGCCTCAACCAAATGTTATGAAACCTAATCACATTGCTTATTACCATAAAACAAGACTAAGTTTGGTGGTGTCACTTAAACCGTCCAAGAGTTATGTCCCTTTACAAATAGAAATATTGCTGAATTTCCGTTTCTGTTCTCTAACTTTAGTTTGTCTTTACCAGATGTTATTAAAATTATACACAATGCTTAAAACCACCAAATGCAGATCAACTTTGAATTTTGGTGGTGTAACTTTCACTGTTCTATGCAATGCCTCTTTATAGAGGGAAAAAGTTGCTGAATTTTTTGTTTTGTATTTCTTTCTTTAGTTTGCCTCAACCAAATGTTACGAAACTTTTACACAATTCTTATCACCATAAAAGTTAGTACACAATTGGTAAGTGTCTTCAGTCATGTCCGTTTATGACTTTTATGATATGGAAGCGGGAGCATCATCTGTGTCCAATGGACACATTCCGCATTTATTTCAAATCTTTTAGATAAGTTAGATTATTATATATTAGAATAAAAAGAAAGGTTCTGTAGTTCTTCTTCAATTTCAATTTTAGCACAGTTAAATCGACATAGTGACAAATAAGTGTTTGCATAAAGGTTTCGATACATGTCGATTTACATGGGAGGTAAATAGTAACAGCCATTATGTGTACATAACCTGACTCTGTGCAATAGTATACTAGTCCACAAAAGAAACGATGCAAGGCAATGTATTTTCCATAGATAATGAAATTGGAAACACTGTACCAAGATTAAAACTGTCCCATTTGTCTAATCTTTACAGAGTGTTATTATCTTATCAAAACCACTGATTTAAGACAAAAAAAATATTTTATTTTTTTATTTTTGTTATATCAAAAATAGTATTTTTATAAATAAACCAGATGCTCTGCAGGGCGCAGCTTTATACGACCGCAGAGGTATTGCACAATACTTAACATAATAATTTTGGACCCCGATTTGGACCAACTTGAAAACTGGGCCCATAATCAAAAATCTATGACCATGTTAAGATTCAGCATATCAAAGAACCCCAAGAATTCTTTTTTTGTTAAAATCAAGCTAAGTTTAATTTTGGACCCTTTTGATCTTAATGTAGACCAATTTGAAAACAGGACCAAAAATTAAGAATCTGAATACACGGTTAGTTTTTGGCATATCAAAGAACCCCAATAATTAATTTTTTGATGAAATCAAACAAAGTTTAATTTTGGACCCTTTTGGCCCCTAATTCGTTGGGACCAAAACTCCCAAAATCAATCCAAACCTTTCTTTTGTGGTTATAAACCTTGTGTTAAAATTTCATAGATTTCTAATAACTTATGCTTAAGTTATAATGCAAAAACCAAGAAAAATGCTTATTTGGGACCTGTTTTTGGCCCCTAATTCCTAAACTGTTGGGACTAAAACTCCCAAAATTAATCCCAACCTTCCTGTTGTGGTCATAGAGACCTTATGTTAAAATTTTATAGATTTCTTTTTACTTATACTAAAGTTATTGTGCGAAAACCAAGAAAAATGCTTATTTGGGCCCTTTTTTGCCCCTAATTCCTAAACTGTTGGGACCAAAACACCAAGAATCAATGTCAACCTTTCTTTTATGGTCATAAACCATGTGTTTAAATTTCATAGATTTCAATTTACTTTTACTAAAGTTAGAGTGCGAAAACCAAATGTCTTCGGACGACGACGACGCCAACGTGATACCAATATGCGACCAAAAAATTTTCAATTAATAAAAATCGAAATTAGAACTTAATTTTTTTCGTTTAAACATGGTCTGCTTAAAATTTTGATTGCCATCCGTCCTTGTGTCCATCTAGCTGTCCTTGCAGCGCTCGCACATGTACAAATTATGTCAGATTTTTAAGAAACTAATACTTTAGGTTATTATAAGCAATATCTCGAACAAGTTAGATATTGGTGGTCAATCGACTTTAATAAAAACATTTATAACCCTTGAAAATAATAAATTTATGGAAAATAGCCCCTTTAACGCTCCCACAGGTACAATTCTTGCCAGATTTTTAATAAAACTTGTACACTAGATTAATATCAACAATATCTCGGATGAGTTCTATAATCATGGACAATTGACTTTTTTAAAAGAGTTATGACCCTTAAAAATATTAAAATTCATGGAAAGTTGCCTTGTTAGCGATCTCGATGGTACAAATTTTTTATTTTTTATTTTCAGTTTATTTCTGATAGAACGGACGTAGTTTTTTTAGGTCACCGTTTCAAAGGAACTGTGAATTTTGCCATCACTTTGCTTCCGTTGTCGTCTGTCCGGTGTAAAATATTTGAAACATTTCCACTGAAACTACTTAACCAATTCCAGTAAAACTTATAAACTGAATGATCCTTAGGATATCTAGAATTAAGTTTGTGTTCTATTTTCTATTTTGTAAAAAAAACATGGCCGCCATGGGTAAAATAAGAACATAGGGGTAAAATGCAGTGTGTAGCTCATATCTCAAACACTAAAGCCTTTTAAGAGCAAATTTTCAGATGAATCTAACAACCCATTGTTGGGTTGCTGCCACTTAATTGTTAATTGTACGGAAATTTTGCAGTTTTGGTTATTATCTTGAATATTATTAATGACAAAGATAAACTGTAAACAGCACAACTTTCAGCAAAGTAGGATCTACAAATAAGTTTATATGACCAGAATTGTCAATTGAATCCGTATGGAGTTATAGCCTTTTAAAGAAATGTTTCACAATTTGTTCATCTAGTTTGCTTCCTTTAAAAAAAAATCTTCTTTTGATATTGAATATGCTTAATCAATTTCAGCCCAACTTGGGAGTTATAATCTTGTATAAATTTAGTTTTTTATTTCCTTGTACTTCAAGAAACTTAGCCACTATGGCTAAAATGGAACATAGGGGTAAAATTCATTTTTTGCTTTTGAAGAAAAAACGACAGATACAAAGAACATTTAAATGGAATTGTTAAGCCACTCATTGATATATATTGAAGGGACAAATAATCATTGATGCAAGATTTAACCAAAAATTACAGGTGATCGATTCAGGTTCTTTAGCGTCAATTTTAAAGACCATGAAATAGAATCTAAAGATTTTAAATTTCTGTTTGGGTTGTTCTCTCTTTGACACATTCCCCATTTCTAAAAAAAAATCTAATATATAAAAATGGTGTTGGGGGTTCTATTATTGCCCTCACCCTTTGAAGAAATTTCATGTTTTAATGCTCAAAATGTTCACAATTGAATTCCATCTTTTAAATTTATTAATGATTTTTTGAATTTTGAAAAAAAGGGGGGGGGGGCACCATGCCCAGAAAGAAAAAATGTCCTTCTCTACAAAAATATCTCTATCAATCATATTTTCTCATTTATAATTACTAAATTTGTGTCAGGAATGCACGCATAAATGGAATGTTTTAGCTTTTTAAGTTCAAAATGTTTCAGTATTCATCTGTTTGGTAATCTGAATTTTGGTGAAAATTGACAATTTTTGACTAAAATTATTTTTTTAAAGAAAAAAAAACAAACGACTTTCTTTTTATTTTCTGAATATATAGAATGTGGTCTTTCAAAATTTGTCAATGACATGTCATGGTATTGTTGGTCTTGGGAGATAAACAGATTTAAAATTTTAAAGTTTTTGAAATTTTTCATTTTCGAATTTTAACACATTTTTGAATGGTTGCTATGGAAACAAACCATTTAGTAAATTCAAAATTTTAACGTTTTTGTATAGTTTGGGGTTGTGTTTGTCAATACTGTAAATATACATATTGTTTGTATTGATTAACTTTATTTCTATGGTTCTTTAAAATCCATTATATTTCAATTTTCAAAGGCTACTTATGGACGTATTTAGGCAAAATTTTGTAAGGATGGTTTCCATGGCAACCAAAGTTGAAAAGAAAAAATTAATACAGAAAACTTATTTTCATACCATACCTTCATCATAAACAAAATATAAAGACATTTGAAGAGGGGTCATGAATCGCCCATCAACAGGAAACTGCATGATTCTTACAAAGACCGGTACTTAAATTGTATAAAAGTACATGTATATATATATAATCTGATGTACAGTAGTTGTCGTTTGTTTATGTAATATATACGTGTTTCTCGTTTCTCGTTTTGTTTATATAGATTAGACCGTTGGTTTTCCCGTTTGAATGGTTTTACACTAGTAATTTTGGGGCCCTTTATAGCTTGTTGTTCGGTATGAGCCAAGGCTCCGTGTTGAAGTCCGTACTTTAACCTATAATGGTTTAATTTTTAAATTGTTATTTGGATGGAGAGTTGTCTCATTGGCATTCACACCACATCTTCCTATATCTATATAATATATTTTGAAGGTTCACAATTATAACTTCCAATACAAAACGTTACTAAATCCCAGCTCTATGAAACACGTTACTTCAAGCTACTACTCCAATATAACTGACCAATACATCAAGTTTCTCGCAAGATCGTACTACAAACAGCTGTTCTTAAATTACATAAAACATTGCTTAATGGTATTAGATTATTTGGATAAACATGTAAATGCTATTGCAGTTCAACTGTTCAACTAATGTATTGTATAAAGTGTCACATAAATCAAGATGAAAGATCATCAACCTGATTAGGAACTGACCATCACATCTTAAATGTAATTGGCAACGCCACAATAACCTGAATACATTAGTCATAAATAGCACTGTTTAAACAAATGGTATGTGTTTTTGTGATCTGTCACACAGAAACTGATTCAATGGATTGGTTTTGCTTGTGTTTAACATTTTGAAGATCATAGTTACCTATATTTAACTAAAACGTTTGTTTATGTGAGGATTCAGGGATCGAATCGAGACAGGTTGAACTTAATAACTCGAAATGTTAGAAATATTTCTTAGAGAAATGCGTTCAGTTGTGTTGACATCTGTATTACAAAACAACATTTCCAATCGAGGCATGTAATCTCCATCCCTTTTGTTGTTAAGAAAAGATTTGACATTGAATGTATGACATGTTCCTCTCTCTAAATGACATAACGGTTATGTTATCTAGTTTATGTAGGTTGTTTGTCTTTTTAGCAACCACACAACATAATCTTATTTTTATTTTGATAAAAATATAAAATAAACTAAGAAAAGTAAACACAAAATGACACTGAATAATTTTATTCTGATTATTTTTTAGATATGATTTTTATCAACACATTTCTTTTTTTATTACAATATATACAATAAGTTTATCATAACAATAAACAAAAGTAACAATGATATAGGTATTTACTTAAATTTATAATTACATAGCTCCTTATTACGTAAAACTTTCAGATTCCAGTGCATTTTTATTTATATTAATGGAATGATTGTTTGATAAATTCTTCCAAATTTAATTATAGGTCCAAAACTCTAAACAAATTTCGCAACTCTCTATAATAATTAGAACTCATGTTACACGTATACGGGGGGAAATGTATCAATGAAAAGGAATGACACTTCTTTAAAATTGTCTCAATATGTATAAAAATTACCTTACAGAAGAATATTGGGGTATTTCTTTGGAAAAATTATATTATCTTATGAATTGAGTAATATTTTAGAGTACACATTTAGATCCAGTTATAAAAAGAAGCATAGGTTTGAATAGAAGTCAGAACTATTTAAATGAATATGTATTAATGTATTAATGTATAAATACATATTTTGCACACCTTTTTAGATTTCTTATGTCTGTATGTGGTTGTCACGTCGGTGTTTGGTTGCGTCTTAACATTGATCCACTCACTATCTAATTTGAGATGAATTAAGTTAAACTAGTTTACTTTCTTTCCAGCATCTTTACTGTAATATAAAGTCTCAAAAATATTTATTATAAAACAAACCACGTACATTTGATAGACAGTAATCCTGCTACAAAACAATTGAAATAGTATAACAATTAACATAAACTAGTTGCTGATTCTTGTGTACAGTGTAATCACGTCTAGATACATTCAGTAAATCATGGAATAAACAGGATGACGATCATAATAAGAAAACAAAACTCAGTTGTTTGACAGTCGTATCAAATTCAACTATATTGTAATAAGGTGTGAGAAAAACTACAGATATAAACAATCAATTGTCAAAAATAGGGGTACATCAGTCAACATTGTGTTTTAATCTTAATCACTACAAAAACAAACAGACATGTCAACAAGAAAAACAGAATTGCATTTAGACAAAGCGCATTTATAAGTTTAAGCGAAACACAAGAATATATAAAAAGAATGTATAACATAAAAATAAAAACTATATGGAAGAATCTACATGATAATCATAAAAATACAAAAGTTGTTGAATACGGAAGAAACAGTATTAATACAGAGTACAATAAAAACTGGATATGGATGATACAGCATGACAATCATGATGTGACAAAAACTGAACAACATGGAAAATATATTATGCAAATCATGATAAGTCAAAATTAAAAAAAAACAATACAGCATTTAAATCATGATAAGTCAATTAAGACAATATGTCTAATATGAGAGATACAACATGTAAGTCATTTTAAGACACATACAGCTTTAAATTGAATGAAAATTGTAATAGACAAATATTGTTAAGAATGGAGGATACATCATGAAAATTAGAATAGACAAATACTGTTTAAAATGGTAGATGCAGCATTAACATGAACATATGACAAAATCGGATCAGACTACAATAGTCTAGTAAAAGATTGACCTTAGAGGAATATTATTTGATAAAACTTCAAAATAATGTATATGATCATGATGATAGAATAACATTGTTCACTTAATGTGGTACAGTAATATACTAATAACTTTAATAATTGACAATACAGGCAAACCAATATATTAATAAAGGCAACAGTAGTATACCGCTTTTCAAAACTATATATACTTTGAACAAATATTCACGGAACCAATGCAACAGTGCACAACCAGAAATACTAACAGTGGAACAATTAAACTCATTGAAATCAACAGAGATTGTTTATCAACTATCTCTTCTGTTTATGGTGGAACAAAAAAATGATGTTAAGTAAAACCATGCAGCATGATAACATTGCAGACATGAAGTTAATTTTATAAATCAAACAAATACAGCAGTAATCGAACGAATAGTAGTTGGTATTAAATAAGGACAAATAACAGTAAATGGCAAGTAGAGAGAGAAGCAATGTGATGAATTACAATAGATATCCATCACAGCCATAAGAAATCAAATGAATAACAGCAGATATCTAACAGAGATAAAAGTAATAGGCAGAATAGAAGTGTACCTAAAGTAAAGACAAAAGTAAAGGAGTGAATAAATATCAACAAAAACACAAATCAAGAAATAATAAAGAAAACAGTGGTTTCCGAATCTTTTTGCCGTTTGTTCATGTCACGAGAAACCACTAACTAAGGAGCAATACTTGTTAAAGAAGTGGTTCTGTCCTATGAATGTGTTCTGTTACAATCTCAACTATAGCTGTATGCTTATTATCAATTGCAATCTTTAACGGAGATTTCCCATCAAGTCTGCATATCTTTGTTTCTGCTTCTTTATCTAACAATAAACGTACAATATCCTCATGTCCTACTTCACATGAATAAAATAAGGGTGTGGTGCCGTCTTCTTTTGTTATGTTAATGTTAGCATTGTTGTCCAAAAGACAACAGACTGCATCCAACCTACCCATAAAACAAGCTATATGTAATGGAGAGGAACCTGCTACTACATCAAAGGCATAATTCACTGACTTCTGACTGACATATTCTGTTACACGTGATGATGTACTCTTTACAAGGGTATCGAATATGTTTTGTTCTGATTTTTCTAAAGTTCCAGTTGGATAATTTTTTATCATTTCTGCTATATACTGTTTACTATAGATACAGATATTAGAGTCAGCATTCGTCTCTAAGAGTAACTGTGTTATCTCAATGTGTTCAAACAGTGCACAGAAATATAAAGCATTACCTCCAACATATGTCTGGACATTAATGTCTGGTTTATGTTTCATTAATGGCTGGACAGGACTCGGACTGTTTCTCATTATGATGTTATTATTGACATATGACGTACTAAGTGGTGTATTGTCACTTGGAACAGGATTCCTCTCTAGTAGTAATCTAACTATGTCAGTATGTCCACACATACTTGCCTGTATCAGAGGACTCCGGCCATCATTGTTACATAGATTAACATCAGGATTCCTCTCTAACAGTAACTTTACTATATCAGTATGTCCGTTTTGACTAGCCTGTAACAGAGGACTCCGGCCATCATTGTCACATAGATTAACATCAGGATTCCTCTCTAACAGTAACTTTACTATATCAGTATGCCCGTTTTGACTTGCCAACAACAGAGGACTCAAGCCATCATTGTTACATAGATTAACATCAGGATTCCTCTCTAACAGTAACTTCACTATGTCAGTATGTCCGTTTTGACTTGCCTGTAACAGAGAACTCATGCCATCCTTGTTACATAGATTGACATCAGGATTCCTCTCTAACAGTAACTTCACTATATCAGTATGTCCTTGCTGACTTGCCTGTAACAGAGGACTCTGGCCATCATTGTTACATAGATTAACATCAGGATTCCTCCCTAACAGTAACTTTACTATATCAGTATGTCCGTTTTGACTTGCCTGTAACAGAGGACTCAAACCATCATTGTCACATAGATTAACATCAGGATTTCTCTCCAACAGTAACTTTACTATATCAGTATGTCCGTTTTGACTTGCCTGTAACAGAGGACTCAAACCATCATTGTCACATAGATTAACATTAGGATTCCTCTCTAACAGTAACTTTACTATATCAATATGTCCTTCCTGGCTTGCCATGAACAGTCCACTTACCCCATCATCTCTACATTGATCCACATCCACATCATTACGTAACATCCACTGTACCATATCAGTATAACCATCATAACAAGTCTCTAGCAATGGAAAAGTTCCTGAAGCACAGCTCCCCTTTGTTTCTACTGCATCTTTGGTGTTGGCTAATTTAACCTGCTGTAATTGATCAAGTTGTTGCAAGTACTGTATTAACCGTTGTCTGAATGATGACACTTTCATGTTATTGTTACTGAACACAACTACCACCTTTCCGGCTAACCAGTCCTTGATAAACCTTTCTAAATATAATTCTAAATGATCATCTGATATTTCAATAATAAAATCTATGTTACTGTTCTCGTCATCTAGTGATGTCTGCCAAATAAAACGTTGATGTACTAACTCACTATCACCATGTTCTATTAAACATTCTATGAATACCTGACCAAAGTAATAGGCAAGGATGTCAAACAATTTATCATGTATTGTTCTGTAAATACCATCCTGTTTAGAGACAAATGTACCAACTAGAGTGTCAAGTTCTGTCTTCAGATTTATTTTAGGTATCATGTTGATTCCACAAGCCTCACATGTGTCTTTTATTATCTTTGTTTGAGCATTTGTAATTCCACCATGGAACCATTTCTCTCTCAGCTGATTATTGAAAATAACTAATAAAGCTAGACTGCATTTTTTACATTTCCCCTCATCACCTTGCCTACTTAAACGGTCTAGTTCATTTTCATAGACAATATATGGATTTTCGAAAAATGTGTTCACATCTCCATGTTTTTCCTCATTATATAAGGAGCACAAAAGTGGAAAGAAATCACTATGTTGTGACAATTTACCAATATCGACCAAGCTTGAACCAATATATTTTTTGGCTATAATATTTTTTTCGACAGATGTCAGACATAACTTGTCGGATATCAAGTTACATTCACAGGATTGAAAAGGTTCTAAAATATTAAACTTATCATCTTTATAGACTTGTAACCTACATGATACAATAATCTTACAACATTTGTCTGCTATAATTGTTTCAATCACTGGTAAATGTTGTGTCCAGTTCTCTATCTGTTGTTGGTTCACAGTGAAATTTCCACAAATGTCATCTACAATGAAAACTGTCTGTTCACCAGGTTGATAATAATTTCTGATATCAACCGGTTGTCTCACGGGTACTATTTTGTATCCTGCTTTCTGTAAAACTAGTGATGTGTGTCTTGCAATAAATGATTTTCCAGCTCCTGAAGGGGCAGTTAAAGTCACACAACTTTTTTCCTCTAACCTTTTCATGACATAAGCACTAGCTCGCGTAGACACAAACATTTTATCCGTCTTTTCCCAGTATTCTATTTGTCTTTTAAATTGATCTGAAAAAATAATAGCATGACTGATTAGTCTTATGTAGACGAAACGCGCGTCTGGCGTATTAAAAAAAGTCTATTTCCTTTGTTTACTATTTACACCTCTGGGTCGATGCCACTGCTAGTGGACATTTCGTACCCGTAGGTATCACCATCCGAGTAGTCAGCACTTCGGTGTTGACATGAATATCAATTATGCAAACAAAAATTTGTTGTTATAATATTGCAATATTGCTGTCCATTGTCATGATTGTATTATACATTGAATCCTGACATTAAAAATAAGGCTGATTTACTATGCTGGTATATAGATTTACAATTTAAAGTTCACATATGGTCAGTTTTGGTGGATGCGGTCAAATAATTTTGTTGTATTAGTCAGCTGGAGGTATCAAAACTACTGAAATTTTGTTACGTATCAATATTTTGAATAAAATGAGGACATGCTGGTATCCTAAATTTATGCGAACCAAAATTTTTTGTTATTATATTGCAATTTTGCTGTCCATTGTCATGATTGTATTATACATTGAATCCTGACATAAAAAATATGGCTGATTTACTATGCGGGTATATACATGATATAGATTTACAAATTAAAGTGCACATATGGTCAGTTTTGGTGGATGCAGTCAAACAATTTTGTTGTACAAGTCAGCTGGAGGTATCAAAACTACTGAAATTTTGTTACATATCAATATTTTGAATAAAATGAGGACATGCTGGTATCCTAAATTGATGTGAACAAAAATTTGTTGTTATTATATTGCAATATTGCTGTCCATTGTCATGATTGTATTATACATTGATTCTAGCTTAAACAAAATATGGCTGATTAACAATGTGGGTATATAGATTTACAAATTAAAGTGCACATATGGTCAGTTTTGGTGGATGCAGTCAAATAATTTTGTTGTACAAGTCAACTGGAGGTATCAAAACTACTGAAATTTTGTTACGTATCACTATTTTGAATAAAATGAGGACATGTTGGTATCCTAAATTTATGCGAACAAAAATTTGTTGTTATTATATTGCAATATTGCTGTCCATTGTCATGGTTGTATTATACATTGAATCCTGACAGAAAAAATATGGCTGATTTACTATGCAGGTATATAGATTTACAAATTAAAGTGCATATATGGTCAGTTTTGGTGAATGCGGTAAAATAATTTTGTTGTACAAGTCAACTGGAGGTATCAAAACTACTGAAATTTTGTTACATATCAATATTTTAAGTAAAAAGGGGACATGCTGGCACCCTTAATTTAAGCGACCAAAAAATTGTTGTTATTATATTGCAATATTGCTGTCCATTGTCATGATTGTATCATACATTGAATCCTGACATTAAAAATAAGGCTGATTTACTATGCAGGTATATAGATTTACAATTTAAAGTTCACATATGGTCAGTTTTGGTAATGCGGTCAAATAATTTTGTTGTACAAGTCAGCTGGAGGTATCAAAACTACTGAAATTTTGTTAAATATCAATATTTTGAATAAAATGAGGACATGCTGGTATCCTAAATTTATGCGAACCAAAATTTTTTGTTATTATATTGCAATTTTGCTGTCCATTGTCATGATTGTATTATACATTGAATCCTGACATAAAAAATATGGCTGATTTACTATGCGGGTATATAGATTTACAAATTAAAGTGCACATATGGTCAGTTTTGGTGGATGCAGTCAAACAATTTTGTTGTACAAGTCAGCTCGAGGTATCAAAACTACTGAAATTTTGTTACGTATCAATATTTTTGAATAAAATGAGGACATGTTGGTATCCTAAATTGATGTGAACAAAAATTTGTTGTTATTATATTGCAATATTGCTGTCCATTGTCATGATTGTATTATACATTGATTCTGGCTTAAAAAAAATATGGCTGATTAACAATGTGGGTATATAGATTTACAAATTAAAGTGCACATATGGTCAGTTTTGGTGGATGCGGTCAAATAATTTTGTTGTACAAGTCAACTGGAGGTATCAAAACTACTGAAATTTTGTTACGTATCAATATTTTGAATAAAATGAGGACATGCTGGTATCCTAAATTTATACAAACCAAATTTTTTGGTTGTTATATTGCAATTTTGCTGTCCATTGTCATGATTGTATTATACATTGAATCCTGACGTAAAAAATATGGCTGATTTACTATGCGGGTATATAGATTTACAAATTAAAGTGCACATATGGTCAGTTTTGGTGGATGCAGTCAAACAATTTTGTTGTACAAGTCAGCTGGAGGTATCAAAACTACTGAAATTTTGTTACGTATCAATATTTTGAATAAAATGAGGACATGCTGGTATCCTAAATTTATGCGAACCAAAATTTTTTGTTATTATATTGCAATTTTGCTGTCCATTGTCATGATTGTATTATACATTGAATCCTGACATAAAAAATATGGCTGATTTACTATGCGGGTATATACATGATATAGATTTACAAATTAAAGTGCACATATGGTCAGTTTTGGTGGATGCAGTCAAACAATTTTGTTGTACAAGTCAGCTGGAGGTATCAAAACTACTGAAATTTTGTTACATATCAATATTTTGAATAAAATGAGGACATGCTGGTATCCTAAATTGATGTGAACAAAAATTTGTTGTTATTATATTGCAATATTGCTGTCCATTGTCATGATTGTATTATACATTGATTCTAGCTTAAA
This sequence comes from Mytilus galloprovincialis, assembly GCA_037788925.1. Lineage (NCBI taxonomy): Eukaryota > Metazoa > Mollusca > Bivalvia > Mytilida > Mytilidae > Mytilus > Mytilus galloprovincialis. The sequence continues at coordinate 84,269,989 of CM075338.1, forward strand.
AAAAATATGGCTGATTAACAATGTGGGTATATAGATTTACAAATTAAAGTGCACATATGGTCAGTTTTGGTGGATGCAGTCAAATAATTTTGTTGTACAAGTCAACTGGAGGTATCAAAACTACTGAAATTTTGTTACGTATCACTATTTTGAATAAAATGAGGACATGTTGGTATCCTAAATTTATGCGAACAAAAATTTGTTGTTATTATATTGCAATATTGCTGTCCATTGTCATGGTTGTATTATACATTGAATCCTGACAGAAAAAATATGGCTGATTTACTATGCAGGTATATAGATTTACAAATTAAAGTGCATATATGGTCAGTTTTGGTGAATGCGGTAAAATAATTTTGTTGTACAAGTCAACTGGAGGTATCAAAACTACTGAAATTTTGTTACATATCAATATTTTAAGTAAAAAGGGGACATGCTGGCACCCTTAATTTAAGCGACCAAAAAATTGTTGTTATTATATTGCAATATTGCTGTCCATTGTTATGATTGTATCATACATTGAATCCTGACATTAAAAATAAGGCTGATTTACTATGCAGGTATATAGATTTACAATTTAAAGTTCACATATGGTCAGTTTTGGTAATGCGGTCAAATAATTTTGTTGTACAAGTCAGCTGGAGGTATCAAAACTACTGAAATTTTGTTAAATATCAATATTTTGAATAAAATGAGGACATGCTGGTATCCTAAATTTATGCGAACCAAAATTTTTTGTTATTATATTGCAATTTTGCTGTCCATTGTCATGATTGTATTATACATTGAATCCTGACATAAAAAATATGGCTGATTTACTATGCGGGTATATAGATTTACAAATTAAAGTGCACATATGGTCAGTTTTGGTGGATGCAGTCAAACAATTTTGTTGTACAAGTCAGCTCGAGGTATCAAAACTACTGAAATTTTGTTACGTATCAATATTTTTGAATAAAATGAGGACATGTTGGTATCCTAAATTGATGTGAACAAAAATTTGTTGTTATTATATTGCAATATTGCTGTCCATTGTCATGATTGTATTATACATTGATTCTGGCTTAAAAAAAATATGGCTGATTAACAATGTGGGTATATAGATTTACAAATTAAAGTGCACATATGGTCAGTTTTGGTGGATGCGGTCAAATAATTTTGTTGTACAAGTCAACTGGAGGTATCAAAACTACTGAAATTTTGTTACGTATCAATATTTTGAATAAAATGAGGACATGCTGGTATCCTAAATTTATACAAACCAAATTTTTTGGTTGTTATATTGCAATTTTGCTGTCCATTGTCATGATTGTATTATACATTGAATCCTGACGTAAAAAATATGGCTGATTTACTATGCGGGTATATAGATTTACAAATTAAAGTGCACATATGGTCAGTTTTGGTGGATGCAGTCAAACAATTTTGTTGTACAAGTCAGCTGGAGGTATCAAAACTACTGAAATTTTGTTACGTATCAATATTTTGAATAAAATGAGGACATGCTGGTATCCTAAATTGATGTGAACAAAAATTTGTTGTTATTATATTGCAATATTGCTGTCCATTGTCATGATTGTATTATACATTGATTCTGGCTGAAAAAAATATGGCTGATTAACAATGTGGGTATATAGATGTACAAATTAAAGTGCACATATGGTCAGTTTTGGTGGATGCGGTCAAATAATTTTGTTGTACAAGTCAACTGGAGGTATCAAAACTACTGAAATTTTGTTACGTATCAATATTTTGAATAAAATGAGGACATGCTGGTATCCTAAATTTATGCGAACAAAAATTTGTTGTTATTATATTGCAATATTGCTGTCCATTGTCATGATTGTATTATACATTGAATCCTGACAGAAAAAATATGGCTGATTTACTATGCAGGTATATAGATTTACAAATTAAAGTGCATATATGGTCAGTTTTGGTGAATGCGGTAAAATAATTTTGTTGTACAAGTCAACTGGAGGCATCAAAACTACTGAAATTTTGTTACGTATCAATATTTTAAGTAAAAAGGGGACATGCTGGCACCCTTAATTTAAGCGACCAAAAATTTGTTGTTATTATATTGCAATATTGCTGTCCATTGTCATGATTGTATTATACATTGATTCTGGTTTAAAAAAATATGGCTGATTAACAATGTGGGTATATAGATGTACACATTAAAGTGCACATATGGTCAGTTTTGGTGAATGCGGTAAAATAATTTTGTTGTACAAGTCAACTGGAGGCATCAAAACTACTGAAATTTTGTTACGTATCAATATTTTAAGTAAAAAGGGGACATGCTGGCACCCTTAATTTAGGCGACCAAAAATTTGTTGTTATTATATTGCAATATTGCTGTCCATTGTCATGATTGTATTATACATTGAATCCTGACATTAAAAATAAGGCTGATTTACTATGCTGGTATATAGATTTACAATTTAAAGTTCACATATGGTCAGTTTTGGTAATGCGGTCAAATAATTTTGTTGTACAAGTCAGCTGGAGGTATCAAAACTACTGAAATTTTGTTACGTATCAATATTTTGAATAAAATGAGGACATGCTGGTATCCTAAATTTATGCAACCAAATTTTTTTGTTATTATATTGCAATTTTGCTGTCCATTGTAATGATTTTATTATACATTGAATCCTGACATAAAAAAATATGGCTGATTTACTATGCGGGTATATATATTTACAAATTAAAGTGCATATATGGTCAGTTTTGGTGGATGCGGTCAAATAATTTTGTTGTACAAGTCAACTTGAGGCATCAAAACTACTGAAATTTTGTTACGTATCAGTATTTTGAGTAAAAAGAGGACATGCTGGCACCCTTAATTTAGGCGAATAAAAATTTGTACTCATTATTTAAATGAATTAAACTATTGCTGATTGTGGCTGCATAGTTCAAGGATGTATAACTAACAAGGACGTATACACATCAAATATACTTCTTTTCAAAAATATACATAATATGATTGAATTTGATCTCGGAATATATATATATATATATTCAGTGCCTGTTATCATTGTAACCGAGATCGTTTTTATAATAGATAGATTGTCAGATCACAGATAAATTTGAGTTACTTTCTGTGCGTACTTATTTTCAAATATTTGTATTTAATCCTGTTCATAAAACGGAAGTATTAATTTTCAAATTACTTTATTCTCGATGTTTATACTACGAAACAAAGATATATTTATTTTTTTTGTAAATCAACGAAGAGCGGTCCTGGTTACAAGTTAACTTAGTGTTGAGCAGACCAGTCAAAAGTTAACTTGGGAACAGGTCTGGTTGTGATCGGATTTGTCCAAGCAGAAGTTAACTTTGTGGCAGGACCGGTTTCCAAGTTAACTTATGTTAACTTTATGACAGGACTGGTTCCGAAGTTAACTTATGTTAACTTTATGACAGGACTGGTTCGAAGTTAACTTATATCAATAGCGGACCTGTTTCCAAGTTAACTTTTTGGCAGACATAAAAACAGTCCTAGGACCAAGTCCGCTTTTCAAGTTAACTAGATTTTGGTCCTAGGACTGGTCAGAGCAGTCCTATATTCGGTCACAGGTTAACTTTGACCAGTCCAAATGACTGGATATCAAGTTAACTTGCTGTACAGGTTAGGAGTGCACCCATCTGTATTGTTATTTTTTTTATAAATTTCTTGTTACACAACTTTACATTTTTCGAAAAACTAAGGGTTTTCTTATCCCAGGAATAGATTACCTAAGCCGTATTTGGCACAACTTTTTTAAAATTTTGGATCTTCAATGCTCTTCAACTTTGTACTTGTTTGGCGTTACAACTTTTTTTATATGAGCGTCACTGATGAGTCTTATGTAGACGAAACACGCGTCTGGCGTATAAAATTATAATCCTGGTACCTTTGGTGACTAATTATTGAAATTTTAGACTTAAGATTATATGATTTATACATTTTATTCAAAACAGACAAAGAATAGTAGATTATTCAAATGTGTCACATTTTGTTATATCATGATAACTTCTACCTTACTAAACAGCATCCGTTTAACTTATTATTGAAGGCTAGATGGTGTCATGTAATTGTTTATGTACTTGTCCTTTGTTGGGTCAATGTCGCGTATTATCATACTATTTTTATCATATGTATTGAAAATATCCCCTGAAAAAGACAATAATGACCAAAATAATTAGCATTTAATTCACATTCTCTTCACATACTGAACTTTAACAGAGACTGTTTATGTCATAAATTTGTTTTGAAACATGTTCAACAGATCATCTTAGGAAAGAAGCATTGAAAACTATATGAGAATTTAAGAAATTAAAAAAACATTTACCGTCAAGTTATATTCAATCATATTTTTTATTTGTCAAAAAGCATACAATACCTTTAATGTTTGAAGGTATTGGGTCTTTTAAACTTTCTCTGACTTCTATGTGTTCAGCCTGTAAAGTATTTTGGGACGTCTTTAATGTACTGTAGGAAGATTGTAACATGTGTAACTCTCTAAGATTTTCTGTCACTTTTGTGTGTTCGGTTCCCAAAATGTCTATTGTTTTTCTCAGTTCTTTCATCTCTTTGAATGATTGTTTGATTTCCAATACAATTTCATGATTCGACTGATCTAAGATTGTTACCTTCAACTCTTTACACTCTTGATACATTGTTTCACCTCCCAATCGTCCAACCGCCTGGAAATTAAATCATTTATTGAATAAAACAATGTATAATATTTTGAACTATTTATTAATAAACATTTGTTGTTCTATCATGAACGTTTATCACGATAACCAATTCCAATACATCTAAGTCTTGCTTATAAATAAAAATGGCTAGTCATCTGCATTGTGTAAAAAGTGAATCACACTAATACTGAACTAAGAGGAAAATTTAAAACAGAAAGTCACTAATTAAATGGCAAAATCAAAAGCCCAAACACATCAAACGAATGGATAACAACTGTCATATTCCTGACTTGATTCAGACATTTTTTACTGTAGAAAATGGTGGATTTAGCATGGTGTTAAATGTTAGCTGAATCCTCATTTGTATGACAGTCGCATCACATCTAACAGGGCAATACCATTGTGTTTACAAGATACAGTAAAATGTAAAGTAAGGGAACTGAGTTACACCATACAGTGTTCACCTGTTTCAACATTTGTTTATGGTGTTGTAATGCAATAGACCAATCAATGAATGTTGTACCTCTACGTGGTGTATGCTCTTTTCCTTGTACTTATATTGAAATACGAACCATCATGTGCATACATTATTTGTTTTAAAGTTTAACAATTTAGTTCATACAGAATGTGTTTTTTTAACATTAAGCTTCTTGTTCCCTTTGTCAACACATTAATATAGAATAACATTAATTTCTTAAGGTACTTTCATAGACTTTAACAACACCAAATAATCAATCTCATCAATAAAACAATGTCACCCGTTCTAGACATTTATCCGCTATAGCCTTCTGGATTAAATTATCTACGGAATTGTAAACTGTTCAGCTGTTACGTCAAACGTACAACAACGGAATTGTAATGTTACGGTTAGCAAAGAACTTGATAATTAGAAAGTTAGCAAGAAGCAAGTTTTATTGAAATCTCATGCAACTTCATTGAAATATCACACGTTATAGTAATTTTATGACAAATACATAAGTTCAGCCTTCAATCCTCTTAGATTTTATGCAGCTTTTGATCCACTTTGAATGTGAAGAGTTAAAGTGGAAGTAAAAGTGCTGATATCAATTTGCGTTATTAATTATTTCAAACATCATTAGATCCATCCGAATCGTCATTTCAGGATATTGTTAGACCTTGTTTCAAGTTGTGATGTTAGTGGAAAAAAACATTAAAGTTCTTATTTTCATGTTTAATGCTGATAATTCTAAGACTAAGTTGATAATTCCAAGAAAAAAGTTACCAATTCCAAAATTTAATTTAAAATTTCCAACATTAAATTTAGATATTTCTAAGATTAAAATTAATCTTTCCAAAATAAAAGTTCATATTTTCCGGATAAAAGTTCATATCTTCAAGATAAAAGTTCATATTTTCAAGATAAAAGTTAGAGTTTCCAAAATAGAAATTGGAATTTCCAAGAATAGTGTTAATATTAAAGAAACACATCAGTACTTTATCGATGTAAAAAAGTAATAAATCGATATAGATTAAACAAATTGGTAACAACAAAAACCGGAGGAAACACATCAAATATAAGAGAAAATCAAAGGAACAACAAAAACACTAAAGTTCAACAAAAACAAACGCCAATATACCTAACTTTGTACAGGACATTTTAAGAAATAAATACTTGAACCTGATTATATGGCTACTAAAAGCTTGCATGGATATGACAATGTAATTTTTTTTAAAAACTACCGCTACCTTCATTTATTTTGATTAGCAAAACACTAATTAATTGAACATGTTAAAAGTAAAATCACAAAAATACTGAACTTAGAGGAAAATCAATTCGGAAAATCCATCATCACATGGCAAAATCAAATGACAAAACGCATAAAAAACGAATGGACAGGAACTGTCATATTCCTGACTTGGTATAGGCATTTTTTTCTGTAAATTAACTCGACTATAGCAAAATTACAGCAACTTCAGGACAGGGATAGACCTTAATCTACTAATTGATTTTAAGTACGTCACATTTGATTTAACGTTTTTTTTTGTTTTTTTAAGTATGAGTTAAAAAGAAGTAGATTGTTCTAGAAATTGACTGGTAAGAGCTAAACACTCAAAAATTGATTGTCTCCTGAAAATCTAAAGTAGGAAAATCAAATCTACCTTGTCAGTTTTGATTATTGTAGCATTACAACTTACATTTGATATATCTGTCCATGCTGTATGGAAATAGGCAGTGTCTATTGTATTACTATCATGATGAGCTAGTTTATTCCTATAATATTTTATTCTGGCTAGATCAGATCCTGGAGTTGTCTCCCCTGGTAGTGGTAGACTGTCAAATCCATTGATTGGTGGATTGATAGTTGTCAAGTTTCTGATTAAACAAATCATCAACGTTACATCGAATGTTTTTGAATCCGGAATCCCTGTGATATCAAGAGAAATATATATGATTTATAGTCGTTAAGTCAGTCTATAATTTGTTATGAATATTACAATATGTAGTATAAATATCGACAGATAATATATTATTTTAAAAGATACAAAAAAATGTGTATTGAAAGCTAACTTATAAAATTGTGTATTAAAAGCTACATTCATTTAATGTAAGGACTGTTTAAATCAAGATGACAAACACTTTTGCCGGCTATTTTAAACGTGCAAGGTATGTCATCTGCTTGTCAAATCAAAGGTTTGGGGCTTTTACATGCGTCATTTCCCGCTAAGGTAAAATACAAATACAAATGCTATGTGTTCCTTGTAAATGTCATGATACAAAATGATACAGTTCCAGCAGTAAGGCATGGTAAGAGGACCAAAAAAAGAATAATTTTAACCTTTTTGCCAATAAAACAACAATTTGTCAAAATAGACAAAATGATTGTACAAACTATGACATGAAAACAATATTTCCAATAGGCATAATGTGTGTTAAGAATATTCGATTGGCACTGATTTTCGAACTTCTCCTTAGTATCTTAAACATGCGCTAAAGAGTCCCTTATATAGGGAAAGACATGAGGACGGACACACAAACGATTGCAACATATAACAAAAATGTTTCCTTTTATATCTAGGCAATAGAGGAGTGATCATGACTTATCGTTACATACTGTTTGTAAAAGGTAATTTGTAATAAAAGAATTATTGAAGTCAATCATTAACATGATTATTCAGAAATGTATTTATTTTAGCCAACAAGAACAACACAAATTTGGAATCTGATGTTTATTAAATCTAAATTTAAATGTCTACCGTAACATAAAGACGTACCATTTCTTGGAATCAAAAGATTCCATTGAGCCTGATTAATGATTCTTTTTAATTTCAAGTCCCAAAGAGTGTTGTAGTTTGTATTCAGTGTTGATGGTAGATACGTAGGTGGAAATTCTCTGTCAAAATAAGTATGGACTGCTCTAGGTGTCACTCCTTTCAATAACAATGCTAGACGGACATAATTTTCTTCTTCATCAGAAAGAGGTGCCATGGTTTCAGAAACTTGGCTAATGGCCAAGAGAAACCTATATCATCAGGTTTATTATTACTGTATTCCTGAAAAATTAAAGGTGTCACTTTGCAAAAAAAAATATCTAAGAGTTTAATTATTCTAGAAAAAAACTTCAATAATCTAAAGATTGTATTATCCTTGTCTACGATTTAACGACCACAATACTGAACACATAAAGAAAGTAAATCAAGTTCAAAAATAAGACAGCAGATTCTGACTTACAAACTATTGTGACCGCATTGTTGCCATTATTTCCAAAAATGAAAATCACATAGGGGTAAAACCGATTAAGATTCACTGATATATATAAAATAACAAGAACTATCTTTAAAAAAGATATCCGACGTATTTTAATTTGAGTATTTGTTTAAACTTATCATTTCGATAACCTCCAGAAGCACAATGACTTAATGATGCAGAACCTCTTTAATAAAATCTCTATCTGAATGTAACTACATGGAATTCTTTACTAAGTCTGGTTATATTGAGGCAATGATTTATAAGAATATTATGATGACACCTACAAATTTTATTGGTAAAAAAATCCAGTGCAAATAACAAGAAACAAATATACACTTACTATACTGTTTACATTAAACTTAATTCATAGTTAACAAAGCCAGAAATTTTTTGTAGTATAAGTAGTCTCTTTCTGTTAACATTCACCAAAACCCCGCGGAAATCTCACATGCGTAGGTGCGTTCTAAAAGTCATAGACAAACTATATAATTATCCCGAATAAACAGCTGTCATGGATGCAAAGAGCTATTGGAGAAACAAGTATTTTGATAAAAATATAAATCTTTGTAACACCTAGTTCAAATATTTACAGTTTTTCACTTGCTTTTCATCACGATATAATTTTCGAGAAGTTTTTTCAAACACAACCAAATCACCCACCATGACAGCATTTTGTTCAATCACAGAAAGGATTTTCGAGCATGCGTATTCTGTTGCCATAGTTAAGCGTCCTTAAGTTCAAAGGGCAAAAACCGAAACTATACCGACTACGTCGGAAAAATATGAAACTGACATTATCAAGGTGCTTGATTTCTGAAATGACAACATATGACGTACGCGTGTTTTTCAACAGACTGTTGAAATTCCAATTGTGCCCCTCTTCTTGCCGACTTGCTTCTTTATTATTTTGAGGCTGACTATATACAGGAACTTCGTAGGAAGAAAGATAAGAAGTAAGCAACGTCATTTAACTTTACGTTCCGTTATATACATGATGTTCTCTCACTAAACAACACAAAAAGTGGTGACTATTTTGACCAAATATATCCCATGGAAATAGCGTTAAAGAATACTACAGATACAGCTGACTCTGTCTCATAGCTTGACTTATATCTAGAAAATAACAATGAGTGTCGGTTGAAAACAAAACTTTACGACAAAAGAAATGATTTCAGCTTCTCAATTGTGAACTTTCCATTTCTATGTAGCAACGTCGCAACATCGCCTGCATACGGATTATAGATTCAAAAGATATTCCTTGGCTTATATTTCGTATCATGAATTTCTTGATAAAAAGGTTGCTGCTCACAAGGTAGCTATCAAACCAATAGTTCTAAATAGTGAAATTAAAATCATCCCTTCGAAATTCGAAAATTTTAGAAACGCCATCGCCAGTTGGTTGAGGGTTATTCGGTTGACGGTTATTCGGTTGACGGTTATGGTAATGGAATAACCGTTTCACAGATGATATCAAATATGTGCCGTATGTCGTAATTACAATACCTTTCCATTTTCACGAATGTGACGTACCGAATGAAACCATTTACCGGATTACTCTTTCTGAGTACATAAAATCCCCCCAGTAGTGTCTTGTGTACTTTTATTTGTCTGTTTGTATTTTTATTTTTTAACAATGGCGTTGTCAGGTAATTTTCAATCTTTGAGTTTGACTGTCCCTTTATTATCATTCGCCCATCTTTTCTGATTAAGTTTGTACGATTAAGTCGATTAATGTAGACGCAGAAGTTCATACTGAAAGCGAAGTAATCCGATCGTATATGTCGGTGCTGATTTTTGTCTACTTTTACTATTTCACCTTTGAGATGGAGCCCTTAAACATGTTTAATCTACGATAAGGATGCATACCAAGTCACCCCTCTTTCTATGAATTGTTTCCACTCTTCTTTTAAAACTCGCACATCTTATGGAAACATGTTCAGTCTCTTTTCTAAAGTCCTGCCAACTCACCAAACTAATAAATTAAGGTCAAAAACCTATCCTAGATTATAACCAGATGCTCCGCAGGGCGTAGCTTTATACGACCGCAGAGGTTGAACCCTGAACGGTTGGGGCAAGTATGGACACAACATTCAAGCTGGATTCAGCTCTAAATTTGGATTGTGATTAAATAGTTGACACAGCATAGGTTTCTGACACAGAATGAATGTATTCTAATGAACTTAAAATTTTTGTTTTCTCTTAGAGCAATTCACTTTGCTGTTGAATATTAATCCTCTCAAAAAAATGTTTGAAGAAATTTTCTTTTTATTTATGAAATTTCAAATGAGAAAAATTGAACCCAATTTTTTAATCACATCCCCCTTTCCCTTATTCCAAAACTAATCTCAATCAAAATATTCTAATGGAGTTTGCAACAATAACTACTCATTTAAATACATCATAAAATATTAAGATGTAAAAAAAACTGCTTGTTATCACTGAATGGTAAAGATCATTTAAATTTATCAGTTGGTAGTAAAAAGTGAATATACATTGTATATTGTATATAACAAAGATTTAAGTTGATTCTGGACAAAGAAAGATAACTCTAATTAAAAAAAAAATTTGCTATTTCACAATATTGTGAAATTAGATATTTCTTGCCATTGCACAATACTGTGCAATTGAAAAGACTTGCTATTGCACAATACTTAATATAATAATTTTAGATCCTGATTTGGACCAACTTGAAAACTGGGCCCATAATCAAAAATCTAAGTACATGTTAATATTCAGCATATCAAAGAGGCCCAAGAATTTAATTTTTGTTAAAATCAAACTTAGATTAATTATGGACCCTTTGGACCTTAATGTAGGCCAATTTGAAAACGGGACCAAAAATGAAGAATCTACATACACAGTTAGATTTGGCATATCAACGAACCCCATTTATTAAATTTTTGATGATATCAAATAAAGTTTAATTTTGGACCCAGATTTGGACCAACTTGAAAACTGGGCCAATAATCAAGAATCTAAGTACATTTTTAGATTCAACATATCAAAGAACCCAACCGATTCATTTTTTGTCAAAATCAAACTAAGTTTAATTTTGGACCCTTTGGACCTTAATGTAGACCAATTTGAAAACATGACTAAAAGTTAAGAATCTACATACACAGTTAGATTCGGCATATCAAAGAACCCCAATTATTCAATTTTGATGAAATCAAACAAAGTTTAATTTTGGACCCTTTGGGCCCCTTTTTCCTAAACTGTTGGGACCAAAACTCCCAAAATCAATACCAACCTTCCTTTTATGGTCATTAACCTTGTGTTTAAATTTCATAGATTTCTATTTACTTATACTTACGTTATGGTGCAAAAACCAGGAAAAATGCTTATTTGGGTCCCTTTTTGGCCCCTAATTCCTAAACTGTTGGGACCTAAACTCCCAAAATCAATACCAACCTTCCTCTTGTGGTCATAAACATTGTGTTTAAATTTCATTGATTTCTATTTACTTAAACCAAAGTAATTGTGCGAAAACCAAGAATAATGCTTATTTGGGCCCTTTTTTGGCCCCTCATTCCTAAACTGTTGAAACAAAAACTCCCAAAATCAATCCCAACCTTTCTTTTGTGGTCATAAACCTTGTGTCAAAATTTCATAGATTTCTATTAACTTAAACTAAAGTTATAGTGCGAAAACCAAGAAAATGCTTATTTGGGCCCTTTTTGGCCCCTTATTCCTAAAATGTTGGAATCAAAACTCCCAAAATCAATACCAACCTTCCTTTTATGGTCATATACCTTGTGTTAAAATTTCATAGATTTCTATTCACTTTTACTAAAGTTAGAGTGCGAAAACTAAAAGTATTCGGACGCCGACGACGACGACGACGACGACGACGACGACGACAACGACGACGCAGACGACGACGCCAACGTGATAGCAATATACGACGAAAATTTTTTCAAAATTTGCGGTCGTATAAAAATTAGTGTCTCCTTTCAAGTGCCAACTCTTCAACGAGAAACGTATGCAACTCATTTGTTCTAATCATACTACATAAACATATTAAATATATGAATATAATATGACTCTATCAACACTACGGCAACTTGTTGATTCACATTATCAATCCGAATCGTTATTTTATTTACTGTTCTACAAGGGTCACGGTAAAATTCTACTGTATGATTCTTTTTAGATTAAAACCGAGCATGCAATACAAAAGTAGTACTCTATTAAGGAAAGATGATTTTCAAATCGCTGCATACACGTTCATTGTGTATATACCTTGAGCGTTCACATCGGTGAATATGATACTAAGTTATATCCTGTATTTTTAGCTAATAAATTACTTCAGGTAGTTGCAATAAGGAAAAAAAAGGGAGGTCATAAGTTTAAACGAAATAATATACGACACGTGACTCGATCATTTCAAAGTTTACTTCTTTTGTTACATGGACCTTTAAATACGGATTTTATCGTTATAATAAAGTTATTATTAGACATGTTATATTATAAGATACGAAGAAGACTGAAAAACCTGTCAGACTACTTTCTAAAATTAGAATACTTTAATGGAATATATATGATATATGAAAAAAGAATGGACTTTTGGTTTTTACCTCTCTTTTTTAATATAAATTTGATAATATTAAAGTGAAATAATAACTTTAAATGTTATTGGCAAACTATTATTGATTGTAGTCTCCTCTTGAAAAGACTCGAGTTTTTTGTAACAAAGATAAGAATATGAAGAACAGGAAGTACACTCTTACGATTAATGACGTATATAGATCTTTAAAAGGGGGAAACTAAGGTTAAAGTATTGTTTATGCACTTTCAAATATTTGGCCACGAGCATCACTGAAGAGACATGTATTGTCGTACTGCGTATCTTGTGCAGGAAAATTGGTACCGTATATGTTATCATACAAATTTGCATCCGATGTGTGGCTCATATGTTACGCAGTGTTTATGAGTATATTTGATTCTCTTCATAAAGGTCAAATAATTGTATGACACAAATATAAGGTAGATTATATTTCAAATTAATGTCTGCATAATGTATTATATGTACTTACATTTAATATCACTAATCAAACTTACCTTCACTTGTGGAAAACGTCGTCTTGTTTAAAAAGAACTTTTACTTTCGTTTCATATTCATTTTCCTGACTGACAACAAGTCGAGACATTTTTACATACGGGTATATTCGTTAGATGGTGTCATCTAGTTATTCTGTTAAAACAATCTATTTTTAGAAACTTGTTTGACAGGTTTATCGGTCGTCTATAAATAATCGTCTGGAATTAAATGTCATGGCTAAAAATAACTTGTATGAGAAGTAGATAAAAAGAAATTTGATATTTGAAGGTCCATCAATCAAAATAATTCAGCGTTAATTGATCAATTGATCGATCGTATCGTAAATATTGTCTTTAATGCATGAGCACACAACACAAATCTAGACATAATATAATAATCTAAATATAACTAAGATTCAGCCAAAACGGGGTAAAAATACACCACGGACATGCATGGCTTCGTTACTAACTGATACTTTAATAGCACTAAGAACAAAAATTAAATAAGAAATTATAGATGATAATTCAACAATAAACATCCACCAGGCAAAGAAATGCAATGTGCAAATGGCTCACATATGTTGTAATTAAATATCAATCAGACAATAATCGAGAACCAAAAAGCACTTAAAATTACTTCTAATTCAATAAGGTTGAAGAGGTACTGATTGTTATCAGAATTTTTAAAAGTACATGCGACAAAAAACAACGTCTGCCTCCGCACTTAATTCTCAAAATAGTGCTCTTAAAGCTATTAAATACAACAATAAGTTATAAAGTTGTAGACTTTGAACAAGCATATTTCAATATACATGGCAGGGTTACCCCTACTGGTTTTAACTCTTTTTATATATCTGACCATCCTCATTTAACACTGGAACACAATGAATAAACACCTTGAATACTATATTTGTTCGTAGATAACGTAGATTTATTGAATTCGTTATTGATATCATATCAGTAGGCAACAAAAACCTAAATGATATTGGTTTCTTTATAATTGTATAAACGGACAGCTGCTTCAAGGTCTATTATATATCAAGTCAATACCCAAGCTGATAATGCCCAAACTAATAGTTAACAAGCAGAGGTATCGATCAAGTATGACTGTTACGATGAACAATAATAATTGTGTAGTTGTCATGGTTGTCGTGATCTGATATGTTTAAAAAGTTCGTCTTGATTCTTGATTCCACGTGTGGAGCAGGATCTGCTTACTCGCCCAGAGCACCTGCGATGACCCTTAGTTTTAGGTGGGGTTCGTGTTGTTTATTCTGTAGTTTTCTATGTTGTGTCATGTGTACTATTATTTGTATGTTTGTCATTTTCATTTTTTTTGCCATAGCGTTGTCAGTTTATTTTCGATTTATGAGTTTGGCTGTCCCTCTGGTATCTTTCGTGTCCCTCGTTTAAAAAGGATTCTATGTGGGTCTTTTGATACACATGTCAACTGATATGAAACATATTTTAAGCTGTTTCTCGATTGAACTGAATCTAAAAATAAAGAACATGTTTTGCTGTTCTTTTAACACTTCTTGGTCATATAATTCTTAACGCGTGGATTTTTGTTCATACGTCCATAGCTTTCAAATGTTTATGTTTGAACGTTATTGATGACGGATAATGAAAAAAAAACCGCTTCCTTTTCTCTTCTGTAACTTCTTTAATTAATTAAACTCTGAGGTTGTCTTTCTGGAACTTATAAACTTATTGTGCACAACGGTGCACCGTTTTTCGAATTGTTTCGTTATTCATATGCGGCTGACTTCATACAGGAACTTCTTATGAAGAAAAATATAGAGATGATGTTCTCGAACTGTCTCCTTTTCACGAATGTGACCTACCGAATAAGACATATTGCTTCGTTTTTACCAACATTATCAAAATTATCAACGCAATAGGTGCCACATGTCGAGAAGTATCTGCTTACTATTCCGCATTACCTAAGATCACCTCTAGTTTTTTAAGGGGTTCATGTAACTCAATCTTTTGTGTCTCTATGTTGTGTTTTGTGTACTAGTGTTAGTCTGTTTGTCATTATTTTTCCAGTCTTGTAAAAGCGTAAGAAATAGTGAAAATTGAGATGTCGACTTTATGACCATACTTTATTATTTTGTTCAATCAATTGCAATCTGAAACTGACATTATCATGATGCTTGATTTCTTGAATTCTTGTTTGACAACATATTTGTTTACGTTCGGAGGAAGTGTTTTTCAACAAACTATCGGCATTCCAATGGAAACGAATTATTACTCTCTCTTTGCCGACTTGTTTCCGTATTATTATGAGGCTAACTTAAACAGGAACTTTTTTGGAAGAAAGATAAGAAGTTAGCAATATCTTTTAACTATACGTTCCGCTATATTGATGATTTTCTTTCACTAAATAACTTAAAATATGGTAACTATGTGGAATGCATCTATCCCAATGAACTAGATATAAAGGATAAAACAGATACAGTTACGTCGGCCTCATATCTTGACTACATCTAGAAATTGACAATGATAGGCGAGTGATAATCAGACCTAAACAATATTGTTAATGCACCTATCTAACACACAGCTATATTATATATCATTAAAATTATTTTTTTATACATTGACATGTTAAACGTACATAATTTTTGCAATGTGACAACAGAAAATAAAGCTAAAATAAAGCATGTAATTTTTTTACGCTTCAGCACTGTTGGTCATTTTTCAATTTGGAATGATTTCTCGATTTTTATTTAATTTTTACAAAAATTGCACTGTACGATTTTTTTACGACCGACCAAAAAAGGAAGTTCAGATTTATACTATAACATATAAAATCAGCTGTGTGTTAAGTGGGTGCATTAAAGTTACTAACTAAGCATCTTTTCTGAAAATGTCACTCGCCTATGAGGGTCGATTGAAAACAAAACTTTACGACAAAAGAGATGAGTTCAGCTTTTCAATTGTGAAATTTCTAAGTAATAGCAACATTCAAGCAGCACAAGCATACTGTGTTTATTTCTCCCAATTGATACGATATTCATGTGCTTGAATTTCCCATAATAATTTTCTTGAAAGAGGGTTGTTGCTTCGGTCCTCAATGCTCTTCAACTTCGTACCTTATTTAGCCTTTTTAAATTTTTTGGATTCGAGCGTCACTGATAAGTCTTTTGTAGACGAATAGCGCGTTTGGCGAATACACGAAATTTAGTCCTGGTATTTATGATGAAATTATTGCTCTCAAGGAAGCTATTAAAATGAAGAGTTCCAAATGGTGAAGTTGGAATCATCTCTTCATTAATTTTACGGACGCCATTACGAGTTGGTTGATCATTTCCCAAATGATATCGGATATATTCCTTACGTCGTAACTACAATCCCCTTCCCTTACATGGACGTGACATACTAAATTAGACTACTTATCGGGTTTGTTATCTCATAAACAGCACGACGGGTGCCACATGTGGAGCAGGATCTGCTTACCCCTCAGCAGCACCTGAGATCACCTCTAGTGTTTGTGGGGTTAATGTTGTTTATTCTTTAGTTTTTGTATGTTGTGTCATGTGTACAATTGTTTGTCTGTTTGTCTTTTTCATTTTTAGCCATGGCGTTTTCAGTTTATTTTTAATTTATAACTGTCCTTCTAGTATCTTTTGTCCCTCTTGCAAATATGCAATGTATATGACACATTAATCAGAACACGGACTTATGTACGCGCGATTTTTCTTCGGATAATGCTTGTCAAAGTCAAGAATATGATAATTGTATAACAGTTGATTTATATATTTTAGGATTCGGTGATATATTTTTTATGGACTTTCCATTGTCTTCATTTAAATGTACCTCAATTTTGTTTGTGGTTTTACATGTTTAATGGTTGTTTTGTTTAAAGATATTGAATTGTTTAAAAGAAAAGTATATCAATATCAAGTTTGTTTTTTCAACGTTCATACATACATACATAAACAAACAAATATACAACTGAACATATATCTGAAATAGATATGTTTAAATTGATTGTATAATGTCCAAAGTCACCGTTTTTCTATTTATTCCTACAATATAACGTGCAGTACATGTATAACTCCCATGATCAGTATATGTTACACGTTGTATCAAAAGTCCATCTTCTCTGACTAGAAATCTATCATTGTTCGATATTCTACTTCCGTTTACTGTCCATGTGACATAAGGCAGTGGATATCCGGTAACGTGACATGGGATGAGTAGATTTGTTTTATTTGCTGCATACATATGATTGGCTGAATTCTGGATCAAAGGCGCCTCTGAAAAAAAATCAGATATAAATTGGATTTTAAATGACATATATTACTTCAATAATAAATCAGATAGTACGGCTACATTATACTAAATTCAGCGCAATACGAAGGCTGAATTATTTGAAAAGTTGTATTACCATGCAACTATCATAATATTCAGAACAAACCTTTGTTATGTGCTACTTTTGGATATATTTTATAGATTATATGACTTTAAACCCCCCACCTCCGGTTTGATCCAACATGGCAACATGGCGAACATTGAACTTAAACAAACGTATTTTTTAGGAAGGTATTTGAAATGTGTATTAAGGTATTACTACTATCAGTATATTGCGCAGAAAGTTTTCTTTGGATCTCCTCATGGATACATTATATAGAACATATGCCTTCAACCTGTAGAGTTTTAAATTGATTCATTAATAAAATAAAGTCACTAAAGTACTCAAAAATCTTTATAATTACTACTTTATGACTGCAAATACATGTTTATTCACAATCACCACCACGAGTACATGAAGCAGTGCACTGTAGATCTGATATGCCACATTTACAAAGACCATGTCATCTCTTACATTTATAATGTACAATCTCCTCACAAGATGAAAAAGCCTCACAAAGAGTTGTCCAAAATGGCTCCCATGGATCATATTTGTCTTTTCGACATTCATTAGCGTCTGGACAATTTAGCAAAGGAACCAATTCCAAGCATGTTACTCATTCACACCCGTCATGGTAATCATTATCAAAATCAATATCTGGTGATTTTGTCTGATCAATCATCTTTCTAAATTTTAAAGTCACATCTTCAAACGACATCCATATCACCCACGCAGTCTTTTTTCCTTATCAAGTATGCGTGAAATCGCTCTGTGCGAGGTGCATTTGAAAGGTTATGGAAAATCATAAATCTAAAGCTTTTCTCAAACACAAGCTAACGTTCGTCCTATTTCACGGAATAGCGAAGCAGCAATGACAGCAACATGAGTATCGACTGTTCGAATCATTACTCATTTGCATCAGACACATGCATCATGATTCTAGTGTAGATATAACATAGAACACTAAATAATGGGCAACATGAACACCACAAAAAAACTCGGGATGATATCAGATGTTCCCGAAAGTTAAGCAGATTCTGCTCTACATTTGGAACCCGTCGTGTTGCCCCTGTTTATACAAACCCAGGAAATAGTATGATTCGGTAAGTAACATTCGTGAAAAGGGAAGGTGATTGTAGTTATGACATAGGAAATCATGATGGGAAATACAAGCGCGGAAATATCGTCTCAATTTGGAGATATATACTTCGTATGCATGTGCTGCTGGAATGTTGCTTCATAGAAATGGAAAGTTTACAATTCGCTGAAATCATCTCGTTGGTGATGCAAAATGCAATATACTAAGTCTAGTGTAAAGGGGTCGAGCTTGGAATGGGCTCCTATGCTATCCAGTCCAAGCCCCAATGGATGACAAAGGGACAACGAGAATCCTTTGGAACCCTTTTACAACACTTTTTCCGATGGCTCATCATCTGGTGAGGAGCTTGTACATTATGGATGTGGGAAAGGATGCAGCGGTCAGCGTAAATGAGGAAAATCGGATCTCCGGTGTACCGCTTTGTGTGCTTGTGACACCTGCACTAGTTTCTATCAATTGCAAGACCCATTATATGTTGATTGTATGTCTTCCCATGGATAGAAACAATTGCCTGTTGATTGTGGTGGTAATTTTGAATAAATATGTATTTGTGGCAGAAGATTGAGGATCCATTTGTTCATCAGGAAGGGTGATTTATATTATATGCACTTTTGGGTATCATAATTTAAAATCTTTGTTTAGGTTTGTATAAAAAAAGAGGGACGAAAGATACCAAAGGGACAGTCAAACTCATAAATTTAAAACAAACTGACAACGCCATGGCTAAAAATGAAAAAGACAAACAGAAAAACAATAGTACACATGACACAACATAGAAAACTAAAGAAATAAACAACACGAACCCCACCAAAAACTAGGGGTGATCTCGACTACGACTAATAATGAATGCACAGTATGACGCTGTATGTATTGTGAGTGAGGACGTCTAGTGGGATTCTGACGCTGTATGTATTGTGAGTGAGGACGTCTAGTGGGATTATGACGCTGTATGTATTGTGAGTGAGGACGTCTAGTGGGATTATGAATTATATTATAAATGTGTTACACTCATACACTAAAGTCTTTTGAATACAAATGTATTGTAATTATATTTTGATTGTGTCTTATATCGTTACATATGCAGGAATCGATATGATATAATGAGGCAAATGACTAAAGCTACTTTTAAAATAAGGTGATATCAGTCATGTCAGTGGCAATGGATATCATACAGTAGTCTAATGGATTACTGTTGGTTAATTTATTTTCGTGGGTGCCAATTTTCGTGGATTGCAGAAAACGTTCCTTTTCGTGGATACGTAATTTCGTGGTTTTGCATACGACCAGATTAAAAAAAAATATTTCGTTGAACATTTAAATTCGTGGATCACCTGTATTCACGAAAACCACGAAAATCGGTATACAACGACTAATAATGAATGCACAGTATGACGCTGTATGTATTGTGAGTGAGGACGTCTAGTGGGATTATGACGCTGTATGTATTGTGAGTGAGGACGTCTAGTGGGATTATGACGCTGTATGTATTGTGAGTGAGGACGTCTAGTGGGATTATGACGCTGAATGTATCCTGAGTTGGGACGTCAAGTGGGATCATGACGCTGAATGTATCGTGAGTGGGGATGTTTTTTGTTAATAAAAAGTGCACATAAATATTTATTTGTTTGTTGTAGCTACTTGTAATCATACAAAAATATGTAATAACTTATAAAATTTATATAAAATTTCTCAAATTTCTTATTTTAAAAAAAAAGCTACTTTACATTTAAGCGTAATGATTTCAAACTATGCGCTTGATTGGTGTTTACATAGTTTACTTACCACTGCATTTGCAATCACGTGACTTATTATCTGGACATATGTGGGTACTATTACGACAGTATTCCAACAGTATTTGACTCTAAGATATGCAAATATAAAAGAAAAAGTAACTTTTATCAAAAATAAGAAATTTGAGAAATTTTATACAAAGATTTAAGCTTACTTCGTGTTGTTTATTCTTTAGTTTTCTATGTTGTGTCATGTTTACTATTGTTTTTCTGTTTGTCTTTTTCATTTTTAGCCATGGCGTTGTCAGTTTGTTTTAGATTTACGAGTTTGACTGTCCCTTTGGTATCTTTCGTCCCTCTTTTACAGAGTTGGCTTATTTTGTAATCATTTTAAAAATAAAAAAAATAAACATAAAAAAAATCCGACGTCCTTCATGTCCTTTTCATTCTTGGGAACTCAAAGCGGTAACTCCATGCTATATTAAAATTGATAATGTCACATTTAGTATAAAAATTGTGCCATATGGGGTATGTACTGTAAATGACCTGTTATATAAACAATGAAATATATCAACATATGAATATTTCAAAATAATCTTTAATTTCATACCCATGTTTCAGATTTTTAAAGATTGCATAATATTAAAGACGTTTTTGGAGAGTTCTCTCATTGGCACTAACACTACATCTTCCTATAGCTAAAATTGAAAATGGGAATGGGGAATGTGTCAAAGAGACAACCACCAGACCAAATAAAAAACAGCAGAAGTTCACCAACAGGTCTTCAATGTAGCGAGAAATTCCCGCACCCGGAGGCGTCCTTCAGCTGGCCCCTAAACAAATATATACTAGTTCAGTGATAATGAACGCCATACTAATTTCCAAATTGAACACAAGAAACTAAAATTAAAATGATACAAGACTAACAAAGGCCAGAGGCTCCTGACTTGGGACAGGCGCAAAAATGCGGCGGGGTTAAACATGTTTGTGAGATCTCAAACCTCCCCTATACCGCTAACTTATGTAGAAAAGTAAACACATAACAATACGCACATTAAAATTCAGTTCAAGAGAAGTCCGAGTCTGATGTCAGAAGATGTAACACAAGAAAATAAACAAAATGACAATAATACATAAATAACAACAGACTACTAGCAGTTAACTGACATGCCAGCTTCAGACTTCAATTTAACTGACTGAAAGATTATGATTTCATCATATGAACATCAGGCACAATCCTTCCCGTTAGGGGTTTAGTATCTTACCATCATAACATATATGAGAAGAACATAACCCGTTTCATGCCAACGACTGTTTTTAGAATAAATGTGTTTAGTTCCGACGCAAAGACCTTATCAGTGACTCAATATGAACGCCAAAATATGAAATCTTTAATGACTTGACAACAGTATCGTAATTATATCCCTTCTTAATAAGTCTATTCAAAGGTTTTGTAAGTTTCTGAGGTGGATACTGACACCTGTGTTCTTTATAAAGAATATTTCCATAACAAATTGGATGTGAAATACCTGAACGTATAAAAAGTCTGCATGTTGAGCTATATTTACGAATGATGTCTTTATACCGATGATAAAATTTAGTAAATGTTTTGACTAGTTTGTGATATCGAAAACCCTGGTGTAATAATTTTTCAGTAATACATAAATTTATCTCGTTAAAATCTAAAACATTGTTACATCTAAAAGTATTATTAAATTTGTTTATCAGATGTTGTTTTGATGGGTCTTTGCTTATTTTTGTCATAAATTGTAACTCATAACAATACAAAAAGAGGTCTGCAATAAGTGGTGCACAGTAAGTCCCCATTGGAATTCTGATAATCTGACGATATACGGAATCCCCAAAGCGAACAAAAATGTTATCTAGTAAAAATTCAAGGGCATATATAGTATCAAAGCATGTCCAATTAACATAGTTTTTTTTGTTTATTGCTACTAAGAAATGACCTAAAAGAGTTTGAACATATATATTCACATTCTGATTTTTTGAATGCCCATTTAATTAGGTGTGTGAATTTTTTCTTAATGAGAATGTGAGGCAATGTGGTATACAGGGTAGAAAAATCAAAACTTTGAACAGATTCAAAATCCCCAATATAAGCATGCAATTATCAAGTACTTCCAACGATTTCTTGACACTCCAAAAGTAATTTATTCCACTATTTTCGAAGGCCTTCTTTGAACAATTTATTATAAGGTTTTTAATTGTACCAATTGTGCTGGTAAGAAGAATAGACAATTTAGTAGTTGAACAATGGCTTGAAGACGAAATAAATCTATATTTGTAAGGGGTTTTGTGTATCTTCGGAAGCCAATACATAGTTGGGGCTTGCATTGTATTTGGATCTGCTTGTAAAGCGGTGGCTAAAAGTTTATGTTTGTTACAGATTTCATTTTCTGAAAATGGAGTCAGTTGGAATGTTGGTGAATTGGTGATTTCCTTTTTCAGAACCTCAATGTAAAATTTACGTCAAACAATAATAATATTATTAGCAGCTTTATCGGCCGGGACAAAAACAAATTCCTTGGCTAGTTCTTTTAGTTTATGTTTGAGACGAGAAATAGGTTTATTGTGGTTATTGTTAATAGTAAAATGTTCTTTAAAATGTTGAATACGTATATCAACTATCTTCATTACTGAATTAAAAAAAAAGAGTCCAAAGATTTTATGTCAGCTTTTTCCCGTTTTATCCATTTTATACAGTAAGTATGGAGTGAGTCGTGGATGATATTACGACACTAATTCCAATTAATAATTGACAGGGGACGATATTTAGGTCCTTTACTGAGGAATGATTTTAACTCTCGGTCTTGAACGATGTTAAGATCTCCTGTTATAACATTAGAAATGGGTCCATAAATATATTCGGAATTACTGCAATTACATGAAGTAGGTGTTATTTCACTGATATTAACATCTTTACACAATTGACTATAACTAAACACAAATGTCCAGGTAGATTTCTTGTAAATATAACAAATAAGAGGTAGCTCAGGATTGTCAAAATATCAAGGAATTTGTTCTTTAACAGAATGGTCGTTAAATATACCGGCAATATTTACAAAATCAAAGCCTTTATTGATATACTTAATTTTAATAAAATGTTTTTTATGATCTTCAGGGCGATCAATTTTGGGAAATAATTTAGAATAACAATATGCCATAGTAATTTGAACAATTTCATACTTAGGACTGCTATATGAAATTGTGTTGCAATGCTCCAACATTTTATTTAACTTATTAACCGGTATCGAACATAGTTTTGTTAACAGATAATGTCTGCCGTTGTTTTTTTTTTAAATAGAAATTAGGTCCGAAATATTGGTATGATTGGCCTGAAATTTTCTCTGATTGCGATTTGTTCTACGACCGCGAGAACGGTTTTTACGAATAGTTTTAGAAACTAAATCCAAAATGTTAACGGAATTGGTTATAGGTATATTACCAATTCCCATGATATCATCATTTAGACCGAGAGGGTAAACTGTCTGTAATTTTTAATCCAATTTAATTCAATTATTTTCCGTGATCGTACAACCTTTGAATGCGATTCACCAGGCGGCTTATTTACTACTGTACTTCTAAAGATTGAACTGCTAAATATTTAAAAGGATGGTTGTGCTTCTTAAGGTGTTGGTAAATGATACTTTTGAATTTATTTGGTCTTTTAAAACGATACAGATGTTCTTGAGTGCGTTTAGATAAATATCGTCCAGTTTCTACTACGTACCGAATACCACACCCCGGTTTGTGTCATGTTAGTAAATAAATAATACTGTTTGTTTTTCATGTTATATCAGTTCAAAATTTAACGAAAATGTACGACCATTAAACGTGGACCTTGCCGTATTGTTGGTGGAAAGACGGGGAGATGTAAGTCATTTTTTGGCATGACACTTATCGATAAAAGGGTAACCACGATTGTTATTGTTAAAAATGTTAGCGATGGTAGTATTTTAAGATACTATTAGTAACCGATTTTGAAGATTGAGAAGTGTATATATACCTTAGGAACAGATTACCTAGTATTTTCTACCTCAGGAATAAATTATCTTAGCTGTATTTGACAAAACTTTTAGGAATTTTTTGTTCTCAATGCTCAACTTCGTACTTTTTTTGGCCTTCATTAACATTTTTTTATTTGAGCGTGACGAATGAGTCATTCGTGGACGAAACTCGCATCTGGCGTTAATATAACATTTCAATCCTGGTATCTATGCTTTTTCGTTACATTTCTTGTTTTTATAGTGATTAAGATGATAACACAATGTTGACTGCTGTACCACTATTTTTGACATGTTTACTTAATGTGTCGGTTTGTTTTGTTCGCGCATCGTTGACAATGTAACTGAATTCGATGCAACTGTCATACAAAAAAAAAAGTAAAAACACAAAAATGCTGAACTCCGAGGAAAATTCAAAAAGGAAAATAAAAAATCAAAAGGCAAAATCAAGAGTACAAACACATCAAACGAATGGATAACAACTGTCATATTCCTGACTTGGTACAGGCATTTTCTAATGTAGAAACAAGCGAGAGGTTTAGCTAGCGATAAAACCATATTCAATTCACCATTTTTTACATAAGAAAATAACTGTACCAAGTCAGGAATATGACAGTTTTTATCCATTTGTTTGATGTGATTTTGCCATTTGGTTTGGGACTTTCCTTTTTTAATTTTCCTCGGAGTTCAGTATTTTTGTGCTTGTACTTTATATACCTGTACTTTTATTAGTTGCTCCACCAATGAGTCGGATCTCTTCACGATTCTTCTGTTTTCATGTATATCATAATCGACCTACAAATAAAAATAAACTTCAAAACATTTATAGAAAAGACTATAAACAATTAGTAATAGAGTCCAATTCCTCCACTATACCTACACAAAAAAAAAAAAAAAGAAATTGACATTTAAGGGACAAGCAATATCATGAGACAGCAAAAACAAGTTGTTACAATGAATTCCAACGTGAAAGAAATATTTTTGTTAAAAGACAAAAAAAAATGAAAATATTGATGGGACAGAAGTAATGTTATACACTTACTCCATTTGGTGTTGTCTCTATGACTGCTTCTAGTTTGAAAACCTTCAGTGCCAGATAAACCGTTATACACTTACTCCATCTGGTGTTGTCTCTATGACTGCTTCCAGTGTGAAAACCTTCAGTGCCAGATAAACCGTTATACACTTACTCCATCTGGTGTTGTCTCTATGACTGCTTCTAGTTTGAAAACCTTCAGTGCCAGATAAACCGTTATACACTTACTCCATCTGGTGTTGTCTCTATGACTGCTTCTAGTGTGAAAACCTTCAGTGCCAGATAAACCGTTATACACTTACTCCATTTGGTGTTGTCTCTATGACTGCTTCTAGTTGGAAAACCTTCAGTGCCAGATAAACCGTTATACACTTTCTCCATCTGGTGTCGTCTCTATGACTGCTTCTAGTTTGAAAACATTCAGTGCCAGATAAACCGTTATACACTTACTACATCTGATGTTGTCTCTATGACTGCTTCTAGTTTGAAAACATTCAGTGCCAGATAAACCGTTATACACTTACTCCATCTGATGTTGTCTCTATGACTGCTTCTAGTTTGAAAACCTTCAGTGCCAGATAAACTGTTGTACACTTACTCCATCTGGTGTTGTCTCTATGACTGCTTCTTGTGTGAAAACATTCAGTGCCAGATAAACCGTTATACACTTACTCCATCTGGTGTTGTCTCTATGACTGCTTCTAGTTTTAAAACCTTCAGTGCCAGATAAACCGTTATACACTTACTCCATCTGGTGTTGTCTCTATGACTGCTTCTAGTTTGAAAACCTTCAGTGCCAGATAAACCGTTATACACTTACTCCATCTGGTGTTGTCTCTGTGACTGCTTCTTGTTTGAAAACCTTCAGTGCCAGATAAACCGTTATACACTTACTCCATTTGGTGTTGTATCTATGACTGCTTCTAGTTGGAAAACCTTCAGTGCCAGATAAACCGTTATACACTTACTCCATCTGGTGTTGTCTCTATGACTGCTTCTAGTTTGAAAACCTTCAGTGCCAGATAAACCGTTATACACTTACTCCATCTGGTGTTGTCTCTATGACTGCTTCTAGTGTGAAAACTTTCAGTGCCAGATAAACCGTTATACACTTACTCCATTTGGTGTTGTATCTATGACTGCTTCTAGTTTGAAAACCTTCAGTGCCAGATAAACCGTTATACACTTACTCCATCTGATGTTGTCTTTATGACTGCTTCTAGTTTGAAAACCTTCAGTGCCAGATAAACCGTTATACACTTACTCCATCTGGTGTTGTCTCTATGACTGCTTCTAGTGTGAAAACCTTCAGTGCCAGATAAACCGTTATACACTTACTCCATTTGGTGTTGTATCTATGACTGCTTCTAGTTTGAAAACCTTCAGTGCCAGATAAACCGTTATACACTTACTCCATCTGATGTTGTCTTTATGACTGCTTCTAGTTTGAAAACCTTCAGTGCCAGATAAACCGTTATACACTTACTCCATCTGGTGTTGTCTCTATGACTGCTTTTAGTTTGAAAACCTTCAGTGCCAGATAAACTGTTATACACTTACTCCATCTGGTGTTGTCTTTATGACTGCTTCTAGTTTGAAAACCTTCAGTTCCAGATAAACCGTTATACACTTACTCCATTTGGTGTTGTCTCTATGACTGCTTTTAGTTTGAAAACCTGCAGTGCCAGATAAACCGTTATACACATATGTGCTACAGAAAAACAACTGACCCCTACAACGAATATCCTGTCTATTCTGTTATTACAGTGTTGTTCATTGTTAAAGAACATTTTGACTTTAATATGAATCTGTAGTATCTATGTACATAGTGTGGACACAAAGGAAAAAATATAGCCTTGATATATTTGACCTTATAATCAATGATAAACATTTTAGAAAGAAGTTCCTATTCATTTGTACTCATGTGAAGACAAAGGGTAAAATAACAAAAAATACTGAATTCCTTAAACAGATGTTCGTAATCAAATGTCGAATTCAACATTCGAACACACCAGACGAATTGAATAACAATGCCATATTCCTGACCTGGTGCAGAAAATTGTGGATAACATCTGTTTTTATAATTAGATAAACCTCTTATTTGTATGATAGTTCTGTACAATTCAATTGATATAGAAAACGATGTGTAAAAAAAACCAAATAGAAACAATAGGCAAAAATAATAGAATAGGGATGCAGCAGTTGATAAAGTTACTTTAAAAACAAACAAATATGTAACAAAGAAATGAACATAACGCTTATAGAAAAAGAACACATAACCAAAAAAAAAAAACGACAAGAAAAAACAAGCTCATCATTACAAAAAAGAGATGTACAAGTAGAGAGCCACGTCAAATGGATATCCCCAAATGTAAATTAAACAGTTAAAGTAATATTCATAAAGACAAATAAAAGAATACTTTAACACGTTATTAGGATGATCATTTACTAAAAGCAAAAAACACAATAATGGGATGTATTAGTTAAATGAATATCACCAAAAATATACTAAACATCAAAACGTAAATTCATAAAGATAAATAAAGGAATATTATAACTCGTTATCAAGATGATAAGCAATGACAATACACAGAATCTATACTAAAAGTCCATAGTGTATCATTTGTGAGAAGCAGAACGGATGCCACAAGTGAATCAGGTTCTGCTTACCCGTTCTGAATACCTAATACCACCCCAGACTCAATGGCACAAACAACTATATGTCACCATACGGACTTCCGCGATAAGCAAAGTCCATACCGCATATCGCACCGAATTGACAAATTCAAGCGAGAAAACTAAAGGCCTTATCTATGCACAATAGTTATTAAAGGTACCAGGATTATAATTGTGTACGCCAGACGTGCGTTTTGTCTACATAAGACTCATCAGTGACGCTCATATCAGAATATTTATAAAGCCAAAAAAGTACAATGTTGAAGAGCATTGACGATCAAAATTACAAAAAGGTGTGACAAATACGGCTAAGGTAATATATCTCGAATTTGAACAAAAAACAATATGTAACACGTCAACAAACGACAATACTGACTCCATCTTACTTTCAAAGTCTTATTTTTTGGAAGTAGGTAGAATCTACCTGTTGCAGTACTGTTGGTCATTTGAACATACAAAGGTTGTCGTTAGACACTCCAAAATAACAATTACACTGACCTCTAGTGTTGCTACCATATCAACTACAGCAATCTGATGATAAAACAGATTATTGTCCCTTTTTCTGTTTAGTTATGTAAATAGTCATGCGATGAATTTTGCAACAATTAGGCTTTTTTTTTCAGAAATAGATTATCTTAGCTGTATACGACAAAACGGGAAATGAATGCTCTTCAACTTCAAACTTTCTTTTTCTTTTTCAGCATTTGGTGTCCTGATGAATCTTTTGTAGACGAAACTCGCGTGTGTCGAAAATACAGATTTCATTTCTGGTGTCTATGAAGAGGTTTAAGCAATCAGAAATATGTTGTCTACTTTTTAGCTAATGCATCAAAGTTAAACAAGAAAACAATAACTCCAAAATACTGTTTAGAAGCCTACCAATCGGTCTCCATCATATCGTGATAATCCTGCACTAGGAGGGGGGATTCAGAAAGCCCTTAAAAAATGAGTAATATGAGCTGCAAATATTTGCACCTGTCCCAAGTCAGGAATCTGGTGTACAGTGGTTGTCGTTTGTTTATGTAATTTATACGTGTATCTCGTTTCTCTTTTTTTTTATAAAGATTAGATCGTTGTTTTTTCCCGTTTGAATGGTTTCACACTAGTAATTTTGTGGCCCTTTTAGCTTGTTGTTCGGTGTGAGCGAAGACTCCGTGTTGACGGCTGTTCATTGACCTATAAAGGTTTACTTTTTTTTAAATTGTTATTTGGATAGAGAGTTGTCTAATTGGCACTCACACCGCATCTTCCTATAAATATCTACTAGTTCCTTCAAAATGAATGTTAATCTGTCAGCACGATGTTTTTCACTGAAAGGTAGTGCTAGTATTTATTATTTACCTATATGATATTTTCAGAAAGATTTGTATTTCTTGTTACATCATTCATTTCATAACAATACAATCAATCATAAAAATCTAAAGTATGATTATTGTCATCGGAATTGTTGTTTGTTGCTTGATGTCTATGAACAAATGGTGCATACATGTTTAAAAAGATGAATTAGGGTCGAAAAACAATCATCTACGTTATGAGATGCTAATATAACATAATAAGGTTTTTAAAAAATGAGCTTCGTCATGCAAGTGCATGTATATGTTTGTTTTGGAACATTTGAATACAATCTAAAAGATGGATGTTGGGGTTTAAGGTGGTACCTTACACTACAGGGAGATAACTCTGTAAAATCAGCTAAACGTTTTGATTACGTTGTGTTGTAAAGGGAATATTAAGCTTCTCAATGATCAAAATTTGTGTTTGTCAAACTGCTATATAACCAGTGTAATTTTTCTGACAAAACGGTTGGTTCAAATTTGTTGATTCTTTTTATATTTTTGTTAAAGGATCAAAGTAAATACTTTGTCAAAATTTTATGAAAATTAAACGAGCCAAATTCATTTCAGTGAAAGTGTTAGGTACCACCTTAATAGGATTATTACGTCAATTTCCAAACAGTTACAGTGTTTGCATTTCCTATCATAATTTTCCTATTATGATTGGCATGATAGAGGGTTACTGCTCACAAGGAAGCTGTTAAACCAAGAGTTCCAAATGGTGAAGTTGAAATCATCCCTTCGTAAATTTTACGGACGCCATTTCGAGTTGGTTGACCGTTATGGAATAACCGTTTCACAAATGATATCAGATATGTTCCTTACGTCGTAACTACAATCCCCTTCCCTTTCATGAATGTGACCTACCGAATAAGACTATTTACCGAATTTGTAATCACATGAGCAACACGACGGGTGCCACATGTGGAGCAGGATATGCATACCCTTCCGGAGCACATGAGATTACCACTAGTTTTTGGTTGGGTTCGTGTTGTTTATTCTTCAGTTTTCTATGTTGTGTCATGTGTACTATTGTGTTTATGTTTGTTTTTTTTCATTTTTTGCCATGACGTTGTCAGTGTGTTTTAGATTTACGAGTTTGACTGTCCCTTTGGTATCTTTAGTCCCTCTCCTTTTACCGACTTTGCATACAGATTTTGTTCAACCCGAAATAAGTTAATAGATGCATTGGTAATGACAAATTTTAATTTACATAAGGTCGATTTCTGTCCGACGCAGCTCATATAAATTTCACATGACAATTCAACTCTTCAAAAGAAATATTTACTCTAATCAAATGTGTTGGTTTTGTGTTTTTGTTTGATTTGTCTTTATTTTTATATCTACAATATATAGTAACAAGGATCATAATGACCCTGTCATTGTACAGTAAACGTCTTTATTCTTATATCTACAATATATAATAACAAGGATCATAATGACTCTGTCATATTACAGTAAACGGAGCTTAAACATACGACGATGGGGAATGAGAACAAATGAGACAACGCTCCATGTTGGTTTTGTGTTTTTGTTTGATTTGTCTTTATTTTTATATCTACAATATATAGTAACAAGGATCATAATGACTCTGTCATATTACAGTAAACGTCTTTATTCTAATATCTACAATATATAGTAACAAGGATCATAATGACTCTGTCATTATTCTTATATCTACAATATATAGTAACAAGGATCATAATGACCCTGTCATATTACAGTAAACGGAGCTTAAACATACGACGATGGGGAATGAGAACAAATGAGACAACGCTCCATGTTGGTTTTGTGTTTTTGTTTGATTTGTCTTTATTCTTATATCTACAATATATAGTAACAAGGATCATAATGACTCTGTCATATTACAGTAAACGGAGCTTAAACATACGACGATGGGGAATGAGAACAAATGAGACAACGCTCCATGTTGGTTTTGTGTTTTTGTTTGATTTGTCTTTATTCTTATATCTACAATATATAATAACTAGGATCATAATGACTCTGTCATTGTACAGTAAACGTCTTTATTCTTATATCTACAATATATAATAACAAGGATCATACTGACCCTGTCATTTTACAATAAACGGAGCTTAAACATACGACGATGGGGAATGAGAACAAATGAGACAACGCTCCATGTTGGTTTTGTGTTTTTGTTTGATTTGTCTTTATTCTTATATCTACAATATATAATAACAAGGATCATAATGACTCTGTCATATTACAGTAAACGTCTTTATTCTAATATCTACAATATATAATACCAAGGATCATAATGACCCTGTCATTTTACAGTAAACGTCTTTATTCTTATATCTACAATATATAATAACAAGGATCATAATGACCCTGTCATTTTACAGTAAACGTCTTTATTCTTATATCTACAATATATAATAACAAGGATCATAATGACTCTGTCATATTACAGTAAACGGAGCTTAAACATACGACGATGGGGAATGAGAACAAATGAGACAACGCTCCATGTTGGTTTTGTGTTTTTATTTGATTTGTCTTTATTCTTATATCTACAATATATAATAACTAGGATCATAATGACTCTGTCATATTACAGTAAACGGAGCTTAAACATACGACGATGGGGAATGAGAACAAATGAGACAACGCTCCATGTTGGTTTTGTGTTTTTGTTTGATTTGTCTTTATTCTTATATCTACAATATATAATAACTAGGATCATAATGACTCTGTCATATTACAGTAAACGGAGCTTAAACATACGACGACGGGGAATGAGAACAAATGAGACAACGCTCCATGTTGGTTTTGTGTTTTTGTTTGATTTGTCTTTATTCTTATATCTACAATATATAATAACTAGGATCATAATGACTCTGTCATTTTACAGTAAACGGGGAGCTTACACATACGACGATTAGATGGGGAATGAGAACAAATGAGACAACGCTCCATGTTGGTTTTGTGTTTTTGTTTGATTTGTCTTTATTCTTATATCTACAATATAGAATAACTAGGATCATAATGACTCTGTCATTGTACAGTAAACGGAGCTTAAATATACGACGATGGGGAATGAGAACAAATGAGACAACGCTCCATGTTGGTTTTGTGTTTTTGTTTGATTTGTCTTTATTCTTATATCTACAATATATAATAACAAGGATCATACTGACCCTGTCATATTACAGTAAACGGAGCTTAAACATACGACGATGGGGAATGAGAACAAATGAGACAACGTTCCATGTTGGTTTTGTGTTTTTGTTTGATTTGTCTTTATTCTTATATCTACAATATATAATAACTAGGATCATAATGACTCTGTCATTTTACAGTAAACGGGGAGCTTACACATACGACGATTAGATGGGGAATGAGAACAAATGAGACAACGCTCCATGTTGGTTTTGTGTTTTTGTTTGATTTGTCTTTATTCTTATATCTACAATATATAATAACAAGGATCATAATGACTCTGTCATATTACAGTAAACGGAGCTTAAACATACGACGATGGGGAATGAGAACAAATGAGACAACGCTCCATGTTGGTTTTGTGTTTTTGTTTGATTTGTCTTTATTCTTATATCTACAATATATAATAACAAGGATCATACTGACCCTGTCATTGTACAGTAAACGTCTTTATTCTAATATCTACAATATATAATAACAAGGATCATAATGACCCTGTCATTGTACAGTAAACGTCTTTATTCTAATATCTACAATATATAATAACAAGGATCATAATGACTCTGTCATATTACAGTAAACGGAGCTTAAACATACGACGATGGGGAATGAGAACAAATGAGACAACGCTCCATGTTGGTTTTGTGTTTTTGTTTGATTTGTCTTTATTCTTATATCTACAATATATAATAACAATGATCATAATGACTCTGTCATATTACAGTAAACGGAGCTTAAACATACGACGATGGGGAATGAGAACAAATGAGACAACGCTCCATGTTGGTTTTGTGTTTTTGTTTGATTTGTCTTTATTTTTATATCTACAATATATAATAACTAGGATCATAATGACTCTGTCATATTACAGTAAACGGAGCTTAAACATACGACGATGGGGAATGAGAACAAATGAGACAACGCTCCATGTTGGTTTTGTGTTTTTGTTTGATTTGTCTTTATTCTTATATCTACAATATATAATAACTAGGATCATAATGACTCTGTCATATTACAGTAAACGGAGCTTAAACATACGACGATGGGGAATTAGAACAAATGAGACAACGCTACATGTTGGTTTTGTGTTTTTGTTTGATTTGTCTTTATTCTTATATCTACAATATATAATAACAAGGATCATAATGACTCTGTCATATTACAGTAAACGGAGCTTAAACATACGACGATGGGGAATGAGAACAAATGAGACAACGTTCCATGTTGGTTTTGTGTTTTTGTTTGATTTGTCTTTATTCTTATATCTACAATATATAATAACAAGGATCATACTGACTCTGTCATATTACAGTAAACGGAGCTTAAACATACGACGATGGGGAATGAGAACAAATGAGACAACGCTCCATGTTGGTTTTGTGTTTTTATTTGATTTGTCTTTATTCTTATATCTACAATATATAATAACTAGGATCATAATGACTCTGTCATATTACAGTAAACGGAGCTTAAATATACGACGATGGGGAATGAGAACAAATGAGACAACGTTCCATGTTGGTTTTGTGTTTTTGTTTGATTTGTCTTTATTCTTATATCTACAATATATAATAACAAGGATCATACTGACTCTGTCATATTACAGTAAACGGAGCTTAAACATACGACGATGGGGAATGAGAACAAATGAGACAACGCTCCATGTTGGTTTTGTGTTTTTATTTGATTTGTCTTTATTCTTATATCTACAATATATAATAACTAGGATCATAATGACTCTGTCATATTACAGTAAACGGAGCTTAAACATACGACA
The DNA here is from genome assembly GCA_037788925.1 of Mytilus galloprovincialis. Taxonomy (NCBI): domain Eukaryota; kingdom Metazoa; phylum Mollusca; class Bivalvia; order Mytilida; family Mytilidae; genus Mytilus; species Mytilus galloprovincialis. The sequence goes on from CM075338.1 coordinate 84,304,647, forward strand.
ATGGGGAATGAGAACAAATGAGACAACGCTCCATGTTGGTTTTGTGTTTTTATTTGATTTGTCTTTATTCTTATATCTACAATATATAATAACAAGGATCATACTGACCCTGTCATTGTACAGTAAACGTCTTTATTCTAATATCTACAATATATAATAACAAGGATCATAATGACCCTGTCATTGTACAGTAAACGTCTTTATTCTAATATCTACAATATATAATAACAAGGATCATAATGACTCTGTCATATTACAGTAAACGGAGCTTAAACATACGACGATGGGGAATGAGAACAAATGAGACAACGCTCCATGTTGGTTTTGTGTTTTTATTTGATTTGTCTTTATTCTTATATCTACAATATATAATAACTAGGATCATAATGACTCTGTCATATTACAATAAACGGAGCTTAAACATACGACGATGGGGAATGAGAACAAATGAGACAACGCTCCATGTTGGTTTTGTGTTTTTGTTTGATTTGTCTTTATTCTTATATCTACAATATATAATAACTAGGATCATAATGACTCTGTCATTTTACAGTAAACGGAGCTTAAACATACGACGATGGGGAATGAGAACAAATGAGACAACGCTCCATGTTGGTTTTGTGTTTTTGTTTGATTTGTCTTTATTCTTATATCTACAATATATAATAACTAGGATCATAATGACTCTGTCATATTACAGTAAACGGAGCTTAAACATACGACGATGGGGAATGAGAACAAATGAGACAACGTTCCATGTTGGTTTTGTGTTTTTGTTTGATTTGTCTTTATTCTTATATCTACAATATATAATAACAAGGATCATACTGACCCTGTCATTGTACAGTAAACGTCTTTATTCTAATATCTACAATATATAATAACAAGGATCATAATGACCCTGTCATTGTACAGTAAACGTCTTTATTCTAATATCTACAATATATAATAACAAGGATCATAATGACCCTGTCATTGTACAGTAAACGTCTTTATTCTAATATCTACAATATATAATAACAAGGATCATAATGACTCTGTCATATTACAATAAACGGAGCTTAAACATACGACGATGGGGAATGAGAACAAATGAGACAACGTTCCATGTTGGTTTTGTGTTTTTGTTTGATTTGTCTTTATTCTTATATCTACAATATATAATAACTAGGATCATAATGACTCTGTCATTTTACAGTAAACGGAGCTTAAACATACGACGATGGGGAATGAGAACAAATGAGACAACGCTCCATGTTGGTTTTGTGTTTTTGTTTGATTTGTCTTTATTCTTATATCTACAATATATAATAACTAGGATCATAATGACTCTGTCATATTACAGTAAACGGAGCTTAAACATACGACGATGGGGAATGAGAACAAATGAGACAACGCTCCATGTTGGTTTTGTGTTTTTGTTTGATTTGTCTTTATTCTTATATCTACAATATATAATAACAAGGATCATACTGACCCTGTCATTGTACAGTAAACGTCTTTATTCTAATATCTACAATATATAATAACAAGGATCATAATGACCCTGTCATTGTACAGTAAACGTCTTTATTCTAATATCTACAATATATAATAACAAGGATCATAATGACTCTGTCATATTACAGTAAACGGAGCTTAAACATACGACGATGGGGAATGAGAACAAATGAGACAACGCTCCATGTTGGTTTTGTGTTTTTGTTTGATTTGTCTTTATTCTTATATCTACAATATATAATAACAAGGATCATAATGACTCTGTCATATTACAGTAAACGGAGCTTAAACATACGACGATGGGGAATGAGAACAAATGAGACAACGCTCCATGTTGGTTTTGTGTTTTTGTTTGATTTGTCTTTATTTTTATATCTACAATATATAATAACTAGGATCATAATGACTCTGTCATATTACAGTAAACGGAGCTTAAATATACGACGATTGGGAATGAGAACAAATGAGACAACGCTCCATGTTGGTTTTGTGTTTTTGTTTGATTTGTCTTTATTCTTATATCTACAATATATAATAACTAGGATCATAATGACTCTGTCATTGTACAGTAAACGGAGCTTAAACATACGACGATGGGGAATGAGAACAAATGAGACAACGCTCCATGTTGGTTTTGTGTTTTTGTTTGATTTGTCTTTATTTTTATATCTACAATATAGAATAACTAGGATCATAATGACTCTGTCATATTACAGTAAACGGAGCTTAAATATACGACGATTGGGAATGAGAACAAATGAGACAACGCTCCATGTTGGTTTTGTGTTTTTGTTTGATTTGTCTTTATTCTTATATCTACAATATATAATAACTAGGATCATAATGACTCTGTCATTGTACAGTAAACGGAGCTTAAACATACGACGATGGGGAATGAGAACAAATGAGACAACGCTCCATGTTGGTTTTGTGTTTTTGTTTGATTTGTCTTTATTTTTATATCTACAATATAGAATAACTAGGATCATAATGACTCTGTCATATTACAGTAAACGGAGCTTAAATATACGACGATTGGGAATGAGAACAAATGAGACAACGCTCCATGTTGGTTTTGTGTTTTTGTTTGATTTGTCTTTATTCTTATATCTACAATATATAATAACTAGGATCATAATGACTCTGTCATATTACAGTAAACGGAGCTTAAACATACGACGATGGGGAATGAGAACAAATGAGACAACGCTCCATGTTGGTTTTGTGTTTTTGTTTGATTTGTCTTTATTCTTATATCTACAATATATAATAACTAGGATCATACTGACCCTGTCATTGTACAGTAAACGGAGCTTAAACATACGACGATGGGGAATGAGAACAAATGAGACAACGCTCCATGTTGGTTTTGTGTTTTTGTTTGATTTGTCTTTATTCTTATATCTACAATATATAATAACTAGGATCATAATGACTCTGTCATATTACAGTAAACGGAGCTTAAATATACGACGATGGGGAATGAGAACAAATGAGACAACGCTCCATGTTGGTTTTGTGTTTTTGTTTGATTTGTCTTTATTCTTATATCTACAATATAGAATAACTAGGATCATAATGACTCTGTCATATTACAGTAAACGGAGCTTAAACATACGACGATGGGGAATGAGAACAAATGAGACAACGCTCCATGTTGGTTTTGTGTTTTTGTTTGATTTGTCTTTATTCTTATATCTACAATATAGAATAACTAGGATCATAATGACTCTGTCATATTACAGTAAACGGAGCTTAAACATACGACGATGGGGAATGAGAACAAATGAGACAACGCTCCATGTTGGTTTTGTGTTTTTGTTTGATTTGTCTTTATTCTTATATCTACAATATATAATAACTAGGATCATAATGACTCTGTCATATTACAGTAAACGGAGCTTAAATATACGACGATGGGGAATGAGAACAAATGAGACAACGCTCCATATTGGTTTTGTGTTTTTGTTTGATTTGTCTTTATTCTTATATCTACAATATATAATAACTAGGATCATACTGACCCTGTCATTGTACAGTAAACGTCTTTATTCTAATATCTACAATATATAATAACAAGGATCATAATGACTCTGTCATATTACAATAAACGGAGCTTAAACATACGACGATGGGGAATGAGAACAAATGAGACAACGCTCCATGTTGGTTTTGTGTTTTTGTTTGATTTGTCTTTATTTTTATATCTACAATATATAATAACAAGGATCATAATGACCCTGTCATTGTACAGTAAACGTCTTTATTCTAATATCTACAATATATAATAACAAGGATCATAATGACCCTGTCATTGTACAGTAAACGTCTTTATTCTAATATCTACAATATATAATAACAAGGATCATAATGACCCTGTCATATTACAGTAAACGGAGCTTAAACATACGACGATGGGGAATGAGAACAAATGAGACAACGCTCCATGTTGGTTTTGTGTTTTTGTTTGATTTGTCTTTATTTTTATATCTACAATATATAATAACAAGGATCATAATGACCCTGTCATTGTACAGTAAACGTCTTTATTCTAATATCTACAATATATAATAACAAGGATCATAATGACCCTGTCATTGTACAGTAAACGTCTTTATTCTAATATCTACAATATATAATAACAAGGATCATAATGACCCTGTCATTGTACAGTAAACGTCTTTATTCTAATATCTACAATATATAATAACAAGGATCATAATGACCCTGTCATTGTACAGTAAACGTCTTTATTCTAATATCTACAATATATAATAACTAGGATCATAATGACTCTGTCATATTACAGTAAACGGAGCTTAAACATACGACGATGGGGAATGAGAACAAATGAGACAACGCTCCATGTTGGTTTTGTGTTTTTGTTTGATTTGTCTTTATTCTAATATCTACAATATATAATAACAAGGATCATAATGACTCTGTCATATTACAGTAAACGGGGAGCTTACACATACGACGATGGGGAATGAGAACAAATGAGACAACGCTCCATGTTGGTTTTGTGTTTTTGTTTGATTTGTCTTTATTCTTATATCTACAATATATAATAACTAGGATCATACTGACCCTGTCATTGTACAGTAAACGTCTTTATTCTTATATCTACAATATATAATAACTAGGATCATAATGACTCTGTCATATTACAATAAACGGAGCTTAAACATACGACGATGGGGAATGAGAACAAATGAGACAACGCTCCATGTTGGTTTTGTGTTTTTGTTTGATTTGTCTTTATTCTTATATCTACAATATATAATAACAAGGATCATAATGACTCTGTCATATTACAGTAAACGGAGCTTAAACATACGACGATGGGGAATGAGAACAAATGAGACAACGCTCCATGTTGGTTTTGTGTTTTTGTTTGATTTGTCTTTATTCTTATATCTACAATATATAATAACTAGGATCATAATGACTCTGTCATATTACAGTAAACGGAGCTTAAATATACGACGATGGGGAATGAGAACAAATGAGACAACGTTCCATGTTGGTTTTGTGTTTTTGTTTGATTTGTCTTTATTCTTATATCTACAATATATAATAACTAGGATCATAATGACTCTGTCATATTACAGTAAACGGAGCTTAAATATACGACGATGGGGAAAGAGAACAAATGAGACAACGCTCCATGTTGGTTTTGTGTTTTTGTTTGATTTGTCTTTATTCTTATATCTACAATATATAATAACTAGGATCATAATGACTCTGTCATATTACAGTAAACGGAGCTTAAACATACGACGATGGGGAATGAGAACAAATGAGACAACGCTCCATGTTGGTTTTGTGTTTTTGTTTGATTTGTCTTTATTCTTATATCTACAATATATAATAACAAGGATCATAATGACTCTGTCATATTACAGTAAACGGAGCTTAAATATACGACGATGGGGAATGAGAACAAATGAGACAACGCTCCATGTTGGTTTTGTGTTTTTATTTGATTTGTCTTTATTCTTATATCTACAATATATAATAACTAGGATCATAATGACTCTGTCATATTACAGTAAACGGAGCTTAAACATACGACGATTGGGAATGAGAACAAATGAGACAACGCTCCATGTTGGTTTTGTGTTTTTATTTGATTTGTCTTTATTCTTATATCTACAATATATAATAACAAGGATCATAATGACCCTGTCATTGTACAGTAAACGTCTTTATTCTTATATCTACAATATATAATAACTAGGATCATAATGACTCTGTTTATTCTTATATCTACAATATATAATAACTAGGATCATAATGACTCTGTCATTTTACAGTAAACGGGGAGCTTAAACATACGACGATTGGGAATGAGAACAAATGAGACAACGCTCCATGTTGGTTTTGTGTTTTTATTTGATTTGTCTTTATTCTTATATCTACAATATATAATAACAAGGATCATAATGACCCTGTCATTGTACAGTAAACGTCTTTATTCTTATATCTACAATATATAATAACAAGGATCATAATGACTCTGTTTATTCTTATATCTACAATATATAATAACTAGGATCATAATGACTCTGTTTATTCTTATATCTACAATATATAATAACTAGGATCATAATGACTCTGTTTATTCTTATATCTACAATATATAATAACTAGGATCATAATGACTCTGTCATATTACAGTAAACGGAGCTTAAACATACGACGATGGGGAATGAGAACAAATGAGACAACGCTCCATGTTGGTTTTGTGTTTTTGTTTGATTTGTCTTTATTCTTATATCTACAATATATAATAACAAGGATCATAATGACCCTGTCATTGTACAGTAAACGTCTTTATTCTAATATCTACAATATATAATAACAAGGATCATAATGACCCTGTCATTGTACAGTAAACGTCTTTTTCTAATATCTACAATATATAATAACAAGGATCATAATGACTCTGTCATATTACAGTAAACGGAGCTTAAACATACGACGATGGGGAATGAGAACAAATGAGACAACGTTCCATGTTGGTTTTGTGTTTTTATTTGATTTGTCTTTATTCTTATATCTACAATATATAATAACTAGGATCATAATGACTCTGTCATATTACAGTAAACGGAGCTTAAACATACGACGATGGGGAATGAGAACAAATGAGACAACGTTCCATGTTGGTTTTGTGTTTTTATTTGATTTGTCTTTATTCTTATATCTACAATATATAATAACAAGGATCATAATGACTCTGTCATTGTACAGTAAACGTCTTTATTCTTATATCTACAATATATAATAACTAGGATCATAATGACCCTGTCATTGTACAGTAAACGGAGCTTAAACATACGACGATGGGGAATGAGAACAAATGAGACAACGCTCCATGTTGGTTTTGTGTTTTTGTTTGATTTGTCTTTATTCTTATATCTACAATATATAATAACTAGGATCATAATGACTCTGTCATATTACAGTAAACGGAGCTTAAACATACGACGATGGGGAATGAGAACAAATGAGACAACGCTCCATGTTGGTTTTGTGTTTTTGTTTGATTTGTCTTTATTCTTATATCTACAATATATAATAACAAGGATCATAATGACTCTGTCATATTACAGTAAACGGAGCTTAAACATACGACGATGGGGAATGAGAACAAATGAGACAACGCTCCATGTTGGTTTTGTGTTTTTGTTTGATTTGTCTTTATTTTTATATCTACAATATATAATAACAAGGATCATACTGACCCTGTCATATTACAGTAAACGGAGCTTAAACATACGACGATGGGGAATGAGAACAAATGAGACAACGCTCCATGTTGGTTTTGTGTTTTTGTTTGATTTGTCTTTATTCTTATATCTACAATATATAATAACAAGGATCATAATGACTCTGTCATATTACAGTAAACGGAGCTTAAACATACGACGATGGGGAATGAGAACAAATGTGTCATTGTACAGTAAACGTCTTTATTCTTATATCTACAATATATAATAACAAGGATCGTAATGACCCTGTCATTGTACAGTAAACGTCTTTATTCTTATATCTACAATATATAATAACAAGGATCGTAATGACCATGTCATTGTACAGTTAACGTCTTTATTCTTATATCTACAATATATAATAACAAGGATCATAATGACCCTGTCATTGTACAGTAAACGTCTTTATTCTTATATCTACAATATATAATAACAAGGATCATAATGACTCTGTCATATTACAATAAACGGAGCTTAAACATACGACGATGGGGAATGAGAACAAATGAGACAACGCTCCATGTTGGTTTTGTGTTTTTGTTTGATTTGTCTTTATTCTTATATCTACAATATATAATAACAAGGATCATAATGACTCTGTCATATTACAGTAAACGGAGCTTAAACATACGACGATGGGGAATGAGAACAAATGTGTCATTGTACAGTAAACGTCTTTATTCTTATATCTACAATATATAATAACAAGGATCGTAATGACCCTGTCATTGTACAGTAAACGTCTTTATTCTTATATCTACAATATATAATAACAAGGATCGTAATGACCCTGTCATTGTACAGTAAACGTCTTTATTCTTATATCTACAATATATAATAACAAGGATCGTAATGACCATGTCATTGTACAGTTAACGTCTTTATTCTTATATCTACAATATATAATAACAAGGATCATAATGACCCTGTCATTGTACAGTAAACGTCTTTATTCTTATATCTACAATATATAATAACAAGGATCGTAATGACCCTGTCATTGTACAGTAAACGTCTGTATTCTTATATCTACAATATATAATAACAAGGATCATAATGACTCTGTCATTGTACAGTAAACGGAGCTTAAACATACGACGATGGGGAATGATAACAAATGAGACAACGCTCCATTAAAGGCAAATGACTGTATTCTAAATTTTCAGAGTTTGGTGTCTTATTAAATGTGTTTAATACATTTCTATACACACAAAAAAACGAGGTTTTAGTTGAGGTTGATATTTTTTCTATTAAGGATTTATTTTTATATCTACAATATATAATAACAAGGATCATAATGAATCTGTCATTTTACAGTAAACGGAGCTTAAACATACGACGACGGGGAATGATAACAAATGAGACAACACTCCATTAAAGTCAAATGACTGTATTATAAAATTTCAGAGTTTGGTGCCTTATTAAATGTGTTTAATACATTTCTATACACACAAAAAAACAACCATTTTTTTTTTTAGTTGAGTGTGATATTTTTCTATTAAGGATAAACAATATCTTACTTCACTAAAAAATATTTTGTTGTCAATAACACACAGAAACAAAATATTTTGAACAATCAAACATCAAAAAGCCTCCGTTCAGCGGTAAGTTGGCCTGTGACTTAGCTCTTTATTGGTGACCTGGTCGCTCCTTTTCCAACATACCATAATTTTTAAGTAGCAGTTCAAATTTCCCTTCATCTTCCCGATCAACTTAATTTGCAGAGCCAGTTTATTAATAGTTAATTAGTTCCGGTCCTAAATATGCATGTTATATTTGCAACATGGCGTTAAGCGCCCAACAACCGATCAACGTGTACCATGACAATCGTCGATTTATGCCCGAAGAAATGATTAATGATTTACTCTAAAAACTAAAGAAACATTTGTTGATATAATGAAATCCAATGCGATTGTCATACAAGTGAGCGGTTAAGCTAACTATAAAACTATGCTAAATCCACTGTTTTCTATATGAAAATATGACTGCACCAAGGCAGGAATATAAAATGTGTTGTTTATTCGTTTGATGTGTTTCAGGTTGTGATTTAGCATTTACATACGAGATTTTCCGTTTTGAATTTTCCTCAGAGTCTGGTATGTTTTCTTTTTAAGAATGTACTTTGAAGTTATCGTATGCATTCTGGACACACCAGTTAAAACACATAGTTTACTCCATTAATAAAAATATTTATTTTCGGTTTCTATATTATCTGTTCTGTTTATGGATGTCTTGCTTTATTTGTATTGATCCAATCAATGAATGAGGATACTCTAGTGTACACTCCTGGCGCATGCCTCTTGGCACATCCATATCCCCACGAGACGAATCCCGTTATTTTGTAGACACTGTCCTTCTTACAAACAAGAGGTCCACCAGAATCTCCCTGTTAATATATAGTTTAAAATATAATTATACACATGTAAAAATATTTTAAACTAATCTATACATAACGATTAAATAACTTCAAGTACCTACATGTAGCCGCTCATGTACATCGATTTAGTGATAATGTTTTTTAAATTCTGATTTGTTTTCTGTCAATCAATTTATGTCTTTTGAACAACGGTATACTAATGCTGCTGCCTTAATTTATTCTGATTAACACAGAAATCGTTAATTCAAAATGTAAATTAACTCGACTATACCGAAATAACTGATGTATGTGAAATACAGCAACTGATAAACATAAATATATAGTAATCTGCTGATCGTCTTAAAGTCCGTCAAATTTTGTTTAACCGTTTTTATTTTTTGAAGTTTAAGTTACATAAAGGAAGAATTTTCAAGAAATTGACATTACAGTGCTTATTACTCCAAAATTGATCGTCTCAAGTCTCTGAAAATTTAAAGTAGAAACATCAATTTTACCTTGTTAATGTTGATCAGTGTAGCATTGAAACTTACGTTTGATATATATGTCCGTGCTGTATGGAAATAAGTAGAGTCTATTGTATTACTATCATGATTAGCTAGTTTATTCCTGTAGCATTTAATCCTGGCTAAATCAGACCCTGGTGTTGTCTCCCCTCGTAGTGGTGGAGTGTCAAATCCATTGATTGGTGGATTGATAGTTGTCAAGTTTCTGATTAAACAGACCATCAACGTCACATCGAATGTTTCGGAATCCGGAACCCCTGTGACATGAACACAAGACAAGTATATTGATTTTAGTCGTGCAATAAGTGTGAAATGTGTTATGAATATTACAATATGTAGTATAATTATTCACAGATAACATGTTATTTTAAATGAAATGTTGGAAATTGTGTAATAAAAGCAACATTCAGTTAGGCTAAGAGTTTTTTTTATTTTTTCAAAATGCATATCTTCATAGAAAATATTTATATCGGTCGGTAGTATTTTGTTATAAGACATCAACAGATATTAAAATCCTGTGTAGGCCAGCTTCAATATGTGTGCTCTTATGTTTTTAGATATGTTTTTAAAGCATGATGACAAACATTTTTATTTATATGATTGCAACATTTTCAAAATTAGGCAATATATCTTAACTAATCAACACGTACGGTTTGTAGAGAGTATTTTTTAAGTTAAAGCCATTACAAGAACAAAAACATAAAACTCATATTTATGAAATCAAAATTTAAATATCTACAGTATCATAAAGACGTACTATTTCTTGGAATCAAAAGATTCCATTGAGCCTGATTTATGATTCTTTTTTAATTTCAAGTTTCAAGTCCGAAAGCGTATTGTAGTTTGTATTCAGTGTTGATGGTAAATATGAAGGTGGAAATTCTCTGTCAAAATAAGTACGGACTGCTCTAGATGTCACTCCTTTCAATAACAAGGCTAGGCGGACATAGTTTTCCTCTTCATCAGAAAGAGGTGCCATGGCTTCAGAAAGTTGGCTAATGACCAAGAGAAACCTATATAATCAGGTCAATTATTACTTAATGGGCCATGTATTCCTGAAAAAATAAACATGTCACTTTACAAAAAAAAGATGTATCTAGATTTTAATTATTTTAGTTAAAACCTTCAGTAAACTTGAGTTTGTGTTAGCCTTGTTTACAATTTAACGACCCTAATAATGTATAGAATTATCCAATCCCGTAGCTGTGTTCAAAATTCCGCGAAATATAATTACGCTTTTGGTTAAATAGTTAGATCGAGGTCCAAAAGTTGGACATTGTTGACCGGTCCAAGAGTTGAACGTATGCAATTTGAAAAAAATAGTCACCATATTGTGTTCGCATTTATAAAGAAACTGATTACTGATTTGTAATAATAATATATATTGTATTTCAATATATGGATATTAACTGTCTACATGTGTTTTGTTTGATGGCCTCAATGAAAATTAGGCTGTTCTAATTCAGTTTCCATCTTTAAATTAAGAACTTATAATTATTATGGAAAGCATCTTCATTTCAATATGCAAACAGCGTGCCACAATCATACTTGTGTTTGTATTGATTCAAAATAGTGTTGTCACCCTTCGATACTTTTAGATTTAGATAATTCCATCTATACTGATTTAAATGTGGCACCAAATCCTCCAAAGGCAGTATAGATTGTACAGATATATCATGTTATGGAGGGGTATTTGCAAAAAATACAAGTCGAGGGATTTAAATTTCCCGAGCCGCTAGACAAGGGAAATTTTGTCCCAAGACTTGTATTTTTTCCAAAGACCCCTCCATAACATAATATATCTGTTCAATCTATACTGATTTAAATGTGGCACCAAATCCTCCAAAGGCAGTATAGATTGAACAGATATATCATGTTATGGAGGGGTATTTGCAAAAAATATAAGTCGAGGGACTTAAATTTCCCGAGCCGCTAGACAAGGGAAATTTTTTCCCAAGACTTGTATTTTTTTGCAAAGACCCCTTCATAACATGACATATCTGTTTAAATACACCGATTTTTTTTAAAATTAAACTCTCTGTACTAGGAAAAGGAAATATTTATTTGAGGACCAGTACTAACATAAAATATACCGCGGGAATTATACATGTACTTATACGCGTTCACGCTGTCTTTATGTAACGTCATATCCGAGAGAAAAAAATGGCGGGAAAATGATCGCAAGGGTAAAAAAGGAATATCCAAAATGGCAAATACCATGGTATTTGAGGCATATTCACCGGCAGTGGTGAAAAACAGTCAGATTCGATATGACTAGAAGGAAATCGCATCGAACAGTGCCGGATCTTATTGATTTGTCTATTTGCTAAATATTTCAAACAGTAATCGATGTAAAATGGTAATAATTTTCAGTATACCCTATCACGTATATATATCCTTTTACAAATGTAACTTGTAGCTTAATTCGGGTATAAGTGTTTTAGGTGAAAACAAAACTGTCTTTAAATTATTAGTAAAGATTTGAAATATTTCGGCATTATAAGATTTTCCATTTCAATTTTGCATTTTACAATACTTTTATTTAGCACTTTGATTTATTTTAACCATATATGGCGCGATGTTTAAAAAATCTCCCGGAGAAACCTTTTTGTTAACCATTGTGAGCTACCATAAACAAAACTAATGAATTTAGACTTGTCATTCGACTGAATATGTACAGTTTCAGTTTATCGGGTTTTTTTCATGTACTTTCCGTTATATGAATTAGCGTTATATCCCTTTGTACATCGTACTGTTTATCTATTTGTGTTTTGTTATTTGTATTTAATAACAAAACACATAGACAGACAATACAGCAAACTAAAACTAGAAACACATTGAAACACTGACCTTACCATGGATATGTTAGAAACGTCTATCTCCTATTTGGAAACATCACCAGATCTTTATAACATCAAGACATGCTGGACCTGTAAAAAATACAACCTACATAAGTTAAATGCACTAAATTATATCTGCATAACATTTATAAGCAGTACGTATATTGTTTATTATACTTTTAATAATAATATTACTGTCATGACTGCACGTATAAGTGTATCATTTATATATCTATGATATATTATTTCTCTAAATTCACAAAAATACTTCTTCAACATAAAATATCTATCATTCAAACATAATGATTCTTATTTAATATAACTATTGTTTTCTGTTGTGATCTGTCCAAAGGTTACACATAACAGGAAAGGTAATCAGAAATATGTTTTCGAGCCTCACGTAGTTTCATAAAAAGACAGAGGCATAATTTAGAAATTTAAATATTTGTAAAGCTTCTTTTTGTGAATGTAGGACCATGAAAGCACCAGGGGGAAAAACCAGAATATTATAAATCAGTTTCCTATATTTTTTTTTGGATCACTGTATTTGTCAAAGTTGAAACATGATACATTTTATAAATACACATTAGTGTGTGTTTCTTGTCTTTTCGTTGTAATCATTGATTTAATTGTATTCAAATAATTGTAATCATTTTGTAATCATTGAACCAAATTTAACTTGTGATTATTCTGCCTGTTATGGGCGTCTTTAATTGACAATAAAATATATTTGATTTGATTTGATTTATATATTCCAAGCTTCCCACGTTCCTTGCAATAGAATGATAACGTATTCCATACGTAAAATAAAAACTTAATCAATCGCAGACTATTGTTTATAAATATGAAATTGTGTCCCGTCCATGTTTTTTAAGGGGAAAGAAGTTGAATACCATATACGTACATGTACAATGGTATGGTCAGACCATACGCGTACGGTCGGACCGTATAAGTATACGCGTATGGTCCAGTACGAGCTGATTAAAACTAACATTTATCACAATCTTTATTTTAAGTATTACAAATTGTTATTATTACAATTAGATGGATAAAATGAACAAAAAAATAATTGAAATTAATTGTTTGTTTAATTGAATATTTGAATCCTATTTTTGTACTCTCGCCAAGGTGACACAAGTTACGTTTTATTTTTTACATTATCATGTTTGAAGTTCATGTATGTTCCTTTGCATTTGCATTTTTTCATAAAGTTGCTAAATAGTCTAAAACAATTCTCCTCCCACGTTATGTTTACTTTGAAAATTTCAATTGCAGTGAACATAATTCAATTAATGTATTACAGATCGACATGCTAAATACAAGAGATTAACAAATTACAATTGCGTGAATTTTTAAAAAATATAAAGTTTTTATTTCAATTAAAATTGAACTATTTTATTTTAATTTCAGAGTTAAGTTATGTTGATCTGTGTTATGCATTTGTATCCAATAAACTTGACCAACTTCTTAATATAAGTCAGACCGTACGCGTACCGTATGAGTATTTTGAAAAAGTACGAATACGGTCCAGACCGTACGCGTACGGTCAAAGTACTCATACGGTCTAGAACATATTTGTTGCTTTTGTTTAAAATGACAAAAATGAAGGCTTAATACTAGCTTTTTAAAATATTTAGTACTACATACATTTATCATTTGTAAAAATAATCTAAAGTGATCACATTTAACATTACTGCTTGACAAATCCTATTCATCTTCTTAATAATATGTCAACGCCTCTCGAGGCTTCGTTAAGAAGACACTAACCTAAACAAAGGCAATTGGTTTAAAGATAATGTATCTGATCATCACAGATTGTTTATCTTAATTTATAAAGCTGTGTTTTAATGAAAGACTTTAAAAAGCTGAACTAAGTATGGTTAATTATTGATTTAACTTAAAACAAAGGAAATTTAATAAATTGTAGGATTTACTTAATCTGTATTGGTACCAAAAAAGGGGAAACCACAAAAATACTGAACTCCAAGGAAATTAAAAAAATTAAAGTCACTAATGAAATGGCAAAATTAATAGCTCAAACACATCAAACCAATCGATAACAATATCATATTCCTGACTTTCTTTTTATATAAAATTGTTTATTAAACCTTATTCATCAGGGTATAAGTTCAGTGGTTAATTCTCATATAATCAGTTTTGGTATTAGATAAAGCCAGATTGTTAAACATAATCGGCCAGTTATACCAAATACTTTTACAATCTTTTTAAAATCTACACAAGGATACAAAGAAATGTATAGCATTTTCAAACATAACATAACAAATTTCAAATTATCAAGAAAAGTGATCATCAGTCCTTACTATACATAGTTGCATCTGGAGTACATGTATAATATGGGGGAATACAATTTGTCACATTACTAAGAAATCTAAACAATACTGACCGAAATGCAATACTTTCTGTTTGAAACCGAAACATATATTCGAGACTTGTCTTACAGGAGTTTACGTATGCTTACAATTTAATTGTCTGATCGTAATACAATTCAAAATAAAGTTAGAAACAAGCTTGCTGTCATTACACAATAAATGTTTTAGTTTAATGTTCGCTAGTAGCATAATTAAATATCTATATTGTATTTTTCGTGGATATCATTCAATAATGTTTTTCTTATTTTTTCATAGCGTTTTTAAAACAGCAATATATGGGATTCGTCCTCTATGGATTGAGACTTGCATAGTTTACAAAGGCGTTGGTCAAGTGGCACATTACGAAATCTTACCTTTTCGATTTGTAAATGTAAAGTTCTGCTTCGCATCCGGACTATCACAGATCGGTGTTGTCTTAATAATATTTGTTTTCAAATATGGCTCCATTTTGTAGTCAGTTATATGTTTTTTGTATGTACGTAGTATAGGCATATTTTCTAACGCATTTACTGTTTACACCACTGCGTCGATGCCACTGCTGGTGGACATTTCGTACCGAGAGTATCACCAGCCCAGTAGCCAGTTGTGTAATCAATATCAATGATACGGTCATTTGAATAAATGCACTGTTTGCAAAATTATGAATTGTTTGAAATGCGAAGGATTTTCTTATGCCAGGCATAGATTACCTTACCGTATTTAACACATCTCTTTTTGTATTTTGGGTTCTCAATGCTCTTAAAAAATTTAACAGTTTAGTTTTCTTACTTATTTGATCTAAGCGTCACTGACAAGTCTTCTATAGAAAAAAGGGGGTCGGGCGTATCAAAGTATAAGTCTGGTACCTTTGAAAGCTGTTTGCACCACTGGGTTGATGCCACAGCTGGGTGACGTTTCGTCCTCGAGGGTATATCCAGGCCAGTAGTCAGCGCGTTGGTGTTGATATGCATATCAATTACATTTGTATATGGTCATCATTATAAATTTAGTGTTTGCAAAAGTGTCAATTTTTTCGAACGCCAAGGAAGTTCTCATACCAGGCATAGATGAGTTCCATGTTGACGAAACGCACGTCTGATGTATCAATTTATACGATTGGTACCGATTGATAACTATTTCAATCAATATTTGCTGATATGAAAACTGTACTGTATGTGCTTTGCTCATTTTTGAAGTCAATGCACATGTGACGAACAGGTTTGTAATTTGAATTGACATTACAATATTTCATTGGTCAGTCTGTTAAACTCTGTAGATGGAAATGCTTTAGCATGTTAGCTGTAATAATATGTTGACCATAAACACATCACACTGATTCTTTATATTGCCGATAACCTGAATACATCAGTCATAAATGACATCTTTAAAACTAATGGTATGTGTTTTTGTGAATTCTTTTCATCTGCCACACAGACACATTTTTTTACTGATTCAACGGATTTGTTTTGCTTGTGTTAAAAATGTTGAAGATCATAGTTACCTATTTTTAACTAGAACGTATGTTTATTGGAGGATTCAGGGATCGAGACGAGACAGGTTGAACTTAATAACTTCAAATGTTAGAAATATTTCTTAGAAAAATGAGTTCAGTTGTGTTGACATTTGTATTACAAAACAACATTTCCAATCGACGCATTTAATCCCCGTTTCTTTTGTTGTTAAGAAAAGATCTGAAATTGATTGTATAACATGTTCCTCTCTCTAAATGACATAGCGGTATCTATTTTCTGTAGGTTGTTTGTCTCTTTAGAAATCACACAACATAATCTTATTTTTATTTTGATAAACATATAAAATAAACTAAGAGAAGTAAACAAAAAATAACACTGAATAATTTTATTCTGATTATTTTTTAGATATGATTTTTATCAACACATTACATTTTTTATTACAATATATACAATAAGTTTATCATAACAATAAACAAAAGTAACAATGAGTATATAGGTATTTACTTCAATTTATAATTACATAGCTCCTTATTACGTAAAACGTTCAGAGTCCAGTGCATTTTTATTTATATTAATGGAATGATTGTTTGATAAATTCTTCCAAATATAATTATAGGTCCAAAAGTCTAAACCAATTTTGCAACTCTGTATACTAATTAGAACACATGTTACACGAATACGGGGGGAAATGTATAAATGAAAAGGAATGACCCTTTTTGAAAATTGTCTCAATTTGTATAAGAATTACCTTACAGAATAATCTGGGGGTATTTCTTTTGAACAATTATAATTTCTTATGAATTGCGTAATATTTTAGAGTACACATTTAGATCCAGTTATAAAAAGAAGCATAGGTGTGAATAGAATTCAGAACTTTTTAAATGAATATGTATTAATGTATTAATGTATAAATACATATTTTGCACACCTTTTTTAGATTTTGTGTGTGTGGTTGTCACACAGGTGTTTGGTTGCGTCTTAACATTGATCCACTCACTATATAATTTGAGATAAATTAAGTTTAACTAGTTAACTTTCTTTCCAGCATCTTTACTGTTAAAGAAAGTCTGAAAAATCATTATTACAAACCAAACCACACACATTTGATAGTCAGTAAACAGTCTACAAAACAATTGAAATAGCATACCAATTAACATAAACTAGTTGCTGATTCTTGTGTATAATGTAATCACGTCTACATACATTCAGTAAAACATGGAATAAACAGGATGAAGATCATAATAAAAAAAACTCGGTTGTTTGACAGTCGTATCAAATTCAACTATATTATAATAATGTTTGAGTAAAACTACAGATATACAAATCCAATTGTCAAAAATAGGGGAACAGCAGTCAACATTGTGTTTTAATCTTAATCACTACAAAAACAAACAGACATGGCAACAAGAAAAACAGAATTGCATTTAGATCAAGCGCATTTATAAGTTTAAGCGAAACACAAGAATATATAAAAGAATATATAACATAAAAATAATATCTATATGGAAGAATCTACATGATAATCATACAAATACAAAAGTTGTTAAATACGGAAGATACAATATTAATACAGAGTATAATAAAAACTGGAAAATATGGATGATACAGCATGGCAATAATGTACGACAAATAAAGAACAACATGGAAAATAGACTATACTATGTTGAAGGCCGTACTTTAACCTATAATGGTTTACTTTTTAAATTGTTATTTGGATGGATAGTTGTCTCATTGGCACTCACACCACATCTTCCTATATCTATATACAAATCATGATAAGACAAAATTAAAAAAAGAATACGGACGATACAGCATTGAAATCATGATAAGACAATTGAGACAATTTGAGAGATACAGCATGTAAGTCATTTTAAGACACATACAGTTTTAAATTGAAGATACAAAAAGATAATTGTAATAGATAAATATTGTTAAGAATGGAGGATACAGCATGAAAATTAAAATTAACAAATACTGTTTAAAATGGTAGATACAGCATAAACATGAAAATTTGACAAAATCTGATCAGACTACAATAGTCTAGTAAAAGGTTGACTTTAGAGGAATATTATTTGATAAAACTTCAAAATAATGTATATGATAGATTGACATTGTTTACTTAATGTGGTACAGTAATATACTAATAACTTTAATAATTGGTAATACAGGCAATAGAATATATAAATAAAGGCAACAGTAGTATAACGCTGTTCAAAACTGATATACTTTGAAAAAATATTCATGGAACAAAAGCAACAGTCTACAAATATAAATACTAAAAGTGGAACAATTAAACTCATTGAAATCAACAGAGATTATTAATTAACTATCTCTTCTGTTTATGGTGGAACAATCAGAAAAAAAATGATGTTAAGTAAATCTATGCGGCATGATAACATTGCAGACCGAAGTAAATAGTATAGATCAAATAAATTCAGCAGTAATCGAACGAATAGTAGTTGGTATCAAAAGTAGAGACAGAAGTTATGGGATGAAAGTATTAGGATGGATAGCATTGCATATCAAACATAAACAGACGTAAAAGCCAGAATAACAGTAGATATTAAACAGAAACAGCAGAAACCACATAAAAAGCTGTATATATCAGGCAGAGTCATACATACTGGGACAAATACAAGTAACAATGAAGTAGAGATAGAAGCAATGTGATGAATAACAATAGATATCTAACACAGCCATAAGTAATCAAATGAATGACAATAGATATCTAACACAGCCATAAGTAATCAAATGAATAACAATAGATATCTAACACAGCCATAAGTAATCAAATGAATAACAGTAGATATCTAACACAGCCATAAGTAATCAAATGAATGACAATAGATATCTAACACAGCCATAAGTAATCAAATTAATGTCAATAGATATCTAACACAGCCATAAGTAATCAAATGAATGACAATATATATCTAACACAGCCATAAGTAATCAAATGAATAACAGTAGATATCTAACACAGCCATACGTAATTAAATGAACAACAGTAGATATCTAACACAGCCATACGTAATTAAATGAATAACAGTAGATATCTAACACAGCCATAAGTAATTAAATGAATAACAGTAGATATCTAACACAGCCATAAGTAATTAAATGAATAACAGTAGACATCTAACACAGCCATAAGTAATTAAATGAATAACAGTAGATATCTAACAGAGATAGAAGTAATAGGCAGAATAGAAGTGTACATAACATAAAAACAAAAGTAATGGAGTGAAAAATATCAACAAAAACACAAATCAAGAAACAATAAAGAAGATAATGGTTTCCGAATCTTTTTGCCGTTTTGTTCATGTCACGAGAAACCACTAACAAAGAGCAATAATTGTTAAAGAAGTGGTTCTGTCATATGAATGTGTTCTGTTACAATCTCAACTATAGCTGTATGCTTATTATCAATTGCAATCTTTAAAGGAGATTTCCCATCAAGTCTGCATATCTTGGTATCTGCTCCTTTATTTAACAATAAGCGTACAATATCCTCATTTCCTACTTCACATGAATAAAATAAGGGTGTGGTGCCGTCTTCTTTTGTTATGTTAATGTTAGCATTGTTGTCCAAAAGACAACAGACTACATCCAACCTACCCATAAAACAAGCTATATGTAATGAAGAGGAACCTGCTACTACATCAAATGCATAATTCAATGACTTCTGACTGACGTATTCTGTTACACGTGATGATGTACTCTTTACAAGGGTATCGCATATATTTTGTTTTAATTCTCCTAAAGTTCCAGTTGGATGATTTTTTATAATTTCTGCTATATACTGTTTACTATAGATACATATACTAGAGTCAGCATTATTCTCTAAGAGTAACTGTGTTATCTCAATGTTTCCATTCCTTGAACTGAAATATAAAGCATTACCCCCATCATATGTCTGGGCATTAACGTCTGGTTTATGTTTCAGTAATGGCTGGACAAGACTCCGACTGTTACTGATACTGATGTTATTATTGACATATGACGTACTCAGTGGTGTATTGTCACATAGATCAGGATTCCATTCTAACAGTAATCTAACTATGTCAGTATGTCCTTCCTGACTTGCCTGTATCAGAGGACTCCAGCAATCATTGTCACATAGATTAACATCAGGATTCCTCTCTAACAGTAGTTTTACTATATCAGTATGTCCGTTTTGACTTGCCTGTAACACAGGACTCCGGCCATCCTTGTTACATAGATTAACATCAGGATTCCTCTCTAACAGTAGCTTTACTATATCAGTTTGTCCGTTTTGACTTGCCTGTAACACAGGACTCCGGCCATCCTTGTCACATAGATAAACATCAGGATACCTCTCTAACAGAAGCTTTACTATATCAGCATGTCCATTCTGGCTTGCCTGTAACAGAGGACTCAAGCCATCCGTGTTACATAGATTAACATCAGTATTCTTCTCTAACAGTAACTGTACAATATCAGTATGTCCATTCTGGCTTGCTATTAACAGAGGACTACTGTTTTCAGAGTTACAAAGATTTACATTAGCATTCTTATCTAATAGTAACTTCACTATGTCAGTACGTCCAGTTTCACTTGCTTGGAATATTCCACTTTCTCCATCATCTGTACATTGATCCACATCCACATCATTACGTAACATCCACTGTACCATATCAGTATAACCAGCCAAACAATTCCATATCAGTGGAGTAGAACCTGAAGACCATTGTGTTGTCATTGTGTCCTTGGTATTGGCTAATGTCACTTGCATTGATATGTCGAGCTGTTCTAAGTTCTCTAACAACTTTTGTCTAAATGATGACACTTTCGTATTATGGTTATTGAACACAACTGCAACCTTTCCTGCTAACCAGTCCTTGATAAACCTTTGCAAATACGAATTTAAATAATCATCTGGTATTTCAATAATGAAATCTATGTTACTTGTCTTGTCATCAGATTTCTGCCAAATAAAACGTTCATGTACTAAATCACTATCACCATGGTTTATTAAACATGCAATCATTTTCTTACCAAAGTAATGAGCAAGGAAGTCAAACAGATTATCATGCATAGATCTATACATACCATTCTGTGTACAGATAAACGTACCATCTAGAGTGTCAAGTGATTTATTAAGTTTAGACTTTGATGTACTTCTGTTGATATCACAAGCATTACAAATGTCTTCTGTGATATATCGCTGTGCATCTGTCACTTTACTCTTAAACCACTTTTCTTCTAGCTGATTATTAAAGAGAACACATAAAGCAAGACCACATATCTTATAGTTCCCTTCGTCACCATGCTCACTTAACTTATCCAGATCATTTTTATAAACATCACAAGGATTGTTGAAAAATTCGTTAACGTCTACATGTTTCTAGTCATGATATAAAGAACATAACAGTGGAAAAAAATCACTGTTGTGAGTTTCGACATCAATCTCATTAATGCTTGTACCAATATATTGTTTTGCTATACATTGTTTTTCTACTGATGTAAGACATAAGCTATATGATGTTAAGTTACATTCACATGATTTAAAAGGAACTAATATATTAAACTTATCGTCTTTATATACTTGCAATCTACATGATACAATTATCTTACAACATGCGTCTGCAATAATTGTGTCAATTACCGGTAATAGTTGTTTCCAGTTCTCAATCTGACATTGGTGGGCAATGAAATTTCCACAAATATCATCTACAATGAACACTGTCTGTTTCCCAGGCTGATAATAATCTCTAATATATGTTGGAGAGTATACAGGTATCATTCTATAGCCTTCTTTCTGTAGAAAAAGTGCTGCATGTCTACTGATAAAGGATTTACCAACTCCTGATGGGGCCGTTAACGTTACACAACTGTTGACCTGCAAGCATTTCATAACATAATCACTGGCTCTCGTACACACAAACCTCTTATCTTTCTTTTCCCAGTCGTCTGTTTCTTTTTTTAATTAGACTGAAAAATTAAGTTGTAACTAACTCAAATTTTATTTTTATGATTTATACATTATTATTCAAAACAGACAAACATAGAATTTGTTTTATTTGTTATTGAAGGCTCGATGTGACCTGTTATTGTAACTGAAAATGGTGGATTAGACCTGGTATTATAGCTAGCTAAAAGAGGGATGAAAGATTCCAGAGGAACAGTCAAACTCATAAATGGAAAATAAACTGACAACGCCATGGCTAAAAATGAAAAAGAGGAACAGACAAACAATAGTACACATGACACAACATAGAAAACTTAAGAATAAGCAAAACTAGGGGTGATCCCAGGTGCTCCTGAAGGATAAGCAGATCCTGTTCCATATGTGGCACCAAAACCTCTCACTTGTATGACAATTGCATAAAATTCCATTACCTTGACTAAGGATGTGTGAACTATATCATTTCTTACGTATTCACAATTTGTTTTGATGTGACGTTAACAACAACACCAGATCTGTTTTTATTTCACAGGGAAATCACAGTAATTCATTGCAACTAATATTTATGGTGATATAAAAAAAACCAGCATAGATTTAGAAAAATACTAATTATTTTATTTTGTTTTATTTTTCAGAAACGAATATATCTACAGCCTCTCTTCAACCACAAGTGCTAGAAGTTGTCTCCCCTTTAAAATGAATTACTTCCCTTTTAACTGACTTGTATTAACAGTTGTATAATGCATTTACAAATGTGAGATATATTGAATTATAGGCGAAATGATAAAAGAAGTAAATTTACTTTTTATATAAGTCTTAAGTTTATAATCTCTAAATATTCAGTGCGTTAAAACTACTTTCTTCAATTTCGATAAATTTTGTTTCTCATTATATATGTAGAATATTTAAAAATTGTATTGCGTCTTTTAAGAGATAATTTAAAAAGATTTGTTTCCATTAGATGTAAAAGTAAAAAACAGATTATTGTTAGAAACTTTGATAAAAAAGAATTGAAAGTGAAAGTAAGAAGCATAGGAGTGTTTATCCTTGTAATTACTTCCCTTTGCACTTCTTTTACCCAATAGTAACTTTGGCTGTAAGCTGTAAAAAGAACACACCTCTCCTCAATAGTAACATTATATATTCTTATTTATTATGATGCACTATAAAAAGACCAAGCAAAAACCTATATTTATTTTTGCATTATTTTATGAACAGACTCCCGTATTTTTTGTTAACTTTATGTTTATTGGTCAGAGTAGTGATATTTTATATTAAAAGAAGAATTAGATTATAAAAAATCCGTCCAGATTGAAGATATGTTTTATGATATCAAATGTTTTTTTGCTAGAATTTTATTTTAGAGAGTTATATATTTTAAGATTTTTGTTCATATATTTTAAGTGCTTTACTGAGGGTTCATTGGTACTTTTAGACTTTAGAATGTTGGTAATTTCAGATTATTTGCAATCTAATGAAAAGCATGTGAATCGACAACTTTCGAGTTCGTTGCATTTCCGTCAAAAACTTTAATTTTAGTGAACACCATTCTTACATTTAGGGTGAGTTTTCACTTCTGTTCCTAGGTTGAGCAATAGGTTGAAAAAATGATTATGCTACATTAAACAAATTATACGGCAAATTAAATTCTTATAATTAATTTTGAAAAAAAAGAATTTCTAGTATATCCTGATTAATGACCAGCGCAAAGACGCTTGATGAACTTTAATCATACATGCGATTCCCTTCATCTGGTAAATGATGTCATAAAGGCCCTCAAATTTAACGAAATTTTTCCAATGATGGAAATAACACCAAGTGGTCTATTCTTAACCATGTCATTAAATTTATTAATCATAGTGACTCTGATGGAATGTCAAATTTAAACTAAAAAAATCATAACTTCAACTTTGATAATTTTTCTGATAACATTGAAAACTGTTCTTATTGTCAAAAAAATGTAGAAAAACTTATGGAATCTTATGAAGAATTATATAGTTAAGGCCTAGATTGAGTTTACACAATGTAAAAAAACCATATTAACAATAGAGATGATTTGGATTGCACTAAAAATGAATAGAGAAAAAACATTAAAAAATTAGAACAAGAGTCTAAATAATTGCAGTAATGAGGAACCCTCCAATCAGAAATTTACCAAACTTACTATATTTTTAAAACAATGGCATTTTTGACTTACAATCACAAAGTACCAGTGGGCCTCTTGTTTTGTTTTGAGCTAAAACCTGTGATATTTTATTGAATATTTACCAATTTATTGTAAATAAAATCAGTAACATTTGTATACCTTTTGTCTTTTATGCCAATTTGACTGTGATTTAATTATACCTCCAATAATTGAAATAATTATTTTACATCTGTCTGTTGATTGTCTTGTGTCAAATATGTCAACCCTGTTGGTTCATTTAATCAATTATCATATTTTAAGTGCTTGCATCTGAGAAAAGTTGTTACAGATTAGCCTCTGTTTTATTGAATGATTTGATATTTTCCCGTCATTTTCTTGGGAACTTTGAAATGACTTTATACATTAAACTGACAGCAGTTCAATAATGCTTCAAAACAATTAAGAAGTGACAAAACAAAGAAAAAAAAACTGACAACAAGCCTCAAAGTAGCAGGATTGGATGCATGTCTCCTGCTCTGTATCCGACACCCACAACAAGCCTCAAAGTAGCAGGATTGGATACATGTCTCCAGCTCTGTATCCACTACCCACAACAAGCCTCAAAGTAGCAGGATTGGATACATATCTCCAGCTCTGTATCCACTACCCACAACAAGCCTCAAAGTAGCAGGATTGGATACATGTCTCCAGCTCTGAATCCGCTACCCACATCAAGCCTCAAAGTAGCAGGATTGGATACATGTCTCCTGCTCTGTATCCGCTACCCACAACAAGCCTCAAAGTAGCAGGATTGGATACATGTCTCCAGCTCTGTATCCACTACCCACATCAAGCCTCAAAGTAGCAGGATTGGATACATGTCTCCTGCTCTGTATCCGCTACCCACAACAAGCCTCAAAGTAGCAGGATTGGATACATGTCTCCTGCTCTGAATCCGCTACCCACAACAAGCCTCAAAGTAGCAGGATTGGATACATGTCTCCTGCTCTGAATCCGCTACCCACAACAAGCCTCAAAGTAGCAGGATTGGATACATGTCTCCTGCTCTGAATCCGCTACCCACAACAAGCCTCAAAGTAGCAGGATTGGATACATGTCTCCTGCTCTGAATCCGCTACCCACAACAAGCCTCAAAGTAGCAGGATTCGATACATGTCTCCAGCTCTGAATCCGACACCCACAACAAGCCTCAAAGTAGCAGGATTGGATACATGTCTCCAGCTCTGTATCCGCTACCCACAACAAGCCTCAAAGTAGCAGGATTGGATACATGTCTCCTGCTCTGTATCCGCTACCCACATCAAGCCTCAAAGTAGCAGGATTGGATACATGTCTCCTGCTCTGTATCCACTACCCACAACAAGCCTCAAAGTAGCAGGATTGGATACATGTCTCATGCTCTGTATCCACTACCCACATCAAGCCTCAAAGTAGCAGGATTGGATACATGTCTCCAGCTCTGTATCTGCCACCCACAACAAGCCTCAAAGTAGCAGGATTGGATACATGTCTCCTGCTCTGTATCCACTACCCACAACAAGCCTCAAAGTAACAGGATTGGATACATGTCTCCTGCTCTGTATCCACTACCCACATCAAGCCTCAAAGTAGCAGGATTGGATACATGTCTCCTGCTCTGTATCCGCTACCCACAACAAGCCTCAAAGTAGCAGGATTAGATACATGTCTCCTGCTCTGAATCCGCTACCCACAACAAGCCTCAAAGTAGCAGGATTGGATACATGTCTCCGGTTCTGTATCCCCTACCCACAACAAGCCTCAAAGTAGCAGGATTGGATACATGTCTCCTGCTCTGTATCCACTACCCACAACAAGCCTCAAAGTAGCAGGATTGGATACATGTCTCCGGTTCTGTATCCACTACCCACAACAAGCCTCAAAGTAGCAGGATTAGATACATGTCTCCGGTTCTGTATCCACTACCCACAACAAGCCTCAAAGTAACAGGATTGGATACATGTCTTTTGCTCTGTATCCCCTACCCACAACAAGCCTCAAAGTAGCAGGATTGGATACATGTCTCCTGCTCTGTATCCGCTACCCACAACAAGCCTCAAAGTAGCAGGATTGGATACATGTCTCCTGCTCTGAATCCGCTACCCACAACAAGCCTCAAAGTAGCAGGATTGGATACATGTCTCCGGTTCTGTATCCCCTACCCACAACAAGCCTCAAAGTAGCAGGATTGGATACATGTCTCTTGCTCTGTATCCACTACCCACAACAAGCCTCAAAGTAGCAGGATTGGATACATGTCTCCTGCTCTGTATCCACTACCCACAACAAGCCTCAAAGTAGCAGGATTGGATACATGTCTCCTGCTCTGTATCCACTACCCACAACAAGCCTCAAAATAGCAGGATTGGATACATGTCTCCTGCTCTGAATACGCTACCCACAACAAGCCTCAAAGTAGCAGGATTGGATATATGTCTCCGGTTCTGTATCCCCTACCCACAACAAGCCTCAAAGTAGCAGGATTGGATACATGTCTCCGGTTCTGTATCCACTACCCACAACAAGCCTCAAAGTAACAGGATTGGATACATGTCTCCTGCTCTGTATCCCCTACCCACAACAAGCCTCAAAGTAGCAGGATTGGATACATGTCTCCGGTTCTGTATCCCCTACCCACGACAAGCCTCAAAGTAGCAGGATTAGATACATGTCTCCGGTTCTGTATCCCCTACCCACAACAAGCCTCAAATTAGCAGGATTGGATACATGTCTCCTGCTCTGTATTCACTACCCACAACAAGCCTCAAAGTAGCAGGATTGGATACATGTCTCCAGCTCTGTATCCGACACCCACAACAAGCCTCAAAGTAGCAGAATTGGATACATGTATCCAGCTCTGTATCTGCAACCCACAACAAGCCTCAAAGTAGCAGGATTGGATACATGTCTCCAGCTCTGTATCCACTACCCACAACAAGCCTCAAAGTAGCAGGATTGGATACATATCTCCTGCTCTGTATCCACTACCCACATCAAGCCTCAAAGTAGCAGGATTGGATACATGTCTCCTGCTCTGTATCCGACACCCACAACAAGCCTCAAAGTAGCAGGATTGGATACATGTCTCCTGCTCTGTATCCACTACCCACAACAAGCCTCAAAGTAGCAGGATTGGATACATGTCTCCTGCTCTGTATCCGCTACCCACAACCAGCCCTAAGGTAGCAGGATTGGATACATGTCTCCTGCTCTGTATCCGCTACCCACAACAAGCCTCAAAGTAGCAGGATTGGATACATGTCTCCTGCTCTGTATCAGCTACCCACAACAAGCCTCAAAGTAGCAGGATTGGATACATGTCTCCTGCTCTGTATCCCCTACCCACAACAAGCCTCAAAGTAGCAGGATTGGATACATGTCTCCAGCTCTGTATCCACTACCCACATCAAGCCTCAAAGTAGCAGGATTGGATACATGTCTCCAGCTCTGTATCCGCTACCCACCATGCCAATCTACTACCATATAGAGGGTTGTTTTTGCGGATGTAAAATTTTGCAATTTTCATTGAATAAGGTATACAAAATATTTTGGCGGATTCAAAACTTTTATCAATACCTTTGCATGTGCTGTTTTAAATTGGCGATTTTGTTCTATCTGAAATAAGCCAATATTTGTACCCTGCGAAAAATACCCTGCTTTGCGGTGCTAGCTATAAGAACTATAATACATGTATATAAAAAAGAAGATGTGGTATGATTGCCAATGAGACAATTGTCCACAAGAGACCAAAAAAACTATAGGTAATCGTACAGCCTTCAACAATGAGCAAAGCCCAGACCACATAGTCAGCTATAAAAGGCACCCAATATGAAAATGTAAAACAGTTCAAACCAGAAAACTAACTTCCTTGTTTATAAGATAAAATGAACAAAATAACAAATATGTAATGCATAAACAAACGACTACCACTGAATTACAGGTTCATGACTTGGGTTAAACATGTAAGTGGGATCCCAACCCTAACCTGGGCTATTTTCAGATCTTCTTAGTAATAGTTATGAATAAAATGATACCTGTATATGGGTTCCTGGTAACGTCTACATATCGGTCAGGTGGTGTTCATCTAACCATGACTTTACTCCATGGATCAGTGAGCAAGGTTGTAGTTGTATAGTTAAGATAAGCAATAGGTCAACTCTATATGGTTCATGAAATGATGGTAAGGTGTACATGGCTGACTGACAGGTTGTATCTGACCTTGACCTCAATTTCTTGGTTAACTGAACAATGTTGTTTTTTAGTGGTTTATATTATGAGCCCCTATATTTTTTTTATTTAACGGCTGTCAGGTGTTTTTGTCTGTCTGTCCAGTTTCGTTAGGAACTTGACCTTATTTTTAGACCACCTGGCCTTAAAGGCCAAGTGAGCTTTTATCATCACTTTGTGTCTGTCGTCCGTTGTGGTCCTCTGTTGTCCTTTAACTTTTACAAAAATCTTCTCTGAAACTACTAGGCAAAATTTTACCAAACTTTGCCACAATTTTTATTTGGGTTTTAGCTTTAAAAATGTGTTTGATAACCCTCCCTGTCAACAAAAATGGCTGCCATGCTAGAATAGATCGTAGGGAAAATACAGTTTTTTGGCTTATATCTCTGAAACTATACATGAAGCATTGAGAGTAAATCTTACATACTGTAAACAATGATTATAAGGTTGAGATCTACCCGCCCTGTTATTATCAGACAAATCAGAAAACATGTTATTGGATTGCTGCCTTGAATTGGTAAGTTTAGGGAAAGGAGTAGGGGCAATAAGGCCCTTATTTGGCCCAAAAACTACTTGATACGTTAATTAGTCAATGATACGTTTTCATGGTTAATTGATCAATTATACGTTTTCATGGTTAATTGGTCAATGAAACGTTTTCATGGCTAATTATCATGGTTAATTGGTCAATGATACGTTTTCATGGTTAAATGACCAATTTAACGTTTTCATGGTTAACTAATCAATTTAACGTTTTCATGGATAAGTTGTCAATGATACATTTTCATGGTTAATTGACCAATGAAACGTTTTCATGGATAAGTTGTCAATGATACGTTTTCATGGTTAATTGGTCAATGATACGTTTTCATGGTTAATTGGTCAATGATACGTGTTAATTGTTGATTGATCAATGGTACGTTTTCATGGTTAATTGACCAATTTAACGTTTTCATGGTTAATTGACCAATTTAACGTTTTCATGGATAAGTTGTCAA
Organism: Mytilus galloprovincialis; assembly: GCA_037788925.1. NCBI lineage: Eukaryota > Metazoa > Mollusca > Bivalvia > Mytilida > Mytilidae > Mytilus > Mytilus galloprovincialis. Next base: position 84,334,806 of record CM075338.1, read on the forward strand.
TGATACATTTTCATGGTTAATTGACCAATGAAAAGTTTTCATGGATAAGTTGTCAATGATACGTTTTCATGGTTAATTGGTCAATGATACGTTTTCATGGTTAATTGATCAATGATACGTTTTCATGGTTAATTAGTAAATGATACGTTTTCATGGTTAAATGGTCAATGATACGTTTTCATGGTTAATTGGTCAATGATCCATTTTCATGGTTAATTGATAAATGATACGTTTTCATGGTTAATTGACCAATGAAACGTTTTCATGGATAAGTTGTCAATGATACGTTTTCATGGTTTATTGATCAATGATCCATTTTCATGGTTAATTGGCCAATGATACGTTTTCATGGTTAATTGGTTAATGATGCGTTTTCATGGTTAATTGGCCAATGATACGTTTTCATGGTTAATTGGTCAATGATACGTTTTCATGGTTAATTGGTCAATGATACATTTTCATGGTTCATTGATCAATGCTACGTTTTCATGTTTAATTGACCAATGAAACGTTTTCATGGTTAATTGATCAATGGTACATTTTCATGGTTAAATGGTCAATGATACGTTTTCATGGTTAATTGATCAATGGTACGTTTTCATGGTTTCTCTGTTTCGTGTATGCTAAAACCATATATCGGGAATGAAATGGTACATGTAGTTCGGCATGTTAGGTGTACACAGGAAACAAAAAGATGTGTATGATTGCCAATGAGACAACTCTCCAACAGAGATCGCATGACATACAATTTAATAGGTCACTGTGCGGCTTCAACAATAAGCAAAACTCATACCGTATATTGAGCTTTAAAAGGCCACGAAAAGAAATGCAAACCAACTCAACAATAAACGAAAAACAAATATGATGTACAGAAACAAACAACAACCACTGAATTACTTGATCCTGGCTTAGGATAGGAATATATAGAATATGTTTGAGTATAAAAACGTGTTCCCTTCAATTTATTGTTATAGTTTGTTCTTATGTTCTTATGTACACGACTGTTCCAGGTTAGGGGAAGGCTTTGATACTAGTAAACATAAAATCATTCCGTCTGTGTTTTAAAATATAGACAAAAATTGAAACTGGAAATATGATTCGGTGAGCAAATTAGAACAATACAAGCATTCAAAAAAAACTGCTAAATATTGTACTGTATAAGATGGAGTTAAAGCCTACAGTTACCTTCCTCTTGCAGTACATATATTTGCCTACTTGCTATTTTGTTTTTGGCTGCAAACTGTCCGTAATAATATAATCATTTTTTTTTCCTTAAGAGTTTTTTTTTTATCATTGGGCGTTTGCTATAATTAGGAAAATGGTTGATTCATATTCACGATTTTGTTACATCATACAAAATAATAGCACTGTCTTTGCACCAATTGATTAGTCGTTCATTTTTGAATTGTATATTTTTTTTTATCAAATTCTGTGGACCAAAAAAATGGAACTCTACGACCAAAGTTCAGAAAACAGTCGAAGGCCACCGATAGGTCTTGAGAGGCGTGCTTCATCTGGCTCCTAGGCTAAATAAAAATATGAACTAGTACATTGATAAGGGACGACATACTAAACTCCAAAATATTTAAAAGAAACAAACATTAAAAATGATACAAGACTAACAAAGACTAGTGACTCCTGACATGGGACAGGCTAAAAAATACGGTGGGGGTTAAACATGTTTTGTGAAATCTCAACCCTCTGCCTACACCCCTAGCCAATGTGGAAAAAACAAACACACAGTAAAACTCAGTTTTTTACAGAAGTTCGGGTCCGATGTCAGAATAGACAACAAAAGAAATTAAACAAAATGTGTATAGTTCGTTCTGATTTGGAGGAGCAAAACGCTCTTCTAACGATAATAAGCTCTCATAATTGATTTTTATTTATCAGTTGGAAAATCGCTGAAGACATTCTGTGCGTGCCCGCGAAAGGCAGTGGCAAGGTTAAGATATTCGTCCTAATTATTGATGATAACACATTCTTCAAAACGCGATTTAAAATCTACTCATTCGCCAGACCAATCATAATTGGCCAGTTTGATTTCTCTCCTGGTATTCTTTCCAAGTGTGTGTATTGCTTCCTGGTTATTGACAACCTGTCTTGCATTCCTTTGGTTATATCTTAGACGATATCTCCTTTGAATCTCCACTACCAGTCTCCAGCGCGGCGCTAGTTGTTTTGTATTGCAATTGCTTAGAACGGACTCTCTGTTCGTGCTGACTTGCGTAGTGTTCACACGATGTTGGATCATCACCAGCTCGTTGAAGCTGTGTTTGGACTGTGCGCTCTGTGACATCGCCGAATTCGTGCGCATCGTCTGACCAATACTGGAATCTGTCAGGTTTCTATGTTGCTCTTTTTGGGAAGAGTGATGAGGTATCATAAGCTTGGAATTTTGTGTTTGTCTCTTTTGTTTTACATCATTCTCTAACGTACTTATGTGTTGTTGTAAATCGTTCATATTTAAACAAGTATTGGTAAACTTACCAATATCCTACCGTTGTCACCAACATTATGTCACGTACTCGGTGAAGTGACTTATATGTATGTACCAGAGTTTACTCCTGGATATCAAAAGATGCGCAGTCTCTTAAATATCTATCGTTAACTTGTTATATTTTGCCTCTGTCGCCAACAATGATTGTGTGGGATGTGTTGTTGTCTTTGCACAGACATTATGTGTCCAGTAGCAATCAGTGCTTACCTGTGCACTGTCCAAAACCGTGGGGTATTCTACCTATGCACTGCTATTCTTGAGCACTATTTGTCCTGTTCATCCTGTCCACTGCATAACCAGTGCTCTCTCTGATGTATGCCTGACTTGTTCACTTGTTTACCCGTGCACTATAACCGCACAGTCTCATATACACCTATTACCCGGTGAGTATGTTCCACTTATATTATCCTCCTGCAACCTTATTTAGGTTCACAGATGGATTCGTATTCAGGATCTATTTCAGTAATCTTTTATCAATGCTTTCTTGACAACTTTCGTTTTCAATATTCAACATTCGTTTTCAGTATTCAACATTCGTTTTCAACATTCAACATTTTCAACATTCAACATTCGTTTTCAACATTCGTTTTCAACATTCGTTTTCAACATTCGATTTTCAACTTTCAACATTCGTTTTTCAACATTCGATTTTCAACTTCCAATATTCAACATTCAACATTCGATTTTCAACATTCAACATTCGTTTTCAACATTCAACATTCGTTTTCAACATTCAACATTCGTTTTCAACATTCAACATTCGTTTTTAACATTCGATTTTCAACTTTCAACATTCGCTTTCAACATTCAACATTCGTTTTCAATATTCAACATTCGTTTTCAACATTCGTTTTCAACATTCGTTTTCAACATTCGTTTTCAACATTCGTTTTCAACATTCGTTTTAAACATTCGATTTTCAACTTTCAACATTCGTTTTCAACATTCAATGTTCGTTTTCAACATTCAACATTCGTTTTCAACATTCGATTTTCAACTTTCAACATTCGATTTCAGCATTCAACATTCGTTTTCAACATTCAACATTCGTTTTCAACATTCGATTTTCAACTTTCAAAATTCGTTTTCAACATTCAACATTCGTTTTCAATATTCAACATTCGTTTTCAACATTCAACATTCGTTTTCAACATTCAACATTCGTTTTCAACATTCAACATTCATTTTCAACATTCGATTTTCAACTTTCAACATTCGATTTTCAACTTTCAACATTCGATTTTCAACTTTCAACATTCGATTTCAACATTCAACATTCGATTTCAAAATTCAATATTCCACATCCAATTTTTTTTTCTCGTATTGATTTTCAACATTCAACATTCGTTTTCAACATTCGATTTTCAACTTTCAACATTCGATTTCAACATTCAAGATTTGTTTTCGACATTCAAAATTCGTTTTCAACATTCGATTTTCAACTTTCAACTTTCAACATTCAACATTCGATTTTCAACTTTCAACATTCGATTTCAAAATTCAACATTCGTTTTCAACATTCAACATTCGTTTTCAACATTCGATTTTCAACTTTCAACATTCTATTTCAACATTCAACATTTGTTTTCAACATTCAACATTCGATTTCAATATTCAACATTCGATTTCAATATTCAACATTCATTTTTTTTTTTTTTTTTTTTTTTTTTTTTTTTTTTTTTCTCGTATCCATTTCCAACATTCAACATTTGATTTCAACATTCAACATTCGATTTCAACATTCAATATTCGATTTCAATATTCAACATTCAATATTCAAATTATTTTTTTTTTATTTTTTTTTTTTTTTCTCGTACCCATTTTCAACATTCAACATTCGATTTCAATCTTCAACATTCAACATTCAAAATTTTTTTTTTTTTTTTTCGCATCCATTTTCAACATTCAACATTCGATTTCAACATTCAAATTCGATTTCAATATTCAACATTCGATTTCAACATTCAACATTCGTTTTCAACATTCAACATTCGTTTTCATCATTCAAAATTCGTTTTCAACATTCGATTTTCAACTTTCAACTTTCAACATTCAACATTCGATTTTCAACTTTCAACTTTCAACATTCGATTTTCAACTGTCAACTTTCAACATTCAACATTCGATTTTCAACTTTCAACATTCGATTTCAACATTCAACATTCGTTTTAAACATTCAACATTCGTTTTCAACATTCGATTTTCAACTTTCAACATTCGATTTCAGCATTCAACATTCGTTTTCAATATTCAACATTCGTTTTCAACATTCAACATTCGATTTCAATATTCAACATTCGATTTCAATATTCAACATTCAATTTTTTTTTTTTTTTTTTTTTTCTCGTACACATTTTCAACATTCAACATTCGATTTTAATCTTCAACATTCAACATTCAATTTTTTTTTTTTTCGAATCCATTTTCAACATTCAACATTCGATTTCAACATTCAAATTCGATTTCAATATTCAACATTCGATTTCAACATTCAACATTCGTTTTAAACATTCAACATTCGTTTTCAACATTCGATTTTCAACTTTCAACATTCGTTTTCAACATTCAACATTCGTTTTTAACATTCAACATTCGTTTTCAACATTTGATTTTCAACTTTCAACATTCGTTTTCAACATTCAACATTCGTTTTCAACATTCAACATTCGATTTCAACATTAACGATCGATTTCAATATTCAACATTCAACATTCAATTTTTTTTTTTTTCTCGTATCCATTTTCAACATTTAACATTCGATTTCAATATTCAACATTCAACATTCAAAATTTTTGGTTTTTTTTGTTTTTTTTTTTTCGCATCCATTTTCAACATTTAACATTCGATTTCAACATTCAAATTCGATTTCAATATTCAACATTCGATTTCAACATTCAACATTCGTTTTAAACATTCAACATTCGTTTTCAACATTCAATTTTCAACTTTCAACATTCGTTTTCAATATTCGATTTTCAACTTTCAATATTCAACATTCAACATTCGATTTTCAACATTCAACATTCGTTTTCAACATTCAACATTCGTTTTCAACATTCAACATTCGTTTTCAACATTCAACATTCGTTTTTAACATTCGATTTTCAACTTTCAACATTCGATTTTCAACTTTCAACATTCGTTTTCAACATTCAACATTCGTTTTCAACATTCGATTTTCAACTTTCAACATTCGATTTTCAACTTTCAATATTCAACATTTAACATTCGATTTTCAACATTCAACATTTGTTTTCAACATTCAACATTCGTTTTCAACATTCAACATTCGTTTTCAACATTCGATTTTCAATTTCAACTTTCGATTTCAGCATTCAACATTCGTTTTCAACATTCAACATTCGTTTTCAACATTCGATTTTCAACTTTCAAAATTCGTTTCCAACATTCAACATTCGTTTTCAATATTCAACATTCGTTTTCAACATTCAACATTCGTTTTCAACATTAAATTTTCAACTTTCAACATCCGTTTTCAGCATTCAACATTCGTTTTCAACATTCAACATTCGTTTTCAACATTTAACATTCGTTTTCAACATCCAACATTCGTTTTCAACATTCAACATTTTTTTTTCAACATTCGACTTCAGCATTTGATTTCAATATTCAACATTCCAACATTCAATTTCAACATTCAACATTCGTTTTCAACATTCAACATTCATTTTTAACTTTCAACATTCGATTTCAACATTCAACATTCGATTTCAATATTAAACATTCAACATCCATTTTTTTTTTCTCGTATTGATTTTCAACATTCAACATTCAACATTCGATTTCAACATTCAATTTTCAACTTTCAACATCCGTTTTCAACATTCAACATTCGTTTTTCAACATTCAACATTCGTTTTCAACATTTAACATTCGTTTTCAACATCCAACATTCGTTTTCAACATTCAACATTTTTTTTTCAACATTCGATTTCAGCAATTGATTTCAATATTCAACATTCCAACATTCGATTTCAACATTCAACATTCGTTTTCAACATTCAACATTCATTTTCAACATTCAATTTTCAACTTTCAACATTCGTTTTCAACATTCAACATTCGTTTTCAACATTTAACATTCGTTTTCAACATCCAACATTCGTTTTCAACATTCAACATCTTTTTTTCAACATTCGATTTCAGCATTTGATTTCAATATTCAACATTCCAACATTCGATTTCAACATTCAACATTCGTTTTCAACATTCAACATTCATTTTCAACATTCGATTTTCAACTTTCAACATTCGATTTTTAACATTCAACATTCGATTTTAAAATTAAACATTCAACATCCAATTTTTTTTTCTCGTATTGATTTTCAACATTCAACATTCAACATTCGATTTCAACATTCAATTTTCAACTTTCAACATCCGTTTTCAACATTTAACATTCGTTTTCAACATCCAACATTCGTTTTCAACATTCAACATTTTTTTTCAACATTCGATTTCAGCATTTGATTTGAATATTCAACATTCCAACATTCGTAATTTGTTTTCATTATTAACCATTCGTTTTCAATTGGATTTTGGACTAATTCATAAATGGAAGTTTTATACGACCTTGACTGGCTATACAGCCCTTGCACGGTTGGTAAGTTCTATTAATTCCGACCTTCAACGCTCAATTTTAATATTCAACATTTGTTTTGAACTCCGGTGATAAAGTAATCAAAGACTTTCAAATTACATTGTTTATATCTTTGATAAAGATTAAATTGTTACATTTAGATATTAAACAGATCACAAATTTAAATTGTACAATACAATAATATATAAAGATGGTACAAAAAATAGATTGATTACAACATGACACTAACAAGGGAGGTAATTACTTTTTTAAACTGACAAGAAAACTAGCCCGTTAAACTTAAAGTATAAATTCACAGGTCAGAGATTGTCAGATCAATAAACGGATCATATGCAAAAGTCTTTTTCAATCTAAACAATAAGGGTGCGTGATCTTTAGTTTAAAGTTTGGAGATGATCTAAGATGATTAGAAATAACAGTGACTATCCTCTATTATTATTAAAGCATACCTACATTTTTGACGAGGGTTACGCGGTAGAGATAAAAGACCCCAGAAGAATTGGAAAATGACGCAAAATCTTTCATTCGGAAAGTTTCTTTCGGACCCTCTCTAAATCTAAAGCGCAAGTTTTGTTTAATTTATTTTTATATACTCTGGTCTCGGAGTAAAATATATAGATACACTGTAAGACTTTTTATCAAAAGACATATGTAGGATAAAGACGTGTAATCCACATAGTCAAGTGTATGGCTATTGTTAGTTTAAACATATTAATTTGTAGACTGTAGTGGATTGAAAATTTTCTTTTGGAATTTGAATCGAACCAGGAACCTTCTGAGTTTGTGTTCCGGTGCACTAACCTTTGTGGCTACTTTTTTTTAAGAATAAGAATACCTTATTAATCCAATTGTGGACCCTTGCGGGTTTTTTCATACAATGATTTGTTATAACAATGAAATAATAAAATGAAATACACGTCAATAGAACACTGAACGGTTATTGCATGCACATGGAATAGAAAGTAATATGGGAGACAATCAACTTCTGTAAGGATTATTCCCCTTTAAACAAATATAGTGTTTTGAGCTGCACCAAAAATGAAATGCAGCCCCAACTGATTAGATATAAGGATATTTTTCTCCCATGTACACACAGCAACCAATTACTAGATATTTATGTATATAATTATATTTCTTTCACAATTGCAAGAAAATGATAAGCACCTAAGAGATTTGACTGCAGTTTATTAATGCATATAAGCATTTACATATTAATAGATGAAACATCATACACATAGATAGAGAAATGTGCACTTATATTAAATTTTTGAATTTGAAATATATATATGGATAAACTAAAAGAGATTTAGCCAGAATTTGTGGATCTCAATTGAAAACTCTGGATAAGAAAAATACTTAACTTTTATAATGGGTATAAATGGTCCGGTCCGCGTATTTATTTTCCCGAAAAAACAATTACAGGGCTACCGGTCCTTGCCGATATTGTCGCAAAATGTTCTTTGATATATTCTTCCGCATGTTTTAACATACCAAAATTCATCCCAATATCTGAAAGCGTTTAATGGTTTATTGCGGAATGACGGAATGACAGAATCACGGACAAGGACGCCGACGACACCGACGCAGACGCCGACGGAATGTATGATCGCTATGTCTCGCTTTTTCGACTTAAGTCGAAGGCTCGACAAAAATGTCCTAGAGTAAAACTATGGTTTTAGTATTACAGAATACAGAAACGAAAACCCCCACTTTTTGACCATTATACTAGTTGCCTAAAGCAACGTTATTTTGTCCTTGGTAGATTGTTATTGGTTTTTCTTTATTTATTTCTATGCCTATAAATAAGTACGTGACTTTCATAATATGCCAAAATATCGTTACTGAAGTTCTTTTGCTTCCTGGTACAAAATGTATAAAGTTTATTAATAAACTCATTATAGATATTCATTGCGTCCGAAGCATTTTTCGTGTTTTATCTTTATCATGAGGGTCAAGCGGGGTAAACAACAGTATATTTCACCTATTGGTACTTTAGCGGAACTATTCTTTCATTTTCTTGTGCGTGTTTTGTTTTCAATACACCAGGTTAGACTTTCCATTTTTAGAACCTGTTTATCCCCGCCTTTCTCGCGCAAAATATCATAATAAAACACATAATCATAGCCAATAGTTTATTCTTAACCCAGACCAGAAAACATGCCTTTAAACATCGCCACTCACAAACAAAATATATTAAAAGCAATTTTTTTTTTACACTTTTTTATTTTTATGTTGTTTTAGAATATAAATTTGACTTGAATTTATATGAGTATATCAAATATACATGTACATGTTTATACCAATCTAAGTTAGTTTATACCTTGTTTCTCGTCTTACTTTACAAAAGGCCAGTAGAACTACTTTGATAGGTTGACTGATAAGCTGTCTATATAAAGTAATGGGACAATGCATGGAATGAAGACATCACCAAGTCACCGTAAGCAATATTTAAAAAAACATCCTGAGCTTACCATATAGTCATCAACTACCAACCAACACGGTGTGAGCTCTGGTTTCCGCGTATTTATAGATTATAGATCGGTTACAAGTCCAACACGCACGTTACGTAAAGGAAAACTCTCTAGCAACAATACACCGGAATGACTTCACGGTCATCCGCTGTTAAAGGGACAAAAAAGTATAGATCCGAGAGTAATCGCAGTTACTGACCGCTAGTTCAAGGCCAATAAAAACAAATACAAAAATCATAAATCTAAGACAAAAATGTCAATCAGTGCCAATCCAAATCCAGTGGATTTAGTATAAAGACGTTATTAACAATAAGAGAAAAACACGACCTTATGCAATGCCAAAGCATAGGTAACAACAGATTGTAGTATTTTGATGTGTAAAATATTGAGAACAATATTCAAAAATATTTTTACAGTGTTTGATTGGTATTGAAAGGATTTAGAATTGGAGCGCACAAACTTGAAATAGAAAAAGGTCGTTATTTTAATATTAAACTAGAAAATAGAATATGCAAACTCTGTAATGAGGAAATAGAAGATGAGATGCATTTTCTTTTAACATGTAAAACTCTGGATAATGTTAGAAATCCCTTTCTTAGCAAAATATATAGTAAAAATAAAAATATTTCAAAACTTGATAACAAATCTCTTTTTATTTGGCTAATGGGAAATGAAGATAAAAACATTTTGATAATAATTTGTCAGTTATTAGAGGTTTTAAATATAAACAGAAATACAATATTAAATTAGATTTCTCTATATAAAATTATGTATGATCAGATATGCATTTACATAAGTTATTTCTTTTACATTTGATAAATTATTAGTATATATACTACGAGGTGTGCTGTCCAATAAAGGGACCAGAATAACAAACTATTGGTCATATTGTATTATATATGTTTATTATTTACAAATTGCCTACTTCATTTTCTTTAATATTATATCAATCAACTAAATCAAAATCAATCATATTATGTACTTTGTTTAACCTATTTTGAATTTACCTTACATTATGTTTGAAAATTATATTATAATTATTCTGCTCATTCTGGGCGCCGTGATTGGCAGATAAAATATTTGTTGTTGTTGTTGTACATTTTCTTTTGCCTTAAAATTAAATTTAAAAACAAAACAAAAAATAACTCAACCTTTTTTAATGTATGTTAATTCTTTGATATTTGAATTTGACATTGTTTTTACAACCTACCATTATAGATTTCCAGGAAATGTTCTGCATACAACCCTTTGGGAAAGCCTATTGACGTAATTTTCCAAACATTTATTGTAGCCCAATAATTTTGCAAGGTGTTGCAACATGTAGTGTAAAGAATGTTGAAAACGAATGTAAAAAACGAATGTTGAAAACGAATGTTGAAAACAAATGTTGAAAACGAATGTTGAAAACGAATGTTGAATGTTGAAAACGAATGTTGAATGTTGAAATCGAATGTTGAAAGTTGAAAATCGAATGTTGAAAACGAATGTTGAATGATGAAAACGAATGTTGAAAGTTGAAAATCAAATGTTGAAAACGAACGTTGAATGTTGAAATCGAATGTTGAATGTTGAATGTTGAAAATCGAATGTTGAAAACGAATGTTGAATGTTGAAAACGAATGTTGAATGTTGAAATCGAATGTTGAAAACGAATGTTGAAAACGAATGTTGAAAACGAATGTTGAAAACGAATGTTGAAAACGAACGTTGAATGTTGAAATCGAATGTTGAATGTTGAATGTTGAATGTTGAAAATCGAATGTTGAAAACGAATGTTGAAAGTTAAAAATCGAATGTTGAAAACGAATGTTGAAAACGAATGTTGAAAACGAATGTTGAAAACAAATGTTGAAATCGAATGTTGAAAGTTGAAAATCGAATGTTGAAAACGAATGTTGAAAACGAATTTTGAATGTTGAAAATCGAATGTTGAAAACGAACGTTGAATGTTGAAATCGAATGTTGAATGTTGAATGTTGAAATCGAATGTTGAATGTTGAATGTTGAATGTTGAAAATCGAATGTTGAAAACGAATTTTGAAAGTTAAAAATCGAATGTTGAAAACGAATGTTGAAAACGAATGTTGAAAACAAATGTTGAAATCGAATGTTGAAAGTTGAAAATCGAATGTTGAATGTTGAAAATCGAATGTTGAAAACGAATGTTGAATGTTGAAAACGAATGTTGAATGTTGAAATCGAATGTTGAAAGTTGAAAATCGAATGTTGAAAACGAATGTTGAATGATGAAAACGAATGTTGAAAGTTGAAAATCGAATGTTGAAAACGAATGTTGAATGTTGAAAACGAATGTTGAATGTTGAAAACGAATGTTGAATGTTGAAAATCGAATGTTGAATGTTGAAAACGAATGTTGAATGTTGAAATCGAATGTTGAAAACGAATGTTGAAAACGAATGTTGAAAACGAATGTTGAAAACGAACGTTGAATGTTGAAATCGAATGTTGAATGTTGAATGTTGAAATCGAATGTTGAATGTTGAATGTTGAATGTTAAAAATCGAATGTTGAAAACGAATGTTGAAAGCTAAAAATCGAATGTTGAAAACGAATGTTGAAAACGAATGTTGAAAAGGAATGTTGAAAACAAATGTTGAAAACGAATGTTGAAAACGAATGTTGAATGTTGAAAACGAATGTTGAATGTTGAAATCGAATGTTGAAAGTTGAAAATCGAATGTTGAAAACGAATGTTGAATGATGAAAACGAATGTTGAAAGTTGAAAATCGAATGTTGAAAACGAATGTTGAATGTTGAAAACGAATGTTGAATGTTGAAAACGAATGTTAAATGTTGAAAATCGAATGTTGAATGTTGAAAACGAATGTTGAATGTTGAAAACGAATGTTGAATGTTGAAAATCGAATGTTGAATGTTGAATATTGAAAGTTGAAAATCGAATGTTGAAAACGAATGTTGAATGTTGAAATCGGATGTTGAAAGTTGAAAATCGAATGTTGAATGATGAAAACGAATGTTGAAAGTTGAAAATCGAATGTTGAAAACGAACGTTGAATGTTGAATGTTGAAAATCGAATGTTGAAAACGAATGTTGAATGTTGAAAACAAATGCTGAAAGTTAAAAATCGAATGTTGAAAACGAATGTTGAAAACGAATGTAGAAAACGAATGTTGAAAACGAATGTTGAAAACAAATGTTGAAAACGAATGTTGAAAACGAATGTTGAATGTTGAAAACGAATGTTGAATGTTGAAATCGAATATTGAAAGTTGAAAATCGAATGTTGAAAACGAATGTTGAATGATGAAAACGAATGTTGAAAGTTGAAAATCAAATGTTGAAAACGAACGTTGAATGTTGAAATCGAATGTTGAATGTTGAATGTTGAAAATCGAATGTTGAAAACGAATGTTGAATGTTGAAAACGAATGTTGAATGTTGAAATCGAATGTTGAAAACGAATGTTGAATGTTGAAAACGAATGTTGAAGTTGAAAATCGAATGTTGAAAACGAATGTTGAATGTTGAAAACGAATGTTGAAGTTGAAAATCGAATGTTGAAAACGAATGTCGAATGTTAAAAACGAATGTTGAAAGTTGTAAATCGAATTTTGAAAACGAATATTGAATGTGGAAAACAAATATTGAATATTAAAAAAAGAACGTTGAAAATTGAAAACGAATGTTGAAAATTGAAAATCGAATGTTGAAAACGAATGTTGAATTTTGAAATCGAATGTTGAAAGTTGAAAATCGAATGTTGAAAACGAATGTTGAATGTTGAAAACGAATGTTGAAAGTTGAAAATCGAATGTTCAAAACAAATGTTGAATGTTGAAAACGAATGTTGAAAGTTGAAAATCGAATATCAAAAACGAACGTTGAATGTTGAAATCGAATGTTGAATGTTGAATGTTGAAAATCGAATGTTGAAAACGAATGTTGAATGTTGAAAACGAATGTTGAATGTTAAAAAAGAATGTTGAAAGTTAAAAATCGAATGTTGAAAACGAATGTTGAATGTTGAAAACGAATGTTGAAGTTAAAAAATCGAATGTTGAAAATGAATGTCGAATGTTGAAAACGAATGTTGAAAGTTGAAAATCGAATGTTGAAAACGAATGTTGAATGTTGAAAACGAATATTGAATATTGAACACGAATGTTGAATGTTGAAAACGAATGTTGAAAGTTGAAAATCGAATGTTGAAAACGAATGTTAAATTTTGAAATCGAATGTTGAAAGTTGAAAATCGAATGTTGAAAACGAATGTTGAATGTTGAAAACGAATGTTGAAAGTTGAAAATCGAATGTTCAAAACAACTGTTGAATGTTGAAACGAATGATGAATGTTGAAATCGAATGTTGAAATGTTTAAATCGAATGTTGAAAACGAATGTTGAATGTTAAAAACGAATGTTGAATGTTGAAATCGATTGAAAGTTGAAAATCGAATGTTGAATGGAGAATGTTGAAAACGAATGTTGAATGCTGCAAACGAATGTTGAAAGTTAAAAATCAAATGTTGAAAACGAATGTTGAATGTTGAAAACGAATGTTGAAGTTAAAAATCGAATGTTGAAAGTTGAAAATCGAATTTTGAAAACGAATATTGAATGTTGAAAACGAATATTGAATATTAAAAAAAGAAAGTTGAATGTTGAAAACGAATGTTGAAAGTTGAAAATCGAATGTTGAAAACCAATGTTGAATTTTGAAATCGAATGTTGAATGTTGAAAATCGAATGTTGAAAACGAATGTTGAATGTTGAAAACGAATATTGAAAGTTGAAAATCGAATATTCAAAACAAATGTTGAATGTTGAAAACGAATATTGAATATTGAAAACGAATGTTGAATGTTGAAAACGAATGTTGAAAGTTGAAAATCGAATGTTACAAACGAATGTTGAAAGTTGAAAACGAATGTTGAAAGTTGAAAACGAATGTTGAATGTTGAAATCGAATGTTGAAAGTTGAAAATCGAATGTTGAAAACGAATGTTAAAAACGAATGTTGAAAACGAATGTTGAAAACAAATGTTGAAAACGAATGTTGAAAACGAATGTCGAAAACTAATGTTGAATGTTGAAAACGAATGTTGAATGTTGAAATCGAATGTTGAAAGTTGAAATCGAATGTTGAAAGTTGAAAATCGAATGTTGAAAACGAATGTTGAAAGTTGAAAATCGAATATTAAAAACGAACGTTGAATGTTGAAATCGAATGTTGAATGTTGAATGTTGAAAATCGAATGTTGAAAACGAATGTTGAATGTTGAAAACGAATGTTGAATGTTGAAAACGAATGTTGAATGTTAAAAACGAATGTCGAAAGTTAAAAATCGAATGTTGAAAACGAATGTTGAATGTTGAAAACGAATGTTAGAGTTAAAAATCGAATGTTGAAAATGAATGTTGAATGTTGAAAACGAATGTTGAAAGTTGAAAATCGAATGTTGAAAACGAATGTTGAATGTTGAAAACGAATATTGAATATTGAAAACGAATGTTGAATGTTGAAAACGAATGTTGAAAGTTGAAAATCGAATGTTGAAAACGAATGTTAAATTTTGAAATCGAATGTTGAAAGTTGAAAATCGCGAATGTTGAAAACGAATCTTGAATGTGGAAAACGAATGTTGAAAGTTGAAAATCGAATGTTCAAAATAAATGTTGAATGTTGAAACGAATGATGAATGTTGAAATGTGAAAATCGAATGTTGAAAACGAATGTTATATGTTAAAAACGAATGTTGAAAGTTGAAATCGATTGAAAGTTGAAAATCGAATGTTGAAATCGAATGTTGAATGTTGAATGTTGAAATCGAATGTTGAATGTTGAATGTTGAAAATCGAATGTTGAAAACGAATGTTGAATGTTGAAAACGACTGTTGAAAGTTAAAAATCGAATGTTGAAAACGAATGTTGAAAACGAATGTTGAAAACGAATGTTGAAAACGAATGTTGAAAACGAATGTTGAAAACAAATGTTGAAAACGAATGTTGAAAACCAATGTTGAATGTTGAAAACGAATGTTGAATGTTGAAATCGAATATTGAAAGTTGAAAATCGAATGTTGCAAACGAATGTTGAATGATGAAAACGAATGTTTTAAAGTTGAAAATCGAATGTTGAAAACGAACGTTGAATGTTGAAATCGAATGTTGAATGTTGAATGTTAAAAAAATCGAATGTAGAAAACGAATGTTGAATGTTGAAAACGAATGTTGAAAGTTAAAAATCGAATGTTGAAAACGAATGTTGAATGTTGAAAACGAATGTTGAATGTTGAAAACGAATGTTGAAGTTGAAAATCGAATGTTGAAAACGAATGCTGAATGTTGAAAACGAATGTTGAAAGTTGAAAATCGAATGTTGAAAACGAATGTTGAATTTTGAAATCGAATGTTGAAAGTTGAAAATCGAATGTTGAAAACGAATGTTGAATGTTGAAAACTAATGTTGAAGTTGAAAATCGAATGTTGAAAACGAATATCAAATGTTAAAAACGAATGTTGAAAGTTGAAAATCGAATTTTGAAATCGAATGTTGAATGTTGAAAACGAATATTGAATATTAAAAAAAGAACGTTGAATGTTGAAAACGAATGTTGAAAGTTGAAAATCGAGT
Organism: Mytilus galloprovincialis; assembly: GCA_037788925.1. Taxonomy (NCBI): domain Eukaryota; kingdom Metazoa; phylum Mollusca; class Bivalvia; order Mytilida; family Mytilidae; genus Mytilus; species Mytilus galloprovincialis. The sequence goes on from CM075338.1 coordinate 84,351,016, forward strand.
GTTGAAAACGAATGTTGAATTTTGAAATCGAATGTTGAAAGTTGAAAATCGAATGTTGAAAACGAATGTTGAATGTTGAAAACGAATGTTGAAGTTGAAAATCGAATGTTGAAAACGAATGTCGAATGTTAAAAACGAATGTTGAAAGTTGAAAATCGAATTTTGAAAACGAATGTTGAATGTTGAAAACGAATATTGAATATTAAAAAAAGAACGTTGAATGTTGAAAACGAATGTTGAAAGTTGAAAATCGAATGTTGAAAACGAATGTTGAATTTTGAAATCGAATGTTGAAAGTTGAAAATCGAATGTTGAAAACGAATGTTGAAAACGAATGTTGAAAACGAATGTTAAAAACGAATGTTGAATGTTGAAAACGAAGGTTGTATGTTGAAATCGAATGTTGGAAGTTGAAAATCGAATGTTGAAAACGAATGTTGAATGTTGAAAATCGAATGTTGATTGTTGAAATCGAATGTTGAATGTTGAAAATGAATACGAGAAAAAAAAAATGTTTGAATGTTGAATGTTGAATATTGAAATCGAATGTTGAATGTTGAAATTGAATTTTGAATGTTGAAATCGAATGTTGAATGTTGAAAACGAATGTTGAAAATCGAATTTTGAAATCGAATGTTGAATGTTGAAAATCAAATGTTGAATGTTGAAATCGAATGTTGAATGTTGAAAATGGATACGAGAAAAAAAAATAATTGAATGTTGAATGTTGAATATTGAAATCGAATGTTGAATGTTGAAATCGAATGTTGAATGTTGAAAATGGATACGAGAAAAAAAAATTTTTGAATGTTGAATGTTGAATATTGAAATCGAATGTTGAATGTTGAAATCAAATGTTGAATATTGATATCGAATGTTGAATGTTGAAAATGGAAATGAGAAAAAAAAAATAAAAAAAATTGAATGTTGAATGTTGAATATTGAAATCGAATGTTGAATGTTGAATATTGAAATCGAATGTTGAATGTTGAATATTGAAATCGAATGTTGAATGTTGAAATCGAATGTTGAATGTTGAAAATTGATACGAGAAAAAAATAATTTTGAATGTTGAATGTTGAATATTGAAATCGAATGTTGAGTGTTGAAATCGAATGTTGAATGTTGAAAATGGAAATGAGAAAAAAAAAAAAATAAAAAAAATATGAATGTTGAATGTTGAATATTGAAATCGAATGTTGAATGTTGAAATCAAATGTTGAATATTGAAAATGGAAATGGAAATGAGAAAAAAAAATAAAAATTGAATGTTGAATGTTGAATATTGAAATCGAATGTTGAATGTTGAAATCGAATGTTGAATGTTGAAAATGGAAATGAGAAAAAAAAAATAAAAAAAAAATATGAATGTTGAATGTTGAATATTGAAATCGAATGTTGAATGTTGAAATCAAATGTTGAATGTTGAAAATGGAAATGGAAATGAGAAAAAAAAGAAAAAATATGAATGTTGAATGTTGAATATTGAAATCGAATGTTGAATGTTGAAATCGAATGTTGAATGTTGAAAATGGAAATGAGAAAAAAAAAAAAAAAAAAAAAATATGAATGTTGAATGTTGAATATTGAAATCGAATGTTGAATGTTGAAATCGAATGTTGAATGTTGAAAATGGATACAAGAAAAAAAAAATTTGAATGTTGAATGTTGAATTTTGAAATCGAATGTTGAATGTTGAATATTGAAATCGAATGTTGAATGTTGAAATCGAATGTTGAATGTTGAAAATGGATACAAGAAAAAAAAAATTTGAATGTTGAATGTTGAATGTTGAAATCGAATGTTGAATGTTGAAAATGAAAATGGATACGAGAAAAAAAAATAATTGAATGTTGAATGTTGAATATTGAAATCGAATGTTGAATGTTGAAATCGAATGTTGAATGTTGAAAATGGATACGAGAAAAAAAAAATTTTGAATGTTGAATGTTGAATATTGAAATCGAATGTTGAATGTTGAAATCAAATGTTGAATATTGATATCGAATGTTGAATGTTGAAAATGGAAATGAGAAAAAAAAAATAAAAAAAATTGAATGTTGAATGTTGAATATTGAAATCGAATGTTGAATGTTGAATATTGAAATCGAATGTTGAATGTTGAAATCGAATGTTGAATGTTGAAAATTGATACGAGAAAAAAATAATTTTGAATGTTGAATGTTGAATGTTGAAATCAAATGTTGAATCTTGATATCGAATGTTGAATGTTGAAAATGGAAATGAGAAAAAAACAATAAAAAAAATTGAATGTTGAATGTTGAATATTGAAATCGAATGTTGAATGTTGAATATTGAAATCGAATGTTGAATGTTGAAATCGAATGTTGAATGTTGAAAATTGATACGAGAAAAAAATAATTTTGAATGTTGAATGTTGAATATTGAAATCGAATGTTGAGTGTTGAAATCGAATGTTGAATGTTGAAAATGGAAATGAGAAAAAAAAAAAAATAAAAAAAATATGAATGTTGAATGTTGAATATTGAAATCGAATGTTGAATGTTGAAATCAAATGTTGAATATTGAAAATGGAAATGGAAATGAGAAAAAAAAATAAAAATTGAATGTTGAATGTTGAATATTGAAATCGAATGTTGAATGTTGAAATCGAATGTTGAATGTTGAAAATGGAAATGAGAAAAAAAAAAATAAAAAAAAAATATGAATGTTGAATGTTGAATATTGAAATCGAATGTTGAATGTTGAAATCAAATGTTGAATGTTGAAAATGGAAATGGAAATGACAAAAAAAAAAAAAATATGAATGTTGAATGTTGAATATTGAAATCGAATGTTGAATGTTGAAATCGAATGTTGAATGTTGAAAATGGAAATGAGAAAAAAAAAAAAAAAAAAAAATATGAATGTTGAATGTTGAATATTGAAATCGAATGTTGAATGTTGAAAATGGATACAAGAAAAAAAAAATTTGAATGTTGAATGTTGAATTTTGAAATCGAATGTTGAATGTTGAATATTGAAATCGAATGTTGAATGTTGAAATCGAATGTTGAATGTTGAAAATGGATACAAGAAAAAAAAAATTTGAATGTTGAATGTTGAATGTTAATATCGAATGTTGAATGTTGAAAATGGAAATGGAAATGAGAAAAAAAAAATAAAAATTGAATGTTGAATGTTGAATATTGAAATCGAATGTTGAATGTTGAAATCGAATGTTGAATGTTGAAAATGGATACGAGAAAAAAAAATGAATGTTGAATATTGAAATCGAATGTTGTATGTTGAAATCGAATGTTGAATGTTGGGAAAAAAAAAAAAAAAAAAAAAAAAAAATTTGAATGTTGAATGTTGAATATTGAAATCGAATATAGAATGTTGAATATTGAAATCAAATGTTGAATGTTGAAATCGAATGTTGAATGTTGAAAATGGAAATGGAAATGAGAAAAAAAAAAAAATTGAATGTTGAATGTTGAATATTGAAATCGAATGTTGAATGTTGAAAATGGATACGAGAAAAAAAATGAATGTTGAATGTTGAATATTGAAATCGAATGTTGAATGTTGAAATCGAATGTTGAATGTTGAAAATGGATACAAGAAAAAAAAAATTTGAATGTTGAATGTTGAATGTTGAAATCGAATGTTGAATGTTGAAAATGGAAATGGAAATGAGAAAAAAAAAATAAAAATTGAATGTTGAATGTTGAATATTGAAATCGAATGTTGAATGTTGAAATCGAATGTTGAATGTTGAAAATGGATACGAGAAAAAAAAAATGAATGTTGAATGTTGAATATTGAAATCGAATGTTGAATGTTGAAATCGAATGTTGAATGTTGGGAAAAAAAAAAACAAAAAAAAAAATTTGAATGTTGAATGTTGAATATTGAAATCGAATATTGAATGTTGAATATTGAAATCGAATATTGAATGTTGAATATTGAAATCAAATGTTGAATGTTGAAATCGAATGTTGAATGTTGAAAATGGAAATGGAAATGAGAAAAAAAAAATTGAATGTTGAATGTTGAATATTGAAATTGAATGTTGAATGTTGAAAATGGATACGAGAAAAAAAATGAATGTTGAATGTTGAATATTGAAATCGAATGTTGAATGTTGAAATCGAATGTTGAATGTTGGGGAAAAAAAAAAAAAAAAAAAAAAAAAAAAATTGAATGTTGAATGTTGAATGTTAAATATTGAACCAACTTGACATCCGTAGGGTAAATGCATAAGAATGTATACCATAACACAATTAGTTACATTTTGTTTGTTTAAACCTGCACATGAATAACTTTTACTTGACAAAGCTTGATTTATGAAAATTAAAAGGTAACTGTAACGGTGTATTTTCTGGTCAAATACAACGAAAACTAATCTAGGGTTCTGTTCTTTTAATACACAATATTTAAGATCTTACAACATATAATAACAACTAATAAATATTCACATGACAAGACAGTACATATATCATATGGGCAAAGAGGAATAACTACAATTCATATTTATTCCTTTTGATATCATAATACTGAAATAACTCTTAAAAGCACACAAATCTAACTCTTTAGTTAACTTTCCAATACAATATTCATATATATCTCATAATAATTAATGATTATATACATCTCAAATCTATTAATGCGTTGTCCATTTTATAGATATATTTGTAATTCTGACCAACATAAATATATAACATAAACTACACTTCACATAATCAGACAATTACTTGAATAAAACATAGACAGTACAGACATTACAAATAGACAACATAGAACACAATGCTTACCATGTATATGGTACAAAGGTCAGAGTACTAGCTGGAATATCACAGTGCTGCGTATATTAAAATCTGAGCACTACTCATTTGACAACTTGACAAGGTATCAATCCATTTCCTGAATAAATACAAATATAAAATTCATTAGTCCAGTGGCAGGACTATTTCACCAATTAAATAAAATATACAACTACATCTAAAATATGTAGTTTCAGATTTCTGTATTATACAAATACCAAAGTTATCTGTCTTTCACTTTTATTGTGACTTTATAATATTTAAAGTACTAGAATGTTTTATATCAACATAATTAATATGACTCTGTGTTTTTGTAAAATAATTTAATCTTTTACTATTTCATACTTCAAATATTCCTCCATGCAATCCCTTCAAAAATTATTAAAATGACATGCTATTAGTTGGTTAATTAGAAATAAGGTTAATCAACTGACCTGAATATAAGAATATTGAAAAACCAAGAAGTATGATATAAATATCATGAAAGTCATAGTTGAATATATCAAGCAGGTAATTTTCGCTGCATTCCAATATATCTGCAGTCTAAATCTACCAGAAACAATGAAAACATATAGTTAGACATTTGGTCTAAAGATTGACCAATCAAAAAGGTTAGAAATTTTCCTCCGAAATAATATGAAAGAAAAGAGGTTCACCTGAATCAACTTAGTGTCATACAGTAGAAAACAGTAAAGGATAAAAAGAGATTAGTATCTAAACTATAACGGAATATGTAGGTATCACTTTTTCAACGTACAACCAACCAATCACAGACACATACACACAATATACTTAGTTCATAACCTAATTAAATCCTTAGTTATCAAACAAAGTTTAAGTTTAAATAAAATAAAAAAAAAAAAAATAACATTAACTTTTATGTTAACAGTTAACCTATATTCAAGTCCACATGTACTGCGACACAAAGGACACTAAAGTCAAGGTCACCCAATAATATGAAAGTAGAATGATATGATACACAAAATTTATTGGCACAACACAAGGACAACACAATGTTAGACACAATTATAAACATGCAATAAAAATACAAGATACACACACAATATACTATGAAATGTGTATCTTGACTGTAAACGACAACAAAGTATGTATTAGCTTTCTATTTCACTGCCTAATACTATGTTGAATATCAAAAAGTCAAAGAACAATAAACATGCAAACAAAAAAATGTAATTATGTGAGCTTACTGTATAAGTCCAATTATCTTACTATATATTGCTCAATGAAATGTAAGTCAACCAAATATACTGGTGTAATACAGTAAACAAGCACATGCAAATGGTAAATCACGTTGGGCGCCAAATGTAACGAGGTATTTTCTGGTCAAATACAACGAAAACCAATCTAGGGTTCTGTTCTTTTAATACACAATATTTAAGACCCAACAACATATAATAACAAATTGTCACATAATAAGACAGTACATATAACATCTGGGCAAAGGGTAATAACTACAATTCATATGTATTCCTTTAGATATCTATATACTGAAATAAGTCCTAACAGCACACAAATCTAACTCTTTGGTTATCTTTCCAATACAATATTCATATGTATCTCATAATAATTAAGGATTATATACATCTCAAATATTTAACTATGTAATAGTATGAGCAAGTATATAATAGAAGCATACAGTTTTTGTTCCCCTTTTTTGTTATCTTTTTCGTTTTTGCCATGACTTTGTCTTTTTATTTTCGATCTATGAATTTAATTGCCCACTGGTATTTTTCGTGGCATGTCTTATAATTACGTCCCATATCAAGTTTGAATACACTCGAATGACTAAGTAGCCAAAAAAAGCATTAAGCAGTAATTCTTTAATCTCAAACAAAGAAGGTGAGGGCAAAATAAGTTTATTAAAGAGGTAAGACAGATACCAAACGGAAGTCAAACTCATGGCTAAAAATGAAAAGAACAAACAGACAACCAATAGTACACATGACGTATGTGTGTAATTGTATAATACTTTAACATAATGGTAAATGAATTAAGACAAATACTAAATGTAAGTATTGCATGAATATAAAAGATGAATAAATTGTAATAAAAAATGTGGTTCTTTAAAATAGAAACAGGACAATACTATGTTTAAATTCAGTGGTAAATTGAAATAATAATTAAAAAAAACTGTGATTGAATGAAGTGTCTAAATAATTTGTGTATGTATCACTTTTACAATCCTCCTATTTCTGAAAGGACGCCAAATCCAAATGCAAAATATACCTCGCCGTTTTGAACACTCTTGTGACAAAATTGCAGTTGAGGCATAAGACAATATTTGTAATTTATCGTTGAACTGTAATCCATGATTAACTACCCATTTGAACAATACGTTAACGAAAACTACATATAAAATCATCCTTTTATCCTTGGTTGTTACGAGACGCGTTAATTGTTGCCAGGGTACTCTCTTTGAGGTCCGCGCTCTTGGTAAATAAAGTCACCGATTCATTGTGTAAGTTCGCTCATTTGTTATTTGGCCGTTGATGGTTAAACATCATGAAGAAAATACCAGTACATAAAGAATTTAGAATTGAGAAGCTGTAAACCAAGTTAGAGTTGAAAGCTTGTGGTTTTGAAGCAAGCGGTTTTAAAGTCTTCGCGATTGTTGCAAGCTACCGAGTTGTTCCAACTGTAATTACCCTCGGGAATGGTCGTAGTCCCTCGAACATATAGTAACTCGAACTTGTAATAATCTGGTGACTTAGGTGCTCTGGAGATAAGGTGCTTCAAAACTAGTTGTTTCAGGAACTGGGTGCTTCAGAGACAAGTCATTTCAGGACTATGTGTTTTAGAGAATGGGTGTCTCGGAACTAGGGGTCTCAGAAACCAAGGAGTTATGAAGCTTGTTCTTAAGTTTAATATAATTGTTTGTCAAATCAGTTGGAACTTCAGAGGCAGAAAGGATCAAGGATGAAATAAGGTTATGGTTTTCAGACTTCTTGTTGATACAAAGTTATTTGTGTAAATAGTGTTATTTCTTTATTAAGTTTCAAAGTTTCAAAGTTGGTCTTGTAGTTTTTAAGAAAAGCCTCTAAGTTGAAGATTGATTTTTATGTTAATTAAAAGATTGATATTGTAGTATCTCAGATTCTGTGAAAACTGATACGAACATATAGTTCATAAGCCAAACAGGTTAAAAAATTGGTTAGCAGCGTAGGAATCTGAGAAACTTCAGCATTATATGTAAATAATCACATTGTTTTATTGTCATTATTTTCTATTTGTCCTTGCAAGAAGCAACACATTGTTAGTTTTGTAAATACATCGATTGTCAAGTGTTAAAAAAATTAAACACTTGTTTGATTTTTCTTGAGAATATTTCGTGAACATACAGAGACGATGAACTGTTTCATGACCCTAACAGTGACGACACAACAAATTTCACAAGGGAGTTGAATAAATTAAACAGGGAAATAAGGCGCTTAAGAAATACAAGTTTTGAAAATTCCCATGACTTTGCTCACTCAACTCCTAATAGTCACGTCACGTCCAACACAATCTGACTCTAGAGTTACTACTGCAAGGATCTCGAATCCTGACTTGGGTACAGGCAGCAATATACTCCAAAGTAAACATTGAGATAGGGGCTAAGTGAAAGATTATTCCACAGCCTGTTATAACTGATAAATATCTCCCAGCTTCAAAAAACTTAGCATCAGAAGAAAAATTAGGTATATATGAGGAAGACAAGTCTATACATAAAAGCAAAAATATCATAAAGCCGGCTACGTATGACGGACAAGGATCATTTATAGATTACAATTCTCATTTTGATACCCGTTCGAGTATCAATGGTTGGACAGAGACAGAAAGGGGTGGTAATAGTTTGTAAATATTTTCACTGTCAATTGTATTTTCATCACCAAGCATTTCAGTATCAATGTACACAATTGTTTTAAGACTGATTGTTTGATACAAAAAAAAGGAATTAAAATGTACGCTCCTCAGTCAGAAATGATAAAAAGATAACTCTTATACGTTTTTGTCTTGAGTTTTGATGTTAAAACAAACATATCCTACAGGGAGGATTTTTAAAAACTATCGTAGCTTACTACTCAGTGAAATACTCTGACATACTAAATATTAAATGCTGTTTTACAGTTTTTACAGCAATATGATTCTTAAATTATTAACACTGTGAGTCTCAAGTTTTTGGGGTACATAACACAATGCAAGTTTCTGATACTTTTATCCTTCAGATACATTTAACAAGTACAAATGAAACTGTTCTTAAAATCGGTATTGTAAAGTAACCCATTTTAAAAATTGTTAAGGCTTCTATCTTTAAAAAGTTAAAAAAAAAAAAAAAAAAAAGTAGAGGATAAATAATCAAAGCATTAAGGTCATGAATATATTTTGTCGAAATCCAGATCTGGTGTACCTAAAATATATTGACACCTTGGGTCTGTTGTTCAACTTGTGATTAAACTAATCATATGATTAATGTTAATCAGTCGTTAAAAGTTAATGGGATGATTAGTTAATGCATTGACTAAATTTCGTTGTTCAACTTATTCTAATCATTGTATTTACTAATCATGCGATTAATTTTAAATCATATGATTAAGTGTGGGTAGTCAGCAAGTGTTTCCAACAATGCATTGTAAATCAGGGCCTCTATAACTTCCCTGTTTGCATTAAATCATAACATTCTTTTTTTAAACAGTTGTTTGGTACCAATAGTTATTGAATAAATATCTTATAACATGTTTGTATTTTTTATGAAATCATATTCATATTTTCGTTTTGTTTCCAGTTCTTAAAGAAATGTTCTTAAATGGAAAAATAATTTTAGTGAAAGTCAAGTAATGCCCTGAGAATATGCGGCATTGCCAATTTGCTTGGTCCCTGTTTACCCTGAAATGGTTATGGGTACATTTTGTAATAATCAAAATTTGCATTTCACTTGAAATATTTTTATCATGCAACATTTGGTTGTTCTATAAACTCAGAAAGATCCAGAAATAATGTCAGTGATCTGAAATTGTCTTCAGTCCTCAATAAGAATGCATCCGATTCATGGCCATGATTTTCATGATTTTACGCCGGTTTTCCACATATCCAGATCATAATGATTTCTTTAAAAATCCTGTCAGTTATGTTGTTGATTTAGCACACCCTTCTTCACATAAAAATTGACGAAATACCATCTCCATTGACGCGTTGATGAAGAGTGCTCTCTTTCACGTCCGCATTTCATCAAGTTCTGCATCCCAAGTTAACATTTAAGATATTTTTTTACGGATGGTGTAGATCGCACCATATTTAACAAAACTGAGATCGATTGTAGTTCCTACGGCACAAGGAGCTATACAGAGCGACAATTAGAAATACTAGTATTCAATTGTGTAAGTGTAATGGCATAATAGACAGTCCGTCAAAGTTATAATTCTATCAGTCAAGGTATCTGAGTTTTTATTTTTTTTAAATTGAAATAGCAACTTTTGTGTGACATTATTTGACAATACCCTGTCAGAACAAAAATTCAAATAGAAATAATAGTACAGATCAATGAAAGCAATCCGACAGTAGGATATATTTTGGGTATCCGATAATCATGTGGGATAGGATGACTATTAGTAAATATAAAGACAAGAAGATGTAGTATGAATGCCAACGAGATAACTCCCTGTCGGAGACAAAATGATATAGAAGTTAACGAATTATAAGTCACCGTACTTCCTCCAGGACGTCACACTTGACTCCAAATCATATTATAAAAATCCCCCCTACACACACACTCCATTATGAGGTAACTGTATTTTAACAAATTAAATATGAGACTTTATTTGAGATATTGTTGTGCTCCCGCAGATGTAAATTTACTTTTAAATCAAAACACCTTAAAAATTGTATAAGAAAAAAACATAAATTGTAATTTTCTGTCGATATGCACATCTACATAGTATGTCCTTATAATCTAAGGTTTCATGAAATTCTGGTGTTGGTGACAAACTGTTGCAGTAGTACATTGAGGCAAATAAGTTCAAAGGAGCGTAACTCCTAGAAAATAACCTGAATCATAATTTCATGTAGATATGCACATCTTCATAGCATGTCCTTATTATCTTCTATTCCACATGCACATCTTCAGTATATATGTTTAAATAGTCACAAAATTGAAGACTTTCTAGCATTCAAACTGTGGGAGGAGTTATCCATCCGGAAATGATATGCATTTTTTATTTAAGCATATATATACATATATAACAAGTTCAACTATCTCCCAAAAGACAAAATATTAATAAAAATCAAAACCATGACCACATGCACACATTGGATATATATGTGCAAATAGACAGCCAAGTTAAAACTTCCTATAATTCAAACTGTATGAGGAGTTATGTGGAATAACTATATACCATAATGGGACGGAAAGACGGACGGATGGAAAGATGAACGGACAGGGGACCCCCCACGCTATATACAACATTCAATCTTACAAAGGCCAGAGGCTCCTGACTTGGAGACAGGCGCACAAATGCGTTGGGGTTAAATAAGTTTTGAGAGATCTCAACCCTCCACCTTTACCTCTGGCCAATGTAAAATAAAGAACAACATAAATTACGCAAAGTAAAACTCAGCTTAAAAGAAGTCTGAGTCCGAAGTCTAATATTAAGGTAACAAATAAAACTAAACAAAATGACAATGGTATGCCAGAGGAACCAATTCCGTGTTCAAAATATACATGAAATATTAGTCACTGTACATTGTCTGTTCTATGATTCTATCATGTTTTTTTTATCCGCTACATGTTAAAAATTCTTTGCCCAAATCGCCGATGAACCCCTATTGTACCAATTAGAAGATAAACATTTGATTCTATTAAATAAAATTAGTGTATGACCTACATGTAGACTACGTGTCGCTAAGAACAGGATCAAATGGTCAATATATAAAATTCTCCATGTAATTTTCTTTATTGGATTTTTGCCTGCCCTTTAGGCTTTGTTAAAAAAATCAAACATAATATTATGTTTTGTAATGATCCAAATTATTTGAATGACCGGCACTAGTATCTGAAATTTTTCCTCTTTCCACAGGGGGTGAGTTGCTTCTTTTGAAATATCTCTGACACTCGAAAAATCAATTGAGATTTTCCAGATTTTTGATAACAGGTGCTTGAGTTTGTATATTTCACGTCAGTCAAGAAATATGAGACATACCATTGACTCATTCTTTTTACTTACTAAATCACGAACATAAATCACTTGCGGTAGAACATTTTCTTAATAAATAATTGGAGTGGAGGTTCAGGAGGGGGTATCTGTTGTCTGAACCCCTTTTTATTTGACAATCAGAGCCTTTGAAAGGAGACATTATAGTTGGAACAACCCTTTTAACTAAGACACTGTTGAAACTCCCCCCCCCCCCCACCCACCACCACCACCACCACCTTTTTCCCCAAATATCTGGATCCGTCCATGATTTGGGTCCTCGTCAAACATAAGTCTTAATAATAAATGGTAAATAAATAAGGTTTTAAAACTACCGTGTAAAGATAAAAACCGTAAGGTCCGAGCTATCTGTGGGACGAATTGACCCGTTTGAAATTATCTGCGTAAACTGTTAGGTCAGAGAATGTGCTATTATTTGAACTTCGAAAAAGGGGGAAATTAGCAAAGACTTGCTTCCAAAATCACATATGACTTGTACAATAAGGCTATGGTAACATTTATTATTTATAAAGCTGTTTTGCGTAATATTTAATTGAATGATTCCGCACAATAATGTGGCCGTTGTTGCAATCAACACCGTCAATGAGCGGTAAAATACAAACGGAAATCTGCCGAAATGTGCAGTTTCATTCTGTTATCAAATGACCAATTAATGAGTGCGTCCGATCCTTCGCCCCATCTTGTCAAATCTCTTTCTAAATAATGTGTCAACTCAACTCCTAGCAACTATATTGTGTTTCTTTTAAATATTAAGGCTCTTTCATAGCTAAAATCACTTTCCAGGAGCTATTAGCTGCTAAATACATCTTAAACATCTCATATTTCGAGGATGAGCTTATTTTTGCATTGGCACTGCAGCCATCTTGGATGCTTTAATCATATTATTAAAATTAAATACACCTCAAAGAGGTGGATTAAGTTTAACGACAGTTTTAGCCTTTTTAGCGCAGCGTTAAAATTGACCACAAGTTGAACAACACACTAACCATATGATTAAATGTAATCGAATGATTAAGAAATTCTAACGACGCGTTAGCACTAACGACAAGTTGAACAAGAGACCCCTTATGTTTGTGGCATAACATCGTGGCCACAAGTTAATTGTTTTCTGTTTACTATTAAATGTATACAGCGCCTAAAAAAATGACGGAAAAAAACAAACACTAAATGAGAACAAAATCAAAAGAGACAGAACTTAACCCTTAACTCAAAAGCATAAATAATTAACCACAATTAAAAAAAGAAAAAAAAACATACAAGACTAACAATGGTCAAATGTTCTTGACTTAAAAAAGGCGCAAAAATGCTAATACTTAAAATTGTTTTGGCACCAATTTTCATACAAATGCAGGGGTAAATAAAACCTCTTTATGATATAAAAAGATCTCCTGTTTCCAGTGCACACATTGTAAATCATACATATTTGGTTTATTTCCACTTTTGTGTAAACCCTTTGTCATTGATTCTTTTATAATTCTTAATCGAAGCGTTACCAGTGCATACATATTAAATAAAAAAAAATATACCCCACTCACTGTTCCTTTACTTTAACGTCTTTGTTCATAAACTGTGTGCAACGTACCGTTATGACTATAGAATAGAAACTCCCATATCGATTTCGATTTTTTTAAAAGAAAGTTGATTATACTGAAATACAAACATGTCGATTTGAATAGTGAATACGTGGTTACAAGATCAGGCGATCAGGTCAAATGTCTTCTATTGAAATAAGATCAATTTGAGTTCAACTGTTAAATCTTTTTAAAATGTTCAAACTTCGTTTCAATGCGTTCGTTGTGTTTTACCATTCAAATAATATCCAATAACTGGGGTTGTTATGTATAAAAACAACAATAAAAGTACTAAAGAAATTATACAGTTATCACAAATATTAATATTTCTTAAACTATACGCCAAAACACTTGAGTTCAACTGTTAAATCTTTTAAAATGTTCAAACTTCGTTTCAATGCGTTCGTTGTGTTTTTCCATTCAAATAATATCCAATAACTGGGGTTGTTATTTATAAAAACAACAATAAAAGTACTAAAGTAATTATACAGTTATCACAAATATTAATATTTCTTAAACTAAACGCCAAAACACTTGAGTTCAACTGTTAAATCTTTTAAAATGTTCAAACTTCGTTTCAATGCGTTCGTTGTGTTTTACCATTCAAATAATATCCAATAACTGGGGTTGTTATTTATAAAAACAACAATAAAAGTACTAAAGTAATTATACAGTTATCACTAATATTAATATTTCTTAAACTATACTTAAACTTATATATTTTTTTTTAATTAACATTGATTAAGGCGTTAGTAGTAAACCAATGTCCAAATTCGTAAATTAGTATGCACATATGTACATCAAAGCAACAGAAACAAACGGAGGAAATCATATGTAACGTCTACGTCTTATTGTTGTTTAGGATATGTATTGATTAGTGTGAAAAATAAGGGAAAGAAAATAGAATTATAACATATGGAATACAATAAAAAATCAGTTATTTATACATGTTATAGAAATCCAACATCACTTAATCACTTGCACCAACCCATGTACTAAAGAAGGTAAATGTTTAGTAGACATGCATATTTGCTTTTTTACTTTTTTCTAGAAAGAACATCTAGACCAAACAATTGTTCACAAAATACACAATATAAAACTGAAGTATGGTGATCACGAACTACACCAATAACCGCGGATTATCATAGGTGATGCGGAAGGATTAATGTATCAACTTATTTTAACCAACAAAGTCAGTATTATTTCTCTAGTCTAATTTTTTACCAAATTCATTAATTAAATTCAAGATACATCTTCCAATTAACATCATCAATGACAGTTCATAGTTCAATTGCTACATGAACATTCGAGTATGACATCATTAATTTGATATATCAGTTTACAGTGAAAAGTGTTAAATAACGCTTGTATGGTTCCATTGTAATTGCCTTATGTTAACAGATATACGTGTTGTGCCTCCTCATAGCTTTTTGGAATGTTTTATTTATGAGCAAAAATAAATATCCAAATTTGCCTCTTGTTATAATAAACTGTATACGATTGGATTTTTTTACACCTGATGTCATATATGGATTATAGCTTTCAAATGTCGAAATGCATTGCAAAAAAATTACGGCCAGTGCATTTCCCCCTATAATCATAGTGTGTGCTCAATCAGTTTTCAACACTTCAGGTGTGGTATCCAAAGGACATTTTTACCGCAGGAATATATTTCTTAAGCTGTTTTTGGAAAAACGTTTCAATAATATTAACGGTTCCAATGTTTTCTGCACCAGATGCGCATTTCAACAATACATGTCTCTTCAGTGATGCCGTGGCCAAAATATTTAAAATCAAAGCTTATATAAAGGATGAAGAGCTATAATCCAATGTTTCCAAAAAGGTATAGCTAAATTCATGAAAGGAATCAGAGCTTTGCACGAGGGAGATAAATTATTAATTTATAAGAATTTTCAATATTTTGTAACAGCAAATTTAATAACACAAAAAATCCGTATTTTCATGACAGTACCGGAGTACTGGCTACTGGGCTGGTGATACCCTCGGGGACTTACAGTCCACCAGCACAGGCATCGACCCAGTGGAAGTAATATCATTAACGGTACCAATTTTTCTGCACAAGATGCGCATTTCGACAATACATGTCTCTTCAGTGATGCTCGATGCCAAAATATTCAAAATCCAAAGCTTATATAAAATATGAAGAGCTATAATCCAAAAGTGCCAAAAAGTATAGTTAAATTCGTGAAAGGAATCAGAGCTAAAAGTATGATTATTGTCATCAGAATTGTTGTTTGTTGCTTGATGTCCAGAAACAAATGGTGCATACATGTTTATGATTATTGTCAACTGAATTGTTGTTTGTTGCTTGATGTCCAGGAACAAATGGTGCATACATGTTTATGATTATTGTCAACTGAATTGTTGTTTGTTGCTTGATGTCCAGAAACAAATGGTGCATACATCTTTATGATTATTGTCATCAGAATTGTTGTTTGTTGCTTGATGTCCAGAAACAAATGGTGCATACATGTTTAAAAAGATGTGTATAATTATGGTCGAAAAACTTTCATCTACGTTCTGAGATGCTAATTTTTTTTTTTTTTTTTTTTTTTTTTTTAAATTTATCATATTTTAATGAAATCTGTACATTTGTTAGTTTAAAACATCAAGTACCGGTACCTTATCCCGGCCTCGTTAACATTAGTAAATATCGTAATTATACAGTTGTTAGTATTTGTTAGTATTATACATTCAATTTTCAATATTTGAAAGAAAAAAAAAAAGAAAAATAAACAGAACGAAGATAACTAATGAGATTTTCAAATACAATTATTTGTATAACAAATGCACAGGTTTTGAAAAATAAATATACTGTTTTCTATATTAAATTTCTCTTTTCCTTATTTGCACATGAACATAATAGGTTACACACATTTGTATGCATAATAGTTATATACACTAAAAAATAGTTTGATACATTGCAGATAATGATTTTAAGACAGAGGCTGTTTGGATATGAAATATATACAATATATGTGAAGTCTATTTGTTTTTGTTTTTTTTGTTTTCATGATAGTAAAGGAGTCCAGGGGTTCCAGCAGTTTTCTGCCCTACTGAGTAATTTATTTTTATAGAATATATTTTTTTCTATCAATAAGTTTTCCTTCAAATAATTTTTAAGTGCTATTATATTGGTTTGTTCCATAGCTAATTTGCTTCTATAGATGTAGAATGTTGTTAACAGAAGTATTATGTTTCTTATATCATTTTTATCTGTTTTTGTTAAAATACCAAATAAAACCAAATCAATATTTAAAGTTAGTTCTATTTCTGTCTTCTCAAATATCCAGAAGTTAAGGTCTTCCCATAATTTTGATATATATGGGCACGTCCAGAATATATGTTCTATTGTTTTGACCCCTCCGCACCCAAAATTTCAAATATTTGTATATTTAATTTTTATTTTAAGGAGGAGTTCATTTGTGCCTAAGATTCTGTATTGAAACCACTGCAATTTTGATTTTTTTGTTATATGAAAGGGCAGTTCATGAATATTTTTCCAATTGAAGTTTGCATTGAGAATTAATGACCATTTTTGTTCACATTTTTGTTTAGGATTTGATTTGTTACCATTCAAAATGTTATACATATCTTTTGAACCTTTCTGGGATTTAAAAAAAACCTTTAACACTGAGGGCAAAACAGGACCGTTTTCTCTCTTTAAGTCATTTGGACATATTTGATATTCTTTTAAATACTTTTTGATTGACGAAATTAGGCCTTGATATGTGAGAAAATTAGTTTTAATATTGTATACCTTATTAAAGTGATCAAAAGTCATAAAATTTCCATCTTCCTGTAACAAGTCATTGATCAGCCAAACCCCTTTTTTTGTCCAATCTTTATATAGTACTGGATTGTTACCAATCTTTATTCTATCATTCTTCCATAAAGGGCATGTTTTAATTTGACAGTTATTTTGTACATTTTGTAGATCTTGCCAAGCGTCAAATACTTCTTTCCAAAATGGATTATTCAACTTTTTATAAGGACCAAGAAATTGCATTTCCAAGAAAATCAAATTTTCTGAAAAGAGGAATAGTTTTACTAGTTTTGAATTATTTCTATTAATTCTTCTTATCCAGGTTAATTTAAGACCTTTTATATAGTTTTCAATATTTATCATTTTTAGTCCTCCTAAACAGTGCGGTTTGGATAAGGTGTCTCTATTGACTTTATCTGGTTTGTTATCCCAAATAAAGGAAAATATTTTTTCAGTAAAATGTTTCAGCTTTGTGCTATTTGGACTAGGTATGGATAGGAATAGATGGTTTGATTTTGATATTATAAGTGTTTTTATCACTGTAATTTTTCCAATTGGTGAGAGTATTTGATTAGTCCAAGTTTTTATAATGTTTTCAATTTCTTTTAACCTTGGGTTATAGTTTAAATTTTCAATTTCACTAATATCCACTGAGAAATTTATCCCAAGAAGTGTAAATCTGCTGGAACCCCATTCCAATCCCCACTTGACACACATAGTTTCTTGGCTAAACCTTTTCTTCCCAATCCAAACAACCTTGGTCTTGTCTAAGTTTATATTGAGACCTGATAAATCTGCATATTTATCTAGAGTACGGAGAGATGCATCCAAAGATTCAGGTGATCCATCAAGTATAAGAGAGGTATCATCTGCATATTGTGATATGAGATATTCTGAGTCATCTATAGTGATTCCTTTAACCTTGTCATTATTTCGTATAAGTATACCCAGTATTTCTGCACATAGTAAAAATATATAAGGTGATAGGGGATCCCCTTGTCGGCAGCCCCTCTGAATCTCAAAAAAATCTGAGAGATGGCAATTTTGAGTTACTGCAGATTGAATCTTAGTATAAAAAGTAGTGATCCAATGTTTAATAGCAGGCCCAAAATTAAAAAAGTCTAATACACTTTCAATAAAACTCCAAGAAATTGAATCAAACGCCTTTTCAAAATCAATAAGGAGGAGAATACCAGGTATATCATGTTCTTCTGTATACAATAAAATATCATAAATTAGTCTAGTATTTTCACCAATATATCTACCAGGAATGATGAGATGCTAATTTAACATAATAAGTTTTTTTTTAAAGAAGCTTTGTCATGCAAGTGCATGTATATTTTTGTTTTGGAACATTAAAATACAATCTAAAAGATGGATGTTGGAGTTTAATAGGATTATTACGTCAAATTCCAAACAGTTACAGTGTTTGCATTTCCTTTCATGATTTTCTTGATAGAGGGTTGCTGCCCACAATGAAGCTATTAAACCCAGAGTTACAAATGGTAGAGTTGAAATCTTCCCTTCGTAAATTTTACGGACGCAATCCCGAGTTGGTTGACCGTAATGGAATAACCGTTTCACAAATGATATCGGATATGTTCCTTACGTCGTAACTACAATCCCCTTCCCTTTCACGAATGTGACCTACCGAATTATACTATTTACCGGATTTGTAATCCCATGATCAATACGACGGGTGCCACATGTGGAGCAGGATATGCTTACCCTTCCGGAGCACCTGATATCACCAATAGGTTTTGGTGGGGTTCGTGTTGTTTATTCTTCAGTTTTCTATGTTTTGTCATGTGTACTATTGTTTTTCTGTTTTTTTGTTTTTTTTTTCATTTTTGGCCATGGCGTTGTCAGTAGATTTATGAGTTTGACTGTCCCTTTAGTATCTTTCCTCCCTCTTTTTAGATATGAAATGGGGAATGATAACAAATGAGACAACGCTCCAATAAAGTCAAATGACTGTATTCTAAAATTGGGTGCCTTATTAAATGTGTTTAATACATTTGTATATACACAAAAAAACGACAATTTTTTTTTAGTTGAGGGTGATATTTTTCTATTTAGGATAAACAATATCTTACTTTACTAAAAAATATTTTCTTGTCAATAACACACAGAAACAAATATTTTGAACAATCAAACTTCAAGAAGCCTTCGTACAGCGGTAAGTTGGCCTGTGACTCAGTTTTTTATTGATGACCTGGTCTGTCCTTATCCAACATACCATAATTTTTAAGTTTCAGTTCAAATTTCCCTTCATCTTCCCGATCAACTTACTTTGCAGAGCCAGTTTATTAATAGTTAATTAGTTCCGGTTCTGAATATGCATGTAATATTTGCAACATGGCGTTAAGCACCAAACAACCGATCAACGTGTACCATGACAATCGTCGATTTATGCCCGAAGAAACGATAAATGATTTACTCTAAAAACTAAAAAAAACATTTGTTAATATAATGAAATCCAATGTGATTGTCATACGAGTCAGCGGTTAAGCTAGCTATAAAACTAGATTTAATCCACCATTTTCTTTATGAAATATGCCTGCACCAAGGCAGGAATATGAAATGTGTTGATGTGTTTCAGGTTGTGATTTAGCATTTACATACGAGATTTTCCGTTTTGAATTTTCCTCGGAGTTCGGTATTTTTTCTTTTAAGAAATGTACTTGGAAGTTATCGTATGCATTCTGGACACACTAGTTAAAACACATAGTTTACTCAATTAATAAACATATTTATTTTTAGTTTCTATATTATCTGTTCTGTTTATGGATGTCTTGCTTTATTTGTGTTAATCCAATCAATGAACGAGGATACTCTAGTGTACACTCCTGGCGCATGCCTCTTGGCGCATCCATATCCCCACGAGACGACTCCCGTTATTTTGTAGACACTGTCCTTCTTACAAACAAGAGGTCCACCAGAATCTCCCTATTAATGTAGAGTTTAAAATATGTTTATACACATGTAACATCATTTTAAACTAACCTATACATTACGATTAAAAAAACTTCAAGTACCTACATGTAGCCGCTCATGTACATCGTTTTAGTGCTAATGTTTCCTCAATTTAATTTTTAAATTCTGATTTGTTTTCTGTCAATCAATTTATATCTTTTGAACAACGCTATACTAATGCTGCTGCCTTAATTTATTATGATTAACACATAACTCGTTAATCCAAAATGTAAATTAACTCGACTATACCGAAATAACTGATGTTTGTGAAATATAACATTATAACAGCAACTGATAAACATAAATATAAAGCAATCTGCTGATCGTCTTAAAGTTCGTCAAATTTTCGTTTAACCGTTTTTATTTTTTGAAATTTAAGTTACATAAAGGAAGAATTTTCAAGAAATTGACATTAAAGTGCTTATTACTCCAAAATTGATCGTCTCAAGTCTCTGAAAATTTAAAGTAGAAACATCAATTTTACCTTGTTACTGTTGATCAGTGTAGCATTGAAACTTACGTTTGATTTATCTGTCCATGCTGTATGGAAATAAGTAGATTCTATTGTATTACTATCATGATGAGCTAGTTTATTCCTGTAGCATTTAATCCTGGCTAAATCATACCCTGGTGTTGTCTTCCCTCGTAGTGGTAGAGTGTCAAATCCATTGATTGGTGGATTGATAGTTGTCAAGTTTCTGATTAAACAGACCATCAACGTCACATCGAATGTTTTGGAATCCGGAACCCCTGTGACATCAACACAAGAAAAGTATATTGATTTTAGTCGTGCAATAAGTGTGAAATGTGCTATGAATATTACAATATGTAGTATAATTATTTACAGATAACATGTGATTTTAAATGAAATGTTAAAAATTGTGTAATAAAAGTATCATTCAGTTAGGCTAAGAGTTTTTTTTTTATTTTTTTAAAATGCATATCTTCATAGAAAATATTTATATCGGTCGGTAGTTTTTTGTTATAAGACATCAGCAGATATTAAAATCCTGTGTAGGTCAGCTTTAATATGTGTGCTCTTATGTTTTTAAATATTTTTTTAAATCATGATGACAAACGTTTTTATTTATATGATTGCAACATTTTCACAATTAGGCAATAGATCTTAACTAATCAACACGTACGGTTTGTAGAGAGTAATTTTTAAGTTAAAGCCATTACAAGAACAAAAAACATAAAACTCATATTTATGAAATTAAAATTTAAATATCTACAGTATCATAAAGATGTACTATTTCTTGGAATCAAAAGATTCCATTGAGCCTGATTTATGATTCTTTTTAATTTCAAGTCCGAAAGCGTATTGTAGTTTGTATTCAGTGTTGATGGTAAATATGAAGGTGGAAATTCTCTGTCAAAATAAGTACGGACTGCTCTAGGTGTCACTCCTTTCGATAACAATGCTAGGCGGACATAGTTTTCCTCTTCATCAGAAAGAGGTGCCATGGCTTCAGAAAGTTGGCTAATGGCCAAGAGAAACCTATATAATCAGGTCAATTATTACTTAATGGGCCATGAATTCCTGAAAAAATAAACATGTCACTTTACAAAAAAAAGATATATCTCGATTTTAATTATTTAAGTTAAAACCTTCAGTAAACTTGAGTTTGTGTTAGCCTTGCCTACAATTTGACGACCATAATAATTTTCAGAATTATCCAATCCCGTAGCTGTGTTCAAAATTCCGCGAAATATAATTACGCTTTTGGTTAAATAGTTAGATCGAGGTCCAAAAGCTGGACATTGTTGACCGGTCCAAGAGTTGAACGTATGCAATTTGAAAAAAAATAGTCATCATATTTTTTTTTATTTAAACTCTCTGTACTAGGAAAAGGAAATATTTATTTGAGGACAAGTACTAACATAAAATATACCGCGGGCATTATACATGTACTTATACGCGTTGACGCTTTCTTTATGTAACGTCATATCCGAGAGAAAAAAATGGCGGGAAAATGATCGCAAGGGTAAAAAAGGAATATCCAAAATGGCAAATACCATGGTATTTGAGGCATATTCACCGGCAGTGCTGAAAAACAGTCAGATTCGATATGACTAGAAGGAAATCGCATCGAACAGTGCCGGATCTTATTGATTTGTCTATTTGCTAAATATTTCAAACAGTAATCGATGTAAAACGGTAATAATTTTCAGTATACCCTATCACGTATATATATCCTTTTAAAAATGTAACTTGTAGCTTAATTCGGGTATAAGTGTTTTACATATATGTTTTATAAGTGTGAAAACAAAACTGTCTTAAAATTATTAGTAAAGATTTGAAATATTTCGGCATTATAAGATTTTCCATTTCAATTTTGCATTTTACAATACTTGTATTTAGCACTTTGATTTATTTTAACCATATATGGCGCGATGTTTAAAAAATCTCGGAGAAACCTTTTTGTTAACCATTGTGAGCTACCATAAACAAAACTAATGAATTTAGACTTGTCATTCGACTGAATATGTACTGTTTCAGTTGATCGTTTTTTTTTCATGTACTTTCCGTTATATTAATTAGCGTTATATCCCTTTGTACATCGTACTCTTTATCTATTTGTGTTTTGTTTTTTGTATTTAATAACAAAACACATAGACAGACAATACAGCAAACTAAAACTAGAAACACATTGAAACACTGAACTTACCATGGATATGTTAGAAACGTCTATCTCCTATTTGGAAACATCACCAGATCTTTATAACATCAAGACATTCTGGACCTGTAAAAAATACAACCTACATAAGTTAAATGCACTAAATTATATCTGCAGAACATTTATAAGCAGTACGTATATTGTTTATTATACTTTTAATAATAATATTACTGTCATGACTGCACGTATAAGTGTATCATTTATATATCTATAATATATTATTTCTCTAAATTCACAAAAATACTTCTTCAACATAAAATATCTATCATTCAAATATAATCATTCTTATTTAATAAAACTATTGTTTTCCGTTGTGATCTGTCCAAAGGTTACACATTACAGGAAAGGTAATCAGAAATATGTTTTCGAGCCTCACGTAGTTTCATAAAAAGACAGAGGCATAATTTAGAAATTTAAATATTTGTAAAGCTTCTTTTTGTGAATGTAGGACCATGAAAGCACCAGGGTAAAAAACCAGAATATTATAATTCAGTTTCCTATATTTTTTTCGGATCACTGTATTTGTCAAAGTTGAATCATGATACATTTTATAAATACACATTAGTGTGTGTTTCTTTTCTCTTCGTTGTAATCATTGATTTAATTGTATTCAAAAAATTGTAATCATTTTGTAATCATTGAACCAAATTTAACTTGTGATTATTCTGCCTGTTATGGGCGTCTTTAATTGACAATTAAATATATTTGATATGATTTGATTTATATAATCCAAGCTTCCCACGTGCCTTGCAATAGAATGATAACGTATTGCATACATAAAATAAAAACTTAATCAATCGCAGACTCTAGTATATAAATATGAAATTGTGTCCCGTCCATGTTTTTTTAAGGGGAAAGAAGTTGAATACCGTATACGTACATGTACACTGGTATGGTCAGACCATATGCGTACCGTCGGACTGTATAAGTATACGCGTATGGTCCAGTACGAGCTGGTTATACATTTAATGGGATCATAATATGGGTTAAATTAAAACTAACATTTATCACAATCTTTATTTTTAGTATTACAAATTGTTATTATTACAATTAGATGGATAAAATGAACAAACAAATAATTGAAATTAATTGTTTGTTTAATTGAATATTTGAATCCTATTTTTGTAATCTCCCCAAGGTGACACAAGTTACGTTTTATTTTTTACATTATCATGTTTGAAGTTCATGTATGTTCCTCTGCATTTACGTTATGTTTACTTTGATATCTGTAATTGCAGTGAACATAAATCAATTAATGTATTACAGATCGACATGCTAAATACAAGAGATTAACAAATTACAATTGCGTGAATTTTGAAAAAACTATAAAGTTTTTATTTCAATTAAAATTGAACCATTTTATTAATTTCAGAGTTAAGGTGGCTCGTGGGTACAAAAAATTTAGCAAAAAAATAAACCTTTACTTTTTCATTACAAATTTTATTTATTACACTATTAGTTGTTACTTTATGATATGGTACAAAAAACAACCCAAAAAAATATTTGGTTTGGCCCCAGATGACTTTAAAAATTGAAAAAGCTTCAAATTATCTCCCTTTGGTGCAAAAATGCCATTTTTTGGCCTTACATTTGAAATATCTTGCTTAACTCATCGGTGACCTATATTTTTTATTATTGTTTTCAAATAAGCTGTACATAAACTAAATAATTGTAAAATTTAAGCGATTTCTTATATAAGGTTATTTTTTTATTTCGATATTTCCTCTTTTTCTCCTATTAGTTCAACAGAAAAAAAGGACATTAACAAAAATGTATGCTTCTTCCAGAGGCAGATTTCAGCTTAAATGAACGGTGACCCCATTTTTTTATTTCATTTTTCTTTTAAGTATATGATAAAGTTTATTTATGAAAAAATATAGCGAAATCCTATATTAGAAAAAAAAATCATTTATACCCAGGAGCCCCCTTAAGTTATGCTGATCTAAAATAATCTAAAGTGATCACATTTAACATTACTGCTTGACAAATCCTATTTATCTTCTTAATAATATGTCAACGCCTCTCGAGTCTTCGTTAAGAAGACACTAACCTAAACAAAGACAATTGGTTTAAAGATAATGTATCTGATCATCACAGATTGTTTATCTTAATTTATAAAGCTGCGTTTTAATGAAAGACTTTAAAAAGCTGAACTAAGTATGGTTAATTATTGATTTAACTTAAAACAATGGAAATTTAATAAATTGTAGGATTTACCTAATCCGTATTGGTACCAAAAAAGGGGAAATCACAAAAATACTGAACTCCAAGGAAATTAAAAAAAATTAAAGTCCCTAATGAAATGGCAAAATTAATAGCTCAAACACATCAAACGAATAGATAACAACTATCATATTCCTGACTTTCTTTTCATATAAAATTGTTTATTAAACCTTATTCATCAGGGTATAAGTTCAGCGGTTAATTCTCATATAATCAGTTTTGGTATTAGATAAAGCCAGATTGTTAAACATGATCGGCCAGGTATACCAAATACTTTTACAATATTTTTAAAATCTACACAAGGATACAAAGAAATGTATAGCATTTTCAAACATAACTTAATAAATTACAAATTATCAGGAAAAGTGATCATCAGTCCTTACTATACATAGTTGCATCTGGAGTATATGTATAATATAGGGGAATACAATTTGTCACATTACTAAGAAATCTAAACAATAGTGACCGAAATGCAATACTTTCTGTTTGAAACCGAAACATATATTCGAGACTTGTCTTACACGAGTTTACGTATGCTTACAATTTAATTGTCTGATCGTAATACAATTCAAAATAAAGTTAGAAACAAGCTTGCTGTCATTACACAATACATGTTTTAGTTTAATGTTCGCTAGTAGCGTAATTAAATATCTATTGTATTTTTCGTGGATGTCTTTCAATAATGTTTTTCTTATTTTTTCATAGCTTTTTTAAAACAGCAATATATGGGATTCGTCCTCTATGGATTGAGACTTGCATAGTTTACAAAGGCGTTGGTCAATTGGCACATTACGAAATCTTACCTTTTAGATTTGTAAATGTAAAGTTCTGCTTTGCATCCGGACTATCACAGATCGGTGTTGTCTTAATAATATTTGTTTTCAAATATGGCTCCATTTTGTAGTCAGTTATATGTTTTTTGTATGTACGTAGTATAGGCATATTTTCTAACGCATTTACTGTTTACACCACTGCGTCGATGCCACTGCTGGTGGACATTTCGTACCGAGAGTATCACCAGCCCAGTAGCTAGTTTTGTAATAAATATCAATGATACGGTCATTTGAATAAATGCACTGTTTGCAAAATTATGAATTGTTTGAAATGTGAAGGATTTTCTTATGCCAGGCATAAATTACCTTAGCCGTATTTAACACATCTCTTTTGGAATTTTGGGTTCTCATTGCTCTTCAAAATTTAAAAGTTTAGTTTTCTTACTTATTCGATCTAAGCGTCACTGACAAGTCTTCTATAGAAAAAAAGGGGGTCGGGCGTATCAAAGTATAAGTCTGGTACCTTTGAAAACTGTTTGCACCACTGGGTTGATGCCACAGCTGGGTGACGTTTCGTCTTCGAGGGTATCTCCAGGCCAGTAGTCAGCGCGTTGGTGTTGATATGCATATCAATTACATTTGTATATGGTCATCATTATAAATTTAGTGTTTGCAAAAGTGTCAATTTTTCGAACGCCAAGGAAGTTCTCATCCCAGGCATAGATGAGTTCCATGTTGACGAAACGCACGTCTGATGTATCAATTTATACGATTGGTACCGATTGATAACTATTTCAATCAATATTTGCTGATATGAAAACTGTACTGTATGTGCTTTGCTCATTTTTGAAGTCCATGCACATGTGACGAACAGGTTTGTAATTTGAATTGACATTACAATATTTCATTGGTCAGTCTGTTAAACTCTGTAGATGGAAATGCGTTAGCATGTTAGCTGTAATAATATGTTGACCATAAACACATCACACTGATTCTTTATATTGCCGATAACCTGAATACATCAGTCATAAATGACATCTTTAAAACTAATGGTATGTGTTTTTGTGATTTCTTTTCATCTGCCACACAGAAACATTTTTTAACTGATTCAACGGATTTGTTTTGCTTGTGTTAAAAATGTTGAAGATCATAGTTACCTATTTTTAACTAGAACGTATGTTTATGGGAGGATTCAGGGATCGAGCCGAGACAGGTTGAACTTAATAACTTCAAATGTTAGAAATATTTCTTAGAGAAATGAGTTCAGTTGTGTTGACATCTGTATTACAACACAACATTTTCAATCGACGCATTTAATCCCCATCCCTTTTGTTGTTAAGGAAATATCTGAAATTGATTGTATAACATGTTCTTCTCCCTAAATGACATAACGTGTATGTTATCTTTTTTCTGTAGGTTGTCTGTCTCTTTAGCAATCACACAACATCATCTTACTTTTATTTTGATAAAAATATAAAATAAACTTAGAGAAGTAAACACAAAATAACACTGAATAATTTTATTCTGATTATTTTTTAGATATGATTTTTATCAACACATTACATTTTTTATTACAATATATACAATAAGTTTATCATAACAATAAACAAAAGTAACAATGAGTATATAGGTATTTACTTCAATTTATAATTACATAGCTCCTTATTACGTAAAACGTTCAGAGTCCAGTGCATTTTTATTTATATTAATGGAATGATTGTTTGATAAATTCTTCCAAATATAATTATAGGTCCAAAAGTCTAAACCAATTTTGCAACTCTGTATACTAATTAGAACACATGTTACACGAATACGGGGGGAAATGTATAAATGAAAAGGAATGACCCTTTTTGAAAATTGTCTCAATTTGTATAAGAATTACCTTACAGAATAATCTGGGGGTATTTCTTTTGAACAATTATAATTTCTTATGAATTGCGTAATATTTTAGAGTACACATTTAGATCCAGTTATAAAAAGAAGCATAGGTGTGAATAGAATTCAGAACTTTTTAAATGAATATGTATTAATGTATTAATGTATAAATACATATTTTGCACACCTTTTTTAGATTTTGTGTGTGTGGTTGTCACACAGGTGTTTGGTTGCGTCTTAACATTGATCCACTCACTATATAATTTGAGATAAATTAAGTTTAACTAGTTAACTTTCTTTCCAGCATCTTTACTGTTAAAGAAAGTCTGAAAAATCATTATTACAAACCAAACCACACACATTTGATAGTCAGTAAACAGTCTACAAAACAATTGAAATAGCATACCAATTAACATAAACTAGTTGCTGATTCTTGTGTATAATGTAATCACGTCTACATACATTCAGTAAAACATGGAATAAACAGGATGAAGATCATAATAAAAAAAACTCGGTTGTTTGACAGTCGTATCAAATTCAACTATATTATAATAATGTTTGAGTAAAACTACAGATATACAAATCCAATTGTCAAAAATAGGGGAACAGCAGTCAACATTGTGTTTTAATCTTAATCACTACAAAAACAAACAGACATGGCAACAAGAAAAACAGAATTGCATTTAGATCAAGCGCATTTATAAGTTTAAGCGAAACACAAGAATATATAAAAGAATATATAACATAAAAATAATATCTATATGGAAGAATCTACATGATAATCATACAAATACAAAAGTTGTTAAATACGGAAGATACAATATTAATACAGAGTATAATAAAAACTGGAAAATATGGATGATACAGCATGGCAATAATGTACGACAAATAAAGAACAACATGGAAAATAGACTATACTATGTTGAAGGCCGTACTTTAACCTATAATGGTTTACTTTTTAAATTGTTATTTGGATGGAGAGTTGTCTCATTGGCACTCACACCACATCTTCCTATATCTATATACAAATCATGATAAGACAAAATTAAAAAAAGAATACGGACGATACAGCATTGAAATCATGATAAGACAATTGAGACAATTTGAGAGATACAGCATGTAAGTCATTTTAAGACACATACAGTTTTAAATTGAAGATACAAAAAGATAATTGTAATAGATAAATATTGTTAAGAATGGAGGATACAGCATGAAAATTAAAATTAACAAATACTGTTTAAAATGGTAGATACAGCATAAACATGAAAATTTGACAAAATCTGATCAGACTACAATAGTCTAGTAAAAGGTTGACTTTAGAGGAATATTATTTGATAAAACTTCAAAATAATGTATATGATAGATTGACATTGTTTACTTAATGTGGTACAGTAATATACTAATAACTTTAATAATTGGTAATACAGGCAATAGAATATATAAATAAAGGCAACAGTAGTATAACGCTGTTCAAAACTGATATACTTTGAAAAAATATTCATGGAACAAAAGCAACAGTCTACAAATATAAATACTAAAAGTGGAACAATTAAACTCATTGAAATCAACAGAGATTATTAATTAACTATCTCTTCTGTTTATGGTGGAACAATCAGAAAAAAAATGATGTTAAGTAAATCTATGCGGCATGATAACATTGCAGACCGAAGTAAATAGTATAGATCAAATAAATTCAGCAGTAATCGAACGAATAGTAGTTGGTATCAAAAGTAGAGACAGAAGTTATGGGATGAAAGAAAGTTGATATCAAACGCAAACAAAAGTATTAGGATGGATAGCATTGCATATCAAACATAAACAGACGTAAAAGCCAGAATAACAGTAGATATTAAACAGAAACAGCAGAAACCACATAAAAAGCTGTATATATCAGGCAGAGTCATACATACTGGGACAAATACAAGTAACAATGAAGTAGAGATAGAAGCAATGTGATGAATAACAATAGATATCTAACACAGCCATAAGTAATCAAATGAATGACAATAGATATCTAACACAGCCATAAGTAATCAAATGAATAACAATAGATATCTAACACAGCCATAAGTAATCAAATGAATAACAGTAGATATCTAACACAGCCATAAGTAATCAAATGAATGACAATAGATATCTAACACAGCCATAAGTAATCAAATTAATGTCAATAGATATCTAACACAGCCATAAGTAATCAAATGAATGACAATATATATCTAACACAGCCATAAGTAATCAAATGAATAACAGTAGATATCTAACACAGCCATACGTAATTAAATGAACAACAGTAGATATCTAACACAGCCATACGTAATTAAATGAATAACAGTAGATATCTAACACAGCCATAAGTAATTAAATGAATAACAGTAGATATCTAACACAGCCATAAGTAATTAAATGAATAACAGTAGACATCTAACACAGCCATAAGTAATTAAATGAATAACAGTAGATATCTAACAGAGATAGAAGTAATAGGCAGAATAGAAGTGTACATAACATAAAAACAAAAGTAATGGAGTGAAAAATATCAACAAAAACACAAATCAAGAAACAATAAAGAAGATAATGGTTTCCGAATCTTTTTGCCGTTTTGTTCATGTCACGAGAAACCACTAACAAAGAGCAATAATTGTTAAAGAAGTGGTTCTGTCATATGAATGTGTTCTGTTACAATCTCAACTATAGCTGTATGCTTATTATCAATTGCAATCTTTAAAGGAGATTTCCCATCAAGTCTGCATATCTTGGTATCTGCTCCTTTATTTAACAATAAGCGTACAATATCCTCATTTCCTACTTCACATGAATAAAATAAGGGTGTGGTGCCGTCTTCTTTTGTTATGTTAATGTTAGCATTGTTGTCCAAAAGACAACAGACTACATCCAACCTACCCATAAAACAAGCTATATGTAATGAAGAGGAACCTGCTACTACATCAAATGCATAATTCAATGACTTCTGACTGACGTATTCTGTTACACGTGATGATGTACTCTTTACAAGGGTATCGCATATATTTTGTTTTAATTCTCCTAAAGTTCCAGTTGGATGATTTTTTATAATTTCTGCTATATACTGTTTACTATAGATACATATACTAGAGTCAGCATTATTCTCTAAGAGTAACTGTGTTATCTCAATGTTTCCATTCCTTGAACTGAAATATAAAGCATTACCCCCATCATATGTCTGGGCATTAACGTCTGGTTTATGTTTCAGTAATGGCTGGACAAGACTCCGACTGTTACTGATACTGATGTTATTATTGACATATGACGTACTCAGTGGTGTATTGTCACATAGATCAGGATTCCATTCTAACAGTAATCTAACTATGTCAGTATGTCCTTCCTGACTTGCCTGTATCAGAGGACTCCAGCAATCATTGTCACATAGATTAACATCAGGATTCCTCTCTAACAGTAGTTTTACTATATCAGTATGTCCGTTTTGACTTGCCTGTAACACAGGACTCCGGCCATCCTTGTTACATAGATTAACATCAGGATTCCTCTCTAACAGTAGCTTTACTATATCAGTATGTCCGTTTTGACTTGCCTGTAACACAGGACTCCGGCCATCCTTGTCACATAGATAAACATCAGGATACCTCTCTAACAGAAGCTTTACTATATCAGCATGTCCATTCTGGCTTGCCTGTAACAGAGGACTCAAGCCATCCGTGTTACATAGATTAACATCAGTATTCTTCTCTAACAGTAACTGTACAATATCAGTATGTCCATTCTGGCTTGCTATTAACAGAGGACTACTGTTTTCAGAGTTACAAAGATTTACATTAGCATTCTTATCTAATAGTAACTTCACTATGTCAGTACGTCCAGTTTCACTTGCTTGGAATATTCCACTTTCTCCATCATCTGTACATTGATCCACATCCACATCATTACGTAACATCCACTGTACCATATCAGTATAACCAGCCAAACAATTCCATATCAGTGGAGTAGAACCTGAAGACCATTGTGTTGTCATTGTGTCCTTGGTATTGGCTAATGTCACTTGCATTGATATGTCCAGCTGTTCTAAGTTCTCTAACAACTTTTGTCTAAATGATGACACTTTCGTATTATGGTTATTGAACACAACTGCAACCTTTCCTGCTAACCAGTCCTTGATAAACCTTTGCAAATACGAATTTAAATAATCATCTGGTATTTCAATAATGAAATCTATGTTACTTGTCTTGTCATCAGATTTCTGCCAAATAAAACGTTCATGTACTAAATCACTATCACCATGGTTTATTAAACATGCAATCATTTTCTTACCAAAGTAATGAGCAAGGAAGTCAAACAGATTATCATGCATAGATCTATACATACCATTCTGTGTACAGATAAACGTACCATCTAGAGTGTCAAGTGATTTATTAAGTTTAGACTTTGATGTACTTCTGTTGATATCACAAGCATTACAAATGTCTTCTGTGATATATCGCTGTGCATCTGTCACTTTACTCTTAAACCACTTTTCTTCTAGCTGATTATTAAAGAGAACACATAAAGCAAGACCACATATCTTATAGTTCCCTTCGTCACCATGCTCACTTAACTTATCCAGATCATTTTTATAAACATCACAAGGATTGTTGAAAAATTCGTTAACGTCTACATGTTTCTAGTCATGATATAAAGAACATAACAGTGGAAAAAAATCACTGTTGTGAGTTTCGACATCAATCTCATTAATGCTTGTACCAATATATTGTTTTGCTATACATTGTTTTTCTACTGATGTAAGACATAAGCTATATGATGTTAAGTTACATTCACATGATTTAAAAGGAACTAATATATTAAACTTATCGTCTTTATATACTTGCAATCTACATGATACAATTATCTTACAACATGCGTCTGCAATAATTGTGTCAATTACCGGTAATAGTTGTTTCCAGTTCTCAATCTGACATTGGTGGGCAATGAAATTTCCACAAATATCATCTACAATGAACACTGTCTGTTTCCCAGGCTGATAATAATCTCTAATATATGTTGGA